>OX352294.1:3848091-5117769 GCA_947086415.1 Pammene aurita
TTATCTTCCATGCCGCAGTCTGTATCTCCCTTATCTTCGCAATCCGGGAAATGAGCTTTCAGCATTATACTTAGAATCTCTTCTGGTTCCGTGACTAATTGTCCCTCTACTCTTAGACTGCCTAATTGACACGATCGTTCTCCTGCTAGTAGTCTTACAACTCGTGCTCCCTCTGAGTAACTGTGTATATCTTCCGTGTATCTTGTCCAGCCCTCCCGACTGGCCTTCTCCCTCATTCTGGTATACTGATTCCTGGTTTCTCTGTATGCGTCCCAGCTCCTAGAATCGTCCCTCTTCAGTGCCGCTCTCATTGCCCTGCGTGTTTTCTTCCTTAACTTTTGCATTTCTTTTGTCCACCATGGCTGCCCCTTCCCCGTCCTAACCTGTCGTTCTGGGCATGCCTTGTGGTACGCTGAGATTATGTCTTCTGTTAATTTGAGTGCCCCTATCTCTAGGTCCACTGTATTCTCATATTTCACTCCAGAGGTAGTTAATTTCCTCAGCTCCTCTTCGTACTTAGTCCAATCCGTTTTCCTCGGATTCCTGATCTTCACCTTTTCTAAGCGACATTCAACGCTGTACAGTATTCTACGATGGTCTGACATACTGTCCTCCTCATCTACCCTCCAGTCCATTATTTTGTCGCATATCCCTTTAGATGCTAAAGTTATGTCAAGCACCTCTCTCCTTGTCCTGGTAACAAACGTCGGTGTGTTGCCTATGTTCATGATTTCCAGGTCATTGCTAGTTATAAATTCTAATAGGGACTCCCCCCTATCGTTCGTGTCGGTGCTACCCCACACCTCGTGGTGTGCGTTAGCATCGCACCCAACGATAAGTGGTATTCTCTTACCTCTGTATCCGAGTACCAGTTCCTCCAGTTTACTTGTCGGTGCTTCCTCATCCCCCGGCAGATAGCAGGATGCCAGCGCCACCTTGTATCTCGCGCCGTCGTTGGCAGTGAGGTAGACCTCCACCACCACTAGGTCTCTGTAACATAGTGTCATTAAGCAACCTATGTTTCTTAAATTATTACTAACATATATACATGATCTGGGGGGGTGCTCACCATTCCTCTCATAATGAAGAACTCCCCCCAGATGTCCCAGGCCTGCCACCTGATTCCTCCATGCATATGGTTCTTGAAGCAGGGCTATGTCTACCTCCTCTCTCACTAAGAACTGTCCTAACTCGGACATTGCGTCCTTGCAATGTTGGAGGTTTACTTGGCATATCTTTGTGTGTTTTTTTGTGTTTGTTTGTCTGTTTTGTGTATGTGTTGTGTGATTCATTTTGTGTGTTTTGTGTATTGTGTATTGTCTCTGTCCCTCATCGTTACTCGGAGAGTTCACTCCCGACGACGTCCATACCCTCCTCTACCGTATTGACGTCGACCGGTACAGCACTCCCCTGTTCCGATGCGGGTGCATCTGTCTTCTTTGGCTCTTGGTTCGCTCTTAGAATCCTAGCCCTAATTCTGGTGGCTGAGAAGTATAGAATTTTGTTTTTCTCCTCGCCCCAGTTCTCATCGACACTGTCTGAGACCGCAAAGGTCAGTCGGGTCCCTAGCTCCAGTGACTCTCTTCCTGCAGCTCGCCAGGACATTATTTGTAGTTCCGGCCGCTCTGGGTTCTGAGCATAAAGGAATTCCTTTACGAACTCAGTATCCAGTTCGCCCGGAATCCACACCTGTACTCTGATCTGCTCTACCTTTTGCACGATGATCTTGTGACCGTCCAGCTCCCCGAAGTCCTGGCTTAGCAGCCACTCCCTCGACCCCGCCGTAAGTGGTGTCACAAGGAAGAATCCCTCCGACACCAGTCCCGACGTAGCAAACTGAGGGGCTGCCAGGCCTGACTCCCCTGACTCCCTCTTCACCATGCTCATAACTACCCCTTCTATCATCTGTGCTAACTTTTTCCGGATGAGTCTTGCCAGGGCCTCATCCACCGAGACGCCATCCTCTCGGCACACCGCCACAGCTAGACCACGGTTCGCCTTGGCGACGTTCCGCGGTCCCTCTGCGTCTCCCTTGCCTTGATTCTGACGCTTCGGCGGAGGACGCTCCGAGCAACCCTCATCCGTACTCTGACGCTTGACCTTCTGGCTGCGTTTGCTGGGGCCTGGATCGGAGATCCCTGTGGGTGTTACCCCTTGATCTCCGATCCCCTCCCCAGCCCTCCCAGCCTTAATGGCACGTCTTCTCGCCAGTCTGGCTTTCTTCCTCTCCTCCTTCGATCGGTACTTTTGGAACCCCTCACTATCCACCGCCCTTCTTTCCTCCCTATCGGTTCCCTTCTTAGGCGGCGTTTGGAGTAGCTCATCCTCTTCTCCTAGTGACAGGCCTCCTAGTCTCCTCTGGACATCTGGGGTACCCTGCCTTGAGATGCTTCGAGACGGGGGGCCTCCTAGCGGAATTCTCCCCAATCCCTCACTATTCTGGTCGGCCGGGTTTGTACTCCCCTTCCCTTCTGCCCTTACAGGCTGCTTCTCCGCTTGCGCGGTATACGTTTCCTTAGTTTTAGTTCCTGATTCCATTATTTAGATTTCTGTGGGAAGAAAAACTGTAAGGAACGTGGCATTGCTCCCGTACCACGTCCTAGCCACATTGACACCTACGCGGGAAGCGCCACTTTCCCCGCGCATAGTCGTTAACGACAGCGATTGTGTCGATTAGGCTCGCAGGCATGAGAGAACAGCTCCTATGGTGCCTCCTTGTGGTGAGCAGAACACTGGCACGCGCAAGGATCTCTCCTAGGAAGTCGCTCGTGACCCCCGGAGTACCCAGTGCCAGTGCTCAAAACAGTGGAGCTACTGCTTGTTTTTCTTTTAAATTAAGTAAAAGTGCGAATAGTTCGAAAAAGCCGTTGATACAATTCCCCGCGAGTCGGCCTGCGGCTACGAGCGTACGGCACGCTCGAAATGCCAAATAATAAAAGTAAGTGTACGCTGTAAGCTATTAAGTCCCGTAAATTTACCGTTAACCTAACCTAACCATTAGAAAGATACAAAATATAACAGAGAATTGATAAGTAGTATGCATAAGGGGATAAGTATCGTATTTATTAAATCAGAATGTTCCCCAAATTTGGCGAAGGACCGAATTTGCGCAGCTTCAATTCGAAACGTGCTCGAGGTAGAATATCCCATAGCTTTGCCACATGAGAATAATATTATACTTTCGGTGACATCAGACCGACAACATCTCCAGTTGCTCCTGAGGATGCCTCATAGAGAAGTGTATCACGTGTCGAGTATTGATATTATATCGAGTATTAGTGGTAGTTTGTTATATTTATTTGCATATTTATAATTTTTGTACATGCAAATATATGCAAGTAAGTATAGCGGGTTGGCACTTCCTGACTAGCACTTTATTAAGTACTAGCTGTGCCCGCGGCTCCGCCCGCGTGGAATTCGGTCTGTGTCAGTAAGCGGCTAATTCACCCCTAATATCTCTCCCGCTACCCTGGAGGCGGAACTTGAAGTAAAGTTGACAGATGGATTTATCCTATTAATTTTTATTGACATGATTTAAAGGACATAGAATAGTAGGTGTATATCGGACGATACAGGACCACTTTTGTATTTATACGTCCATGTCCACGGCAAATATCATCCAAATCGATCCTCCCGTCACATCAGTCTAAGCATGGAAGGTAAGAACAGGCGCGGTTGAAATGGGGCAGGGGGCATGTTAAGTTGTGGGGTATCCAACGCGAACAAATTTTTTTTACAGCCAAATAATTATGTAATATGCTATTAATGCTGGTCATAGAAATACCCAGAGTCGCCTCTATCTCGCGGTACGTAACATGTCGGTCGTCCATTATAAGTTTTCGCACAGCCTCGATATTTTGTTGTACAACGACCGATTTCGGGCGACCTGCCTTAACTTCGTCCGTAAGCATACTACGTCCACGATTGAACTCACTAAACCAGTGATACACAGTAGTTTTAGATGGGGCTTCATCACCAAAAGTTGAAGTTAGTTGATCTATGCACTGTTGTTGCGTTAAACCACGCCGAAAATCATAATAAATCATAGCACGAATATTTTGATTACGTTACCGTAGGTAATGAATTTTCATACGTTTTTACCACACTGTCACAGATAATACACTGATGTTACGTTACTGGTTGCCATAATTATGGTAATTACATACTTCAAGGTAAGCACATTACAATGCACTAATGAACGTCAGAGAAAAATAAAATACACAAAATGTCGTGGAACACTCTGTTGGAACGAAGTTGTTATTTAATTTTATTTCATTTTTGACTTTTTCGTAAATTTTGTGGTTTTAATTTTTTTTGTATTTTTATGAAATTTTTGAAATTCTTGAAATTTTTGAAATTTTTGATATTTTTGAAATTTTTAAAATTTTTGAAATTTTTGAAACTTAAAATTTTTGAAATTTATGAAATTTATGAAATTTTTGAAATTTAGAAATTTTGCCATTTTTGACTTTTAGGTTCTCGACTTTATCACTTTGTCACTTCTCACTTTCACTACAATTCACTTCACTTCACTTTATTCTATTTTATATATTTTTTATTTCATTCCATTTTACATGTTTCTCAATCGTATGGGTGTCGGGTTTTCGTGACGTGACGCTTTTTCGTGACGGTCACGTGACTTTTTTTCACCTAGCCCCCCATCCGCGAACCGTCCAATAAGGAACTTCGTTCCAAAACTACCACCGGTTCTAACCCTACACCTCTGGCCCAAGAAGTATTATGACCGAAAAGATACTCGACGGGACTTATTTTTATCAAAACAGTAATACATGATTAGATTTTAAAGATACAAAATAATGCGTAGTTCTTCAAGAAGACATCAAAACAGCTTGAGAGACAGATAATGTACCTATTGTTTAATTATAAAGAAAAATAAATCCTAATCTGACTGCTTCACAAAACGTTTGATATGTTTTCCTACCTAAACGGTGTCCTATAAATGTTTGGTTTGGGCCATGCATCTTTGTCCGTCATATATAATACTCGACTCGAACCTGCAATAAGCCTTCACATTCATGACATTTTCAAATATTTCTTAAGAGGGGGTAAAGGTAAATTTAAAGCATCGACGGGTAACATGTTATAAATATGAACACCTTGACCAAAAAATTACAAATTATTTAAATACCAAATTTCATCTAAATACAGACACCGGTTATTGGTTGTTTCTTCCCCATGTAAACTTTCACCCCTTTTGTATCCGTTTAAAGGATAATTTCCGAGATAAAACTATTTTATTTCCTTTTTTAATTAATTATCTCCATACCAAATTTTATCTAAATCGATTCTGCGGTTAATAATTCCCTATACAAATTTCCAACTCTCTTTTCACCCCTTTAGCGTTGATTTTCGGAGTGAAAACTATCATTTTGTCCTTTCTTGAGACCCATACTATACCAAATTTCATCTTTATCAGTTCAGCGGTTAAAAAATCGTCATACCAACTTTCAAACCCCTTTTCGGCGTGAAAGGGTTTATTTTCGGGATGAAAACTATTCTGTCGTTTCTCGGGACTCAAATTATCTGCATACTAATTTCTATTAAAAAATCTCCATACAAACTTTCAACCCCCTTTTCACCCCCTCCAGGGTTGATTTTCGGGATGAAAACTATTCTTTGTCCTTTTACGGCACTCAAACTATCTCTACACAAAATTTCATCATAATCCGTTCAGCCGTTTTCTTTCACGTGATAGATGTACAGATAGATAGTTTTTATTGAAAGTACCTTTCAGGCTTCACTTCCAATATTTTTTTTAAATTTTTTGGACCTACGGTTCTAAACTCAAATTATCTCCATACTCATTTCTATCTAAATCGTTTCAGCGGTTAAAAATTCTCCATACAAACTTTCAACCCCATTTTCACCCCCACCAGGGTTGATTTTCGGGATTAAAACTATATATTATCCTTTCCCGGGACTCAAACTATCTCTATACAAAATTTCATCGAAATCCGTTCAGCCGTTTTCACGTGATGCGCGGTCAAATAAACAGACAAACAGATAAACAGATAAACAGATAAACAGACAAACAGATAAACAGACAAAAATTCTAAAAATTGTTGGAACGTGTTCTGTTATCGATTCTAAGTATCGCCAGCCAACTTTTTTTCGATTATCTTCCATGTACAGACTTTCGACCCTCTTCAGCTTTATTATATGTATAGATATTGCGGAATAGCAAAGCTATATTATTGTTGTTTATAATATGGACTTCCGAAAAGTAACGCCTGATTTAATAAATTACTTATAAAGTTCTTTAAGTTTTCATTGCACACTCAAATTAAACAAAATAAACATATCGCTCAATTAAACATACTTGTTATTAGTATGACACCCTTCAGTTTTAAAAATGCTAGGCGTGTAATTTTTGTTATTATTATATATTATTAGTCAAAAAAGTTCTTTAGTCGCGGTAAGGCGACTTTCAATAAGAAGTTGTCACCAAGTTCGAGCTCCTGCTCGTACCAAACAGTTTTTGTAATAAACAATATTATCATTTGATTTTTAAATGAAAGCATGAGGTAACCCTTCATACAATGTTTAGGTATAAAGGAAAATTTGATAAATCCAATGCCTCAGGCGAGACTGGAACTCGCGACTCCGGAATACATTTAATATTTCTAAACGTTGTGGTACAATATTATTATATTTATCGTATAGCTACATTTCACTGGATATAGATAGGCATTTCTTCCCTTGGGCAGTAGTAGTGGGAAAGCAGATGATTAAGAAAATCCAGTGAGTGCTGCGTATTGTACATTTTTTTTTCTCTTCACGCGTCTATTATATTTCTGTACATGTACATGTGTTGCTGTACATGTACAACCTATCTCAAACATAACTCCAACACACAACAAACAGTCAACTAATATTGAAGTTGTATTGGAGTTGCGTTGGAATATTTCTCAAGCAAATTCTGATATTTCTGATTCAGATGTTTATGCCGTAGCTGTATTGCGTTTTTAATGCATTGGAGTTGTATTTTATTTATTTTTATTGACAAAAACACTTACATGACCTTACAGCAAAACCAATTCGTCACGAAACTTAAGCTAACAATTACACAAATAATCAAAAAACAATATAAAATAAAAACAGACGGTAACAAATAAATCACTGCGGAACTGTTGAGCACCCAGCGTCCATCGCCTCACATACCCTCAAGCATTCACCATAAACTGCCGCCCATCCCTACGCAAACAAGTCACACTCAGGTGTTGATGCCAGCAGCGCATTGAGCTGTGAAAGGGCGCGGGGCAGCGGCGAGTTCCTGTACGACACGGTGCGTGCCGACGGCACGGCCAAGGTCACGTCGCCGTGGTCTCAAGGCTATCCTCGGGATATCCGGGACAAACAAACGCACGAGACGCTCAACCAGCTCGGGACAGTCGGACTCTCCACGCAAAGCTCGGCAAGTCATTATCATTAAATGGAAATTACGCCTTACTTCCTGGGAATTATACCCAAGGGAGCCCAAAAGATACTTTGTTGGGTATTGAAGTTGGATCCTGTTTATACGTGTTTTAAGTTAAAATACGGCCCCTTGACACGGCTTTATTATTAAGAGACTAAGATCGTGTGAAGGTCATTCTGAACAGCTCGCTTGGCTACTTCTGTTGCTGACTGTACTCGGCCGGTTTTTATTGTTAAAACGGAGATGTACTCACATTTCTTCGAACAAATACCGAAAGAGAGCAAATAAGTTCGGTTAGTATTGAATATTTTAGATGTCTTTCGGGTATTTATTTACGTGAGCTCTTCTATAGAGTGTTTGTGCGGGGCTTATTTTCTAAGGACATGGTTGAATTGTGTTTAAATATTAATGTAACAAGTGTAGTAATGGTCCTATTATTTGATGAAAGTATTTTATTCAGGTTTATTATTCTCTTTATTTATTTCCCTTCTTAGGGAATAGGTTATTTTATAACATTTTTACAAAAGTAAAATTTAAAATTACATCTAAAACACACAAAAACAATAAAAACATTATAAAAACCCTCACCTAGGGTGCCGCCGGCAACGGAGCGCTACCGGTGGTTAGGGCCGCAGAGAGAGGAACCTTCGGAATATGCGCGCCGTGTCCAGGATTATCGCCTTCTGAACTGACCCTTGATCGAACCACAACCCCGTAGCGAAAGTCTCTCAAGATGTTGGTCGAGAATCTTCGCTATGAGACCGTTCGCAGAAACAACTATCGGCACAATGATCGCCGAATCAACCTCCCACATGGCGGTTATCTCGTGAGCCAAGTCTAGGTACTTGCTGGACTTGTCCTTCTCGGCCTTCACGAGGTTCTCGTCAAATGGGACGGTGATGTCGACGAGCATGGCCCGGCCTTGCGAACGATCTATTACAACGATATCAGGTTTAATATTACGAGTATTATCTTATTTAAGAAATTGTATATCAATCGTTATTTTAAACTTGGTTAAACAAAGTTAGGTTTTACCTATTAAAATATCTTCTTGTATAAAATATACATTAGAATTAATTTATAGTCAATACATACATGTGCCATACTGTGCAAGAGTAAATAAATTGTCATGTATTTAGTAAAAATTGTTCACCTTGACCTACATATTTGAATATGGTTCATAAATAATTTTAAACAAAAAAGAACCGACTTCACTTAAAATCCACCTTTCCAAAAGAAAATGCCCCAGTTACCTATAAAAAATATTGAAATCACTATAGGTATGACTATAAATACTATAATATTTGAAGAGTTCCCTCGATTTCTCCAAGATCCCATCATCATATCCTGACCTAGTTACAATGGGACCAACTGTCAAGTATACTCTTCCAAACAAAACAAGAATTTTCCAATTCGGTCCAGCTGTTTTTGAGTATCGGTGAACAAGATCCCTACCCTCGACCCTTGCAACTAGGGTTTGTTCCCGGTACTCGTTTTCTATACAAATCCAGTACCGGAACCGGGAATTCCCGGTTCTCGCCATACAAAATCAGAACCGGGAGCATTCCCTACTTGCAACTAAGTACAGGACGTTACGAAATTGCCAGCTTGATGAAGGCAGTAAATCCTCATTTCTAAAGGGTTGGGAACGCGCTTGTGACACCTCTGGAGTTACAGGCGTCCATAGGTTACGATAGCTGCTTAGCACCAAGCGGACCGTATACATGTTTGCCACCATCGTAGTATAAATAAAAGCTTTGCGTAGCATTTCCGAAGACCATTTGTACAAATGTGACTTTTAAGAAGGACTATTTCGACACCGCTCGCATTACCCGCTCGCTCCCAGTACCCCACGCCTATTACCTATTCAATAATTGTTACCTAACAACCCAGACGCCCTGAACACGAGAGCCTAAGTACTACAATACGAGAACCTAGACGGTAATGTACAGTCAGCATCAACAGCGAATGAGATTGGGCTTCACGATCTAATCCCTAACAGTTTTACAGAAATACAAATTATGTCTTTTTTTTACAAAAAAAAATAAACCCACTTGAGTTTATATGTAAACTAGCGACCCGCCCCGGCTTCGCACGGGACAAAAAATGGTTATTGTGGGTTATCCCTAAGAGATAGACACGGTATATGTCTATCTCTTCGCGGACTTTTTTGTAGACCTTTTAAGGTGCAAAATACTGTAGTACATTATTTTGATCTACATATCTCGTAGGGTTTAGCCAGCGTTTGCAATGTAAGCGCAAAAAACGTGTTTATTTACGACATCACATTAGAAACCTCTAAAATTATCAGTGTTTCTTTGCTATATTATGCATTTCTTATACATATAAACCTTTCTCTTGATCTATTCTATCTATTTAAAAAGCCGCATCAAAATCCGTTCCGTAGTTTTAAAGATTTAAGCATATATAGGGACAGACAGCGGAAAGCGACTTTGTTTTATACTATGTAGTGATGATAGTGAAGTAACCGAGGAACCGATAAAAGGGAAAACGCGTTTTCCCTTTTTTGAACCGCTTTAGTATAATAAAAATATTAGAATGATGTTGGTATTTTTTCAAATAATTACTTACTAACTACTGCAGTGGCGCAGCGACCCAAAGTAAATCTTGGCCTTTAACTTCAAAGACCGCCAGGCTTCTCTGTTCAGAGCCGTCTCTATACAATTAACGGCACTCAGCGGTGTAAGGTCTTTCCGCACTTCGTTTTTCCAGCGATACCTAGGACGCCCAGACGGTCTTCGACGAATTGGCTCGCAAGAGTACGACCTCCAGACTACCCGATCATCACCCATACGAACTACGTGTCCGAGATCGAAGTCTAGCGGCTTTTGTTTCTCCTATAATGTTCGGCTCGGACACCAGATCTTCGATTTCCTGGTTTTTGCGGAGTCCCAGTATTTTTCGGTAGATTTCGTAAAATTATTACTGCCGTGATTAATATCCTTAATGCAACGTGCAAGAGGTAGCCCCAATAGCCTTTTGAAAGTATTATCGGATAGATATGACTGCCAAATATGGAGGTACTGGGTATTAGCTCTGAACGGGCGCCCTATATTTTTTTTATACCACGACGGTGGCAAATAAGCATACGGCCCGCCTGATGATAAGCAGCTACCGTAACCTATGGACGCCTGCAACTCCAAAGGAGTCACATGCGCGTTGCCGACCCTTTAAAAAAAGGAGGATTCATTGTGTTGATGGCTAATGGAACAAGAAGGTCCCTCATCGTCAACACACTGGGCCCGCTTTGAGCTCTTTGGCAACCTTATTCACCAGCAGGAACACAACACTATGAGTAGGGTCTAGTTTATTATGTAGTATTTGCTATTAGTTTAGGTGTTAAGTATGTATAGTTAATGAGTAAATAAATACTAAGACTAGTTGTTAAGTAGTTTAGATAAATCAACAAATGTTTGGATTGTCAATTATCTGAAATCAATGTTTAGGTAATTTTAATTTAATTGATATAAACTTCATGATCGTTTTACGGTTCATCTCATCTATTAAATAGGATTTACGCGCGGCACTGAGTACCGATACACATTTGTGTAACGACGCGCCGCAACTTGAAGTATATTTAACTAGTACCTATATATTTTTAGACAGTCCCCAATGCTGACTGTATCTGCCTAGAATATGCCCTTGACCCAGCCTCATTTCTAGAAGGATCCTACAAACAATGGTACTCGACTAATTCCCCTTGTTAACGTTCTTTTCGCTTCTAAGGCCTTTGTCTTAAGTAAGGTCCAAAATTTTTCTTTCTTTTCAACACTTAACAGAGTTTTTGGCGAACGGCTGCTCACACAATGCAATACGTAAGCATTGTAACGCCATGTACATAAGAAAGCATTATGTAGTAATTGATGTGACAGCTACATAATATAGGGCATTTAAATATGTACGTGTGTGGTTTTATGAAACGATCGAATTGAGTTTCATAATTATATCACACGAGTATTTTAATGCCTAATTATATACAGTTACACACACTGCTTTATCTACAGACATATTATAAATCCTCAATGACGGATTCGGGAACAATTAGAATGACTGCCATTGCACCGCCATGGGTAGATGCTGGATTGTGCGCGTCCATCCGAACAATTCATGACCAACTGTTATGAATTTATATATATTACTCTAAAATAAACTTTGCAAGCAGTAGTAAACGATGCACCGCATCGGTTTCTTAATATAGGCCATTGGCGTATCGTTTCTGAACATACGAGTATGATAGGGAATTTGTACGTACAAAATTTATGTTTGTTGAAAAAGATTAAGATTAATTATTTTTAATTATTAGTTATTTGTAACAGATTGATGAGCTAATTAGAATTTGTTGTTAATTCGAATTGAAATCAATTTGCATTAAACAGTTAGTCTTCAATTTTAACAAACGTGTATTTTTTAATTTTCAATTACACTAAGTTCGGCCAACACTGACCATAGAAAACCATTTTGATATTCTTGGTAGAAGGACTTGTCCTTTTCTGTTAAAGTAAACATACTTGCGATTTTTTTTCAGCCACAGCAAGGCATTGATGTCATTTGGTATGTTTATTATATTTTAACGTCAAAATCATTTGAAATTTGTATGACCAGCCGTTGTTGGAGTCAAGTCCGGCCATTACGTACTTGGATGTAATTGTGCGATTATAAGATAAGGCCGTCATATTATTGTTGGTGTGGGTGTTACAAAGGCTAGTCCACGCGTAAAAGCCGTGAGTACATTGGAAGAGCAATTTGAATTTGGAATTTATTGCAAGAGAATACGGTACACAATAAAATAAGCTTTAGAATGGTTGTTATGTACGGTCGATATGCAAGGGCAGATTACTGGGATAAAACATGGCTAATCTTAGGAATTCTTAATCAAACAGACTTCTTAACGTTTTATTAGCAAGTGGCATAAAAAGAAGACTTGTAAAAATGTTTTGATATTTAAAATTTAGGTCAATTGCAGTTTTTTTGGTCTGTTTCTGAAAGATAGGTTTTATGACTGTATATTTTTTTAACTTACGTATAATAATAGTCTATCTTTAATTCGGAATTTAATAAAATTCCAAACAAAAAATATATTATTTTTTATTTCTAACATTCGATGGCATAACTGTCTTTGATATCAATTGCAGGTCAATTCGGTTCAAAACACGGAAAAATATTAGAGGAATAATTAATTATCCTTAAGGAAGGCATACAATCTTTGAGATGCGTTAAAAGAAATATAGATTAGAGGAGATGAGAATATTTTTCACGAGGAAAAAATAAGTTCTATTACAGGTAGATGTTATTTAGTTAAACGCTTAATTTTTCTAAAGTTACGCTAAGATCCACTATCAATTTAGAACAATTTATCAATAATGCAAAATTGAAGAACGTATCATATCGGGTTCATAATTGCATACCCAATTTATCAATGAATTCATTCATTAATTAGGTATGCAATTATGAACCCGATAGTACATGGTACAGTCACGTCTGAAAATATAGATACATTTAATGCGACAAAAATATGTAGCCACGACTCTATTACCAAGGCGTAAAGTCTTGGTTACATATTTTCGTCACATTAAATGGATCCATATTTTGAGACGTGACCGTACCTATTTAACGGTTGCGATGAGTGTGGCCCGGAGGCCGGACTTTTACGAGTTATTATTTACATTGACTCTTAGTTTATTTTGTATCAAATAACTAGTAATAAAATTAAATGTTATACATCCTCTACAGTACTCAACTTACATGTCATAAAAATTGGCCATTAATAACATGGCCACTCTTATTACAGCCGGGCCCTGTTCCAGCCTGCTGGTCCCTGCAGGGTAATCCTTCTTGCTCCTGACAGCTTATATTTGGAGAACTGCCTGTATTCCCAATGCTTGTACGAGATCCGGTGAGCGGAGGACAGGCTCCTGAAGAACTAATGTATAGTTTAACGGCCTCCTAGCCTAGTCGGTAGTGACCCTGCCTATGAAGCAGGAGTTCCCGGGTTCTGGTCAGGGCATTTATTTGTGTGTTCATCGCGGATATTTGTTCCTGAGTTATGGATGTTTTCTATGTATTTAAGTATTTACTTATATCTATCTATTATATATATCGTCGCCTAGTACCCACAATACAAACATGCCTTATTGAGCTTCCTGTGGGACTAGGTTGATTTGTGTAAGATTGTCCCATAATATTTATTTATATTTATTATTTATTTTATAGTAGCAAATGAAGCAATGAGGTTTATTACAAATCTGTAACAGTAGAAAAAACATAATTTTTTCATTCCAATTTCCAGAAGATTTCTTTATTTGTTTCACTTCATTGCTGGATGGATGGCTGGCTGGATTTACTGACAGAGGCCAGTGAACCGTAGAGCAAAATAGAGATATGTGGCAAAAGTACAAGGAGAAATAATAATAAAGCCGGTAGGAACCAACTTCGCCACTGCTAGCGGTTCTCTTGCCAGAAATTCTTGACGCTTATCAATTAAATAAATATGGGACTTAATCGCGTACATTTTCTTTTATTATTTTCCTAACGCGTCGAGCGTGCCCGTAACACTTCAACCAAACCATCGGATGTTTAGTCAAGTCGTCAGTGTTGTTTGTAATCAAAGTGACAACCATAACGTAAAAGACCAAGTGCGGGTAGTTCAGAAAATCCGCGCAGCTAGGAGATGCTGAGACAATTCTTCACCAGTCTGCTTGCGACCGCGAGCGTTACGGCACGCTCAAAACGTCCACAAAAATTAAGGGTACGCGACTAACTTCCCTGTTTTTATTTAAATAATGAGTGAAAATTGTTTGTGATTAAGTCAGTTCCCTGACGCTTAAGCAATTGGAATACCATGATACTCCTTCAGGGCATATATTGAAAACTAGCCTACGTGACTAGCCAGTGACAGTCCATGAAATGTTTTAGTACATTGATCATGACATGTGCTCTCTGAATTTAGTTTCATATTGTATTAGCGATCGCATGCGACTTTATCTGCGTGGATGTCGGTAGAAACTTTAGAAGTAAACCCCTTGTTCTCCCTTTTATGGGTAGAATTTCCGAAAATAATTTATTTTTGGAGATCATATTTAATCCTTTCACAGCCTACTAAAAAATATTCTTTTAAATTTGAACTCTGACACTGTATCTATAGAATTGAGATTACAACTGCCATAATAACGAGTTCGGTTCGTGATTGGCTGTTAAAGTCACAAGGTTGTACCATCGGGTTCATAATTGCATTTATGAATTAATTAATTGATAAATTGGGTATGGAAATATGAACTTGATGGTAAAACTATAAGCTGTACTTCGGTCTATTGGTAAAGCCATTGTTTTATGTATATTATTTAGATCCTGGAACGAAGACTTAATGCCTTCCACATGTGCTGTCTTCGGAGTATACTTAACATAACGTGGAAAGACAGGTTTACTAACGAGAGAGTGCTGCTCAGCTTCCTAGCATTACCGCGTTACTCAAACAGAGACGCCTGCGGTGGCTAGGGCATGTGCAACGCAGGGACAGTGCTCGTTTGCCAAGACATGCTGAGCAGATGCTGCAGATCGCTTCAGGCTAACGTAAAGTAGGATGCCCATTACTCCGCTTCAAGACTTCTTGAAGCGGAGTAATGCGTCTTGCGTAAAGCGCGTTGCGTTTAACATCAACTGCAATTCATGGGCAGACCTAGTAACAAACCGCATTGAGTGGAAAAACAGCATTTTAAAAGGTCGTGAAACCCATGACAGGTCCTGGAGTGCGATTTTTGAATCTCACCAAGTGACTAATTCTCACCGATGTGAGTGATTTCCGATAGTAAATCACTCACATCGGTGAGAATTAGTCACTTGGTGAGATTCAAAAATCGCACTCCTGGTTTCTAGACTTGGCCCGAAAACGGGCAAATACATTCGCAACGAGGGTCGCCTTGATGCGGAGCCAGACCCTCATCTTACTCATACTTTTACATGTAAAAGATGTGGCCGATTGTGCTGTTCAAGTATTGGACCATATAGTCACGAGCGGCGCTATCGCTAGATCACAGATCTGAAAAGTATTACTCGACGGACCACGGGCAACAGGGCGCGCCGCACCCCACCATTCGTCCATCTGGTGACGTAAGCAACGAAGCAGTTCTCAGATAGCTGGTTTGGTATCTGTGAATAAAATAAGTTAATGTTAGTAGGTTTTATGAAAATAAAACATCAAATGTATAGGTAGATATGCTAACAGAAGCACCCTCAATGTACTTATCGTCCGGACATTACTCGCACGATAAAATGTTTTCAAACCAATTAGCCCTACACGGGTTTCACATACGTTATAATTATCAAAGTCAAAACATTGTAAACGAAAGGTTCACAGAGTACCTATTTATAGATCTTGCATGAGGTACCTACAGTAATATATCACCTCCTTGTTTTACGATACAACTTTTTTTAAATATTTGTAAAGTGATTTCCACCTCACTACTATAGATGTAGTCTTTTCTGAGAGCGATAAGAAAAAACCGGCCAAGTGCGAGTCGGACTCGCACACCGAGGGTTCCGTATAAACATGTAGGTATATAGTAACTTTAAAATATTTTTATTATATGATGTAACTAAAAATTTACGGTTTTCGCAATTGTTCCTTTATCTGTGCTATAACACGTTGCTTCGTACCAAATTTCAAGATTCTGAGTTTACGGGAAGTACCCTGTAGGTTTTGATTCCCTTGCGAGCGAAAATTTGCGGAAATGTGCGGCATAAACAGCTGTATCTTTTGATTGCGTTGGCTTAGAAGCCTGAGTTTTTCACAGCTTCTAGAGACAGTAGACTTGAGTATTTGATATAAATTTCAGCTTGATACCTATACGCGTTCCTAAGAAAAATGGTCTTGACAGACAGACAGACAAACGGATAACAAAGTGATCCTATAAGGGTTCCGTTTTTTCCTTTCGAGGTACGGAACCCTAAAAATGATCTCATGTAATGGTTTTTTCATAGACATTTTTTATTAGAGCTTTTTTTTAGTAAGTAAGTAAGTAAGAGTCTCCTATTGTAATTCACAGTATTTCATTGCAGTATTCATATATATTTGTAAATGACTAGTAAAATATACAATCTACAAACTAACCTATATTGTTTACTCTATACATGATCATACAAAAAAACACAAAGGTGATATATTATTGGCCGGTACTGTACTCACGTTTGTGACTAGGAATTGCGAATACTTACCTAAAAGTTCGCGCTTACTAAACATGTAATATAATAAAATAAAATAAATAAATGGGACATTACACAAATCGACCTAGTCCCACAGTAAGCTCAATGAGTCTAGTATTATGGCCATTATGGGTACTAGATGACGATATATATAATAGATAGATATGAATAAATACTTATATACAAAGAAAACATCCATAACTCAGAATCCGTGATAAATACACAAATAAATGCCCTTACTAGGATATGAACCCGGTACCTTCTGCTTCGTAGGCAGTGTCACCGACTGGGCTAGGAGGCCGTAATATGAGTAGTAGGACATGCTAATGTCAGTTATTAGTACAATGTTTAGCTTAAAAACAACATTTTTGGTGCGTTCAAATTAGCCATAATATATGTCTTTCCCGTGCACGAAACAATAATTATTGTTATAAATATTCCTACTTTAATACTTTATAACTACGAGTGTGAACGGCTAAACGTGATTTATTTGATATACTACCTCTAGTGGGGAAACCCTTTTGTACCCAATTTGCTAATATAGGTAATTCTAGGAAAGGCTGTTGAGACTAAATATAGCCTTTTTGGTACACTGGATATTACGTAAGTACTTATTTCCAATCAGTTAAAGTGGTATTAGCTTCTAGCGTACCTATTATGTAGTACACGTACAAGTTTAGTTACACGTTTAGTTTTCGCATATTGTTAGCTTTGCTAGTTTATTAACAAAATACACCTGTAAGTTAAATCAATTTCGGCTTTTAACGGAAATTATCAGTAAAATTCAAAGTATGGATTCACGGAAATAGTTATGCTATTTGTATTTAATTTATCTAATTGTATTTAACGCTATATGTAATGCGACAGATTTATATATTCAGATAATCCTGTCAGACTGACAGATATCCCACAGGCCACCCAAAAGAAAGTTTTAAAATTCATCCTCTAAAGGGTTTAAAGTCGACGAAATCGTGTGTGCAAGTTAGTTTTTTCATATGGTTTAGACTACAAATAAACCGTACATTATGTAAAATAAATAAATGTCATACAAGAGTAACAATGTTAGTTTATTTCTCTTTTTTACTAAACTCTGGAATGTGACGTTTCACTTTTCGCCAAATTTACAGTCAAACTATTTTAGAGGCATCTCGCTGCTGTTTTCTGAATGAAATGCAATACGTACTTGTCCGTGATCAAGTAATACCTATTGTATGAAAAAAATATACGTAAATATTGTATAATAACAATAATAAAAATATATGTTTTCGTCGTACAATTCATCTTGTTGACTCATTGTTGACTAAATATAAATCATGTAAGTTACCCACTTGTAATACTTGTATAGGTATGCCAAGTATGAAATAAGCAAAGAGGTTTTAATATTAAACAAAATCCGGATATAGGGTGTGAATATTTGATCGCTCAGCGAACGAAACGCGGTTTCTTTTGGTTATAAACTAGATAGTAGATATTCTAGCATAGATACTTCAGAACTACAAAAAAAATTATGTTAGTATACTTATTAAATATATGTTTAATAAAAGAAATAACCACATTAAAAAGAGTGTTTTTGTAATATCAAAAGTATTAATTTAGTTTGATGTATATCTTCCCAATTTTTTTAAAACCACGTCGGTGGCAAACATACATATACGGCCCACCTGATGGTAAGCAGCTGTCATAGCCTATGTACATTATATTTTATTCCTATCTATTTATTTACACTGTGATATACAAACTAATGCTTATAAATACGTAGTAAAACATATAAGTTATGCTTAAGGCTCAAATATCGCTATGCAACTTGCGTTTAATAAGGAAGTTTGGCCACCACCTGTTTTTGTACGGCTTGCAGTCGCCAGTTTAATTAATATCACTTACTGAGCCCAGACGAGTCGATTGCTCACGGATATCTACAAGTCCGTCCGTTGAATCTGGTGAATATATCCGGTGGAGAGGACCGTCAATTTTTATAACCGGAATTAGTAATTCCCGTATTGTTAATAATTAATAAATTATTAACAATAAACAATTTCCAAAAATCCCGGGAAATCCCGAGTCACATCCATGTTAAGCGTAACGTTTGAGGTCGTTCACCCCAAATTGCATCTTAGATCTGATCACCGGGAATTAGACATGATTGGGTTTGCCGAAAATGTATCCGCAGACACATTCGTACACAACTCCAGCAACACGCAGACAAATATGTATACTACCAACATGCAGTGGATAAGTCCGACATACAAATCTTTAGAAACTTAAAAAGTAGATTAACAGTCACATGATTATTTTCCATACATGCTGATTTTAGTGTTCCGTAGCCAAAATGGCAAAAACGGAACCCGTATAGTTTCGTCATGTCCGTCCGTCCGTCCGTATGTTACAGCCATTTTACTCGGAAACTATAAGACGTATCTGAATAAAATTAAGGCATAAGGTGTATTTTGTATGCCGCTATTTAGTTATGTAGTTAAATTGCAGAAAAAAGTATTTTTAGGGGGGCGTTCGGCGCTCCTTTGCAACACTGGAATGCTTCTAGCTCCTACTAAGCATGGGCTTCTAGCGAGATCAGTTGAAACGAGTCCTACATGATTTGAGTGAGTTGAAGCGAGTTTAACATAATCTTAGTGCGGCTTAAGTTTTGATTGCCATGAGTTGACAACATTGCTGTGCACTGGTTTTATTGAGCATTCGACTCTCAAGCAGTAGGAATACCAACAAAGGCCAGATGTGACAGTTTAATCCTTCTATAGGAACAAAGTTGTGAAGTAAATACATAGTGTATGTCGGGTCATAGCGTAAATTAGAGCAGCTATGCAAAATAAGTTTCTAGACAGGGAATTTCTGATTAATTGCACATTCAACCCAGTAGATAATAATTATTTTCAAATCTAGACACGCGGCAGCATCTCAAGCCAAGTTCAAGCAAAGGAACTGGCTAGCCAGCGCCGAGTGTATATTACACGAACCACTTGGTGCCACTTTTGACCCTTCTATAACTCAAAACCTCTTTAACGTAAACACATAAAACTACGTGTATTTAATTATACCCATAATCTCATCTAGAAGCCCAAATTTCATGAAGCTATCTCAAACGGTTATAAAGATATGAAGGTCAAAAAGTCGTAAATTTTAGCACTGACTGACTGACTGACATATAGTACCTAAATCTAACCTACTTCCAGATGACCTAGAAGGATGAAATTTGGAATCCAGCTCGGTAATTGTGTGTAAGCGTAGGAAAAAATCTAAAAATAAAAAAAGTTAAAAAAGTTAATATTTCACTTGGCCAGTTTTTATCAGAATTAAAAAATATATATGTATATGTTGAATAACTTTATAAAATGACTGATGTAATGAAAACTGGCCAAGTCAAATCTAACCTACTTTAAGATCTCACATTTTTAAATAACAGCAAATGTTATATGTATCCAATAAAGCAAAGAGATAGAGTTTAATACTTGTTCATAATGTTATTTAGTTCCTATAAATACATATTTGGATTTTGCATAGAACTTGGCACTCATTTAGATCTCCATTCTTTTTGCGGCGAAGCCCACAGCCAAGCATAATTTTTGTATTGAACTTGGCTCTCCTTTTTTATATTTATGTTTTTGGTGGGATAACAAAAAATAACGGTAACAGATATTTGTTATTTTAACAATTATTTAAAGTATCCGGCCCCCTAGCCTAGTCGGTAGTGACCCTGCCTATGAAGCAGGAGGTCCCGGGTTCGAATCCTGGTCAGGGCATTTATTTGTCTGTTTATCACGAATATTTGTTCCTGAGTGATGGATGTTTTCTATGTATTTATCTATATCTGTCTATTATATACCGGGTGTGGCCTGTAATAAGAGCAAAAAATTTAAACATTTGACAACGTTTGTTCAACAACTTTTAAAAATAACTTGTAGTTTGATTTTTATTACAGTTTAAAGTTTATTCGAACACGCAATGTATTACGACATTGATTAATATCTGTAGGGTGACAAGACTGACAGGCGATCGATGTCATTTAGGCGGACTTTGTACATTGAAAATACTATTTAGTTTGTTTGAAAAAGAGACAATCTAAAATCTACATAACTTTCAAAAGTCGTTGAACAAACATTGTCTAGTTTGAGGAGTAAAATCTACGTTTTAATTTTTTGCTCCTATTACAGGCCACACCCGGTATATCGTCGCCTAGTACCCACAACACAAGCGTTATTGAGCTTACCGTGGGACTAGGTTGATTTGTGTAAGATAGTCCCATAATATTTATTTAATTATTAAGTATGCTTGAAAAAAATATTTTCCGATACTACTAGTCGGCAGTTAAGAGAACATTTATTTATTCATAGATTTTTTCAAAATGTCAATAATTTCCATATCAACTATAATATTAATTTTAATTTAATTTTAATTACTATTGTACAGATTCTGTAAAATAACACAATAAATATAATATTAAAAATTCAATTTAGTAAAATTAAAATTAAAAACTCAACTATACTATGGTTTAATAAAATGCTTGTGGGTATTATAAAAAAACCGGCCAAGTGCGTGTCGGACCACGCTTAGGAGGGTTCCGTACCTTCAATGGAATAAGAACCAAACTAATACCAAAAGGTCGTATCTGATGCCTATGGAGGAAGTTTTTTGGAGATAACTCAAAAATGGCTAAACCGATAATGTTCAAAAATAATTTCGTAAAAAGTATATGATAAGGTGCATCTCCTCAAATTTTTTCATATTTTTAGGACTTACGGTTCAAAAGTTACAGAGGGGGAAACAAATTTTCAAATATTCACTTAATCACAAAATGGTCAAAGAAACCTCAATATTATTTTTAAAGACCTATCGATTGATGTATCACATGTTGATATTTGGTTAAAAAAATTTTTTTTTAATTTGGTTACATGTATGGAGCGCCCCCCTAAAAATATATTTTTTTAAATTTAACTACATTACTAAGTAGCGGCATACAAAATACACCTTATGTGTAAATTTTATTCAGATACGTCGTATAGTTTCCGAGTAAAATGGCTGTGACATACGGACGGACAGACAGACAGACAGACATGACGAATCCATAAGGGTTCCGTTTTTTGCCATTTGGCTACGGAACCCTAACAACCGCTTTTATTGAATCATCTTTCCAATCCATACATCACAAAATACCAAGTGCAAATCAGGTGACGCCAAAGATACTCTATATTTTTTATCAGTATTCACAATCTGTGTACTATTTTCTAACAACTTAGTAGGTCTTCACTTTTACGAGCCCAAAACAAAGAGAAAACTAGCATAAATAACAAAGGCACACTCTCATAGTTTATTGATCATAAAATTTACTTGTATATGTTTAATAGGTTTCAAAGAAGTAAACACTATTGTCTAGACTTAACAAATGATCCTGAACGAATCTGTCTTTAGACATACGAGTAAACAAGACGCTTAATGAATTATTCAGACAACTAACGACCTTGATGTCTGCAAAATTTAAGCTAAACGGGAAGAGTGCTCAAAATTATCTTGACACGGCTTTTCGACAGATTTCAAGATTTCTTAGGAGGAGGTTTTTAATTCGTGTGTTTGCTTGTTTTTTTTGTATGTTCACCGATTAATCGAAGATGGCTGGACCGATTTGATAAATTCTTTTTTGTTTGAAAGAGTATACTTTACAGATGGTCCCCCATTGTCATCAAGTCAGGATCTGATGATAGGATCCTGGAGAAATTGCGGGAACTCTTCAAATATTATAGGCACACATCACTATCATGTGTGCCTATAATATTTGAAGAGTTCCGCTTGAGAAGCTAATACTGTAAAAAATACTCAAATCACTATCTGAGTATTTTTTACAGTATTAGCTTCGGCATTAGTGATTCTGTTGGAGGATAAGTGAACTCAATTATTTTTTGTTTAAAATTATTTCGTGTGAAGAAGAGCAGTACCGGTATTAGTCTATATACAAAATATCCCTAAAGTGCCGACTATTTTGAACCGGTACCGCGGTATTAGAATTTTGAACTTCTCACCCGCTTTGTTAATTTTGCTGCTGTGGGTATTCAAGTCTGCCGCCAGTAGGAAAAAAGACGTAACTACTTTCATTGCAACTTCTCAAAATTGAGGTTTTTATACTGCCGTGGTTAGCAGATAAAGGCGTGGCTATATTTTTTCCTAAGTAACATAGTAACGAAGTTACTATAAGGTAAAAAGGCGTCTATACAGTTTCTTTCTAATCACACAAAATTAAGAAGACGCAATTGAAAAAAATGTCAGTCAACTTTATTGAAAAGACTTAACTTCAACAAATTTGCAATAAGTTAATCGATGAAAAGACGTAAGTCACAAACTTCCATTCGGTACAAAGACCGTAACTGACTGTTCCCGTGCTTTCTGCTTAACTTCTTCTTCGTCTTCCTAGCCTTATCCCATTTATTTGGGGTCGGCTCTCCTTATACGGCGTCGCCAGGAGCGTCTGTCCTGGGTCGTCTCGGCTGATAGTTTTGCCTATTTAAGGTCCTTTTGTACAAGCCCCATCCATTTTATTTTGGGCCTCCCACGCCCCCCAGGCTTCTCACTCATCTCTAACACTTTTCTCGTCATGCGGTCTAGTGGGCGCCTCATAATATAACATGGCCATACCATCGAAGTCTACTTTCGGTGAGTTTTTCTTGGATTGGCCTCATTCTGAAACTGCCTCTGACGGTATTTCTGCTTAACGAGAACTTAATAAATTAAAACATCTATCTATATGCTATTACAAACTAAAAGAGGCGCTTGTGACCCATTAGTCCCATTGCGCCTTTTCAACATTGCACGTTGGGTGAACATCATTTGCCGCGGGTACATTTGCCATTTACCACACATCATTTACTTAAACAAAGTGTAAAAGTGATGTTAATTACTAATTAGCATGAAAATCAGTTGCCTATATATTAAATTACTAGGTTAAAAGGGTTCTAATAGTTAAATACGTCCATTCTTCTTAAGACGCCAGTGACAGTTACCTTTCAAGCACTAAGATGAAAAGCAGTATTTAGTATATTCTTAGTTGAAAAGTCCTGGGTGGTCAGTTACTTCTTTTATTTGAAGTACAAACCGCTTTTCAAAGATTTTTATCCTTAGATGATAAGGAAAAAACAGTATTTATTACATAAATAAGTATAAAATATAATATTTTCTTATGCTTTATTGTGTGTATTACACTTATCTATCTAATCCTATTTCCAAAAATTGGTTAATTTTGCGTGTAGACAAATTAGAATTTAACTTTTTCTCAACTGATTTTTTTCTCCTGCGTTCGTGTTTTTGTCAATTACGTCTTTCTTTCTACTACTCTGGCGGCAGAAGTGCCGTATTCAGATTTACAAAAATGTGACAATCTACATGAAAAGGTTCCATTAGGCGGGAGGCGCTTACGTCGTACGTTGTACAGATTCAATATTGTATTCGAGAAATAAAAGCATAAGCACCAGGTTGTCCGTTGTATTCAGTATGGTGACTTTCACACTGCTGCGGTGTCCGAATGTGGCGCCAGTGTGATAATCGCCTCTATGCAACGCAGCTGCTCTATACTTCTAGATATAGCTGGCAATATTATAGGGTTCTATGTTTCACTTTTATCGAATTGAACATTGTCATAGTGACACTAAGTCTAAATTTAACTACCCTGAAAATGTAAAAATTAAAAATGCTAAAAGTTGGAAGTTTAATTTTATTTTACTTTTTTCCTTTTCTAATACTTTAACACAACTAACCATGATGATTAATTAGATGTCTTATAATTCATCGATAACTTTGAAAATCCTTTTTTCTCTCTTTTGCAAGTTATTCCCTCAAAATCTTTTAAACTATACATGCTACAAAGACATGAACCCTGAAATATTAGGCCAGCGATTATGTAGTTAGCCCATACAAATATAGTGAATTTACAATTGGAATTCGAACAGTATTTCATAGTGCAATATTCAAATTCAATTTGAATTGTAGATGAAATAATTCGAGGTACTCAATAGCGGATATTTAATTCGTATTAAATATGTGGTTATCGAATTATTCTTTCTATTGAACTACATCATAAATTATAACATAGCACTTTGTTTTCAAAATTTTAAAGAGTTGTAGTTTTTTTTCCATTTTCATTTACATCATGGCAGTTAATAAGACGGCCGGACGATTTGAACGCATGTTGTAGCGACTGGCGAGAGCAAGGCTGAGGCGTGACGAGTGGCGAAAGCGAGGGGAGGCCTTCACCCAGCAGTGGGACACAATATGGAAAAAAGAATATGTTATTAGATTTCATAAGATAAGATTTAAGGTTCAATTCCAATTACAACATTTTACCATGCGATACTTAACTAAACTAGTAGTCCGCCTCGAACTGAGAACTCGCGTTTACTTGCAACCGAGATGACCAATATCACAAGACCCTTCTGAAGATTTTTTTTCGCCTTCTAGCTCCACAACCCCTTGATCGATCCTGCTCATATCCAAACTCTCAAATTATATGTATCTCTGCTATAACCCCAACAAATGTCATAAAGATCAGAAAAACGTTACTAAAGTTATCGCGGAACAAACCCTCAAAATCAAAAAGCCATCGAAATGCCGAAACCTCCCAGTAGCCCAAGTTGTTTGTAAGAACTTCATTTCGCTTACGCTCCGCTCGTTCGATAATTATTGTCTAGCTTGGAACACTGTAGAAAGTGCTGTCGCTGACTGCTGTCAAAAATGAAATGATGCCTTTAATGTGGGATGAAACTTTATGCTTCGGCCTAAGACATTTCAATTCATATTGACCCGAGAATTGAAACTAATCCTTTAAAGCCCCTTTATTGTCTTAAGATGAACATGATGAACCCTTAACAGGATATACAGGATGGGCGCAAATAGCCCGAAATATTATAAGCCCGTATACCTGGAGGTATTAAGAGTAAAAACAATTTATCTACATTTTCCTCATTACAATATAATATATTATCATTCAAGAGGTCTTTGTTCAATCGAGCACAAGATAAACATGCTTACACTTTTTCACCTTACCTACTCCTTACCTTACCTAAAAGTCATTCACGCCAACTGTGCTTAAGATCGCGCCGTGATAAAAGTAATTGATACCAAACAGCAATTTTTGAAGCAATATTTGGTTGCTGAGTATATTTATTTGCCGCCATTTTAGAAAATTAATAAATTCTCATAAGGTAAAAGTTTTTCAATTAGGCAGCGAAACCTATAGTTAAATATATATATCAGGGTACACCCTGTATTATAGAGCTATATATTTTATACCGGGTATTATACCGGGCGTCCGGTTATTAATTCATAACCGGTATAATGGATGCCCGGATTTAGGAAACTATTATTATGTCGGTCATTTTAAGCATTGATATTATGAAATGACTTGCGACCGCCCGCGTCATTGTCCACGTGGAATCTTTAAAACGGATGCGTGTCCACCAGAGATGCGTTGCGAGGAATGTGTTTGTTAAGAACGAATCTTGGAGTTGCGCTGTGCGAGGATAAGAGAATGAAGTGACTCTATAAGTTCTTAAAAACACATTCCTCGCTGATGCCTAGTGGCAACGCAACCTAAACCTAATACTTTGCAACCTTTGAGGGTTAAACTTCCAAAACCCAACAATCCCCCTAACTCCTCTCTTTGTAGTCACTTACGACATTTGTAGGATATTATTTTCCAATCAAGCTTCTATATTCGATGGTTTAGTAAGGCGAATAGGGCAGATGCCCCGGCTTTGGCCAGTTTAAGGAAAATTTGTCCATTCAGACGTCCGTCATTTTGTGTCAATAAGGAATTGTGACACTCTTTATGTACGGAATCATTGAAAATATAATAATAATAAATACTCTTTATTGCACACCTCATACAGTTACAAGCACAAATTTTACAATTAGATAAATTTAGGTAGAGGTAACAACAGGCGGTCTTATCGCTAATGAGCGATTTCTTCCAGACAACCTTTGGGTAGTGGAGACTAGAGAAAAACAATAAGCAGTAGGTGATGCATAGAAACAAAAGAGACGAAATAGATAACACAGCACATTCATATGAATATACATACTTAAATAAATATAAAATAAACATACATATACGTACATATATACATATATAATACACACAGTAAGAAACAACAGTGTCAACTTAAAAACCTAAGCAAGAGATAAATAGTATTTCTTAAGTTGCGATTTAAAGCTACCAATAGATTGCGCGCGTTTTATGTTGAGAGGGAGAGAATTCCACAAACGAACGGCCTGGAACGTAAATGAGCAATTATAAAATTTGGAAGATGAAGATGGCACTTTTAGGAGCAATTTTTGAGAGGATCTAATAGAACTAAGATAAGAGAAACGCTCTTTGAGGTAGTGGGGAGTTGCAGGGTTAAAAATTATAGAAAAGAGTAAAGAAAGTATGTGAGAGTTACGGCGGTGACGGATATGGCTCCCCATTTGAGTTGAGAACGAAAACTAGAAACATGGTCGAATTTGCGTAATCCGAAAATGAACCGAATGCAGGCATTTCGAATACGCTCAAGCTTATTAAGTTGCTCTTCGGTTAGGTCTAAATAAGAGATATCTGCATAATCAAGAATGGGGAGAAGTAACGACTGAGCAAGCGCAATTTTAGTAGCAATTGGCAGGAAATTCCGGAGCCGTCTGAGAGACCCTATGGCAGCAAACATCTTCCTGCTCACTTCACTCACCTGAGGCACCCATGATAGACAACGATCCATATTACGCCAAGATTTTTCACTTGGTTCGAAAAAGGAATTTGGATACCATCGAAGACTATCGGAGGGAGCCTGAGAAAGTCAATTTTGGAGATTTGTTTAGCGCTACCCATCACAATTACCTGTGACTTTAGGGGGTTTACTTTTAAACCGTAATTTTGACTCCAATTTGATATGCGGAGCAGATCAAGATTCGTGGCTTCTATAACTGAATTGAGATCGCTATGCATACCCTGCGAATATATTTGAAGGTCGTCGGCATAGAGGTGATACGAAGAGGAGAGATCAAGAGTTATGGAATTAATGAAGATAGAAAATAAAAGAGGAGACAGCACACCACCCTGTGGAACACCAGCTGATGTGCTGCACCAGGAAGAACACGAAGAATCTAGTTTTATTCTTTGCCGACGACCAACCAAATCAATCAGTCAATCGCTGCAGCCGATACGTTAAGAGACTGTAAGAACGCGAGCAAAATGTCAAAATCGACTGTGTTAAAGGCATTACTGAAATCTAGAAGTGCAAGAACTGTAAGCTTCTGGTCATTCATACCCAAACGGATGTCATCGGTAACCTTGACAAGAGCCGAGGTAGTACTATGGCCCGGACGAAAACCAGATTGAAATGGGTTTAGGAGGTCATTTCTATTCAGGAAGGAAGTTAGTTGCTGATGCACTAGCCGTTCGAGGACTTTGGATAGGAAAGGAAGAATGGAGATGGGGCGATAGTCAGAGAAGGAACTGGGGTTGGATTTTTTGGGTAAAGGAATAATATTGGCATCCTTCCACAGACTGGGAAAAGTACTTGATGAAATGGAAAAATTCAGAATACCGGTGATAATAGGAACAAACAAATCAAGGAGAGGGAGTATCATATTTCGGCTAACACAGTCAACACCAACGGCGTTAGAAGTGATATTCAATATACCTTTCCTAACATAATTGCGAAGAACTTGCTCTTCGAGTCTGTACAGACAAATGTGAAAAAGGTAAAGCGAAAAGGCAAATCGGATCGCAAAGTGCAACGGGATCTGGAGGATATTATTTCCCTGATGAGAAGTACACCAGCAGACAAACTTCCGATTTTCGTGGCTCGGCAACTGCGGCGCTTACCAGTTTGTGCCGCCGACCACCCGGACGCTTCTAGACTTCTTAAAGATATAGCTCTATTAAAAGATGAGTTACGAGAAGTAAAAACCCAATTTGCAACCGTTGAGCAAGTGAATCATTTGAAAACGGAGCTTTACAACCTCAAGCTAGCGTCTCTGGTGGATGGCTATGGAAATACAGACTTTGTGAACATGAACAATAGAGAAAATCGTTATCTCAATAGAGTAGATAGTTTTGAGACAAACAGCGGCCCGTTCGGTATTTTAAATGTAAATATGATGGAGAAAAATGATGAGAAGCGGGTACCTTTAGAAACAGCTGATTGCGTCAAAAGTCCGTTAACTCCATCGGCGCAGACTGAGCCCAATACTGGCGCATTGTCCCTTTTACGCACACTAACTGCACAGAAGGATATCTCTCTCGCGCAACCGGTTGCATCTCGGCCGGAGAGCGTGAGTAATAACAACAAGACAGCTTGTATACATGAACAGATCATCCCGGCGAAGCAATCGGAATGTGAAGAAACCATTGCCGGCTCGAAGCATAACAACATACTAACACGCTTAACAGATGCAGCAGTGGATACGGAGCATGTGAAACCGATGTTGTACGCGGACATTGCTCGGCAGGGTGGTGATTTTAAAGTCGACAACAACAATGATGATTTTGACCAGGTTGAAAAAAAATGTGATAACAACCGCTGTGTAAGTAAGTTGATCCCAAGTACTTCCACTCCTTCGGCAGCGCTGAAGCGCCCTTTTCGCCAAGCACGGATGAAGGTCGCCACAACCGCTACAGCTAACGCCGAAAAAAAAACGAAGCGTAACCACCGCTGACAGAGTGCAAATACCAGACCCGATAACACCCGCGTCAAACCGACAGGCGACTGAACCTAACGCTGCTGCTACCAAGGGTTCGTGTGTGGCCACACCTCCGGCGAATTTAAACCCAAGTCAAGAAATGGCTACTCTAAAGATCCTTAGCTCTGACGATACCGGCACCAACGAGCAAGTGCAGCGCACACAAAGCCGCATGGTTGCAACTCCAAATGTAAACGAGATAGAGACTTGTAACATGGGTGATAGAGAACGAGATTGGAAAACTCATAAAAAAATTAATAAACTTGGACCCATTCTTACAGGAGCTGGTAGAAAAGATAAAGATCTTCAAACGGTTGAACGAAGTAAGTATGTACAGGCATTAACCATGCCTGTACATACTTACTTCGTTCAACTCTCGACCTGAGACGACCTCTGAAAATATTTTAAAATATCTAAAACAACACATACATAGCGATGAAATAACTGTAGAAAAACGAAATATTAATTCAGATAAACATGCATCGTTCATAATTGGTTTCCCCGGGCGCTTACAAGATTTAGTTTATACGCCAACTTCGTGGCCACCGGGCGTAAAGATTTCTGAGTGGTTTCGACGTCGCACTGGCGAGGCGCGAGGCGCGCGACCCGCCGACACTCCCACCACCGCTACGGATCCCCGCCGCCGCGAGCGCATGCCAGAACCGGCCGCCAGTCACAACGAGCAGCGGACAACATCGCAACACACCAAGCGGCTCGCTTAGAACAATTACAGTATGCCATCAAAATATAGCTGCATTGCAATATAAAACACTTCGCCTTGAAGTGCTGCTGCAAGGTGAAATGAAATGCGACATACTAGGGATTTCGGAACATTGGTTATCGCTACCGAAATTAAAGTGTGTACAAATTGATGGATATAAGTTAATGTCGTGTTATTGTTGGACCAGCGCGCTGCATGGTGGTTCTTGTATATAATATATGCACGTAATAGTGTGAAATGTATAGAAAACACCGACTTAGTGAACTTATCGCGAGAAAAGTACTGTGAGATTTCTGCCATAGACCTTATCGACTATGGAATAACTATTATGTGCATATATAGAACGAATCTTATTAACACAAAAGATTTCCTATTGGAGTTTGAACGGGTCCTCGATAAGATTAATGACTTAGATCTACAATGCATTATTATAGGTGATTTTAATATAGACTGCTTAGGCGAATTAAACCCGAATTTATATATGTGGCGCGACATACTTAGAACACAAGGGTTTCAAAATATAGTAGACTTCCATACCCGTATAACCAGTACTACTGCGACCTGTCTTGACCACGTGTACTCAAACCTGACAACAACCTCGGTGGTAGCAGGGCCCGTAACTAGCAATTTAAGTGACCATCTTGCGATCAAAGCTGAAGTAAGACTACGACATGAAAATGAAGTAAACAACACCCATAAGTCGTATTGTAGGTATTTCACCGATGATAACCAAAATAACTTTACTACAGCAATTGCTAGCGTTGATTGGGATAATATTATTGCAAAAAACTTAGATGCTGCGGCTCTAGCGACCTCTATAATAAATATAATTATTAACAAATTCGAAATCTGCTTTCCACTTAGAAAGAGATATAATAAAAATAAGAATGAATCATCATGGATTACTACAGACATTAAACTTTATAAATCCTTGTTATTTGACATTATTCAATTTAGAAATAGGCACCCTAACTATTTATTAATTAATGATATTATATCGGACATGAGAATTCGCTATTATGACTTAATTAGGAGTAAGAAATCCAGACACTATGAAAATTTGATTAAATCTAGTAAAAATATTTCGAGAACTATGTGGACGGTTGTTAATAAAGAACGTGGTAAAAATAATACCCCGCAGATAGAAGCAGTTATTTAACCGCTCCATTAAAGAGGGCGCTTTTCCGGCACCACTGAAGACGAGTAAGGTAACTCCCATATTCAAAGGGAAAGGAAAGAGGGGAGATATAGATGGTTATAGGCCGGTGTCAATAATACCAGCGATAGCTAAGGTTTTTGAGAGTGGTCTTAGTAGTCGTCTCACACACTTTCTAACTGAAACGGGTGTATTGTCGGACAGGCAATATGCATACCGTGCGGGCCGGTCCACGACATCACTAACCCGCGAACTAGTTCGCCGTGTCATGGCTGCCAGAGAGAGTGAACAGCACGTAGCCGTCTTATCGTGTGACCTCTCTAAGGCGTTTGATGTGGCCGACCATGGGGTACTCGCCTGTAAGCTGGAGCACTATGGAATCCGGCACGGAGTTGTCTCTCCTTAAATGCCTTCTTCATAAAAGATTGCAAATAGTAGTCGGAGAAGGAAGAAATGTAAGATCTGATCCTTTGGAGGCAGAAATAGGTGTAGCCCAGGGATCGTCCGTGTCGAACATACTGTTCTCGCTATTGCTAAATGACCTCCCCGAAGCAATTCAAGCAGGGGAAATCTTAATGTATGCGGACGATGTCGCTGCTATCGTTACTGCGCCCACATTAGATGGTGTAGGCAAAGCACTAAATGTCGTGGCCGCGGAGCTGGCTCAGTGGTTCGGGTATAACGGACTCGCCTTGAACATAAAAAAAAACACATTATATGCATTTTAATCTATCGGGCCGCTATCTTGAACCATTGAGGGTAAGGCTGGATGGAATGTTGATAGAGCAAGTTGCTTCTACAACCTTCCTAGGCTTTGACATTGACACTGGTCTGAAGTGGGACAAGCATGTCGATAGACTGTGTGGAAAGCTTGCAAGCGCGTGCTTCGCTCTCAGCAGAGTAGTGAGAACGGTGACTCCGGAAGTTGCTCGCGCGTGTTATTTTGCTACCGTACACTCATTAATCCAGTACGGCGCTGAGCTCTGGGGCCGTTGCGCCCAGTGGGAGAGAGTTTTCCGCCTTCAGAAACGTGCTGTCAGGTGTATCGCTCGGGTGCCATACGACACGCCCGCTCAAGAACTATTCCATAAATTGGGTATTCTCACATTACCCGCATTAATTGTTATGCAAGTCGCTATGTTTGTGAAAACAAATATAGCTGACTTCAAAACAAATAGAATGATCCATAATTACAACACTCGGAATGCCGGAAAGCTTGTTCTCATTAGCTGCAGTATGGCAAAGTCAAAAAAACTAACACATGTGATGGGACCCATAGTGCTCAATAAGTTGCCGCAGATTGTAGTGGATGCTCCCAACTTAAGCAGCTTTAAGCGCCGACTAAAGAAATGGCTTGTCGAGCACCCGTTTTACAGCTATAAAGAATTTGTTACTTGTAAAAAGTTTCAAGAGGTATTTTGTATCGTTAAATAATGCATTTAATGTATTTTAAAGATTGTTTATTTTATTTGTATTTTAATTAAGCGTTTTAATAATGTGAATTTTTACTTTTAAGTGTTTTGATTTGACATGTAAATTGGCTTTATGAATAAATTTATAGTGTAAATCAAAATGCCCAAATAACATGCAAAATTGACTTTAATTAAAACTAGGTAAGTCTAGTACAAAGATCGTGTAGCAAGTGACGGATGACATTTAGATTTGTTTTAGAACGCGACAACGCCTGTCGGATAATTTAAAGCATATCACTGCGCGCACTGCACTTGTTTCCTTAATTTAGGCATCAAAGCCTAAACATTTAGTTTGATTCAAAATCTTAGTAAGTAACCATATTTTTAAGCAGGTAGAAAGGTGTATAAACTACTGAATTATATAATGGATTACAAAAATTAGTTTCATTTGATCTCGTTGTTATTAAATTTATAAGTTAACTACATAAAAATAAATCGCAACCTGCCTCGCATGAACGACACCGGCCGGCGCGGCGAGTAACGGATCTTCAGCATCGCAATTAATTCAAGAGGATAGTTGCTGTGTTTATTGGAGCTACCAGGGGATTTCTAAAGTCACCAGGCTTCAAGGATTATGGATCTCCAGACCAGGATTCGACCAGTGAAACCGCTAAAGTTCACATCGAGTAGTTACGTTCGTGCGCCATCGCCAAAAGATAAGTGTCCTTCCTACATCTAAATTCCAACATTCCTAATAACTGGCTATATAACTATTCAAAATATATCTCAATTTGTGTAAATCAACGTTGTTTAAAGCAGTAATTACGTGTATAAACCTTAAATTAACTACAAAAGTTCATTGCATCAGAATCTATACCTACCCTATACATAAAAAAGTTAACAAAGAAATTTGCAATTTTAGATTTATTTACCATAAATTCAGTTTAAAAGTGTTTTATTACTACAAATTTAATAATTAAATAGCATAAATAAGACTATAATTTGACCATTTAAAGTAGAATAATTGAAGTAAAAAGGCTAAATTTATTTACGTACTGAGTTAGTTTCATTGTAAATTCAAGTCAGGTGTATCGCTCGGGTGCCATACGACACGCCCGCTCAAGAACTATTCCATAAATTGGGTATTCTCACATTACCCGCATTAATTGTTATGCAAGTCGCTATGTTTGTGAAAACAAATATAGCTGACTTCAAAACAAATAGAATGATCCATAATTACAACACTCGGAATGCCGGAAAGCTTGTTCTCATTGGCTGCAGTATGGCAAAGTCAAAAAAACTAACACATGTGATGGGACCCATAGTGCTCAATAAGTTGCCGCAGATTGTAGTGGATGCTCCCAACTTAAGCAGCTTTAAGCGCCGACTAAAGAAATGGCTTGTCGAGCACCCGTTTTACAGCTATAAAGAATTTGTTACTTGTAAAAAGTTTCAAGAGGTATTTTGTATCGTTAAATAATGCATTTAATGTATTTTAAAGATTGTTTATTTTATTTGTATTTTAATTAAGCGTTTTAATAATGTGAATTTTTACTTTTAAGTGTTTTGATTTGACATGTAAATTGGCTTTATGAATAAATTTATCTTATCTTATCTTATCTTATCTTATCATCACTCTCACAGAAATGGCTAAAATAGAAAGAAGAGAAATCTAAGGCAGGAAGTGATGAAAGATGATGAAGTGAGTTAGATTTCTTAGGACCACTGAAACAGGTGGACGATGAAAAATGCTGGTTAAGCTGGTCAACGCTAATATTGTTTAAATTGGTTGCCTGTTGAGATTTGCCAACTCCGAGACCTTTCAAAAATTTCCACACTTTGGCTGGATTTCCATCTTCAACAGAACTGTGAATATGACGCCTCTGAGCATATCGACATATAGTGCTACAGCGATTGCGCAGGGTATGATATTTAAGTTTATTTTTCTCAGAGACGTTAGCCTTATACTTAGATTTAGATTGATTCTTCCTCTCTATAAGGGCTTTAATATCCTCAGTGAGCCAAGGAGCAGGGAGATGCTTGACTTTTATTGCACGAACAGGAGCATGAGCGTCATAAAGTTGTATGAGGAGCGAATTAAAGAGAGAAACTTGATCGTCTACCGAACCCGCTCGAGCGATACTGCTCCAATCGATTGTTAAAGCGTCATCTCGAAGCTTTACCACATTTAATCCACTAAAATTGCGCTGCAAAAGAATTTTTGATTTAGATTTGGGAGGACGAATTTTGTAAGAGAGATAGAGCAGATCATGATATGAGAAGGCATCCGCGGAGTATTGTCCAAATTTAGACACATGAGAAGTCGAAGAAACTAAAGTTAAATCAAGAAGAGAAGGCGAGCAATTTGGAAAATAGTGTGTGGCGTCTGAAGGGAGAATAGTTAGATTGCATGCATCTACCAGGGATTTAAGGCGCCGGGATCGACTGTCATCCTTCAGAAGACACGTATTTAGATCTCCCATAAGAATGTGATGATTATAAGAAGGCATAAGGTCTTCGAGAAGTTTCTCAAGAGAATCAAAGTAATTAACGTGAAGGGAGGGGGAATAAAAAACGCCAAGTAAAAGTTTGGAATGAGAGAGGGAAACGTCGAGAAACATATACTCTGCGGCATCAGAAGTAGATGAACTGGCAGATACATTAACAATTGAATAGGGGATGTAAGAACGAAGGTAAATCGCAACTCCACCGCCACCTCTTCCAAGGCGGTCGTGCCGAATTAAATTGAAACCAGGTAAAGAGTAAGACGTTGAAGGCAAAGCTGGTCTGAGCCACGATTCGGAAATTAAAATAGCATGAATGTTCTTAATGTCAAAAGAGAGTAACATATCGCTGTAATGTGCAGGAATACTTTGCGCATTTAAATGCACAACGTTAAAATTTTTAGGAACATCATTAAACTGAGATTCCAGAAAGTCGTGAAGCGAAGGAGGCAAACTATGGAAACTGTCTTCACTTACACTATCTAAGGAGGAAAAAGATAAATACTAATCACTGTTATCACTGAAAGGCATCTGAAAAAAATATATAAAGTTAAAAATATAATAAGTATATAATAAGTGTATACTAATATTCAATAAATATAAAAATATATACAGTAAAAACTAAACAAAAACTCCACAATCTACCCGCCAGCAGCAAATAAAGAAAGAAATACACTTATAAAGAAACGGAAGTTCAATTTAAAAATACATGTTGGCTTCAGATTCGACAGGCATTAAGTTAAATCACAAAACTAAGGAAATAATTAACTAAGAAAAACGGAACGTAATTTAATAAGGAAATATTTAACTTGGTAAAGCGGACCGCAATTTAACAGTTGGCAACACTATACCTGCCATCCGTCAGCACACATGTCAAACTGTCAATGTCAGTTGGAAGTTGGCAAAGTGACATTTAAAGTTAGCAATGAAGTTATTGGAATTAATTTATAATATTTACGGGAGACTATTAAAGAGGGTATACAACAAATAACAGTGATTACACGTCAAAATAGAAAAGCGTCAAGCAGTATAACCCGAACAAATACAGAAGAAAGCTACACTATGTACATACTAAGGCTTCAATTTGGCAGCCGCACGTCTGGGCTTTATCTGTTTCTCCGGTTTCTCGGCTTTGCTGCAATTATCTGCCTTGGGAGGAGCATCTACGCTTGGGGTCGGAGTCACAGGCTGCTCTGGCGCATCCGAAATCGCCTTAAGCTCTGCAAGGCGCACCACACGCCTGAGCACGTCGCTCGCATCCAAGACATGAACAACGCCGTCCCAGGTCCAACATCTTCTGACGCCAAACCGCTCCCGAGCTGCCATGAAGGTCTGATGACGTGATTTGGTCAAGAACTCGGCTATCGTTACGCCGGAGCCTTTCAATGCCACCTTACCAAACCACACTTTATCACGGACGGCAGTCTCACAGAACTTCACCACAATAGCCCTGGGTTTGCTGCCTCTGCGACGGCCAAGTCGGTGGCTGCGCCTTATGTCATTTGCAGCCACGTCAGCCTTAACAGCTTTGAGCTGTTCAACTACAAGGGCCGTTGTGTCCTCTTTGTCAGCCTCCGGAACACCATGGATGACCAGCATCTTGCGTCGAGATCGCATTTCTATTTGATCAACCTGTTGAGCGATGAGCTCCACCTGCTTCTGGAGTATATTGAGAGAGTTCAAAACAAATGCTTTGAAGCTAGTGAAGTCCGCCGCTACTGCCTCAATACCGCTCCCAGGGTTGCTTGAGCCGCTTTGTCCAAATTACTCTGCATCTCAGCCATCCTTGCATTGAAGGTTTCAGTGAGCTCCGCAATTGATCCTTGAATTGAGTTGATGTCCGACATAGTGTGTTGATGTTGGTGAAAGTGCAAAAATCAATGTAACTTCCTGAAGAAATGCTTGAATACTACTGGTAGGTAAACTATATTATCTAACCATCAATTTTATTGTTTTCAATTATCCAAAATACTTTTAATTCTATTTTTTTAATAAAATATGTGAACAGTGATGTGGTTCGTTTTATTCACCTACCCGAAAAAAAAAGAAAGAATATATATGAATCTCTGCTGTTAACATTCTGATATTAGATTTTCTTTTTTAGGGTTCCGTACCTCGAAAGGAAAAAACGGAACCCTTATAGGATCACTTAGTTGTCCGTCTGTCTGTCTGTCTGTCTGTCTGTCAAGACCATTTTTCTCAAGAATACGTGGAGGTATTAAGCTGAAATTTATATCAAATACTCAAATTTATTGTCCCTTGGAGCTGTGAAAAAATCAAACTTAAAAGCCAACGCAATCAAAAGATACAGTCGTTTATGCAGCAAATTTTAGAGTTTTTCGGCACTCGCAAAACCTACGGGGTACTTCCCGTGAACTCAGAAACTTGAAATTTGGCACGAAGTAACATCATATAGCATAGACAATGGAAAAATTACAAAAAGTAGAGATTTTTAGTAAAATCATACAAAAACATATTTTTTTAAATTTTAAACTTACTACCTTTTCCTCGTAAACGCGTGGAGGTATTAAATTGGAATTCATGTCACATACTCAAGGCTATAGAACCTTTCAGATGTAGCAAAACCAAACTTTTATGTCAAGGCAATCAAAAGAAATAGCAATTTAAGTCGCATATTTTGAAACTGAGTACTCGCAAGAAACTCAAAACCTAAAGGGTACTTCCCGTAAACTCAGAAACTTGAAACTTGGCACGAAGAAACTTCATATTGCACAGACAAAGGAAAAATTATGAAAAGTAGACATTTTTAGTAAAATCAAACAAAACATTTTTTTTTTAATTTTAAACTTACTGCCTTTTTTCTCGTAAACGCGTAGAAGTATTAAATTGAAATTTATATCAAATACTCAGGTCAATAATACCTTTCAGTTATAAAGGTTTGTACGGAACCCTCATGCGCGAGTCCGACTCGCACTTGGCCGGTTTTTTTCTTTAATGAAATGTCAAAACGGGGCCCGGGAGCCAGTTTTGGACACTTCTTTCTATGGCTTCTGACAACTGAATGACAACTGGTACAGTCAGCATCAGAGAAAAGGACCCTCCCTTGGTAATGACATGAAAGCGTTAAGTATTTTCGTCGTGTCGAATAGAAGATTATTTGGTCTAGTGGTTATACTATTAGACTACTAATATGAGGACACCGGTTCAAACCCGCCGTTGGCATCACTTTTTTTTTCTTTTTTTTTTTCATTAATTACCTTTTGTTGACTGTTACATTATTATTATAGAGACATTTTCTGAAATGAGGTATACAAGAAAAGATGGGTACTTTGCATAAAATAAAATAATTTTATTTATTTAATTAACAGCGTAACATTCTGTATGGTTGCGATTTATTTTTATGTAGTTAACTTATAAATTTAATAACAACGAGATCAAATGAAACTAATTTTTGTAATCCATTATATAATTCAGTAGTTTATACACCTTTCTACCTGATTAAAAATATGGTTACTTACTAAGATTTTGAATCAAACTAAATGTTTAGGCTTTGATGCCTAAATTAAGGAAACAAGTGCAGTGCGCGCAGTGATATGCTTTAAATTATCCGACAGGCGTTGTCGCGTTCTAAAACAAATCTAAATGTCATCCGTCACTTGCTACACGATCTTTGTACTAGACTTACCTAGTTTTAATTAAAGTCAATTTTGCATGTTATTTGGGCATTTTGATTTACACCATTATATCCGCCAAAGATATAATATGGTGGCCCATGAGGGGAAATAAAGAATCCGCGAAATATCAAGAAAATCAATGAGAAATAAGTAAATACGACACCGGCCGGTGCGGCGAGTAACGGATCTTCAGCATCGCAATTAATTCAAGAGGATAGTTGCTGTGTATATCGGAGCTACCAGGGGATTTCTAAAGTCACCAGGCTTCAAGGATTATGGATCTCCAGACCAGGATTTGACCAGTGAAACCGCTAAAGTTCACATCGAGTAGTTACGTTCGTGCGCCATCGCCAAAAGATAAGTGTCCTTCCTACATCTAAATTCCAACATTCCTAATAACTGGCTATATAACTATTCAAAATATATCTCAATTTGTGTAAATCAACGTTGTTTAAAGCAGTAATTACGTGTATAAACCTTAAATTAACTACAAAAGTTCATTGCATCAGAATCTATACCTACCCTATACATAAAAAAGTTAACAAAGAAATTTGCAATTTTAGATTTATTTACCATAAATTCAGTTTAAAAGTGTTTTATCACTACAAATTTAATAATTAAATAGCATAAATAAGACTATAATTTGACCATTTAAAGTAGAATAATTGAAGTAAAAAGGCTAAATTTATTTACGTACTGAGTTAGTTTCATTGTAAATTCAAGTTCAAGGTTCCGTTTCCCTTATCTTTGTTAACAAGATATATATACATATAATAAAGCTGAAGAGGGTCGAAAGTCTGTACATGGAATATATTCGAAAAAAAGTTGGCTGGGGATACTTAGAATCGATAACAGAACACGTTCCAACAATTTTTAGAATTTTTGTCTGTTTGTCTGTTTATCTGTTTATCTGTTTATCTGTTTATCTGTTTGTCTGTTTATTTGACCGCGCATCACGTGAAAACGGCTGAACGGATTTTGATGAAATTTTGTAAAGAGATAGTTTGAGTCCCGGGAAAGGATAATAAATAGTTTTCATCCCGAAAATCGGGTGAAAAAGGGGTTGAAAGTTTGTATGGAGAATTTTTAATAGAAATTAGTATGGAGATAATTTGAGTCCCGAGAAACGACAGAATAGTTTTCATCCCGATAATAAACCCTTGTGGGGGTGAAAAGTGGGTTGAAAGATGGTATGAGGATTTTTTTACCGCTGAACTGATAAAGATGAAATTTGGTATAAAGAGAGTATGGGTCTCAAGAAAGGACAAAGGATAGTTTTCACCCCGAAAATCTGAAACGAAAATGTGAAAAGGGAGTTGGAAATTTGTATAGGGAATTATTAACCGCAGAATTGATTTAGATAAAATTTGGTATGGAGATAATATGAGCTCTGGAAAAGGAAATAAAATAGTTTTATTTCAGAAATTATACCTTAAGCGGATGCAAAAGGGGTGGAAGTTTACATGGGGAAGAAACAACCAATAACCGCTGTACGTATTTAGATGAAATTTGGTATTGAAATACAAGTGGAATAGTGACCCAATGTCCTAAAAATAGTACATCATATTTTAAAATTTCATCTTCTGGAACAAGATCTAATTTGAATAAAAAAAGTTGACCTCGTGGGCCATTATGACAAAATTTTATCGTCCTAATAATTAAGCGGATGCAAAAGGGGTGGAAGTTTACATGGGGAAGAAGCAACCAATAACCGCTGTACGTATTTAGATGAAATTTGGTATTGAAACAGTTTGTAATTTTTTGGTCAAGGTGTTCATATTTATAACAAGTTACCCGTCGATGCTTTAAATTTAACTTTACCCGCTCTTAAGAAATATTGGAAAATGTCATTAATGTCAAAGGGTTATTGTAGGTTTGATGACTATATATGACGGACAATGATGCAAGGCTCAAACCAGAAACTACTACAAAATCATCTAACATTTATAGGACACCGTTTAGGTAGGAAAACATATCAAACGTTTTGTGAAGCAGTCAGATTAGGATTTATTTTTCTTTATAATTAAACAATAGCTTCATTATCTGTCTCTTAAGCTGTTTTGATTTGTCTTCTTGAAGAATTACGCATTATTTTGTATCTTTAAGATCTAATAATGTATTACTGTTATGAAAAAAATAAATCCCGTCGAATTTCTTTTCGGTCAGAATACTTCTCGGACCAGAACCGGTGGTAGTTTTGAAACGAAGTTCCTTATCAGACGGTTCGCGGATGGGGGGGGGGGGGCACGAAAATGCGACACCCATACGATTGAGAAACATGCAAAAAGGAATGAAATAAAAAAAAACATAAAATAGAATAAAGTGAAGTGAAAAATTTCGAATATTTCGAAAATGTCAAATATTACAAAAATATAAAATTTTCAAAAATTTCAATTTTCTTCATTATTACCTACGGTAAGTAAAATCCACCCTCCTCCCCGAACGCCGGCACGCCGGTAACAGTTTCATAAACTACTATTTATCTCTTTTTAGGGTTCCGTAGTCAACTAGGAACCCTCATAGTTTCGCCATGTCCGTCCGTCTGTCTGTCCTTCTGTCCGCGGTCTAGCTCAGTGACCGTTCGCACTAGAAAGTTGAAATTTGGTATCAGTATGTGCATTAATCACGCCGCCAAAGTAATAGAATAATAAAATAAAATAAAAAATGATTAGGGTACCTACACATAAAATGGGGGGTGAATTTTTTTTTTCGCTCCAACCCTATCGTGTTGAGTATTATTAAATAGGTCTTTCAAAAAGAATAGAGGTCTTCTAAGACATTTTTTGGATGAAACTGATAGTTTCGTAAATATTAGATCTGAAAGTTCAAAAAAGGGCGTCTTCTCCATCTAACTTTTGAACCGTGGGTCCAAAAAAATTGAAAACAATAATGGAAGTTTCTCAGCCTGATAAAAACTATATTGAATAAAATCGGTTCAGCCGTTTCTGAATTATCAGTCAAAAACGCATATAACTACGAAACTCTACACTGAGCATCGCCCGACATGCTCTTGGCCGGTTTTTTTTTGCATTGTTATCCCAGAAATCACCCCTTAAGGATTACTAATTCCAATTCAAGAAAATCCCCAGCCAGGTTATCCACTACACTCGCTTAGTACACTTCAAACCGCGCTGCAACCGCGCCTGTTCTTACCTTTCATGCTTAGACTGATTTGACGGGAGGATCGATTTGGATGATATTTGCCGTTGACATGAACGTATAAATACGAAAGTGGTACTGTATCGTCCGATATACAACTGCTACTCTATGTCGTTTAAATCATGGCAAAAAAAAATTATAACGACAAAAAAATGCATTGATTTTTGAGTGTAGTTTCATTTAGTGGTAATTGTAAAAAAAATATCAGGACTACTGTCCTCTAGCGTATCCATCTATCAACTTTACTTCACGTTCCGCCTCCAGGATAGCGGGAGAGAAATTAGGGGTGAATTAGCCGCTTACTGACACAGACCGAATTCCACGCGGGCGGAGCCGCGGGCACAGCTAGCTTAGCAATATTTGCCGACTATTTCAGGATAATCGCAGTGCGCCGCTCGTACCATTGGCAAGTAAATCGTATACCGCGGCGCGGCACCGGCCGGGAGGAGTCGGCTGAGCGAGCGCAGCCGGCTTCCCTGTCAGCGGCAAGTACCACCAGAACGAGGAACGTGAGCCATTTCCAAACTATTAAAATTATAATTGAATTGCTATTTAAATAGTTCGCTTGTTAAAATGGTACGTGAAAGTGAAAAGATAAAGTCAGTGTTACTTCAATTATGTAGAAAAAGGGCGTCCGCCAAGGAACAAATCACGAAATTTGGGAAATATTAAGATAGCATTGCATCAAAAACAGAATTAGATAACGTTCAATTAACGGAGTTAAATTTAAAACTCGCGAAATTTGAGGCTTTGTCCGTTAAGGTTGATGAATTGCTAAGTGAAATAGAGGTTTTGGATTTTGAAAATATTTCAACCGAAATTGAAGAGCGTGACTCCATGGAGCACGAAATTATAGTAAACATTGCTACAGCAAAAAATTTGGTTGAAAGATTTTCTAAAAAATTTGAATGTGAGAAAAGGCGCAGCTCCGCGCACAATACGTCGTGTTGTGTGGAGGACCTGGTGGCCCATGAGGGGAATTTTCAAAAGTATCGCCTAATTATCCCCACGAAATAGGGTTGAAATTACCTCAAATACAGATTGCTAAATTCGACGGCGCATATTTTCGTTGGTTAGAATTCCGCGATACTTTTGGAAATTTGATACACAAAAATGAGCGTATATCCGATATCCATAAGTTACATTATCTCGTGTCCTATTTACAAGGTGACGCGGCTAGGATCATTTAAATTTTGGAAGTGTCAACTAATAATTATGCTGAGGCGTGGGAAATGATTTGCAATCGATATGATAACAAAAGATTATTAATTAATCATCATATAATTCAATGTTCAATATTAAACAGCTTCCACGTGAATCAGAACGATCATTGCGATTTTTGGTTGATCACGTGACCAAGAACTTGCGCGCCTTGACCAGCCTAGGGCAGCCTACTGACAAATGGGACGTATTGATAATATTCATGTTATCTTCCAAGTTAGATAGCAATACATTGTTAAAGTGGGAGGAATATCGCAATAATTTTAACGGCCTCCTAGCCCAGTCGGTAGTGACCCTGCCTACGAAGCAGGAGGTACCGGGTTCAAATCCTGGTAAGGGCATTTATTTGTGTGTTTATCACGAATATTTGTTCCTGAGTTATGGGTGTTTTCTATGTATCTAAGTATATATTTATCTATATAAGTATATATATCGTCGCCTAGTACCCATAGTACAAGCTTTGCTTAGTTTGGGACTAGGTTGATTTGTGTAAGTTTGTCCCCAAATATTTATTTATTTATTTATTATTTAATTTGGAAGGTGATGTACCCACTTTAGAGCAATTTTTTAAATTTATGATAGATCGTGCTGATGTGCTCGAGTCGTTAAATCGTAACAACAAATCGGATATTAATACTGTGTCAAAGTCGACCAGTAACTCTTCTCGTTCTCAAACGAATAATAATTACTTACGGTCAAAAGTCAAATCAAACTAATTTTGTGAAATCATTTGCAAGCACAAGCAATAATTATCAGGTTTAAGATACTTTTATTCTCAAAAAGAAGATATACAAACTTCACTTATATGAGAATTACATTAAATTAACTTATTAATCTACATACATAAGAATTTAAGTTACAAATTGCATGCACACATACTGAATGTTTACGTATAGCAGAAACATACTAAATTAAGAAAACTTTGAGTATATGACACTTTAGCTTTTTCTTGAAAATGTTTATTGTCAATGAGTTACGAATTTCAGTTGGTAAGCTATTGTAAAGTTTGGGTCCCTCCCGAGTAAAATTTTGGTGGCCGAATTGGTTAGTTCGGGCATTAGATAAGGTTAAATTGTTCGAGCGACGGGTTTCCCGCAAGCCTATTTCTCTGTTAGTAAAAAATGTAAGTTGAGAATGTACTTGTTTGTTTCTTATTTTGTGTATCAGGACACAGGTTTTGTAAATATAATTTTGTTTTATCGTAAGGATTTTAGTATCGTTATATATTTTTATGGTAGGTGTGAGATAATCATAATTGAATAATATTTTTATTAGCTTGTTTTGAGTTCTTTGTATTTTATCTATATTCGTTTTTGCTGCACTTCCCCATACCTCTATGAGATACTCTAGGTGTGGTTGAACTAAGGCATTATACACTTGTTGACGGATATGCTGTGGGACACAACCAGCCATTCCTCGCAGGGCTCTTGTTATCGAGATCATTTTACTTTTAATTTTTTGAATGTGTGGCCGCCATGTCAGGCCGCCATCGAGTATAAGTCCTAAGTATTTTTCTTCTTTACTTTCTTTTATAACCTGCCCGTTAATAGACAAATGACGAGAACATCTTCCAATATTTTTGTTTTTAGCTGCAAAAACTACATATGATGTTTTGGCAGTATTTATGGTGAGCAAGTTACTCTCGAACCATTTGCTCAATATATTTAAGTCCAATTGTGCTTGTTTAAAGATATCTGCCATTGAGTTGCCATAGTAAAATAAGCTGGTGTCATCAGCATATAATGTTATGTCACCAGTCAACCCCGCAGTTGTTAAATCATTAATATAGATAGTAAATAACAAAGGCCCCAAGATGGATCCTTGGGGCACTCCGTAATTTAAGCTACGCGGCTCACTGGTAACATTACCTATTTTGACTACCTGTTCCCGATTTGTTAGATAGGATTCAAATATTTTAAGGGCCGCGTTTTTAACACCTATGCTATCTAGTTTCTTTAACAGTAGCGAATGGCTGACCGTGTCAAAAGCCTTTTTTAAGTCTATAAAAACTCCTTCAAAAGTCTATAAAAATTATAATAGCAAAACTAAAAACATATTCTCATGTGTTATTTGTAATGAAAGTCATGGAATTTATGATTGCCCTACTTTTAAGGCGAAGGGGGTAGACGAGCGATTGGTAGACGTGACCAATTATAAATTATGCGTAAACTGTTTAAGGCAAGGTCATCTTGAAAGTGAATGCCGCATGGGTCCATGCCGCGAGCACGGCTGCACCGAGCGCCACAATAGTCTACTCCACCGTCCGTCTTCCTCCACATGCAATATAGCTCAATTAGACGAACAATGCGATGTACTCGCCCACTATTGTAATCAAAGTTCAGGCATAGGCCACCGTGGATTATTAACCACGGCAATTATTGAAGTAGTGAATCCATTCGACCATCAAAAGGTCAAAGTTCGCGCTTTTTTGGACAATGGAAGCGAATTTTCATTCATTTCTGAATCTCTTAAAACCAAGCTGTCATTAAAGGCCCGCTCACTTGACGCTCTAAATGTCATAGGCATGGGCAACACTCCTTCTAAACATGCTATAAAAGGAAGTTGTGATGTCGTATTAAAATCAACAAAAAATCATTTTAGTGCTACGTTATCATGTTTTGTCATGAACGAACTCACCGGTCGCATACCTAAGGCGCCCGTCGATATTACTTCATTAAAGTTACCTCAAAATATTGAGTTAGCTGATCCCATGTTTCATCAGCCAGGCCCCATAGATATAGTTATAGGTTCTGAACTTTTCTGGGACATTTTAGGAACTGAGAAAATTTCCCTAGGACCAAACAATTACGAGTTAAGAAGTTCAGAGCTTGGTTGATTAGTTTACTGTGTAGTCGTATAAACTCAGCTGTGTCTAACAAAAAGATATACTGTCATCATGCTATTATCTCGGCATCGCAAAATGAAAATATAGATAATTTAGTGTCAAAGTTTTGGGAGTTAGAAGAAGTTCCCAAGAAACAAATACTAATAAACAAGAAAGTGATTGCGAAAAGCACTTCCTCACTCATACTATAAGAAATGAGGAAGGCCGATTTTGTGTCAGTTTACCGTTAAAGGAATCGGTTGATTGTTTAGGTGACAGTTACAATGCTGCTAAAAAACGATTTATGAATTTAGAAAAACGTTTTAAGCGAAATCCGACTTTAAAGCGTGAATACACAAAATTTATTAATGAATATGCCAATTTAGGGCATCTTTCAGTTTCTGATGCTATGCTATGCCCTGGCCCATCTTATCATCTTTGCCATCATGCAGTCATCAGGGAAGAGCGTGAGACGACCAAGTTGCGCGTCGTTTTCGACGGCTCTTCCCACACCACTTCAGGCTACTCTCTTAATGACGTTTTGATGGTAGGTCCAAATGTTCAAGAAGACTCTTTTCCATTTTAATTCGCGCGAGACAGTACAAGTACCTGCTCACTGGGGACATAGAAAAAATGTATAGACAGGTTTTAGTAAACGAGAGTGACAGGAACTTGCAGCTTATTTTGTGGAGAGAGGATGAGTTACAACCCATTCAAACGTTAGTGCTTAATACGTTGACAGTACACGTTGCTTGTGGGAATTAGGGCAGGAACAGGATGATGAATCAATCAAAAACATCATCCAAAAGGATTTCTATGTGGATAATTTGATAACAGGCGCAGACGACCCTCAACAATTAATATATATTCAAAAATCTGTCTCAAATGCATTACAATCAGGTTGTTTCAATCTTAGAAAATATAAGAGTAATTACCCGTCTATTTTTGATAACCTTGATATAAATTCTCAAGACAACATCAGTGAGTCATCAAGCACTCTGGGCCTCGGATGGACTCCTTCAAGTGATACTTTGCATTTTCCCATAAAGGTATCAAATGAATCAAATGCGATTATAACAAAACGATTCATAATGTCAAACGCATTTAAAATATTCGACCCTTTAGGTGTTTTGAATCCGGTTATTGTTATACCTAAGATTATGTTATAAAAACTTTGGCAGAATAAATTAGATTGGGATACGCCAGTTCCAGCAGAAATAAAAAAACGAATGGTTAAAGTTTGCTGAAAGTTTAAAATTGCTATCTAATTTAAAAATTCCTAGATGGGTTATAGGTGAATCGCCTACACGAATAGAAATTCATTCTTTTAGTGATGCCTCGCAATCTGCGTATGGCGCATGCATTTATATCAAGTCGATAGGCCCAGATGATAGTATTACTGTCAGATTGTTATGTGCAAAATCAAAAGTTGCACCCCTGAAACCTACCAGCATACCGCGACTGGAATTATGTGCTGCGCTGGTCTCGGCTAAACTTACAAAATCCGTGATAGAGTCCCTTAGATACCAACCAGATAGAATAGTATATTGGTTTGACTCCAGCGCAACGCTTTCCTGGATTAAGGGTGACATAAGTAGGCTGAAAACATTTGTGGCCAATCGCGCTTGTGAAATAGTGGAACTTACCTCGCCAATATCATGGAGGTACGTTCCTACCGATTTAAATACCGCAGATTTTATTTCGAGAGGAGTTGATGTCAAAAACATAATGTCTTTAGATCTCTGGTGGTCAGGTCCTAACTTTTTGCTTAATGATGAAGACTGTTGGCCTGTCTCGAAAGTCAAAGAATCTGAACCCTTACCTGAATTAAAGGCTCATGCTGCAGTAATAGCTGAACCAATAATTGAGTTCGAAAGGTACTCTTCTCTCAACAGACTTATAAGGTCATTTGCTTATGTGAAAAGATTCATATTCAATTTAAAACACAGTATGAAGCGTAAAGGCGTATTAACTTTTTTTTTTTTTTTTTTATACCACGACGGTGGCAAACAAGCATACGGCCCGCCTGATGGTAAGCAGCTACCGTAACCTATGGACGCCTGCTACTCCAAAGGAGTCACATGCGCGTTGCCGACCCTTTACAAAAAGGAGGATTCACTGTGTTGACGACTAAAGGAACAAGAAGGTCCCTCATCGTTAACACACTAGGTCCTCTTTGAGCTCTTTGGCAACCTTACTCACCAGCAGGAACACAACACTATGAGTAGGGTCTAGTGCTATTTGGCTGTGGTTTTCTGTAAGGTGGAGGTACTTCCCCAGTCGGGCTCTGCTCCAGATTTGAGCGATGACATTCGCTGAACGTGCCCTACCACACTTAGCGAGATGCCATTCGCAGTGCCCATACCTCTCTTTTTGGCGTAGTTTAAGGACATACCCAGGTCCGGACGTAGTTTAAGGACATACCCTGGTCCGGACGTAGTTTAAGGACATACCCCGGGTCCAAGTCCTTTTAACTGCTGGCGAAGTACTTGAGTCCTGGCACTCGTTATGCATTATTGCTTAAATTCAGTCTTTCTCAGAAGACTATGAATCTTTATCGAAAAATAAGCCGATAAGTAATAAAAGTAAGATTTTATGCTTATCACCAGAGCTCGGATTTTTCACGGCAAAACAAAACACTAGCGTAATTTAGCCAGTGCTTGAAATATTATTTTATCGACACCTATTGAGACTTACTACAGTATATGACAGGTATTGCCTCAGTACATTTTTCTTTTTTTATTCGATGGTACACCTATCAGTGTGAATGTCAAAATTTAAAAACTAACAAACGTGCGAAAATTTCGAAAAACAGGAGACTTACTAGAGCTCAAAATCAATATTTTTGACCAGTCTAAGGTGACCTACTGGGGGTTAGAAGGTTGTGCATTAATTACCGGACATCCTGTATAAGTAATCCCATCAAAAACATAAATGTGAAAGGCTGCCAAGTTCGATACTATGGGAATGCTTCGCCTATAAAAGAAGTGAGATCTGAATAAGTACCAAGTTCCATAAAAATACCTCAAATCATAAATAATTATAGGAATGCACATTTGATTTCCAGCAGTTTTTAAGGTACATTTTGAATAAGTATCATGTTACATAGAAATACCTAAAATTATAATAGTCAGAGAAACGCACACCGGTTTTTTTAGCAGTTTCCTGATAACATTTATTATTTTCAGTACTTTTTAATGATGTTACTTGGCAAGTTTTCACACACCACACACCTTTTTAATGCAATGAATCGACACCTTTGGACTGCAATGTGTCAAGTATATAATTTTCCATTAAAACTTGCCAAGTTACATCATTAAAAAGTACTGAAAATAATAAATGTTATCAGGAAACTGCTAAAAAAACCGGTGTGCGTTTCTCTGACTATTATAATTTTAGGTATTTCTATGTAACGTGATACTTATTCAAAATGTACCTTAAAAACTGCTGGAAATCAAGTGTGCATTCCTATAACTATTTATGATTTGAGGTATTTTTATGCAACTTGGTACTTATTCAGATCTCACTTCTTTTATAGGCGAAGCATTCCCATAGTATCGAACTTGGCAGCCTTTCTCATTTATGTTTTTGATGGGATTTCATTTATTTTTGTTAGGTGTAGGTTCTTTATTATTTTTTTATCACGGACGGCGCGAGCGCGGCGGACGAGTGTAGGCAGCGACGGAGGGTGCGCGAGGCGGGGAACGGAATTTTTATCTAGTATCACTATACATACATATATCGGGATTTCGGGATCGATCGGGCATCGCGAGTACCTATAATCTATGATAAATCCTATTTTACAATTTATTTATAGGTGATTTTTACAAATAAACTGGCTCCCTACACCTATAAAATGTACCTACTTACATATAATTACATACATCAATAACGTACTTTATACTGTTTGTAAGTACGCTACCTACATAGATAATTAATAACTTGGTAATACTCGTACCTACCTACCAGTAGGTATTATAATTGGTGGCCTATTATGTAGCCCTAGAAGTAGACCATCCCATCTCATCCCGTGGCGTATCGGAGGGTGAGATGGGCAGTAGTATATATAATTCCATCTTAGAGTATATATGATTTCCATGTTCTTGAATCTGCGATTTTATTAGTTGTAAAATTAGAAATTATTTAGACTATGCGAGAAAAAATAGTCTTTTCATTTTTGTTTGACTGATTTAGCGCACCTAGTGTACCTAGCAGTGTTGGCCGAACGTTAGTGTGATTGAAAATTAAAAATTGAAGATTGAAACACGTTAGTTAAAATTGAACACTAATAGTTTAGTGCAAATTGATTTCAATTAGAATTGAAATTAATTGTAACTAACGTGTTAATCATTTGCGAATAACTAATAATTCAAGATATTTAATTTTTAGTCTTTCTCAAAAATTTAAACATTAATTTAATTTTTAGTGTAGATTGAATTGGTAATTGACATTAATAATTTACCTAACTAAACGCGAATTTAGGTTAAGCTACGAGGTTTTGATTACTTTTACATTTACTTTTTCTTTTACCTTGACCTTGACCTTGACTTTCACTTTCACTTTCACTTTTACTTTCACTTTCTTTAACTTTCACTTTTACTTTCACTTTCACTTTGACTTTTACTTTGACTTTCACTTTGACTTTCACTTTCAATTTGACTTTCACTTTCAATTTGACTTTCACTTCCACTTTGACTTTCACTTTCACTTTGACATTCACTTTGACTTTCACTTTGACTTTAACTTTGACTTTCACTTTGACTTTCACTTTGACTTTCACTTTGACTTTGACTTTCACTTTCACTTTCACTTTCACTTTCACTTTGACTTTCACTTTGACTTTCACTTTGACTTTCACTTTGACTTTTACCTTTGACTTTGACTTTGACTTTGACTTTGACTTTCACTTTGACTTTCACTTTGATTTTCACTTTGACTTTCACTTTGACTTTCACTTTGACTTTCACTTTGACTTTTACTTTGACTTTAACTTTCACTTTGACTTTGACTTTGACTTTCACTTTCACTTTTACTTTCACTTTCACTTTCACTTTGACTTTGACTTTGAATTTGACTTTGACTTTGACTTTCACTTTCACACAAAGAAAGTAAAAGTAAAAAGAAGCTCCAGATTTTGATACCGGTACCATCTGCTCATCAGTACAAGTCGAATGAGCCCAAACAGCATGAGTCTATGATGCGCCAAACCCGAGATCCAGTAGGAATCCCCAGGGTCCAGCATGAGCTCCAGATTTTGATACCAGTACCATCTGCTCATCTGTACAAGTCGAATGAGCCCAAACAGCAAGAGTCTATGATGCGCCAAACCCGAGATCCAGTAGGGATCCCCAGGGTCCAGCATGAGCTCCAGATTTTGATACCGGTACCATCTGCTCATCAGTACAAGTCGAATGAGCCCAAACAGCATGAGTCTATGATGCGCCAAACCCGAGATCCAGTAGGGATCCCCAGGGTCCAGCATGAGCTCCAGATTTTGATACCGGTACCATCTGCTCATCAGTACAAGTCGAATGAGCCCAAACAGCATGAGTCTATGATGCGCTAAACCAGAGATCCAGTAGGTAGCCCTAGGGTCCAGCATGAGCTCCATCTTGTGATATTGGTCCCGACTTCCGAACCCGAGATGCAGTTTTAAAATTAATTATTAGTGTAAGACAGGATTAATTACACTAACGTTAATCTAATTAACTGTAATTCTTATTAAATTTTCGAGACGTTAGTGTAACTAATAGGTTAATTCTAATTGACGGTTAGTGTAATTGACGACGTCACAAAATCAATGCGAACTAACGTTAGTAAAAATTTATGTTAGTGTAATTGATTAGTTACGAAATTAATCTTCAATCTTATTGATCAATTTTCAATCCTAATTGAAATTATCGGCCAACACTGGTACCTAGTGACCTGCTTTGCACTTCGTAAATCGTGGGTTCGGTTCCCGCAACAGACACACACAGAGTGGTGAACAATTTTATTGTTCTTGTCTTTAAGACAAACATGTATTGTCTTAAATTGGTATGTATCTAAATTTAAATAAGTCTTATCTCATTTCCACTCCATACCTACTTATAGTAGAACAAAATTACACATTCGTTGTTTTCGAAACTGACTCACACTTGGCCGTTTACAGATTTTTACTTTATTTCGACCTAAAGACAAACCTTCAGCCAAATTTCAGTTCGGTACGACCATTGGAAGATATACCCATTTAGTTCATTATGACTTCATAGTAGAACAAAGTTACACCTTCGCTATTTTTAAAACTGACTCACACTTGGCCGTTTTCAGATTTTTCCCTTTACTTTGACCTTAAGACCTATCTCCATGCCAAATTTCAAGTCAGTACGACCATTGGAAGTGGTCTAGGTTTTTGATGAGTCAGTGAATCAGTGAGTGAGTCAGTGAGTGAGTGTATAGTAAAAATAGCGATTTTCTGACGTCAATATCTCAAGAACTGCTATAGGTAGAATAATGAAATTTTGTATTCTAGACAATTAAGGGGATGTCAACAGACACTCGAAATTTCATATGCGTAGATAAAATATGTTTTGAGTTATAGGGTGGTCGAAATTGGCCCGAAATGGATCGTGTAATATAACCCACGGCCGGTGTGTCGCTTTTTTTTGCTCGAACTTGGCGGACACACTGCCGTGTGTCTAGATAAAATAACTTTTCATTTTAGCTTTGCCATAGTCGAGCAACAAAGAGGTAGGTCTGCATGTACAACTTAGAACGAAGTAACTATACCACCTCATTTAAAATGATAGAAACGACTGCAAATTTCATCTCACATGACATATGAGATTTACACTTTAACTGTCATTTCATTACGTATAAAACGTAAATTGCATCTAGGTATTATTTATTTCGCAACGCATTGAATCCGACGTGTTGGATATACGTATAATAACTTAATATTGCAAGGTATCAATTAATACAAAAATGAGTAATGTACAAGATCGGATCAAAACGTGGATTGAAAATCACCCTGAGTTAGTCTATAATGAAGTGACCTCCACTATATACTGCTCTATGTGCGATATGCATCTAAAACTGAAGAAACGCAATATTGAGAATCATGTGAAAAGCAACCGCCACAATTACCGTTCGGGGCAACCAAATAGGAAACATCAATTTTATTTCGATTTAATTATTTTTCTTATTTCATGCAACATACCATGGGCAACAGTCAACAACAATAATTTTCGTCATTTTTTTAACAAGTATTTATGTTGCGACTGCTCTATGACTTCTTTACCGGACGAATCGACCCTGCGAAAAATTTATTTAAATCGCGTGTACAAAAAAACTATACAGGGTATAAGAGAGGTAAACAAAACCAATTATTTGTGGATATCTATAGACGAAACACCAGATTTCATGGGAAAATGTGTGACAAACGTGGTGATTCGGTCTTTGCAAAAAAATTGTTTTGAGCAATTTTATCTTTTGGGGTCGAAGGTTTTAGAGAAGGTAAATGGGGAAACAATAGCAAACCTAATAATAAACCAATAAAAATTTTTGTTTCAAAATTCTTTCAATGATAACGTTAACAATTTGCTTTTACTTTGCACAGATAGTGCCGCATATATGCTTAAAGCCGGTCGTATTTTAAAAGCAACGTTTCCTCGTATGAAACACATTACGTGTTTAGCTCATGGTCTGCACCGGGTTGCCGAAGAAGTGCGAGATAATTTCAAAGGTGTGGATGGGTTGATATCGAATGTCAAAAAGATATTCCTAAAATCTCCAGAGCGTGTACGCCTTTTTAAGGCAAAATATCCGTCCATTCCCCTACCTCCCGAGCCAATTATCACCAGATGGGGAACTTGGATATCTGCTGCGGTATATTACGCTCAATACTATGAGCAAATACGTGATGTCGTCTCCATACTTGCTAATGACTCGGCAGCTATAAGAGCTGCAAAAAAATGTTTTCAAACACGCAAACTACGACCGGAGTTAAATTTCATTCGCGACAACTACGAAGTAATAGCCTCTTCAATAGAACAATTGCAATGTTCGACTTTATCCATTGCGGAATCCTTCCTCATTCTGGATACTGTTCGTTGCTACGTAAACTGGAGTAAACTTTTACCAGTGATACGTAAATTTGAAGCCGTGCTCGAACGAAATCCTGATTACGAAATTTTAAGAGACATATCTGAAAATATTACCCGAACTGATAATGAATTCTATAAATTTGCTCCCTTGACGTCAACTGAAGTTGAACGTACATTTAGTGTACATAAATGGATTTATAGTGATAAACGCAACTGTTAACTCCCAGAGAATGTTGAAAAGATAATGATCATCTACTCCTATCACTATTACCCAAATAAAATGTCTTGTGCTGCTGTGTGTACTGACGTAGATTTTGAAGAAGAAATTGCGTCTGTTTCTAATATATAGTAACTTTATACAAATGTTTTTATTAGTTTTATTACATATTAATTTTATTTGGTGACTTTTATTTCTTCTAGTTCTGAATTATCGATATCGATAAAATAATATTTCAAGCACTGGCTAAATTACGCTAGTGTTTTGTTTTGCCGTGAAAAATCCGAGCTCTGCTTATCACCAGAGCTCGGATTTTTCACGGCAAAACAAAACACTAGCGTAATTTAGCCAGTGCTTGAAATATTATTTTATCGACACCTATCGAGTCTTACTAGAGTATATGACAGGTATTGCCTCAGTACATTTTTTCTTTTTTTATTCGATGGTACACCTATCAGTGTGAATGTCAAAATTTAAAAACTAACAAACGTGCGAAAATTTCGAAAAACAGGAGACTTACTAGAGCTCAAAATCAATATTTTTGACCAGTCTAAGGTGACCTACTGGGGGTTAGAAGGTTGTGCATTAATTACCGGACATCCTGTATAAGTAATAAAATAACTTTTCATTTTAGCTTTGCCATAGTCGAGCAACAAAGAGGTAGGTCTGCATGTACAACTTAGAACGAAGTAACTATACCACCTCATTTAAAATGATAGAAACGACTGCAAATTTCATCTCACATGACATATGACATTCACACTTTAACTGTCATTTCATTACGTATAAAACGTAAATTGCATCTAGGTATTATTTATTTCGCAACGCATTGAATCCGACGTGTTGGATATACGTATAATAACTTAATATTGCAAGGTATCAATTAATACAAAAATGAGTAATGTACAAGATCGGATCAAAACGTGGATTGAAAATCACCCTGAGTTAGTCTATAATGAAGTGACCTCCACTATATACTGCTCTATGTGCGATATGCATCTAAAACTGAAGAAATGCAATATTGAGAATCATGTGAAAAGCAACCGCCACAATTACCGTTCGGGGCAACCAAATAGGAAACATCAATTTTATTTCGATTTAATTATTTTTCTTATTTCATGCAACATACCATGGGCAACAGCCAACAACAATAATTTTCGTCATTTTTTTAACAAGTATTTATGTTGCGACTGCTCTATGACTTCTTTACCGGACGAATCGACCCTGCGAAAAATTTATTTAAATCTCGTGTACAAAAAAACTATACAGGGTATAAGAGAGGTAAACAAAACCAATTATTTGTGGATATCCAGTTAGGTGCATAACTGAACCAATGTGCATCACTTTGACATGTTTCTTTCATTATTTCAGAAGAGGCTAGTTATTAAGTTACTATTTTATTATTAATTGGTAACAACGCTAATAAACTTACTGACCTATTATGTTATTGTAGATAAAAATAAACATTTTCTCTATTAGATAATATTTGGTACTGACTCAGTTTTGCACCGACATCGTTAAATGAAGATAAGTCTTATCAATTATGAAAAAAATGAAAACTTTCAGGTTATATTTGTTCGTCTCGGTGTCAGCTATGTATCCATATGAAAGCCAATTTCGATTCATTGCATTCACAATCTTGATTTTTTTATTCGTCCATGATTTTGAACCAAAAACCGTTAAACTACATTTTTTTTATTTAACCCGATATTGATATTTTTCTTTTACACAACCAGGTAAGACAATTAGTTGAAATAGTACATTATATGCTTTTTAAAACGAGGTGTATGACTTTTATATCACTCACGTATTTTTATGGTTATCTCAGAATGAAGTCCGCTACAAAAATTAACTAACGAGAAAGTTGTTCGGCCATTTGCCTTGACTCAGTTTTGCACCTGACAATACATTGCCAGTAACTAATTACAAAAATAAGCCTGATTTAAATGTTTGATAACTAAAATAATGGTCGTGGAATTCCTTACTTTAAATGAGTTACTGAATTGGGAATGCCTAAGAAAAAATGAAATAATGGGAAAAATAAATTAGGTGAAATTTCACAGTTTTCGGTATGAAATTGAGAAAAATGTATAAGTCGGAAGAAAATAATTTGTGAAGCAGTTTTGTAGCGGTACCCAAGGATTAATATTTTACGTTTAGAACTTTTATGTAACTTTGATTGTTATCAAATTATTTACATTTTACTAAGGTACTAATTTTGACTCAGTTATGCACCTAACTGTCTATAGACGAAACACCAGATTTCATGGGAAAATGTGTGACAAACGTGGTGATTCGGTCTTTGCAAAAAAATTGTTCTAAGCAATTTTATCTTTTGGGGTCGAAGGTTTTAGAGAAGGTAAATGGGGAAACAATAGCAAACCTAATAATAAACCAATTAAAATTTTTGTTTCAAAATTCTTTCAATGATAACGTAAACAATTTGCTTTTACTTTGCACAGATAGTGCCGCATATATGCTTAAAGCCGGTCGTATTTTAAAAGCAACGTTTCCTCGTATGAAACACATTACGTGTTTAGCTCATGGTCTGAACCGGGTTGCCGAAGAAGTGCGAGATAATTTCAAAGGTGTGGATGGGTTGATATCGAATGTCAAAAAGATATTCCTAAAATCTCCAGAGCGTGTACGCCTTTTTAAGGCAAAATATCCGTCCATTCCCCTACCTCCCGAGCCAATTATCACCAGATGGGGAACTTGGATATCTGCTGCGGTATATTACGCTCAATACTATGAGCAAATACGTGATGTCGTCTCCATACTTGCTAATGACTCGGCAGCTATAAGAGCTGCAAAAAAATGTTTTCAAACACGCAAACTACGACCGGAGTTAAATTTCATTCGCGACAACTACGAAGTAATAGCCTCTTCAATAGAACAATTGCAATGTTCGACTTTATCCATTGCGGAATCCTTCCTCATTCTGGATACTGTTCGTTGCTACGTAAACTGGAGTAAACTTTTACCAGAGATACGTAAATTTGAAGCCGTGCTCGAACGAAATCCTGATTACGAAATTTTAAGAGACATATCTGAAAATATTACCCGAACTGATAATGAATTCTATAAATTTGCTCCCTTGACGTCAACTGAAGTTGAACGTACATTTAGTGTACATAAATGGATTTATAGTGATAAACGCAACTGTTTACTCCCAGAGAATGTTGAAAAGATAATGATCATCTACTCCTATCACTATTACCCAAATAAAATGTCTTGTGCTGCTGTGTGTACTGACGTAGATTTTGAAGAAGAAATTGCGTCTGTTTCTAATATATAGTAACTTTATACAAATGTTTTTATTAGTTTTATTACATATTAATTTTATTTGGTGACTTTTATTTCTTCTAGTTCTGAATTATCGATATCGATAAAATAATATTTCAAGCACTGGCTAAATTACGCTAGTGTTTTGTTTTGCCGTGAAAAATCCGAGCTCTGCTTATCACCATTCTTAGATAATAAGTTAATGCGTGTCGGAGGGCGTTTAGACGCGACTGATTATTACTCATTTGACAAAAAACACCCTATTTTACTTCATGCCTCGCATAGGCTTACAAGGCTTTACTTTGAAAGAGAACACATCGTTAATATGCATGCTGGTCCTCTCCTGTTATTTTCAACTGCAAGAGAAACAGTTTGGCCAGTAAATGGACGTCATCTTGCATGGCGTGTTGTGAATAGTTGTGTTAAGTGTAGACGCGTTCGAGGTAAAACCTTACAACCTAAAATGGGTAACTTACCAGTTCAACGTATTACGCCCGATTATCCCTTTCTGTCAGTGGGAATTGACTTCGCTGGTCCTTTCACAATCGTCAATCGCAAAGGCCGTGGAAGTCGTTTAATAAAATGTTATTTGTGTTTATTTGTCTGTCTTCGTTATAAATGCATCCATCTCGAAGCTGTCAGCGATTTAACTAAGGATGCATTCATAATGACACTTCGACGTTTTATAGCGCGTCGAGGCAGGCCCACGGAAATATTTAGTGACAATGGAACTAATTTTGTCGCTGCCGCAAGGGAATTAGGGTCATTCATTAAACAAAACCAGGAACCTATCTTTGATTTTGCAAGTCAAAACCTAATAAAGTTTAGGTTCATACCGGCTTACTCTCCTCATTTTGGTGGACTATGGGAGGCCGGCGTCAAATCGGCTAAACATCATTTAAAGCGCGTTATAGGGAATAGCCATCTCATGTTTCAATAGATATCCAGTTTATTTGCTCAAGCGGAGGCTATTTTGAACAGTCGTCCTTTATGCCCGTTATCGTCGTGTCCCAATGACCTTCTTTCCCTATCCCCCGGACACTTTCTCATAGGAAGACCGCTAACTGCTCCACCAGCACAATACCTGGGCGACTCTAGAGAAAATTATCTTCAACGCTATGAACGCCTTGAGAAGATGCATCAGCATTTCTGGCAGCGGTGGCAGCGCGACTATATATCCGAAATGCAGCAACGAACAAAATGGAAAAGCAGTGCTGTCAATCTAAGCGTTGGTGATATGGTGCTCCTGGCAGAAGACAATTCTCCCCCTCTCTCATGGAAGCTCGGCCGTGTCCTACGCCTCATAACAGGATCCGATGGGATAGCTAGAGTGGCAGATGTTTACACAAACAAAGGCTCCGTGCGTCGCTCTCTCGTGCGACTGTGTAAGCTTCCGACAGCTGAAGAGCTTCAAGGTTGAAAGCGAGCTTTCAACGGCCAGGAGTATGTTTAGGCTTTGATGCCTAAATTAAGGAAACAAGTGCAGTGCGCGCAGTGATATGCTTTAAATTATCCGACAGGCGTTGTCGCGTTCTAAAACAAATCTAAATGTCATCCGTCACTTGCTACACGATCTTTGTACTAGACTTACCTAGTTTTAATTAAAGTCAATTATGCATGTTATTTGGGCATTTTGATTTACACCATTATATCCGCCAAAGATATAACACTAAATTTACTAACAAAACACAAAATAAATATCTGGATGACATTTATAACGTTTATAAACAGACACCTAACAGTTTCTTTATAGTTATAGATATTTCTAGACTTTATAGACTATCTATACATGACACAAATCTTTTATTGGGAGTGAGTCACTGAGAAAGAAACCAACATGCTAAATACCATTATTAGTCTTAGCAATTTACATCTTTCTCCGTTATCACCATTTCTGATTATACACAACTTTAGAAAAAAATAACTATGTGAGATCATGTGGTGCATTAAGACATAAATACTCATAAAAAAGAGTATCTTTATTATTGATAACTAAGGTTGTTTAATTTGACTAACTACGAAATAACAATATATTGGGAAATTGAAAGCATTGTCGAACGAACGATTTATGCTCGTTTGTTCTAATACTTTGCTACGAAACACTTGCGAGGAGTAAATACCTACTTTTTTAATAGCGGAGAGGATAGCCTTCATTATCTGTCACTTCTTGAAGTCGACTTTTCACGCTTGCAACCATATTGAAACAAGCATCACTATTTCGCATTAGTTCCCATATTTTGTTTACCTCTTCATCCAATTTCTTTTTTACTTTATTTCACTAGAGTCCCAGTTCAAAACCATTTGACCCCACAAGTTTTCTATTGGATTTAGGTCCGGACTTTTTGCCGGCCACTTAAACACCGTTACATCATTTTGTGCCTTTAACCAGTCTTGGACGATTTTGGATCGATGCACTGAGGAATTATCCTGAACTAAATAAATATGGCCTTCAGGATATGCAACACGCACAGAAGGCAGCATTACGTCCTTCAATACTTCAAGGTATCGCTCACTGTTCATTCGGCCGCCTATTTCGACCAGCTCGCCTGGCCCCATCGAAGACATCCATCCCCAGTAACCTAAAAAGAGTAAATATTACAAAAAATGCAATCTGAAATATCAAGTAAATATAAACAATATTTACGGTATATATACCATATTTAAATAAAAACGATTTTTTCTCACTTAGTGTTAACCGTCCGCTTGTTCTCAAATCTAATACATTTTTAGGATTAAACCTCTGGCCACTTCTTCTCCATAAAATTTTTCGGCCATCCTTATCTGACTTGAAGCACTTTTCGTCGGTAAATATAACAATTTCGTTTTCCCAATCGAAATTTAAATAACGATTAGCAAACATTACTCTATCAGTGCGGTGGTCGTCAGTAAGCTTAACTTTTTTCGCCGGTTTATAATTATGGATGTCTGCAGCGTGGAGGTGTCTTCGAACCGTGCTAAGCGACACTCCAAAAGTTTCTGCAGTTGATCGTGTAGTTTTAAAAGGTGTCACTGAATGAACTTCCACAATATTTCGGTGTCGCTCCGAGTCATCAGTGTAAGCAACTGGCCGATGACCTTGACAATCGCGTTCCACGTCACCCGTCGATTGATACCTTCGTATCCATCTACGAACTGTTTTCCTCTATAATGAAAATGATAATATTTTAAACACAAAAAAACCTGTGAGCAATATTGCAACATAATTGCTGCAATAAGTATAGTATACCTATATGACAACAAAATACATATAACAGAAATCTTACCGTTATGTCCATATCTCGTGCTATTTTTTTGATACTTTTTCCCTCTTCCCAATGCACAACAATTTTAGTTTTTAAAAACTTTGTTAATCGCACCATTGTTTCGAATTATCGAACTATACGAAAACTTAGAAATTCAGATAAGTATCCGGAATAGTATTAAGAATACGTTATTAGCGAATCGAAAGAAAACCTAATGACTTGAAAAGACATTATAAGGTTACCCTCAATCGCAATTTAGTAAATAAGACGAAGTAAATTATTTTAAACTCAACCTTAACCTGTAGATCATAACACGCATAAAGACTACAGTTAGTTTTCTGAATTAAAATTGCGGTAGTTCAACAATCCGCAACAAGAACATTATTTAATCAAACGAGAAATCTATACGAATTTCAACCTTATTTTGTAATCGATTGAGAAGTGACGTATGGATGCATTAGCATAATCCTTATCTTAATTTCGCCGGAGTATGCAACTGAGCTGACAGCCTAGGGGTATAAGCCATGGTCAGATGTTCGGCCGGCGCATGGTGGGACCGGGTTCAAATCTTGTGACAACTGCACTTAAGCGATGTCTATTTGAGAGTTTTTCTGGGTCATGTGATTTGCTCGGAAGCCGACCAAATACCATGAAATTAAAACTGCAAATAATTTGAGTGGAAACGAGTCGGTGAAGCTCGGAAAGATATAGGTGTGGGGCGAGGGGCACGGGGAGAGGGAAGGTACTCGGGGCGAACACGTCACATCACGTGACGCGCTCGCCGTCGGGCAATAATCTTTAAGTGTTAGGGGGGGTTCCTTTTCTCTGCAGCTGACTGTACATAACAGATAACAATGCCATCTGTGGTGCCATAATTTACTCTTATATTAACTACAAACCATATAACTATAAATAAAGCGGCAATTACACTGAGTCGTTCGCCGCATGCTGCATGCGGCGAACGCAAAAGTGTATAAAGGACACGGTAGTCGGCCGCATTCGGCGAGGGACAGCTGCCACCGCCTAATTAGGTGACCGAAGTAGTGTAAATACGACATCTGTTGGACTAATTAGGTCACCGATTGCGGCGAACGCAGATCATTTGATAAACTAAAATATAAAATAAACTCACGAAATGGTGTTTCTTTCTTCTCATTAATGTTTTTAGTTTTTATTAAGACGAGTTTCACGTCTTAATAAAAACTAAAAATGTTGTTCATCCTATGGAAATTTTTAAACTTCTCGTCGTACAGTTCATCACACAACATTGCTGTTGCTCCATAGACGTTACGCTGTGCATATATCTTCCGAACCCAGTATCTTCCCTGATTTTAATAATATTTCCTGTATAACTAATATCGCAAACTAATAAACTAGCTTTCCTAAGCACGAGACTACACATTGCGACAGCTCTAATTAGAGGTTTGATGATTTGACTTTTTAGTTCGGCCGCCGCATTGGGCCACCGTAGTCGGCCACCGCATTAGGCGGACAGACTAGTGTAAAGACGACGTTCGTTGAACGAATCCGTTTAAGAGTCGTGCAGCCACCGCAGTAGGCGGACAGAATAAGACTTAATGTGAAGACGACGTTCGTTGGCCTAAGTAGTTTGACACAAGTTCGGCGACCGCATTAGGTGAACGACTCAGTGTAATTGCCGCTTTAGTATATATCTTAATAAAGTTGAAAATGTCCAAAACCGGCACAGTGGCCACAACCGGGGCATCTGCCCTATTAAACAAAAATTTAACCTAATATAGTCTGTTTTGGCCCTACTAGTTTCACTAAAGTATTTTATGCAACAGTTGTATAAGAGGGGTCAAAAAAGGTGAGTGGCGTGGGTAACAATTTGAGCCGTAGGCGAAAATTGTTAAGAAAACCGCCACGAACATTTTTTCACCTACTTATACGACGTTGCATACAATACTTTTTCTACGAATACACTTACTCTTACATAAAATGCGAAATTGAAAACTTCATGGATATCGCAGTTATTTTGTCAACATAATCAACAATCATTTAAGTTTTACCGTTAAAAACACTATTTTTCAATAATACTAACATTACTAACACAAATACCGTCGTTATTTGATCAATTATTAAAGAGCTACAGAGATTAGTAAAAATACCTAAATTACTTTCAAAGTTTGCAATTCGCCCCAACAAACGAACGGGAAACGTAAAAAACTACAAAGTGGGTCTGTGGTTCTTATACTTTTTTCTTTTTTAAAGTTTTTTTTTCTATAAACGCTGCGTTTATTTAGGTTTCTTAGGTTGGCAGTAATTTATTTTATATTAATAGCCGTGTTTGCACGCGATTCCGCGATACTATTTTGGCGCTTTTATAGAACAAGTGTTATTTTGGGGAATAGACTAGATAGACTTTTCATCGAGTGTATTATCTATGTTCTTATAAAGGTGTTAACGAATGTATAAATGACAGATAAAAGTACAAGAGTAGAAAAACATTTTTATCTACACTCACACTGTAAGTCCTCTAAAACGTGTTCAAAAACGGTAGGCAATGGCTAGCATTACCACAACCGATTTTACTATGATAAGCTTTTTGTGTGGCAGTAACGTAATTTTAACTTTACATGCTCAAATATTGATGTGCTATGAGTTTTGATAACATAGTGTAAATCCTGTGCTCCATCCTGACCAACGGCACGCGCCCGCGCGGCCGCCGACACGCGCCTCCCTGACCGCCGGCACAATCGAGTTGGCCATGGCGGTGCGATGGCGGTCATTCTATGGTTTCCGAGCCCTTAATTTAATATATATAATATGAGTGTAGATAAATCAGTGTATGCAACTGTACGTAATTAGGCCTTATTACGTAACAGTTACATAAACTACTATAATGGATCTACTATGGATCATTGTTGTCTGCAATAAACTTACAAATAAATAAATAAAAATATATATATAATTACACGGGTAAAATTTTAACGATGTAGGTATGTAGTTTTTTCTGCTGTAGAGAACTATTAGTTTTTAATTGGGTGCATAACAATGCACTTCATTGATGTTAAAAATAATAAAGTTTTCATCAGTTTCTAACTCCACACAAAAAAGAGAATATAATTAATTTTTGTCCGGAAAGATATGTGCCGTGGTTTATATGGGAGGTCATATATTCGGACAGACTCTAAAAGATTCACATAAAATATATAAGACGTTATTACACTGAAGAGCAGTGAACATGGCTTTACTACCAAATTATTACTGAACATATTTCTGAAAAACTAACTAAGTCCATGAGTGTCCCAGGCCAGATTTGAACTGGCGTCTTGAGCTTTTGCGGGTGACGCCCTGACCACTACTTAAAAAAATAATTTTAAACAAGAAATAACCGACTTCCCTTAGCCTCCACCTTTCCAAAAGCAAAGGCCCGAGCTGCTGTAATAAATTCTCAAATCACTATAGGTGTGCCTATAATGGTGCCTACTATAGGTGTGCCTACCTATAATAGTTGAAGAGTTCCCTCGATTTCTCCAGGATCCCATCACCAGATCCTGACCTGGTTACAATGGAACTAACCTGTGAAGTATAATCTTTCAAACAAAAAATAATTTTCCGAATCGGACCAGCCGTCTTTACATAAAAAACCAAAAACAAAGATCCCGACGAATTGATAACCGCCACCTTCAAAATCTTTAAGTCGGTTGAAAACTGCTAATCAAAAAATATTTAACAAAATAATTTGATTTGCTTGAAAATTCAAATTATTAATTATTAAATGGGTGGCTTTTTTATATTATTACTCGTTACGTAAGCTTTGCCTTATTTTTAATGGGAGAATAAAATGATCACCTAACATAATTACGAGCACCTTATATTGTAACTGAATTAAATTAACCAAAAGAAATATTTTCAACAAAATTGAAATATACGGGTAATTTGATACAAATAATAACCTATTATTATTAATTCACTTCACGTTTCAGCATTCTTTCGAAGTGTTTTAATCAATACAATATTATTTTATTTATAGTTTGGACACGTAAATACTTTTAATTAATATATTATAAATCTTGAAGCAAATCAAATTATTTTGTTCAATATTTTTTTAAATTTGAAATTTTTTAAGTAGTTACTTAAAAATATTATACCTTATTTTATCACTGGCTTTCTTGTTGTTGTTGCTTGTTATTTTTGGTGTATTAAAATACATTTTAAGCAACAGTGTGCACACTATTTTAAATTGTATTTTTTATACCACGACGGTAGCAAACAAGCATAGGGCCTGATGGTAAGCAGCTACCGTAACCTATGGACGCCTGCAACTCCAAAGGAGTCACATGCGCCTTGCCGACCCTTTACAAAAAGGAGGATTCACTATGTTGATGGCTACAGGAACAAGAAGGTCCCTCATCGTCAACACACTAGGCCCTCATTGAGCTCTTTGGCAACCTTACTCACCAGAAGGAACACAACACTATGAGTAGGGTCTAGTGCTATTTGGCTGTGGTTTTCTGTAAGGTGGAGGTAATTCCCCAGTCGGGCTCTGCTCCAGATTTGAGCGAGATGACATTGGCTGAACGTGCCCTACCACACTTAGCGAGATGCCATTCGCAGTACCCATACCTCTCTTTTTGGCGTATTTTAAGGACACACAAGATAGGGGCCGCGATTCGAAAAATAAACACACACACTGGACAGACACAGCTCCAGCCCAACTCAACCCAACTCAACTCAACGCTACAACGACATTGACATTTGCTATTCGAACAGATTTTCATTCAACATTAGTCTCACATTGGTATGACATTGGTACAATGCGTGACCAATATGTGCCCAATGTGAGACCAGTGTGAGACCAATGTTGAATGAAAATCTGTTCAAATAGCAAATGTCAATGTCATTATAGCGTTGAGTTGAGTTGGGTTGAGTTGGGTTGGAGCTGTGTCTGTCCAGTGTGTGTGTTTATTTTTCGAATCGCGGCCAGGACTAAGTTTAAGGACACACAAGACAGGACTTAGTTTTATAATAGTTTTATAATAGTACTTGAAAATACACCATATATTATAATTTCCCAGGAATGGAGGAACCGTAACATTATATTCCTATAGCAATAGGAAAAACACTATTTTCCTTTACTATTACCATGTATCATAACATTATATTCCTTTCGTTCAGTAAAGTTGCCAGAGAGCCCAAAGAGGATGCATTGTGTTGACGACGGGGGACCCTCTTGTCCATTAGTCCTCCTTCACATTAAAAGATCGGCAATGCGCATGTGACACCTTAGTTTTTGCAAGCGTAAACGGCACGGTAGCAGCTTACCGTCCAGCGGGCTGTATGTTTGTTTTCCACAGTCGCGGTACAAAATAAAAAACCGGCCAAGTGCGAGTCGGACTGGCGCACCGAGGGTTCCGTACAAACCTGTAGTAATAACTTTAAAATTATTAAAAATATTTTTATTATATGATGTAACCAAAAATTTACGGTTTTCGCAATTTTTCCTTTATCTGTGCTATAAGACGTTGCTTCGTACCAAATTTCAAGATTCTGAGTTCACGTGAAGTACCCTGTAGGTTTTGATTCTAAAAGTTGCAAGTTTAGAAAATTTGCGGCATAAACGGCTGTATCTTTTGATTGCGTTAGCTTAGAAGTGTGATTTTTTCACAACTCCAAGGTACAATAGACCTGAGTATTTGATATAAATTTCAGCTTGATACCTCCACGCGTTCCTGAGAAAAAGGGTCTTGACAGACGGACGGACGGACGGACGGACGGACGGACAACAAAGTGATCCAATAAAAACATACAATGCGCATTAAAAATCCACCCTTAACGAGTCCTGAATAATTCCTTTTTACACTTGTTGCTTCCCCTTTTCATATCGCCCTTCCTCAAAATTTCTAACAATACCAACACCCCTAAGTCGGCTCTCCGTGTTTTTCTTTCATTAAATTTTATTTCAACTGCCCGGTAGAAGTACAAAAGATAAATATCTAAATAAAGTTTTTAATTAAGCTTAAGTGGGTACCAAAATTATCATCTTTTTTTGTCATTGAAAAAGAGTGGTCACGGTATTCTTATTTTGAAGACCGATCTTATAACGATAGTTGTTAACAAATTGTGAAATGTTTAAAAATAAAGGAAAAGTTGAAAAATCCAAATTTCAGTCGCTTTTATTCCTTAGGCGATACTCGAACTCGTGACTCTGGGATACATGCCCATCGCTCTGACCAAGTGAGCTCTGAGACTTACCTGATGGCTGCGAATTTCTCCACTATATCCTGTACGCGTCAAGTGAAATTTCTGCGTCGAAGTTTGCCTCAGATTACCTTATTACTGACTTTTATTACTATTTATTGAGATCAAACCATATTGTAGATATTAATGTTGATTTTTCCTTAATAGCCATGAAGAAAAAAGGCCAATTTACGAAAAACCTTAAGGCCATTTGTAAAAGTCCACTTTAAAAACATGTCCACTCATAAAATGTAATACACTCAAAAGCCTCTCGTCATTTCCTCCACAATGTCCTTCAAGTGAGCTGAATTATTAACGACTTTAGAGACTAGTTGTTCCTTGAAAGAAGGAAAAAAGTGTCTGTTACATGTACCCTTCTGACCTTTATGAATAGGGTTGTGAGTAGTGATGTGTCCTTGTCGGGAAATTTTGCACTTCCAGGACTTTTTTTGGTTAATGATTTAGATTTAGATTTAGATTTATTTATTTCATAATAATAAATTATAGTACAAAATGGTCTTAGCCTAATCTATACAAATTTATATTATGATCGTCAAAACAGTGAAAACAAACATATTTTATTAATTGATTACTTAATTACATTTAAATGTCACAAAACTATAAAAACTAAGAATAAATAATAAAATACAATATCAGATTAAAAAATACACACATGTCAATTAGAGATATAACAATAATAAATACAATTTCAAAAGATATATTCAAAGTCAGTTTCTAATATTGGATGTCAAAGTCATATATTCATTTACAGAATATAATGGATTTTCCAATAAAAAGTCTCTCAATTGGCGTTCAAATGCTTCGTCAGATGGTTCAGTTCGCAACTCTGTAGGTAGACGCTCATAAAAAGTTGGTCCAATTACCCTCGGATTTTTGAGTGAAAGTGCCTTGTGACGCGGCACTGTACTTAGTCTCCCCGTAGATCGGATTTGTATGTTCGTAACCTTGATACGTTTGAACATTGGTAAATTATTGCGTACAAACATCAGTACTTGAAATAAGTAAAGTGAGTAGTGCGTCATAATGTCATTTTGTTTAAACAGTTTTTTACATGGATGTCGGATATGGACTCCGGCCACTGTTCGAATCGCACGCTTTTAGAGTATCAAGGCTCGCTTTGCGTTTGTAGAATTTCCCCAAATCAATGTTCCATAGGATAATAGGGAGTGAAAGTGGGAGAAGTATACGTCTTTCAGTGATTTTCGCGATAAAAGGGGCTGTAGTTTTTTGAGAGCGAAGATGGCACTACTCAATCTTTTGCACAACTCGTTAATGTGGTACTTCCAGCTGAGGGTTGAATCAACTATAAAACCTAAAAATCTGCTCTCAGTACACAATGACATTGGACTGTTTACAATACACGAAGGTACTGCAATCTTACGACCAGAAAAAAACATTTTGTTGGATTTCGCGACATTTAAGAGCAAACCATTTGATGAAAACCAAACTTGGAGCTGCTTACATGCCTCTTGGATTTTCCCAGCAAGCTGTTTATGGGTTTTGGCTTCCACGACGACTGTTGTATCGTCCGCAAAAAGTACGGAGGTGCCGCTCGTAATTGCAGACGGAAGATCATTTATAAATAATAGGAATAGGGTGTTTCCAGTTGCCGACCCCTGAGGGTTGCCTAAGTTGATATGACCGGAATCCGAAGTGAGTGTCTTTCCATTAGTGGATATCTTTACTACCTGACTACGGTCAGACAATAATGATGCAAACAGCTTGTGAGCGGAACCCATAATACCATAATGCCTTAACTTGGTTAATAACAATTTGTGATTTATTACATCGAATGCCTTGGATAGGTCGCACAGTATCCCCGCCATCTTGCGCTCCTTATCGAGGCCCGTCAAAATAAGGTCAGTGATTTTGTGGGCTGCCATAGTAGTTGACCGCTTTTGTCTATACGCATACTGGTCGTCAGTAAGTAGATGGTTTGATTCTAAGTGGGTCATTAAACTAGATGATAAAATAGACTCCACTATCTTTGAGATAGTAGGTACAATAGTTATAGGGCGGTAGTTGTTCACATCATCCTTCTCTCCTTTACCCTTAAATACTGGGCATACTCTGGTATTTTTAAGCACCTTTGGGTACGTGCCACTTTGAAACATGGAGTTGACTAATACTACTAAGATGTCAGCAATGATTGGCCAAACACTTAAAATTATATGAATATATCGTGCACATCAACCGTTGTACGCTCTTTTAAGATGGACTTTATTGTCTTATCCATAAGGTCACGTGTAACTATAGGGAGACTGAATTTTGGAATTGTAGCAAAATTTCAGACAGTGACTCATTGCTATTTATGACATACTTTGCCGCGACATTAAGAAAGTGCGAATTAAATGCATTTGGGATTTCTTCACGTGATAATACGGCATCTGTATCATGTTCTTTTAGCGATATTATTTGAGGCTTTGTTTTTGTTCCGATTTCTTCATTGACAACTTTCCACATTTCTTTAGACAGATTTGTACTTTGCCCCAGCCTTGATTCAATATATGACTGCCGAGCTCGTAGTGTCTCAGATTTTATAAGTTGAGAGTAATGTTCAATACAGTCAGATATTATCTGGTTTCCAGGATATTGCCGTCGTATCTCGTGAAGGTCCTTGTGCTTTTGTATGTATGCAGTCAGCTCATCAGTTGCCCACGGAACGGATGATTTATTTTTAAGTCGTATTTTTTTAATTGGAAAGTGTAAATCCATGTAGTGTGTCAATATGTTGAATAGTTTATTGAATTTGTATCCAATGTCAATTTTAATATCATAAATAAAATCAAAATTATAATTAGAGATGTCTGAATAAAATGAATATAGGATTTATGATTAAATAATCGGCGTTCTACTATATCGCTGTGTTTGGTGTTATGTAGTCCTCTTTCCACAGCAATGACAAACTGCTGCGCGTTGTGATCACTAATGGCGGTATCTACTGGCGAGACACTTAGACGTTCGCGCTCACAATTTGTTATCCCGCAATCAATGGATGTCGCAGTATCAGCTGTTACGCGAGTTGGGAACGTGACGGTGTTTTTACAACCATAACATCTTAAAACGTCATCAACTTGTTGCCTTAAACTGTTGTCACAGCTAAAATCCACATTTTGATCGCCAACTATAAGAAACTTTTTATTTTCGTCAGAAAGCTTACTTAAGAATAATTCTAGATGTTCTAAGTATATTTCAAAGTTACCATTACACGTCCGATACAATACAATAATAATCAATTTATAACATGGAATTTCAATAGCCGTAAATTCAATGTGATATTGAACACATAAGCTATGCAGGTCATTTCGTTTTTTTATATTTCAACCCATCTCTAATAAACAGCGATACCCCACCATGGGCGTTTGCGCGCGTTCTACAGTAAGCGTTCGCGAGTGCATACCCACATAACCTCACGCGTTCAAGTTCATTTTTGCTACACCAAATTTCACTTAATCCTAGTATACCTGGTTTATTTTTATTCTATTCTAATAATGAAGTTTTACCGCACACAGATCTAACATTTTGGTGAATAACAACAAGCTTATGTGTTACCTTGTTTTTAGTGCACTTTGCCGACACCGTCTGGCCAATTTGATGCATTCCTGGCAACCTTCACCTTCTCAGCTGGCACGTCCAGGCGAAATGATGTATAATTGCCTTGGGAAACCACCAGCTGGTGGCACACCGGCGCCGTGATCCCCATCTGGGTCTGGACATGTTCAACGACGTTCTCAGCGGTGGTCTCCTCGCTGAGGTTATAGACGTGGAGGCTGACTATACGCGGAGCCGCTGCCCGCAGACCAAAGGAGCATGGAGCAGGGGATGTTGAGATGGTGTCGGGCTCTGGAGAGTGACGAGGCACGGCATCACATGTTTCAATAATAGCTGAACTCAGGGAGGGCTGAACTGAGGAAGCTATTGTACTTATCTCTTGCGATGACGGTTTCTTCTTTTTGAGTTTGGGGGGCGCGGTACGGCGGGGTTTTCGGGTTCGCCGTTTCTCAGGAGATTTGTGATCTTCCTCATGATCCTCGGTGTTGAAGACTGGTGTTACGAGTGTAGTCACTGAGGCTTTTAGGGCTGTGGATATGGGGCTCGAGGGTCTATCAGACTCATTTACCCCGCTGCCCTCTGGCGTGGGACTCATTTGAGGGTTTACAGAGGCTTTCGGTGATATAGGTGGATTTGTACTCATTGCAGATGACAGTGATTCGTGACGTATAAATATCATACCTTGAAGACCTGATTCATTAAGTGGCTCGTTTGGGGTGACTACCAGTGACTGTTTTGTGTTGGTGTTGGTGACAGTGTGAAGGAGATCTTCGATGCATTTATTCTGGTGCGTGAGTAGTTCTTTTTGTTCACTTATAATTTTGTAACAACACTGAATCTGATCTTTCATACCAACTATCTCGCCCTTTAAATCCGAGATTTCGTTAGCGAGTTTTGTAACGGCCGCCGTATTTGCCGCCTGTTGCGCCAGTGTTTTTGCCATTTTCACTTATATTTTTTAGACACTAAACGGGTTTTATTGTAACTTAACGTATATTCTTAGAAAATATTAAGAAATCGTATAAAATTAAATAAATAATCACTATTTTGAGAGGAGCTTTAAAAGTTACCAGTTATCCGCACAGTAGCGCCCTCTAGTATTCATATAATAATAAATATTATGGGACAATCTTACACAAATCAACCTAGTCCCACAGTAAGCTCAATAAGGCTTGTGTTGTGGGTACTAGGCGGCGATATATATAATAGATAGAGTGTGTTGGCGATGAGGGAGCCTCTTGTTCCTTTAGCCGTCAACAGAGTGAATCCTCCTTTTTGTAAAAGTTCAGCAACGCGCATGTGACGTCTCTGGAGTTGCAAGCGTCCATAGGCTTAGGCATAGGGCCGTATGCTTGTTTGCAACCGCCGTGGTATATAAAAAAATCATTAAATTTTGGCAACATATGGCCACTTCTACTAATAATCTCTAACACTTCTCTTAATATTCTCTAATACTTCTGGCCGAGGCTGAAAGGTACTGTAACGTGACCATTTTTCCTAACGATATGGGTCGAGTATAATCTTTTTGAAATTGTGCGCCTTTTTTATTTTTTCACGAATTACTTCAATTTATATTTAATAATAAATATCCATAACTTGTTTCCTATTTTATCACTGTGTGTTATTTACTGAGTTTTCATATATAGGTGCTTTGTGTAGCGGTAATTACAAAAGTATAACTTTTAAAAATGTATGAATGTGGACCCTTCTATTCTACTATTGGGATGTAAAGAGTTTCTAATTTTAAGTAGACATTACCTAAAATATGCGGAAACCATTATGATTTTTATAAAACGCTCGAATATAGATCATTTAATGTTCCATGTAAGGACGAAACCGATAATCAGCGCATCACTACGCGAGTGATCGATGGAAAAGTCTACGTCATCCATAAACAATACAGGTCTGTGCGGATTACCAAAAAAATCAGAAAACTAATGGTTGCGAGCTACCGTTATTTTATAACTTTATTTTCAAGTAAATTCGTGTGAAACCTAAATAAGTAAGTTTGTAAAGATACCACTTTTTAAGCGGTCAGGAAAATATACAATGCAATACTCAAAAGTGTATTCAAACTTCGAAGAACAGGATAAACGTGAAATTAGGTTGCGCTAATTGACACATTGCACCTACAAAACAAACAGAGGGTAGGTATTTTTCTGCCCTATACAGTCCACGCACGCTTGCTATGATCAAACAAATTTCAAAAAAATTAAGTGTACCTAGGTATAGGTTTTTAAAGGTCAGTAACATCTGCATGTTACTGACCTTTAAAAACCTATACCTAGGTACACTTAATTTTTTTGAAATTTGTTTGTTTGCAGGTGTAATTAGAGTAAACAATGAAAATTACCATCAGTTGCCATGAATGTTTATTTGCCCCCACCCATGCGGTATTATAAAATGTAAAAAAAAGGGAAACTCACAGGAAAATCTATTCTATTAATCCGAACAGATTGAAATTAAACGTCCACAGCATTCTTTATGTGACCACGCGCCCGATAAATTGCGGAAGGTCCACGCGGAATGTCCCGATAATGCGCAAAAACGGGAGTGTCCTGCTTGCGCCGGAAGCGTGCGGCCCATAACTCATGCTCGGACGTGGGACACAAGGTGGTTCCGCTTGGCTCTCGTTTCGTTACCTGCAGGCGTTTCACAATATAATTTTAAACAAAAAAGAACCGACTTCACTTAGCATCCACCTTTCCAAAAGCAAATACTCGAGCTGCTGTAAAAAATACTCAAATCACTATAGGTGTGCCTATAATGTTTAAGAGTTCCCTCGATTTCTCCAGGATCCCATCATCAGATCCTGACCTGATTACAATGGGACCAACTGTGAAGTGTAGTCTTTCAAACAAAAAAAGAACTCCAAATCGGTCCACCCGTCTTCGAATAATCGGTGACATTAAAAAAAATAGCAAAAATAAACAAACAAAGATCCCGACGAATTGATAACCTCCTCCTTCGAAATCTTGAAGTCGGTTGAAAATAGATGATCTCTGATTGGTGCCTTATTTTAGACCTTCTTGGTTTTATTGGTATTTTAAACTGTCACGGTAAAGTGGATAAGAAACGGATATCGAGCTAACTGCATATCGTGTAATAAATATAGTTAGCGTTATTTAGGGTATGGTCACGTCTGAAAATATACATACATTTCATGTGACAAAAACATGTATCAAAGACTTTACGCCTTAATAATAGAGTCGTGACTACATATTTTTGTCATAATAAATGTATCCATATTTTCAGATGTGGCTGTATTTATATATATTGCAAAAACAAAGAAGGTTTTTTTTTTTCTTGCGTGTAAGACGAACCTACGTTTTACTAATTTTATTATAAGAATGATACTCGTGAAGACCAAAAAGCTGGTTGAGATCAAGGCAAAATATAGTAAAAGTTAAAAGAGACAGAATAAATCTTGCACAGCGTGTTATCTCTTATATGCTTGTTGATTTTGGCGTCGTTATTAGGAACCAAGACGAGCAAACCACTTTGTACCAAAACATTACTAGCCAGCATAATAATCGACCAACGATAATGCAGTAAGAGGGTATAACAGAATGCAGCCCCCCCCCCAATTTAGTGCTTTAGCGATAGCGCTGTGCATCCTCATACAGCCAGCATCAGAAATAGCTAAACACGGTGTCTTCAAATAGGCAAAATTATTGTTTTGATTTAAATGTGATATTAAACAGGATTGGACCTGCCAAAAGTGATGTTTCGATAGAATGACTTATTCAGATAGAAGGTGGAGGAAAATCACAGAAAAGGTAACAATATAAAAATTAAACAAACATCCGTATGCCCAATATATTAATTAGTCAAATTCATGTTAAATTGATGCTTCTTGTGAATACGATACTCAAGAAATTTTAGTCATTGATTTCAAAATTTATTTATTTATTTTATTTAATCGTATGGCATTTTGTCAGTCGTTTAGGGTGTAATGTTTAAATTCTGCATCCATTGGATTACGTCGTTGTCGAGGGTAAACAAGTCTGCTGGATCGCCGTCGTATTTAAGGAGTGGACAGTCCCGGACGATGTGCATGACGTCCTGCTCCCCTACACCGCACTCGCACTTTGGAGACTCGACCCAGCCGCACTTGTGCAGGAAGGCTCGTGAGCGTCCGCAGCCGGTTCGTAGCCTATTCAGCTGACACCATTCTTTTCTGGGCAGTAAAAAGCCAGGTGGTTTCGCTGTAGGGTTTATAGAAACGCCCAGGCATTCAGGAGGCTTATATCTCTACTCCTTTTCCCACATTGCAGTCGTGTTGAACTGACAGTTGATCAGGTTTCGTGCGGTATGGTATGGAGGGTTTTTTATTTTTTATTTCAAAATTAAAATTCGTTTCGATATCGTTTTGATAACCAAATAAATAAATAAATATTATGGGACCGTCTGACACAAATCGACTTAGTCCCACAGTAATCTCAACTCAATGAAGGCTTGTGTTGTGGGTACTAGACGATGATATATATAATAGATAGATATAGATAAATACTATAAATACATAGAAGACATCAGGGACATTGGCGCATTATCACAGATATTGATCTGTGATAAACACGTAAATGCCCTGACCAGGATCCTAACCCGGGACCTCCCTCTTCATAGGCAGGGTCTCTACCGACTAGGCTAGGAGGCTGTTAAATGACAAAAGAATATTATTGATTGCAAATTCGTAAAGAATTCTTAGAAAATCATGAGTTTAAATGAAAAATAGCGCTCACGTTTTTACCTAGTTATTATTTAGGTCTCATAAAAAAATGTTTAATTTATAGTTTCAATATCAGATTTCTTTAAATAATTTCGAGTTTAATTAAAAAAACAGATTCAATTTTCTCAAATAAATACAAAACGATATCGACGCTAAATACTGTTGAATAATTTATTTTCATTGAACCTCGATTCTCCCGCAGACTTAGAATTGTCTAGAAAGAATCGTGTAGCTATCGATTACCACGTGCACATTACGCACAAACAAACGAGAGAAATTGGTATACTTTGCTCGTTTGCATTCAGCACCCGGCCTCTAATTTCAGCGTGAATTGTAGTGCGGGAGCCAACTGTCTGTTCGCCAATTCCGTCGTGTATTTAGTTGATTTTATTGATCTTGCATCAGGGAATGATATTATAATAAATAACCTTTTGTATCCATGCAAAAACTGGTTATTGTATGATTTTAGAAGCCATCTGAACTGGAAAATTACTCATAAATTTTCCCTATTTCATTTTTTTTCTGTTGATAGGATCACTCCGTTCCATGTAGGGCTTACAATCCGAATATTTCGAATAGTAATTTGTATGGAAATTTTTCGAAATATCCGTATTATCTGGATAATTGCAAGCTTTAATTCCATGACACAAATTATTTTATCTACACTCATACTGTAAGTACTCAAAAATGCGTTTAAAAACCGTAGACAATGACAAGCATTACAACAAACGATTTAACTATGATAAGTTTCTTATCTGCGGCAGTAACGTAATTTTAACTATGCATGCTCAAATATTGTTAAGCAAAGAGTTTCAAATTTGGAACATCGAATTTGATAACATAATGTTACCGCCATGGCCAACTCGATTGGTCCCGCGCGAGCGCCGGCACAATCGAGTAGGCCATGCCATGACGGTACAATGGCGGTCATTCTATGGTTTCCGAACAATTAATTTAATATATATAATATGAGTGTAGATAAAGCAGTGTATGCAACTGTACGTAATTAGGCCTTAAAACACTCGTGTGATCTTATTATGAAATTCGCCTGCGGCTCATTTCATAAAACCACACTCATGTTTTAAGGACCCTTATTACGTAACAGTTACATAAACTACTATTGCTGTCACCATGCTATATTTATATAGTTTTTTTCATTCTATCATTTGAAATCCCCGTTTGGCAAGCCAAACACAAGTAATACAAGTATTATAGTATCTTGTGCGATACATACATTTCACAGATACGTAAGTCTTCCAATCTATTTCCAAAAATCTCGTTCGTAAAAAAAGTGCTAATTAATCGGTGTCAAATATTATTATTCTCATCAAATCTAGCTGATATTTCTATATTTGATTGTATTAAAGGTGTTAGCAGACGAATTTCCAAAGCTAGTCCGATTAAGTTTAATTTCAATACTACCTAGATAATCCTCTGGTTTGGAAGCTCAGATGCCAGTTCCTTTTATAAAAATTAGTGTTTTTCTTCATTTGATTAAATTTCCGAGCGGAGCTCAGGTTCAATTGAGCCCTGGAAAAAAACAGACACAAATGGCAGAATGATTGGACCGATTACGTTCGTCTCTCGGCCTACCCATAAGTTAGCATTGTAAGTGGCTGACTCGCGTTACTTTTACATTTGGAGGGAGAATTGAAAGCAAACACGTATTTGATTCGTCTTATAACAAAGCTCCTAGACCGTTACAAAAGACGTGTTAAATTAACATTCTAAAAGATGTGCTACACAGTAAGTGTTAACAAAACCTACTAATCGAACGAGCGGAGCGTAAGCGAAGTGTAGCTCTTACAGACAACTTCGGACACAACGAAACGGAACTGTCAGCTGGCTACCTAGACGTCCCTGCATTTCTATGGCTTTTTGGTTTCGAATAGTTGCACCGCGAATTTCGAAAATTTGTTGGGGTTGTAGCAGAGACACATATAATTTGAGAGTAGTCCCTCTTGATCGATCTTGCTCATACACATAGTATATGAGCAAGATCGATCAAGAGGTTATGGAGCTAGAAGGCACGAAATAATCATCATAAGGGTCTTATTATATTGGTCATTGTTTACAAGGAAATAGCGAGTTCTCAGTTCGAGGCGGACTACTAATATTTAAAAATGTGAAGGTTTATTTTACGTTTACGCAAAGACGGATTAATGGATTCAGCTGAAATTTGGCACACAGATAGATTACTATTATTACCAGGCATGGGAAATAGAAATCTTTATATTTAGAACAAACGCCAAGACATACTTAGGCTGGTATAAATACTTCTTATACTGTGACAGCATCATACCCCTGCGTAGACGCTTGAAACTAAATCCTGCATTTCTATTATGATGTATGTAAATCCTTGCGTGTCCTTGCATATGAAAAGCCGTAATTGCAGCTCCCGTCTCTCTCATGGACCACACAGTCAGTCAGACACCGCATTATGAATCTATTGGACTAAGAGCTATATTTTAACATTAGAACAAAAACATTGCGTATTATTTTGGAAACAGAAACAGTAAGCGACAAACTATGTATTACATTATACATAGTTTTGGACTACTTTCCCCATCAGAAAGTTTTGGCAATGATATAATGTAGTTATTTATATAATTTCTCATAATACTGCATCAAGACCAGAACTCTAGGATTTATATTCTTAAAGTGGTTTGCATTCTTTGACCTCCACCACTTTACAGCTGCCAGATGTTCGGAGCTAGAAATAAGCATAGTATAGCAAACTAACGACAGGAGTTTCGTCACTCTCATTATTGTGATGACACAAATAAAGTCAGTTATGAAACTGACGTAGCTATCTCTTCGTCTATATTACAATGAGCGAGTAAAGAACGAAAAGAGCAAATGAAGAGTTGTAAGATCGGGAGGTTAACATGCGTGCACGCATGCCTGCTTTTAGTATTAGTTTTTTGGTGGAGAAAATATAAATAAAGATCATAATTCAATAATAAGAGCTCAAAGAGGACCCAGTGTGTTGACGATGAGGGACCTTCTTGTTCCTTTAGTCGTCAACACAGTGAATCCTCCTTTTTGTAAAGGGTCGGCAACGCGCATGTGACTACTTTGGAGTTGCAGGCGTCCATAGGTTACGGTAGCTGCTTACCATCAGGCGGGCCGTATGCTTGTTTGCCACCGTCGTGGTATAAAAAAATAAAAAAAAATAATTTCTAAATTTGAACCAAATTGCGCGCAAAAACGCGCGCAAAAATACAAAAAGGGAGATATGGTACCAGGCGCTCGATTGTGTGCCATCAAATATAGGTTCCGGGACCTATATTGAATGAGTCGTATGGCAGAGTCTCTCAGTCACACTTTGTGCAATGCGCAAAATATGGAGGCCTCGCTTGCATACCTGTGTTAACTGTACAGGTTTATCTATTGCCCATGATGCACATACATTATAGCGGTGTAACTATAACATTTTACAAGTGTGTAGGTGCTGGACCACATTTCATTTTTCTTTACTATGAACGTCACGTCACTCATCTTCCTTTTTAGGGTTCCGTAGTCAACTAGGAACCCTTATAGTTTCGCCATGTCTGTCCGTCCGTCCGTCCGTCCGTCCGCGGATAATCTCAGTGACAGTTAGCACTAGAAAGCTGAAATTCAGTACTAATATGTATATCAATTACGCCGACAAAGTGGAAAAAATGTTTTATTAGGGTACCTCACCTATACATAAAGTAGGGAGTGATTTTTTTTTCATTTCAACCCTAACTTGAGATATATTGTTGGATAGGTATTTAAAAATGAATAGGGGTTTAGTGAGATCATTTTTTAATAATGTAAAGATTTTCGGAAATAATCGCTCCAGAAGTAAAAAAAAATATGTGCCCCCCCTCTAACTTTTGAACCATAAGTTTTAAAAATATGAAAAAAATCTCAAAAGTAGAACTTTATAAAAACTTTATTTTGAACTTGATAGGTTGAATAGGTTTTGAAAAAAAATTACAAAATAATTTCTGAATTATCCCATAAAAATCATTTTCCATACTTTAAGCTCGCGCGCAATAATTTACTTAATTTGCCGATAGATGTCGCTGTACGTGGAACGCTCATATCCTACATGGCGGTGTTATTTTAACTCTTAAGTGGGGACACTTACTGTGACGGACGGTAAACTACGGAACCCTACACTGAGCGTGGCCCGACACGCTCTTGGCCGGTATATGCTTTAAAAGGAAATTAGTAAAAAAAAACTTAAGTCAAATACTGTCACAGTTTGGATGTTAATACTCAGCATAATTACATATAGTTTGGCCAAAAGGGATTGATTTACATCAAGCATGGATAGAGAGAATCATACTGTCTCTTTCTAACGGTAGCACCCTCGCTACTAAAAAAAGGTTAAGTATAGCTTATTACTTCCACTGTTACGGCACTTTTTGGCTAGCCAGACTATATGCTTCATTATAAGAGGTGTTCAGAAAAAAATCCAGACTCCATTTAATGTAAGGGCCGATTTACTATGGAAGGCCGAATATAGCCTTTTTTGTTCTTTTTTAATACCACGACGTTGGCAAATAAGCATACGGCCCGCCTGATGGTAAGCAGCTACCGTAGCTTATGGACGCCTGCAACTCCAAAGGTGACACATACGCGTTGCCGACCTTTACAAAAAGGACTCACTGTGTTGACGGCTAAAGGAACAAGAGGGTCCCTCATCGTCAACACATTGGTTCCTCTTTAAGGTCTTTGGCAACCTTACTCACCAGCAGGAACACAACACTATGAGTTGGGTCTAGTGCTATTTGGCTGTGGTTTTCTGGTTCTGTTTGGTGAATGTTGTTTAAGTTTTTTGCTACAGTCTATCTCCATGCTGCATACAAACGAACATTCAAAGCTACAAAACATACCTACCATTCACTAACATAGCAATACTATGAGCTATGACAATAGCTGTTCCGATGTTGTGCTACGAATTACTAAATCAAAACATTGCCGACATAAAGCCCTTAGATTTTATGCTTTAAAATAAACATATAAGGTATAATATTGCTTAAAAACGTCACAGGTATTCCTTAAAATATTCTCCAGTATATCCAAGAGCTTAATTACTAGCATACATTCCCATATATAAGTAGTACTTGACTACAGGAGTGCGATTTTTGAATCTCACCAAGTGACTAATTCTCACCGATGTGAGTGATTTACTATCGGAAATCACTCATATCGGTGAGAATTAGTCACTTGGTGAGATTCAAAAATCGCACTCCTGGTAGTTATCAACTGAAGTGGAACGTTGCACCGATATATTCCATTTGATTTGTACCTATAGATTATAGAATATCGGAACTTGAAACTGGTAGTAAATTACCATAACGGTCTTCAGCCAAGTGTTGCCACATAATTTCAACTGACCACTATCATTTTCCTAGCGTTTGTCAAGGCATTCTTGCCACGGTTAAATTGACCTTAAGGTCCGCTCGGTAATGTAATCCAACACACAAGGTAAAGATTCTACTAGTTTTTACGACAGCGTTTGCCGTTTGACCTTCCCTAGAGGAAAATTAGCCCATGGTATAAGGCTCAGTTATCCCAAAATTTTCTTTCAACGATTTTTAGAGTTCTGTACCTCGAAAAGAAAAAACGGAACCCTTATAGGATCACTTTGTTGTCCGTCCGTCCGTTCGTCCGTCTGACAAGACCCGTTTTCTTAGAAACGCGTAAGAGGTATCAAGCTGAAATTTATATCAAATACTCAGGTCTACTGTCCCTTGGAGCTGTGAAAAAATCAGACTTCTAAGCCAACGCAATCAAAAGATACAGCCGTTTATGCCGCAAATTTTCGAAACTCGCAAGGGAATCAGAACCTGCAGGGTACTTCCCGTGAATTCAGAATCCTAAAATTTGGTAATAAGCAACGTCTTATACTTAGCACAGATAAATTGCGAAAAACGTAAATTTTTAGTTACATCATATAAAAAAAATATTTTTAATAATTTTAAATACTACCCCTATATACCTACAGGTTTGTACGGAACCCTCGGTGCGCGAGTCCGACTCGCACTTGGCCGGTTTTTTTTCTTTTGAACAGTTTAATGAACCATAAACCTTAATCATAATAAAGTTCTTTGCTGACATAAAAGTCGATGTACGAGTAATAATGGTATTGGAATGAAAACAGTACTAGAGATTTTTTTTCTCATTTATAAAAATGAACTTAAATTGTAACGCTACCACTATATGTACCTAATGTTTACCAAATAAATTATTCTTATTCCTATTGAAAGAGTTTTAGATTCTGCAAACACATAACATATTCCAATCAACGTTGGGGACAACTTTCTATAACGGCCCAGGTGCATTCAGCCAGAATACTTTTAATTTATTTTTCAACAAAAGAACCCACTCCTTTCTACCGAAAATAAAAACAGAAAATCCAAACAATCACTCACAAGTTCGAACCTGTTCCAACACGTCCAAAATAAACTAGTACCATTAATGTACCTTTCATAAACTTATAAAAGCTCCATTGGACACGGAATTAGATTCAGAAGGGACACAAAGGAAGATTCGCAGTGAAATAGCGTCCTGGATGCAATAAATTTTATTTATACAACCCCTGAAGAGATAGTAATTCTGAAATATGTTTTCATATTTTTTGTTAATATGACGGAGCGTTAAAGCGTGTATAGCTAAAATGTTATTTGTTTTGTCAAAAATAAACGATCTACTTTTCATACAATCATACGTTGTACAGTCGCCATCAGATATATCGAAGCGGCCAAGGTACTCAAAAATATCTAAACATGCACTTTATCGCCTTGAAAATAGAGGCGTTGTTCAGATATTTGTGACTACCTAGGCCGCACCGAAATATCGGATGGCGACTGTACGAGCAGTTAATGAGTTGTAGGAAATTTTGAAATGATTTTGAAGCAACAATGGAATAATTACGAGTACATTTTATTATTTCATATTATTTATGAAGACTTATAGAGAAGGCCCCAGGGATCTTAACCAGTATTTTCAAGAAACTCCGAAATAATGTACTAAATTTAATTATTTTATGGGCTTTATGTAGAACTTAATATTGTATTTAGGTACATTGCCTTGGAGTTATTAGATTGCCTCGTTAAAAATGAAATAGGAAAGAAAATAACGAAAAGAGAAATTAACCGATCCCTGTTTCGCCCATTTAAAACCAAAATGGCATCCTAAGGCTGCATTTTCATTAAACATAAGCGAGAATCCGTTGCGAGGAATATGTTTATTGAGGACCAATCCTGGAGCTGCGCTGTGCGAGCACATAAACAAACTGATTTTATTATGATATTTTTCTTGACAAACATATTACTCGCAACGCATGGTCGCTCATTTCTGGTAGAAACTCAGCCTATTAACGGACAGGGCTGGGCAAATATCACGATTCACTAACAAAATAAATAAATTTACAGTATCTCCTTCACCCCCTCTGCGAATATTCTGGCCCTTTAAATAATTTTTGATTGGTCATACAAAGTTTTGATTAGAAATTTATAGGTACCTTAAACCTTAAGCGCGACCGTATAATATTTGAAGTTCGTTATTTTATAGACAGTGCACGAGTGAGATATCGCTAGTCCCAAACCATCCCGGGGACTACAAAAAGAAAAAAAACTTTAATTTTTAGGTCACAAAGTAAAAACTGTTAATTATTCTTCAACTGTATTCTTGAGCGACAAAGAGAAAACACCTTGATACTTGTGATATTTTTTTCCAATCGACCTAAAATAATAATTTCTTAATTTACCCAAACAAAAATCTTAAGACTAGTTTCCTTTGCACCCTTGAAAATTTTCTAAAAATGTGTTTTATTTCGTATAGTAGTAACAGAGTAGATAAGATTTTAAAAGGACGTGTTTTTTTTTCGAAGTAGCCAGATCGCCCTACCTTTACCACGCATAACCGGCCATATAGTGGGGTCGTTAAGCGACATAAAAACGTCGAACCTCAAATTTTGATGCACAAGTATAAAATTTAGCACAGTTGTTTCTTGTCCCCAAACAAGCTGATTAAAATCGGTACCCCAAGGGGGTACCTTGGGGGTTAGGGTACCCTTCTGCCGCCGGGGAGGGGGGGTTAAAATAACACTCCACCCGGCTTCATTCAAAAAAGTCTAACAGTTCACGTTTAGCTTCTAGGTCAAGTTTGGTATCAATTTCGGATAAAACGACCACGTAGAATTAGCTTCTGGTATTAAAAAATGCAATTTATCTAGTAATATTAAAAAAAAACATACGAAAATCGAAAATAACAACTAAATTTTTCATATTCCAGTCATCATAAATATAAATTTGGTAGTTTTATTCATACACAAAAAATACAATGTTAAAGCATATTTTATGTAGATTAAAAAATATATAACATTTGAGAATCTTTACTAACAGTACATGGCATTACAAAAAATTGAACCGCGCGTCGTGATATTATTTTTCGCAAAGGCATCGCCGGTCAAAATATCCAAGTAACGCACTGTGGATAGGTACCATGTAAACTTGTTATTTATTGAAATCGATTATATACACAACAAAGATAAAAACCGTACCTGGAGGAATGTGGCATTCCGTCAGAAAAGGGACTTTTAGTATAGGAGTTGAGTGCGCAACCTCTTTTCCTTGTGCTAAAATAACCCAATTTATAATAAGTGTCGAGCCACACTCAGTGTAGGGTTCCGTAGTTTTCCGTCCGTCACAGTAAGTGTCCCCACTTAAGAGTTTTTGAAAGCACGTCATTTCATTGTGATTTTGTAGAAATTACAGGTACAATAAACACCTGCTATACGGTTAAATTACATACCTAGGTCAGAAATTATTTTGTAATTTTTTTTTCAAAAAGTATTCAACCTATCAAGTTCAAAATAATTTTCCTAGAAAGTTTTTATAAAGTTCTACTTTTGAAATTTTTTTCATATTTTTAAAACTTATGGTTCAAAAGTCAGAGGGGGGGGGGGACACATTTTTTTTTACTTCTAGAGCGATTATTTCCGAAAATATTTACATTGTCAAAAATGATCTTACTAAACCCCTATTCATTTTTAAATACCTATCCAACAATATATCACACGTCAGGGTTGAAATGAAAAAAAAAATCACTCCCCACTTTTACGTATAGGGGAGGTACCCTAATAAAACATTTTTTTCCACTTTTTATTTTACCACTTTGTCGGCGTGATTGATATACATATTAGTACCACAGCTTTCTAGTGCTAACGGTCACTGAGATTATCCGCGGACGGAAGGACGGACGGACAGACATGGCGAAACTATAAGGGAAGGAAAGTTGACTACGGAACCCTAAAAAGCCTTATTTATTAAAATTTAAGAAATGTGGACGGCCGGTAAAAAGGTGCCGTAGAAAGACTGGTGCTTATATTTGTTTAATAGTATTGCTTAGCGTCAACCATTATACATTTTCCGCGTATTCTCAAAAAACGCATAATAAAGCATAAAAGTAATAAGACTGAACTACAATTTAATTATACATTTTGTGTTTCATGACAGTTCGCTCCAGTCTCCACAAAGACATAGTTATACATTTCAATGCCTTTTTCATGCAATTGAATCGCACTTTGCAACCCGCTTTGCATTTGCATCTGGTCAGCTCCAAGCATATACTGGCCACAATAGGATTGTCTGACCAGTGTGGTGTCCATGCATCTGCTTCTTGCTTCCAACCCCAAGCACAGGAACTCGGCAAGATTTGACGAGGAATCAGTGCTTGATCCCAAACATGAACCTCTTGGTACACTGCGCGTAGTAAATGCTGATATAGGACTGTTTCTGTTGGTGGTATGACGATCTTTTTTCTTAAATAAGTAATTCCGGCTTTCAGTTAGTGTTGAGAAGGGACTTGACCTGCAATAATATGAGTAAATTTGTAATGGTTGTCGCTGAGAGCGAACCATACATATCCTTCAGCCTGAGGGGCTCTGCGAAGGTTTCCAGGCTAACTCAGGGTATGGAGGATCAGGTGATTAAAAACACACGATTATCTTTAACAAATCTGGGTCTTTTACGCCCTTTATTATCAATAAAGCAACCTTAACCTAATTGGCATTAATCTGCCCCTGAAGGGAGCGAGCTACAAAGACACGGTAGTCTCAATTATAAACAAACCCGGTATCACGCGATTGGTTGGCATCGAGAGCCCTGGATTAGTGGGATAGCGGAGTGTTCCCCGGGGAACAGGGATCAGGAAACCTCCGGCGTGTCGACGCGAGTACACGCGCGGCCTCTTCAGGTTTAATGGGTCAGGGTACTGGGGATAACCTTCCGACTTGTCGACGCGAGTACACGCGCGGCCAGGATAGGCTTTACTACGGGGGGAAAGGAAGGAAGAGTCCTCCGGCGTGTCGACGCGAGTACACGCGCGGCCTATACAGGACTCGGCCCTAGGGAAGCCCGGGACGACGCGAGAGACGCGCGCCGCAACGCCGGACTGTGCAGCCGTTGTTTCTAGCGCGAGCTCGAAACATCGACTGCCTGGAGGCTCGGTGCGCGCCGGGTTATATAGGTGCGCGGCGGCGGTGGTTGCGCGGAGGGGACGCGGCCGGTGCTGTCTGCCCGCCGCGCGTCGCACCCCGCTGCTCCGTTCGCTGTTGCGTTGTGACGTGGCCGTGACGTCACAAATTAAATCACATATTTTTGGAGTATTCTATTGGCTTCTGCTATTGCTACATCTTGAAGTAGTTTAAATCCTTGTGTGGCCCGGTTAAAAGCATTCCATGCTTCAAAGGCACTTTTCTTACCTCTTCCCTCAAATAAGGATACTGTGTCGCATCCAGTGAAGGCATGGCACATGGGCAAGACTGCCGCTTTGTCAGGGCCTAATAGAAACAAAATATAGTTTAGTTTGCGGAATGTATAAACTATAAAATAATGTATGGCTATATAACAAAATACACTTACTTACCTAATAGAGTGGCATGCGATAAAATTGTGGATTTTCCCTGTGCCAATATGAACCCACAATTCCTATAGTTGGACGCTGTTGAAGGTAAACGACCAATTGAAGAGTTCAAGTTACGACTACATGTTAAAATTTAAACGTTTTTAATTTACTCATATTATTGTAGGTCAAGTCCCTGCTCAACACTAAATGAAAGGCGGAAATACTTATTTACGAAAAAAGTTTGTTAGCTGGAGAATATACCAATAACAGAAGCAGCCCTATATTAGCATTTACTACGCGCAGTGTACCAAGGGGTTCATGTTTCGGGTCAAGCACTGGTTCCTCGTCAAATCTTGCCCAGTCCCTCTACTTGGGGTTGGAAGCAAGAAGCACATGGATGGACACCACACTGATTAGACAATCCTGCTTCGGCCATTATATGCTTCGAGCTGACCAGATGCCAATGCAAAGCGGGTTGCAAGGCGCGATGCAATTGCATGAAAAGGGCATTGAAATGTACTCAGCTACTCGTATAACTTTGTGGAGGGAACTATCATAAAACACAAAATGAATAATTAAATTGTAGTTCTCTCTTATTATTTTTATGCTTTATTATGCGTCTCTTGTTAAAGTGCGACTGTTCACAATCTGTGAACAACGCTTCCGAAGTTACTTTGGCCATATAATGAGAAGAGGAGACGAAAGTTTGGAAAGATTAATCGTTGTTGGCAATAATGAAGGCAAAAGGTCACGGGGCCGTTCACGAGCACGATGGACTGACCAACTCAAAGGAACCCTCTCACAAGTTCTACGATGTGGCGAGGAAAGCGATGGACCGAAATCGATGGCGAGAGTGTGTTCGTGCCAATCGTGCCCGAACAAAACCCACCAACCATGATCATCAGTCATGATGGATACGACCAAGAAGACTGCGTGTCTTGAGAATACGCGGAAAATATATAATGGTTGACGCTAAGCAATACTATTATACAAATAAACGCACCAATCCTTCCGTTAAAAAGGTACCGTAGAAATACGGTACCGTTTTAACGGAAGTCCACATTTCTTCAATTTAATTAAGTAACGGTTTTTTTTTATTATAAATTAGCTTATTTTAGCACAAGGAAAAGTGGTTACGCACTCAACTCCTATACTAAAAGTCCCTTTTCTGACGGAATGCCACATTCCTTCAGGTACGGTTTTTATCTTTGTTATATATATAATCGATTTCAATAAATAACAAGTGTACATGGTACCTATTCACAGTGCGTTATTTGGATATTTTGACCGCGGATGCCGACGGCGGTAAAAACCATTTCACGACGTGCGACGAAAAAAAATTTTTAATGCCATTTACTGTTAGTAAAGGTTCTCAAATGTTACACATTTTGATATCTATATGAAATATGCTTTAATACTGTATTTTTTGTGTATGAAAAAAACTAGCAAATTAATATTTATGATGACTGGAATTTGATAAAATTAGTTGAGATTTTCGATTTTCGTATATTTTTATTAATATTACTCAGTAAATTGCATTTTTAATTACCAAAAACGAATTCAACGTGGTCGTTTTATCTGAAATTGATACCAAACTTGACCTATTAGCTAAACGTGAACTGTTAGAATTTTTTGAATGAAGCTACTGGAGTGGAATTTTAATCCCCCCACCCCGGAGGCAGAAGGGGGGGTACCTTGGGGTACCGATCTTAATCAGCTTGTCTGGGGACAAGAAACAACCAAATTTTGCCAAATTTTATACTTGTGCATCAAAATTTGAGATTGTGCATTTAACACCCCTACTAATAACAACCTTTGCAAAACCGTTTCAACCGACTTTAAGATTTCGAAGGAGAAGGTTATCAATTCGTCGGAATCTTTGTTTCTTTTGCTATATTTTTATTTTATTTTTCTGTATGTTTACCGATTTTTCGAAGACGGCTGAACCGATTTGGAAAATTATTTTTTTGTTTGAAAGAGTATACTTCACAGTTGGTCCCATTGATCACAGTAGGATCTGATGATGGGATCCTGGAGAAATCGAGCGTACTCTTCAACTGTTATAGGCACACATATAGTGATTTAAGTATTTTTTACAGCAGCTCGAGCATTTGCTTTTGGAAAGGTGGGGGCTAAGTGAAGTGGGTTATTTTTTGTTTAAAATTATTACTGTACAGCTGCAATGAAAAATAAATATTTCTTTCTCATAACTTGATTAAAAACAACACTTTTGCTCCGTAAAAGTAAGCTCCATTTTTACGTTTTGTATGCCGGACCCACATACCGCTTAATTATTTTTCCATCCTCTTATTTTTATCGTCATGATAAAAATAACCTTGTTTAGAGCACCATAAAGTTCAAATTCCAGAACAAATTTAAAAGATAGAATGTTGTGAGAGTACTTTTTCGAAATGCCATGTGCAACTTTAGTCAAGCCATAGTCGAAGAGCAAATCGAACGTGGGCAAAGATATATCGTATGTAGATTCGTTTTCGATCGACCGTGCAAACAGTTGGCAGAGCTTTTTAATCGCTATCGGTTTGTTTTCAATTGCCTGGCGACCCGGTTGCCCTCTATAGAGAAAGAGTCTATTATAAACAAAAAAATATGAAACTCTCCTCTACGGGTCAGGTATTCCCTAAATGTGGAGGTCAGTCTTGTACTAGTAATTGTACATCTCTGTATCTTTCTGATAAATAAATAAGATGTTTTTCTATTTTATTTTGGTTTGATAATGTTCACTCATCATCATCTCAGCCATAAGACGTCCACTGCTGAACATAGGCCTCCCCCTTGGACCTCCACACGTACCGGTTGGAAGCGACCCGCATCCAGCGTCTTCCGGCGACCTTAACAAGATCGTCTGTCCATCTTGTGGGTGGACGTCCTACGCTGCGCTTGCTAGTCCGTGGTCTCCGCTCGAGCACTATTAATGTTCACTGTTCCTTGTGAATTGTGAATGTTTATTTAAACACGAAAATCAGTCAGTCAAAAATTGTACCTTGTTGTGTCTTTTTGATAAATATATATAAATACTTTTTTCCATTTTAGTCTGATAGTGTTCACTCTTCCTTGGTGCGTAGCTATCGTGCCAATCGTTAACGCTCCGTAGCGTATCGTAGTCACCTCTCTCTATCACACTTCCATATTAGTGCGACAGTGACAGTTGCGTTTCGATCGCTACGGAGCGTAAACGAGTGGCACGTTGGCTACGCACCCTTATGTATTGATTATAATGTTAAATTAAACACAATACAGTAGGATTTGTACTCGTCAGTTTAGTAATTTACTAGTTATCTTAAGTTTCTTTAGGATTTCTAAAACTGGATCAGAATTTGATGACATAGACGGAAAAAATCGTTTCCAAACGTATATTGATGTTTTATAGCGCTTTCGAGTAAGTAACCTAATCTCATCACTTTATTTTATCACAATACACATTTAGTAAACTGTTATTTTATTAAATGGTATTAAGGGTAGCAAAAGCCATAAATATAACGAATACATTATTGAATTATTAAACGTTACGAACACATGGTTATAAACTTATTTATAGATGTAAATCAAAATATGTATTTAAATATATTGAGTTTTTCTTCAGTAGTAACACATGGTTATGTAAAAGAAGGCCAATAACAACACATAATGTTGACTTTATTTAAAATCAGTATCAATATAAACGTAAAATGATGTAAATAAACACATTTACTGTCATTGCGTCGCAATCACGCACTTTTAAACATAAATCATGGTTTAATTTGTCAAATTATTCGCATATACTTTTTATTCACATTATTTTTTAGTAAAAATATACATTACTTACTTATATTGGAGTGGAAACGGATTTCTTTAATAATATTTTGTCATGTGTCAAATGCCTTTTTAGGGTTCCGTAGTCAACTAGGAACCCTTATAGTTTCGCCATGTCTGCCCGTCCGTCCGTCCGTCCGTCCGCGGATAATCTCAGTGACCGTTAGCACTAGAAAGCTGAAATTTGGTACTAATATGTATGTCAATCACGCCGACAAAGTGGTAAAATAAAAAGTGGAATTTTTTATTTTATTAGGGTACCTCCCCTATACGTAAAGTGGGGAGTGATTTTTTTTTTAATTTCAACCCTAACGTGTGATATATTATTGGATAGGTATTTAAAAATAAACAGGGGTTTCCCAAAATCATTTTTCGATAATGTAAATATTTTCGGAAATAATCGCTCCAGAAGTAAAAAAATATGCGTCCCCCCCCCCTCTAACTTTTGAACCATAAGTTTTAAAAATATGAAAAAAATCTCAAAAGTAGAACTTTATAAAAACTTTCTAGGAAAATTATTTTGAACTTGATAGGATAAATAGTTTTTGAAAAAAAAATACTAAATAATTTCTGAACTAAGTTTGTAATTTAACCGTATAAGCAGGTGTTTATTGTACCTGTAATTTCTACAAAATTATAATGAAATGACGTGCTTTCAAAGAAAGTAAAAACGGTGAAAATTGGTTCACGCAATAAATAATTATCCCATAAAAGTCATCTTCCATACTTTATGCACGCGCGCAATAGTTTACTTAATTTGCCGATAGATGTGGAACTCTCATATCATATCCTACATGGCGGTGTTATTAACTCTTAAGTGGGGACACTTACTGTGACGGACGGAAAACTACGGAACCCTACAGTGAGCGTGGCCCGACACGCTCTTGGCCGGTTTTTTTTAATAACAATAATAAAATATTATGGGACAATCTTCCACAAATCAACCTCGTCCCACAGTAAGCTTAATAAGGCTTGTGTTGTGGGTACTAGGCGACGATATATATAATAGATATATACATATAAATAATTAAATACATAGAAAACATCAATAACTCAGGAACAAATATCAGTGATAAACACAAATAAATGCCTTGACCAGGATTCGATCCCGGGACCTCCTGCTTCACAGGCAGGGTCACTACCGACTAGGCTAGGGGGCCGTTTTTTTGCCTAGAAATTCAGTCATATTTGTTTACCTTATTTTACTTTTCCATTGACACTGACCTTACTAATACTGAATAGCTTGTACGGGAAGTAACTACGTTTAATAATGTATAATTGTAGTGTTAATTGGAGAACATACCTCGCTTGCATGTATGCTATCTATATATTATATTCTACATTCATTGTCTGAATATTCCGATGTTAATCCGCCATTACTAACGAGCCTAGAATGGATATCTCATTGTTGAAATTGTTAATTCTAAATTTAAATTTAATAATAACAACTGGATTTGATACGATGATTGATAGTTAATTTCGCTTCAAGAGATATCAAAAAGCTCAACGTCAATACAATACGTCAAATGTTTAAATGCCTATCACAAAAATAACTTTTTAGATGCCTTTTTCATAGAAAATTATATCATATTAATTATAAAATCGAACAACATTCTTGTAAATATTTTGCTATTATAATGGTCCTGCAAAGCAATGAACTTTCTTTATACCACGACGGTAGCAAGCAAGCATACGGCCTGCTTGATGGTAAGCAGCTGCCTCAGCCTAGGGACGCTTGCAACTTCAGAGGTATCTCATGCGTGTTACCGACCCTTTAATATAAAGGTGGATTCATTATGTTGACGGTTAAAAGGTTGTCCTTGACAAGAGGGCTCCCCGTCATCACCACGCTCCATCCTCTTTGAGCTCTTTGGTGACCTTACTCACCGGCAGGAACACATTACTAGGAGTAGGGTAAGGTGGTGGATTTTCTGTAAAGGTAAGGTGGACTAACGTTCAATCGTCAAGCGACAAGAATATCAACTGAAATAAAGTTAACCCTGGGCCCAATTTCATTAATTAAGCAAACCGGAAAACAGAGGAATATTTTCTCACCAGAAACATAAATAAGGGCTGCCCAACGGTGGGCTAATGTGATTAAGGTTGGTATGACGTTGAGGAAATCATAAATACAACTGGGCCAATGAATAAGAAAAATAGAATGGTCAAATTTAAATAATTTCAACACTTGCGTTACCAATAGATTGAACAGATGATATACAACGTACAACCTAAACCGTTGAATGTAATAAATACATTTGAAATCTGGAACTTTTATTTTTAGGGCCCCGTACCTCAAAAAGAAAATATTGTCCATCTGTATGATTGTCTAGCTGTCAAGACACTTTTTCTCAGACACGCGTGGAATCAAGTTGAAATTAATATCAAATACTTATTTATGTCTGATGCGGTCCCTTGAAGCTGTATTAAATAATCTAGCTTGTTAATCAACGCAATCCAAAGATACGGCGTCCGAAAATTGTTAACTCGTTGTTCAATCACAAATTAAAAATAATTGCGATTAACACTTATTTACAGTTGGTAAACTAATCGCGTCCTATGTCGATGTATGATCGCGTCCAATGCCGATGTATGGACACAACAAGAAATTCAAAATCTGTCTAAAAGTTTTGTTTTCGATACAGCAACGTTCCGTGATTCCTACGCCAGATCAGGCGACGCAACGGAGCCACGCAGTTACGTTTAAATGGAACTAGTATTAAGTTATTTTGTATATTATGTTGTAGTTCACAGTGCCTTGGTTTTTACTGTAATGTTGTGTAACTTGAATAATAAATAAATAAACTGTTAAAACTGTGCGATTTACGGACCCCCAAGGCGCGAGTCTGACCCGCACTTGACCGGTTTTTTTTTATGTCCTGGAGTTCCACACAAAATGAGTTAAAAAAATTAACACCTTGTGGGCTAAAAGATTCAAAAATATCCATGCGACGAAGTCGCGGTATATTAACATAATTTTTTTTTTTAATATCTTGAGATCTAATTATTTTCTTTGATGGTAAGATTGGTACCTAAGTGACACTGAAGTTGAGGAAGAAGCATTATTTCATATAAATTCTTAACTCTTGATTTTGAAAGTTAAAAGTAGGAAATTGTTTCAGAAAGCCAAAATAATATTAAACTATTTCATAAATTATTCCCAACTGGGCTTTATTTCACAGTTACCTATTTGCCAAAGTTCACGAAACTACGGACGACTAAATTAAAACTACGCCGGCTCTCGCTTTTCATACTAATGACAGTAATGACACTCGACTGATTAACGGTGGACCCTATCTCTATTGAATAAGGTGTACAATTGGTCAGTCAACTGTATTTTGACTGCCTCATGGCAGAACAAAGTAACTTGTTTCTGCTAAATCTTTAGGAGAAACAAAAAATGTTTTTGATATATTATTTCGCCTTTGATTTTATTAAAATGAAATTAGGTAGTTGTGGAGATTATTTGAGTACTAGGGGAGAACGTAGGATATTATTTATCACTACAATTATAACTTATTTTAAAATAATTAAAGATATTAGAAACACATATAAACAATCCCATCAAAACATAAAAATGTGAAAGGCTGCCAAGTTCGATACTATGGGAATGCTTCGCCTATAAAAGAAGTGAGATCTGAATAAGTACCAAGTTCCATAAAAATACCTCAAATCATAAATAGTTATAGGAATGCGCACTTGATTTCCAGCAGTTTTTAAGGTACATTTTGAATATGTATCACGTTACATAGAAATACCTAAAATTATAATAGTCAGAGAAACGCACACCGGTTTTTTTAGCAGTTTCCTGATAACATTTATTATTTTCAGTACTTTTTAATGATGTTACTTGGCAAGTTTTCACACACCACACACCTTTTCAATGCAATGAATCGACACCTTTGGACTGCAATGTGTCAAGTATATAATTTTCTATTAAAACTTGCCAAGTTACATCATTAAAAAGTACTGAAAATAATAAATGTTATCAGGAAACTGCTAAAAAAACCGGTGTGCGTTTCTCTGACTATTATAATTTTAGGTATTTCTATGTAACGTGATACTTATTCCAAATGTACCTTAAAAACTGCTGGAAATCAAGTGTGCATTCCTATAACTATTTATGATTTGAGGTATTTTTATGGAACTTGGTACTTATTCAGATCTCACTTCTTTTATAGGCGAAGCATTCCCATAGTATCGAACTTGACAGCCTTTCACATTTATGTTTTTGATGGGATTTCATTTATTTTTGTTAGGTGTAGGTTCTTTATTATTTTTTTATCACTTTTGCTTTAGGAAATGTCTCATTCCACTTAGGTATGTACTTTATACTATACCCTTTATACTAAGCGTCTAATTCTATTTTACTATTTATTTATAGGTGATTTTTACAAATAAACTGGCTCCCTACACCTATAAAATGTACCTACTTACATATAATTACATACATCAATAACGTACTTTATTCTGTTTGTAAGTACGCTACCTACATAGATAATTAATAACTTGGTAATACCTACCTACCAGTAGGTATTATAATTGGTGGCCTATTGTTCCCTAGAAGTGCACCATCCCATCTCATCCCGTGGCGTATCGGAGGGTAAGATGGGCAGTAGTATATATAATTCCATCTTAGAGTATATATGATTTCCATGTTCTTGAATCTGCGATTTTATTAGTTGTAAAATTAGAAATTATTTAGACTATGCGAGAATAAATAGTCTTTTCATTTTTGTTTGACTGATTTAGGGCACCTAGTGTACCTAGTGACCTGCTTTGTACTTCGTAAATCGTGGGTTCGGTTCCCGCAACAGACACACACAGAGTGGTGAACAATTTTATTGTTCTTGTCTTTAAGACAAACATGTATTGTCTTAAATTGGTATGTATCTAAATTTAAATAAGTCTTATCTCATTTCCACTCCATACCTACTTATAGTAGAACAAAATTACACATTCGTTGTTTTCGAAACTGACTCACACTTGACCGTTTTCAGATTTTTACTTTATTTCGACCTAAAGACAAACCTTCGAGCCAAATTTCAGGTCGGTACGACCATTGGAAGATAGACCCACTTAGTTCATTATGACTTCATAGTAGAACAAAGTTACACCTTCGCTATTTTTAAAACTGACTCACACTTGGCCGTTTTCAGATTTTTCCCTTTACTTTGACCTTAAGACCTATCTCCATGCCAAATTTCAAGTCAGTACGACCATTGGAAGTGGTCTAGGTTTTTGATGAGTCAGTGAGTCAGTGAGTGTATAGTAAAAATAGCGATTTTCTGACGTCAATATCTCAAGAACTGCTATAGGTAGAATAATGAAATTTTGTATTCTAGACAATTAAGGGGATGTCAACAGACACTCGAAATTTTATATGCGTAGATAAAATATGTTTTGAGTTATAGGGTGGTTGAAATTGGCTCGAAATGATTCGTGTAATATAACCCACGGCCGGTGTGTCGCTTTTTTTTGCTTGAACTTGGCGGACACACTGCAGTGTGTCTAGATTTTACTTTTTTAATTTTTAATTTGTATTTTGACTGCCTCATGGCAGAACAAAGTAACTTGTTTCTGCTAAATCTTTAGGAGAAACAAAAAATGTTTTTGATATATTATTTCGCCTTTGATTTTATTAAAATGAAATTAGGTAGTTGTGGAGATTATTTGAGTACCAGGGGAGAACGTAGGATATTATTTATCACTACAATTATAACTCATTTTAAAAGAATTAAAGATATTAGAAACACATATAAACAATTTTACCGAAAATATCGCATGACAATTCCCGTTATATCCACAAAACCTATAGATTATATCGCAAGTATCTGACTACTTAGTACTACTTGATCTCCATATTCGTAGCATTCACGCTTATTAGATATTAAGAAGATTTATTTTGTGTCTGGAAACACATCTCATGACTGCGTATTTTTTTCTCATTTTCTATGAAAAAAATATTTATTTTTGAATAAATGTGACTTATTTGGTTTTGTTTATAGGCACCGGAGTTACGATGGTAGATGGTACACTTCGTTGACTCGATTTGAAGACAGAAGTCTAGCAGATTTAAATAACAATAAAAGTCAAATGACAACCTTATTTAAATATATATCGTGGAATAAAGTTATGGAATAATGAAGTTATAAATATAAATTAGAAAGAATAAAAATGTGAGTACCAAAGCAGTGATAGCCTAGCAGTAAAGCATCCGAATTCCAATCGGGAGGTCTCGGGTTTGAACCCGGCTCGTATCAATGAGGTTTTCGAACTTTAATGGTACGAAACATCATTCCGCGTCTCATCATTCTCCGTCCGTCTTGTTAGCCTGTGCCCAATAATGAGACCCTGGATGATATTCTAATGTACCTATTTAAATATCATTATAGTTATTCTATTATGGGTCTATTTTGCCTGCCCTTTAATATTTAATACACAGCCCGTCGATTCTAGAAATTTCCAGATCCTTTGGACTATAATGTGTCGCAAAATATGCCTACTTAAGTGGATGCTTATTTTGTTCATAACTGGTCCACAGGAGCAGATGATATGCATTGCTGATTCCTTTCAGAAACTGCATGTTGCCATCTTGTTTCTTAAACATCTGAAGTCATGTGTTTGTTCAACTTGTAGTGGCTTCCAGTGGCTAGTACTGTTAATAAGTAGGAAGTAAATACTTTGTCTACACATTCATAGAAAGATCTTTTTGAGTGACACTTATTTTCATTTGCAGAAAATCAATTCATCATTAATAAAAGCGGCCAGGTTGAAGTAGGACTGGGTTGATAATGTCAGCCGCATGCCAAATGATGTTGATATAATTTAGACCGTTTTGAGAGACGTAGCATAAGACGTTGGTCAGAGGTACCATAAAACTGAGACGACTTGAAGAAAATAGGGCAGGTCTCAGCCCAGTTATACGACACAATAGCATCCTAATAATATTAAATATTAGCCCAAGACATCATTAGTCTATCCTGTCTACGGCCATAGTTACCAAATACATTTTTTAATTGCATCGTACCCTTATTTCCAAGGTGAAGTGTTTTGCAATTATATTTTATACGGTCCAACCTGAGAAATTTATCAATAACTTATCAGTATTCCAAAGACACTCTTCTAGACTTCAGAGGTCAACACAGCTCTTATGATTATTTCTGCCCTCCAACACATTCACAGACTATAATGGACACCGCATTATGAAGTGGCTATAAACAGGTTGCAATTTTACTTAAAAGAAATGTTAGGATTGAAGTTGCTACTGAGTAACAATTTACAATATGAAATTTATACCGTAGGATACTCTACCCTAAAAAATACATTTTGTAAATAGGAATCTTTAACTTGCACGGGTGTCAAGCCAAGTGACAATCGGCCACGCTAATTCAAAACTTAAACAAAATATTATGTTTTAATAAATTCGGGCCCGATCTACTTAGAACCGTCAGCATTTTTATACTACAAATTGAAAAAAATATTCCCAAAATTTCCGTTCGACTGCGTCATGTTTTAGTATGAACCGTTTTATTGATTTTACTTCTGTGAGCATGACAGTTGAAACATACATTTTGTATGGGAGGTTTAGGACATTTTTTCTAATTGTCAGGATTAAATATATTATGCTCGCGATTCTGAGAATAGGAGCTTAGACAAGTCCGGATCTGAGACAACCAGTTTTCATTGTAGACGTGGATGCAAATGACATAAGCGGTAGCGATCCCATAATAAATCTCTAAGAGACTTTATGTGTGATATACGCAAATTCACCAAAACAGGTACCGAAAGTCTGTGAAACTGTCGACAGAGTTCGATAGAAATTTCGAGCCAGATTGAATGAATCGACCTGTAGTCTAAAATGCTCCGTCTATTAGTTAATGTGGTCTGTGTAGTTCCTTCTTAGGATTCAAGTAAAGTCATGTGCGACTTTAAATATTCAGGCCTCATCCGGCACTTTCTGGTACATTTGGGAGGTATTAATTTTCTTTACCTACGGATTTAGTGGATGTCAAAAAAAGTTAGAATGTAGTGTAGCATTACGCTACGTATCGTACGACATCTGTCGACTTTCTTTAGAACTTCTGAACTTCTGTGTCTAAGGCTAGGTCACGGTTGATATATAAAAAAGCGTACATTGTGATTCACGGCATTACAGGTAGATGGCGCTTATATCAGTCCGTATTTTGTAATACGTCTGGCAGTTATAAAATTGAGATAAGACTCGCGCTAATTTTGAATGTGAATTTTGAGGTATTCCAGATTGTCAAAAGAAAAAAGTTGATTTTTGATGGAGTCTGTGAGAGCGCCGTGAGATTTTGAAAGAAAAAGAGATAATCTGGATTTGTTCTGGTCTTTTTTGCCATAATTTGCTTAGCTGCATCGTGATAAAGTGCGATTTATTTCAAACATTGTATGGCAAGTGCTATTGTTGCATTGTTGGAGCAGAAATAAAACCGAAACCCTTGCCGGGCGAAGAGGCCCAATATAAATTATTTAGCAAGTGCTATACCCTGAAACCGCCTGATTCCGGAAGGCCCTTGTGGATGCCGGGCCGGCGGGACAGTCTGCAGCTGCCGCGATTTCCGCGGGTTTCTTCGCCACATCATCGGAGAGTTAGAGTCCGCATCCAGCGGGCTCTCGCAAGTGAGAAAAGGAGTTCAGCGAGCTATTGGGTCCGCTGTATCAAAGCGGACACTGGCCCGCGAACTCTTTTTTAATTTAAGCAACAGCTTTTGCATCCTGCTTTCGAGAACATCAAATTATTTATATTTTTGTTAAAAAAAACGTTACAAATCGGATTCCTTTTTTGTATCCAGTATTTTTGTGCCATAATAGTTTTTTTTGTTGTTTTGCTAAATTTCCCCAAATTCCAATTGCCTCGTTTGACGGGCGTATAAAGACCTGGCTCTTTAATTTAGGCTACGTTCAGCCAGCGCATCATCTGTCACCATCCATATCAACCGCCTCATTAACCCATTATTTTCCTGCAGCCAAATTATTACTAGCCGAGTCTTTATTTTTACTTACCGGTTTTGCTAACTATTGAATTTGTAATGTCCTTGTTTAGGTACAGTCGTCTTCATTTTTAAGTGAAGTGCTAATATTAAATATTTTTAATTATTGTAATTTAATTACATTCTGGTCACTAGGGAGGTTGTTGAATGTGAAAGTGAAATAGGTACAGTTCTCTTCATTTTTAAGTGAAGTGCTAAATTTAAATATTTTTGTTATTATAATTTAATTGTATTCTGACCACTAGGGAACTTATTGAATGTGAAATACCCTTATTTAGATGCCATTATTGTGATTTTTACGTGAAATGCTAAATTTTAAATAATTGATAATTTTTGCTAATATTAAATATTTTTACTTTGTCGTCAAAATTAAACGTATTAATGCAAGTAAGAAGTGTTTCACTGCAAAATGGCGCCCGAACAGGGACAGAACTCTGGATTTACTTTTAATAATTGTAATTAAATATATTTTTTTTTTTTTTTTGGATTTGTGAGACGGTGACCGTAGACCGGTCGCGGTTCTATTAACCTTGATTTTGGTTTGTTTCAGCCTGCTGCCTCCTTACGTCCCATCACTAACCCGAATTCCGTCATATAAAAAATTGCTTTTATTTATGTTAAAAAAAAACGAATTTATCTGTTGCCCTTTACTTATGCCTTTTTCTCAATTACCCGTAACATATCCCGAATACCTTATTTCATAGTCTGAGTCCTGTAGTTAGAGCCCGTAGACATTAGGGAATTCGCAGGTAAGTCAGACATAGAATGTATGATTTGCGTTTTGTTATTTTTTTCAGAAACTGAACTTGTTTTTTTTAAATTCGAACTTTAACTTGGCATTTAGACTTCGAGTGTTATTTTCTTTCTTTGACTTAAGCGCTTGGTTTAGACCACGGATATACTCGAACTTCGGATTTTATTCTTTTAGGTAGATTAACTTTATTTTTTGTTTGAACTTGCAACGCAAGACAACATTCGACTTTTCGCCATGTCGCACTTAAGTAATGAAGGATCAATTGCTGAGACACCTCATGCGCACTCATCTTTAAACTCGTACGATCCGAGGATTTTAGATCCAATGGCAGACGATGAAGAATAGTTTTTTGATTCTGAACCACGACCTCAGGCGATGCATATGTCCGGACTTCCCCCGCCTTTTCCTTTCAAAGATTATTCACTTACGAAATGGAACTTGAACTTTTCCGGGGACACTTGTGTTCGCGAATTTTTCTTTCGAATCGAGGAAGAAGGTATGGCGCGTAACGTCAATCCTTCATATGTTGTCAGACGTTTCCATGAATTGTTGTCAGATAGTGCCTTGAAACATTTTAGGGCAATCAGATATCAAGGTCTTACTTATGCGGAATTAAAGTCTGAATTCGTTAAAACCTTCGACGTAGCCGATTTCGATTTCAAGCTTGAGAGCCAACTTCGCGCTTTATCACAGAAGGACAACCAGTCAGTGGTTGATTTTGTTATTCAGGCGCGCGATCTAAACGCAAAGCTTCGTACACCGGTTTCCGAAGACAACCTGTTTAACATTATTAAATATGGAATGAATCCTAGATATCATCCTTGTCTTGCAACTAACGTGGTCAGGGATATTGATGGTTTGTTAGAAGTCGCGAAAAATTTTGAAGCCTTTCAAGGTTCACGTCCAGCACGTTTGGCTATTGCACCGATTAGTGCTCAAGTTGTAGGTCAACCCAGTTCTATAGTGTGTATGAAGTGTGATGCAACTGGTCACAACTATCGTAATTGTCCTAACGTTTCAGGGGCAGTGTGCTTCAAGTGTAAGCGTGTTGGTGCAATCACACGCGATTGTCCTAGTTGTAATTCTGGTCCGTCAAAAAACGAATAAGTGGCGCACTGAGAGGTCCATCGGTGTCGCCCGTTTATATGAATAATTCCCCGGATAATAGACTTTTTATTGATGTTTTAGTTGCTGGCTCTTCGGTAAGCGCTCTTTTAGACTCTGGTGCTCAGGTTTCACTAATTGATATATCCCTCTTATCGGAGCTCGGTATAACATATCACAAGGATATCCGGCCTTATGTTGTCTCCGCCGACAATTCTCCTATTGAAATTCTAGGCGGTTTGGACGTCCTTATTCTTTTTAGTGGCATTCGCGTTCTGCACCCCTGTCTAGTAAGCAGTAATCTTCCTACTGCATTTATTTTAGGAATTGAGTTTTGGAATGCTGTTGGTCTCATTGACATTTTAAAGAAGGCATTCCGTGATGGTTTGTCAGGTAAGCTTTACGTCGCTTCACATCATGTTCCTGTCGCAGTCCCACGAGTAGGTGAGGTTCGCTATGTCCACCCTCGTACGGTGCTTGCACCACTGCAGGAATCAAAACTCCAATGTGTTATTGACGAGTTTGAGGAGATTTCTTCTGATAAAGCTGGATTAGGTTGTACTTCGTGGCTTTCGCATAAAATTGAGACTGTTGGTTCGCCCATCCGTCAACGTTACTATCCCTTATCTCCAGTCAAACTCAAGATTCTCAACGAAGAGATCGACAAGATGTTAGAGTCAGGCGTTATTCGTCCCTCACGATCACCCTGGGCTTCCCCAGTGGTGATGGTTACCAAGAAAGATGGTAGTGTCAGATTTTGCGTGGACAGTAGGAAGTTGAACAGCGTTACCATCAGGGATTCATACCCTCTCCCGCGCGTCCAGGACATCCTTGATAACCTACGAGGTGCCAAATATCTAACTTCGTTGGATTTTAGGAGCGCCTTTTGGCAAATCCCCTTAGCTGATAAGGCCAGTTGTGAGAAAACGGCCTTTATTGTACCCCAAAGAGGCCTCTTTGAGTTCGTTCGTCTCCCTTTTGGTTTAACCAACGCTGCGTCCGAGATGCAGAGGCTTACTGACATGATTGTCAATTTTGAATATACCCCTGAGTCTGAGGATTTTATCTTCGGCTATGTTGATGATTTGATTTTGGTGTCTCGTGATTTTGACAGTCATATGCGGCTTATTCGTAAGGTTCGTGATAGGTTGAAAGAAGCTGGTCTTACGGTTAATTTAGATAAGTGCGAGTTTTGTAAGTCTGAATTGAAGTATCTCGGCTACATCGTCAATGAGCGTGGTCTTCAAACTGATCCAAAGAAATTAGAAGCTATTAGGGATTACCCTTCTTCTGCCAAGTCTCTACGTGCTTTCATTGGTATGTGTTCGTATTATCGCCGTTTCGTGGATGGTTTTTCTTCGATTATTGATCCTCTGACGGCACTTATTGGTAAGAGAAAGGGACGTGATCCCATCGATTGGAACGATAGTGCTAGTAAAGCTTTTTCTAAATTGAAGGATGCCTTGATGAGCGCTCCGTTGATGGCTTGCCCGGATTTTTCGAAACCTTTTATCCTTCAATGTGACGCTAGCCAGGTTGGCTTAGGCTCGGTCCTGGCTCAAGAGTTTGACGGCGTTGAACATCCAATTGCTTATTATTCTCGTTTATTCACTAAAGCTGAACGTGGATACGGGACAACCGAACAAGAGCTTCTCGCCGTTGTTGATTCCATAAAGCATTTCCGCGGATATCTCGATGGAATGAGGTTTAAGATCATTACTGACCATATTGCTCTTAAATGGTTGATCACCCTTGATAATCCTACCGGGCGCTTGGCTCGTTGGGCAACTTTGATTTCCCAATATAACTTTGAGATTGAACATAAAAAAGGTGTCCTTAATGTTGTTCCAGACGCCTTGTCCCGCGCTCAAGTTGGGCTTATCTCATTCGCGCGTGGCATGGATCCTTCTGGAGATCCTTGGTATGAACGAATTTACCAGGGAGTTTTGGACAATCCTCAAATGTTTACTGCATTTGCTCTTCGGGATGGTGCCTTAATGCGCAGGGTATCTATCGAAAACCCTTTAGCACCTAATCCATGGCGTATAGTTCTTCCTGCTTCAAGGACTAGAGAGGCGGTTGCTGAAATTCATAATGGATTTCCCAACGTTCAACCTGGTGTTATGAAAACGTATTTAAAAGCTCGTGACTTATACTATTGGCCGAATATGTACCGTGATGTTACAAGGTTCCTTTCCGAATGTCAGATTTGCAAGTCTTATAAAATTGCAAATTCACAACCTCGTGGACTTCGCTTATTTCCTCGTCGTGTTGCGGCTCCAATGGATCTTCTTTCCATTGATTTAATTGGTCCTTTACCGGTTAGCCGTAATGGGTGTCGTTATATTTTGACTTTGGTTGACGTTTTTACCAAATTTGTTTGGTTGGTCCCTTTGAAGTTGGTGAATGCGAGGTCAATATCGATGGCATTAGAGTCGGAGGTTATTTTGCGGTACGGTGTTCCTACTAACATTCTCTGTGACAACGCTACAGTTTTTCATAGTCGTCAATTTCTGGATTTCCTGGCGAGCTATAATATTCCAGGTCCGTGTTATACCCCATATTATTCGCCACAAGCGAATGTTGTGGAGAGATATAACCAGGTCGTGATTACAACTTTGAGCATTTTAGTTGAAAATGACCAACGCAGTTGGTCGGGTCATTTACATCGGGTCGCTCTTTATTTAAACTCTTGTATAAATTTGGCTACTGCTTATACACCGAATTTTTTGATGTACGGCCGCGAGTTGTCAATGATTCGTGAACGTGTTGAGAATCAGGTTGTGGACCAAGATGTGGGACTCAGCCGGATGGAACACGCTTCGAATCTTCAGACGCTTCGTGAGGTGTACGATAAAGTTTCTGATTCGATGGCTTTAGCCTTTCATCGTAACGCCGCCAAGTTCAACACGAACCGTTCTTCGCCAAGAATCGTTGGTGACCAAATCGTTTGGCGCCGGAATTTCCAGCGTGGATCCGCTGATCCTTTTCGAGGCGGTAAATTCGCTCCACGTTTCGTTCGGTGCCGTGTGGTTAGACGGGTGTCTCCACAGGTATATGTACTGGCTGATACCGATTCCGAGCACGTCGGTACCTATCATATTAAAGATATCTTGAAATAGTTTCTTCTTTCGGCCCGTTCAGTTTTCTCAAAATTCTAAAATGCGCTTTAGTCCGCCATTCCCTTGTCGGTAATCCTTGCTTGATTTGTTTCTTATCGTTTTTTTGTTTTCGTTTGAGCGTTTCCTTGCTCCTTTTTCCAGATTTGACCTTTTTTACCGTTGGTGTTTAAGGCTTCGTTTATCTTTCCCGGTCTATGATAGCCTGGTTGTATAATTTGATGACTCGATGTGAGGGATTAAGATCTGTGGCCAGGTGCAGTTTCTGTCCTATCCCGGCCGTCACGTCTTGGACCGCGTGACGCGTTGGTTGGCGTTTTGTCATCTTGTTAATCTATTAGGTTAGTCTTTAGGGGTAATGTTAATAACTGGTTAGTTTTGTTTTTTTTTTGGAATTCGTTTAGGGTTCTCTTGTTGTGCCTTTTTTTGGCCTTAGCATTAAGTTGTGTTTGTTTTTGTTGCTTGGGGTTAGTTTTCTTGTGTTTACTTGTGTTGTTGTTTGTTTGTTTCTTTGTTTGGTAGGGAGATGCTGTAGCATTACGCTACGTATCGTACGACATCTAGGTCACGGTTGATATATAAAAAAGCGTACATTGTGATTCACGGCATTACAGGTAGATGGCGCTTATATCAGTCCGTATTTTGTAATACGTCTGGCAGTTATAAAATTGAGATAAGACTCGCGCTAATTTTGAATGTGAATTTTGAGGTATTCCAGATTGTCAAAAGAAAAAAGTTGATTTTTGATGGAGTCTGTGAGAGCGCCGTGAGATTTTGAAAGAAAAAGAGATAATCTGGATTTGTTCTGGTCTTTTTTGCCATAATTTGCTTAGCTGCATCGTGATAAAGTGCGATTTATTTCAAACATTGTATGGCAAGTGCTATTGTTGCATTGTTGGAGCAGAAATAAAACCGAAACCCTTGCCGGGCGAAGAGGCCCAATATAAATTATTTAGCAAGTGCTATACCCTGAAACCGCCTGATTCCGGAAGGCCCTTGTGGATGCCGGGCCGGCGGGACAGTCTGCAGCTGCCGCGATTTCCGCGGGTTTCTTCGCCACATCATCGGAGAGTTAGAGTCCGCATCCAGCGGGCTCTCGCAAGTGAGAAAAGGAGTTCAGCGAGCTATTGGGTCCGCCGTATCAAAGCGGACACTGGCCCACGAACTCTTTTTTAATTTAAGCAACAGCTTTTGCATCCTGCTTTTGAGAACATCAAATTATTTATATTTTTGTTAAAAAAAACGTTACAAATCGGATTCCTTTTTTGTATCCAGTATTTTTGTGCCATAATAGTTTTTTTTGTTGTTTTGCTAAATTTCCCCAAATTCCAATTGCCTCGTTTGACGGGCGTATAAAGACCTGGCTCTTTAATTTAGGCTACGTTCAGCCAGCGCATCATCTGTCACCATCCATATCACCCGCCTCATTAACCCATTATTTTCCTGCAGCCAAATTATTACTAGCCGAGTCTTTATTTTTACTTACCGGTTTTGCTAACTATTGAATTTGTAATGTCCTTGTTTAGGTACAGTCGTCTTCATTTTTAAGTGAAGTGCTAATATTAAATATTTTTAATTATTGTAATTTAATTACATTCTGGTCACTAGGGAGGTTGTTGAATGTGAAAGTGAAATAGGTACAGTTCTCTTCATTTTTAAGTGAAGTGCTAAATTTAAATATTTTTGTTATTATAATTTAATTGTATTCTGACCACTAGGGAACTTATTGAATGTGAAATACCCTTATTTAGATGCCATTATTGTGATTTTTACGTGAAATGCTAAATTTTAAATAATTGATAATTTTTGCTAATATTAAATATTTTTACTTTGTCGTCAAAATTAAACGTATTAATGCAAGTAAGAAGTGTTTCACTGCAGTAGGTATTAAAGTTTTAGGGAAATGGCGAAATGACTACGACTAAGCTGTAGGGACAGATAATGATGTAAATAAGCTGTGGAAACGTATTAAGTACGTGTAGGCTGGGACAGCTGCGGACCAGGCCCAGATACTCAAGCGCCGCAAGTATGCGTCCTTAATGAACGGATAGGACTTGTGGCGCCTGCAGGAGAAACATTAAACACACAACAAATTCGTCAAAGAAGTATCAGTCCGGCTAGTGGGCGTCTTAGACCATAGGACGGGTTCATTCTTTGCCCAGAAGTTAAGCCTGGCCGTACAGCACGGAAATGTTGCCCGCATTTTAGGGATCATTCCAGCACGGCTAGCAAGTCTTGCAAGAGCGACTTAAGCCGCGAGTAGGGAAAACTTTCCCGCGCCTGTCAAAAATCTCGCTTTCCGGTAGCATAACATGCACCCGCAGCTGCAATTGACGCAAAGAGAACTCAAAGTTGTGCTAAGGATTTTAGTTCAAAGTCGCGAGTCACTGTCATTTTATGACAGCGGCATTTGATCGCGAGTCTGTCGCTCCTTTCACGTGCAAGTTGTGTTGCCAACTAGCGACGACGCAAAAAGTTGCGCAGATCTGTCTCTTGTCACGCCAGTCGCGCATAAGTCGTGCTAGCCGTGCAGATGCGAGTTAACTATATTTAGTTTTATTCTTCATACATACAAATGTAACCACAAGGTTATTCAGGTTTACATTTAATTTTGAACCGACTTCAAGATTTCGAAGGAGGAGGTTATCAATTCGTCGGGATCTTTGTTTTTTTTTTATATGTATGTTCATCGATTATTCGAAGACATCTGGACCGATATGGAAAATTCTTTTTTTGTTTGAAAGAATATACTTCACAACTGGTCCCATTGTAATCAGGTCAGATCTGATGATGGTATCCTGGTGAAATCGAGGGAACTCTTCAACTATTATAGGCACACCTATTAGTGATTTGAGTATTTTTACAGCAGCTCGAGCATTTGCTGTTGGAAAGGTGGATGCTAAGTGAAGTTGGTTCTTTTTTGTTTAAAATTATTAAGTTTATAAGTTTCATCAGTTTGTTTCAGTTTCATCAGTATTTTAACAGTAGTTTTAGTTTTATACATTAACCAAGTCATGTGTTATAAAAGGGTCCTACATGTATATAAGAACCACGTATATACAACTAGCCATATTGTGGGAGGTGATTAGCTAAGTCATACTGAACAACTTTTTCTTTGGAACGAACCTCGAAAAAAAAATCGGCCTCCCCTTAGAAAACGTCGACGTCTGATCGGCCGAAATGTATGAAACAGCCAAAATTTTATGTGATTTCGGATTTAGTAAAAAAAAAGTAAAAGTAAAAGTTGTTTAGTATGGCCAGAGACTATACAATATTCATATTATTTACACCACAGTCCAAGTCCTTTTTGAGGTTCCAAGTCAGAAGCGCCATCTGAACGAGACCAACCAAAGCTACCGTATAATGTAGGGCAGAAAACTCTCCGCCCCTCAGCGCCATCTAGTAATTGATAGCGTTACTATTATTACGCTATAACTACGGTAACTTAGGTAGTCGGTAGTGACCCTGCCTATGAAGCAGGAGGTCCCGGGTTGGAATCCTGGTCAGGGCATTTATTTGTGTGTTCATCACGGATACTTGTTCCTGAGTTATGGATGTTTTCTATGTATTTAAGTATTTAGATCCTTATTGAGCTTACTGTGGGACTAGGTTGATTTGTGTAATATTGTCCCAAACTATGTCTTTATTTATTGAAAACTTCCTGTATATTAAGTATTACCTCATCGTGAAAATGTGAAATGTACAAACCTTAATAATATGGACCCTTAATACTATGGACCCATTTAATAGATATTCCAAAGTCGTAAGTACTTTTCTGTTTTATAACACTGTATGATTCACCTAGTGATTAAGTGATCATTGACTTCCTCCTATGTTGCCGTTCGCTGAGCCAGGCTTATGAAAATGGAATGTGCACAATATCGTCTTACCTTTGAAGGTCATCTGCCGAGAAAGTAAAAGCCTTTGAAAAGAGTTAGAAAAGGGGCTGAAATGTAACTCGATAGTACTTTTAAATTCTCAGTTTTTTTTAAAGCAATGAAATTAATGTCGTTAGATTCCTTTTAATATGTAAGTAGGTACATCATGCTTCAGGCGCAGTAAGGGCCGGTTGCACCAAACCATCTGTTAATGTCAACGTTATCGTTAGTATTTTCTATGGGATATACTGTCCCTCGGAGCTGTGAAAAAATCAAGCTTCTAAGCAGACGCAATCAAAAGATACAGCCGTTTATGCCGCAAATTTCCGCAAATTTTCGAAACTCGCAAGGGAATCAAAACCTACATGATACTTTCCGTGAACTCAGAATCTTGAAATTTGGTACAAAGCAACATATTATAGCTCAGATAAAGGAAAAATTGCAGATGTAGATGACCCATTAGACTAATGCCAGATGTAGATGACCCATTAGACTAATGCCAGATGTAGATGACCCATTAGACTAATGCCAGATGTAGATGACCCATTAGACTAATGCCAGATGTAGATGACCCATTAGGCGGATCTTACACTGGCGCCGCGTCCCGCTCCGGTGAACGAGACAGCGCTATACACATGTAGAACGCTATCACGCTCGCACACTCCCACTGCAGGCGGAAACCGCAGCAGTGTGATAACCACCTTATAGAAAAGGCTCATAACTACCATAAAAATTTAGAGTAGACCGAAGCGGATCGCATCGCACGGCGAAACCGATCCAGTAAACGTATTTGTCAAATTCATAAGATCGCGCCACCGAAAGTCAAATCCAACACAGGTTGCTGATTGGCTGTCCGTGGCTTATTTGACAAAAAATGCTTCTTGATCCGTTTTGCCCCACGTTCCGACTCGCCTTGGTCTACTCGGTGTTGTGAATTTAAATGTGATAAGACCTGGGTTTAAAGAGTTATCCAGTGGAACATATCCAACGAATGACAAGATAAAGTTGATTTAGCCACACATACACCGTGTCCAAAAAGTTCGAATACACTTTGGAGGTCTTATAACTTTTTTGTACGAATAGTTATTGTAGTGAAATCTGTATTTTATTAAAGCTATACTAATATACAAAATATGCTGCAAATATTTTGGATTAACTCCACCTCTTACCTATTTTACTATCTGACTACATTTTTCAACTCAATCTGACGCGGCACGCACCGCTTTCAAGGTTATTTCGTCCCAAATATGCTCGATATATTTTTTTTTTTTTCACTGTCTATATTTGCTATTTTATAATAATGTGACCTACAAGTGCCTACAAGGCATGTAAAAACATACCAAATCAATGTAATAAACGCAAATCTGGAGAATGGAGTGGCCTTTTACTTTCGGCAATATAATCATCGAAATTAGCTTTTCTCAAAGCTTGAACAACGTTTGCACTGTTTTGAGCACAATTTTGTGAGAAAATAATTTAATTTTTATTCCTAAACACAGTTTTCAAATTTTCGGGAGCGTATTTCGACGAAAACCTCTGATTTATAATTTTCATTATTAATGTGCGACTTTATCGGTAAATATAACGAAATTTGGCCCCACATATTTAACTGAACCCCACACTACCACCAATAGTTCCCTCTGGAGTCTGGGAACATTAACCTCATGGTTTAGGCTCTTTTTTATACTTGCTGCTCACAAACGACCGTTTTGAGCATTGTAAGGCTATTTTAATTCAATGAGTTTCTCGTCAGAAAATCAACTCCTTCCTGCGTGCCAGGAATGTATTGAGTTGGATTATGTACTCTAATTTTCTCGATTGCTACGGAAAAACGATGAACTTCACGTTTATTGTAGCTATGATATCCAGGATCCACCTCCAAAGTACCACGTAAGGATCTCCTCAAAATTTTCAGATCGGAAGTTGATTTTTGGATAAAGCGGCGTTTGTCCTCTAAACTCGCACTCTCACGATATTTACTATTTTAATGGTTCTAGCTGCGTAGCTGACCAGATTTTTTCCTGTCTTCTAAAGAGGAGCTATTTTAAGACCTTCTCATTGTTGTATAAACGAGATTGCGTTTGATTCCAAAAAGTTTTACCGCCTTGAAAAAACACCTTTGCAGTCGCCATTACGAAATTTTGTACTAAATTGTTAATCGAAAGTACTTCATTGAAGAGTGAAGACAAATTTCAAGTCCTTGGCGTTTTTTACTATTACATTATTTTAAAGTTAACTTATTCTTTAGATTAATATAATAAATGGATGGCCTGCAGCCTGTATGCCTTCAGGGTCAACGCAAAAATATGTGTATTCGAACTTATTGGACACGGTGTATAGTTAGGTAGGTACTTACTAAAACAACAAATAGAATATTGTTTGCAAAAAAACAACTTCGTTAACAACTACTTATTTGTTTACTAGTACTTCAAAACTGAAAATAGTATTTACAAACCCTTTATCTTTATATTCACCATTTTTTAATTCGACCTTTTACTGATTTACCAAGATTATTAAATAAACATCAATCCAGTAATATCAATATTCTAGGAGGCTTGTTAAAAGTTTGCAGACCAAATAAACCCTACGGCTGGAATAAAACTGTATTTACCCTTCCATTTCTAGATCTTCTCATTATTTTATCCCCGGGGGAGCGCTGTGTCTATGTCGTTACCGTCATATTTTTATATTTATCTCTTTGAACTTACGTACGTAGGTGTAATCTTTGGGTGCGACAGAGCTTTATTAAGAGTACTAGTGACGCGCCCCGGCTTCGCACGGGATAAAAAATGGTTATTGTGGGTTATCCCTAAGAGATAGACATATATCATTGCGGACTTTTTTGTAGACCTTTTTAAGGTGTACAATACTGTAGTACATTATTTTGATCTATCTCGTAGGGTTTAGCCTGCGTTTGCAATGTAAGCGCAAAAAAAGTGTTTGTTTACGACGTCACATTAGAAACCTCTAAAATTATCAGTGTTTTTCTACCATGTTATGCATGTATCTATATCTATCTATACATATAATATAGCTGAAGAGGGTCGAAAGTCTGTACATGGAAGATAATCGAAAAAAGTTGGCTGGGGATACTTAGAATCGATAACAGAACACGTTCCAACAATTTTTAGAATTTTTGTCTGTTTTTATGTTTATCTGTTTGTCTGTTTATCTGTTTATTTGACCGCGCATCACGTGAAAACGGCTAAACGGATTTTGATGAAATTTTGTATAGAGATAGTTTGAGTCCCGGAAAAGGATAATAGATAGTTTTAATCCCGAAAATCAACCCTGGTGGGGGTGAAAAGGGGATTGGAAGTTTGTATGGAGAATTTTTAACAGCTGAAACGATTAAGATAGAAATTAGTATGGAGATCATTTGAGTCCCGAGAAACGTCATAGGATAATTTTCAAACCCTTGTGGGGGTGAAAGGGGGGTTGGAAGTTGGTATGAGGATTTTTTTACCGCTGAACTGATTTAGATGAAATTTGGGATAGAGATAGTATGGGTCTCGAGAAAGGACAAAGGATAGTTTCCTCTTTAAAAAAGGGCACCCCCCCACCTTACTTTTGAACCGTAGGCCCAACAAATTTGAAAAAATCATGGAAGTGAAGCCTGAAAGGTACTTTCAATAAAAACTATATTGAATAAAATCGGTTCAGCTATTTTTGAGTTGTCAGTCAAAAACGCATAGTGAAAGGACGTAAGTGCCGGATAGTAGAATTACAACGCCAAACAATTAACCCACCACGCAATTATTAGTTTATGACGGAAGCGCCGCCAAATATCCCTTAATAAACGACCTTTTGAACGGATGTTTTTTTAACAGGACCGGATTACGGAACCCTACACTGTACATGGCCCGACATGCTCTTGGCCGTTTTTTTTGCATTGTTATCCCAGAAGTCACCCCTTAAGGATTACTAATTCCAATTGTGAATAAAATCCCCGGCCAGGTATAGGTAGGCTATAAAAATTCAACCTTTAAAAGTGGGGTAGCCAGTAGCCATTACACTCGATTGAGTTAATTTTGTACCTGAATCTTATAGCGCTACTTAGGAAGGAGGTGCAAACTTTTTTTCCAAATATGTCCTAAGACTAACGAGTATCCTGCTTAACTAACAGATGGCGCTGAAATTAATACGTTGTGACATGAATAATCCACTAACGAAGGATTTTGCCAAATTAACTCTAAGTTTAGAAGTCGGGTACGGATATCAACAAATTTAAATGAATTATTGGATAATAGTACAACAAAATTAAACGACAATAAATTAATTGCCAGACATTGCACAGTGCATGTAAATACTCAGCCTCACGATTTTGATATCTATTCTCCTTTTCTCTAATCTTACTTCTAAGTCTTCTAACTAATATTAGACCTAAGTTCGTTGTTAGTATATTGTCGTTAATAAGTGAAGGTTATGATATGAAGTATGGATTTTTATGTGTATATTTCTTACCCAGGTGCGGTCCGATCGGTCCGATGGGGTGGGGTGGTTACATGGGACATCATATCCCATGATGGGACATCCAATCGTACACGTCAAATCGAAAAATTCATTACTGACTCCCTCAAAAAATAATTTCTGCATTAGTGACTCCCCCAAATTTCATAGTTACCCCTCCCCCCAAATTTAAGGCTGCAATCGCGCCTGTTCTTACCTTTTCATTCATAGACTGAGTCAAATCAGGATCGATTTGGATGATATTTGCCATGGGCATGATATGAATAGGTACAGTCAAGGACGTATAAATACAAAAGTGGTACTGTGTCGTCCGATATACACCTACTATTTAATGTCGTTTAAATCATGTTAAACATTTTAATAAGGACAAAAAGAACTATTGATTCTGGAGTGTAGTTTTATTAAGTGGTAATTGTAAAATATTTTATCTGGACTACTGTTCTCTAGCGTATCCATCTGTCAACTTTACTTCAAGACCTTCAAGTTCCGCCTCCAGGGGGAGGGAGAGAAATTAGGGGTGAATTAGCCGCTTACTGACAAAGACCGAATTCCACGCGGGTGGAGCCGCGGTCACAGCTAGTATCAAATAAAGCTTGAAACTGTAAAAATTTGAAAACGGTTATACTCTAAGAGATTTGTTTTGCTTCGTTAAATGTTGGAAAAAGTTCTAGACTCTAAAGACGTTGCATCTTTGAAAGTCACAGCTTCCGAGTAGTGAGGTGACGTGGGTATCTATATTTCCCAAGTTAATTTATACTAATATTATATATGGGAAAGTGTATATGTGTGTTTGTTTGTTTGTCCGTCATTCACGGCAAAACGGGGCAACGAATTGACGTGATTTTTTAAATGGAGATAGTTGAAGGGATGGAGAGTGACATAGGCTACTTTTTGTCTCTTTTTAACCCCCCACTTCCCTAAAATGGGGGGTGGAAGTTTGTATGGAGCATTCCGCAATTTTCAAGGTAGAAAGCTAAAAATTGGTATGCGGACTGTCCCCAAATGGAAAGACATATAATATCGTCTACAGTAGCGTATTAAAATAATATTCTGTTCCGAGTTCTCTTCTGTGTTTTAAATCAGGAAAGGGGAACCGTGTAATCCCAAATTTAACGCGAGCGAAGCCGCGGGCAAAAGCTAGTTATACATATAAACCTTCGTTTTGAATCACTCTATCTACTTATTAAAAAATCGCCTCAAAATCCGTTGCGTAGTTTTAAAGATAAACGTTCCTCTTGAATCACTCTGTCTACTTATTAAAAAACCGCATCAAAATCCGTTGCGTAGTTTTGAAGATCTAAGCATACATAGGGACAGCCAGCGGAAAGCGACTTTGTTTTATAATATGATGATGATGATGATAGTGAAGTGTTAAGGCGCAACACGCGCTTGAGCGGAATTATCAGACAACAATCCCACGTGGGATGCCATCTTTCAGCATTACGCTGACGCAAAAACCGTTTGCCACAAACTGATTTTAGAACTAAGTTCGTAGAATAGTACCTAGTATAATTAAATTTTAAAGAATAATAGTAGATTGTTTGACAAGGGTCTAAAGTAGGCCATATTACCACGAGGTGGTTATTTTCCCGAACGAAGTGAGGGAAAATTGTTCAAGTGGTAATATGGCTTTTAGACCAGAGTAATGCATACTATTTTTCACTTCGATTGCGAGAAAATAAGATAAAAATACTTATTATTTACGCACAATAACTAAACTAAGGTGAAATGATGGTTTGCTTGGCGGTCTTTTAATTTTTTTAACTTCTTTGACATAGATACAAAATATGAACACCGCGAATAAACGCCACAGACGACGCTATAATTAGCTCTTTAAACAGTTTAAACACGCTTTAAAGCGTTTCCAAAAAATTTAAATCTTTTTAATTATTGTGAAGTAGGAACTAAAAAACACCTCATGTTTTGAGAAATAAATTGCGTTTCCTGATTGGTCGATTTTAACATTGCTGTATTCTGATTGGTTGATATTAAATACAATGTTTTTTTTAAGGACTTTAATTATTTACACAGTATACGCACTAATAAAGTATCTAGCGTTCCGATTCATTTCGATATGTGTTGTGATTGGTGGATTTCATATGGTGAAGTGTTCCGATTGGTCAATTTAAAATGTTTTGTAAATCATAAATATGTATACATTTTAGCCCTAGAGGCTAAATGTACTACTTTAGTCCGCCTTGGTAAGCATAATATGACACACTTTTTAAGCATGAGAAGTGAAAATAATTTTAAATTAGTGTAGTTTTATTATTTATATAATTAATTTTGTTTTGTGGCAATAATTTTTTTTATTCATACATTCGTTATTCTTTAAATCAGCTGTAAAGCGGAAAAAATCAAGTAAGTAGTTTTTTTTATCTATCTATGTGCTCCGCCTTCCGGTTGATTTTAGTCTATGGTAGCTGAATTCAGCTGAATGCGATGTGCGACGGATATTTTGACAAATAATGGTTAATTTACCAAGGGCGGTAGAGTGTGGTGCCATAGAATTTTAAAGGGGTGCAGTTTAAAAATGGTTAAGAAAGAAACCGGCCAAGTGCGAGTCGGACTCGCGCACCGACGGTTCCGTACAAACCTGTATGTATATAGGGGTAGTAACTTTAAAGTCATTAAAATATTTTTATTATATGATGTAACTAAAAATTTACGGTTTTCGCAATTTTCCCTTTATCTGTGCTATATGAAGTTTCTTCGTGCCAAGTTTCAAGTTTCTGAGTTTACGGGAAGTACCCTTTAGGTTTTGAGTTTCTTGCGAGTACTCAGTTTCAAAATATGCGACTTAAATTGCTATTTCTTTTGATTGCGTCGACATAAAAGTTTGGTTTTGCTGCATCTGAAAGATCCTATAGCCATGAGTATTTGACATGAATTTCAATTTAATACCTCCACGCGTTTACGAGGAAAAAGGTAGTAATATTAAAATAAAAAATAAAAAAAAATTGTATGATTTTACTAAAAATGTCTACTTTTTGTAATTTTTCCATTGTCTATGCTATATGACGTTGCTTCATGCCAAATTTCAAGTTTCTGAGTTCACGGGAAGTACCCCGTAGGTCTTGCGAGTGCCGAAAAACTCTAACATAATGCACCATAAACGACTGTATCTTTTGATTGCGTTGGCTTTTAAGTTTAATTTTTTCACAGCTCCAAGAGACAATAGACTTGATACCTCCACGCGTTCCTGAGAAAAATGGTCTTGACAGACAGACAGACATACAGACAGACGGACAACAAAGTGATCCTATAAGGGTTCCGTTTTTTCCTTTCGAGGTACGGAACCCTAAAAAAATGGTATTGGAGTTGATTTGTCGTTAAAATTCATCATACTATACGTGGTTAACGGCTCGGACATACGAGTATAGGTAGCCAAACACATTGTATACCTGTCTGTTCCGAACTCATGTTAACAACGCACAATTTAAAATGAGCAGCCGTGCGTAACCTCTCATTTTCCATAATCTGCGGCGCGGCAAGATTCTCTAATTAACCGGTCCCGGTAATTGGAAAACAAGGGCTTCCCGGTCGATGCGAGGCCCAAGGGCGGAAATTCTCTATTTTGAATGTTGTAGCAACACCTTGTCTATACGGAGCGAGTAATACTTAAACCTGCAAGATAATCAGAGAAAGGCACTGGTCCCACCAAGAGCATGTAAGCGAGCAAAGTTAAGCGAGTAGCATTACATTGCGGTTTGTCGAGGTATAGTGATCGATCGACCTTCCAAGGCCCGCGATGTAATGCTACTCGCTTAACTTTACTCGCTTACTCGCCGCCGGTGGGACGAGTACCTGACAGTCGATTTAAATAAAATACAGTAAATAGAACCCGCTTAATACAATCATGTTTAATACACCATTTTATATCAGTCCCTAAAACTTGAGGTCCTTGAGGACATAGAATTCGCTTTCCCGCTTAAGACGCGTTTTTGGCTTCATCCGTTCATAATCGTCTTAAGCGAGGCTAAGTATACTGTCCAATAACTTCCGATTTTGTCTTCCCACTAAACAGAGTCAGTGATTTGGTGAAATTACTGAATTTTTCTAGGGAAATGATGATATGGAGTCTCCATTTTAACATCCTGCGTAATTTGATCATATCCCTTAGAGATTTCTTCAAATGTCTGTTTTAATAATTTCCCTGCGACATGTATAATGCGTTGTTTTTTGACGTGACAACGTCTTATAACTCGATGGAGCCGGCTGCACACACGAAAAAACATGACTCATGCGGCGTTACCTCGCTCTGAGGCGTTCCATTTAAGGCTTGAAGTGCAAGCGAGAGCGCGGAACGAGCGACAAAGAGGCACAATCGACCTTCGCGTTCGGCAGCGTTCGACATCTGTCTCTCTCCTACTTGAGTGAGCGATGCGTCCGCGTGGACAGCTGCTATACAATAATACATTTACATGTTTTCGTCAAGTATGAAGTGCAGTGAAATTAAAATTTTCTTTTGAAAAATGCAACCATTCCATCAGTATTTTCTTATGACGTTGTCACGTTCAACTATCGTCAGTAAACCGACTTTACAGACAACCGATTTTTGTTTTTATCATATCGCTCTTTTATTTTATTTTCCAATCCGAAGCCTCAAACCGAATGTCCGTTATTGTTTTGTTTTTGGACAATGTAAAGAATCATGGCCAATGAAGTTACAAGTAGTACACTTTATCAGAGGTTTAGGACATTTAAAGCTAGGATGACCTACGCCTTGACAATTAAAACACTTAACAGATCCCTTCTGGCCATTGTTTTTAGACGCGCCACCTGTGGTATCGCTGGATCTCGGTAAATTATTATTTGTGTTATCTAATTTATTTCTGTTACTGGATTTTACTGTTTTAAAGAACTCGAGTACATCCTCGGGTCTGTCAAATTTAGCTGCCTGGGCGCCTACGCGCACACCTGTATCATCAATAGCATAAAGTACGCAGTCCACGGCTTGTTTTCCAAATATCTTACATCTATTTAAGAGATTAATTTTTGCAAAATAATACATTTCAAATGATTCTCCAGGGCGTACACGTCTATTAAGCACATCTGTTAGAAGTTCAGCATAATTTTCAGTAGACGGGAATGATTCTCGTAGTATTGTAGTATTTATTTCCACTCCGCCCACGTATGCTTAATGGAGGGTAAGCCCTGGTACCAGGTCTTTGCAAGTCCTGTAAGTTTAGGCAGGGCATAGTGAATCGTTTGTTTATCGTTCCAATTGTAAATTTCAGAACACTCGTCCACTTTGTCTAGCCAAATATTTATACTCTGAACAATTTGAACTGAACTCATCCACTTAATGTCTTATCTTTTGTGTGTAAACCGCAGGGGCGCGTGCCACTATGAAACAAATGGTTTAGCCACGTGTTAGCGTTTATTGAATTTCTACTATATGGACCACGCAATAAGATTCAATATGAACTAATACGAAAAAAGCTCTAAGTTCTATACGGTTGCACCCAATACAAGCGATTCAAATGCTCTAGCACCAGCGTAACTCGACACCGAGATCCGAAACAAACGTGCGTAAATGGTGATCGCGCTTGCACTGGTATTCCGAGCGCACGGCTAGTTAGCGATAAGGAGGCAATTGTAATTTTCCAGAACGGGCAGGTAAAACAGGGTTGGATTCTGATTAAAACATTTGGGTGGATGTACGATTTACAAATATTTAATATATGAAATATATACCTATACATATATAATAGATTTTAATAAATATTGGGTATGTTAAAATTATAATCAGACATATAAATAATCAACTATTTTAAAATTGCTTTCTTAATTTTACAGCTTAGACTTACTTTAACCTATAGCAATTTATGTACTGAGAATAACTCAATTCAAATATAAATAATATGAATCTACATTATAGTTGTGTTTTTTTATCATAATTTGAGAGATATAAAGAGAATATAATAATATATATATTTATAGTACATATTAGTCAACACAAATAATCATATTAATCTTTTCATCATATTAGCATATATAGCGGCAGAAACGTTTACTCGACCATGGTTTTGCTAGTTGGGTTATTATAAAACCTTAGAGTGGTGGGCACTGCCAGTTTATACTTATTTCTAGTATTAAAATTATGTATATCACAGTTCTTTCTAAAATTAACAATGTTTCTATGTATGTACATACACAATATTTTCATAGATATATTGACTATGCACTGTCATTATATTAATGTCCTTAAACATATCTCTAACTGAGGCTCTATATTCTCTTAATAATAAATTATTTAAACATTGCTGTCTTAATTTTATACAATGTGATAGTAATAAAAATACTTTAAAGGAAAAAATAACATTTCACACGTCTTTCATTTAGACATAACAGATGTGTCGCCAGGGTCGTTCTCTCATTGTTGTAATTGATAAACACGTGGTATAAGTACCTGTTTATTTCTGAATGTTATCTACCGTAATTTTCCCTTACCTATACCTAACCTCAATCATGAAAGAGGGAGCGAGATACCAATAAAAAAATCTACCTGGTCTGTTATCAATTTCTGAGACACATTTGGTTATGACAGTTTTGAGTCTAGTGTTTGACTGGCTTTCGCTTGCTCAATACATGTTTTATTTCCCGATTCATGGTGCTCTTTTACGCAACTTGGCTACGTTTTACCGGATATTCCCTGCTTTCGATTGGATTTAGTACCTTGCGATTTAACGACCCCAGGCTGTGTCTATTGAATTATCATAACAAGCACAACTATAATATAGATTCATATTATTTATATTTGAATTGAGTTAATCTCAGTACATAATTTGCTATTGGTAAAAGTAAGTCTAAGCTGTAAAGTTAAGAAAGCAATTTTAAAATAGTTGATTATTTATATGTCTGATTATAATTTTAACATACCCAATATTTATTAAAATCTATTATATATGTATATATTTCATATATTAAATATTTGTAAATCGTACATCCATCCAAATGTTTTAATCAGAATCCAACCCTGTTCTACCTACCCGTTTGGGAAAATTACAATTGCCTCCTAATCGCTAACTAGCCATGCGCTCGGAATACCAGTGCAAGCGCGATCTCCAATTACGCACATTTGTTTCGGATCTCTGTGTTTAGTTACGCTGGTTCTAGAGCATTTGGATCGCTTGTACTGGGTGCAACCGTATAGAACTTAGAGCTTTTTTCGTATTAGTTCATATTGAATCTTATTGCGTGGTTCATATAGTAGAAATTCAATAAACGCTAATATGTGGCCAAACCATTTTTTTCATAGTGGCACGCGCGCCTGCGGTTTACACACAATAGATAAGACACTAAGTGGATGAGTTCAGTTCATATTGTTTAGAGTATACTGTCTGTTCTTTTAGCATGGAGTCAAACTCAGGTATGACATTACTTAAACTAGAGACGGAAAACGATTCACTATGCCCAGTCTTTTCTCTTAATACCTTTAAAAATTCTTTAAATAAATCTGATGTCGATGTAGTATCTTTATTTCTGATATTCATATCATTATCAGGGCTATGTTCCTTTGCAGGCGTTTTGAGGCAACGATCGCTAGTATGACGGCGGCATTGTGATGCATTTTTGCTATCAATTTGGTCATAAGAAGCATTTCTTGGTGGTAAAGTACGCACGTCGCGCTCGTTGTCATTTATTCGTGAACGTTTCCAACGTACCTCACTTTCGAGAGTCCTGAGTTGTTTCCTTTTCCGTCTCAGCTCTCGTTCACGCAGTGATTCAGTGCTGCTGACACTCTGGCTCCGATGACGACTGCGACTGCGGCTATGCCTCGCCCGCGAAGCGCGATCGTCACGACGACTGCGACTGCGACTGGGCCGCATCCCTGACCTGCGAGGTTCGCGGAGACTACGCCGGCGGCTGCGGCTACGTCGCGCACGCGTTGTCCGATCACAACTGCGCCCAAGGCTGCGTCGCGAGCCTCCACGCTGCTTCCTCAGAGTGTCTTCGTCACTCCTTTTCTGAAACTCAGATAGATTTATGTGAGTTCGATTCTAGATAATGAAATGCATGAAACTCTCAATGAACAAGCAGATATTTAATTCTATTTTTCAAAAACAACGTAGTTATCACGTCACAATACAATATTTGATATCAACAATAAACTCTTTGAAATTAAATTTATTGTTATAAATACATATTCATCCACTCCATGTGTTGTGATTTTCGTAATTAAACGTTTAGTATGTGCTTAGAAACATTCATTCTCTCTACGAGTATTATTACATGTATTTTTATATTTTATCGAATTATGAAGAATTTAAAAAAATCTTACTACCGGCGGATTATATTTAAATCCATGTTTATTTTTTAATCATCTTTTATTTATGTATAAAAGCACTCGATTCATGTAATCTGTCCTATTATTTAACTTTTCACCTATATTCTTGTAAATACTTACCGTTTTTCAAGAAAAACAAAATATGTCGGCCTAAAATGAAATTTAAAATCCGTGTGGATCGGTTCAATAATGAAATATTTTTGAAATATACGCTACTTAATATGACTATATATCGTAGTTCTTTCTATTTTCGCCTTTATTTTGTATAACAAGTAATTTTCTTTAAAATTTGAATTTAATAAAAGGCGAGCTAATGGCGTGGTACGAAAAGTTTGTTTTTGCGCAACGATCCCTACTTCTGAAATGTTACGGTATTTCAAAGGTAAAGGATAGCTTTGAAACTACACGTTATCAATAAAAGGTTTATTTAACAAATATTCAGCTGTTACATAATATTCAAAAGCATTACCAACCTTATACAAAGACGCCTCGTTCCGAAGTGTCAACTGTCAACGGTGACTGACCGATAGTGACGTATTCATTCATTTACTATGACATTAAGCACAGTGTTGCCACTGCAATATTGATAGTCACGTTACAAATATTTAGTTGGAAATACGTTCTAACTAATAATTTCCACGTGAGTTTTTTTTCTTATATTTAGTTAGGTAGGTAAAAATCTCACACATGACTAATGAACCAGATTCAACAGATAGTAATAACTAGAACTTAATCAATTTAAACTTTAATAAACACGACAATATAGAAAACATTCAACAAATAAACTTAATGTTCCTTCATTGTATACGCACAAAAATAATACCCATAAAATTTTACCACGTGAAAAATAAACGAAGCAGGAAACTAACACAAATCAAAAAAATACTCGACTACCCACAGTTCTGTTATTGGAAAACAAGGGGAAAACGGCCCACTTGGTAGTCGTAGATAAACATGGCCGGTCAAAGGAATTCAACCCAAGGGAAAAAAAACCGGCCAAGAGCGTGTCGGGCCACGCTCAGTGTAGGGTTCCGTAGTATTCCGTCCGTCACAGTAAGTGTCCCCACTTAAGAGTTAAAATAACACCGCTATGTAGGATATGATGTGTGCGTTCCATGTACAGCGATGTCTATCGGCAAATTAAGTAAACTATTGCGCGCGAGCTTAAAGTATGGAAGATGATTTTTATGGGATAATTCTTTATTTTTACCGATACCGATTTTTACCGTTTTTACTTTATTTGAAAGCACTTCATTTCATTGTAATTTTGTAGAAATTACAGGTACAATAAACACCTGCTTATACGGTTAAATTACAAACTTAGTTCAGAAATTATTTTGTAATTTTTTTTCAAAAACTATTTAACCTATCAAGTTCAAAATAATTTTCCTAGAAAGTTTTTATAAAGTTCTACTTTTGAGATTTCATATTTTTAAAACTTATGGTTCAAAAGTTAGAGGGGGGAAACATTTTTTTTTTTACTTCTGGAGCGATTATTTCCGAAAATATTTACAGTATCAAAAAATGATTTTTGTAAACCCCTATTCATTTTTAAATACCTATCCAACAATATATCACACGTTAGGGTTGAATTGAAAAAAAAAATCACTCCCCACTTTACGTATAGGGGAGGTACCCTAATAAAATACTTTTTTCCACTTTTTATTTTTCCACTTTGTCGGCGTGATTGATACACATATTTCAACTTTCTAGTGCTAACGGTCACTGAGATTATCCGCGGACGGACGGACGGACGGGCAGACATGGCGAAACTATGAGGGTTCCTAGTTGACTACGGAACCCTAAAAAGTATAGGAAAATCCATCCTTTGTACGGGCTCATACATCCGTTTATATCTGTGATGGTCTTGGGAGCTTTTGAACTCGGTGTGGACTCAACGCGATAGAAAAATGTGTTTGAAGTTGGGCTAGATAAAGTGGTGTCTATCTTTAACAAGTTTAAGCTGGTTTATATTGATCTGATAGGTACTTATACTTAACTAACACCTTCGATATTGAAGCGTTTCGGAGACTGTAGAAATTCAACTTCGACACAATATGTATTTCTTAATTTTCTGTTGGTGTATTTGAACTCCAAAAAATATGTTTTTTTACATACAGTTTTATTGCTGACTGTAAATAGTAGATAGAATTGGCATTTAAATGGCCGCTTTTATATTTTACTGTGGACGGCAAATTATCGTAACGAAATTCTGGTGCATTCACATGTATAGTTTAGTTCTATGAGACAGATTCGTTCAGCCCACCAAACGTGACCATACATGTGACGCACCAGAATATCGTCACGATAATTTTCTGTCAACGGCAAAGTATATAAGCGACCAATTACGGAAGTTTACGAAATTTCAGATCAATCAGACACCGGGGAATGGTTGAAAAACTTACAAGATTTGAAGCAGATACGCTCCAGCTATGGAATGATCCTGTCGAAGTTTACGCAGAAGACTAAATAACAGTATGGAGTTCTTCAAGAAAAACCTTTTAGCTACAGGCGTTCATAGGCTACAGTGATCGCTATTACCATTATGCTTATTTGCCGCCAACGTAGTATAGAGGCTCAATAATATTTAAGAAAAAAAAATACCGACTTCAATGGGAGAAGCCGGTGAAGGATTATTGTAGATGGTGCACTCTTAGACTCCATACAATGAAATAACTTGCTTAACAAACACAGCGAAGAGGACATATCACCAAACGTCAACTATGCGTTGTTGAAAAGTTCCGTTCTTTTCATCATCAGCAAATGTCACTCTTTTGAATGAAAATGCTTGATTTATTGATAAAAATACAAAAATCTGCACTTTATGTATGCCTTTCAGATTTGAGCAGTTCCCTCGAATATAAATATACTTACAAACAAAAAAATATTTTCAAAATCGGTTTTTGACATGACAGAGTTAATCCGTAACTCTGTAACTCCGGTAACAACATAAAAAATATAATAAAAAAACATACTCGTACACGCCGTCAATACACTGCATGTGTCAAAGAGAGATCCTCGTCGTTCTCTTACTTCAAAGATAAAATCAAATTGTGCTCGTGCAGGCAACATCGACGCATCGCAGGACAGTGGGGAACGTGTATCCAAACCACGGGACGTAGTCAAAGTCGTGGAGGTAAAATTCAACGATGGTGACCTTAAGGGTGCTGCAAAAATTCTCTTTTCCAGCGACTCGGTAGCACCTAATACGCCTGAAACCCTCGCATCCTTGCTAGGTAAACACCCGCCAGCCCCCTTAACACTTAACTACCCTGATCCGCCCCACCCTGCTGTACCCTGCTTGCAAGTTAGCGAAGATGCCGTCATGGCCGCCGTTATGTCCTTTAGGAGTGGCTCATCCGGTGGCCTTGACGGTTTAACGCCTCAGCACCTGAAGGATCTCTTGCTGGGTGTTCCTGGTGGCAGAAACAATGATCTGCTGACGAGCATTACTCGCCTTGTAAATCTTATGCTTGCAGGCAGGGTAAACGCGGAGGTAGTCCCTACTTTGTATGGAGCGAACCTCTGTGCGTTGCGTAAAAAGGACGGTGGTATACGTCCTATCGCCATAGGTTCCACCTTTAGGAGACTGGCATCTAAGGTTGGTTGCAGGAGCGTTGTTAAGGATTTGGAGACAATGTTTCAGCCGATTCAGCTTGGCTTCGGCTCTAAAGGCGGATGTGAGGCAGCTGTCCATGCCTGCCGTACTTTCTTGAGTAGCAACAAGGATCACGTACTTGTTAAGGTGGATATCAAAAACGCTTTCAACTCTATAAGTCGCGGCGCGTTGTTGAGGGAGGTACAAAAAAATGTTCCCAGTTTGTATCCCTATTTGTGGCAATGCTACAGCTGCCCTTCAGACCTTATGTACGGAGAGCATAACATACCGTCCGCGGTCGGTTGTCAACAAGGCGATCCTCTGGGGCCTGCCATTTTCAGTCTAGCGATTCACCCTATTATCTCTTCACTTAACTGTAATTTTAACTTGTGGTACCTTGACGATGGCAGCCTTGGAGGTGAGTCGGGGTCGGTTCTCAATGACTTAACTTGTTTATTTACTAAGTTTCGTGAGATAGGCCTGGAACTGAATATGAGCAAGTGCGAGTTGTTTGTGAACTCCGATAAGGGGAACAGGTCCCAGGTGATAGAGGATTTCGAGAGCACCTGTCCAGGCATTAATATTAAGGACTCGAGTTCTTTACATCTGCTTGGTGCCCCGGTTTTTGAGGAGTCGGTTCCTGATTTTGTTGACGGTTTAATCCATCGTTTCTCCCAGCATGCGGACTGTTTACTCCGAGTCTGCGCGCACATGGCCTTTTTCATCCTCCGATTTTGCCTTTTGGTTCCAAAGTTTACTTATGCGATGCGTTGCAGCCCCTTTTGGAAGTTTCCCCAGTTGTGTGAAAGGATAGATGGTATAATTCACTTCAATATCCAGAAAATCCTCAACATCCATATGGATCATCGACAGTTTTTGCACGCAACGTTGCCGATTCGATTTGGTGGCCTGGGTATTCGACGGGTCTCTAGTGTCGCCCTTCCCGCTTTTCTGTCGTCCGTGCACAGTACGCTTCCCCTCGTAGGGAAAATTCTTAATCCATCACGGTGTGATTTCGAGGTGGCGTACTTGTCGGAGGCGGAAAATGCTTGGAGCTTGGCCTGCCCGAGGGAGGAGTTGCCTACTCAGAGGAGCGTCCAGAGGGTGTGGGATGAGCCTTTGTGTCGCAAGGTACAGGTCGATCTGCTGGGCTCCGCTAATTCGACAGTAGAGAGGGCTCGTCTGCTGGCCTCGGCAGAGAGGGAGTCAGGGTTCTGGCTGCACGCGTTCCCGTCCAGGAGCTGCGCCACACTCTTGGACAATAATTCAATTAGGTTGGCTGTCGGGCTTCGTCTGGGTGCTGATATAGTTGTCCCCCACCTTTGCATTTGCGGTGCTGAGGTGGACTCTCTAGGAAGTCACGGACTCTCCTGCCGGAGAAGCGCTGGCCGTATATCCCGTCACGCCAGCCTCAATGATGTGATCCGTCGGGCTTTTGCCAGCGTGGGGGTGCCGGCGGCTTTGGAGCCACCCGGTTTGGCGCGTGACGATGGCAAAAGGCCCGATGGAATGACGCTTATACCGTGGCAATTGGGACGGCCGCTTGTATGGGATGCCACGTGTGTGGATACCCTCGCGCCATCCCATTTGGCCATCACGACTGTCAGGGCGGGTGGGGCAGCGTCATCAGCGGAGACGTTAAAGCGGCGCAAATATGCTGGGCTTCCTAACAGCATGGATTTTTCTGCTTTTGCGGTAGAAACCCTTGGTCCGTGGGGCCCAGGTGCCCTTAAGCTTTTTAAGGAGCTTAAGAAGAGGTTGGTGGAAGCAACAGGTGACCATAGGGCTGGCTCATTTCTCGGCCAAAGATTGGGCATCGCCATCCAGAGGGGAAATGTAGCCAGTGTTATGGGCACCCTTCCCGAGGGGAGTGATTTGGGGGACATCTGGAGTCTGGGTGGTTAAATTAGGTTTTTAGTTAAGTTTTTAGTGATATTTGTCTGCCTTGTGAATTTAGATAGTTAAAATGTATGGATTATAAGTTAGTTTTAAGTTGGTATCTAGTTGTAATTATTTAGTATATATTGTATTGTTAATGTTTTGACATGTAATGCTGTGTGATGTTTATCAAAATAAATAACACGCCGAATTGAGAACCTTATCTTTTGAAATCTTGAAGTCGGTTAAAAATAATAGTAACTGAAACTGTTCTACAATAAAGTAGTACAGACGGCGGCATTTTATTTTAACGAATATAAGCTGAAACTGTGAACTTAGCGTACGTTACCAAACGAAAAATAAAAGTGCTCGAAAAATGACAGATACATTACTTTTAAACCTGTACTTTTATTTTTCCGTACAAATCCTATATGCGTTCGTAAAGCTCTGTATCTTTATACCTTCTCCTCTTGTATTAAAGTTCAGGTTTCAACGAGTTTTAAATGCATTGTACTGAATGGTTGGGATGTTCGATTTCAGCAGCTTCGGTTCGCATACTTTTATTTTGTTCGTCAACGCCCGTGTCTAAAGCTTATTGCGTGCACGATGGTGTTGAATTAAAAAAAATGAGTTGAACAGCGACCTCACTTAATAAAAACGCTTTAATAAAACTTATAAACGGCTATGTGTAGTTTTTGCTGGATTTTAGTGTTACCGCTTCAGCTTACGTTGTGACCTGTCACTTCATACTTCGAGTTGCGCTTGAAGTATGAACTCGCGCGTCAAGACAGGCTAGGCGCACAGAGTGTGTATCGATTTCTCCTCACTTTTTTGTAACTAATTTACTTATTCTGATAAAAGTTGAATTTCTCAACCAGTTGATATTACACGCGGAGGTAAAGAAATGAAGCGTGAAAAGGTAACGTCCCACGACAGAGCTCAGAGTGAGCAAGGCCTCTGGTGCTGAGGGCTAGGAACGAACCAGCGTCTTCTGATACTCGTACTTTCTGATTTTTCTTTGTGTATGATATCCATTTAAGTTTATAAGTATCCATATAAGTGTTTACTTTGAATAAAGAAATCAAAATATTTATTTAAAAAAAATATTTGTTCTTTAGATGCCACGCCAGTTTTCCACGTATTGTAAAGGGGAGCACTTCGAATCGAATCGTTATCATAGCTTTTAATAGCTGTTAACTATCATCCGGAGTGGCGTCGCAACCTGCGGGAAGGCATGGCAAGGCACGACGAGGTCTGGTTGGGCCAACTCAAGCGGAAACGACTTCGCAGAGCTGCTGGATCACCCTAGGAGTCATCACATATCTGTGATCGATGCGGCAAGAAATGCCGATCGGCTATTGGTTTATATAGCCGTCGCAGTCGATGTAGGCTGTAGACTAACTCCTCAAAATACCTCCTAGACGCTGCAACTATCATCTGCAAAGATGCTGTGGCCAATGACTAACTATCATAAACCAAGTAGTGCCTCTCTCTTAATTGTTTGTTAAGAAAAAATATCAAAGCGTTTTATTATATCTTCTTTCGGTTTTAAGCTGTGACACATCACCCCCGTGACTGAAAGAATTCTATCCAAGCGCAGAAAATGTACAAATTGCACAGGGCACATGGATTCCGTGCCGATTCGTGCAGATTCCGTGCAAATGTGCCAATGCACGGAAACTGCTGCTTTCTATTTGTTTCGATATCGGATAGGAATTTTCATTACTCTAATAGCTGCATAATTACCGTGTTTGTAAAATAAGGAACAGATTTTTGTTATTTTGCTTTTGTTTTGTAAGAAAACCTAGATAACTTTTAAAATTAAAATCAGAATTTGACGATTCACGATTCTGCAGTAAACAAGAAACCTTTATAGCCTCGAAATGCGCGTTGCATTGTTTGTCTGTTCTTTCGGCCCGTCCGTCCGTTATTGTTAAAGTTAAAGCGGGAAGGTTTACATAAATAATAGTTTAATTGAAAAATATATAATTTTTAATTAAAATAAAATGTACTTTAGCCAGTGAGTGCCGGCCATTTTGGAACCGACCGGCCTCATCCGCGATGACGGTAAGGGGCCTGACAGTATGACCCTCGTGCCATGGAGGATGGAACGGCCGCTGGTTTGGGACGTGAATATGTGCCGATACTGTGGCGCTGTCCCATCTTCATGGCACGGCAGTAAAGGTTGGCTCGGCTGCCAACTCGGCCGAACTCCTCAAGCGGCGCGAGTATGCAACCATCAATTAGTGGTTGCATATTTGGATTGAGACCCTAGGACCCTAGGGGGATAGCGCCCACAGGGTCTTTAAAGAATGTAGCCGCAGGTTAGTAGAGTTGACGGGTGACCAAAGGGCTGGGTCATAATCATATCTAACACAGCGGATCAGCATCGCGATCCAAAAGGCAATGCTGCCAACCTTCTGGGCACACTGCCAATAGATAGCGATTTGGGGCACATTTTCTGTTTATAATTTATCTTAAGTCTATTTAAAAAAAAAATTGCATTAATTTTTACTTTATGTCTAGGTTCATTGTTTATAGTTTATTTTAATGTTATCTGTTTTAGATGTTTGATAAAATGTACCTTTGTAAGTTAATGTATAAATAATAGTTATATTTTTGAAAATAAACTAGCGTCAGCCCGCAACTTCAGCCGCGTGTGACTCGATAAAAAGTTTCCACCCCTTTTTCATCCATTTAGGGGTCACACAAAACCTTTTCTAACTTGCGCTCCATAACATTTAAGATAATGTATGATCTAAATTTCAAGCTTACGAGTATATCCTTCACACTTAATTTTTTACAAATATAGTAGCGTATATGGTGTGTGTAGTTTTAGGAAGTACTCATCATCATCATCATCATATCAGCCGAAAGACGTCCACTGCTGGACATAGGCCTCCCCCAAAGAGTGCCACAATGACCGGTCCTGCGTCACCCGCATCCAGCGGACTCCCGCGACCTTCACCAGGTCATCAGTCCACCTTGCGGGGGGTCTACCCACGCTGCGCCTTCCGGTTCGTGGTCGCTACTCGAGAACCTTTTCGCCCCAACGGCCATCGGTTCTACGAGCAATGTGCCCCGCCCACTGCCACTTTAGTTTATCGATTCGGAGGGCTATATCGGTTACTTTGGTTCTGGTTTGGTTAGGAAGTACTAATAACTGCATATCGTCAAAATGGGTACGTCAGTACACGTACATATGACTTAGTCTTACGGGAGTTTTATAATTAAAATTGTTAGCGTCACATCATTACTTTATTTTACGCTCCCCAGAGATGCGTTTTGTAAAGTCATCGTTTCAGATTAAGCCGATTTTATTGACTCGACTAACGTTGTAAACAAATCTCTTGAGCCGGATTGATGGAGTCACTCGATCGTGCCATCGGAGCCTGATAAATGCCAAACACTGCCTAATCACGGGCCATGATAATGCGTTTTACTGACTTGAGAGTTATTTAGCTTTCCGAATAAATAAAATGAGAGAGACATGAAAAATCCACACTCAAGTTTGCACTTTCAGCTAAGGCTTAGAACTCAAAAATGTATTACTTTTAGGACTAATATAACGTGCTAGTCGATTACCAATCCGTTATACTAACTTGCGCATTTTTTCCACTCTCCCTCCGCAAAATACATTACGCAAATAAATATAACAAATCACCACTAATAATACTAAAACAACACGTGGTTTGCCTTTCTACTAGACACCCTCAGAAATCCTCCGATATGGGCAAAAGAAGACTAAATTGTAATTTCTAAATGGAAATTTTGAGGAAATGTTTTCCAATAGTGATTTCATATAAGTAAATAACAATAAAAGTCAGACAATAATAGTTTCACATTATTCTTGAAAGTATCAAACATGCATTTCAAAAAAAAATTTGAGCAAATTTAAATCTGCAGAGCACAAAATTATTCACGTCTGATCTTAAGGTACAGAGTCAAGTGACTATAAACCATCTAATAAAAACGAAGAAAAAGTTTAAATACTTAATGTAGAAATTACCTTAGCCTGTTGCTGTTAACTAACATACCGGGTGTTGCCTGTAACATGAGCAAAAAAATTAAAACGGAGATTCTACTCCTCAAAGTATACAACGTTTTTTCAGCGACTTTGAAAAATAACTTGTGGTTTATTTTTTAGTACACTTTAAAGTTTATTCAAGTCATTCAAGCACGCAATGTATTGCGAAATCGATTATGTCTGTAGGGTGACAAGACTGACAAGCAATGTTAATTAAAAGGATTGTAATAAACATTGAAAATACTATTATTCGACGGTTGAAAGGCTATTTGGTTTAACCGACATTTATTGAACTTTACAAAAGAGCCATTTAAAGTTTTTTTTTTTTTCAAAAAATAAAAAATAAAGAAACCATTTTGGTATTTTTAAACGAAACTGCCACCAGATATTCTATGTAAAAGCCACGTAATTTGAATATATTGGTGAAAAAATGAGCATAGTATATCTCGAAATAAGTGTCGTTTCATACAAATCAGCCACATATTAGAAAAAGGCTAATTGGTTTAACTGCCACCAGCATCTGCCACCGGAGACAAGCTAAATAGCTGAAATGTCTATAAGCACATTTTTCAGAAAATGGCGAAATGTGTGAACCACTATCGTCCATATATTATAGGGTAAGGCAAAAATTTCAAGCGTTTTTTTAAGCAGAATTAGGGGTAATTGAAATTGAAATTGAATTGAAATTGAAACTTTTTATTGCAGACCGTGGTCCATATTTTGTTAGTACTACATGATTTATTTACATTCTATGATATATACTTATTCTATAGTTAGTAAGCGATGACAATACAATACAAACAAAAATAAAAACTAAGAACTTAAGAACTACTTACATGCTAGATTGGGCGGCTGCTCTTACATGGAGCTGCATCCAGTGCTTCTGGAATGGGCAGTCCAGCCTGTTGGTCACCAAGGATAGGATGCCATTGGTGCCGCCGCGAGCACGCTGTGCCAGAGATGCGGTGCGTTTGCGTATAATCGCATGGAACCCGTCAGTGCGTGCTTCCGCAAATATACCAGACGCACTGCAATGTCGCGGCAGCCCCATTAGCATCCTAAACCCATTATTATACTGAACCCTCATCGTGTTCAGCGTTCTCTGCGTATACTTCACCCACAGGCTGCACGTGTAGAAGTTTTGACAGAATGCCTTAAAAAGCGAGATTTTTACTTGTTTTGTACATCGTGCAAACCTGCGGGCGAGCATATTACACCTTACCGCTAGAGCTCTTCTCTCCCTCTCAATGTCTACTCCGTCCGATAAGTCATCGGTTAACCAGTGGCCAAGGTACTTAAATTGTGACACACGCTTAATCACACTCGCGTACAGGAACGCTGGTGGCACATTACCAATGTGACCACCTTGCGGCCTAAACACAAGGAGCTCTGTTTTTTTGGTGTTATACCTAAGCCCATGGATCCCCGCATATGTTTCGCAAATTGCAAGGAGCTTATTTAGAGCGCTGATTGCGGGAGTCAGCAACACCATGTCATCTGCATAACTTAAATTGTTGACGAAGGTGCCGTCAACAGAGCAGCCGACTTTAGTGTTGCTGAGTTCCACAATCAGGCTATTTATGTACAAGTTGAAGAGTTTAGGTGATGTTAACCCACCTTGTCTAACTCCGCACTTCAACCTGTACTCATCCGAATAAGCTCCCGCCCATCTGACAGTATTAGTCTGGTTTTGATACCAGAAGCGAAACAGCTCCGTGACTTCATCCGGGAGATCTGTCTCACAGCGCAACTTTCTCCACAGTACATCATAAGCCACGAGATCGAACGCTTTTGAGAGGTCCAGGAAGCACGCATACACCGGTGTCTTCCTGGTTGTATAATATTGGACAGTGTGCTTGAGGCATAGCACCGCTGCCTCAGTGGATAGCCCGGGTCTAAAGCCAAACTGGGCGTCATGAAAAGAAAGGTGCTTTGTTAGGATGCGATCAAGCAAACTGTCCAATATTTTAGCTGTTATCGTGGCCAATGAGATCGGCCTGTAGTTACACTTGTCAGACACATCCCCGGTTTTATTTTTCACGAGCGGAATGACTACCGTTCGCATCAGATTATCGGGTAAGTACGAATGTCGGAAACACAAGTTAAATAAAAGAGCAAGTACCCTCGGTAAGTGTACCCCCGCGTGCTGCAGGTGTTCAATGCTCAGACCGTCATGCCCTGGGGACTTTCCCCTTGACATATTTTTAATTACAGAAGCCACGTCTGCTGCAGTAATATTAATAAGCGACGTCGACGCACGACGGTTCTGAGCACCAAACTCCCCCATCACGGGCGGTCGCTCCGGCGGCTCGACCTTGAAGTGCTCCATAAACAGGTTCGCTATATTTGTGGGTTCCACTTCACCATCTACATTCATAGGAAGGCTCGCCCGCGGACTGAGTTTACTTGTCTCCTTCCAAAACCTACGAAAGTTTTTATTGGTGTGATGTGACGCTAAGATATCCATTTTTATTTGCTCCTCATTCTCTTGACACCACTTAAGTCGTGCTTTAAACGCTTTTCTGGATGCACGCATATCCTCGTAAATGGGGCCTTGAGAAGGTTTACCATACAAAACCCACGCTTGAAAGCACCGACGAGCCTCCCCATGTAGTTCCTTCACATGTTTATTCCATCCCCCAACCAGGTACCTACCCCTCCGCGTCCTGTTACTGGAACACTCCACAGCCGCTCCACTCAGCACTCGTATTATTGTATTGTACAGCTCATCAAGCACTTTTCTATGGTTAACATCTGTACACATGTCATGAGAGCACTGCCGGAGAGATTCAGGAAAATCCACACTTTTAAGTTCCTCATTACACATTTGAGTATAGTATTTTATTTGCTCACAGCCTCTTTCGCCCCAAATAACATTATTTACAGGTGTGTGTGTTACCTTTAATTTAGCTCTCAACAAATTTAAATTACACGTAATTTGTAACGGAAAGTGGTCGGACCAATATGTACCATACTTTACAGTTACGTCCACAACGGACTCCCAAGCCGCCTTTGTAACCACACAGTGGTCCAACCACCTTGTACATCCGTGCGCATCACTAACAAAGGTATAAGTAGTGTTAGGTACTTGCGGTTGTAATTCTAATTGACTTATAACACGTGCTCATTGATAAATAAATTTGTTGAAATCCCAGAGCCTCAATAAATACTATAAAGAATGGCGGTTGAAGCACTGATATTCAGAGAGCAAGGCATGATTATTCAGCAGACGTCATAATAAATAAAATAAAATGCATGAATAGTTTTTTCTTAAGTTTTTATTACTAATTAAGATGATAAAGAAATTATGAACGTTTCTTGTATTCGTATAAGTTCTAATACTAAGTTATTTGGCAGACTCAGTCTTAGATAAATCAAAATAGTCTTTTTAAAGTTTTAAGATAATTGATAATTCAAACTATACCTCGTATTATATCCAGGTAATGAAACATCATTATCTGGATATTTTATAAAATTGCTTTCGCTATGTTGGAAGTTTTCGCATGTTGGTGATTTTTCTGCACTGGCTTGTTTAGAAACGTGATCATAGACAGTATTATTTTGTTCTTTAAAAGAGTCACTCTTAGATGTAATCTGAAATATAAAAAAAAAACAATTCTATACTATTATGAATAATAATTATTGTATGATACGATGTCTGTAAATTGTAAACAAAATAAGAGAAATAATAAAAATAGGTAATTTTAATGTGACCTCACTTAATCGAAAAATATCTATTTTATATATGTATAATTATGACTGTGTATGTGTATGGTTATTTGAATAGATGTATATAAAGCGTCGAAGTCTACTCATACGCACATACTTTAAAATAATAATTATAGCGGGTGAATAAAAGCTTTCATGTTATGAGGCATCGTAAGAAAAGTGTGATGATGAAAACCATAATTATTATGTTTACATTTTGATCATACCTGATTCCCACTGCTATCGTTATCCCTTTCTTGCTGATGATCCAGGCTAGTTTCTAGGTTATTTTCCTTTCCGCTGGACGGGGATAAGATGCGTTTGTCTTTGTTTTGATTAAAATACGAAGTACTTCCTAAAATGGTTACGCCGATATCTGAACTATTTTCAGGGCCCTGCTTTGTAACTTTTTTCGAACGTAAGTTACGTTCATCTCCTCGTGTATCATATTTTTTAATTTTTTTTCTAAAAAATTTTTGCCGCTCCGATTCCATTGTTTAGCTGAAAATAAAATGAAAAACTATATTTGCATGCCCATGGGTTGACATTGTTTTATTACAATTACAGTACAGAGTTCCCGTAACACCTTTCAGCGCCATAATTAGATCAGTTTCATGGAATCCAATCTACGTCTGTACAATTTCAACTCAAGCGGAAACCGATGATAGGTTGCATTTAACTAACAAGATTTAATTACATACAGACAGACAGACAGACAGAGACAGTCATAAATGATGGACAGATTCTTGGTTTATACAGATTAGCAAGAAAAAAATAAAAAGGTAAGCATAACACTAACAATGATTTTTTTAATTTTCGTTACAGGCTAATGATAAAATGTATAGAATAGTTCAGTGTGCAAATGTTACATCAAAGATTTAAAAATTGCTCTAAAAACAATGCGTGGTAAAAATTAATTTACTGTAAATTCCGAATTTACATAAGTAACGTGTAATATTGATTAAAAATATAATAATACACAACTCTAACAACGTACAGTTCGCAATTAAACACTCAGATGTACATTATCCTAAAATAAAACCCCAACTTACCATAATTTATTTTCTTCACAAACTGACGTCTTACACAAAGCACACACAGCACAAGTAACTCCCGCCACAATTTACGAGTGAATGACGCGCCCGCGCGAGGGGCGGGGGGTATTTATACTCGAGCGACTCAAAGGCGCCGACGCCGGCAAAAGTGTGTTTGTACCGCCGAAACAAAAATCTCTCATAGATATTTTGTTATGCTTAACCTACACTTATATGTAATATTGTCATTTACTTATAAGGCTTTAAATAACATTGCTCAAATGAATACTCTGTTTGAACCAACGATGATAGCTGTAAAAGTCGGGTTCAAAATGCTGAAACAACATACTTCTTAACTTTTGGGTTTTTGTGTAATTGGTCGAAGCGACTCATGTTCTAAAATTATGAAGAAAGCTAAATGGTTTAAGCGACATTTCTGTTTTGTTTTGAACGGAGACTAAATGCTTTAAGTGTCTATACTGGTACTCTTTTGTGGAAGTTTAATTGCTTTAACCGATGTTCCTAGTGTATGATAGATTTTGGCAAAATGGTTCAAATGACAACGAATGGCAAAATTGGGAAGGGAAAAACAGTTTAAGCGGGAACGGATCAAAAATATACTTAGTTTAAGTCACGTTTTATTTAAAAGTGCGATTTTTTATGGTACTTCATACTTAATTATTTTTAAAGTGGCCCAAAATTTAGGGAGGATTAAGCGCCATCAAAGTCGTCTGATCGCAACGAAACCGAGCTCATTCGACGGAGAAAAATCTGCTGATTCCGATGATATATATAACTCAATATCGCCCAATGTGTCGCTTAAACCAAATAGCCTTTCAACCGTCGTAATATATTTATTTAAAAACCGGCCAAGAGCGTGTCGGGCCACGCTCACTGTAGGGTTCCGTAGTTTTCCGTCCGTCACAGTAAGTGTCCCCACTTAAGAGTTAATAACACCGCCATGTAGGATATGATATGAGAGTTCCACGTACAGCGACATCTATCGGCAAATTAAGTAAACTATTGCGCGCGAGCATAAAGTATGGAAGATGATTTTTATGAGATAATTCTTTATTGCGTGAACCGATTTTCACCGTTTTTACTTTATTTGAAAGCACGTCATTTCATTCTAATTTTGTAGAAATTACAGGTACAATAAACACCTGCTTATACGGTTAAATTACAAACTTAGTTCAGAAATTATTTTGTATTTTTTTTTTCAAAAACTATTCATCCTATAAAGTTCAAAATAATTTTCCTAGAAAGTTTTTATAAAGTTCTACTTTTGAGATTTTTTTCATATTTTTAAAACTTATGGTTCAAAAGTTAGAGGGGGGGAGACGCATATTTTTTTTACTTCTGGAGCGATTATTTCCGAAAATATTTACATTATCGAAAAATGATTTTAGGAAACCCCTATTCATTTTTAAATACCTATCCAATAATATATCACACGTTAGGGTTGAAATGAAAAAAAAATCACTCCCCACTTTACGTATAGGGGAGGTACCCTAATTAAAAAAAATTCCACTTTTTATTTTACCACTTTGTCGGCGTGATTGATATACATATTAGTACCAAATTTCAGCTTTCTAGTGCTAACGGTCACTGAGATTATCCGCGGACGGACGGACGGACGGACGGACGGACGGACGGACGGGCAGACATGGCGAAACTATAAGGGTTCCTAGTTGACTACGGAACCCTAAAAAAGAGATCTAAAGACTACATATTTTTTTAAAGTTGTTGAACAAAAGTTGTATTGTTTAAGGAGTATCTACATAGGCTGCTATTTATATATCCGGAAACCGGGATTACAATCTTCTTAAATAGCATATTTGACCTCCATGGTAAAATTTGAACTTTTTTAAGTACTGGCCGGTATATTTTTTCTTTCTTATTAACGCTCGTGTTTTGTTTTTGACGGGTTTTAAATGTCATCTCGCAGCAAGAATGGAACTCACTCGTGAAAATATTCGTGCTATGATTTATTATGATTTTCGGCGTGGTTTAACGCAACAACAGTGCATAGATCAACTAACTTCAACTTTTGGTGATGAAGCCCCATCTAAAACTACTGTGTATCACTGGTTTAGTGAGTTCAATCGTGGACGTAGTATGCTTACGGACGAAGTTAAGGCAGGTCGCCCGAAATCGGTCGTTGTACAACAAAATATCGAGGCTGTGCGAAAACTTATAATGGACGACCGACATGTTACGTACCGCGAGATAGAGGCGACTCTGGGTATTTCTATGACCAGCATTAATAGCATATTACATAATTATTTGGCTGTAAAAAAAATTTGTTCGCGTTGGATACCCCACAACTTAACAAAAGAGCAAAAAGATGCTCGCGTCGAATGGTGCAATAAAATGTTAAAAAAATATAACCGTGGTGACTCAAAAGCCGTTTATAACATCTATACAGGTGACGAATCCTGGATCTATGCATACGATCCCGAAACGAAGCAACAATCAACGGTATGGGTGTTTCAAAATGAGCCGAACCCTACGAAAGTTACTCGTGCAAAAAGTACATTGAAACAAATGGTGGCCTGCTTCTTCGGTATTAATGGCCATGTAGCTACAGTGCCACTAGAAAACCGTAGAACGGTTAATTCAGAGTGGTACACGACCATTTGCTTACCGGAAGTATTTGAACAAATTCGTAAAACTAACCAGCGACGAAGAATCATTCTTCATCATGACAATGCCAGCTGTCATACGTCACGCGAAACAACTCTATTTTTGGAGGGTCAAAATGTGGATTAACGGGTCATCCGCCGTACAGCCCTGACTTGGCACCCAACGATTTTTATTTATTTCCAAATATAAAGAATAAATTACGCGGTCAACGATTTTCGACCGCTGAAGATGCTGTCGACGCATTCAAACAACACGTTATGGAGGTACCTCAGGCGGAGTGGCAGAAGTGCTTTAAAAATTGGTTCACGCGAATGCATAAGTGCATAGATCATCAAGGGAATACTTTTAAAAACAATAAAACCATTTTCAGCCGTGTACGTTTATTTGTTTTTTTGTTTCCGGATATATAATTAGCAACCCTCTTATGTTTTAATTTATTGCTCGTGTTACAGGCAACACCCGGTATATATGAGAGCGAGATTTAGCGTTTTCTGAAGACTTATCCTTACAAATACTTTCACATTGTATACCTACTAGCGCGTCTCCTTGCTTTAGGTATGTTTCTCTTACGTAACAATTTTAGTATCCAGGAAGATACCGTGCTAAGTGGAAACTTGTGTTGTATCTAAGCTTTTAAGAAAGTGTCATATGTCTTTTGTAATATTGTAGGCATAAAGCATGTGTACCTGTACTATATATAGGTTGTTTTACCTCTTAAGGCTACGTACTTGGACACATAGGTAATATACCCATGAATGAGGCAAAAACTTTTGAGAAAAATCAAAATTTAGTTTTGTTCTCTTTTGATGAGGTTGTCGTTATATTAAAACGAATAGAATATGTATCCTTGTGAATGCTAGTCCATACATCACTACTACATCTTTTACTTAGATATAACTTTACCTATATCTATATAAAAAAAAAAAGTCTGTACTTACCAAAAAGAGTTACGTGTCGCTCAATCGTTGTAAACGCGCAAATATCAAAGTGGTTTTTATAAAAACTGAGTGTGAGGATGACATTTGGGATGAGATTTCTAAGTTGTAACAAACCAAGTAGACAGAAAAATTGTTTGTAGTTCGAGTTAGTACCTTGCTTCCAAGTAATTCCATTAGGTACACTGAAGTATATTCGAGCATGTAGGGGAAACTGCGTATGTTTGTATCAAATTTTTTATTTCCCAGTTTAGTTTTAACATGTTTGGCAAGGGAGATATTTTATGGAAAAATATGTTGACCATAAACGTGTATTCCATGAGGTTGCTAAATATAAAATTATATTTGAAATAATATAATAATAATCAAAGCTAAATAAATTGACTGTTTGATATGATGCCCACGGCAGCTTTTTATCACCGCACCGCTCGCCGCCGGCAGGGTGTTCATCCCCACACCCTGGAGCCCAATGGGTCGCGCACAGTACGATTTAAGAGGAATTTCCTCCCACGAACGCTGCGGCTGTGGAATGAACTCCCTGCCGAGGTTTTCCCAGTGGGCTACAGTATGAGGTTCTTCAAAAAAGGAGTGTATAGGTTCCTAAAGGGTAGGCAACGCGCATGTAAATCCTCTGGGGTTGCAGGCGTCCATAGGCTACGGTAACTGCTTACCACCAGGCGGGCCGTATGCTTGTTTGCCACCGTCGTGGTATAAAAAAAAAAAAAAAAAAAAAAATTGAGCAGAATTACTAGATTTAGAACGTTGTAAAGTAATAAATGGCCTATGTAGGTGCAGGCAAGCGAAAGATTCTATAATAGAATCACGAGCGTAGCGAGTGATTCTAAAGTAGAATCTTGAGCGTAGTGAGGGACTCAAAGGCACGAGATGCAAATAACTTTGGTCTCATGTTGCTCATACAACTTTTCACCTCAACAGTGAGAACAAAGACATAAGAAATAAAATGCAACATGAATGTAATAACATCACTTTTATTGAAATTATACTATATCCAGTGTCGACGAAAACATTACAGACAATAACCATTTTAAATTTAAATAATCGCAGAGTCGGCTAAACCGATTTTGAGAAGACATTTCTAAGAACCATAGATAGAAAACAAACTTTTACTTAAATAACACAAAAAAACACCTCATTCAAATCAGTTCATCCATTTAAGAGCTAGAGTGCACATACAGGAAGCAGACATATACATACTCGTACATGCATAACTCTTTTTGCGTCGCCGTCGTCGGGAATTCAAAAGTATGAATAAGTACACATTAAATAAGTTAATAACAATAACTCATAATCACTCATATAGATTAGATGGCACATTCATGTAACTAACGGAATAGTTTTTAATTTTGGTATCTTCTATTTTCCACCCTAGTCCAGGGGGCGATTTTTGTGATTCGAGCGCTCGAATATGACATTTAAAATTCTAAAAACGAAGAAGTGGACCATGATCCTGGACCATGACCCGGGTCTGGACCAAGATCCTCAATCAGACCATAACCTAGATTTGGACCATGTCCCAGATCCAGACTCAAACCCACACTAAGACTAAGACCTGGTTTAGTAACATACTTGAACTATGCTTGACCCAGATCTTACCCCGAAGTCAACAGCCCCGAACTAAACTTATATATTATAGCCAATAGCAGAAGTAGCAAAGCAGGTGAGGTGCTGAAAATCATCTTAAAAATAATAATAAAGGTCTAGTAAAGTTATTTTGCTGCTGACTGTACACCAACCTGGGTAGGACTCGGAGTACCTAAAACAGTTCATCAAGCAGTTTTTTAGTTACTCAGTACAATAACGACTATACCAACATTTAATTATGATAAGTGAACCAAACAAAATAAAATAAATCCAGACAGGCACACACACGCACACATATGTAGCTACCAGCTATTTCATTTATTTTGCTTTGTTCAATAAATCTTTTTATGACAAGTTAAAGATTAAGTTTAGTTATTTATAACTTGTAATTAAGGCCGATACTAGTTAAATTTTAAAGTTAAAAGTTGAAAGTACAATTGTTGCAATTATTTATAGTAAGATTGATGGTTTTATTTGGCTTATTAATGTTAGCAATTTGTGTTTGACTGTTTATTAATTTTTCTTTCTTTGCAGGTGAATTTTCTATTTGTGCAGGATCTATAGTAGCTGTAAAAGTAGGGGACTCAGAAGGGCTATTTGAATTTGTGTACATGCTTTGAACATTATTTTCCTTGGAGGTGCCCGGTCGACTCCATGGGTCTGATGTCTGTTGTTCTAATATTGACTTTAATCGATCTCCAATTCTGTATTCTTTTGATGTTTCTGGTTTGCTTTTTTTACTATTGTGTTTCAAATCTGAGGTATGTATGATGTTGAATTTATTTCGGGTATCAGGATTAGAGCTACCTGGACATGCAGGGTCTGTGTTTTTTATGTTTATGGCTTCCACTATACGTTGGCAGATTTTGGATTTATTCTCTATCGAATCCTCTATATATCCTTCTGCTACAGTGCTAGACCTCCAGCCGCCGTGACGCTTCAGCGTTGTGAGGTCTGCTCCGGAATCTGCCAAAAGGGTGGCCGATGTCCGTCGAAAACAATGCCCAGTGTATAGTGGAGGATCAGCAAGTTTCAAATATGTAGCAATTTCTCTTGGTGTCCCACCTATTTTGTTGACGCCCATAGGCTGTCTTGTACACTTGCCATTATGATATTGCAGAAAAAAACGGTCTGTCTTTGTATTTGCAGGGCGTAAAGATTTATACGTTTCAACTAATTGTACATACTCCTCACGTACAACAAAGGACCTATCAATATGTGTTTTTGTGTTTGGCAGGTTTATTAACAGTAACGTTTCAGAGTGCTTTTCTATTGCATTTACAGTGAGATTTAAGAGCTCGTTTGTGCGACACGCTCCATTTATTCCAATTATGAGAATAACCTGCAACAAAATAATGACATTAAGATTTATACAACAAAGTTACAAATTTATTTATTAGAAATATAGTAAAAAAGTAAACATGGAATGATGCTTCAAAATAATAAAATCTCATCAAAGCCGGTCTTGCCAACTCAAATACTACAAATAGTAAGTATAGGTAGGTACTTACTTTCGCGGCCAGAAAATTATTATCTGGAGCTTCATTTATAAATTTCCCTACGTTGGACGCTGTGAGAGTTTTCGACTTCTTAGATTTGTGTCCCAACGCAGACTTTTTTAAAAATGATACCACTTTTGAGTACCTTTCGATGTGCACGTCTTTCAGTGTTTTGATAGTAGCTTTTAGCATCGAAAATATGCTCCACATTGTGGAGGGTTGTTTCGTTGCCGACAGATGGATAAAGTACGACAAAAGGACAGTCTCTGAAAAAGTTTTAGCACCTTTTTCTATTCTCCATTTGTTGAAAGTTTCATAGGCTTTCAAGTATTTCTCCCGCGATTTATCGGGAAGAAAATTCAATTCAGCATTCTGAACTGTTACTTTTAGCTCCTCTGGAGTTAAACCAGCTTCATCGTCACTCGATTCACTCATGTTTTCGCAAAGATACAAAAAATATTAGAATTTACACCACAACAGAACAAACAGTTGAAACTTGTGAAAAATATTTTAAGAAACGAACAATGAACCGCGCATTTGTTTTTAAAAGAGCGTTCGGTTACCTACTTACTAGAATATTGGTACGAAAGATGTTGCATTATTTTTTTATATTGTTATTCGTCTGTCGTTTTTTTAGCTTTATTGTTTTTATTTTACAATATAACAAGTAAATTATGTCAATTATTGTAGGATAATTAAAATAAAATAATAATTTTAAAGAAAATACAACTAAAAGTTCATACTCGTGCGCGATTCTGAACGTTTCGTTCTGACTCTAGCCGTCATTGGATTTCATTTTTTTCGGTCCGAATTAGAGTTGAGGCACTTAAGGAGTACAAGGAAGAATATATTTAAAAGAGATAAATTATTTTTTACGTGATAATCTTATGATTTTTCCGGCTATACATGTTTTATTTTAAAATAAAGTACGTAAATTATTTTAAGTTTTTTATGTTTACATCTTTTAGAAAATAGACTTTAAATAAATAATGTTTGCAAAAATACTTCTACGTATTTTGGAACGTTTCGTTCTGAATCTGTTGCAGGGGTCTACTATTGAAACATTGAAAGTTCAGTAAACGATCAAATGACGATTAAAATATTTCTGTCTCTTTCCATTTACTAATGACGTGAAAAAGACAACTCTAATAGACTGAAGCATTTCGATTTTGTATTAGACCCCGGGAGTGGAACTGACGTTCTAATTTCAAGGTCACTTCAAGGTCATTTTGTCTCACTCTCGCAGCAAAATCGAATTTTGCTCACTGTTTTTAGACAGCAATGAACCCTTGTTCGAGCTGCTGAGGTGAAAATATAATTAACCTTGTGGTCAAATTTCAGAGTTTGTTTTTTTTCTTTTGCAACTTTTGGTTTATTTCATGCCAAAAGAAAGTAATGAGATTTTTAATAGGTAAGCCTGTTTGCCGCATTTTACATTACGCATTACGGGCATTGCTAAATTTTGCAAAAATATGTTGGCATCAAATTTGTAAGTTTACTAAACATATTAAGCAAGTTGACTAGTTTTTTTCTGAGATCAAACGTCTATAGGTCCATGTTATTTCATAACTTCTGGTGATCTGTTTAAAAAATTATTGGTACAGGCAGCAACGAAAGTTGCCGAACGAAGTAAAAATACAAATGTAACTAAACACATAAATATTACATAAGTTAAGTAAGTAACTCATGACGCACGAGACTTCAGGATGCATCAGGTTCATACTAATACCACACCATTAATGCTAAAATCAATATCATTAAGTAATTATATAATCATGCTTGCAACACAACGCTACATTTTCATTCAACATATTTAGTAACAAAATCTATAAATTCTGAAACAATTCGCAGTGAACAGAAACTTATATGTACAGGTACATATTTCCAAATTGTCTTAACTTTTGCTAAACTTTCCTTTGCTTGTACAGTCTTGGCAACTAAAGCGAAACTTGTCACAAAGTTTGCTTCATGTCTTTTATGCACTGCAAAGATATGCTGAATATTGACCATATAAGTCTTTTAGGTCTTCTATTCTTTGTAGCCGTAAGAACATTGAGTCCCCGTTTTCACCCAATTTCAAAAAAATACAAGCATCAAACATACAATGAAATATTGTCGTTACGTCGATTGTAATCATCATCATTAGCCTGTATCAGTCCACTGCTGGACATAGGCCTCTCCCATGGCACGCCACTGAGCTCGATCTTCAGCTCTCCTCTTCCAATCTGTGCCCGATATCGTCGCCTCACCTTGCTGCAGGGCGCCAAGCACTGCGTGTGCTATCATACGGTCTCCACCCAAGAACCAGCTTTCCCCAAAGGCATCGGTTCTTCGGCATATGTGGCCTGCCAATGCCATTTCAGCTTGCTTATTCGTTGAGCTATGTCGGTAACCTTGGTTCTCTGACGAATAACCTCGTTCCGGAAGCTCGCTGAGCAATCTTGAGCTGGTGGACACGTTGCACAGTGTGTGGCCACGTTGCAGCTTTGTATGTAGACAGGCAAGACGCACTGGTTAAAAACTTTAGTTTTTAGGCTCTGTGGTATGGGCGATGAAAAGACTCGACGTAGTTTCCCAAATGCTGTCCAGCCTAGCTGTATGCGTCTCTTAATCTCCTTGTCTAGGTTGTTGCTATCTAGTTGGAGTATCTGACCTAGATATAGGTACTCAGAAACAACCTCGAGAGGGATTCCGTTTATGGCGATAGGTACCGGGTCGATATGATCATTGATCATGACTTTCGTTTTTTCTAAGTTCATCCGGAGACCGATCCGCTGAGATGAAACAGCCAGGCTATCCAGCATCTGTTGTAAGTCCTGCAACGTTTGCGCCATAATCATAATGTCACCTGTGATCATGGCAGAAACTTTAATTGCAAGTAACCTTTGCGTTAATTATGGATTTACGAACAGCTGGTTTTGATTTGTTTTTTTATTCGTAACATGGTGGTTATCATCTCTGAAGTGAGGTTAATAGAAGTTTACGATAACGCTAATTGTCTTGAGAACGAAATTTTTAATTAAAAATAGTTTACTTTACTATGATCCCTCTTTGTTATACCATATTAAGCCTTTATAGTATTACTTATACAGGAAGAACACATCGTTACGAGACCAGAATAATATATGCGAATGGGAAATGAAATGGCGGTTCTGGCAATATTTGCATACTTAGTTTGTTTCACGTTGTAGCGGACGGGATTACTTTTGTTGTGGGAAATGTTTAATATCTAAATGTTGACAATATAATTTAAATTTTAAACTAATGCAATAACGTCGCTAGCCTACGGGCCAAACATATTTTATTAAAACTTCGCTGTTAGACATATTTAAAGGTTCGTAGGTACTTTTTGGCACGTTCTTTAAACCCTTTATTAACACGTTTCTAGTTTTTGAGTTGCAAGTGCTTAAAATGTCCTCAATTAGGGTGCTTTTAATTATTTTAATTTGCGATAGCTACAGGAAAGGTGCGAACGCAATTAGCTTCTAATAATTTATTTATTTTATTTTTTACTATAAAATACGTGTTCTTGAGTGGAGATCGCGTCTCGGCAAACGTAGTGTAAGACGCCCTCCGGCCAGGTGGGATGACGATCTGCGAAAGACTGCTCATTAGGGGAGGCCTATGTCCAGCAGTGGACTAATATAGGTTGATAATGATGATAAAATATGTAAGACCCTGCCGTGAATTTTTCACCGGATGGTCTTTTCGGAAGATCAGCGCTGGCTAATGCTAGCAACATGCTGAGAAGAGACCATTTCGTGACACTTGTCTCTCCAATTATCTGTAATTTATTTGTTTTTTTTCTGTAATGTCACGAATAAATATATTTATATTTCTATTTATATTTCCATATATGTATTCGTTAGACAAACCCCATATAGATTGTTAAGGGTTAAGTAGGTATTTAAAGGCTTATAATTTTCCGGGTATCTAAAACATGAATCGGCAACTTTTCTAAGGCATATAATAATATAAGTTGGCCGTGAATTAATATTTTAGCGACAATATTTTTTATAAGCCTTCAACATGTGGTATCATATTATTGAAAAACGGCAGCAATATATACCTGACCAAAAAATTTACCGGGAACTTGAAATAATAGGTTGGCAACAAAAATATTAACTTGGCATCTATTATTCAAAGCATTGTTGCCAGCTATTTGTGTCTACCTAATTAACCATTTTTGGGCATCAATTGCTGGTATCATTTTAATTATGGGAGCACAAAAATTTCAGGAAACTGGAATATTTTTAAGGTTCCGTACCAAAATGGTTTAAAAGGCAGCATGTACTCTGTCTTGTCACAATGTCTATTTGCTCCGAAATTGCTAGATCGATTGAGCTGAAATTTTGTAAGCTGTATGTCCCCTGGTGCTTTAAGGGGGTAATTAAGAAAATTAAAAAAAACAACAGGATGCACTCCGGGAGTGCCGGCAGAAGTGAAAACTTGAATATTAACGTTGTGCATTTTTGATATTTTGGAATGGTTAGGGAATAATTTTGCACGAATTGCTTTAATTATCAGTATAAAAGTACTATCATTTATGTGGCAAAATACAATATTCATTTATTACGCTATCGTTCACAAACATGACAAATTTATATTACATTCAAAATTTAACATTCAATAACATTAACTTCAGAACTATAACAATTATTTATTCGATCAGGTCACGTGTCCGTCTTACGAATTTTCAATCTGACGAATCTGTCGGTCACGTGACCTGTCGCTAGTTTAACGTTTTTTCTTTCAGCCCTATGAGGGAAAACTACGACAATCGCATGGTTTTTCTAATCTAAAAAAAAGGAAGTATAGGTAGATGTTTAGGTAATTCCTACACAAAACGCACCCTTCATATTTTCTATTAACAAGGTAGGTAGGTATTTAGGTAATACCTACACAAAATGCACCATTCATTATGCTCTATTAACTAGGTTGGTATTTTGGTAATACTACACAAAAGGCACCTTTCATTTTTTCTAAATCATATGTGGCATATGAATTTTGGTTCTAGATATCTGACTATAGATACTTACCTACCAATATTCATAGACCCTAGTAACTTTTTAAGAATCCATTTTATCTTATAATTACAGCTCGTGTAAAGTTGCCCGTTGTACTAATATTAAATATGTAATTCACTTTAATTGCTTCCTAAATATTTTAAAAGTACCTTATTTTTAATTTAAAAGGTAATCGTTTTCGATTAAAAAAAGGCTTCTTCAAATGCTTCCCAGTTATAAATTCAGTTTTCAATATAATTATTTGAAACCTACCTATAGTTAAACAATGGCTATTAAGACATTAAAAAACAGCCCATATTGAAATAATGTGCGGCCCCAAATTAGTCGCCAACCTATTAATTTTGGTACCCATTTTTATTTTTTATAGCTTCCCAAATTCAATTATTTAGCAGCCTGGTTAAATACATGCCGTATTTAAATAAGATTTGATAGGTATATTACCGCATTGCAGTCTGTTGTGGAATGTCATAGAGATACATACTAGCTACTAACGACGCCCGTCCCGTTGTTCCGACATAATTCAACAAAGATAAAGCCAATTATCAGAGTGCTAAGTTTAGTTCATTAAACTAAGTCTAGTTCGCTTCTACTCTTAGCTCTAGAAGCTATCGGCAAGTTAGTAATCGGGTTAATTTACAAAATCCTCCAGAACCGACTCCCTTCGACCACTTCCGCTCCTAAAAGCTTCGGGACAGCTTAGAGCAGCGTTAGCATTGTGAAAACTTAAATAAACAGACGAGAAGTTGAGTTGTACGAGAAGTTTTATTTTTATTATGCTAGCTGGTGCCGGATTCTAGTTTTAAAATACATTAACGATGCAATAACAACACAACCTATCTCAAACATAACTCCAACACACAACAAACAATCAACCAATATTTAAGCTGTATTGGAGTTGCGTTGGAATATTACTCAAGCAAATTCTGATATTTCTGATTCAGATGTTTATGCCGTAGCTGTATTGCGTTGTTAATGCATTGGAGTTGTATGGAAGTTGGATCGTGTTTATACGTGTTTTAAAGTCATACGGCCCCTGCTCAATTAAGGTTAGAGAGATAAAGGTTAAATCAACCTTAATCGCGAGAATTGAGCATCAAAGCATAATTAGTTACAAGATGTCACAAAACATCTACGATTATTAAAAAAACTAGGAGAACGATTTCAACCAGTTAGCCTGCCAAACTGGCGCTATACAAATATTTCCGCAGTCACATCGGCGTCCAATTCCCGCTATATATTCACATGGGACAATATCAAATCAACCTAGTCCCACAGTAATAAGGCTTGTGTTGTGATAATATATAAAATGCATATAGATAAATACATAGAAAACATCTACTACTAATATTATAAATGTTATATTATAAATGTTATATTATAAATGTTATATTATAAAACAAAATCTGCAATAAGTATTCCGCCGCAATGTCATAATAACGGCATCCGTGTTACACATTGTTACACTGTGTTTAATAATATTTGATTACCTCGGTGTAGCGTTACCATTATTAAGCTGTGTCCACATGTTTTCCGTGAGAACCCCGGATATTACTTCCCTCGTTTTATTTTACACTCTACGTATACTCGTTACAAATCCTAACCCATTTACCACCGATCAGAACTTGAACCTGCTAACGTTTCCCCCCATTTAATTGGATTAAAGAAAATGCTAATACGTGGAGAAGTTTAGATCAAATACTTTTTATTTCTGCTTTTAAAATCTACTTCGACGTGCTCCGATGCGTATTCCTTCGACATTTTCTTTTTAATTTCGTACATATAGCTAACCTACTTTGCTGATCAATTATTATGTTAGTACACAGAAGCCTATTCGAATATCATAATCTATTATTATAATTAAATCGGTAGCCACCTTCAAAGTAAACCTTAAAAAAATATCTTTTCGAACAACAAATTATGTAATGTGTCTATACTGTCTATAATGTGGCTCTAATTTTAATAATGACTTGACTTGTACGTCTTTTATAAACAATGTTTTATTTGTAAGTATTGTCCATGCACTACTGTCTGGGAAAAGCCTCCTCCATAGTTTTGGTTTTGGTTATAAATAAATTTGTAGTTTTACATTGCTTGATGCATAGAGCTAAGTTCCGACTAAGATCTCAGTCTTGGCATTGTCGACCAAAAATCAGCGCAAGATTTGGCGTTTTAAACCTAATTTAAACTGTTTTGTTTTGTTTTGTTTTTTACATGGTTACCCTGAAAACCAGCGCCATGATAAATTTCATGGCAAATGCTGAGCGGTACCCATTTTGGTGTATTATAACTTGTGTTATTTAATTGTGTATTACTTATGTAAAATATGCCAAATAAAATTTTCTTTACCTTTACTCTTTAAATTTTAGATGTACCTACTTAATATATTGGTAATCAAATTCATGTATTGTTGTGTGACGAAGCCTGTGGTAGACCTGTTTTTGTATCTACCTGACGAAGCCTGCGGCGTGGATTTTAAAATTCTGGATAAAATAATTATCAATGGTAAATAAAGAATTTGTATTTCATGTTAATATATATCAAAGGCGAATAGTACAAAAGTCACTTAAGTAAAACATTGGTCGTCAGAATATTTTTTTTCTTTAGAACCAATCAAGAAACCCGTAAAATTAACGTAGAAGTGTACCCTCAAAAAGCTAGTAAATGAGGGAGAGGAGATGAAAAACAAAGTCCAACGTGTGGCCAGTTCGGACTGCACAGGGGGGGGTCCAGAACACGTAGGGATACCACGAGCCATCCGGTTGCCTCGGACACTGTAACTACGCGCCATTGCTTTAACTATAAGTAACCCTGCCGTTACCAAAATCCAGCAAAGAGCCGGGAACGAGCAGCAGCTTTTAATTAGGACCTAGGATTTGCTTTGAAGAGCGGTCACAGACTGCTTCCTCAGCAACGTCAATTAAATTTAATGTTGTCGAATTGGCAGCAAAATTATGAACATTTATCCGCATTGGCATATTTGTCTTACTACCGAAAAGATTTTTTTCGGTTGCAGGCAACCATTCAAGTACTTAATCAGAAAGGATGTAAATACACTAAAAGATGATCAAAACGGGTTATCTTGTTAAGAAATTTATATTCAAAGAGGTCCAGGTCTTTATTATATAGTGTTGTATCTGCTGGGCATTCACAGCGCGCTTCACGAGCTCTTGCTTAGGCCGACATTCACAGCGCGCCTCGCGCGCTCTTACATCGGGCGCCTCCGGCCGGTGCCCTCAGCCCACGAAGTCGGCCGAAGGCCAATTTTCACAGCGCGGCGCGCTCACATATTGGCAGCGTAAGATACGCAAATGCCGACGCTTTCTTGCATTGCCTATGAAAGGTCGTTGTATATTCTTTAAGGAGAGTTTGTCTATTCAGACGTCCGTCATTTTGTGTCAATAAGGAGTTATGATACTTTTTATACACTGAGGCATTGAAAATATGTTGGCAACTTTATTTATATGAATCTCCGCTGTTAAGATTCTGACATTAGATCTTATTTTTTTCTTCAATTAAAGTCAGAAAGGGGCCCAGGAGCCAGTTTTGGTAACTTTTTTCCGTGGCTCCTGATCCTGACAACTGAATGACAAGTAGTACATGACAGTGTCATCTGTACTGCCATAATTTACTTCTATATTTACTTATAAACCATAAACTTGTAAATTTGTCGATAACTTGAAGTTGAAAATGCCCATAACCGGCTCAGTGGCCTCAACCGGGGCATCTGCCCTATATAGAGTGCAGGAAAATGAAGCATACGCTTGAAGTAGCTGTCTTTTGCAAACTGCGGAACCTAAACACAGAAATACTTTGTCAATCGTTCGACAAAAAGCTGCGCTCTTTTGAGTCTGGCCTAGGCGGACTGGAATCCAGTCATTTAAATCACTAGCAGTGAGCGGTCGCATGCCTAGGCATTTTTATTTTAACTTGTACTTTAAGGCACGACTTAAGTGTGTTTTTAGCAACGTCTTAACCGTCACATTCCTGACAAAATGTATGGGATTTGACATTGCTCGTCAGTGTTGTGACGATTGCTACCCGGCCGTTAATGGTACACAGTTAAGTGATAATGCCCACCTATATGTTACTCGTGGTTAATTTGATAAAGTCGAAATAAAAGTTGGGACGAATTGCTATGATATCATTAATACCTAGGTAATAGAAGATAGAAAAACATAGGGACATATTTTTTTATTAACTCTTTCTGAAATAGTATATATTGACCACGACAGAACGAAGACATACGCATTAAAGATAAGGGGCAGTTTATTTGTTATTTTGTACAAATTAGCAAACTAATAAATGTTCCCATTTATACGATTTTAAGCTAACATGATCTCCAAAACGGCTTCTGCGATTTGCTTAAAGTTGTTATACTACTGTTGGCACTTAGATAGGTTTTAATTTAACACAATGGATTGTATGGTACTGTGGTACGGGCAGGTTTCCACAACTCGACGTCTAGCACCTATTTTGCGTGAAACTCGATGGATAGCGTTGTTATATTTCTCAGAGGTTTTCCAATTTGTAATCTAGTCTTGTTTCCTACTACATCCATCCATATACCTTGGAAATAATATGCAGATAACACAATACACGGTTTACTAATTTAACTATTCACTCCTGAAGACCCCTAGTCCCGTAGGCTTAAGAGCCGCTTTACGTTAGCCGCGTTAGTTCGAAGTTTGTTTAGCGACACGTCACTCTCAGAGGCGACCGTTAATTTTCAAATCATCCACGCCCACGGCTGTTGAGCTAGTTTCCTAAGTGGCTGGTAAACTAATCGTCAAAATATTTTGGTATATTACGGTCACGTAGCGTGTTAAAAAGTAACCTTTTTAATTAAAGTCCAAACACTTGGTAAGACCGTTGTGCTGAGAAACGATACCAATTAATGTGTTTAGTTTCTAATTAATCCACTCGGCGAAATAAAATAAAATAATGTGGAAAATTGTATCATTCCATTGTGATATTCCGCGATACAATTTTCGGCAATGATTTTAAGAACTGCACCTACCGCATAAAACTATTTAGTCCGTAGACCTGCCAGTTCAAACTATATTAATTTGACTTCATTTTGACACTTCGCAGTACAGTTCATAAATATTAGATTGCGGTCTTGAGCTGCAAATTATATCTAAGTGGTATAAATTTTTGGTTTACATATTTAGGCTTGTTAGCTGTTATAGTTATTAACGTTGAGCAAAATAATATTTCAAGAATTGCCTATGACTCAACGCAATTCGCCTGGGAAATCAAGATTTACTATGCAAACTAATTAATTTGATCATAGTTGATAAGTAAATTGAAATTCAGACAAATACCCTCCGAGCCATTACTGAATTTGCTTTCTCAAAATATTAAAGGCTTCTAATTTTCAATTTCGTTTAAATTGCACCTAATAGAAATTTTATTGCAATTTAAACATGAACTTTTCTTATAATCTCCGATGGAGTTAGAAGTTTTCAAAGCCCGGTATGTCAACAGATCGATGGGTAAACACCCGGGGGATGAGGATTGCGGCGTTAGCTAAAGGTGGTTTCACATTTAAATTAGATAGTCTGTTCGGAAAGAGAAGTGTCGTAGAATGTACGAGTTCCCATATAAACTACTTATCTTTACGGACAAACTATTTATTTTCTTCGTTACAGCAGTTAGTATTTTTTTTTTTGAGAAATATTTAAATCGCGGAGCAAAAAATACTGATTGCTCAACAAAAAATGCAATTGTACACAGCAAAACCGAAGTTAGATGATGTTATTACATTTATTAACGCCAAAATTGCAAAAGCGAAATCCTTACAGTTTCGTCATGTCCGTGTCCGTCCGTCCGTCCGTATGTCACAGCCATTTTACTCGGAAACTATAAGACGTAGGTGTCTTAATCAAATTTCGACATACGGTGTATTTTGTATGACGCCATTTAGATATGTAGCTAAATTGCACAAAAAGTATATTTAGGGGGGCGCTCAAAAAAAATGTTTTACCAAATACCAACATACTGCATATCAATCGATAGGTCTTTAAAAATAACATCAAGGGTTTTTAGAACAAATATGAAAATAAATGATAAGATGCGCCTTACCACATACTTCATACGAAAATTGTTTTCAACATTATCGGTTCAACCATTTTTGAGTTTTCTCCAAAAAACTTCTTCCACAAGCATCAGATACGACCTTTTAGTAACAGTTTGGTTCTTATTCCATTGAAGGTATATCTTATACCCTCCATTATGCGTGGTCCGAGACGCACTTGGCCGGTTTTTCTTCTTTTTTCTTAATATAGCGCTGCCTGGCTGCCTAGCCTAGTCTGGCAGAAGTCGTTTGACTTTCAATCCGGAGGTATCGGGTTCAACCCCCGGTCGTACCACAAAGTTTTTAAGAATTTGATATTTACCAGTTAAAAGAAAACATCGTGAGATTCGTGGGGAAATCGGACCTGATTTCTATACGGTCTTGTTTTCCATCTGGGTTAGAAGGTCAGACGGCAGAAGCTTTCGTAAAAGCTATTGGCTACGCCAATTTAATGGTATTAGGTTGCCCAAGCTTAATCGAGCCGCGGAAAAAAACCGGGACTAACGCTAAGAGGATGATGATGGAAGTGTAATGTTGTAGAGCATCATATTTGAGTATATTATTATCACACAAATATGTTTTAATTTTAATCTACAGCTGTCCTCAATACAATCCATTCCATTTTTCTTTTTTAAACAGTTAAAAAATACCATTTCCATTCCCTTATGCACTAGGGTTTAGAAACGAATGAAGCAGATTGGGGATAAATTGATTTTAAACTAGACTTAAGCGTCCCTTTTACCAACTCTTACTTTACCGACTTATTTATTAAAAATGCAACTGTATTCTAAACGCAATAAGGTTAACTATTGATAAATATATTTGTCCAAGAAATGAGGTTTTCAAAATAATTGTTGAATTTGGAATGCCGTATCAAACAAAAAGGTGGCAGGCGCTATTCGTCTTTTTCATGATGAATGGTTTAAGAGAATGATTTAGGTGACCTAGATGACCTGGACTGTGACCTATTTAAACTACTCGTACTTTTAACATTTGCTTATAACTAGGTACTGTCAGCAGCAAATTTAATTAAGCGGGTGAGGCGTTTTAAATGAGCTAGAAATGCCTATTGTAAAGAAATTATCAGCGTGAGATCATTTTGAACACTTCGCTTGCTTAGCTACTTCTGCTGCTGACTGTACTTCAACAAAAGATGCGTGATGGTACTACGGTCACGGAATTTAATGTCTGAGCCATTTTTGACTCACTTTGAAATAAACATTTTTTTTTTTTATTATTGGAAAACCAACAGCACATACAACATGTTGACAACAGATATAGAAATTGGAGGCCAATTATAGGTTCTCACAAATAGAAATCCTATAGAAATTAACTTCACTAAATATTAACTCAATTCAATTCAATTCAATTATTTATTTCAGGCTCTATAGGCCCATAGGCATATTAGTAATACAATAACTTATTTCTAGTTGTTAGTGTAACTATCCGATTCAAAGTATATAATTAACAATAACATTTGGCACAGATTAAATAAATTAAATTAATTAATATAGTGTACAAATATGCGTAGACTTAGCAAGTACATACATCATTAATAGAAAGAAAACAAACAATTACAAAAAAGTAATGAAGACAACAATAGGTATTGAAAAATCGTGAAAAACTAACTAGCATGGGCAAGCGCCCTCAAAGAATTTACGCGTTAGATTACTCCGTATAGATTGTGTTTTTATATTAAACACATCAATATCGTGCTCTCTTGACAGCCTGTTAATTGAACTTTTTATAAGAGTAATTACTCTTCTTCTTCTTCCTCATCCTAACGTTTGTCGCAGCTTTTGCTGTATTGAGCCTGGGGTCCTCTCGGCAATCATCCCAGGAATTGGTGCAAGCACTAGTTTTTACTATTGACTGCCATCTAACCTTCCAACCCAGAGAGGAAACTAGGCGTACTTGGGATTAAATCCGGTTTACTCACTATTTTTTCCTTCATCTAAAAGCGACTGGTAAGTACTAAATGATATTTCGTACATAAGTTCCAAGAAGCTCAGCGGTACGAGCCGGGGTTTAAACCCGAGACCTTTGGGTTGAAAGTATGACGTCTTACCGCCACGCCACCAGCGTATCCATACAGTAAGATTAAACAAGAAATCAGGTTGAACCGTAACTGGCTAATCAATGAATGTCAGTGACTATACGATTCTCATCATCTTTCTAGCGGTTCTCCCGGCTCTTTGCCTTGCTTAGAGAGCCTGTTCACAGCTCAGCACACAAATCCCAAGAATTGGAGTAGGCACTTGTTTTCACCAAAGTGACTGCCATCTGCCCTTCCAATCCAAAAGCCAGACCTTATAGCAATAAATAAAAGGGACATAAAGAAATTGGTCTGGTTTACCTATTTTGTTTACAGCAAGTTGACAGTTAAGCATTAGCATTGGCGATACAAATGCCTATAATTATGTTACGGGCCAAAACTAAGTCGGAAAGGAGTCTAACTCATCTCGCCATCGCCGACGAGGTCTGCCAGATCCCCGTTTGAGCTGGGCTGCCACTCGGTGGCGATCTTGGCCCACAGCTCGCTCGACATGCGGCAGAATAAAAATGCCAAGTAGAAATCAGACTGCAGTATCCTTAAATTTTGGAAGCGTAATAAATGTTCTGTTTCAACTGCTTGAAATACCAAATACGTTTTCTGAAACTACCATTTATTTTCTACTTTCTCCAGAAACAATACTTTCCACTACAAAAGTAACTTGGTTAAAACTCCAGCTTTGCACTAAATGAACCGATACTCATAGAAATTAGATTAAATAGAAGTTCGCGTTTCAATTTCCTGGATATCCCGGTAGTTGCTAGAGTAGTAATGGGAAGCGAATTCAGAATTCTTCTTTAAAACATTCTTTTTCTTAAAACTTGGTATTACTAAGGGCATTTTCACTAAAATGTGTACCATTAACGGCCGGTTAGCAATCGTCACAAAACTGACGGTCAATGTCAAATTCCATACATTTTGACAGGAATGTGACGGTTAGACGTTACTGAAACACGACCTTTAAAGTACAAGTTAAAATAAATATGCATTCTAAGTACTTATCATAATTTCGGTAAAAATATGATTATTTATTGACTTTTAGGAACTACAAATAATACATTTTCGGTTTCAAATTGCTTGAATGATGATGATGGTTGCGAATAAGTGTTGTGTCATGTAAAGTGTAATATTTTTTATTAAACTCTAAATAATATATTTGCACCTCCTATTGACTTTTTCTGCATTATCTTCTCCGCTACCCAAAGGTGTCTGGAACAGATCGCTCATTAGCGATAAGACCGTCTGTTGTTTGCCTCTTTTTATCATGTATTTTTTTTCTACTGTGCTGTTTTCTTTTGAGGTATGCAATAAAGCATTTATTCATTCATTCATTCAATATCGAGTGTTAATTAAATGAAATGGATTGATGTGTACCTTGATTAATATTGTACATATTTCCGGTTTTATGTTTGTATATATGGTACAACGTACATTCCAACCTATACATCGTGAGGAAACCGGATTTTATCCCAACAAGGCCTGGTTCCCCAACTGGGTTGGAAGGTCAGATGGCAGGCACTTTCGTAAAAACTAGTACCTAAGCCAATTCCTGGGATTAGGTTGCCGAGCGGACCCCAGGCTCCATAGAGCAAATAGCTGGGACAAATTCTAGGAGGAATGTAAAATATAAAAGATATTTATTCTTCAATTTAGGCATATTACAATGCACTTATCAGAGAAAAAAAAACTACCACCGGGTCAGAGGTGTAGGTAACCCTACACCTCTATTAAGAAGTATTATGACCGGCAAGAAACTCGGTGGGACTTATTTTTTCAAAATAGTAATACATTACATCTTAAAGATACACAATAATGCGTAGTTCCAGAAGGAAGGAAGGAAGATAGATAAAAAATTTGCACGAAAATTTGTCCGCCATATAGCATGAGCTCAATTTTTTTTTGTATGTGCCGTGGTCACAAAAAATCCAGTGTAGTAAAAAAGATCCCATCAAAAACATAAATGTGAAAGGCTGCCAAGTTCGATACTATGGGAATGCTTCGCCTATAAAAGAAGTGAGATCTGAATAAGTACCAAGTTGCATAAAAATACCTCAAATCATAAATAGTTATAGGAATGCACACTTGATTTCCAGCAGTTTTTAAGGTACATTTTGAATAAGTATCACGTTACATAGAAATACCTAAAATTATAATAGTCAGAGAAACGCACACCGGTTTTTTTAGCAGTTTCCTGATAACATTTATTATTTTCAGTACTTTTTAATGATGTTACTTGGCAAGTTTTCACACACCACACACCTTTTCAATGCAATGAATCGACACCTTTGGATTGCAATGTGTCAAGTATATAATTTTCTATTAAAACTTGCCAAGTTACATCATTAAAAAGTACTGAAAATAATAAATGTTATCAGGAAACTGCTAAAAAAACCGGTGTGCGTTTCTCTGACTATTATAATTTTAGGTATTTCTATGTAACGTGATACTTATTCAAAATGTACCTTAAAAACTGCTGGAAATCAAGTGTGCATTCCTATAACTATTTATGATTTGAGGTATTTTTATGCAACTTGGTACTTATTCAGATCTCACTTCTTTTATAGGCGAAGCATTCCCATAGTATCGAACTTGGCAGCCTTTCACATTTATGTTTTTGATGGGATTTCATTTATTTTTGTTAGGTGTAGGTTCTTTATTATTTTTTTATCATGGACGGCGCGAGCGCGGCGGACGAGTGTAGGCAGCGACGGAGGGTGCGCGAGGCGGGGAACGGAATTTTTATCTAGTATCACTATACATACATATATCGGGATTTCGGGATCGATCGGGCATAGCGAGTACCTATAATCTATGATAAATCCTATTTTACTATTTATTTATAGGTGATTTTTACAAATAAACTGGCTCCCTACACCTATAAAATGTACCTACTTACATATAATTACATACATCAATAACGTACTTTATACTGTTTGTAAGTACGCTACCTACATAGATAATTAATTACTACATAGATAAGTAGGTATTATAATTGGTGGCCTATTATGTAGCCCTAGAAGTGGACCATCCCATCTCATCCCGTGGCGTATCGGAGGGTGAGATGGGCAGTAGTATATATAATTCCATCTTAGAGTATATATGATTTCCATGTTCTTGAATCTGCGATTTTATTAGTTGTAAAATTAAAAATGATTTAGACTATGCGAGAAAAAATAGTCTTTTCATTTTTGTTTGACTGATTTAGCGCACCTAGTGTACCTAGCAGTGTTGGCCGAACGTTAGTGTGATTGAAAATTAAAAATTGAAGATTGAAACACGTTAGTTAAAATTGAACACTAATAGTTTAGTGCAAATTGATTTCAATTAGAATTGAAATTAATTGTAACTAACGTGTTAATCCTTTGCGAATAACTAATAATTGAAGATATTTAATTTTTAGTCTTTCTCAAAAATTTAAACATTAATTTAATTTTTAGTGTAGATTGAATTGGTAATTGACATTAATAATTTACCTAACTAAACGCGAATTTAGGTTAAGCTAAGAGGTTTGATTACTTTTACTTTCACCTTGACCTTGACCTTGACCTTGACTTTCACTTTTACTATCACTTACTTTAACTTTCACTTTTACTTTCACTTTCACTTTAACTTTTACTTTGACTTTCACTTTGACTTTCACTTTCAATTTGACTTTGACTTTCACTTTCACTTTGACATTCACTTTGACTTTGACTTTGACTTTGACTTTGACTTTCACTTTCACTTTGACTTTCACTTTGACTTTCACTTTAACTTTAACTTTGACTTTTACCTTTGACTTTGACTTTGACTTTGACTTTCACTTTCACTTTCACTTTGACTTTGAATTTGACTTTGACTTTGACTTTCACACAAAGAAAGTAAAAGTAAAAAGAAGCTCCAGATTTTGATACCGGTACCATCTGCTCATCAGTACAAGTCGAATGAGCCCAAACAGCATGAGTCTATGATGCGCCAAACCCGAGATCCAGTAGGGATCCCCAGGGTCCAGCATGAGCTCCAGATTTTGATACCGGTACCATCTGCTCATCTGTACAAGTCGAATGAGCCCAAACAGCAAGAGTCTATGATGCGCCAAACCCGAGATCCAGTAGGGATCCCCAGGGTCCAGCATGAGCTCCAGATTTTGATACCGGTACCATCTGCTCATCAGTACAAGTCGAATGAGCCCAAACAGCATGAGTCTATGATGCGCCAAACCAGAGATCCAGTAGGTAGCCCTAGGGTCCAGCATGAGCTCCATCTTGTGATATTGGTCCCGACTTCCGAACCCGAGATGCAGTTTTAAAATTAATTATTAGTGTAAGACAGGATTAATTTAGTTACACTAACGTTAATCTAATTAACTGTAATTCTTATAAAATTTTCGAGACGTTAGTGTAACTAATAGGTTAATTCTAATTGACGGTTAGTGTAATTAACGACGTCACAAAATCAATGCGAACTAACGTAAGTAAAAATTGATGTTAGTGTAATTGATTAGTTACGGAATTAATCTTCAATCTTATTGATCTATTTTCAATTCTAATTGAAATTATCGGCCAACACTGGTACGAGTACCTAGTGACCTGCTTTGCACTTCGTAAATCGTGGGTTCGGTTCCCGCTACAGACACACACAGAGTGGTGAACAATTTTATTGTTCTTGTCTTTAAGACAAACATGTATTGTCTTAAATTGGTATGTATCTAAATTTAAATAAGTCTTATCTCATTTCCACTCCATACCTACTTATAGTAGAACAAAATTACACATTCGTTGTTTTCGAAACTGACTCACACTTGGCCGTTTTCAGATTTTTACTTTATTTCGACCTAAAGACAAACCTTCGAGCCAAATTTCAGTTCGGTACGACCATTGGAAGATATACCCATTTAGTTCATTATGACTTCATAGTAGAACAAAGTTACACCTTCGCTATTTTTAAAACTGACTCACACTTGGCCGTTTTCAGATTTATCCCTTTACTTTGACCTTAAGACCTATCTCCATGCCAAATTTCAAGTCAGTACGACCATTGGAAGTGGTCTAGGTTTATGATGAGTCAGTGAATCAGTGAGTGAGTCAGTGAGTGAGTGTATAGTAAAAATAGCGATTTTCTGACGTCAATATCTCAAGAACTGCTATAGGTAGAATAATGAAATTTTGTATTCTAGACAATTAAGGGGATGTCAACAGACACTCGAAATTTCATATGCGTAGATAAAATAAGTTTTGAGTTATAGGGGGGTCGAATTTGCCCGAAATGGTTCGTGTAATATAACCCACGGCCGGTGTGTCGCTTTTTTTTGCTCGAACTTGGCGGACACACTGCCATGTGTCTAGATCAATCATACTTATTTTTTTAGTGTATCGAACCAAACTTGGTTTGCGAAACGCTCAGGGGATAGGGGATAAACGCTATTAATATAATGCGAGTACTATAAATAATAAATAAATATTTGGGGACAATCTTACACATAACAACCTTGTCCCAAACTAAGCAAAGCTTGTACTATGGGTACTAGGCGACGATATACATACTTATATAGATAAATATATACTTAGATACATAGAAAACACCGATAACTCAGGAACAAATATTCGTGATAAACACACAAATAAATGCCCTTACCAGGATTTGAACTCGGGACCTCCTGCTTCGTAGGCAGGGTCACTACCGACTGGGCTAGGAGGCCGTTAGTACTGATTTCGCCTTTGCGCCTTAGTGGTTGTCGCTCGTTTAGCACCACCCAGGGGACACGTACAGGGTATTGATAGGTGCATCATGCAACATTCCATCCGTCAGGGGGGGCTTAAATGCTATTTCTCGGAAAAAGTTGGACATAGAAAGACGGTTTTTTTTATACCACGACGGTGGCAAACAAGCATACAGCCCGCTTGATGGTAAGCAGCTACCATTGCCTATGGACGCCTGCAACTCCAGACGTGTCACATGCGCGTTGCCGACAAAAAGGAGGATTCACTGTGTTGACGGCTAAAGGAACACGAGACACGAGGGTCCCTCATAGTCAACACACTGGGTCCTCTTTGAGCTCCTTGGCAACCTTACTCACCAGCAGGAACACAACACTATGAGTAGGGTCTAGTGCTATTTGGCTGTGGTTTTCTGTAAGGTGCCTCCAACTTCCCCAGTCGGGCTCTGCTACAGATTTGAGCGATATGACATTCGCTATGCTGTGCCCTACCACACATAGCGAGATGACATTCGCAGTACACATACCTCTCTTTTTTGAACGTAGTTTAAGGACATACCCGTGTCCAGACGTAGTTTAAGGACATAACCGGGTCCATAGGAATTGGTCGGAGGTTGGAATAAATTTTAGGCCTTAATTTACTCAGGCCTCAGATCAGCCGACTATCTTTTACTTAATTTTAACTGCAGTAGATTTAATAAACTGGCCAAGTGCGTGTCGGACCACGTATAGGAGGGTTCCGTACCTTCAATGGAATAAGAACCAAACTAATACCAAAAGGTCGTATCTAATGCCTACGGAAGAAGTTTTTTGGAGATAACTCAAAAATGGCTTCACCGATAATGTTCAAAATAATTTTCGTAGAAATCAGACTGCAGTATCCTTAAATTTTGGAAGCGTAATAAATGTTCTGTTTCATCTGCTTGAAATACCTCTAATACGTTTTCTGAAACTAGGTACTGTTTATTTCCTAGTTTCTCCAGAAACTATACTTTCCACTCCAAAAATAACTTGGTTAAAACTCCAGCTTTGCAGTAAATGAACCGATACTCATAGAAATTAGATTAAATAGAAGTTCGCGTTTCAATTTCCTGTAAATCCCGGTAGTTGCTAGAGTAGTAATGGGAAGCGATTTCAGAATTCTTCTTTAAAACATTATTTTTCTTAAAACTTGGTATTACTAAGGGCATTTTCACTAAAATGTGTACCATTAACGGCCGGTTAGCAATCGTCACAAAACTGACGGTCAATGTCAAATCCCATACATTTTGACAGGAATGTGACGGTTAGACGTTACTGAAAAGTCATGCTTTAAAGTACCTACAAGTTAAAATAAAAATGCCCAGATATGCATTCTAAGTACTTATCATAATTTCGGTAAAAATATGATTATTTATTGACTTTTAGGAACTACAAATAATACATTTTCGGTTTCAAATTGCTTGAATGATGATGATGGGACACCTTTGGACTGCACTGTGTCAAGTATATAATTTTCTATTAAAACTTGCCAAGTTACATCATTAAAAAGTACTGAAAATAATAAATGTTATCAGGAAACTGTTAAAAAAACCGGTGTGCGTTTCTCTGACTATTATAATTTTAGGTATTTCTATGTAACGTGATACTTATTCAAAATGTACCTTAAAAACTGCTGGAAATCAAGTGTGCATTCCTATAACTATTTATGATTTGAGGTATTTTTATGGAACTTGGTACTTATTCAGATCTCACTTCTTTTATAGGCGAAGCATTCCCATAGTATCGAACTTGGCAGCCTTTCACATTTATGTTTTTGATGGGATTTCATTTATTTTTGTTAGGTGTAGGTTCTTTATTATTTTTTTATCACGGACGGCGCGAGCGCGGCGGAAGAGTGTAGGCAGCGACGGAGAGTGCGCGAGGCGGGGAACGGAATTTTTATCTAGTATCACTATACATATATATATCGGGATTTCGGGATCGATCGGGCATCGCGAGTACCTATAATCTATGATAAATCCTATTTTACTATTTATTTATAGGTGATTTTTACAAATAAACTGGCTCCCTACACCTATAAAATGTACCTACTTACATATAATTACATACATTAATAACGTACTTTATACTGTTTGTAAGTACGCTACCTACATAGATAATTAATAACTTGGTAATACCTACCTACCAGTAGGTATTATAATTGGTGGCCTATTATGTAGCCCTAGAAGTGCACCATCCCATCTCATCCCGTGGCGTATCGGAGGGTGAGATGGGCAGTAGTATATATAATTCCATCTTAGAGTATATATGATTTCCATGTTCTTGAATCTGCGATTTTATTAGGTGTAAAAATAGAAATTATTTAGACTATGCGAGAATAAATAGTCTTTTCATTTTTGTTTGACTGATTTAGCGCACCTAGTGTACCTAGCAGTGTTGGCCGAACGTTAGTGTGATTGAAAATTAAAAATTGAAGATTGAAACACGTTAGTTAAAATTGAACACTAATAGTTTAGTGCAAATTGATTTCAATTAGAATTGAAATTAATTGTAACTAACGTCTTAATCCTTTGCGAATAACTAATAATTGAAGATATTTAATTTTTAGTCTTTCTCAAAAATTTAAACATTAATTTAATTTTTAGTGTAGATTGAATTGGTAATTGACATTAATAATTTACCTAACTAAACGCGAATTTAGGTTAAGCTAAGAGGTTTTGATTACTTTTACTTTTACCTTGACCTTGACCTTGACCTTGACTTTCACTTTTACTTTCACTTACTTTAACTTTCACTTTAACTTTTACTTTGACTTTCACTATGACTTTCACTTTCAATTTGACTTTGACTTTCACTTTCACTTTGACATTCACTTTGACTTTGACTTTGACTTTGACTTTGACTTTCACTTTGACTTTCACTTTGACTTTCACTTTGACTTTCACCTTCACTTTCACTTTGACTTTAACTTTCACTTTGACTTTGACTTTGACTTTGACTTTCACTTTCACTTTGACTTTGACTTTGAATTTGACTTTGACTTTGACTTTGACTTTCACACAAAGAGAGTAAAAGTAAAAAGAAGCTCCAGATTTTGATACCGGTACCATCTGCTCATCAGTACAAGTCGAATGAGCCCAAACAGCATGAGTCTATGATGCGCCAAACCCGAGATCCAGTAGGGATCCCCAGGGTCCAGCATGAGCTCCAGATTTTGATACCGGTACCATCTGCTCATCTGTACAAGTCGAATGAGCCCAAACAGCAAGAGTCTATGATGCGCCAAACCCGAGATCCAGTAGGGATCCCCAGGGTCCAGCATGAGCTCCAGATTTTGATACCGGTACCATCTGCTCATCAGTACAAGTCGAATGAGCCCAAACAGCATGAGTCTATGATGCGCCAAACCCGAGATCCAGTAGGGATCCCCAGGGTCCAGCATGAGCTCCAGATTTTGATACCGGTACCATCTGCTCATCAGTACAAGTCGAATGAGCCCAAACAGCATGAGTCTATGATGCGCCAAACCAGAGATCCAGTAGGTAGCCCTAGGGTCCAGCATGAGCTCCATCTTGTGATATTGGTCCCGACTTCCGAACCCGAGATGCAGTTTTAAAATTAATTATTAGTGTAAGACAGGATTAATTTAGTTACACTAACGTTAATCTAATTAACTGTAATTCTTATTAAATTTTCGAGACGTTAGTGTAACTAATAGGTTAATTCTAATTGACGGTTAGTGTAATTAACGACGTCACAAAATCAATGCGAACTAACGTGAGTAAAAATTGATGTTAGTGTAATTGATTAGTTACGGAATTAATCTTCAATCTTATTGATCAATTTTCAATTCTAATTGAAATTATCGCCCAACACTGGTACGAGTACCTAGTGACCTGCTTTGCACTTCGTAAATCGTGGGTTCGGTTCCCGCAACAGACACACACAGAGTGGTGAACAATTTTATTGTTCTTGTCTTTAAGACAAACATGTATTGTCTTAAATTGGTATGTATCTAAATTTAAATAAGTCTTATCTCATTTCCACTCCATACCTACTTATAGTAGAACAAAATTACACATTCGTTGTTTTCGAAACTGACTCACACTTGGCCGTTTTCAGATTTTTACTTTATTTCGACCTAAAGACAAACCTTCGAGCCAAATTTCAGTTCGGTACGACCATTGGAAGATATACCCATTTAGTTCATTATGACTTCATAGTAGAACAAAGTTACACCTTCGCTATTTTTAAAACTGACTCACACTTGGCCGTTTTCAGATTTTTCCCTTTACTTTGACCTTAAGACCTATCTCCATGCCAAATTTCAAGTCAGTACGACCATTGGAAGTGGTCTAGGTTTTTGATGAGTCAGTGAATCAGTGAGTGAGTCAGTGAGTGAGTGTATAGTAAAAATAGCGATTTTCTGACGTCAATATCTCAAGAACTGCTATAGGTAGAATAATGAAATTTTGTATTCTAGACAATTAAGGGGATGTCAACAGACACTCGAAATTTCATATGCGTAGATAAAATATGTTTTGAGTTATAGGGGGGTCGAAATTGGCCCGAAATGGTTCGTGTAATATAACCCACGGCCGGTGTGTCGCTTTTTTTTGCTCGAACTTGGCGGACACACTGCCGTGTGTCTAGATCAATCATACTTATTTTTTTAGTGTATCGAACCAAACTTGGTTTGCGAAACGCTCAGGGGATAGGGGATAAACGCTATTAATATAATGCGAGTACTATAAATAATAAATAAATATTTGGGGACAATCTTACACATATCAACCTTGTCCCAAACTAAGCAAAGCTTGTACTATGGGTACTAGGCGACGATATACATACTTATATAGATAAATATATACTTAGATACATAGAAAACACCGATAACTCAGGAACAAATATTCGTGATAAACACACAAATAAATGCCCTTACCAGGATTTGAACTCGGGACCTCCTGCTTCGTAGGCAGGGTCACTACCGACTGGGCTAGGAGGCCGTTAGTACTGATTTCGCCTTTGCGCCTTAGTGGTTTTCGCTCGTTTAGCACCACCCAGGGGACACGTACAGGGTATTGATAGGTCAGGGGGGGCTTAAATGCTATTTCTCGGAAACAGTTTGACATAGAAAGACGGTTTTTTTTATACCACGACGGTGGCAAACAAGCATACAGCCCGCTTGATGGTAAGCAGCTACCATTGCCTATGGACGCCTGCAACTCCAGACGTGTCACATGCGCGTTGCCGACCCTTTACAAAAAGGAGGATTCACTGTGTTGACGGCTAAAGGAACACGAGACACGAGGGTCCCTCATAGTCAACACACTGGGTCCTCTTTGAGCTCCTTGGCAACCTTACTCACCAGCAGGAACACAACACTATGAGTAGGGTCTAGTGCTATTTGGCTGTGGTGTTCTGTAAGGTGCCTCCAACTTCCCCAGTCGGGCTCTGCTACAGATTTGAGCGATATGACATTCGCTATGCTGTGCCCTACCACACATAGCGAGATGACATTCGCAGTACACATACCTCTCTTTTTTGAACGTAGTTTAAGGACATACCCGTGTCCGGACGTAGTTTAAGGACATAACCGGGTCCATAGGAATTGGTCGGAGGTTGGAATAAATTTTAGGCTTTAATTTACTCAGGCCTCAGATCAGCCGACTATCTTTTACTTAATTTTAACTGCAGTAGATTTAATAAACTGGCCAAGTGCGTGTCGGACCACGTATAGGAGGGTTCCGTACCTTCAATGGAATAAGAACCAAACTAATACCAAAAGGTCGTATCTAATGCCTACGGAAGAAGTTTTTTGGAGATAACTCAAAAATGGCTTCACCGATAATGTTCAAAATGATTTTCGTAGAAATCAGACTGCAGTATCCTTAAATTTTGGAAGCGTAATAAATGTTCTGTTTCATCTGCTTGAAATACCTCTAATACGTTTTCTGAAACTAGGTACTGTTTATTTCCTAGTTTCTCCAGAAACTATACTTTCCACTCCAAAAGTAACTTGGTTAAAACTCCAGCTTTGCAGTAAATGAACCGATACTCATAGAAATTAGATTAAATAGAAGTTCGCGTTTCAATTTCCTGTAAATCCCGGTAGTTGCTAGAGTAGTAATGGGAAGCGATTTCAGAATTCTTCTTTAAAACATTATTTTTCTTAAAACTTGGTATTACTAAGGGCATTTTCACTAAAATGTGTACCATTAACGGCCGGTTAACAATCGTCACAAAACTGACGGTCAATGTCAAATCCCATACATTTTGACAGGAATGTGACGGTTAGACGTTACTGAAAAGTCATGCTTTAAAGTACCTACAAGTTAAAATAAAAATGCCCAGATATGCATTCTAAGTACTTATCATAATTTCGGTAAAAATATGATTATTTATTGACTTTTAGGAACTACAAATAATACATTTTCGGTTTCAAATTGCTTGAATGATGATGATGGTTGCGAATAAGTGTTGTGTCATGTAAAGTGTAATATTTTTTATTAAACTCTAAATAATATATTTGCACCTCCTATTGAATTTTTCTGCATTATCTTCTCCGCTACCCAAAGGTGTCTGGAACAGATCGCTCATTAGCGATAAGACCGTCTGTTGTTTGCCTCTTTTTATCATGTATTTTTTTTCTACTGTGCTGTTTTCTTTTAAGGTATGCAATAAAGCATTTATTCATTCATTCATTCAATATCGAGTGTTAACTAAATGAAATGGATTGATGTGTACCTTGATTAATATTGTACATATTTCCGGTTTTATGTTTGTATATATGGTACAACGTACATTCCAACCTATACATCGTGAGGAAACCGGATTTTATCCCAACAAGGCCTGGTTCCCCAACTGGGATGGAAGGTCAGATGGCAGGCACTTTCGTAAAAACTAGTACCTAAGCCAATTCCTGGGATTAGGTTGCCGAGCGGACCCCAGGCTCCATAGAGCAAATAGCTGGGACAAATTCTAGGAGGAATGTAAAATATAAAAGACATTTATTCTTCAATTTAGGCATATTACAATGCACTTATCAGAGAAAAAAAAACTACCACCGGGTCAGAGGTGTAGGTAACCCTACACCTCTATTAAGAAGTATTATGACCGGCAAGAAACTCGGTGGGACTTATTTTTTCAAAATAGTAATACATTACATCTTAAAGATACACAATAATGCGTAGTTCCAGAAGGAAGGAAGGAAGATAGATAAAAAATTTGCACGAAAATTTGTCCGCCATATAGCATGAGCTCAATTTTTTTTTGTATGTGCCGTAGTCACAAAAAATCCAGTGTAGTAAAAAAGATCAATCATACTTATTTTTTTAGTGTTTCGAACCAAACTTGGTTTGCGAAACGCTCAGGGGATAAACGCTATTAATATAATGCGAGTACTATAAATAATAAATAAATATTTGGGGACAATCTTACACATATCAACCTTGTCCCAAACTAAGCAAAGCTTGTACTATGGGTACTAGGCGACGATATACATACTTATATAGATAAATATATACTAAGATACATAGAAAACACCGATAACTCAGGAACAAATATTCGTGATAAACACACAAATAAATGCCCTTACCAGGATTTGAACTCGGGACCTCCTGCTTCGTAGGCAGGGTCACTACCGACTGGGCTAGGAGGCCGTTAGTACTGATTTCGCCTTTGCGCCTTGGTGGTTGTCGCTCGTTTAGCACCACCCAGGGGACACGTACAGGGTATTGATAGGTGCATCATGCAACATTCCATCCGTCAGGGGGGGGGGGGCTTAAATGCTATTTCTCGGAAACAGTTTGACATAGAAAGACGGTTTTTTTTATACCACGACGGTGGCAAACAAGCATACAGCCCGCTTGATGGTAAGCAGCTACCATTGCCTATGGACGCCTGCAACTCCAGACGTGTCACATGCGCGTTGCCGACCCTTTACAAAAAGGAGGATTCACTGTGTTGACGGCTAAAGGAACACGAGACACGAGGGTCCCTCATAGTCAACACACTGGGTCCTCTTTGAGCTCCTTGGCAACCTTACTCACCAGCAGGAACACAACACTATGAGTAGGGTCTAGTGCTATTTGGCTGTGGTTTTCTGTAAGGTGCCTCCAACTTCCCCAGTCGGGCTCTGCTACAGATTTGAGCGATATGACATTCGCTATGCTGTGCCCTACCACACATAGCGAGATGACATTCGCAGTAGTTTTAATCTTTAGTGGGTTGTTTTTTTAGGAAAAAAAATCACTCGTTAAAAAAAGTATTATTTGCCTTCGCTGACTCGAACAATTTTGGTAGTGAATGATTATTAAAAAAAACATCATAATTCATAACATCTCAGTCTTTAATTTAAAAAAATAGTACATTGTGCAATAAAGGGAGGCCGGGGGTGAATAATGAATCGAGTTTATAATCTTTATACTTCCCATGTTTTACACACAATGATTTGTTTTAACGATATAAATGTTATACAGACATTCGTCCGCCATTTTGTAAAATCATTGACAGGTTATGTGTATTATGAAAGGCACATATATTACTTACACGTATGGATGGTATAGGAAGGATGGATCTCTCTTATAGGAAAACGGTCGAAAAAGTGTCCAGCGGTAAGCACTAAACAATAGTTCCAAATATCTCCGAGTGGCGCTAGGTATAGTTCAGCACTTGAAATGAATTACCGATATTTAATACTTATATGACTTTCTAAATAAAATACCTCTCTTTTTTGAACGTAGTTTAAGGACATACCCGTGTCCGGACGTAGTTTAAGGACATAACCGGGGCCATAGGAATTGGTCGGAGGTTGGAATAAATTTTAGGCTTTAATTTACTCAGGCCTCAGATCAGCCGACTATCTTTTACTTAATTTTAACTGCAGTAGATTTAATAAACTGGCCAAGTGCGTGTCGGACCACGTATAGGAGGGTTCCGTACCTTCAATGGAATAAGAACCAAACTAATACCAAAAGGTCGTATCTAATGCCTACGGAAGAAGTTTTTTGGAGATAACTCAAAAATGGCTTCACCGATAATGTTCAAAATAATTTTCGTAGAAAGGCGCATCTCCTCAAATTTTTTCATATTCTTGGACTTACGGTTCTAAAGTTACAGGGGGGGAACACAATTTTTCTGACTTTCGAAGCGATTATTTCAGAAAATATTCACTTAATCACAAAATGGTCAAAGAAACCTCAATGTTGATTTAAAAGAGCTATCGATTGATGTGTCACATAGTTATATGTATGGAGCGCCCCCCTAAAAATATTTTTTTTTCAAATTTAACTACCTACATAACTAAGTAGCGGCATACAAAATACACCTTAAGTGTAAATAATTTTATTCAGATACGTCGTATAGTTTCCGAGTAAAATGGCTGTGACATACGGATGGACAGACAGACAGACATGACGAATCCATAAGGGTTCCGTTTTTAGCCATTTGGCTACGGAACCCTAAAAAAATGCCCACGAAATATGTGTCATTTTGTAAACAATTTGTTAAAGTCAGTATTTACCACTTTCGGATATTTCCAGGAATCTATATGTATTTATATCAATCTTAACTTGGGAAATATAGATACCCACGTCATTCACCTCACTACTCGGAAGCTGTGACTTTCAAAGATGCAACGTCTTAGAGTCTAGAACTTTTTCCAACTTTTAACGAAGCAAAACAAATCTCTTAGAGTTTAACCGTTTTCAATTTTTTATAGTTTTAAGCCACATTTGATATTGATTTGATCACGGTACTTATAGACTATAATAAGAAAATTTGAGATTATAACGAGAGTAACGATATCCCATTCGTTTTTTTGGTATAAGTACTGTACTATATTACCTCATGACTCACCTCTGATGTTCATAAGTGCATTGTAATGTGCCTAAATTAAAGAATAATTATATTTTATCTACACTCACATTGTAAGTCCTCTAAATTTGTTCAAGAACGGTAGGCAATGGCCAGCATTACCACAACCGATTTTACTATGATAAGCTTTTTATCTGTGGCAGTAACGTAATTATAACTTTACATGCTCAAATATTGTTAAGTTATGAGTTTCAACTTTAGAATTTCGAATTTGATAACATAATGTAAATCCTGCCCTTCTCTCAGACCGTCGACACGCGCCCGCCCGACCGCCGGCACAATCGAGTTGGCCACGGCGGTGGTCATTCTATGGTTTCCGAACACGTCATGTAGGATTTATAATACGAGTGTAGATAAAGCAGTGTATGCAACTGTACGTTATTAGACCTTAAGACACTCGTGTTTTAAGGACCCTTATTACGTAACAGTTACATAAACTACTATTATCTTTTGCCTACTAGATTCTGGTATCTTGCAGCTAATTAAAACTATTCATTTTACATTACAGAATAAATAATTAAAATAAGTTTGGTGGTTACGGATATAGTTAGCCATGTCAATCTTGCTTGAAATCATCAGTGAGGTCCCCCTACGTTGCTTTCGGGGCTATTTTACGAGGCTAGCTCTCCCGTCAATTAATATACAACGTATTACTTGAGCCACTAAAACCCCAGACACCCCAAATGATTTTTATTATTGCTAATTAATCTAGAGTATTTATTTTTCAATCGGTTAATTATTTCGAAAGATATTCGTATGTTTTTTTCCCTTGCAATTCTATTCAATTGTTAACACTACGTTTGTTGCGTTGTTGTCACATCTCTACATGTGTAATGTCATGTCAACCTATCAAACCTACTTTGACAATTTGTATGACATGACAATTTGAAAAATTTGTCAAAGCTGCCAGCCCTTATTAAATATTCAACCTCTACCTAACCTCACAATAGAATGGTTAACTGTAGTATTAGACAAATTTAGACTCGACACGTAAAACTTGGAAAATTAACGAAAAAGTATAGCCATGTTAAGATATACTGCAATCGATTCCACTCTCGATTCTCAATAAACATTTTTTAGGATTTTAGTCTTGGAAGTAACACGTTGTATTATTCAGGTACTAGTTAATTGTTCCCGCGGATTTGCCCGTGTGCATAAACCGATACTATACTAAATTTCATGAAACTCTGTGTGCTAGTTTTTGTGTTGTTCGCGAAAAGATTTTTACTTATTCCGGGACCACACTAACGAGAAACGCGATTGATTATCGTGTTTCATCTCGCTCATTAATGCGCAAATAATATAAATAAAAATAAATTATTTATTGTACACCACATGAAAAAGGAAAAGTATACAGTGATACAGTGATAAAAGGTAACAACGGCGTTTCCCGTTATTGTGGCCCAGATTTACGTGTTTATTTAACGTATATGAGATTTCGGTCCGCGCAAAATGGTTGCTTTTATAAACAATTGTAAGTCCGAGTGGCGTTCGGATTCCAAGGGATTTTATACATGTCATTCTTACTCAGAATCGGCAGAAGATATATGTTTCGTGGTGATTGTAAGTGCCATAATTTATAATTTTATATTTAGTATTTTTGTCTTTCTATTACACTATTCACAAGAAAGTAACATAAGTGGAATTGAAAATAATAATCGCTGGGACACTCTTTGTGTGTGTATAAGCAATACTACTCACGGTTTAGAGGAGGCAACCGGATAGAAGCTATACATCCGGATAACTCTTGAACTAACAATAATTTCTAAAAATAGCCAAATATTTCCAGTGTCCCAGCGATTTAAATTAAAAAACCTAATTAACTTAAAGCCAACTTGCCCAAGTCAAGGGCTTTTTAAGTTCTAAAGCAGCTCAAGAGTTCTGAGGAAGTTAAAGATTCAGAAATATCGACCGCCAGCTTAGCTTGCTTACTTATGTAAGCACGAGGTTCATGTCTTAGAAGCGATTAATGTTTAACGAATAGTATATGACATAAGTACTTACGATTTGTTGAACCCAGACTATCGTCTTTCTTTGCCTTGGACACTATTTTTTCACAAAAAAAATGGATTTTGACGCTGTTGGCGGCTAACATTAAAAAAACGTATGTGATATTTACGAAAGAGAACAAGAAAGAGCTGATATTTATGAAACAGCAAATTGGAGCATCTTTTCGTGAACGAGGCGTAAAATGCTTGTAGCATTTTTTTGTGAACGAGGCGTTATATGCTTGCAGCATTTTTTTGTGAACGTGGCTTTAAATGCTTGGAGCGTTATTTTGTGAGCGAGGTGTAAAATGCTTGGAGCGTTTATATGTGAACAAGGCGTAAAATGCTTGGAGCGTTTTTTGTGAACGAGGCGTAAAATGCTTGGAGCGTTTATATGTGAACGAGGCGTAAAATGCTTGGAGCGTTTTTTTGTGAACGAGGCATGAAATTCGTTAAAGAGCTGATTAATTATTTGCCAAAATACAAATTGTCCACGTAGCTTGGAAAGCGGTCAAGCTGAAGTGGGACTGGGCTGGTCATATCTGCCGCGTGCCGAGCGAGCTGTGGGCCAAGATCTCCACCGAGTGGCAGCCCAGCTCAAAACGGGGATCTGGCAGACCTCGTCGGCGACCGCGAGATGAATTAGACTCATTTTTAAAGGAATGACCGGACGCTTCATGGAATCGGGAGGGTTTAGTAAAAACCGAGAGGAGGCCTTTGCCCAGCAGTGGGGCATTGACATTACAGGCTCCTAATAATAATAATACTTCTTTGCCTAAAAAGCAAGTCTGGCAGTACCGAAAGAGAATGCCACTTACTTCTTGAGCATTCTAGAAGTGGTTTTTGTTTTTAGTTTATTCCCGTTTTTAGTTTTGTGTATATGTTTAGTTTAAAGTTTTCCATTTTTACGTTGTACATTATTTTTTTATACCACGACGGTGGCAAACAAGCATACGACCCGCCTGATGGTAAGCAGCTACCGTAACCTATGGACACCTGCTACTCCAAAGAAGTCACATGCGCGTTGCCGACCCTTTACAAAAAGGAGGATTCACTGTGTTGACGGCTAAAGGAACAAGAAGGCCCCTCATCGTCAACACACTGGGTCCTCTTTGAGCTCTTTGGCAACATTCGTTGTATTTGTAACTTATTTTTGTTTTGTGGCAGTAAATCATTCCAGACTAACGATTTTCGTACGAGCATTTTGGGTCAGAGTTTAGGTTCTATGTTTCCCATGAGAAACATTGAGAAAGTAAACGGAATATATGCGGTAAAACTAAATGCTGTAGTACAATTAAACATTAAATTAATTAAGCTAATATAGATCCAGTCCTGCCATAAATAAAAATGTAATAAATTTCTAAGTTTTTTTATATACACCCAAATTTCAAAAACACAGAAAATGGAAAACGATATTTTTTTGTAGAAGTTAGAGACCTACAATACAATACAATATTATTTGTTTCACCACACAAAGAAAAAGAAGTACAGAAACAGATTTAACAAAGTAAATAATGGTAAAACAGGCTTAAGTGTAAATAAATCGATAAATTACCGACTGCATTATCTAAACTGAAAAAACAAAATTATTTCAATTTAAAATATTTATATGGAAACGTTGTTCACTATTTGATAGCATCAATGGATACACAACCGCTTTATACCCAAAGCATTTCCTTAGTGTTCCTTTCAGGTTTCTTCCAAATAAATATTAAAAGGGCTCACATATCGTATTTCCATACTAGAGGCTTACAAAGCGGGGATACCGACCGTAACCTGTGAATATAGACCACTGGTCCACTAGACGGACCATGACCACTATAAATATAATAAAAATCCGAGCGCAGAAGCGGCTGAATACATGTTGATAAAACATTCAATTTAAACTTTTGTGAGACATATTTTTAAAATATAACGTCTCTTTAGTCACTAATCGCAACACGTTTCGGAGAGCTAAGTTCTTAGTGCTTATACTTTATTTTATTTTATTTATTTATTTCAAGAGAAAATTTAAGTGGTAGGTATACATCGTTTTTTTCGCCAAACTGAGGACAGTTTGTTGGCGAATAATGCGCTCTAAAATAAAATAAAATAAAACAATTTTGTGTTATACCTACTTAGACATTACAATAATTAAGTAATAAAAGTCTGCATATCTACCGCTACCTGCTTCATCCCACGAACTTAATATATTATCCTATAGATATGTCCCACTGCTGGGCACAGGCCTGCTCTCATGCATGAGGCAGGGCTATAGTCCCCACGCTCTGGCCCAAACCGTGTCGGGGGCCGGAGGCTTCACATACACCTTTGAACTTTTCCGCGAATGTATGCAGGATTCCTTACGATGTTTTCCCTCATCGAATACTGATTGGTAAATATTAAATGATGTTTCGTAAATAAGTTTCATAAAACTCATAGGTAGCCGAGATTTGAACCCGAAACCTCCGGATTGAAAGTCGGACGTCTTACCGCCGGGATACCAACGCTTACTTGAGAAATTTCAACCGATCCCGCTGGATGGAGTACGGGTTACGATTATAACGTTAGACGCGATACTTAGCTGATGAGAGCTGCTTGGTCACTTTTCCTTAAGTTTGAGATATGACTATATATTTCAGTTAATAATAAGTGTCTCATAGTTTGCCAATTATTTTCATGTTTAGTTTGAACGTCTAGCCATTTTATTTATTTTTATTATTTTTTTATTTTATTATTAAGGACCTGCCCAGCGCGAAAATGCTGCTAGCATTTCTGGGACGTCTGAACTGGATGGGGGTCGAAGTGGGGTGTAGTTTGACGTATCTTTTAGTATTAGTAGGTTTAGTTAGTTTTAAGTTGACAGTTTTTTTATTAATATGTAATGTCTTGATTTAATGTTTAATGAAATAAATCTATTATTAAGGACCTTCATACATTGAGTATTATAAAGTTGTCGACTTGTACTAAAAACTTTTCATTAAGGAGTCTGATAAGTACTCTATGTATGCGAATCTGTAAATGGGCACTGAGTAATTCATAATGGGAGCAAGAAACTGCCGGGCTGACCTTTTGATGGCGATTTTAATATTCAAGTGTACATGTGTGGAAAGATGGGTTGTGTGTAGTGTAGATTACGCTTTATAAGGCATGTTTGAGTCGATATTTGCCTCCCTTTCTAACCACAGTTGTTAGCATGAGCCAGTTAAAAGGAAATTCTGTCTACACAAAATCGCGTTTCCATAATTAGATAAACGCATTAGCACCATCTATCGTGTCACTAACGCAGTACTGAAATGACTCGCCTGCTACGGAGTTACGGACGTAGGGCGGGTTGCATCAAACCATCTGTTAAAGTCAACGTCATCGTCAAAAAAATCTTGTATGAAAAGATTGACAGTTTTCTATAGGATGACAGCTCCGTCACCATATTTAACGTCGATCAGTTCGTTAGTTATGCGTGGTGCAACCCACCCTTATTCTTTGATTTAGATGACGTAACGCCGTCCCCGTTAAGCGCTGCCCCGTGCACTGTAAACAACACTGCACCTGCATCTATGTTACCTACTAATGGTAATAATATTGTTTCTCGTTCCAGCAGGATAGTGAGGGCTCCAAATAGACGGGGCGCTGGATCTAAAACCACTTTTCGGTACTGCACGGAGGAAAGAAGAAACATCTCAAAAATGTAATTACAAAACCTAAATGTACATACATAAATTGCATGTCAACGTAGATATTTTTCTATGTATATAAAAAAAATCGCTTAGGTACTAATAAAAACAACTGCAAGGATATACATACATATAACATTATTCATGCACGAATTAATAAGTAGGTTAGGTTAGTGTACATACATGATTTGATCGTCACAGATACATAAACCAATTGATAATGTATAATTTGTATTCTATCGTAAATTTGTTTAATAAGTAACCATTAATTTTAGGCTTAGTGACAGGAGAAAGAATATTAAATAAAATAGTGTGAGTTTCGATTATAAGACATACCTACATTAAATATTAAATAGGTACAAATCTAAATAACTTAAAAATAAAATAATTCTAATCAACAAGAAACCCACTCCGAGCTGCTCCCGGTGCAAAGGTGCCCATCACGCTCGCTGCATTTCCGCGTTGGATCGCGATGGACAACCTTTGCAGCAGGAACGACACAGAGCGGGGGTCAAGACCCCTCTGCTGCAGGCGGTGACCCAACTCCCAAAGGGAAACCTTTCCCTCCGCGCTCCAGCACCCTGAGGTCTCTACCGCCAGAGGGACAAAGAGATATGCCGAGAGGGCAGCATATTTGTCCTTTTTGAGGGACGCCGCATGCTCAGAGGCTGCTCCTGCCGACCGCATAGTGCGCCTGAGGTGGGAGGCAGCAAAAGTGCGTCAGCACGCACGTGGCGTCCCAGAGTAGGCATTTACCCCTGTCCCACGGAACCAGCGTTAAGCCGTCACGTCTTTTGCCATCTGATCGACAGAGGCCTGGCGGCTTAAGCATACAAGGCACATTAGCTGACACTAATGCCCTTCTTATGATGTCATTTAACGCGTGTTGCCGTGGGAATCTCCCAGCACATCGACAACAACTCAAGGCGTGGTGACCGTTGCTCTCTACTCTGGAACCGCAGATGCATTGATGTGGTTGGCAAACATCGCAGCCCAGGCGAAGAGCAACAGCCACCCTCATTGAGTCGTTGTCGAGCAGGGTGCCTAGGTTCGGAGAGGGAAGGGCGTGCAGCCAGGCCCCGGATTGATAATTAATTTTAAACTTTTTAATTTTGAAATTATGTTGAATGATAATTGATAATTCACAACTTATAACTTGATATTGTGCAATGACTACAACATTATTTAGTTTAAGTAGTAAGTACATATTTGTGTATTTCAAATACCTACTAGCTAACGTTAAATTTAAGATAGTATTCTGTAGTTCTCAGTGAAGTTTCCATCGGATAAAATATGTCTAGTAATTTGACATTGCAAAATACCTGAACTGAGGTTCAATAGATGACGTTGTACCTGATACCGAATAAAGAGGTAATGACAGTAATGAGTTTTAGAGGAACGCCATTTTGTATAACAATTGTCTGCCCAAGTGTTTGTATTCGGCGTTCACACCAGCGTGATCGTACTTGCGTCGGTCCTCGTCGAATCATTCGCGTACGAGTACCAACACGAATGTCCGTTCACATATTCGTCTCCCCTTACAACTCCCCAAGAGCACGCGCGCGAAACGAGCGCGAGTGCCAACACGCATGTGTGATCAGTCGCGCGCTGTTCGCCTCGTCATTCGGCTCGTCACTTGTATGCATATGTGATCGCAACATTAGAATAAAAATCAAAAAGTGAAATTGTAACTTGTACCTTTATGAAATGGGGTTCAAGAGGGTTAACTTTATTTAACGACGAGACAAGCTTGTTCCTGACAAGGTCGCCATGGAAGGACCGGGGCTCACGTAGACAGTACTACAATGTTGTATTTACTACAAATTTCGGTCCTTTGTAGCAGAGAAACATAATAATTCAGAGTATGCCTAATAAGCCTAGATTATGTTTTTAAGTGTAGGTACAATAATAACGTACATTGGTACATACATCATCATCATCATCATCATCATCTCAGCCATAAGACGTCCACTGCTGAACATAGGCCTCCCCCTTGGACCTCCACACGTACCGGTTGGAAGCGACCCGCATCCAGCGTCTTCCGGCGACCTTAATAATATCGTCGGTCCATCTTGTGGGTGGGCGTCCTACGCTGCGCTTGCTAGTCCGTGGTCTCCACTCGAGCACTTTTCGGCCCCATCGGCCATCTTCTCTGCGTGCAATGTGGCCTGCCCATTGCCACTTCAGCTTGCTAATGCGGTGGGCTATGTCGGTGACTTTAGTTCGTCTACGGATATCCTCATTTCTGATTCGATCACGTAGAGAAACTCCGAGCATAGCCCTCTCCATAGCTCGCTGAGCGACTTTGAGTTTTGAGATGAGGCCGATAGTGAAAGACCACGTTTCGGAGCCGTAAGTCATCACTGGTAACACACATTGATTAAAGACTTTTGTCTTTAGGCACTGAGGTATGTCGGACGAAAAGACATTACGTAGTTCCCCGAACGCTGCCCAACCGAGTTGGATTCGGCGGTTGACCTCTTTCTCGAAGGTGGACCTACTTAATTGGACTACTTGTCCTAGGTAGATGTACGAGTCAACAACTTCGAGTACCGAGTTCCCAACAGAGACTGGGATGGGCACAACATTGGCATTTGACATTAGTTTCGTCTTGTCCATGTTCATTTTCAAGCCCACCCGTTGTGAAACTCGGTTGAGGTCATCGAGCATCATGCTGAGTTCCTCCATCGACTTTGCCATGACTACGATATCGTCGGCAAACCGAAGGTGAGTGATGTATTCGCCGTTGATGTTGATGCCAAGTCCTTGCCATTCAAGGAGCTTGAAGGCGTCTTCCATTACGGCAGTAGACAGTTTCGGAGAGATAACGTCTCCCTGCCTTACGCCTCTTCGCAATGGAATCGCCTTCGTGCTCTGCTCCTGCAGTCGGACCGACATGGTGGCGTTACTATACAAACACTTCAACACTTCGATGTACCGATAGTCAATATGGCATCGCTGAAGAGACTCAAGCACCGCCCATGTTTCCACCGAATCGAAGGCTTTCTCATAGTCCACAAACGCTAAACATAATGGCAAGTTATACTCTTCGGTCTTCTGTATAACTTGTGTGATGATGTGGTCTATGGTACTATAGCCTTTTCGGAAGCCGGCTTGTTCGGGAGGCTGGAAGTCATCAAGTCTGTGTTCGAGACGGTTCGTGATGACCCTTGAAAACAGCTTATAGACATGGCTCAGAAGCGTGATGGGTCTGTAGTTCTTCAATAGGCTGTTATCACCTTTTTTGAAGAACAGCACCACCTCGCCTCTATTCCATGTTTCAGGCGTTTTGCCCTCGGACAAGACGGAATTAAAGAGCTTCTGGAGGACTTTAAGTACCGGTGTTCCACCCACTCTCAGAAGCTCTGAAGTGATTCCGTCTTTGCCCGGCGCCTTGTTGTTCTTAAGCTGCTTCAGGGCCATCCTAATCTCGTACAGACTGATGTCCGGGATATCTTCGGTATAATGTCGGGACAGCTTGGTTCTTGGATCTCCTCCCAAGCTGTCAACGGGCTTTGCGATCGGAGTGTATAACTGTCCATAGAACCTTTCGATCTCGCCTAAAACCTCTGCTTTGCTCGACGCTATGCTGCCATCTTCCCGTTTCAGCTTTGTCATCTGGCTTTGCCCAATAGATTTGTCCTTTGCGAACACTTTGGTGCCTTGGTCAATAGTCTCTTTAATACGGTTAGTAGTAAAGAGACGCAGATCATGTCGCAAGGACTTAGATATCCGCCTATTGAGCTGCCTATATGACTTCGCGTCATCGGGAGACTGCAACTGTAGCGAGCGTCATTCAGCCATGAGGTTTAAGGTTTGCTCGGTCAATTTCTGAGGTCTATCTTTACGGCGGGGTCTAAAAAACTTAGACCGTACTGTGTGGACAGTTTCCACTAGCCCGTCGTTTATTTCGTCCACTGAAGCCAAGTTCTCTAGGCAAGCAAAGCGGTTAGAGAGCTCGAGTTGAAAGCTTTCGGAGTTTTGAACATGGGCTCGAGTAGGTCGGAGCGTAGACTTCATCAGGCTGGACCTTTCAAGTTTAATATTGATATTCAGTGAGCCTCTTACGATTCGGTGATCACTACCGGTCTTTATCCTGTTGATCACAGAGACATCACTGAATATCCGTTTCTTGTCGGTCATGATGAAGTCTATCTCGTTTTTCGTGGAACCGTCAGGACTCATCCAGGTCCATTTCCTGTGAGGCGGCTTCTGGAAGAAAGAATTCATCATGAAGAGTTCCTCTCTCTCCAGAAAGTCGGCCAGCCTCTGACCCCTAGTGTTCCGTTGCCCATACCCAAATTGCCCCACTCTCAACTCATCCCCGCTTCTCTTGCCCAACTTTGCGTTGAAGTCCCCCATAACAACAGTAAAGTAGGATTTAGAAGTATGTATGGCCCTACTTACGTCCTCATACATAGCCTCTACTTCATCATCGGAGTGTGACGAGGTAGGTGCGTACACCTGAATGACCTTCAGCGAATACCTTTTGGATATTCTGAGTATTAGGTATACCACCCTGCTCGACACACTGTCGATGGTTATTATGTTGTTTATGAGGGACTTGTGAACGAGAAACCCGACACCACCTTGGGACTGTTGGTCGCCCTCCCGGTGGTAGAGCAAATTACGCGACTTCAGGGTTGTCGTGCCTTCCCCTTCCCTACGGACTTCGGACAACCCTACAATGTCCCAGTGTAACCTGCTCAGTTCCTCTTCCAGCTCGCAGATCTTTTCGTCAGTCCTCATAGTGCGTATGTTGTGCGTTACCAGGGCCAGTCGTCGTGGGGGTGGGTAGCCGAATCTTTACATACATACGCGTTGTTTATAAAAGAGCCGCGCCTAAATAAGATGATAGATTGTTAATATATACAAATAAACTAAAAGCGACGTGTACCAACTTACATTTTTTTTTATCTATACTAGTAAATGTGCGGAAGAAATATAGGTATAAAAAAATCACTTTAGTACGCATTTTATTGATTTATTTTTAAAATAAAATTACATACACAAAATGTGGTTACGTTTGACAACAATGAATGCAAAAGCATACGAGTACATACATAGGTACATTTACGAAGTGTCTGGATCCACAAAAATGTTTGATGTTGTTTTTTAAACCAACACAAATATCAAATATTCCAGTTGAAAAATATGCCACTGGAAATTCCTGAATACATGCATAAAAGCTTTTCAAGCTGAAATCTAATATCACGGAAAACAAACGGCCTCACGCAACGGCCAAAACATTTTATACATCTGAAAATGCGCAAAATAAACACCACAGCCAATTTTGTCACAACTCATTGAGTCTTATCTGACCACGGACCTTTCACCATAAAACACAACTATTACAATCTTTAAGGCCCCATCCACAATGTTCCACATCCAATGCGGCCTCAAATAAAAACTAAGAAAGTTAGGTTGGTATAAAGAAAGCAATGGATTGAAAGTCTGTTATAAAGCTAAATTGTATGTCGAATAAAAGGAAACGCCGAAAGGAAAAACCGTCCATAACCGCACCACAATCGGCGATATAGTTCTGAATCTCGTTTTATTTGTTAATAGGAAAAGAAAATAACTTCGGCTAAACCAGGATTTGGTTAATAGTTGGCCGCAGATTTGTGGCCAGCGGAATTAGTTGGCTCATAAAACAATTGGGCAGACTTAGTGGGCAATTAGGGGGGGTATTTTGGCTGAGAACGATATCTATATAGTTCTCAGCGAGCATACTCGTAGCCAGCGGAATAGCTGGGGATCAAGTAGCGATTGGCTTTTGGTTGCTTGAATTACGATTAAAGTAATTCCAATTATGATCAGGAATTTACGGTTAAAATCTGTCGGGTAACTCAGATTCACCGTATATATATATACAAGGTGCCCGCGAAAAAATGGAAAAAAATAACCACGCGTTCCTGAGACCAAAAGAAGGAAAAAATATTGTGACTTTAGGTCAATTTCACCAAAAAAAATTTTTTTTTTTTTCTATTTTTTTAATGTTTCTTGCACATGAAAAGTAAATGTTATTTATAATATTATCATCTAAAACAAATTGGTACATCTTTTTTTGGAAAAATTTAGGTTCTGCATAGTTTTCCTTGTAACTTTGATATCTGTCAATAAAGACGTGTAAACTAAGCCCAATAGTGACAACAACGCCATCAGAAAGGCGTTTTGTGCTGAGTTATAATAAAAAGTTTATTTTTTATAAATTGGTATTAACTCTGAAACTAGGCGAATTTCAAAAAAGTTTATATGACATTTTTGTCAAAGTTTTAGACACATTTCTTTAGGCATAGTGAGGGTTCCGTGGTATGCAATGTATGCATTAGTTGTATGCAGTTAATTTAACGGCCTCCTAGCCCAGTCGGTAATGACCCTGCCTACGAAGCAGGAGATCCCGGGTTCGAATCCTGGTCAGGGCATTTATTTGTGTGTTTATCACAGATATTTGTTCCCGAGTTGGGTGTTTTCTATGTATTGAAGTATTTATTCATATTTATCTATTATATATATCGTCGTCTACATAGTACCCATACCACAACTACCACAAGCCTGATTGAGCTTAATGTGGGCCTAGGTCGATTTGTGTAAGATTGTCCTATAATATTTATTTATTTATTATTTTGTCTCTAAATAGGGTCTAGAAAATGCTGTTAAAATCTTTCCGTTTCCTCGCGGGCACCGTGTATATTGGATGTACTATTATTAATGATAAGGACATACGAGAAACACAACAATGTTATCTCATATTCAACTATGTATCTTTTCTCGTTCACTACTTTGTCGACATGATCAAGTTAATAAAAATGAACAGCGACAAAATTGCAACATAAAATTTTAAACAAATATGACTCTCGGTGCCAATTTCGACCTAATATTTCCGTGAATTTTTGGCGACGAGCACCAATCGGCCTGCCAAGCGAAACGTAGCAGATTCAATTCCGTATTATGCATTAATATGCATTTATAGTGCAAAGATGAAGTCGTTTAAATAGATACACGCCAAGGACGAAAAGCCGAGTCCAATAAGACTTTTATAGCAACTTACAGCGTTTTTAGGGTTCCGTAGTCAACTAGGAACCCTTATAGTTTCGCCATGTCTGCCCGTCCGTCCGTACGTCCGCGGATAACCTCAGTGACCGTTAGCACTAGAAAGCTGAAATTTGGTACTAATATGTATATCAATCACGCCGACAAAGTGGTAAAATAAAAAGTGGAAAAAAATGTTTTATTAGCGTACCTCCCCTATACGTAAAGTGGGGAGTGATTTTTTTTTTTCATTTCAACCCTAACGTGAGATATATTGTTGGATAGGTATTTAAAAATGAATAGGGGTTTACTAAAATCATTTTTTGATAATGTAAATATTTTCGGAAATAATCGCTGCAGAAGTAAAAAAAAATGTGTCCCCCCCCCCTCTAACTTTTGAACCATAAGTTTTAAAAATATGAAAAAAATCTCAAAGGTAGAACTTTATAAAAACTTTCTAGGAAAATTATTTTGAACGTGATAGGTTGAATAGTTTTTGAAAAAAAAATTACAAAATAATTTCTAAACTAAGTTTGTAATTTAACCGTATAAACAGGTGTTTATTGTTCCTGTAATTTCTACAAAATCACAATGAAATGACGTGCTTTCGAATAAAGTAAAAACAGTGAAAATCGGTTCACGCAATAAAGAATTATCCCATAAAAATCATCTTCCATACTTTAAGCTCGCGCGCAATAGTTTACTTAATTTGCCGATAGATGTCGCTGTACGTGGAACGCTCATATCATATCCTACATGGCGGTGTATTGTAACTCTTAAGTGGGGACACTTACTGTGACGGACGGAAAACTACGGAACCCTACACTGAGCGTGGCCCGACACGCTCTTGGCCGGTTTTTATTTGAACGATTTGCTAAAATTGAGCTGCTTTAAATTTAAATGGGATTGGAAGAAGAAAGTTGTATAAGGTTTTAGATATTTCGTATTCCATGTCAGTTTTCAATGCAAAACTTAAATAAATCGGAATATTTAAAAAGCAAAATAAAGAGCTCAAAGAGGACCCAGTGTGTTGACGATGAGGGACCTTCTTGTTCCTTTAGTCGTCAACACAGTGAATCCTCCTTTTTGTAAAGGGTCGGCAACGCGCATGTGACTCCTTTGGAGTTGCAGGCGTCCATAGGTTACGGTAGCTGCTTACCATCAGGCGGGCCGTATGCTTGTTTGCCACCGTCGTAGTATAAAAAAAAAAAAAAAATTAAGATTTGGCATTTTATTATAACTCACTCGCTACTGACGGCACAAAGTTAAGACTTGTCAAAAAGTTTTAAAAATCTAGTACAAACAATATTATTAAAGCAACATGGATAATTTCTGAAGATGATACATTTTTTTTAATACTACGACGGTGGCAAACAAGCGTACGGACCACCTGATGGTAAGCAGCTCCCGTAGCCTATGGACGCCTGCAACTCCAGAGGTGTCACATGCGCGTTGCCGACCCTTTACAAAAAGGTGGATTCACGGCGTTAACGGCTAAAGGAACGAGAGGGTCCCTCAGCGTCAAGTCGTCAACACACTGGGTCCTCTTTGAGCTCTTTGGAAACCTTACTCACCAGCAGGAACACAACACTATGAGTAGAGTCTAGTGCTATTTGGCTGTGGTTTTCTGTAAGGTGGAGGTAATTATTATTGTTGAAATACAAAAAAAACTTTTCAATACACCTGCTCGTAACGAGGTTCTCATTCCACCGATTTTATGCTCATAATCCTAGATATTAAACACGCGTGCATTTCACAATAATTATCCAACTAGTGGAATCATTTAACAATCCGATCAAGTGACGTTTGTACTCTAGTACCCAGTTGTACGTACGCAGACGAATCGTTGTAATTTAGTCGGGTATTACCTTTACTTTTTTTTAACTCTTTATGAGTTTAAATTCTAAAAAAATAAAAATAAAGTAAATATATTAAAAATATACACATTAACGATAGATTACAAATTATACAATCCTGATTGTGAATAAGAATCATTTCAACTTATTATATTACTCGTAATACACAATAAATTACGTTTTAAACACGAATTGTCTGTTTTAATATTGGCTGTTTGGCATTATAAATACGTCCGCGCCTTTGCCTCAAGCTGCACGCCACGCACATCCAAAAAAGAAAATTGCGCGCCATTTATAAGTTAACCTCAAATCATTGTTTATTTGTTCGATTTTTCTCGTCGTGTTTCATTAATTTAAACAAATTATATTTTCAATGAATAAGAAGACAACTTTAGCGTTAATTTAACCTCTGGATATATTTCAAAATTGTGATACATACTAGTAAAAAGTCATCATAAAAATCTAGTGAGCAATACGTAAGAAAAAAATACTATTATTTATTGCACAATAAATGTGAAGTCATTAATTTTATGAAATGATTTGAAAAAGAGTTCCAGATACTCAATAACATCACAAAAAAGGTTAGTTAAATTTAATTATCTTAGGTTCGTAAGTACCTCTATCCTGTAAACATTCTGACAATTAATGTATTTATCAAACGTTATTAATTATACTATTCTGTTATTTCCTCGCAAGTGTGTTGAAAAACGTCGTATGAAACGCGTGTGCTTGATCATTACATAAGCTCAGCTTCCTTATGCGCACTCACATGCGTTCGTGCGCACAATATCGCTTCGTATGTAATGATCAACTTAGCACACTCATATCATAATGTACTATTGTTGTTTAGCAAAAACATTTAAAGAAATAATATGACAAATTGTTAGCTGCATGTATTTTTCATGTTTCATACTAATACCAAATAAGAATCTAACTTTATTTATTTATTTATTGAAATTATATTGGCAACTTACAGCTAACACCATAGTGTCACAAACTCAGTACCTATATATAACTAATTAAATAACACATTCATTCCTCTCAAACATTCTCCTGCACTCATCTATCAAACTTGCCATCCCTTAAACAAGCTTATCAAACTTTTGACTGTTAAATAAAACATATGGATTTGTATCAACTACCCTAAAAACAAAAGTCACGTTTCCATACAACTTTAACAGGAACTTACGCTTTTTATACCAAAAACAGCTGAGTTTCGCAATCGAATGTCTGGGGGCTATACATATATCGGGGATACTCGCAGCTTTACTACAATTGATTGCGTTCGTTTTGCGTGGTCTGCCTTGAATTATACGTGATTGCATCATTGAACTGATTTAACACGTTCCAAGTCCATTACATGATTTCCCGTAAACTAATGGCGTACGAAGTAGAATAGCTGATAGACTGAAGGTTTAACACTTTTGTGTGTAGTTATTTCTATACTTGCAAGGACGTGGTAATTATGAAGATAAATATGGGGTTGAAATTGATGCTTGTCTGATATGTTATGTTATGTTATGTATGTCATGTATTTTTTTTACTATAAATTTCTATACCTTCGTGACCTTAGTTTGTCGGTTGTTTCAAAGTGTTATCAGCGCATCGTATGATTCGGTTGGTAGATTTTTTTCGGAGAAGTATTTATTGTATGGAAATTAGTAGTTAATGTAACTGTTACGTAAAGTACGAGTCCTGTCCTTAAAATACGAGTGTGGTTTTGTGTTCATAATATGATCACACTAGTAATGAGATCTACACACATAATATTATAAATCCTAAATGAAGTGTTCGGGAACCATTCTAATGACCGCCATTGCACCGCCATAACCAACTCGATTGTGCCGGCGGTCGGGCGGGCGCGTGCCGGCGATCGGAGAGGAGGGCAGATTTTCATTACGTTACCGTAGGTAATGAAATTTCATACGTTATTGCCACACTGTTAGAGATAATACACTGCATGATGTTTCGGTGCTGGTTGCAATAATGGTGATAATTGCATACGGTTTCCGAACGCGGAATAGAGGATTTATGATATTGGTGTAGATAAAATAATTTACGACAATATTTAGAAAAGTTAATCACAGATTACTTCACAATTACTTTCCTAAAACAATGATAATGTATCTCCATGTTCAGATTTTAGATATTGTTATAAATGTTTTAATTTTGACTCCTGTTGCCATAATAGGAAATTATTCATAATTTACCACGAGCGATGTAGAAGGCTAGAAACATCAGTTTTGATATAAACATCCAAATCACGCAGTATACTTCGTTAATTATTATATTATTATTAGGTTAAATGTTTTAAAATACAAAAATAAACTCTCATTTGGGGTTTTAAATCCACTATCGGGGTTTACCCTTATTTTCTCTAAAAACGACAAGTTAATATTATTAATTAAGCAAGGACTGAAAAATTCTTGCAATAAGATTTTCCACATATGAAATTAATTTTCATCCAAGTCGTCATCCGGCAACTAAGCAAGGAATAAATTAAAATTTAATAACTCCACAAAGTTTTTTAACACCTCAACTTAATAAGAAAGTAGCACTATTTTATACCAACTAATTTAGCGGGCAGCGGTACATTAGCGCGGCAGTAAACGGAATGTAGGAGCGTGTCGAGCTCACCAGGTATTACGGCTTCATTGAGATAACTTGACACAACTACGGCGGCATCACAAATCTTTTCAAATCGCTCACTGTTAACTGGAAGAGATCCCTGAAAGGAATAAGGTCGCCTTGTATTTTGTTTATTTTTCTTTTATCATGTTTGTTTTGTTACTTTTTTATGTACAATAGAGTGTTTACATACATACATTTTCTAAGTCGACACGTGTGAACCGACGCACCTCTACTTATGATGACAGCGAATAACTTTTGACTATAATGACTTAGATAGCATTGCACAACACAGGCATTTTTACAAAAAAAATATTTCGGTCAAGTCGTCTTCTAGAAACATTTAAGGGCGTATGCAATAGCCCTCGTTGTAGGATTCGTTGCAGTCGATTGAACATAGACTTTTCATTCGTAGTTTAGTATTTATTAGGCACCTACTTATTAAAAGAAATATTGATACAAATATTGTATTTATGCTACTCATGTGATGACCTCATTGATGGCTAAGCTCACTGAGCGGTTCTTTAACATTACCAGCCAATGTACGTGTCACTAATAGGCACGTCTCCTGCAATACATAATTATTCATGCATAGAGCAAATCGGGGGTAAATCTAAACTTTTTTTTCACAGGGCTCTTCAGAAGTCGAAGTTATTGGAACGAGCTCGGGATTCAAACCCCCGGGATTCAAAGGCTGATAGTCAGACTTCGATGAAAAGTCATTAACACCTTACCGTAGAGCTAGTTCCAAATACATAGAATCACCACCAAAACCAAATAAAAACTAAACTTGCATACCTACGGGTTCTTATTTTAATCGTTAATTTAATTCGAAGTGAAAATTTGTGTAAAACTGTTTGTGTGGGCCATCGGCCTTCCAGTAAAGTCGTAAAAGCTAGCAAAGTAAGTTTTTGTGTAAGTTAAACACTAAAATGTACTTAGAATAATATTTCTCTGTGAAAATATGTGTAAGTTATTTTAACCCATGCAGCAACATTGTCCATATTCCGAGAAAACGTATATAGAAATAGGTCTAAACTACAAAGTTTGATGTCGTTGAGATCAGTTATGATATTAACGGTTGAACAAAACTAATATTACATAAATTATTCATGCTTAATTTGAGTGTTATACTTAGCAGATGGAACCTTCTACTAATCTATTAAAATACCAAGACGGTGGCAAAAATCATATGCTCAGTGTCGAGGGCACAAAATATAAAATCAAATACGATCCTTTTTGTATGTTGTCTGTTTCTTTGTTTGTTTTGTATGTATATCATATTATTACAGACCGCAGCCTGTAATATGGTATTTTCCTTCGATAGCTTATGTTGTATATCCACGGTTGCCGATCCTAACTCAGCCGTTACACGCGCGAAGCTGATTCAGCGAAGTACCCCGTCGACGAAAGCTCCGTAAGTAGATGTAGGACCACGTGACAGAGTCTCGAGGGCTCTGGCACGAACAGACGACACGCCGCACTGCCAGCCGACGCTCGATGAGTAGCCCGTAGAAAATCTTCCTGTTGAAGGAGGGGAGCGGTGATCCAAAAGTCCAGTTGGTTTCTTCTATTTATTTTTCTTCTTGCTGCTTGTCCGAATTACTGAATGATTTCCACCGGTTTGTATGGATGTTTATAGCACGATTTGATTTACTAGTGAGCGGATATACCTGCCTGGATTCTTATTGGAATTTCGTCCAATCAGAGCGCTTTTCTCATATCCTCTCTTTCTAATTGTCCTATCCCTTCTAGGATCTAATTGGTCTTTTAATCGGCGCTCTGATTGGCCGACCCTATTCCAAAAATGTGTTTTCGTAAGCTAGATTTTCACTATGTTTTATAATTTTTTACTTCTTTCAGAGTTTCTATGACTGCCATTACGTCGTGAGTCCGAACAGTTACCTACGTAGTCTATGCGTTTATCGATAGGCCCTACGGTTACCTCAATAAAGAGCTCTTTAATCTCCGAGCATGCATTATTGTTTTATTACACCTTTACCTCATCTTTTACCTACTGTAGGGACTCAGGGCGTAAGGTTAATGTTTATTGTTAGATAATGTACTTCAATTATCTATGCCTGACAATAATTCCTACCTATCTATCCGCTCTCTAGATAAGGGGTTTATTGGGGAATTCCTATCCATTCATCCATACAAACTTACAATTTAAATCTTAAACTATCCAAGTTAAATCTAATACACGTATTTCACTTAAATATTTCAAATCATAATAGTTTACATTCTAAGTTTGACTCTACCTACTTAATATTAAATCTCTTTATTTCGAATACAAACTTAACCATATTTACATAACATAACAAAATCACATATCACGATAAGTCTTCAGTGACGGTCGTCAGCCTTCAGGACGGTCGCAAGCTTTCAGGACGCGGGGATAGTCGCTCGCCGCTCGTCGTCCTTCTCGTTCCCTCGGTGATGTCTCGCTCCGTCGTATGGGCTGGAGTCTCGTCCGTGTTATGTTTGGTAGTGTCGCTAACACATATCATTTATTTAATTGGCTCTGCTTTTATTTTTAATTTTTACTTTATTTTTCTCGATTTCCTTTCTTCTGTATGTTTGTTTATGTTTGTTCTGTAATCGTTCAATGACGTATGTGTCGGCACTCTATTTAGTCATAGTTTAGTTTAGTTTTACTCATAGATCAGGTCCCCACTGAAAACCAGCGCCAAGGTTTAAATTGCCGCGGCATCATGCTGAGTGGGGATCCTATTTGACGTCTTTGTACTGTTTTATTACTTTGTTTGTTTTTTGTGTGTATTTGTGGCGTTAAATAAATGTATTTTCTTTCTTTCTTTCTTTCTTATATAGCTTGGAGCTACCGTAAATAGCCCATTTATTACGCATGCAATTATAGAGGTGTCAATTGTCGACCCTTTAACTTTTATTTTTGTACCACGACGGTGGAAAACAAGCATGAAGCAAGCGGTCCGGCCTGATGATTAGAAGCTATCGTAGCCTATGGATGCCTTCAATTCCAGAGGTGTCACAAGCGCGTTGCCGACCCTTTACAGAGGAGGATTCACTGTGCTGACGGCTAAAGGAACAAGAGGGTCCCTCGTCGTCAACACACTGGGTCCTCTTTGAGCTCTTTGGCAACCTTACTCACCAGCAGGAACACAACATTATGAGTAGGGTCTAGTGCTATTTGGCTGTGGTTTTTTTGCAAGGGGGAAGTACTTCCCCAGTCGGGCTCTGCTTAAGATTTGAGCGAGATGACATTCGCTGTGCTGTGCCCTACCACACATAGCGAGATGACATTCGCAGTATCCATACCTGTCTTTTGGACGTAATTTAAGGACATACCCGTGTCCGGACGTAGTTTAAGGACATACCCGGGTAACTATTCAAAGGAGGATTCACCGTATTGACGGTTAAAGGGACATGAGGGTCCCCCCTTATCAACACACTGCATTCACCTTGAGCTCTCTGGCAACCTTAAAGATAAAATAATAATAAAATAGAATAAATATATAAATGTTTATTCACGAAACGGCTTACAATTTTTTAACAACAGTTCTTCTGTCAAACCAGAGTGTGGTTTGTTGGCAGACGAGGCTCCAGTTTACAAATTCTATAGTAAGTACATTACAATGCACTTATGAACGTCAGAGAAAAAAAAACTACCACCGGTTCTAATCATACACCTCTGACCAGAGAAGTATTATGTTATGACCGGCAAGAAACTCGGCGTTACTTATTTTTTCAAAACAGTAATACTTAGATCTTAAAGATGCACAACTACATACATTGATAACATATTAAAACCAGTTGTTCTATTAAACGGTTTAAACAACATACTACGATAGACAGCCTCAGACATACTGGATATACCTGTAGTTCGTCATCGCTTTGTTTAGTCGGGGGTTGAAAATTAAATCCACCTATCATAGCCATCAATTTTGCAGCACTTAATTTTACAAGTATTTGACACTTAATTCCGCTACAAATAAAAAATGCAGTCGGAGCTCAGTCAAACGCAAACAAAAATGAATTTTATATGAGACGTCTGCACCGCATCCGAACGTCAGCCTAAAACGGCAGGTAAATGCACTCACAGTTTGAACTTCCAAAATAATTTAAAAGAATTGTATTTTTTGTCGTTACAATACGACAGCTAGGGCCTGACGTGCAAATAAAGATAGTTTCAAAACCAGATCATAATGCTGCAAATCGTCTCAAGGTCTATCATTTTTTAGGGTTCCGTAGTCAACTAGGAACCCTTATAGTTTCGCCATGTCTGTCCGTCCGTCCGTCCGTCCGCGGTTTGGTATTAATATGTATATCAATCACGCCAACAAAGTGGTAAAATAAAAAGTGGAAAAAAATGTTTTATTAGGGTACCTCCCCTATACGTAAAGTGGGGAGTGATTTATTTTTTCATTTCAACCCTAACGTGTGATATATTGTTGGATAGGTATTTAAAAATGAATAGGGGTTTACTAAAATCATTTTTTGATAATGTAAATATTTTCCGAAATAATCGCTCCAGAAGTAAAAAAAAATGTGTCCCCCCCCCTCTAACTTTTGAACCATATGTTTTAAAAATATGAAAAAAAAATCAAAAGTAGAACTTTATAAAAACTTTCTAGGAAAATTATTTTGAACTTTTAATTAGGTTGTATAGATTTTGAAAAAAAAAAATACAAAATAATTTCGGAATTAAGTTTGTAATTTAACCGTATAAGCAGGTGTTTATTGTACCTGTAATTTCTACAAAATCACAATGAAATGACGTGTTTTCAAATAAAGTAAAAATGGTGAAAATCGGTTCACGCAATAAAGAATTATCCCATAAAAATCATCTTCCATACTTTAAACTCGCGTGCAATAGTTTACTTAATTTACCGATAGATGTCGCTGTACGTGGAACGCTCATATCATATCCTACATGGCGGTGTTATTTTAACTCTTAAGTGGGGACACTTACTGTGACGGACGGAAAACTACGGAACCCTACACTGAGCGTGGCCCGACACGCTCTTGGCCGGTTTTTTAAATTATAGCTTCATTATCTAGTTAAGATCTACCTAGTAGTTACTTTAGGCTATTTTACTATTGGCGGATGTTGAGGTAAACACTCGAGTAACTATGGTAAGGTGTCAAACTGTAGTAAGTTATCGGGCGGCATAAGAGCAAACATTTTCCATTAGGATGTAAATCACTAGGACGTTTACCTTACACGTTAAAAACACAAGATGCGTATGCCAAAAAACACAAGATACAACATACGATACGTATGTAAAAACACAAGATACGTATGCAAAAAACACAAGATACAACATACGATACGTATGCAAAAATTAAATGTATTCGCTTCGTCAAGTTCAGAATAGTTAGTCCGGGTTTCTTGAAACTTAACTCGAAGTCGTTCTATGGGTTTGGGCTGTTTACACAACAAACACAGACACAAAGGCTGTAACGGCATGTAATTATTTCTCAAGATATCCAAACTAAGGCGGTTGTTACACCGTAGGCGAGCAACGATTTTCAAACTGGAGAAACTTGCATGTTGAAAATCACTGGATTGTAGAATAAACTTGCTGCTTAGGTTTTTAAGTTTCAGTATGAAATATTTAACAAGTGCGTGTCGGACCACGCATAGGAGGGTTCCGTACCTTCAATGTAATAAAAACCAAACTAATACCAAAAGGTCGTATCATAAACTAATATCAATAAGGCCTATGGAAGAAGTTTTTTGGAGATAACTCAAAAATGGCTGAACCGATAATGTTCAAAATAATTTTTGTAGCAAGTATATGATAAGGCACATCGCCTCAAATTTTTTCATATTTTTTGGACTTACGGTTCAAAAGTTACAGGGGGGACGACACAATTTTTCTGACTTTCGAAGCGATTATTTCAGAAAATATTCACTTAATCACAAAATGGTTAAAGAAACCTCAATGTTATTTTTAAAGACCTATCGATTGGTATCACATGTTGATATTTGGTTAAAAAACATTTTTTGAAATTTAGTTACATCTATATTTTTTTTCAAATTCAACTCCATAACTAAGGAGCGGCTTACAAAATACACCTTATGTGTAAATTTTATTCAGATATGTCTTATAGTTTCCGAGTAAAATGGCTGTGACATACGGACGGACAGACAGACAGACAGACATGACGAATCCATAAGGGTTCCGTTTTTTGCCATTTGGCTACGGAACCCTAAAAAAGCAGTAGAGCAGGCATTAGGTACAGGTATTACGGTTAGAATATCTTTTCTCAGAAAATTTAAACAAAATCTATGAAAGAGTTGGCGGTAATCAGAACAACTATTTTCTTATTTACATTTTCAATCAAAGTTTTAGACATTTCTTTAGGCACAGTGAGGGCTTCGTGGTATGCAATGTATGCATTAGTTGTATGCAGTTAATTGATTGTCAAACCATGTGATTAACTCGTTTAACCTGTCTCTTACAGTTCATATGATTATAAAACTGCGCTTAAGTACCTACCTAAAAATTTTTTTGAAAAAAACATCACACAATATCACCACAACATCATTTATCAAAATTTTTTTTTTCGTAGCCTATATTGTATCCCACTGCTGGGCAAAGGCCTCCCCTCGCTTCCGCCACTCGTCACGGCGTAGTGCATGCTCTCGCCAGTCGCTACAAAATGCGTCCAGATCGTCCCGCCATCTCCTTTTTGGTCTGCCTCTGCCCCGGCCGACTTGTTCGGTTCATTCAGTAGTTAATTAAGCCCATCATTCCGGGTGCATGCGGCAGACATGTCCAGCCCAATCCCACTTAAGCTTGGCGCTCTTGACACCCACATCCGTGATACCTGTCCTGGAGCGCAGTTCGGTGTTCCTAATCCGATCGGTTTATATTAGTATGGGTCTTAAGTGCACAACCTTAAATTTTGATGCACAAGTATAAAATTTGGCACAGTTGTTTCTTGTCCCCAGACAAGCTGATTAAGATCGGTACCCCAAGGTACCCCCCCTTCTGGCGCCGGGGAGGGGTGGTTAAAATACCACTCCACCCGGCTTCATTCAAAAAATTTTAACTGTTCACGTTTAGCTAATAGGTCAAGTTTGGTATCAATTTCGGATAAAACGACCACGTAGAATTCGTTTCTGGTATTAAAAAATGCAATTTACTCAGTAATATTAAAAAAAACATACGAAAATCGAAAATCTCAACTAAATTTTTCATATTCCAGTCATCATATATATTAATTTGCTAGTTATGTTCATACACAAAAAATACAATATTAAAGCATATTTTATGTAAATTCAAAAAAAAATAACATTTGAGAACTTTTACTAACAGTAAATGGCATTAAAAAAATTGCGTCGCGCGTCGTGAAATTATTTTTACCGCCGTCGGCATCCGCGGTCAAAATATCCAAATAACGCACTGTGGATAGGTACCATGTAAACTTGTTATTTCTTGAAATCGATTATTTATATAACAAAGATAAAAACCGTACCTGAAGGAATGTGGTATTCCGTTAGAAAAGGGACTTTTAGTATAGGATTTGAGTGCGCAACCTTTTTTCCTTGTGCTAAAATAAGACAATTTATAATAAGAATAAGAAACCGATACTTATTTAAGTTTAAGAAATGTGGACTTCCGTTAAAAAGGTAACGTAGAAAGATTGGTGCTTATAATTGTATAATAGTATTGCTTAGCGTCAGTCATTATATATTTTCCGCGTATTCTCAAGAAACGCATTCTTCTTCTTGGTCGCATCCATCATGACAGATGATCGTGTTTGGTGGGTTTTGTTCGGGTACGATTGGCGCGAACACACTCTCGCCATCGATTTCGGTCCATCGCTTTCCTTACCACATCGTAGAACTTCTGAGAGGATTCCTCACCTTTGAGTTGGTCAGTCCATCGTGCTGGTGAACGGCCCCGTGACCTTTTGCCTTCAGTATTGCCAACAACGATTAATATTTCCAAACTTTCGTCCTCGCTTCTCATTATATGGCCAAAGCAACTTCGGAAGCGACGTTCACAGATTGTGGACAGTCACACTTTAACAAGAAACGCAAAATAAAGCATAAAAATGATGAGAGAGTTAACTACAATTTAATTATTTAATTATACATTTTGTGTTTCATCAATTTCATCATAGTGCCCTCCACAAAGACATACGAGTAGCTGGGTACATTTATTTAAATGTACACTACGCGTAGTAAATGCTGATATAGGGCTGTTTCTGTTGGTGGTATATTCTCCAGCTGACGATCTTTTTTCGTAAAAAAGTATTTCCGGCATTAGGCCACATTACATGGCATTTCTTGACCTGAAAAATGCTTTCGATTGCATCCGTCGTCAGATGATCTGGTGGGCACTAAAGGTGAAGAACGTGCCACAAGTCTATGTTGACATTATCCGGGATATGTACCGTAACTCGGTTTCTCTAGTGAGGACCGCTGTTGGCGACACTAAACCCTTCCCGATCACAGTTGGCGTGCACCAAGGCTCGGCCCTTAGTCCTTTTCTGTTTAGTGTTGTGCTTGATGCTGTTACGACGGAAATCCAGGACCCGCCGCCGTGGCTGCTCATGTATGCAGATGACATTGCACTGATGGACGAGGACAAACAGGAACTAGGGCGAAAGGTGAACCTATAAAAGGGATTGCTAGAGAACGGTGGTCTAAAGCTAAATGTCTCGAAGACTGAATACATGGCTTGCGGAAGTAGTGATCCCGTTCCTATCAAAATAGGGAACGAACTTGCCGTGAAAACGGACAAGTTTAAGTACCTGGGATCCGTACTGCATGAGTCCGGGTCCGAATCAGCGCAGCTTGGTCTAAATAGCGAGAGGTCACAGGAGTCACCTGCGATCGCAGAATTCCGCTAAGACTGAAGGGGTTAGTGTACAAGTGCATCATCCGACCGGTCTTAATATACGGAAGTGAGACGTGATCGGTTCGTGGAAGGCATATTCAGGAGCTTTGCGTTACAGAAATAAAGATGCTGCGGTGGATGTGCGACGTTACGAGTACACGTGCTGATTGCATTCGTAATGAGTACATACGCGGCAGCCTCGCAGTTCGTGACGTAGCGGAGAAGCTCCAAGAATATCGCCTTTGTTGGTTCGGTCACATCTCTCGCAAGCCACCAGACTACATAGGGATCATATGCCTTGATCTAGCCCTGGACAGCCCGCGACGCGGTCGCGGAAGACCAAAGAAGCGCTGGCTGAATGTCGTGGAGGCCGATATGAGTGAAAACGGGCTCGTAAAAGAAGATGCCCAGGACCGCGCAAAGTGGAGGAAAGCGAGCAGGAAAGCGGACCCTGGCAATAGCCGGGATAACGCTAGGTAGAAGAAGAAGAAGAAGTACTTCCGGCATCCATTTAGTGTTGAGCAGAGACTCGGCCTGCAATAATATGAGGAAAATTAAAAACGTTTAAATTTCAACTACATGTTGAAACCTGAACCCATCAATAAGTCGCTTACTTCAACTACAGGAATTGTAGGTTCATATTGGCACAGGGAAAAACTACAATTTTATCGCATGCCACTCTATTAGGTAAGAGTATTTTGTTATAATAGCCATACATTATTTTATAGTTTATACATTCCGCAAACTAAACTCTATTTTGTTTCTGTGAGGCCCTGACAAAGCGTCAGTCTTGCCCGTGTTCCATGCCTTCACTGGATGCGACACAGTATCCCTCTTTAATGGAAGGGTTAAGAAAAGTGCCTTTGAAGCTCGGAACGCCTTTAACCCGGCCACACAAGTATTTAAACTACTTCAAGATGGAGCAATAGCAGAAGCCAATAGCATTCTCCAAAAATATGTGATGATTTTGTATGACAGGTAAGCGACTTATTGAAGATATATAATGACTGACGCTAAGCAATACTATTATACAAATATAAGCACCAATCTTTCTACGTTACCTTTTTAACAGAAGTCCACATTTCTTAAATTTAAATAAGGAACGGTTTTTTATTCTTATTACAAATTGGCTTATTTTAGCACAAGGAAGGTTGCGCACTCAAGTCCTATATTAAAAGTCCTTTTTCTGACGTGCTACATTCAGGTACGGTTTTTATCTTTGTTATATATATAATCGATTTCAATAAATAACAAGTTTACATGGTACCTATCTACAGTGCGTTATTTGGATATTTTGACCGCGGATGCCGACGGCGGTAAAAATAATTTCACGACGCACGACGCAATTATTTTTAAATACCATTTGCTGTTAGTAATGGTTATTAAATGTTATATTTTCTTTGATCGACATGAAATATGCTTTAATATTGTATTTTTAGTGTATGAAAAAAACTAGCAAATTAATATTTATGATGACTGGAATATAAAAATTTTAGTTAAGATTTTTGATTTTCATATATTTTTTAAATATTACTGAGTAAATTGCATTTTTTAATACCAGAAACGAATTCTACACGGTCGTTTTATCCGAAATTGATACCAAACTTGACCTATTAGCTAAACGTGAACAGTTAGAATTTTTTTAATGAAGCCGGGTGGAGTGGTATTCTAACCCCCCCCGGCGCCAGAAGGGGGGGTACCTTGGGGTACCGATCTGAATCAGCTTGTCTAGGGACAAGAAATTTTATACTTGTGCATCAAAATTTGAGGTTCGACGTTTTTATGTCGCTTAACAACCCCACTATATGTTATTTTTGGCTAAATGGAGTTATAAGTAAATTTATTCAGGAACATATATGTACAAAATAAGACTACAATGACAAATAAACCAATACATAAAATCTATACATATAATAAAGCTGAAGAGGGTCGAAAGTCTGTACATGGAAGATAATCGAAAAAAAGTTGGCTGGGGATACTTAGAATCGATAACAGAAAACGTTCCAACAATTTTTTGAAATTTTGTCTCTTTATCTGTTTGTCTGTTTATCTGTTTATCTGTTTATCTGTTTGTCTGTTTATTTGACCGCGCATCACGTGAAAACGGCTGAACGGATTTCGATAAAATTTTGTACAGTGATAATTTGAGTCCCGGGAAAGGATAATATATAGTTTTAATCCCAAAAATCAACCCTGGTGGGGGTGAAAATGGGGTTGAAAGTTTGTATGGAGAATTTTTAACCGCTGAAACGATTTAGATAGAAATGAGTATGGAGATAATTTGAGTCGCGAGAAATGTCATAGGATAGTTTTCAAACTCTTGTAGGGGTGACAAGGGGGTTGGAAGTTGGTATGAGGATTTTTTTACCGCTGAACAGATTTAGATGAAAATTGGTATAGAGATAGCATGGGTCTCGAGAAAGGACAAAGGATAGTTTCATCTTGAAAAAAGCCCCCCCCCCCCCCCCCCCCATCTTACTTTAGAACCGTACGCCCAAAAAACTTTAAAAAAATAATGGAAGTGAAGCCTGAAAGGTACTTTCAATAAAAACTATCAATCTATACATTTATCACGTGAAAACGGTTGAACGGATTTTGATGAAATTTTGTGTAGAGATTGAGTCCCGGGAAAGGACAAAGAATAGTTTTCATCCCGAAAATCAACCCTGGAGGGGGTGAAAAGGGGGTTGAAAGTTTGTATGGAGATTTTTAATAGAATTTAGTATGCAGATAATTTGAGTCCCGAGAAACGACAGAATAGTTTTCATCCCGAAAATAAACCCTTTCAGCCCGAAAAGGGGGTTGGAAGTTAGTATGACGATTTTTTAACCGCTGAACTGATAAAGATGAAATTTGGTATAGTATGGGTCTCAAGAAAGGACAAATGATAGTTTTCACTCCGAAAATCAACCCTAAAGGGGTGAAAAGAGAGTTGGAAATTTGTATAGGGAATTATTACCGCAGAATCGATTTAGATAAAATTTGGTATGGAGATAATTAATTAAAAAAGGAAATAAAATAGTTTTATCTCGGAAATTATCCTTTAAGCGGATACAATTGTGAAAGTTTACATGGAGAAGAAACAACCAATAACCGCTGTACGTATTTAGATGAAATTTGGTATTTATATAATTTGTATACTCCTCCCCCCCCCGACCGCCGGCACGCATGGTTTCAGTGGATTTTTAATATGTGTGAAGGTAAAGCAGTGTATGCTTCTGTACGTAATTGGGCCTTATTACGTAACAGTTACATAAACTACTATTTATCTCTTTTTAGGGTTCCGTAGTCAACTAGGAACCCTTATAGTTTCGCCATGTCCGTCCGTCTGTACACGGTCTAACTCAGTTACTGTTCGCACTAGAAAGCTGAAATTTGGTGAGGCCTGATAAGAACTTTCAATAAAAACTATATTGAATAAAATCGGTTCAGCCGTTTTTGAATTATCAGTCAAAATCGCATAGTGAAAGAAAATAAAGAAAGATAGTACACTGACGTAAGCGCCGCCAAATATCCATTAATAAACGCCCGTTTGAACGGATGTTTCGTAACAGGGCGGCATCTACGAAACTCTACACTGACTGAGCATCGCCCGACATGCTGTTGGCCGGTTTTGTTTGCATTGTTATTCCGAGTTCCGCCTCCAGGGTAGCGGGAGAGAAATTATGGGTGAATTAGCCGCTTACTGACACAGACCGAATTCCACGCGGGCGGAGCCGCGGGCACAGCTAGTACTAAAATAAACATCTATATGAAAGATGCTGCCCAAGTCGCCTTCGTGGGTTATGGTACCCAAAAGGCTGGCAGCGTTACCTCTTTGGATGGCCAGGCTTATTCTTTGGCCGAAATAGCTGTCTGGGCCGATTCGACATGGCATAACTGACAGTCGCTTGCGAGACAACTATGATATCACACTTTTGTGACAGTTGAAATTTGGGGTGGAATCACTCAAGAGTGATATCTAAAACGGTGGCCATAGCCATAGACAAAACGCTCTAGCGACTGACAGCTTGACAGTTATAAAATATTATGGGACAATCTTACACAAATCAACCTAGTCCCACAGTAAGCTCAATAAGGCTTGTGTTGTGGGTACTATGCGACGATATATATAATAGATAAATACATAGAAAACGTCCATAACTCAGGAACAGATATCCGTGATGAACACACAAATAAATGCCCTGACCAGGATTCGAACCCGGGACCTCCTGCTTCATAGGCAGCGTCACTACCGACTGGGCTAAGAGGCCGTTTTAGATAGGTGTGGACACGCCGTTTTAGTTAGGTGTGACCACGCCGTTTTAGTTAGGTGTGGACACGTGTGGACAGATGGATATCACTCTATTCACTAGCGATACTCACAGTTTGGCATGTCGAATCGGGGCCCAGGTCTCTGTTTACCTGAGGCATCGAGAATGCGATTGGAGATCTCTTTGAAAAGAGTCATTGCGACGGGTCCCCATGGTCCCTGGTTCCACGCCAAACGGCGCAATTATGTAGTCCTCGCCGAGAACAGAATATTTGCACAACTGTAATGAAACAATACTCGTTATTGCACACATCAATAAAATAGAACAGTACAGTACTTACTACCTATTAAAAGTAGAGGCAATCAACAGGCGGTCTTATTGCTAGAGAGCGATCTCTTCCAGACAACCTTGGGTAGCGGAAATCTAGTCGAAAATAATCGTATGAGTAGGTGCAAGGCAACAAACATAAAGACTTGTCAACTGTTTGTAATCCTTCGTGTGACAGGTGCCTTCGTAAAGTATAACTAGATTACAATTAACTGGGTCTAACTCCGTTTACTCAGTGTTTCAGTTTACAGCGGGTTGTTGTCTAAAATATTAACGGAACTGCGTTTAAATATACATATACTAGCCTTTTCCTGCGGCTTCGCCCGCGTACTATAAGTACTCAAAAAGGATACGATACCCATGTTGATTTTTGGACTTTATGACCACATTTGCCACTTTTAGGGGTTGAGTTTTCAAAAAACCTGTAACACGTGTTTACTCATTTATCGTTAGGAATACTCCTGTGAAGTTTCGAATAAAATAATCTAACAAATTTTGATTCGCCATACAAACTTTGGACCCCCATTTTACCCCCTTAGGGGGTGAATTTTGATAAATCCTTTCTTAGTGCACCCCTAGACCTTATAAGGAACCTACGTGCCAAATTTGGAATCTCTAGAATCAGCGGTTTGGGCTGTGCGTTGATATGTCAGTCAGTCAGTCAGTCAGTCAGTCAGTCAGTTTCTTCTTTTATATATTTATTAGATAGGTACCTGTACTACATTTATACAAATTGTAACCTAAGGGTTTCCCTACATCTATCGACGCGGATTCGGCAAAATCCGGTGGAAAAAAGTTTTGTGTCCACGCATTAAGGCGAAAAAGACTTCGACGCGTCGGCAAGCGTCGGCCGAGCCGATCCGAGCCGAACCGTGCCTTGTTAGCTCTTATTGCGTGGACATAAAGCTTTTTTCCACCGGATTTTGCCGAATGCGCGTCGATAGATGTAGGGAAAGCCTAACAACAGCCGATATACAATATAATGGTATGTTTTGTAGACGTTATTAGGGGCCGTTTCTATTCTAAATTTAAAACACGTTGAGACACGATTCAACTCCAATACAACTCCAACTAGTTATGGGCAAGTTTCCTCGTTTTGTATGGGGAATATTACCAAACGGAAACATTCCCTATACAAAAGGTGGAAATTTTCGGAAACATGCCCATCACTAACTCCAACGCATTGAGTACGCAATACAGCTAGCGCGTATACGTCTGAATCAGAAATATCAGGATTTGCTTGAAAATTATTTTAATACAACTGAATTATTATAATATTGGTTGCTTATTTGTTGTCGTTGGAGTTGTGTTGGGGATAGATTGTATTTTTAATATATTGTTTCTGTAATTTAAAGTTAGGATACTGCACTCGATCTAACTCCAATACAACTCCAACGCACTAAGCACACAATACAGCTAGCGCCTAAACGTCTGAATCAGAAATATCAGGATTTGCTTTAAAAACTATTCCGATAATACATCTATTCTGATTATTTGTTAATAGTGCAATAAGCGAGCACTAGCTCGCTGCGCGAACTTAGGTATAACCACAGACTATATAATATACTGTATAACCATACTTGAATCTGAAGACTAATGGCCAAAGCATAAGAAATATGTTCACAAATAGTAACTACAAAACGTATATTTGTCAGTTTTATATTAGTGTCAGAATGATTGTACTATCGGTGTCGGTATTCGAACTGTACATTTATAAAATGCTACTAAAATCTCAAATAGTAATTCTAATTAATTAGTAGAAATAAAACAACCTGTTTTTTTAATTAAGTATTCAATGAAAAATTTTGTAATTAAATATGTCAAAATTAAACGTTTCGTGCTTATGTATTCTTATGATTATGGTATTATATAAAGATTACCTAACACCCTTATTTATAAAATTGTGAATCTCTGTAAAATTTTTGTCTCTTTTGACATTTTAGATTCGTTCGACACTATGAATAACGCTATATTGAATGATTGTTCATACTAACTACCAATATAAAATAAATCTTACCCAGCGTTGTTAACATGGAGTAGCTTTTAATTTGGTTTAAATTTTGTTATAGCAAAGTATACAATATATACAATTAATTTCAGTAGATATCGCACCGTACATACGTTACTAGTTAAACTAGAAACATACTCATTATAAGGTAAAATCGAGTGAGCTGATAAATTAGTCAAATTCATATTATAATTTATCTACGATTAGACTTCGACCACTAGGTACTTACTTCGTCCACCTAGTAGGCGTTAATAACTTTCAACATCATTTTAAACCTATTAGGTTGAATTTTGAGATTTTTTATTCGGTTTTCTGTAAGTTGGAGGTACTTCCCCAGTCGGGCTCTGCTGCAGATTTGAGCGTGATGACATTCGCAGTACCCATACCTCTTTTGGACGTGGTTTAAAGACACGCAGGTCCCGGGTCAGGGTCCGAGTCCGGGTTTATTTATGTATTTTTTATGAATTCGAGTAACGTTGGTAGCACAGCCGTCACTTAACGCGACGGTAACCGACCAACGCTTTTATCCTAACGACCAAACTAAATGCGCCACGTTAAGTGAGGTGCAAAATTGTATTAAATAAAATAAGGGAACATTCGAATTTTATTATACCTAATAAAGATAATAAAAAACAGTTTTCTTTTTAATTTTTTTAAATAATTTTGACAACACCTCTAAATTCGATATGCATTTTGTTTGGCACTATACATTTACTTAACTTTACTTACCGTATGTTTTTCGTTTCATCAACAAGTAATTAAAATATGTAAGTACAAACCTTCGCATATGATTTAGACCCTGGCTTGTACTGATGAGCATTTTGGATTTTTAGTATGAAATATAATTCCCGGAAACGTTACTAAAGTATTACATATTGTCCAAGTGTCTCTTTGCAACGCATTTACCCTATTTTTCCGCACTTTAATATTCACAATAAGTAAAATTTCCACAAAACTTCAATAAAATTTTTTCGAGCATCTTGCATCACTAGCCAAGTGCTACTGAAACGTGTTTGCGCTATACTTCTGTTCTTTAAATGTTTACAATAAGTTAACCTTCCCTAAATTCTCAAGTAACATTCCCAAGAGCATCGCACTACCTACTTACTAGCCAAGTGCCGTTGCAACGAGTATACCTTATACCTTCCGTACTTTGTTAACAAAACGTTAACATTCCTCAACATTCCCAAATCACATTACCATTAACGTAGATCACTAGTCAAGTGCCGTTGCAACACGTTTACGCTATACTCCCGTACTCCAACTGTTTACAAAACGTTAACATTCCTCAATATTCCCAACTCACATTCCCGTTAGCATACATCACTAGTCAAGTGCCGTTGCAACAGATTTACGCTATGCTTCCGTACTCCAACTGTTTACAAAACATAAACGTTAACATTCCTCAATATTCCCAGCTCAAATTCCTGTTAGCGTCATTTTTTTTTTTTTTTATACCACGACGGTGGCAAACAAGCATACGGCCCGCCTGATGGTAAGCAGCTACCGTAACCTATGGACGCCTGCAACTCCAAAGGCGTCACATGCGCGTTGCCGACCCTTTACAAAAAGGAGGATTCACTGTGTTGACGACTAAAGGAACAAGAAGGTCCCTCATCGTCAACACACTGGGTCCTCTTTGAGCTCTTTGGCAACCTTACTCACCAGCAGGAACACAACACTATGAGTAGGGTCTAGTGCTATTTGGCTGTGGTTTTCTGTAAGGTGGAGGTACTTCCCCAGTCGGGCTCTGCTCCAGATTTGAGCGATGACATTCGCTGAACGTGCCCTACCACACTTAGCGAGATGCCATTCGCAGTGCCCATACCTCTCTTTTTGGCGTAGTTTAAGGACATACCCAGGTCCGGACGTAGTTTAAGGACATACCCCGGGTCCAAAAATATTACTAGTCAAGTGCCATTGCAACACGTTTACGCTATGCTTCCGTACTACAACTGTTTATAAAACGTTAACATTCTTCAATATTCCCAACACACATTCCCGTTAGCGTACATCACGAGTCAAGTGCCGTTGAAACTCGTTTACGCTATGCTTCCGTACTCCAACTGTTTACAAAATGTTAACATTCCTGAATATTCCCAAGTAACATTCCCGTTAGCGTCCCATCACTAGTCAAGTGCCGTTGCAACGCGTTTACGCTATACTTCCGTACTCTAACTGTTTACGATAACCCTTTAACGTAATGCCGTGGAGTGCCAATAAAATCATAATAAAGACCATGAAACGCTGTTAGGTACTTTTAGCTACGTTTTAAAAATCGGTGTTTTTAACGTAGATAAAATATTTATGCGAAATACCAACGTTGTAGAAATTGTGAAAAAATGGCAGACTCAAGTGTGTCTATACAATAGGTACGAAAGCATACATTATAATTCATCTGAATATATACTATCAAAACAAAACTACTGTATTTTGCACGATTGAAATTTTAGACCTACCTAAGATTACATCTTACGCGCAGTAGGTCAAATAAAAATTTGCTATAAAAATAAATAATAATAATAATAATAATAAATACTCTTTATTGCACACCTCATACAGTTACAAGCACAAATTTTACAATTAGATAAATTTAGGTAGAGGTAACAACAGGCGGTCTTATCGCTAATGAGCGATTTCTTCCAGACAACCTTTGGGTAGTGGAGACTAGAGAAAAACAATAAGCAGTAGGTGGTGCATAGAAACAAAAGAGACGAAATAGATAACACAGCACATTCATATGAATATACATACTTAAATAAATACAAAATAAACATCCATATACGTACATATATACATATATAATACACACAGTAAGAAACAACAGTGTCAACTTAAAAACCTAAGGAAGGGATAAATAGTATTCCTTAAGTTGCGATTTAAAGCTACCAATAGATTGCGCGCGTTTTATGTTGAGAGGGAGAGAATTCCACAAACGAACGGCCTGGAACGTAAATGAGCAATTATAAAATTTGGAAGATGAAGATGGCACTTTTAGGAGCAATTTTTGAGAGGATCTAATAGAATTAAGATAAAATAAACGCTCTTTGAGGTAGCGGGGAGTTGCAGGGTTAAAAAGTATAGAAAAGAGTAAAGAAAGTATGTGAGAGTTACGGCGGTGACGGATAGGGAGCCATTTGAGTTGAGAACGAAAACTAGAAACATGGTCGAATTTGCGTAATCCGAAAATGAACCGAATGCAGGCATTTTGAATACGCTCAAGCTTATTAAGTTGCTCCTCGGTTAGGTCTAAATAGGAAATATCTGCATAATCAAGAATGGGGAGAAGTAACGACTGAGCAAGCGCAATTTTAGTAGCAATTGGCAGGAAATTCCGGAGCCGTCTGAGAGACCCTATGGCAGCAAACATCTTCCTGCTCACTTCACTCACCTGAGGCACCCATGATAGACAACGATCCATGATTACGCCAAGATTTTTCACTTGGTTGGAAAAAGGAATTTGGATACCATCGAAGACTATCGGAGGGAGCCTGAGAAAGTCAATTTTGGAGATTTGTTTAGCGCTACCCATCACAATTACCTGTGACTTTAGGGGGTTTACTTTTAGACCGTAATTTTGACTCCAATTTGATATGCGGAGCAGATCAAGATTCATGGCTTCTATAACTGAAATTGAGATCGCTATGCATACCCTGCGAATATATTTGAAGGTTGTCGGCATAGAGGTGATACGAAGAGGAGAGATCAAGAGTTATGGAATTAATGAAGATAGAAAATAAAAGAGGAGACAGCACACCACCCTGTGGAACACCAGCTGATGTGCTGCACCAGGAAGAACACGAAGAATCTAGTTTTATTCTTTGCCGACGACCAACCAAATAGCTGCGGAACCAGTCAATCGCTGCAGCCGATATGTTAAGAGACTGTAAGAACGCGAGCAAAATGTCAAAATCGACCGTGTTAAAGGCATTACTGAAATCTAGAAGTGCAAGAACTGTAAGCTTCTGGTCATTCATACCCAAACGGATGTCATCGGTAACCTTGACAAGAGCCGAGGTAGTACTGTGGCCCGGACGAAAACCAGATTGAAATGGGTTTAGGAGGTCATTTCTATTCAGGAAGGAAGTTAGTTGCTGATGCACTAGCCGTTCGAGGACTTTGGATAGGAAAGGAAGAATGGAGATGGGGCGATAGTCAGAGAAGGAACTGGGGTTGGATTTTTTGGGTAAAGGAATAATATTGGCATCCTTCCACAGACTGGGAAAAGTACTTGATGAAATGGAAAAATTCAGAATACCGGTGATAATAGGAACAAACAAATCAAGGAGAGGGAGTATCATATTTCGGCTAACACAGTCAACACCAACGGCGTTAGAAGTGATATTCAATATACCCTTCCTAACATCACTCTCACAGAAATGGCTAAAATAGAAAGAAGAGAAATCTAAGGCAGGAAGTGATGAAAGATGATGAAGTGAGTTAGATTTCTTAGGACCACTGAAACAGGTGGACGATGAAAAATGCTGGTTAAGCTGGTCAACGCTAATATTGTTTAAATTGGTTGCCTGTTGAGATTTGCCAAATCCGAGACCTTTTAAAAATTTCCACACTTTGGCTGGATTTCCATCTTCAACAGAACTGTGAATATGACGCCTCTGAGCATCTCGACATATAGTGCTACAGCGATTGCGCAGGGTATGATATTTAAGTTTATTTTTCTCAGAGTTGTTAGCCTTATACTTAGATTTAGATTGATTCTTCCTCTCTATATGGGCTTTAATATCCTCAGTGAGCCAAGGAGCAGGGAGATGCTTGACTTTTATTGCACGAACAGGAGCGTGAGCGTCATAAAGTTGTATGAGGAGCGAATTAAAGAGAGAAACTTCATCGTCTACCGAACCCGCTCGAGCGATACTGCTCCAATCGATTGTTAAAGCGTCATCTCGAAGCTTTTCCACATTTAATCCACTAAAATTGCGCTGCAAAAGAATTTTTGATTTAGATTTGGGAGGACGAATTTTGTAAGAGAGATAGAGCAGATCATGATATGAGAAGGCATCCACGGAGTATTGTCCAAATTTAGACACATGAGAAGTCGAAGAAACTAAAGTTAAATCAAGAAGAGAAGGCAAGCAATTTGGAAAATAGTGTGTGGCGTCTGAAGGGAGAATAGTTAGATTGCATGCATCTACCAGGGATTTAAGGCGCCGGGATCGACTGTCATCCTTCAGAAGACACGTATTTAGATCTCCCATAAGAATGTGATGATTATAAGAAGGCATAAGGTCTTCGAGAAGTTTCTCAAGAGAATCAAAGTAATTAACGTGAAGGGAGGGGGAATAAAAAACGCCAAGTAAAAGTTTGGAATGAGAGAGGAAAACGTCGAGAAACATATACTCTGCGGCATCAGAAGTAGAAGAACTGGCAGATACATTAACAATTGAATAGGGGATGTAAGAACGAAGGTAAATCGCAACTCCACCGCCACCTCTTCCAAGGCGGTCGTGCCGAATTAAATTGAAACCAGGTAAAGAGTAAGACGTTGAAGGCAAAGCTGGTCTGAGCCACGATTCGGAAATTAAAATAGCATGAATGTTCTTAATGTCAAAAGAGAGTAACATATCGCTGTAATGTGCAGGAATACTTTGCGCATTTAAATGCACAACGTTAAAATTTTTAGGTACATCATTAAACTGAGATTCCAGAAAGTCGTGAAGCGAAGGAGGCAAACTATGGAAACTGTCTTCACTTACACTATCTAAGGAGGAAAAAGATAAATACTGATCACTGTTATCACTGAAAGGCATCTGAAAAATATATATAAAGTTAAAAATATAATAAGTGTATACTAATATTCAATAAATATAAAAATATATACAGTAAAAACTAAACAAAAACTCCACAATCTACCCGCCAGTAGCAAATAAAGAAAGAAATACACTTATAAAGAAACGGAAGTTCAATTTAAAAATACATGTTGGCTTCAGATTCGACAGGCATTAAGTTAAATCACAATACTAAGGAAATAATTAACTAATAAAAACGGAACGTAATTTAATAAGGAAATATTTAGACTTGGTAAAGCGGACCGCAATTTAACAGTTGGCAACACTATACCTGCCATCCGTCAGCACACATGTCAAACTGTCAATGTCAGTTGGAACTTGGCAAAGTGACATTTAAATTTATCAATGAAGTTATTGGAATTAATTTATAATATTTACGGGAGACTATTAAAGAGGGTATACAACAAATAACAGTGATTACACGTCGAAATAGAAAAGCGTCAAGCAGTATAACCCGAACAAATACAGAAGAAAGCTACACTATGTACATACTAAGGCTTCAATTTGGCAGCCGCACGTCTGGGCTTTATCTGTTTCTCCGGTTTCTCGGCTTTGCTGCAATTATCTGCCTTGGGAGGAGCATCTACGCTTGGGGTCGGAGTCACAGGCTGCTCTGGCGCATCCGAAATCGCCTTAAGCTCTGCAAGGCTCACCACACGCCTGCGCACGTCGCTCGCATCCAAGACATGAACAACGCCGTCCCAGGTCCAACATCTTCTGACGCCAAACCGCTCCCGAGCTGCCATGAAGGTCTGCTGACGTGATTTGGTCAAGAACTCGGCTATCGTTACGCCGCCTTTCAATGCCACCTTACCAAACCACACTTTATCACGGACGGCAGTCTCACAGAACTTCACCACAATAGCCCTGGGTTTGCTGCCTCTGCGACGGCCAAGTCGGTGGCTGCGCCTTATGTCATTTGCAGCCACGTCAGCCTTAACAGCTTTGAGCTGTTCAACTACAAGGGCCGTTGTGTCCTCTTTGTCAGCCTCCGGAACACCATGGATGACCAGCATCTTGCGTCGAGATCGCATTTCTATTTGATCGACCTGTTGAGCGATGAGCTCCACCTGCTTCTTGAGTATATTGAGAGAGTTCAAAACAAATGCTTTGAAGCTAGTGAAGTCCGCCGCTACTGCCTCAATACCGCTCCCAGGGTTGCTTGAGCCCGCTTTGTCCAAATTACTCTGCATCTCAGCCATCCTTGCATTGAAGGTTTCAGTGAGCTCCGCAATTGATCCTTGAATTGAGTTGATGTCCGACATAGTGTGTTGATGTTGACAGTTGAAGTAGGTGAAAGTGCAAAAATCAATGTAACTTCCTGGAGAAATACTTGAATACTACTGGTAGGTAAACTATATTATCTAACCATCAATTTTATTGTTTCAAATTATCCAAATTACTTTTAATTCTATTTTTTCTAATAAAATATGTGAACAGTGATGTGGTTCGTTTTATTCACCTACCCGATTTTTTTTAAATATCTTACTCAATAAATTACTCATTTATCTTACTCAATAAATTACTCAAGCGAGTAAAACCATTTACTAAATATGTTCAATTTGTTAGATTTTTATTATCGTGTAATTCAAAAATTATTTAATTAATATTAACGTCTTATCTTTCTGCAAGTACACATTTGAAAATTTAAATAATTCGCAAATGAAACTTAACAACCTAAATATGAATACTATTGGTAATAAAACCTTTGTAAAATAATAAAACAAACTTATATAATAGTGAACCTTTCACAAGATTGAGTCTGAATTGTGATCCGAGCCACATCTCTACCGGTTGAGCGATCGCAGCTTATTACATTAAAAATGTACACTTTTCAATGTCGGCTCCTTGGCGAGCAGAGTGCTGGCATAGAACAGAAGTACTAGTTCACTGTGTGGTAAAGTTACGTAAGTTTTTGAGAAGTGGATTTAGCTCCGACACCAAAAGCCAGGCTTCTCTGTCCTGCCATTTCTGTCCAGCCGACGGCACTTTCTTTTAACACATAACCATAATAAGGCGCGGATTCAGGATATCATTCGGGGGGGGGGGGGGCATAATAAGGCCAATCTTTGCGTGCAGATGCAAAGCTTGGAAACTTAGCAACACAAAAAGAAGTGCATGGTCATAACCTAGACATTTTCTAGCAATTAGTTGTAAGTAACAAACTTATGAAGAAAAATACATATTTATAGCGGGTTTTCACCGAAACTCGGTCGTAGATACTTTTTACTTAAATTAAAGGGACTAGACTTCTGGAGTGCCTTACGAATTCAAAAGTTTTTTTAACGGATTTATTGAACACGACGCACGACTTACCGTTGCTAAAAGTTTCCAATTAATTTCAAAATATTTATGGAAGATTATTGAAACAGGACTCTTATTTAGTATAAACTCACGAGGGTTTAAATTCGAGAATTAAGAGTTGTCAGTTAGCGTTTATTTTGTATTTTGTAACTTCTAAACATTCTTTCATAAAGCCTGTACCAAACAAATCTCTTTTTGGCACAGCGGTTGACTGGTAGTTCTCAATTTTAATACAAAACAATGTACATCTGTACCGCTGTAGTCTGTTCCAATAGCGCAATAACTCGAGTGGGGCAAAATGGAAGACTCGGCCATCACGTTGCTTATTCATAAACTAGGCACGTGTTTATTCACTGCCACTTCATTTTTAGGAGCTACGTCGAACTACGCAGTCTTGTTTTTAACAATGTTGCTTTATCCAGAAGTTGCAAACCAATTTCCTACCACTTACACCAATTTCACAAATGTCCTCTTAAATAGCATACCTAAGGCATTTTTTTCGATAGTTCGATCGAGTTGCTAAGACTGCATTTAAAATTCACACTTTACATTTTTGGTCTTGATACTCCAACACCCTAATACCCATCAGGACATCAGTTTCTAAAATGTTCTAGGTGTCGGCAGAAACTATCATATATGATTTTTGGTATCTAACCGTTGGTGAGTGTGGGCGGACCTGGGTAGTCCAGTACACGGGGCTTGTTTTGAGCGTCATTTACAGAATTAATTACACAATTTTTTAATTTTTTTATTTCGATTTCTTTATTACCAACTCAATTAACATATGTGAAAAAGGTAATTTCACGTAACGGTATCATTGGAGCTGTCTAAAAGTGAATGTCTTTATTTTCTATTTTTTTGTTGCTTTACAACGTATCTTGCAACTGAAACATTTCGCTCTCAAGTCCACGGATCTCAGATAACAGAAAACATCGTAAAAGTAGCACAAACGCGTTCTGAAAAATCGTGTCAAGTTGGCTAGAATACCAGGAGATCAGAAATTCCGTGGCGATAAGCGGGGACATATTGATGCACTCTACACAGCTAGGCATCTTGGGCTACCTACAGTGAAATTCGAAGTTTAGAAATCTGATTCTGATTAGACATACTCGTAGTTCTCAGTGCATCTCTCTTACGATTATTTAATTTCGTAAAGAAATGGAAAGGATTGCCTTTAGAACGTTTGTCATCGAAATGATATCCAAATCGTGACTTGGCGACCAATCAATGTCACGAAACGTTTGGAGCTTAATTTCTTTTTGAAAATGATTACGTAACGTATCTATTTGACATAAACTTTAATACCAACTAGCTTTTTCCCGCGGCTTCGCCCGCGTACTAAAAGTACTAAAAAAGGAGGTTCTCAGTTAGACTCGTATGTTTTTATGTAGGAATGTATGTTTGTCCGCGTTCATCTTGCGTTTCGCTGAACTGATTTAGAAGCGGTTTTCGGAAAAGTATTCGTTACATTCTGGAGGTTTCGGTATACCACGTTTTGAAGGCGGTTCCCTCATTTTTTATTTTAAAGAAATTATTGCAATAATTGTTTAATTGTTACGCCATCAACGACTTACTACTGAGAGATTATGATTAATACAAATTTCTACTCTTGAATAGAAGCTTTTCCCCGCGACTTCATTTGCGTGGAATTAGTAATCCACCCTCCTTTTTACCAGCTTAAGGAATGACTTCTGGGATAACAACTATTATATATCCTTCCCCAGAACGCAAAATATCTCCATACCAAATCGTCTAAATAGGTTCAACGGTTATTAATTTCCCATACAAACTTTCAACCCCCGTCTCACCCCGTAGAGGGTTGATTTTCGAGATAAAAACTACCCTATATTGTTTACCGCGACTCAATCTATATAATATGTACCAAGTTTCATTTCAATCGTCTGTTCAGCGGTTAATAATTCGCCATACAAACTACCAACATGTTTTCTACCCCTCTAAGATTGATTTTCGGCTTAAAAAATATTCTATATTGTTTACTGGGACTCAAACTATATCCACAACAAAATTATCTAAATCGGTTCGCGGTAAAAAAATCTCCATACAAACCTCCAACCCCCATTTCACCCCCTTAAAGATCGATTTTCGAGATAAAAACTGTCCCATGTCGTTTCCCGGTACACAAACTATCTCTATACCAAGTTTCATCTAAATTGGTTCAAACGTTTAAAAAATCCCCATACAAACTATCAACCCCCATTTCATCCCCTTAAGTGTTGATTTCGTAATCAGCGACCCGATAAACCATAGAAACAATACCCATGTTGATATTTAAATTTTGTCACCACATTTCCCCCTTATGGGTTGAATTCTCAAAAAAGCTGAAACACTTGTTTTCTCATTTATCGTTAGGAATACTCCTGTATAGTTTCGAATAAAATAGTTGAACTAATCTCGTTTCCCATACAAACTTTGAACCCCATTTCCCCCCTTAGAAGGTAAATTTTTAAAAATAATTTCTAAGTGCATCCTTATGCCTCATAAGGAGCCTACGTACCACATTTGGAATCTCTAGAACCAGCGGTTTGGGCTGTGCGTTGATATGTCAGTCAGTTTCTTCTTTTATATATTTAGAAGAAGATTGCAATTTGGCACAAATACTTTCAAGAATTTTTATGTCCACAATATTAAATTTCAAAATCGATGCCATTTTCTTAATTAACGTCCCAAAAAATCACAAAAACGACACCCATATGGATATTTAGACATTTCAACCCCATTGTACCCTAACAGGGGAGATGGTATTTCACGTCCGCCACGTCGGATTTTAAAATCGTTGTTGTTTTCGTAATCAACGACCCGATAAACCATAGAAACAATACCCATGTTGATTTTCAGACTTTTTGACCACATTTCCCCCTTTTAGGGGTTGAATTCTCAAAAAACCTGCAACACGTATTTACTCATTTATTGTTAGGAATACTTCTGTGAAGTTTCGAATAAAATAGACTAACTAATCTTGTTTCCCCATACAAACTTTGGACCCCCATTTCACCCCCTTAGGGGATGAATTTTGAAAAATCCTTTCTTAGCGCACCCCTAGACCTTATAAGGAACCTACGTGCCAAATTTGGAATCTCTAGAACCAGCGGTTTGGACTGTGCGTTGATAGATCACTATGTCAGTCAGTCACCTTTGAGTTATATATATATATATATATATATAGATAGATTGATAACAAGGATTATAAAATTCTCGCTCATATCGGATGAACCATAACGCTATCCTTATTTAGTATTAAATTCCCACTACAATTCTTGGTCAATGATATGCACACCAGTGTTTGTACGAGAACGCCACTATGTCAGTCCGACTCCAGGACCAGAACTCGAAGCCTATTCCGTTGCAGCGGGGAGTCAGGCAAGGAGATGTTTTTTCTCCTAAACTGTTTACCGCTGCACTGGAGGATGTTTTCAAGACTCTGGACTGGAGAAGGCCAGGCATCAACATAAACGGCGAGTACATCACTCACCTTCGGTTTGCAGACGACGTAGTAGTCTTGGCTGAGACCATGGAGGATTTGAGTACGATGCTCGATGACCTCAGTAAAGCCTCCGAGCGAGTTAGTCTGAAGATGAACATGGATAAGACGAAGATCATGTCAAATACCCATGTAGCACCAACTCCCGTTACAATCGGAGACTTTACACTCGAAGTTGTGGACGATTATATATACTTAGGACATACTGTCCAGTTAGGTAGATCCAACTTCGAGAAAGAGGTCAATCGACGAATCCGACTCGGTTGGGCAGCGTTCGGGAAGCTACGGCACATCTTTTTGTCCAATATTCCGCAGTGTCTCAAGACGAAAGTCTTTGACCAGTGTGTGTTGCCAGTGATGACATATGGTACTGAAACGTGGTCGCCTACAATGGGCCTCATAAAAAAGCTCAAAGTCACCCAAAGGGCAATGGAGAGGGCTATGGTTGGAATCTCTCTGCGTGATCGCATCAGAAATGAGGCCATCCGCAGCAGAACCAAAGTAACCGATATAGCCCTCCGAATCGCTAAACTAAAGTGGCAGTGGGCGGGGCACATTGATCGTAGAACCGATGGCCGTTGGGGCGGAAAGGTTCTCGAGTGGCGACCACGGACCGGAAGGCGCAGCGTGGGTAGACCCCCCGCAAGGTAGACTGATGACCTGGTGAAGGTCGCGGGAGCCCGCTGGATGCGGGTGGCGCAGGACCGGTCATTGTGGCACTCTTTGGGGGAGGCCTATGTCCAGCAGTGGACGTCTTTCGGCTGATATGATGATGATGATGATGATGATGATATGCACACCATCAGTATCTTCCTACACGAAGGCCGCAAAAATATATGACACGCTCTTATTAATTGGGTCATAAGAGCGTGTCACATATTTTTCCGGCCTTCGTGTAGGAAGATAATGACTGTACTATATCAGATGAAAGTGCATTATAATTAAGTATTTGATTAGTTGTAATATATACGATGTGGACGTGCTTAAATATATAAATAATATAAATAAAAATACGCTCCCAGACGCCAGCAACGCCGGCGCAAGATCACCCTACAAGCTCTATGAGAGCGGCGAGTCAAAGTCACGGACCGGCCCAACTAGCACCCTTAGCGCTTGAAGGTGGATAGCTAGGCTCTCTGAAACATGCCGCGCCTATATAAGCGTGAGTAAAACCGTAGACCTTTATAGTGTTAATGTCTCGCGAAATTTCTAATTCCAGAACAAGGATGATCTGAATAATCCAATCGTGACTTTAAAAGTCCAATCACACTCATTATCAAATTAAAATTATACCAATGTCAATTTCTACTCTCCGAATAGCTCTCTTTGTCTCGTTTAGGAATTCCGTGTCATGTGTAATAACGTGGGAACATATGATGCACCCAACGGTACCATGAATCTTATTTTATTTTACATGTGTAGAAAGCTGCAAGAAAAGAAGGTTGATATGTTGGCTAGAAATATACCCGCATTTGGCCAACGACGTTTGATTTTACCTCTTTGGTAGCTACAGATTTATTATGTAGTGGTGTATAATCTGATTCAAAATTATTAAACAATCAAACAATTATTGCCTATAATAGTATTGTTAGTCACAACTTAAAACTACAGCCATGGCCAGAAGTGTTGATCATAGCTGTTTTTTGTTTACAATTTTAATGTTAAGTATATACAGGGTGGGGCCTGTAACTAAAGCAAAAAATTAAAACGTAGATTCTAGTCCTCAAACTAGACAACTTTTGTGTAGCAACTTTTTAAAATCATAAAGTTTTTAGATTGTTCTTTTTTCAAACAAAGTAAATAGTATTTTCAATGTACTTAAAACTCCGTCTAATTGACATCGCCTGTCAGTCTAGTCACTCTACAGACATAATCAATTTCATTGTACATTGCGTGTTCGAATTAACTTTAAAATGTAATAAAATTCAAACCGCAAGTTTTTTTTCAAAGTCGTCAAACAAACGTTGCGTAGTTTGAGGAGAATAATGTACATTTTAATTTTTTGCTTTAGTTACAGGCCCCACCGTGTATATATATATATATATAAGTATAATTCCCTATCATGACAATGTACGATGACGTAAAATGGTATATTTTATTGATATATCTAGAACACTTCATTAAATAACGCTTTCAAGGTACCTATAAAATATGAAAAGTTGAGGTGCCAAAAATGCGAATTTAAGTCGGTACGACAAATTGCAAATATTCTATGCAGTTACTACTAACTTCAACAAAACATGCCTGTTCAGTTTAACGCCGGTCTAAACTTTCGAGTTTTGTATGAAAATCGCAAAGGTGCTCAACACTTCCTGGCCAAGGCTGATGTATGTTAGATACCTAATATAACCTGTTTTAACTAGGTATAAAATTACAAAATTAGGTGTTCGATCTTTCGAAATGCATGTTTTTGAACATGTAATTTGATATATCGGCTCAGAATTACCGAGTTTGGATTTAATTTTTAGGATGTCGTTGTTGCTCCCGCGTATACGTATACGATGCACCAACGAGGCGTTGGTTTTGCGAATTATGGCGTAATAGTAGTTTATGTAACTGTTACGTAATAAGGGTCCTTAAAATACGAGTGTGGTTTTATGAAACGAGCCGCAGGCGAGTTTCATAATAAGATCACACAGTGTTTTAAGGCCTAATTACGTACAGTTGCATACACTGCTTTATCTACGCACATATTATAAATCCTAAATGATGTGTTCGGAAACCAGTAGAATGGCCGCCTAATGGCGTAGCAGTAGAATGACCAACTCGATTGTGTCGGCGGTCGCGCGGGCGCGTGCCGGCGCTCGGGGAGAGCGCGGAGATTCGATACGTTACGGTTATGAATTTTCATACGTTTTTACAACACTGTAAGAGATGTTACGTTACTGGTTGTAATAATGGTGGTAATTACATGCGGTTTCCGAACGCGGAATAGAGGATTTATGATATTGGTGTAGATACAAGTCGTTACGCGCGAACTTGCTGGAAGTACTAAAGTATCACATAAAATAATGTATAATAATAATAAATATTAAATTTGAATTTAGTGTAATTTACAAGGTGCAATAAAAATGCTGGTGATCCGTTTAAGGGCTTAACTGGTATCGTATTCTAATTTTGAAAAACAAAGAAAAAAAATTTTTCTCGCAAAAAAAAATTGGCTTCATTTGGTGGGTTGGCCACCCGGGACGACTTGTCTTATACAAAACAAAATTCTTTTCGCGTCCTACACATTTTTCTCCTTCTTTTTCTTACTGGCAATACGATATCAATTATACCCTTAAACGGATCGCCACTATTTTTACATCCTGTATAAGTATTGTTTTAATATATGAATTGACCTCAAGTAAAATTATCAACGAAACATCCCATCTTACTCCGGTTTTGAGCTGAAGTTTTCCAGTGGCACGTAATTTAATGAAAGTTTACATCACAGAGTACTTCTGACGGGCACCGCTTTGTAAAAGGAGCCACAGTAATTTGCTACTTCCCGAACGAGTCAAATATCGTTATTGTTTAGGTAACGGTATTTGACGTTTAAAGTAACGTTAATTGTTTTGATAATTAACATAAAGTCTCTATGAAAGACTTACACTATGACGTCATGATTTATTAAAATGTACCTACTTTATACGAGTTTTTAGAATAATTAACAAAGAAAAACTATTTTTTCCGGGTATTTTTGCAAATTGTTATTAGTGACTGCTATGTAACAATTTGATTTATCTAAATTACAAAATAACTCTTTGATGCAGTAAAATTAACTGTATATACCACCGTCAACTATTACTATATACATATTTTTTTAATATAGCAGCAACATTAGGACTCAATTTTGGTCAGCACTAGAATTCATTATTCTTTAATAAATAATAATGAATTGAGCTTGCGTCTTTTATTACAAGTTTTTTTTCAACTCAAATTGATTTTCAGTTAATTTATTGTGTACGATCTAGCTATCGTACATCACATCGCATTAAGTATAGCGTCGCCTTTAGGCAAATATGTTGACATGCGTAACCTACATTATATTATGGAATTATTCTAATTCAGTGCATTAAAGACAATCATTAGCACCGCACGAGTGTTAGTTATTTTGACATTATTCCTGACATATGATTATTTGTACTGCATCATCTGACATAGTTTTGACGTCCATCTGACATATTGACAGTGCGAATAGACTGGTTCGTACATATTGCTTAGGTAAACTCTTGCAAGCTAGATTTGAATTGTGCTTATATCCGATTGAGGTGAAATTTAGTCTACCTGCGTAACTTGGATGCCTATACAATATTTTAGTACCATCGAGCTGGTCTGATGATGGAGAGCAAAAATGGTCATAAGAACTCTGTGATCGAAAAATGGAAGCTCATTGTGTTAGGGTTTGTTACAATCATCTCGTTGAGCAGTAGATTACTTTTGCAAGGAAAGTACGGTCAGCAGCATAAAAAGTAGAGGCAGTCAACAGGAAAAATGTTTAAACATTTTTCCTGTTGAACCCAACTCAACCCAACTCAACCCAACTCAACCCAACTCAACCCAACTCAACCCAACTCAACCCAACTCAACCCAACTCAACTCAACTCAACGCTATAACGACATTGACATTTGCTATTCGAACAGATTTTCATTCAACATTGGTCACACATTGGTCCAATGTGTGACCAATGTGTGACCAATATGTGACCAATGTGTGAGCAATGTGTGACCAATGTGTGACCAATGTGTGACCAATGTGTGACCAATATGAGACCAATGTTGAATGAAAATCTGTTCGAATAGCCAATGTCAATGTCGTTATAGCGTTGAGTTGAGTTGAGTTGGGTTGAGTTGGGTTGAGTTGGGTTGAGTTGGGTTGAGTTGGGTTGAGTTGGGTTGAGTTGGGTTGAGTTGGGTTGAGTTGGGTTGAGTTGGGTTGAGTTGGGTTGAGTCAATTGATCATTTGGTCTAGCGGCTCGATGAGGCGACTGAGGCGAAGCTTGCTTAGATGATCCTGGGATCAAATCCAGGCGGTGTATCATTGGAATGAGTTGGGTTGAGTTGGGTTGGAGCTGTGTCTGTCCAGTGTGTGTGTTTATTTTTCGAATCGCGGCCACGGCAAAATACAAATAATGGCAAGTGGCTCAACAATCCGGGTTCGTGACTGTATACGAGTAGAGTTGCGTGATCTCTTAATGGAATACTAACCCCTACAGCCTCCTAGCCCAGTCGGTAGTGACCCTGCCTACGAAGCAGGAGGTCCCGGGTTCGAATCCTGGTCAGGGCATTTATTGTTGTGTGTTTATCACATATATTTGTTTCTGAATTATGGATGTTTTCTATGTATTTAAGTATTTATCAATATTTATCTATTATATATATCGTCGTCTAGTACCCATAACACAAGCCTTATTGAGCTTACTGTGGGCCTAGATCGATTTGTGTAAGATTGTCCTATAATATTTATTTATTTTATTTATTTATAATACTACAAAATAAATGTGGCAGTTCAAGAAATAGGTCTCACTTTGTCTTTATGGAAGTAGTAGTTATAAGTACTTCCTAAAACTACACAATACATAAGGTACGCTATCTATTAGTGAAAGAATTAAGTGTCCGTCTAAATCGACAAAAAAATGGGACCTTTCACTAAACACAAATTAATAACATTCTCATTTTTACGTGGATAGTCGCAACCCTCATACGTCCGCTGATCCATCTAGCGTTTGTCACTGCTTTTTTATTGCTATGGCTCAAGTGGGCCTTTGGTGCGCTCGGCAACTCAAACATGGGGTTGAATTGATGGGAATTGGCCTTCAATTCTGAAAAACTAAGTGATACGAACCGAGGTTTGTAAATGGACGTTTTACCGCCAGGTTACCAGCTTTTTAATATAATACAACCACCAATACAGAAATTTATTATCCTTTGACGCTATTTGTAGAAATGGTACTACGCAGTAAAAATGGAAACTGTTTTCCACTAACGGGGAAACCATTGGCTAGATCGTGGACAATAATTCACAATATTGTTATGGCGTCTCGTCGGGCCACAGTAAATATTGTGTTAACAGAGTTCATGTTTGTACGTTAGGTAATTAACTATGCTGCTGAGAAATAACTAAGTAAATAAACAAATAAAATAAAAACCGGCCAAGAGCGTGTCGGGCCACGCTCAGTGTAGGGTTCCGTAGTTTTCCGTCCGTCACAGTAAGCGTCCCCACTTAAGAGTTAATAACACCGCCATGTAGGATATGATATGAGAGTTCCACGTACAGCGACATCTATCGGCAAATTAAGTAAACTATTGCGCGCGAGCTTAAAGTATGGAAGATGATTTTTATGGAATAATTCTTTATTGCGTGAACCGATTTTCACCGTTTTTACTTTATTTGAAAGCACGTCATTTCATTGTAATTTTGTAGAAATTACAGGTACAATAAACACCTGCTTATACGGTTAAATTACAAACTTAGTTCAGAAATTATTTTGTAATTTTTTTTCAAAAACTATTCATCCTATCAAGTTCAAAATAATTTTCCTAGAAAGTTTTTATAAAGTTCTACTTTTGAGATTTTTTTCATATTTTTAAAACTTATGGTTCAAAAGTTAGAGGGGGGGGACGCATATTTTTTTACTTCTGGAGCGATTATTTCCGAAAATATTTACATTATCGAAAAATGATTTTAGCAAACCCCTATTCATTTTTAAATACCTATCCAACAATATATCACACGTTAGGGTTGAAATGAAAAAAAAAATCACTCCCCACTTTACGTATAGGGGAGGTACCCTAATAAATAAAAAAAATCCACTTTTTATTTTACCACTTTGTCGGCGTGATTGATATACATATTAGTACCAAATTTCAGCTTTCTAGTGCTAACGGTCACTGAGATTATCCGCGGACGGACGGACGGGCAGACATGGCGAAACTATAAGGGTTCCTAAAGATTGAACACGCCAAAACTCGGGCACGCAAAATTTGTTTTTAAACCAGTTTAAAAATAAAAAACCACATTATGAATACCAGATTTAATGACAAATTTAATGAATTCTAAAATGGCATTTTTAATTTTAATTAATGTTTACACAGTAAGCCATAGATCGGACTTTTCTACGCACACGGCTCATAGGACTTTGCACCGTCTCTTTAGGAAAGATTTTTGTCGCCCAGGTCCATATTTTTTGTAGCTCAGGGACCGATTTTACTTCTCCGCCTTTCTTTTTTAGAATTCCTTTCATAATACTCCAGTACTCTTCAACAGGCCGCAGTTCTGGACTATTTGGCGGATTGCATATTTTGGGTACCACCATGATCCTGTTAGCGTTGTACCATTTCATAACTGATTTTGCGTATTGGCTACTGGCTAGATCTGGCCAAAACAGCGGTGGTGAGGCATGCTGTCTTATAAAAGGCAGCAAACGCTTATGTAAACAATCTTTCCGATAAATATCGCCGTTTATTGTCCCGGTGGTGATAAACGAGCGACTTATTTTACCACAGCTACATACTGCCTGCCAAAGAAGGTATTGTTTTGGAAATTGCCCTCGTTTTTTTAATTCAAAATCTTCAGGAGTATCTGTTCGAGATCTGCTAGTGTAAAACTCTTGACCAGGTATTTGTTTAAAATCCAATTTTATATACGTCTCGTCGTCCATCACCGCCTATTCAAATTTTGTAAGAAAATCTTCATAGAGTTGTCGCGACCGTATCTTTGGGGATAAGTTCTGTTTTGAGTCTCGATCTGGTGCGGCCTGGGCTTTATAACTCCTCAGTCCTGCCCTCTGTTTCACTTTTTGGACATAGGACTGAGTAATTTTCACTTTTTTAGCAACATCACGAGATGAAATCGTATGATTTGAGGCAAAAATCTTTAAAATACTCTTTCCTTTTTCTTGTTCTTGACTCCCTGCAACCCACCACTTCCTGGCTTTCTATCTATTGTCAAGCGTTCACGGAAAGTTTTTAATACGTGACCAACCGTAGATTGTGGATATTTCAGCCTTTTCGCGATATCTCTGTAGCTTAACATGGGATTTTTTACATGTTCGTGCAAAATGCGTTCACGTTTTTGATGTTGTACGCTCGACATTTTGCCAACGAATAAATAAAAGAAAATAAAATTATCATCATTTTATAGCCCAGTTCCTTGTGAGAACATTGTTGTTTAAAAAATTTGAATATCTCCATTTTTCGAATAACTATAGCTATTTTTACATGCCCAGGTTTTGGCGTGTTCAACCTTTAGTTGACTACGGAACCCTAAAAAGGGTTAATGTTACAAATGGACACTAAAAGAATAGAAAGTCTCTCTCCGCCCCTTCTCTCTATCTCTCTCTTTCGTAGGTGTTCCTACTGTCATCATCATCATCATCATAATCAGCCTATATAAGTCCACTGCTGGACATAGCCCTCCCCTTACGAGCGCCATAGCGCCCTGTCTTCAACTTGCCGCATCCAGCATCTGCCAGCAGTCTTTCGCAGATCGTCATCCCACCTGGCCGGAGGGCGTCTTACACTACGTTCCTACTGTAGTACTACAGTAACAGGTCTGATTACACAATCAGGCCTGTTATTGCAGAAAAGTCTACTACTCCAGAAAAAGAAAAGCCCAAAAAAAGCTTAGAAAGGCCAGGACAGAATAACAGCGTTGCAAATTGTGGGGTCAACTTGCAAGTTCGCAACATTATGCTGATTCTGAGCCTTTTCTTTATCACGCATATTTCTGAACACATTGTGAACTTCTGTAGTTAACTATACTCGACTAGTGTTTACCTTTAGGTATGCATTTTTCAACCTCTGTATTTTATGTTCTGTAGTGTGTGCTTTATTGAATAAATTTATACCTATCGATCTATCTAGGCGTTGGTCTCGCCCGAAGCAGTGGATTGTAAAAAAAATCCTTTATTTCTAAATAAATACTTAATGCCAAATTTTCAATTTCAACTTGAAGTCGGCTGCGTAGACGCAAGCATGTGATTCATACGCCGACGATTCGACGCTAGAATATTTTAGTACTCAAACACATACAAATTTTGAACAACATTTTTTATTCAAAGTGACATTTAAAATTTATTTAACATTAATACATCATTAATAATTATTTCATCCACAATTTTAAAATCCACGCCGCAGGCTTCGTCAGGTAGATACAAAAACAGGTCAACCACAAACTTCGTCACATAACAATCAAAATTTGACCTTTTCCTACTGTTTTACAAACGTACACCATATAGCAGAGCACTTGTTTTAGTGGTAGTAAACCGAGCACTCGTCTGCAGTTTTATACCCGAGAAAATGAGCTCGGACATTAGACGTCAGCTCTAAGGTGGGACACTAAAATACTACCTGCACTCGTCAATAAGTCATATTGGTATTGGGCCTAAGGCGGTGGTAGCCTAGCGGTAAGTTCTTTCAATCCGGAGTTGAAACCCTGGCTGATACCAAAGAGTTTACGGAACTTACAAAATATCATTTAATATGTACCACTTCTGCTACTGAGTCATAATTTGCTGTTTTAGCCGTAAAAAGGAATTTTTGAGAAAAGCCATGTATTGCTCTAGTTAAGGGGATGACAACACCTAAATTCCGTTCCTATCGTTTTCAGCGCGAGTGAAAGAGAAACACTTTGTTACGATTAGTATTTGCAATGAGCTCACCATTGCAAATTTTGCAAAATGATGAGTTGAAAAAAAACTACGCATTCATTGAGAAATATAAAATAACGAAGTTTTTAGTATTAGTGTGGTGTAATTTTTTCCTTAATTATAGACGTAGTCAAGAAACTAAAGACATACAACTGTTTAAAACTAGTTTTAAGATGTAACTTTGGAATTTACGAAGTTCTTCCAAATATTATGAATATAGACATTTTTTTTCCTTTCCCAAAACAAGTAGTAATAACTAAAAAACTGTTTAAGTAAAGTCAATTTGAAGGTCATCAGGTGTTGTCAGCCTCTTAAACAATGTTTTTTTTTACAACTAATTTATTAAATTTGTTTTATGTATAAACCAAATTTGTCAGGTTGTAGTAGAAGAAAATACTATACTCATCTCTTTTCGGGATAATAAAGTATGATTCTCTCTGTGTATGGAGTGAGAAACTTCCTAGACAAACTACAGTAAAAATGTCGGTAAAGGAAGCCTATAAATACGTTGGAGTCAACAAACGTTTCGAAATAAAACATCGTTTTGCTGCAAGTGTGTGACCTAGTTAAGCAAAGCTACAATTTTCCTTCCACACCTAATTTACTTGATACTCTCATCTCCTACCTCATGTGTCATAATCTCACCGGGCATCAGTCATCTTCCCTCACATACACTCGGTTATTATTCAACTGTCCTAGCAAAGGCTTGAGTTACATAAGTTATTATGATTTTTGCTTATGAGTGAGACAGTAATAAAAAAATAAGAAAGTCAATAAGCACTTTTTGGCGGGGACACATTGACGGTCTGTCAAATGAGTCATATCTATGGGGTATGTGCGGTATGTGCAAATTACAAAGAGTTGTGCAGGCCAACTCGCTGTGCGCATGATTATGGCGCCATCTGTTGAGGCGGGGTCCCAATCTTTTCAGCGTTCCGTAGCCAAAATGGCAAAAACGGAACCCTTATAGTTTTGTTATGTTCGTCTGTCCATCCGTCTGTCCGTCCGTATGTCACAGCCATTTTACTAGGAAAGTATACGACGTATCGTAATTAAATTTTATCATAAGGTGTATTCTGAATGCCGCTACTTAGTTTTGGAGTAAAACTGATAAAAAAAAAATTTGGGGGGGGGGGGGCACTCCATATATGTAACTAATTGTCAAACAAAGAGCTTCTTCTAAATATCAACATATTGTATGTACATCAAGCGATAGGACTTTAAAAAAAAACATTGAGTTTTGTTTGAAGATTTTTTGATTCAGTGAATATTTTCAGAAATAATATTTCCGTTTGCCATTGTTTTTAATATAGCCGTGTCATGAATGATCGGTGTTACCACAGGCGCGCCTCATCAACGAAAATGAGTGTCGATTTTAAAGTATCGGAGCTATCAACATGGCGGTTATAGTGTTGAAGGTTTTGACGTCTTCAGATCTTAATATGGCGGATTTTCGGCCGCATTGAGTTTTTACGTAGGTATCTTATGAATATGGCGCTGAGTTAAAACGAGGCGAATATATTTTTATGTGTTTTGTTTTACATATGTCGGATCCCCTATAAGTACATCCATGGGTATTACCGACTATCTGTCAACTGTCAGTTACATCGTCATTTATTACAGGACTAAATTACAAACGATGGCAAGTGGCTCAACAATCCTGGAGGCCAATTCTCGGGCCGATCGAGATAATCACTCTTCGAGATGATCTCGAAGGACGTAATGTCTTATGGAAAACCTCACCAAAATCTCGAAGGATGCAAAATTTCGTATTCTGGGACACAATAGACATTAATGTCGAATGGCGATCTCAATGTCTATTACAAAACGCGTTCCGTTTTTCTCGATTGTGTTTGTTTTCAATCGACTATAAAACATTATATCAAATTAAATATTTCTTATACCAAAATCAAAAGTGTTATTAATTTACAATAATAAATTGCATTGTTATGGTGTGTTAACACATCAAAATCATCAATCAACATTCAAGTGCATCAATGACATGAAAAATATTTAAGTGTTTGCTCGCTAATACACCTACGAGAAATGGAGCGCAAAATCGCGCCTCTTTTGATTTGACAGCTTGGCTTCGAAAACGAAAACGTAGTTAGGGCTCCTTATTACTTATTAGTTTGTGAAAAAGTGGCAAAAAAAAGGACATATATATCCCTCCGCGGCGCAAAAAGTGCGTCTTATCGCGCTTGTGGAAGCCGATGGCGATGAGGAACTGCGGCGGGGAGAGTTTTCTTCTTCCTTTTCTAAAAAAAAGAAGGTGAAAGATGGTGGAGTGTTATCGCCGAGGAGCTAAATAGCATACCAGTCTCCAAGAGGGAGTGGAAGGAGTGGCGTAAGTTAAGATTTTTTGACGTATTATTTCCAGTCTTGCATCAACTGTTTCAACTAAATGCGTTCATATTATATTATTAAGTAATGTTTTATTTTAGACATGGCAAGATATGAAGCACATAAAACCTAAAATGAAATATTGTGTTTTCATAACATAATCATGTTTGATCAGTGTACGAGTAAGGGTAATATAATATTATTGATTAGTTACTTAAGAAAGATCATTGTGCTTACCTTGGTCTGGAGATCATAATTAGTATGCGGGACTATTACCGGTTCCTGCTCGGCTATTAAAGCTCTTGTCAGCTCCTTCGAGAGCCTACAATTTTTCACAAATGAAACGTCCCGCATTTCAAACGCATTTTCGCGCGACAGTGCGCCTCGTCTTGCGCCCCCCGCATCGTATGCCAAAACTTGGGCGACGTTTATAACGTTTTCAACTAACTCCATTGCGTAGAGCGACATATTTGAATAAAATATTTATTTTGCGTAGCTTAATTTCACTTTCGGCCAACTACTAACCTCTCGAAATTTCCCACCATCGCAGATCAAATGTCAAAAAAATCAGTGATAACACCATCTTGATCGCTACGACCACTCGTTGCATCTCGAATGCTGGGAGTAGACATATCTCGAGTGTGAGATTTCGAGAATACGCAAATTAGTTTTCGTTCGACATCCGCCATTTTTTTGAGATATGTCTAATAGAGATCATCTCGAACGGCCCGAGAATTGGCCTCCTGGTTCGTGGCTGCACTAGAATGAAAGTGGCTTCTCTGGCGACTATCAGTTTTCGCTTATTGATTTGGGCCTCCGTTCTGCTGGCAGTCCTCAGTCTATAAATTATTTATATTCACTTGACCCAGTCGATTTGCGACTGCCCTAGCATTCGGATTTTATACCTCTTTTACTATCCTTTAACATCATTAATAGCATTTTGATAGAAAACAAATGTATTCAGGACAACTATCCGTTACGCCTACATTCCTCCAATCATGTTTTACGAGGGCTCTTTATACAAGAGTATACACAAGTATCATAACATGTGTAAAGAGTAAGGACTCTGTAAGCATGTTGGGATACTTGTGATAGTTGTGATGTATTTATAATTCATGATCATTATATTAAATATACGGTCAGTAAGAGTAGCTATTTTACAGATTCTCGAAATTACAGGACGTATAATGAAAGTAGGTGTGATATTATGTTGCTAATATTGTCTGTTTGCTTTTGGTTCGTTTTGATTCATTTTTTTTCAACTCAACCCACGCCATGCAACGTCGTCGCTTATATATATAGGTATTCCCCACACAAATCAAATACTGCCCATCAGGCACACAAAATTATTAATTTCATTTTAATTATGTATTGAAATAAGTATGTATTTATTTAAGCACGTTAAACGTATTAAGAGTTGACATTTGTAAATAATTTTATTGAATAAACATTATTTTTGTGTGTTTGTCACTAATATTTTTTCTCTGAGTTGTGGATATTTTTTGTGTATTTATTTATATATTTCTATAATATCGTCTAGTATACACTTAACACTAGTCTTATTGAGCTTACAATGGGACTAGGTCGGTTTGAGTTACATTGTCTTTTTTTATTAAAATCACGTGAGCTACCCGCTATAAATATTTGAATAGTGTCTATAGGAGAGCAACATTTACATAGATGACTTGTAATGCCGATGCGCGAGCGACAGCCACGGCACCTAATATATAATAGTATTTCATACAGAATGGCCACGCTACGCCGCTCCCCGAACAGAATTATCTCACCTCGCGGCGGCCGATTGGTAGGAAACTAGTAGACTAATCCGTCAGGTTGGCAGAGCATCGATAAAAAGCAAAATGTCGGTGTATTGTCAAACATCATTTACGACAACGGAAATAGCGCCCTAAGACGCACGCACACATTGAAACGTGTGCAGATGTGCCGTGCACACAAAGGCGCTCATTTGAGTTATGTAGTACGTGTCCACCCTGTGGCCACGGTTCTACTTATATGTATATATTCGATACATATAAGTAGAACCTAAAGTTATATCCCCCAATCTTAGTTTACGAGGGCTCTTTACGACCACATCTTACTACCATACGAGTAGGTAGAGTCTGACTAGCCAAATATTGTTGACAGATATTTCCTTGTTGTCTATGATTTAAAAAACCCATTTAAAAAAACCCATTTAAAAAACCCATTGTCTATGATTTAAAAAAAAAGCTAAAAGTATGTTGTCAATTTATGTCATTATTTCAAATTGTTCACGGTTTATAAGGGGTTTATTTTAAATAATATTAAAAATATCTGTACCGAGTGGTCCGCAAACTATTATTTAGGCTCGTAAATAATTACGACGATGTGCGAAGTTGACGTGAAGCGTGTTGTATAACGAAAAACTGCAATGTTTACAAGTCGTCAACAATTTTGTAGGTTGGAGCTCTATTAATATTTTGATACTTTAAGTACTAGTTCTAACATTTGCCTATAACTTTGATTAAGTACGTGAATTTATTAATACCTGAATCTCATAAACAGGACAAGTGTGTAAAGAAACGGATAAACTAGAAGTTCTAGAAAATATGAATACAATCAAAACATTGAAACATAAGAAGTTACTTACTGAAAACCAATATTTAGGAGAAATCTGTGGACTGACTGGTCAGTAGTAAATTTATGTAAAACTAAAAAATAATTTCGCAAAACATGTCTATACAGTACGTAAACCAACTAAAAGCATCCCTTAAAACGAGTGAATAGGGAACTCAAGTACATAGTTATTAGATTGTTTTTACTTGCTTCTGAGCATGTTCTGGGGAATTTAATTTCTGAATGTATTTCTCTTGTTGCAGTCGGTTAAAGATCTTTCTAACACCCTGTGAAGCTTGTTTACTTCGTTGATTTCTGCCTGTTTACCTAAACCTACCTACCTTACGTGTGCACAGAAATCAAAAGTATTTTCTAGTATCAAAACTATTATTCCTGCTATACAAGGTGTGACCAGCCCATGATTTTTTGAATTTCCCGCCAAATATTTCAATAGTCAGACTCTATCGTTAACAAGATTGGAGATCACATGATTTTTAGTTCAACTTTAATGTTTCACTTTGGTTTTGTGACAATTTTTCTAACATTTTTCTTTAGCTTTTTAGGGTTCGGTAGCCAAAATGGCTGTCCGTCTGTCCGTCCGTCCGTCGGTCCGTCCGTATGTCACAGCCATTTTACTTGGAAACTATAAAACGTATCTTAATAAAATTTACACATAAGGTGTATTTTGTATGCCGCTACTTAGTTATGTAGGTAAATTGTAGAAAAATATTTTTAGGGGGGGGCGCTTCCATACATCTAACTAAATTTTAAAAAAAAATACGTAACCAAATATCAACATGTGATATATCAATCGATAGGTCTTTAAAAATAACATCGAGGTTTCTTTGAACATTTTGTGATTAAGTAAATATTTCTGAAATAATCGATTCGAAAATCATAAAAATTGTATGCCCCCCGTGTAACTTTTGCACCGTAAGTCCAAAAAATATGAAAAAATTGAGAAAATGCGCCTTATTACATACTTTCTACGAAAATTGTTTTGAACATTATCGGTTCTGCCATTTTTGAGTTATCTTCAAAAAACTTCTTCCATAGGCACCTTTAATGCATCGGTAACCGAACGTTGGGATTGGGCGAAAAACGAAAAGCTGTGCTATAAATGTCTAGGCGCGGCGCACCGTGGTCGCTTCAAGTGCAGGTATGTGGCTTGCGGAGTGCAACAGTGCGAAGCCGGGCATCACAGGTTACTACACGGTTTGAACGCATCTAAAGCGCCCGTGGAAGACAAGAAAGTCAGTAACGTTCACGCGATTAGAATAGCGCTCACGTTTTTGAAAATGATGCCCGTAGAGGTTACGGGCCCACTGGGTACTACGCAAGCCTTAGCCCTGTTAGATGAAGGGGCGGCCCTTAGTTTAATTTCACACGAAACAGCCGATCGTATAATGCCCCGAGAGCGGGAAGAAACGCTCGACATAGAAGGTATAGGTGGGAGCGTGAGCGATCCGGACTCTTGTAACGTGCGATTCGCAATCCGCGGCTTTAGCAGTAGGCATCTAGAAATGATGGAAGCGCTTACCATCAATCGATTGAACGTAGGATCGCAAGGCGTCTCCAAAAACATAGTCGCGCAGTGCGACCACTTAGCCGACATAGCCGAGGAGCTGTGTTTCGATTCTGCCGCGCCTTCAATAATCATAGGTCAAGATAATTGGCATTTGATAGTGACGCGCCAAATTATCAGCGGTAAATCGCACCTCCCGGTAGCCAGTTTGACGCGGCTAGGATGGTCACTGCACGGACCACATAGGTCATCGGAGGCAACCGTAGCGTTTGTAGGCCACATGGGGCCACGAACGACCGACGATGAAGCTTTAGCTCTCATGAAGGAACATTTCGATATCGAGTCACTAGGGGTAGTTAAAAAGTTACCTCGGGCCGATCCCGATCAAAGAGCAATAGATTTACTAGAAGCGACATGTGAAAAAATCCCCGGGGAAGATAGGTACCGAGCGGGTTTGTTATGGCGTACCGATAACGAAGAATTGCCAAATAATAAAGCGCACGCGTTACGGCGGCTATACAGCCTGGAAAACAAATTAGATCGCGACCCTATTCTGAAAACCGAGTATACTAAGCACATAAATAACCTGTTAGACAAAGGTTACGCGGAAAAAGTAGACTCGCCGCCCCCGCAGGACGCGCCTAGGGCATGGTACTTGGCGCATTTCGCAACGTTTCATCCGCAGCGCGGAAAAATGCGCGTAGTTTGGGACGCAGCCGCTACCGCGTACGGCAGGTCGCTAAATAGTGCTCTTCTAGCGGGTCCTGATCTTTTAGAATCCTTATACGGCGTGTTAGTCCGTTTTAGGGAAGGCAGGACCGCGGTAATAGCCGACATTAAAGAAATGTTCCTGCAGATAGAGATTATAGAACGCGATCGAGATTCGTTACGTTTTGTTTGGCGGGGGGAGGATCGCTCAGCCTCACCGCAAGAATATAGGATGAAAAGACTGATATTCGGCTCTGCGGCTTCGCCGACGACGGCATTGTACGTCAAAAACAAGAACGCATACGAACATGCGAAGGAATTTCCGATCGACGCTGAGAAAACTATAAAAAACACGTATATGGACGACTTAGTCGTAGCTTTTGACCAGTGTGAGAGCGATGTTAGGCGCATAGTAAACGAAATTTACGCGTTTAATTTACGCGCGTCGTTCGAGCTCCGCGGGTTCGCCTCTAACAACCCAAACGTAATTTCTGACGTAGTTCCTAGCAAAGAGGATACGTCCCTCATCGGGGGAGGCGAAAGCGAGCGCACATTAGGCTTAAAATAGAACCATAGACGCGACACGTTAGGGTTTAACGTAAATTTACGCAACACGCCCGAAGACGTGCTCAACGGTACGAAATTACCCACTAAACGACAGGTGACGAGTAGCGCGATGTCGATATTCGATCCCATAGGCTACGTAAGCCCGATCTCTGTCTTAGGGAAGGCATTGATGCAGGAAGTCTGGTAGGTGATAGGCTGGGATACCGTTATACCCACCTCGCTCGCACCCGCGTGGAATTCATCCGTGAGTAATATTCAGCAACTTAGGGAGTTAGAAATACCGCGATACGTACCCGCGAGAAATAGAGAGGCCGACATGCACGTTTTTTGCGACGCTAGTGAAAAGATATACGCCGCCGCGATATACTTAGTTAGCGAAGGCCCGGACGGACAATAGTCCGCAACCTTAGTAGCCGCCAAGGCGCGAGTCGCACCGTTGCGTATTGTCAGCATTCCTAGGTTAGAATTGCAAGGTTGTGTGCTAGCGACACGGCTAGCCGACACAGTAGTAAAGGAGTCCGATTATGTCATTAAACATAGGTATTTTTGGAGCGACGATCGGACAGCGTTATCCTGGATAAGGTCGGATCCACGTCGGTACAAAAGCTTTGTCGCACATAGAGTAGCCGAAATAGAAAACACAACTAAACCTACCGATTGGCGTTGGGTACCTAGCGCGTTAAACGTCGCCGATGACGCTACTAAGGGCGTTCCAGCCCAGTTCGGAGCTAACCACCGGTGGTTTGCAGGGCCTGATTTTATACGGCAAGCCGAGGAGCATTGGCCGCGCGAGAAAACAGTAGAGCCCGTCGTAGAAACGTGCGAAGAGCGCGTCATAAAACCGGTTTGCTCTGTAAATACCGTTCAAAACAAGTTCGCATACTTGCCCGAGATATGTAGGTTCTTGAAGTTCACTAGGCTGGTTCGCACTACGGCCAGAGTTTTGGTTGCTGCCGAGGTATTCAAAGCCAGATTGTCTGTCAATAGAAATCCAGAAACAGAAATGAATAACAGACACATAAGTCTAGCGGAGATACTGCTGATTAAACGGAGCCAAAATGAGTCGTATGCCGAAGAGATACGACTACTGGAAGCCGGGCGCGCGCTGCCGAAGAAGTCTGCATTACATCGAGTTGCTATGAAGCTTGATAAGAACGGAATAATTGTGCTAGATGCCCGAATAGACAGAGACGAAGCCCATATACCTGTCTTGCACGCTAAGGAGGCATTTACCAAGCTGTTGATCCATCATTTCCACGCACTTTTCAACTACGGAAATCATGCGACGGTGATCAACGAATTGAAGCAAAGATATTACATAGTCGGACTGCGCGGTACGATTCGTTATCTGACGAATAAGTGCCAATGGTGTCGGACCTATAAAGGAGCTACCCTTAAGGTTCCTGTAGGCGACCTACCACCAGAGAGGCTCAAGGCGAATCAACCGCCATTTACCGCAGCAGCCGTAGATTTGTTCGGTCCTATGCAAATTGTCATAGGCCGCCGCCGATAAAAGTGATGGGGCGTACTTTACACGTGCCTCACTACTAGAGCCGTGCACCTAGAGCTAGCCGCCTCCCTATCGGCAGTCTCTATGATCCTATCGCTACGAAGAATGATATCTCGACGCGGCGTACCCACCGTTCTGTACTCAGATAACGCCACAAACTTTCACGGCGCAGAACGCGAGCTATAAGAGGCCAAAAACTCTCTGCCCGATAGTATCAAACAATTTATGACCGAACGACGCATGATCTGGAAGAAGATCCCGCCTGGCAACCCCTCCGCCGGCGGGGCGTGGGAGCGTCTAGTCGGAAGCGTGAAAACAGCTCTGAAAGTCACGCTAAAAGACAGCTACTGCTGGAAGCTGAACACCTGGTAAACTCCAGACCGCTGACCCCAGTGAATCCTGACTTCGAGGCTGAAGCGCTCACGCCGAATCACTTTCTCATCGGCCGATCGAACGCTATGTCCCCGCTGGGAGTCTTCTCCGATAAAAATATGAGCCTTTCGTCCTGTAAAACAGCTCAAGCACTAGCTGACAACTTCTGGAAACGCTGGCTGAAAGAATATCGTCCAAACCTGATGCCACGATCCAGTACACACCAGAACGCGACGAAACTACACGTAGGAGATGTAGTAATTATAGCCGACGGTACGATTGCCACGAGGTACTTGGCCTAGAGGCGTGATCGCACAGCTGATCCACAGCAGCAGCAGGTCCTGATGGCCACATAAGAGCAGCCATTGTACGTACTTGCGCAGGAGAAGTCCGCCGCCCGGTTTCCAGACTCATTCTCATCTGCTCCACACCAATAGACGGTGCTGACGCACGTGGGGGAGAACTGTCGCAAATAGCTTAAAATTACTGTTGTTTTTGTGTAACTAGATCTAAGTTAATAATTTCCTCGATTTGTACCAATTTGTTTATTTTTGTAATTTAATAAAGTATATAAAAATTGTGTGTACATGTCTAGTTCTGTAAGTCTAATTTTATTAATATTATGTCGTAATACCTAAAATGTCTAGATTATAAGAATTTTGTACTAATTTATGAAGAAATGTCCCATATAAATATCAATTTACACCCTCTTACAATCATGTAATAGTTTAAAATTATTGGCTAATAAATATCTAACTTACACGGCACATACCAGCCACTAGTACGAGCACGCTAGAAAACCTATAAAATAGTTCAGCACTCGTACTCGTCGCTCTCCCCGACGCATCGTGAGAACATTGGCATCCTTCCTGGCAGACCGACGCTTCCACGTCCAAGTGGAGGGCGCCCACTCCCTTGAACGCCCCATCAGAGCGGGCGTTCCACAAGGGAGCTGCCTGTCACCGGCCTGCTACGCTCGCTACACCGACGACATACCAGTCGTTGGCGACGCCAAGCTCGCCCTCTTCGCGGACGATGCCGCCTACTACACGGGTTCATTCAAGATTGCACACGCAGTCCAGAAGATCCAGCCAACGCTCGACGCCCTTCCTGACTGGCTCTCCAAATGGAGACTATCAGTCAACGTGGGCAAGACGCAAGCCATTATTATTACTAATGCCATTAAACTGCCTCCTCCTCCTTCTCTCTTAGGTCAGCCTCTTGTGTGGTCGCCCACAGTGAAATATCTGGGGGTCACCATCGACAAAAGGCTCACGATGACGCAGCACGCCGCGGAAACACGCCGCAGAGCCCTGACCGCCCGCACGAAATTATACCCCGTGTTCAACAGTAAGCTCCCTGTACGGACCAAACTCGGACTGTACAAAGCTTACGTTCGAACACGACTTACCTACGCCGCACCTGCCTGGTATTCTTTCTGTTGCAGGACAAACAAGGAGAAGCTAAGACGGCAAGAGACGATGGCGCTACGCATCCTCACCAAGGCACCGAGACGCAAGAGGAACGCCACCATCGCCGAAGAACTACAGTGGGAGGGCCTGGAGCAGTTCGTAGTCAGACTCGCGCGGGTCATGTTTGACCGCGCGGACAACTCTGGCTACGAACACCTCCAGAACATCGCGCCCCACTACATCAGGCCTCCCGAGCGCAGGGCCCGGGCTCTACCACGGGCCCTGCTACACCTCGGATAGCAGCAGACGCCAGCACCGCGGCTGGGCCATCGGATCCGCCGCGGCCCGGCCATCGGGCCCGCCGAGGCACGCCAGGGCTAAGACACGAAGCAGATGACATCACCGCGGCTGGGCCATCGGGCCCGCCGCGGACCGCACCTGACACCACCGCTGCGGCAGGGCCATCGGGCCCGCCGCGGCCACACCAGACGTCAAGTCGTTCTCAAAACGACGACGAGCGACCATCCCACCGCAGTGGGATGCGACATAACACAGGAGTCATAGCAGAAATGCGGGCACTCCAACCCCTGCCCCCATCATAAGAGGAGCAGCGGACGACACCACACACACACTCGTCGCTCACTTCTACAACTACTCCCAGCGGGGAAACACCTGCAACTACACTGCTCAAATGTTTTACAATTCTAAATAAGTGTTCTTATTCATCTCCCTACATGACCTGGTAAATGGTACAGCGGGTCAGCGCTGCTTTGTTCGACGTGGTAATCCGGTCTGCACACAACAGCACTTATGAACGTTCGTGAAAAAAAAACAATAGTTCCAAATATCTCCGGGTGGCGCTAGGTATAGTTGAGCGTATGAAATTAACTTTATATAGTAAGTGCTTAAAAATGTAAATATTCAAAAATTGCAATAAATACGCTTCCCTATGACATTTTTTTCATTTGAAATTATCGATATTTAATACTTATATGACGTTCTAAAAAAAAATTATATCCAGATTGTTTTTCTTCTCCTCAAATAATTATTTTGCAATTATGTATGGATTTTTAATTTTTTATATCAAAAATCATAACATACGTAATGACAAATATCCGTTAAAAAATAAAAATAAAATAACGCCCTGACCGGGATTCGAACCAGGGACCCTCTGCTTCGTAGGCAGGGTCACTACCGACCGGGCTAGATGTATGCTCATGCTCATTGTTGCGCCATCAGTTTAACGCCTTTTGACGGACACTTTTGTAACATAGAGATTGACATCCTCCTTATACCATCCATACCGGAGCTCTTTAACAAAAGCGTTTCGTCAAAACACGACGTTTAGCCAAACTAGACAAAGCAATATTGTATTCCTGGCTTTACCGCAAACCGTGGCGCAGTCCTCGTCATATTGACATATACTAAACACGTACATTATTTATTCTTTACCTATCCAAAATGTCTGATATACATCACAGACGATATGCGAAATTAGACCTTAAGTATAAAGCTGTTGTATTTAAAATTGGTCAATAACAAAGAGGTGGGTTGTTCGTTTTGAGTTTAGTCGTGTTCATTTATTACAGCAACCACTGCTTTCGTGGTTCGGCTGGAAATTCAAATTCTTAACGCAAAATCGTATCTAATTTAAACTCTTATTTTAAATCAACCTCATTTCTTTGGAAATAAAGTTCAATTTAAATTAAACGGTTGATAAGTTATCGGTTTTGTAAGTAATCGCGTGAAAATGTTGGATGTAGAGAAAATTAATAATGGCTTTGATTAAGTAGTATGGATGAAGGCAAAAGAAAATTGCAGTTATAGTGCTGGTGAATAGTAATTAAAAATGGGTCGTTAAGCAGTATTTTTTATAAAAAAAGTCTCGCTTTTTATTAAGTTCTGTGAATAAAAAAATAATAATGATTCATTACTAGATACATTAGTGACATACGTTAAATTGATTTTTTTATACCTCGACAGTGTCAAACAAGCATACGGCCTACTGGATTTTAAGCAGCTACCGTACCCTATGGACGCCTGCAACTCCAGAGGTGTCACACGGGCGTTGCCGACCCTTTACAAAAAGGAGGATTCACTGTGTTGACGGCTAAAGGAACAAGAGGGTCCCTCATCGTCAACACTAGACCCTACTTGTAGTTCATAGTGTTGTGTTCCTGCCGGTAAGTAAGGTCACCAAAGATCTAAGTAGTTTAAGAGCTCAAAGAGGACCCAGTGTGTTGACGTCGAGGGACCCTCTTGTTGCTTTAGCCGTCAACACAGTGAATCCTACTTTTTGTAAAGGGTCGCCAACGCTCATGTTACACCTTTGAAGTTGCAGGCGTGCATAGCCTACGGTAGCCGCTTACCATCAGGTGGGCCGTATGCTTGTTTGCCACCGTCGTAGTATTAAAAAACAGACTCAAAGAGGATGAAGTGTGTTGACGACGGGGGCCATTTTAGCACATTGAACGCTCCTTTATATTAAAGGGTCGGCAAAGCGCATTTCTGGAGTTGCAGGCGTGGCTCCCTATAGATGCTTGGGCCATTCTACTTTTCGTTGTACATAAGTTTTTGACACTTTTTCGTAAAATGCATATTTTAGAATACTTGGCCAATTCTTTCAATTACTGATTTGTGACGGAGGTAGAGGCTGAATTAAGCTGTCAATCCCAATAGCTTAGTTTAACAATAACAACTGTGGACATTCGTAATCTCAGTAACTCAGTGGTCCTTGATTGTCTCCCGATTTGTATGAAAATAAGGCATTTACCACTGCGTTACCATCTTTTTTCATTAATCAATATGAATATATGAATTTTGGTTAACAAATTCCTATTATTTGGTTCAGGTAAAATTTAGGAATACAATTTTATACATGAAATTCAATGTCTATCATACTTTTTTCTGCCAATAGATTATTGGTCACGAAAAAGTAGAATGAGCCGCTTACCATCGGGCAGACCGTATGCTTTTGTTGTAACTTAAACATATATTTTGTACGTTCGGGATATTTTTGAGGATGAATAACGCGAATTTCATGAGTTCCACGTCTATATGGGCTTCGGCGATCGAAGAAAATACGAGTAAATAAGTAAGTAAATAAATATTCTTTGGTGCACCAAAAATACAAGAAGAGTACAAATATTTTTTTACAATAAACTTAAAATAAGGTAACAACAGGCGGTCTTATCGCTAAAAAGCGATCCCTCTCAGACAACCTTTGGGTAGCTGGAAATGAAGAATTAATTTAAGATAACAGGTAGTGCAAAGAATTTAAAGTAAAGAGAGCAAGTAATAAATAATAAAAACTTTCATTACAAAACTATTTTTTTTTTTCAATTTTACTGTCCCTAATATTTAGTCGATAAAATGTTAAAGAGTTGCTGAAAAATAAAATCCATGGCCAAAATGGCAAAAATGGAACCCTTATAGTTGTATCATGTCTGCCTGATGTCCGTCCGTCCCTATGTCACAGCCATTATATTAGTTCTTCAAAAATCATTTCGATTTCGTAAATACTTTTGTGTTTAAGTACTAAAATAAAGGTATTTGCAGAAATAATATCCCAGAAGTCTAAATCGTCTTGGGTATCTTTTCAACTGAAGGTCCAAAAATTATGAAATAAGTGATGAGGACATAATATGTCTTAATACATACGAGTATACTTTCAACGAAAGCGAATCATCTATATTAATATTTTAAACTAATGTTAATATCCATCCATCCATACTAATATTATAAATGGGAAAGTGTATGTGTTTGTTTGTTTGTTTGTTTGTCCGTCTTTCACGGCAAAACGGGGCGACGAATTGACATGATTTTTTAAGTGGAGATAGTTGAAGGGATGGAGAGTGACATAGGCTACTTTTTGTCTCTTTCTAACCCCCCACTTCCCTGAAATGGGGGGTGGCAGTTTGTATGGAGAATTTAACGCGAGCGAAGCCGCGGGCAAAAGCTAGTACTTAATATAGATAATTCGCTTGAACCGTTTTTGAGTTATCTCCAAATAACTCTTTCTGTTCTAAAATGACGCAAGGGACCGGCAAATAACCCTTTTTGCTATTACTTTTGTCAATGAGGGTTTATTTGATTTTTTCACCAGGTGGCATCACCGAGGGGAGAGGTATTTTTGACAGCAGCTGTCAAAATCCACCAATCAAAAAAACGATGATCAAACATGATTGGTGGATTATGAAAGCTAGAACTCTCGCTATAGTGCTGCCACCCGGTCAAAAAATTGTTATAAGAAACCCTGATTGTATTTTTTTACCATTATATTCCAGTTCCCTAATTTTCAAGTCTTTGGACTCAACTTAGCGTTGCGCCATCTTTTACGTACTTTAGGAAATCATTTTGTGGCTGTTTAAGTTTTGTTTGATCGTTGCAAACTGGTAAGAGCACTTGTGAAAGCTTTTAGAGAAAACAGAAAGTTTAGTAAACATCAGTGATATTGACTTTTGGGACACTACCTGTAATATCAAGGTTTGGTTAGGCTTAAGTTTAAGTGCAGAAAGGGTTATAAGTAAATAACTCTTTGTGTGTTATTGAAGGGATAAGTTCGCCTTTGTAATACTTTTTCTGTATTGTTTATCGTGTTGTTTTTTTACGTGTTTATTTTGTACAGTCACCGGCAATAGTATCTTCCTACACTAATACGTCAAAAATATGTGTCATGCTCTTAAGTGTATTGCCATAAGCATTGTGTCACATATTTTTGCGGCCTTCCTGTAGGATGATACTATTGCTAGTGACTGTATAATAAAGAGTTTGTACATTCGAATACATACACATTTATTATGTAGTATACACCGAGGTAAATTTCATCGCAGGTCGAAACGGATCAAGCAGTATTTGTTTAGCAAATTTTTAAGATCACTGGTAGCGACGTACAGCCAATGATGAGTCCCGCGTTTGCTTTTACCTTCCAGCATGCTGCACTGCACTGGATGCAATCTTATGAACTTCACAAGTTTTTTAACTTGATCCATTTCATCGTACGATGCGATTCACCTCAGTCTAGCCAAGTTTTTAACCCTTTAGCTGCGGCTCCAGGCCAAATAACCCGATTTTAGTATGTTCTAGTTAGATAACTATGAACCCACTCAAAAGCCATTTAGCTTCTCTGCCTCCAAACGGGATTGTTGCCAGCTCAAAAGACTCAGAACCGAGCATGGCCGCTGCGGAGAGCACGTGTTCAAGTGGGGCTGGAGAACTTCACCAGAATGCGATTGCGGAGCACCCGTTCAATCCATACACCACATCATTTACGATTTCCCAAAGAGGAAATACGCCGGGGAAACCCTGGACTTGTTCTTCCCTGATGTGAACTCAGCCCGTTGGGTGAAAGGCCTAGATTTAAGATTATAGTACGATTAAATAAATTTCACTAATGTTGTAAGCGACCTTGAATTATGTAGCGTTTACTCCAGCGATTATCGGTTCTGCGACATATGTGACCAGCACATTGCCACTTCAACCTACTAATTTCAATTATTAGTTTTAATAAATCGTATTTTGAGTTTCTAACTGTCTTACCCTTCAGTTTATCAAACCAATTTCGTGATGGCATACGAGAGGCATCGGGCTTCAGCGTAGTACCTAAGTGGAGTCACGGAGCATTGATACTCAATAACCAATGTTATCCTTTGACACAGTGCACACAATACACAGGAATTCTCAGGTGACAGAATCACAAAGGGCAATTATTTGTGTCTATCAGTTTATTAGTTACCACTACAATGCAACAGGCAGCGAGGTTGTGTTGCTTATGATCAATACGATAGGTAGGTACGTGAAACGGTTTAGTGGCATTAATTGTTAGAATTACAGGTTATTTACATGTCATTTTGATGACTCAAGATCATATTAATATATCAAATACTACTATAGTATAATGGTGATCAGCTACCGAGTCAGAAAAAGTGGTTCATATGGTCATGACCCGACCCAGATTCATCGCGTATTATAATATAATACCTAGATAGTTATGAAACCTTTTAGTATCCAAATACATGCACCTTTTTAAATAACATTTTTGCATAAATAGATTTGTTAAAATGTTATCTTGATTATATAAAAATAATTTTCTGTCTACCAACATCACGTTGTATTTTCTAAATTTTTACTTTCATTGCGTAGAAAAAATAACCATAGCAAAGGCTAAAAATACAATTCACGACGCACGACTATCTTTGTACAAAGTTGTAATTTATAATATAAACAGAACAGAATAAAGCGTTTCTAAAAACTTGGTTGTATTAATTACATATAAACATATCAAGCAAAAGTATCTAGCAATAGTTTTAGGATACCTAAACAAAATGGAAAGATATAAAACTTTCGTGAGACTGAAAAAAAATTATAACGAGTTACTCACGTCATTTAAGTACATTTTTGCTGGACATGTTTCAAGCACAAATCGACTTCAATGACGTGAGTAACCTGTTATATATATTTTTTATAAAGCTAAGATGTATGTCAAAAGGAAATTTCGGATATGCATCCTAAAATAGCTAAATGTAAAAAAGACATGTAAGTATATAGATTACATATACAAAGTAAAACGTGACCTAGGCCGGAGGCCTAGAGCTGCCTAGAGCTGGGAATATATTTATAGAAATAATTTGATTATTTCTTCAGTAGCCTAATCTTTTCATACGAAGTAAAAATTTGTTTATATATCACTAAGTCGCACGAACGAAGAAGTTAATGATTGAAATAAGTACATATTTATTTTATCTACACCAATATCATAAATCCTCTTTTTCGCGTTCGGAAACAGTATGTAATTCTAATTACCACTATTATTGCAACCAGTAACGTAACATCAGTGTATTATCTGTGACAGTATGGTAAAAACGTATGAAAATTCATTACCTACGGTAACGTAATGAAAATCTGCCCTCCTCTCCGACCGCCAGCACAATCGAGTTGGTCGTGGCGGTGCAATGGCGGTCATTCTAATGGTTACGAACGGAACCCTTCATGCGCGAGTCTGCTCGTACTTGCCGGTTTTACTATTGCTTTTGCAATTTCTTAAATAGGCAACCAATCTTTAATTAAGGGGGTTGGTTTCAAATAAAAATTAAATAACATTCAACTACGCTATGCTGTGGAAAGTTGAGTTACAAACCATGTTAACTATAAAGGACGTTTTCCACTACGTATGTATGGTTCTATCAAATACTATAATGTCCATTAAATCGAATAATGTGGCAAGTAAGAGAGACATTTTTTGCAGAATATAATGTATAATTGGGAAAAGGATGTCAATTCAATGGTACCGACGCTCGCACACTCCAATTTGATTAGAGTCTGGAAAGGCGGCTAGAGGCGGAAACAGAAGTGACGTGGAATCCTTTAGTTCCCATATAATCCACGATCCACGACACTTATCTTTCCGCACAAAGTTTAGTACTTTGCCTACATACTAGCGGCAGCGGTTGGCTTCGGGAGAAAATTATAATATGATAGCAGTAGAAATAGTAAAATAAGTTTTCTGCCATAAAACGGTTTGGCAGATAGGTGAATTCGATTAATTGTATCTTACTTTTTCAAAAAAGAAACACTATGATAATGATCCCATGTCCTTCCCCGAGAGTTATTTCCTAGTTCCTTCAAGTTTTCTTAATTTAGATACGTTCAGCGGACTAAGCGTGAAGAGACAGCGTTATTAGGCGGATTTTACACTGGCGCCGCGTCCCGCTCCGGTGAACGAGACAGGGTTATACACATGCAGAGTGCTATCTCGCTCGCACACTGATGCCGCATGCGGAAAGGGCAGCAGTGTGATACCCGCCTTCCTCCCCTCCTTGCATCGGTTTCCTCATCACTGAGGGTCGGGGTCATTCAACAGGTTCTCTCTAATGATCTGACGCCATCTTCCTCTATTTGTCGCTGTGTGAAGAGCATCGTGGACTGTAGTCTTGAGAGCTGAGCGAATTTGGTCAGACCAGCGCATTGGGCTCCTGTATCTTGGCCGTTCACCTTCGACTTTCCCAGCCCGCCTTACTTGTACCTTACTTGTGCATTTATAATATAAAGTAGGGATTCATAGGAATGTATGATCATCCTTATATAAATCTATGGATCAACCACTGTAGAACCTTGTCGTAATGACAGTTGCCCGTGGATACGTATACACGTAACCTATTCGCTACCAAACTAGCTATTGTTCTAGAGTGGCCTAGGAATCAAATTGGTTGACTGTACAGTAAGATAACGATCTCATGTGCAATTGCTAGAACATTACTGTATTTTTTTAATTTTTGTCTAAAACATTAAACGTTCTCTTTCATAACATTCTACTTTCAGTAAAAAAACAGTTACAGAAAGATCTCAACGTTACAGGAAAAACGTGTATTTACCTACATAGAAACGACAAGAAGTAAAAGGCGGGGTGGGGACCAAAAGACGAATAACAGCTTTAACCAATAAACACGTTATTCAGTTATGCACCGTATTGTAACGCAATAAGTTCCAAATTCAAACTAGTTTCGGAATGGATTTACGGCTGTTAGCGCGGTACATCGCCGTGGATGATTCTCCGGTTATATAAATATTTCGTTCGGACTTATTGTTCCCTGTTGTGTCATATTTTATGATTTCGCTCTTCGAGCATAGATTACCTTCTGTGGAATTGTAGACAACGACAATGTCTAATCTCTGTCTGTCATAATGTGTTGTTCAAATTCAATTCAAAATACAAATTCTTTATTTCTAAAATGCACATGGTTTATGATGATGAGTCTAGTCTAAGGGATGATGCCGCCCGGTAAACAAAAGTTGCCTGTGTTGGAATACACCGCTCTTCCTTAGGTTATTAAAGTACTTATATTTACAAGTGATTATAGACACTGTTACAGAAATGCGTACTACTTAATAGTTAAGTAACTTATTTTCATAAATTATACTAAATTTGTTGTACTTAATGTCTTTAAAAATTGTAGAGTAAAAGAGCTGTCATACTATCTAACTACTTATAGAAAAACGACAAGAATATATTGACAATGTATAGGGGTGCTTTTTCAAACCAGGCAAGGTAGATAGAACAACTTTTTTTCATGGGAAACAGTCCGAAATCGCAAATAATATTGGCAGTTCCGAAAAATGTCGTCGGAGCGAAATGTAGGACACATTCAGATATTTTTTATTATGTTAGAGTTGATTCCTTATCTAAACCTTGCTCAGTGTTCTAATCTAATTACCTCAGTTTTTTATACTATGTTGGTGACAAACAAGCGATCGAGCTTTCACAGGTTAAAAAAAATAGATAATAGATATTTATTCTTCAATTTAGGCACATTACAATGTACTAATGAACTTCAGAGAGAAAAAACTACTACCGGTTCTAACCCTACACCTCTGACCCGAGAACTATTTATTTATTTAAACTTTATTGCACAGTAACAAATATACGGTTACAAAAGGCGGACTTAGTGCCGTAAGGCATTCTCTACCAGTCAACCTTTAGGCCAAACAGAGAAACATCAATGGTGCGGGTGCGACGTATGTCAAAAACATGGAAATAAACCAAACTGAGTTTGCAAAAACGTCAATATATATAGACTTATAAATACATGGAAATATAATAAATACAGCAACAATATATACATAGAAGTTTATAAGTATACAAAAATATACACATAATATATATATATATATATACATATATATATATAAATATACATAAATACAAATAATATATATAGATATACCTGCTACTAAATTTACTATGAAGTATCAAACATGCGAATTGTCATATAAATGCTTGCGCAGCTTGCGCTTGAACGTGAATTTAGTTTGAGCTTGACGTATGCTGAGAGGAAGAGCATTCCAAAGGCGGATGGCGTGAACGGTAAATGAATTATCCATGGAGCCGGAACGGTAAAGGGGCACAGAGAGAAGGAGTTTACGAGAGGTGCGAAGCTCGCAGCCTGGACGAGCAGCGACAAATTTAAATTTAGATCGCAAGTAATCGGGCGCAGCTGAGTCATTTAAAATGGAGAACAGAGAACATAAAATCTTGAGACTTCTACGCTCACGAATACGAAGCCAGTGAAGCTGTCGACGGAAAGCAGACACGTGGTCATACTTTCGAAGCCCGAAAATAAACCTAATGCAATTGTTCAGGACTCGAGCAAGCTTATCCAGAAGCCCTTGCGTCACATTGGTCCAGCACACATCACAATAATCAATAACAGGGAACACGAGAGCTTGGATGAGAAGAAGTTTAGTTTTGACCGGTAGAAAGTACTTAAACCTATAAAGTGATCGCAAGGTATTGGTTACTCTGCGAGAAATGTCGGACACATGAGGTTCCCAGCTTAAGCTGCAGTCAATTGTCAATCCCAGGTTTTTCACTGTTGATGAAAATGGTACGACACTACCCTCGAAGAGAATCGGTGCAATATGCGCGAAATCGATATTTAATCGCGAACTCTCGATAATGATAGCCTGACACTTGGAAGGATTCACGGCTATTCTAAAGTTTTTAGACCATGATGAGATACGATTAAGATCTTCGTTTATTTTCGAGCTAGCCACGTCTACATCGCCAGCCCTCACTTGGTTGTACAGTTGGAGATCATCTGCATATAAATGGTAGGCCGACTTAATACCGGGTGTGATGAGATTAATAAAAACAGAGAAAAGCAAAGGAGAGAGTATACCACCCTGGGGAACGCCCGAGGTGAGGTCACACCAGTCAGACAGCGACTTATCTGCTCGGACTGCCTGGCGGCGTCCCTGCAGGTATGAAGCAAACCATTCAGCTGCTGACGACGAGATATTCAAATGTTCAAGTGCAGCGAGGAGAAGATCATGATTTACCGCGATGAAAGCGTTCGAGAAGTCTATTAGGATCATGACAGTTACAAGAGAAGATTCAATTCCAAGCCTCACATCTTCAACGACCTTAAGCAGCGCAGTAGTAGTGCTGTGACCAGGGCGAAAACCTGACTGCAGTGGTGTGACAAGATGGTTGGAAAAGATGTAGGCAGACAATTGCTTGTGAACAACGGCTTCAAGAACCTTTGATAGGAAGAGGAGAATAGAAATTGGACGGAATTCTTTAAGTAACTTGGGATTCTGGGTTTTCGGCAGAGGAATAACGTAGGCATTTCGCCATGCGGAAGGAAATGTGCCTGATGACATTGATAAATTGACAATATGAGTGATAATTGGTACAATACACTCCAAAATGTATACTATCATAATCCTACTTACCTCGTCATGACCAATCGCATTTGATTTCACCGACAAAATCACTTTACGTATCTCATCGTCAGTAGCAGGGGAGAAAGAGAACGTGGACTTCTAAGGCGATTGAAGGGCATTAAGGCGTAAAATACTGTGAGATATAATTGTGGGGTCTACGGTGGAAGTTTTAGAAAAATGATTATTGAGTTCATTTAAGGGAAACGGTAAAGAAATAGAATTGCAGTGAGACTTTCCCACACCAATAGATTTCAGAAATTTCCAAGTGTTGGCTGGCGACGAAGCAATGACATTATCGTGAATATATTTCCGTTTCGCGGCTCGCACCATCATATTACAACGATTCCTGGCATTTTATATGCAGCCCAATTTTCATCACTACGATGTCGTTTGTACTTACGAAACGCCCGATCTCGTCTCGTCATGGCAATACGGACCAATCGAGTAATCCACGGAGCGGGCGGCCGTTTCAGCTTGACGTTATGGACAGGCGCGTGAGTGTCGAATAGTTTTAAAACCGCCGTGTTTAACGAATCTACCGCCTCGTCAATCGTCGGTGCTGTAAGCGTGGGTTTCCAGTTGATCTCACGGGCATCGCGCTTCAAAGCATTAGTATCCAGTCTTGCAAAGCTGCGCACCTTAATTGAGACTGATTGTGCCTTGGGAGGCCGAATCTTGTAACATAGATAAATAAGATCGTGTCGTGAGAACCCTGATGCCAGCAATTGGCCTACTTTTGCCACACGGTCAACAGAGGAGGTCATGATAAGATCCAACCACGAGTCAGATGTATCGAGATTACGATGAGTGGCACTTAAAGGCAGTATACTGAGGGCTGCAGATTCAGTGATGGACAACAACTTGCGAGACCGGGAGTTATGTTTTAAAAGATCTGTGTTAAAATCACCCATGATTATGTGATATGTGCCTTCTGTTATAAAAGATGTAAGCAGTGATTCAAGTGATAAAAAATAATCAACTGTAGGTGGGCAATAAACTACCCCCAGAACCACTTTTGACCCTTTAATGTTAGCCTAGGTGCTCCATGGAGTTAGAGAAATGAGAAGGTGATGTGGATAGAATACTAAAAGGGATATCGCCACGTAAGTATATGGCAACACCGCCGCCGCCCTTGCCTGTGCGATCATTACGCAGCAAAATGTACCCAGGGAGCCCGTACGAAGTAGATGCAAGATTGGGTTTTAACCAGGTTTCTGAAATAAGAATCGCATGAGCACAGCAAGTAGAGAAGGTGTCGAGGAGGTCATTATAGTGACTAGGAATACTCTGGGCATTTAAATGGAATATATTCAGATGTTTATTGGAATTTTGAAGTTCACGTGTGATAAGATTACCGAGGGTTTCGGGTTCAGACAACGTCGAGTCATCGAGAGAGAAGAAGGAAGAGGACAAGTCACAAGCTGAGTGAAAAGATTCATCATCTGTCATAATCATAATATACTAATGCAGGTATATAAGTAATAAATATAATATATGTATAAATAATAGATATTATAGATATAAATAGTAATAGCTACAAATAATTAAAAATAAATTATAACCAGAGGGCGCTGCGCGCTGTTATAACCCGCCGGTTGACCGTTTACAATGAAGCCGTTTACAAAGATGAAGAACTATGTTTACGAGTACAAGGAAAAAAAAAACTAGTTGAGAAGAGAAACTTGCAAGTTTCAAAACGCAACCCTTTGACAGTGAAGTTGTTAATTGACAGCTGACAGACCTAATCATAACATAACAAAACTAAACACATCATTTATTAAGATAGTATCAAAGAGGGTATGCTAATAATAGTGTTAAAAAGGAATTCAAACATCACTTTAAAAAACTGAAGGATTCGGTAGCTAGTGAATAACAAAAATAACATTGGAAATTAATTAATAAACCACCGTGTTAGTACGTACAGTACCTTGTTGTGCTCAATTAACTTACAAGCAAGCAAAATAAGCTAACAACGTAAGAGTATCACTGCTGCGCACGTTTCCCACGACGATCCTCGGCCTGCTTATTGTTCGGAGCTCTTGAAGACACCTGAGAAGCTGAGGCCGGAACGAGAACTGAAGCAGGTCCGCCGGCCGCGTCCGAGGAAGTCGACGCAGGCAGGGGCCCCGGCGCAGGCGCAGGTGCAAAGCTATTCCCAGACGACTGCACAGGAGGATGCTCAGTGATCAGGGCCTGAAGTTGTTCGGACGTCGTAACTCGCTCCTTCTTGCCGCTGGGCAGCTTTATATATATGTTGCCGTCAAGGCTCCAGACCTTACGCACTCCGAAATGCCGCCGAGCTGCAAGGAACAAAGACTGTCTCTGCCTGGTCAGAAACTGATAGGACCACAGCTGTTCCTTTTAGTGCAGTTTTTTTGGCCCATACTGCATTTCTTAATTGATAATCAGAGAATCTTACAAGTACTAGACGAGGCCGGTCAGTCCTGCTGCCAATCCTGTGGCACACTAAGATTGAGCTGCATGTCACGGCTTGCAGAGACATGTTTTGCTGGCACACAGAAACAATTACCTCGGAGATGTTTTCATTCTCAGCCTCCGCAACTCCACCAAACAGCAAGTATTTTCTGCGGTGCCGCATCTCAATGGAGTCGACAGAGTTGCTAATGGCTTCAATTTGCTGTCGGAGCAGCAGCATCATAGCATTTACATGCACCTTAAAGCTTGCAACCTCCTTACTTAAGCTACTGATTGTGGTGTGTGCGACTGGTGAAGGTGCAGCCGCCTTCAGTGCAGCATCCAACTCCTCAAATTTCTTTGAAAATGAAGTCTCCAGCGACTTCTGTGTCTAAAAAATCGCCTCCAATGATGTCATATTGTGACTTTTATGTGAAAAGTTAGCTGGGATGATAGTGAAGTTGGGGTCCAAAGGTCAACCGGCAGGTGTGAATTATTAATTACTTATATGTACATAGGATCCAGTACACTACAAGGTATGTAGTAATAACTATAAAAAGCACTGTTTTTGTGTAGAAATAAATAACTATTACTTTGATTATAATAAATTAATTAATTAAAGTTCTCAAGCGACATGTATTGACTTTTCACACCTACCCACAAAAAACTATTATGACCGGCAAGAAACTCGGCGGGATTTACAACTCGGAGTTGATGAATGAAGTTTATCAAGTAGGTAAGTGGTCTGTGATGTCGAGTGTCCGGGTGCCCATGTCGGGTTAAAGCATTTTTTCCTTCCTGTTACATATTTTAAGCAGCTTCTTTTGCTCATCGGAGGGACTGAAAGGTTTTTGTCATAGATTATTTATTTCTAATTGTTACGAGTCAAAGTTGGTGCCTATTTAGATATCCCAACTTGATTTGATATTGACAAAGTGGTCGAATTAGCTTAACAATTTAACATTATCATGCTCAATTTACACCTTGCCTAGAGCGCTGATAGCCTTGCGGTAAGACGTCCGCCTTTCAATTCGGAGGTCTCGGGTTCAAACCCCGGTACCACTGAGTTTTTTGGAACTTATGTGCGGAATATCATCATTTGATATTTACCAGTCGCTTTTCGGCGAAGAAAAACAACGTAAGGAAACCGGAACTCATCCCGATAAGGCCTAGTTTCCCCTTTGGGTTGAAAGGTGGCAGTTGCTTTCGTAAAAACTAGTGCCTACGCCAATTCATGGGATTAGGTTGTCAAGCGGACTCCAAGCCGGGACAAACGCTAAGAGGAAGAAGAAGATGCTCAAGTTACACCTTAGAGGTCAGTTTATCAGTGGATTTTCCTAATCAGATTACGATGTGTAAATTTTTCGGAAAGGTACCATGGCGGTCGATACGCTTTCGTTGCCCGAATATAATATTGAATAATATATAAATAAATATTATAGGACAATCTTACACAAACCGACCTACTCCCACAGTAAGCTCAATAAGGCTTGTGTTATGGGTACTAGACGACGATATATATAATAGATATATATTGATAAATACTTAAATACATAGAAAACATCCATAACTCAGGTACAAATATCTGTGATAAACACACAAATAAATGCCCTTACCAGAATTCGAACCCAGGACCTCCTGCTTCGTAGGCAGTGTCACTACCGACTGGGCTAGGAGGCCGTTGAATGTTGAATCTGTACACGTACGACATAAGCGACTAACCACCAAATAGTACCTTTATTGAAAACATGTCACATTATAATCTCTTAAGGGGATCAACAGCATTTTTCTTACATTTAATTTTTGAACCACCAACTGCTAAAAGGTTAACTGGAAGAGATTCCTCAAAGAAATAAGTTGGTCTTTATTATGCAGTTTTCCTATTGTATTTGTCTTTTGTTGTACAACAAGGTGTTCTACATCTTTTCTCCTTCCTTTCTTTATCGCTGAGGATTCCGATCAAATGAAGTCGTTGCTTTGATAATCAAGGCTGACAGTCACCGGCAATAATATCTTCCTACATGAAGGCGGCAAAAATATATGACGCGCTTTTATGGTCCTACAAATAAGAGCGTGTCACATATTTTTGCGGCCTTCGTGTAGGAAGATACTATTGCCGGTGACTGTACAAGCTCCAAGCACGATCTTACCTTCTGGATAATAGGATTTTGTATGGAACCTTGGCAGGCCTTCTTCGCTATGCCGACCCAACGGGTCAGTGGATGTCCACTTCCCCGCCCTCCATCCACGTTGCAAACCACCATGCGTTTTTGCAAGTTGTCTGGCTTCTTAAACACAAGATGTAACAACAATGATGCTTCCTTTTGAGAGCATATTGGGTATCTTATTCAAATTATAAAAAAATAAGAAAAAAAAATTTCGCGCGAAAAAACGAACAAAAAAAATTGGTTTTGTATGGAGGGTTGACCGACTGGGACCACGTGTCCCATGCAAAATTTTTTTACGCGTTTAATTTTTTTTTCTCTTACTTTTTCTGGGTGATAGGCCGGTTATTTTTAATATTAAATTGGTAATTAATTCTATTTTACGTTTTATTTTTTCTTTTTATATAATTATGTATTTGTATGGTAATTTAATATTTTAATTTGACATTCTAATTTAATTTATTTTATCCGTGCCAAATATTATTGTTAATTATATACTTTGAATTGCATAATTAAATTTATTTAAATTAAAAAACTAGAAATAAGTTATTATTGTATTACTAACATGCCTATGGGCCTATAGAGCCTGAAATAAATAATTGAATTGAATTGAATTGAATTGAATTTTCTTAGTCGCAATACGATACCAATTATGCCCTTAAACAGATCTAATTAATTAATTAACCGTTTCTATATTTAAGATGTCTGAATCTCACGAAAGTTTTATGTTTAAGATTGTCTCTGGTCACGTGTCCCTAGGTACTGGAGGATTGGCTAGAATCAGATGGTCGATAAGCGGCACTAATTCCACTAGGTTTGACGTATTTACCTCCTAGCCTATAGTATTATCCAACCAAACTGACGACCGGGGTTATAAATCTTCTCGCCGCTCACACTTGCACGACCAAGAGATCGTAACATGACTTCAGTCGTCAGTTTGGCTGAATAATACTATAGTCGGTAGTGATCCTGCCTATGAAACTGAAGGTCCCGGGTTCGAATCCTGGTCAGGGCATTTATTTGTGTGTTTATCACGGATATTTGTTTTTGAGTTATGCATGTTTTTTACGTATTTATCTGTATCTATCTATTATATGTATCGTCGCCTAGTACCCACAACACAAGCCTTATTGAGCTTACTGTGGAACTAGGTTGATTTGTATTAGATTGGCCCATAATATTTATTTATTTTATTTTATTTATTTAGTGCAGCACGCTCCCTAATCAATTTTTAACATCTTGTACCATTACCACATTTCAAATGCGTCAATGCGTGCGTTTTACAACTACTACTAAAAACCTCTATATCACCCGTTTTCATTGCCCGTTATCGTAGCTATTTGAAATGTAATCCAAAGCCTCGGTGAATGGAAAGTTCATTTTCCATTCCGAACCGATCACGAATCGCATAAGTTGCATCTTGCATAGTAAGCAGGTTAGAACAAAAGCCAAGTCTGATATTGAGGGGGGACAGACCTCATCTAGTTCAATTTGGTTTTTAAATTGCAATGCTGACTGAAATGAGAAATTATGTAAAAAATTTAAATCTGAAAATTTTGGACGGGAACATACTTTTCATCTCTCCTGTTCGGAAAGTTTTATTTTCCTGGGTAGCTTTTCCATCCCTAGGGTGAAAAGTAAGTAGCTGTGTTAATTGTGGATTGAGCCGATGCCCACCCGGATACCCTGATCCCCGACCACCGGCAAAACATTGAATTAGTCTTTTTCAAATTGTTCAAATTTTACTTATACCATTTTTATAGATTGTTCTTTATATACCTGTTTTATAAAATGTGCGTGTGGTATTGTACTTTCCTCACAGTTGAAATGAAAAGCAGAGTGTTTAACTCGGGTGAAATTACCCATTTCACCCTCGAACTATTGGCGCTCTCACTTCGTTCGAGCGCCAGAAATATCTCAGGTGAAATGGGTCACTCTCAACCCTTGGCTAACAATCTACTATGTAGACCTACCTATGTAGTACCTTTTCGCTGAAAAACGTTTCCCAAACCGTTGTATCACTAATTTCCGTTTTATAACATCGTAATCAACTGTGTCATTTGGCATACTGCATTTCTTTCTGAGACTATATGAATTTCAGTATTGTTATAAAACAAACCTAACCTAAGTTTAGTTTTAAGTTTCAGAAAAAAAGTGCAGTAGGTATACCAAATGACTCAGTTGGCAAATGAAACAGTTTGGGAAACGGTATTCGGCGAAAAGACTGGATTCCCTGCAAGAGACTAGATTTTGAAGATTTTTGTTGCTATAATTATAATGGACAGTAAATAGTATAATATATACTTATAGCAGTCTTCGTTTATTGTTAGGTAGGTATACAGTGTGGAAAGATAAGTCGGGCCCCGGAGGAAAACTATCTTAAAACGTTAAGATAGCTCAATTCACTGAAAGGAAACCTTCTTTAAATTTTTTAAAGGGAGATACCTGCATTTACAAATTTTTGGAAAAGAGTACAGTTTACAAAACAACTATTTTTTTTGTAATTTTTGCCATAAATATTTTTTATGACAATTGATGCCAATCGATCCTATTTCCAACAAGGATAAAAACTTATTAATACCAACCAAGTTTAGGGCACAAGAGAACCCATAAATAATATAAAAATATTTTTTATACAATTAGTAGGTATGGAAAAAAGTGAAAATTAAGAAAAAAAATGTGAATGCAGTTTTAGTTTTTAGGAAAAATAAAAGAATATTTCCTTTCAGCGAATTGAGCTATCTCAACGTTTTAAGGTAGTTTCCCTCCAGGGCCCGACTTATCTTTCCACACTGTACCTACATATATCGATATAATAATTTGTCAAGCAATTTTCGAATTATTTTTGATTTATTTCTCAGAGCATAACGTCTCCGCCTATCTATAGATATATGACAATCGTAGTTGACATTATTTCAAGGCATTGTCTATTTGTCATTATTTCTACTCATAGCATTCATAACCTAGAACTTCATTACAATAGCCATCAAAACTTCCTCCATTAGCCATAATGGCCGAGATAGCGGATAATTAGACGCGGCCACAACGAAAAGATTTATTTACTTGTTTTCCACTATGTTAAGGATATCTGCTGTCATTAGGGGCAGGAAAATAACATATTATCTTATGAAAAGTGAGCGTATTGTTTAGAGCAAGTGAACATAATTATAATACTCTGCAAGTCTATACAAAATTATACTTCCTTGTTAATTTATGGCAAGGGGGTAGATAGTTGGCAGGAAGTGAATATGTACTCCGGATATCGCTCTTTTGCCAATAAGTTAAACTGAAAGAGAAGTCACAGAATAAGCATTATTTTTTAACAACTCGAGAAATGACGTTGTTAAATAATAACAACAACACCAAAATAACTTAATAAGTGTAAATAAGTCAAATTGTTCCAGTACGATTTATAGTAAAAATACTTAAATTCAACATGTTTTTTATACCACGACGGTGGCAAGCAAGGAAACTCATACCAATCTCCCCCTATTTATCATCAGCATTAAGGCGCTAGGCACTGAATGGGGCCGAAAACTGTTACTTTCTAAGGGATATATCTCAATAACGAGTCATTCAAAAAATTTGTAAAAATATATGTTAATTACCATTTCATGTACAACATTTGCAACGTTTGAATAACTCGTGTAACGTATAGTTTCTCCGTTATTTAAATGTAACGAAATGTCGTTTTACTGGCTTATTCGATTTAAAATATTGTTGAACTAAAAAATGTGTACTACAGAACACTACAAACACAACGTAGGATATTTAAATTGATTAAATTTTCTTAAACAACTTGATCATAATTCCACATTTCGTGCGTTGGTAGCTCGAAAACGGCGTTGCTGGCAGTCGTGAGCTAGCTTTGAGACGAGGAGGCTGTGTCGCTCGTCGCTCCGTGCTTCCCTTGTACTACATATACTGGTGATTGGCCCGTGAGCAATAATGTCGGACTTACTGTGCCTAAAGACTAAATAACTGCAGAGGGTTCATGCGATGCGGACATAACGTGTCTTCCCGGAATCAATAAAGTATAGACGTTTTATCTTTTAAGATAATGTTCTCGTATGCATGTTCATGTACGTTCGCATAAAAAATTTATCTTATTTAGATTATAATACAAGTAAAAAACAAATAAAATAAAAATGGAGGAAAAAACAAAAGTCATGAATCTCATAATGCTCTGAAAACAAATTTGGTCATGTAAGTAAACTACAATTATTATGTTTTAGTAGACTAATGCATCACGCAAAATAGGCGTTAGTCGTCGAGTTACGGAAATCTGCTAGTACTGCAATACAATAGACTAATAATCAATTTCATAAAACCGTGTTGTAAACGAATGTAATATGCGTTTTTTTTTAAAATATTAAACACAATATTTAATGTGATACTTTATACTAATTTATCAAATCAAGAAATTGCGAAGTAAACTGCAAAGGATTGCATATAAACCGGCCAAGAGAATGTCGGGCTATGCTCAGTGTAAGGATCCGTAGTTGCCGGCCTGTTACAATACATCCATCCAAAAGGTAATTTATAAAGAGATGTTTTGTGGCACTTACGTTATTTTAGTATAGGCATAACTCAAAAACGGCTAAACCGATTTTATTCCATATAGTTTTTATTGAAAATACGTGATAGTATCTCAATGGCCTCACTTGCAGGAATTTTTCCATATTTTTTGGACCCACGGTTCAAAAATCAAAGAGTATGTTTTACTTTCGGAGCTATTATTTACGAAAGTATTCGTTTTATCCAAAAGTTGTTTAAGGCTTATTCTTCTTCAAAGACCTATCCAACAATGTGTTTCAGATACTTATTGTTTTACCACTTTGTAGGCGTAATTAAAACACATACTCATACCAAATTTCAGTGTACTAACTGTCACTGAGCAAAGCCTGATTGAGATTCTAATAATTGCTGATATTTACGATTTCAATGTATGTATGTAAGAATAAAGGAAAAGCTTTTTTTATACCACGACGCTGGCAAACAAGCATACGACCCACCTGATGGAAAGCAGTTATAAAGCCTATGGACGCCTGCAACCCCTGAAGATTCACATGCGCGTTGACTACCCTAAAAAAACTTTACTATATCGGTGAAATAAATACAAATTTTATATTAATTATCAACACAAAGTAAATAAATAAATTACTACTAAGGGTTAATACTACCGGTCAAATATCTTTAAAGGACCGGCCAAGTTTGTATCGTACCACGCATATTGTAGGGTTCCGTAGAAAGTAGTTTCTTGGAGATAACTCAAAAACGGATAAACCGATAATATGTGAAATAATTTTCGTAAAAATTAAGTACTAAGCCTTCTTGGTTTTTTTCATATTTTTTTGACTTACGGATTAGTTGATTAGTTAGTAGCGGAGTTAGATGGGGGCCTATTATATAAGTATTTAGACTTTCGAAGCAATGATTTCTGAAAATATTGACTTAATAAAACAGTTTTAAAAATCCCCTATATATATATATATATATATATATATATATATATAGGGGATTTATATATATATATATAAAGTTTTCCCTCCCCTAAAAGTTTTTTAGTAATTTAGCCAAAAAACTAAGTAGCGGCACATGAAACACCTCTAGATAAAATGTCAGTAATATATGTTTTATAATAAAAATGGCTTTGACATACGGATGGACAGACGGACATGTTTCAAAAAACTTTTAAGGGTTCCGTTTTTGCCATTTTGGCTATGGAACCCTAAGAAGTGTTTGCGCTGTGTTATATTTTAAAGATCAAAATTTAATGGGCTTACAGCTCTCATGACAATTGTATGTCGATTTCGTGCACAAATGCCGCTCCTTACATGTGCATTTTTACTATTCGCAACTCGCAACAGGCTTAGTTTTGTTAATTTATCGTAATTAATTGAATTTTTACGGTTAATATTTAAAATCGCAACAAAAAAATAATCTTCTATTAACTTGCACAGCAAAAAAAATCCCAATTCACATGAAAACACCGCTTTGATGTGCATTCAGATTTTTTTGCTGTAATAGTTAGTATTTTTTTATTTTTTTCTGATATGCGGAATATTTTTAACCATATTTCGTAAATCTATACTTCTATACTAATATTATAAATGGGAAAGTGTGTGTGTTTGTTTGTTTGTCCATCTTTCACGGCAAAACGGGGCGACGAATTGACGTGATTTTTTAAGTGGAGATAGTTGAAGGGATGGAGAGTGACATAGGCTACTTTTTGTATCTTTCTAACCCCCCACTTCCCTAAAATGGGGGGTGGAAGTTTGTATGGAGCATTACGGGGGACAAAGGGGAACCGTATTTAACGCGAGCGAAGCCGCGGGCAAAAGCTAGTTCATAAATATTTTGCCGCTTACTGTACTTCAAATTCAAAATCTAGGTTTTTATTTTTTTACATAAAAATTACTCGTCGAGATCGTTATTACTTATCTTCTTTAATAGGTAAGTAGCATTCCTAAAAATGTCACCGTAGTACTTAATCACAGTATTCAAATCACAAAACATCCGCAAAAGGATTATAATTATTATAAAGCTGCCCGCGCGCCTGTGAGTAAAGTCATATTCTTTGAACATTGTTGCGGTGCATCGCGGTGGATTTACGCACGATCGCAATGAGAGGGGTACGCGGGTGGCGCGGGTAGAGAGCGCCCAAACGCTCCAGGACACTCCGGCGACAATTGTCTTAAAATACAGTATAAAAACTGTTCATGTGCGTGTCGGACTACGCATGATAGAGGGTTCCGTACCTTCATGGAATAAGAACAAACCAACAAATACCAAAAGGTCGTACTTACGTAAAGCTTAGCTCGTAAAGGGCGTACGTTTTCACAATTTTTGGATGTACGGTTCAAAAGTTACAGGGCCCCAGGGACACAAAGGAGATCGTCAATTCCAGGCCCACTTGCGATATGGTTTCGTATAAGGTTTGTTCTGCAATTTTAAGTAAATACCCATTTTATTACGAAACTAGACAAAATATTTCATGAAAATGAAACGGGAATTAGAAATACAAAATAAAAAGTAATTTCGTTGATCCTTCCGCGATCCAAATAGTGCTTAATAAGTTGTTAACGTCTTTACAGCATTGACATAAGGTTAACTTCACCAGGACCGAGACGAAACGGACATTTTCAGAAAGGAGTTACGTTTACTTTGCTAATCTAGTTTATGATTATAGTTTGACACTGTCAATGTACGACGTCACCGTCATGCAAGTCTGCCGCATGAAGTTATAATTTTAATCTGGAGTATACTCTTCGGCCACAAAGTGGGGCCGAAAGAAAGGGTAATATAGGGAGCTGCGTCTCGTTTTGACTAAGGGCGTTATGACGGCATTATATCATGCTCTTTCGATAACGAAACGAATTTTTTTCAATTTAGTAATGTCTGATACTACTATGGATTTATAAAAAGTGGATGTTGCACTTTTTCCCTAACCACGGATGAACCTTATTACCGTGCAAAACAGTCGTTCATAGGCGACTAGAAAAAACGGTCCGATAGAGGGGATAATATGGGGGCGGTGCCTCACTCGCACTGGTTACAAAATTGACACACATTGACATTTTGACTTGTTGTCATGCTGGGATTATTGTCTAATGACGTCATAATTCCCTAAGTCAAATTTCATGATTATTTTATGACCGCCCTGATCTAGAAATTAAGGCGAATGTATTGATACCTATTTCATAATTAAATGCACCTTTATGAGCTGGGGCAAATCGCCTAACAAAAATTGACGATCTCCTTTTCTGACTTTCGAAACGATTATTTCTGAAAATATTTACTTAATCACAAAATGCTCAAATAAGCTTCGATGTTATTTTTAAAGACTTATCGTTTGATGTGTAGCATGTTGATATTTGGTACAAACATTTTTTTGTGATTTAATTACATGTACGGAGCGCTCCCCTAACAATATTGTTTTCTGCGATTGAACTACATAACTAAATGTGTATTAGACGACTATATACTACTTAATTTTATAAAGAACTTTTATATACATAGCAAAAATCCATAAACCAGAGACTAATTTACATCGGCAAGTTCAACACCGGTCACTTAAGGGCAGACAGACAATTTGATCATCTGATCAAGACTGCTGGATACAGAAAAGACCTTGCCTGTTAGTTATGCAGATAAGAAAGAGACAAAAGCGTCGAATGATATCGCTAGGAGCGTTTTTTTGGGCCGTAGCGTTACAATAACGGGTGTATCGGGTAAGGTTGCCAAAGAGCTCGAAGAGGACCCGGTGTGTTGACGACGAGGGACCTTCTTGTTCTTGTTCCTTTAGCTGTCAACACAGTGAATCCTCCTTTTTGTAAAGGGTCGGCAACGCGCATGTGACATCTCTGGAGTTGCAGGCATCCATGGGCTACGGTAGCCGTTTACCATCAAGTGGGCCGTATTCTTGTTTGCCACCGTAGTGGTATTAAAAAAAATCCTTTTATGACACAAGATTTATTTTGTTTGGTGCTTTCAGTAATGAAAGCACCAGCTACGAATTTGGGGGTGTGATAATGTCAGTCCCGCTTATGTCCTGTCCCGTACCACACCGTACGCGTTCTAGTTTTGCGTCAACCAGTATATGACTAGTTACTGTAAAACTACAACTCAAGAATCTGTCAGCCTTACCCTGGGGACGCGGAACGCACGCTTCGAGCGTGCACGCTCGACGTTTATCCAATTTGTGATAGTCAGCAGACGCCAGCAGATATTGGCAGCAATAAGATGATAGTCGACCGTGCAAATTCAAAGCCTGCGTTCCGTGTCCAAGGATTTAGGGGTCAACATTTTTAGACAGGGGTTAAAAGTAAGAGGTGAGGTTAACCCTAAATACCCTACAAATTTCTAACCAGGATCCGGGTTATTTTCTATTACCCGCCATCTCGTGACGGCCGCCATTTTGGGATCGCAACCCGAACGGGCTCATGTTCTAAATGAATATATTTATTAGCTTGATTAAAAAGGATTGGGTTACTTATTAGGAGCCAGTTTTAAATAGTTATTGTGTGGTTTCTGCCCGACAGGCTTGTTGTGCTAATATTTAAAGTATTGTAAATTATATTTGAGTTGATTTTGCGATGTAGGAATTAACTACAAGAATCTTTTGCAGTAAGCACCACTCAATTGATATGTATACGATTTTAATATATTATTTTGTCTAAAGCTAGTATTGTTTAAATTTAGAAATTTACAGTTATATTACGAGTTCATAACATATTAAAAACATAACTCTTCTTCTGCTATCGGATAGTAACAAAACTATTGATAACGAGCCTTTTATAATATTTGTTCAATAGTGGCCCATTTTCGTAGCTGCAAGCTTACATGACTTACCTAATCCATAAAGCTAGAAGTCTGAAATTTCAGTGAACAAGAGGCCATAACCATAACACAAGAAAGATATATTCCCAATATCATTTAATTACAACTTATACTTTAAGAATGATTACAAGTCAAAGTTCCTTACCTTTGTCACCTTTGTTACTTGTACTTTTCGCTGACTTACTGACTGACCTGCTGACTGATCAACATAATTCTAAGGTACTCCTAACTGACCCACAAGCTCCAAATTTTGAAACCATCTTATGTATCAGTTGCATAATGAGGGGATCTTAAAATAAGAGTGGGATTTAATGAAACGAGCGCAGCGAGATTCATTATAGGATCACACTAGTGTTTTAAGGCCTAATTATATACAGTTGCGTTACTTTATCTACACACATATTGCAAGTACTCAAAAATGGGTTCAGAAGCTGAAGGCAAATGACCTGCATTACTAGGTAGATAGAAGTGCTGAAACATACCCACAGGTGTAAGATTAATAAAAAGAAATAAATTAGAACTGATAACGAAACTATATTTCATGATTTAGACTTTGTAAAATATTTCTACATAAAAGTACCTAACACTTGAAAAACACGTAACTTTTTCAAGCTCGTGTAAATCCCTTGTACAGTCAGCATCAAAATTATGTAAACATTTCGCCACTTATGTCTGTGGGATAAGACTCAAATTCATATTCATATTATTGACTAGCTGTGCCCGCGGCTCCGCCCGCGTGGAATTCGGTCTGTGTCAGTAAGCGGCTAATTCACCCCTAATTTCTCTCCCGCTACCCTGGAGGCGGAACTTGAAGTAAAGGTGACAGATGGATACGCTAGAGGACAGTAGTCCTAATAAAATATTTTACAATTACCACTAAATGAAACTACACTCATAAATGAATCCTTTTTTTAACCGACTTCCAGATTTCAAAAGAGGAGGTTCTCAATTCGGCGTGTATGTTTTTTTTTTTTTTTTTTTTTTTTTTTTTTTTTTTTTTTTTTTTTTTTTTTTTATGTTTGTTACTCCATAACTCCGTCATGTCTGAACCGATTTCGAAAATTCTTTTTTTGATTGTAAGTATATATATACAGATTGGTCCCGTTTTTGTCAAAACGCAGTTCTGATGATGGGATCCATGAGGAATCGAGGGAACTCCTCAGATCTTAAAGGCATACATATAGTGATTTTTATCAACAAATCCATCATTTTCATTCAAAACAGTGACATTTGATGAAGTAGAACTGCTGATGATGATCAGAACGCAACTCTTCAACGACGCATAGTTCACGTTTGGCGATTTGTCCTCTTCGCTGTGTTTGTTTAGCAAGTTTAATTGTCAGGACAAATTTTCGTCAAGCTCAAGTTCTGATGATGGGATCCATGAAGAATCGAGGGAACTCCTCAAATCTTAAGGGCTTACACATAGTGATTTTTGTATTTTTATCAACAAGTCAAGCATTTTCATTCAAAAGAGTGACATTTGATGAAGTGGAACTGCTGATGATGATCAGAACGGAACTCTTCAACGACGCATAGTTCACGTTTGGCGATTCGTCCCCTTCGCTGTGTTTGTTAAGCAAGTTAGATTGTCAGGACCAATTTTCGTCAAGCTCAAGTTCTGATGATGAGTTCCATGAGGAATCGAGGGAATTCCTCAAATCTTAAAGGCATACATAAAGTGACTTTTGTATTTTTATCAACAAATCAAGCATTTTCATTCAAAAGAGTGACATTTGATGAAGTGGAACTGCTGATGATGATCAGAACGGAACTCTTCAACGACGCATAGTTCAGGTTTGGCGATTTGTCCTCTCCGCTGCGTTTGTTAAGTGTATCTACAATAATGCTTCACCGGCTACCCCCATGGAAGTCGGTTTTTTTTTCTTAAAAATTATTTATTAAATTTTTTTGGCATGATTTAAACGACATAGAGAGTATAGTAGGTGTATATCGGACGATACAGGACCACTTTTGTTTTTATACGTTAATGTCTACTGCAAATATCATCCAAATCGATCCTCCCGTCAAATCAGTCAAAGCATGAAAGGTAAGATCCGAACAGGCGCGGTTGAAATTGGGGGGGGGGGGGTCACAAATGCAGAAATGATTTTTTTCTATTTGAGGTGCACTTGGAGGAGGGAGTTCCATGACGCATGCAAATTTAACTCAATCGAGTGTAGTGGCTACCCGCCCGCCCCTTTTAAACGTTGAATTTTTATAGGCTACGTATAACCTGGCTGGGGATTTTCTGGAATTGTAATCCTTAAGGGGTGATTTCCGGGATAACAATGCAAAAAAAAAACCGGCCAAGAGCATGTCGGGCGATGCTCCGTGTAGAGTTTCGTAGATGCTGCCCTGTTACAAAACATCCGTTCAAAAGGTCGTTTATTTGGCGGCGCTTACGTCATTTTACTATTCGGCACTTCCTTTCACTATGCGTTTTTGACTAATAATTCAAAAACGGCTGGACCGATTTTATTCAATATAGTTTTTATTGCAAGTTCTTATCAGGCCCCACCAAATTTCAGCTTTCTAGTGGGAACGGTAACTGAGCTAGACCGCGGACAGACGGACGGACATGGCGATATAACTGCCACGTAATAAGGCCTAATTATGTACAAAAGCATACACTGCTTTACCTACACACATATTAAAAATCCATTGAAACCATTAGAATGACCGCCATTACACCGCCATGACCAACATTATTGCGCCGGCGGTCGGGGGGCGAATTTTCATTACGTTACCGTAGGTAATGAATTTTCATACGTTTTTACCACACTGTCACAGATAATACACTGATGTTACGTTACTGGTTGCAATAATGTTGGTAATTAATTACATACGGTTCTGAACGCGGAATAGAGGATTTATGATATTGGTGTAGATCAAGATATTTATTCGTCAATGTAAGCACATTACAATGCACTAATGAACGTCAGAGAAAAATATAATTTTTAAGAAAAAAAAACCGACTTCAATGGGGGTAGCCGGTGAAGGATTATTGTAGATGGTGCACTTAGATTTCATACAATGAAATAACTTGCTTAAAAAACGCAGCGGAGAGGACAAATCGCCAAACGTGAACTATGCGTCGTTGAAGAGTTCCGTTCTGATTATCATCAGCAGTTCCACTTCATCAAATGTCACTCTTTTGAATGAAAATGCTTGATTTGTTGATAAAAATACAAAAGTCACTTTATGTATGCCTTTAAGATTTGAGCAATTCCCTCGATTCCTCGTGGAACTCATCATCAGAACTTGAGCTTGACGAAAATTGGTCCTGACAATCTAACTTGCTTAACAAACATAGCGAAGAGGAAGAATCGCCAAACATGAACTATGCGTCGTTGAAGAGTTCCGTTCTGTTCATCATCAGCAGTTCCACTTCATCAAATGTCACTCTTTTGAATGAAAATGCTTGATTTGTTGATAAAAATACAAAAATAACTATGTGTAAGCCCTTAAGATTTGAGGAGTTCCCTCGATTCTTCATGGATCCCATCATCAGAACTTGAACTTGACGAACATTTGTTCTGACAATTAAACTTGCTAAACAAACACAGCGAAGAGGACGAATCGCCAAACGTGAACTATGCGTCGTTGAAGAGTTCCGTTCTGATCATCATCAGCAGTTCTACTTCATCAAATGTCACTGTTTTGAATGAAAATGATGGTTTTGTTGATAAAAATACAAAAATCACTATATGTATGCCTTTAAGATTTGAGGAGTTCCCTCGATTCCTCATGGATCCCATCATCAGAACTGCGTTTTGAAAAAAACGGGACCAATCTGTATATATATACTTACAATCAAAAAAAGAATTTTCAAAATCGGTTCAGACATGACGAAGTTATGGAGTAACAAACATAAAAAAAAAAAAAAAATAAAAAAAAAAAAAAAAAAACATACACGCCGAATTGAGAACCTCCTCTTTTCAAATCTTGAAGTCGGTTAAAAATACGTGAGTGTCGTGGAAAGTATGTGAATCGAGTGCGATTGGAACGAAGTTATGTTATTTAATTTTATTTCATTTTGACGTTTTCGTAAATTTTGTGGTTTTAATTTTTTTCGCATTTTTTTTAAATTTTAGAAATTTTGGATGATTTGGAAATTTTGGATATTTTGGAAATTTTGGAAATTTTGGAAATCTTGGAAATCTTGGAAATCTTGGAAATTTTAGAAATTTTGGAAATTTCTGAAATTTTGGAAATTTCTGAAATTTTGGAAATTTTGGAAATTTTGACATTTTCGACATTTTTAAAATTCTCGACTTTTAAGGTTCTCGACTTTTTTCACTTTTATCACCTTGTCACTTCTCAATTTCACTACACTTCACTTTATTCTATTTTATATATTTTTTATTCCATTCCATTTTACATGTTTCTCAATCGTATGGGTGTCGCGTTTTCGTGACGTGACGCTTTTTCGTGACTGTCACGTGACTTTTTTTCGCCTTGGCCGGATCCGCGAACCGTTCGATAAGGAACTTCGTTCCAAAACTACCACCGGTTCTAACCCTACACCTCTGGCCCAAGAAGTATTATGACCGAAAAGAAATTCGACGGGACTTATTTTTTTCAAAACAGTAATACATTATTAGATCTTAAAGATACAAAATAAGGCGTAGTTCTTCAAGAAGACATATCAAAACAGGTTGAGAGACAGATAATGTACCTAATGTTTAATTATAAAGAAAAATAAATCCTAATCTGACTGCTTCACAAAACGTTTGATATGTTTTTCTACTCCTGTACTTTTATCTGTCATTTATACATTCGTCAACACCTTTATAAGAACATAGATAATACACTCGATGAAAAGTCTATCTAGTCTATTCCCCAAAATAACACTTGTTCTATAAAAGCGCCAAAATAGTATCGCGGAATCGCGTGCAAACACGGCTATTAATATAAAATAAATTACTGCCAACCTAAGAAACCTAAATAAACGCAGCGTTTATAGAAAAAAAAACTTTAAAAAAGAAAAAATATAAGAACCACAGACCTACTTCGTAGTTTTTTACGTTTCCCGTTCGTTTGTTGGGGCGAATTGCAAACTTTGAAAGTAATTTAGGTATTGTTACGAATCTCTGTTGCTCTTTAATAATTGATCAAATAACGACGGTGTGTATTTGTGTTAGTAATGTTAGTATTATTGAAAAATAGTGTTTTAAAAGGTAAAACTTAAATGATTGTTGATTATGTTGACATAATAACTGCGATATCCATGAAGATTTCAATTTCGCATTTTATGTAAAAGTAAGTGTATTCGTAGAAAAAGTATTGTATGCAACGTCGTATAAGTAGGTAAAAAAATGTTTGTGGCGTTTTTCTTAACAATTTTCGCCTACGGCTCAAATTGTTACCCACGCCACTCACCTTTTTTGACCCCTCTTATACAACTGTTGCATAAACTACTATTATCTACACTCACATTGTAAGTTCTCTAAAACGTGTTCGAAAACGGTAGGCAATGCTAGCATTACCACAACCGATTTTACTATGATAAGCTTTTTATCTGTATCAGTAACGTAATTTTAACTTTAAATGCTCAAATATTGATGTGTTATGAGTTTTGATAACATAATGTACACCTGCACGCTCCCGCGCGGCCTCCGATACGCGCCCGCGCGACCGCCGGCACAATCGAGTTGGCCATGGCAATGCAATGGCGGCCATTCTATGGTTTCCGAATAATGCATTTAGGATAAATAATATGAGTGTAGATAAATCAGTGTATGCAACTGTACGTAATTAGGCCTTAAAACACTCGTGTGATCTTATTATGAAAACCACACTCATGTTTTAAGGACCCTTATTACGTAACAGTTACATTAACTACTATTTCCTACCTAAACGGTGTCCTATAAATGTTAGATGATTTTGTAGTAGTTTTTTGGTTTGGGCCATGCATCTTTGTACGTCATATATAGTCCTCGAACCTGCAATAACCCTTTGACATTCATGACATTTTCAAATATTTCTTAAGAGCGGGTAAAGGTAAATTTAAAGCATCGACGGGTAGCAGGCGTCACTTCCATTCTTTTTTTCAATTTTTTGGACCTACGGTTCGAAAGTAAGATGGGGGCGGGGGTTTGAAAAAGAAACTATCCTTTGTCATTTCTCGAGACCCATACTATCTCTATACCAATTTTCATCTAAATCAGTTCAGCGGTAAAAAAATCCTCATACCACCTTCCAACCCCCTTTTCACCCCCACAAGGGTTTGAAAACTATCCTTTGACGTTTCTCGAGACTCAAATTATCTCCATACTCATTTCTATCTAAATCGTTTCAGCGGTTAAAAATTCTCCATACAAACTTTCAACCCCATTTTCACCCCCACCAGGGTTGATTTTCGGGATTAAAACTATATATTATCCTTTACCAGGACTCAAACTATATCTATACAAAATTTCATCAACATCCGTTCAGCCGTGTTCACGTGATGCGCGGTCAAATAAACAGACAAACAGATAAACAGATAAACAGATAAACAGACAAACAGATAAACAGACAAAAATTCTAAAAATTGTTGGAACGTGTTCTGTTATCGATTCTAAGTATCCCCAGCCAACTTTTTTTCGATTATCTTCCATGTACAGACTTTCGACCCTCTTCAGCTTTATTATATGTATAGATGCTGACTGTACAGTCACCGGCAATAGTATCTTCCTACATGAAAGCCACAAAAATATGTGACACGCTCTTATTTGTAAGGCCATAAGAGCGTATCACATATTTTTGCGGCCTTCGTGTAGGAAGATACTATTGCCGGTGACTGTACAAGCTCTATTTATCTAACATCCAAAGCAATGCCTCACACGTCGAGAGCGAAATAAAAATAGACGCGATCGAGTTTAGCCTGACACACGTCATGCCTTGTCATCCGTTAGAGCGGGTTGTCAGCGTTGTCATGCGTTGTCATGCTGTCATGCGTTGTCGGAATTGTCAGCTGCTCTCTGCCGACGACGGGACGTGGTTTGCCCTATTGTGGCTGTAGTTTTTTAAAACGTGTGTGTTAACAATGTTTTAATGTGGTATTCAGTTTTTTGACAGAGTTTTTAAAGCATAGCAGTGACGGGGTTTACAAAGATATCGGTTTCCGTCAGCTTGCCTGATTTTCAAATAGTTGAGCAATTTTCCTATAGCTTATGACGAAAATCACAGAATACGCCAAAATACTGTTTTCTACCATATTTCTTACAGATCAAGTAAATTATAAATAATGCAGATGGCTGCTTTATGACCTTTTGAAATGTATCAAAGTAGCCCCAAAATTGCCTCCTGTTTTACGGTACTTAAATCGTTTCAAATTCCCAATTTGTATTAGGTAGTTGGGCTAACTTGGAGCCTCTGCCCAAAAGTGGGACGTAAGTATAAATTATGCGATTATATGATTATAACAAATATTTCAATTCAAGGACATGCCTAGTAATTGTTAGGAAAATGAGATTGTTATTTCAAAAATGAAAACCCGCAATGAACTACATCATTCCATTTTATCATCTCTTACATGTATGTAAATAAAATTATTACGAAGTTTTTTACTTGAAACGTTCTAATCATTAATAGATGACCCGACTGTCGGGTTCTCTCTTCGTAGCTACTATGAGCTACATACGACGAATACGTGGCTACGGGCTACCAGCGTAGCGCGTAGCACAGGATGGCGTTGAATGTGTTAAAAGAGCGAGATTTCAAAATGTGTCACATCGAAGACAGGTTCTTTTCTTGTACATTTCAATGAATAAATTTCTGACCCATTCAGTGCTAATCACGACACGCCTCTAGGTAGCATTTTTGCCACATAGCAGGATACCCATGTTATCTGCTACAGCGTAGCGCTATACGCGTAGCACAGTGGTGTATGGGTTAACTATTTTCCGCTGTAAAAATCTTAAACGGAAGCTAACAATTTAATGAGGACATTTTTATTAACGTTAGTAAAGGTAACACGCAGTTTCGCAATAAAAGGTCGTAACTTTATATATTTTTTTACAGAATAAGCTTTTTCCAGCCACAATGTTGCACTAAAAAGTACGGTAACGGTTCAAGTTGTAAAGGACATTCGTCCTTTTGATAGCAACCTCAGTCTTTAGCTTAGTAAATAGACGAGTCAATAATAAAGTTAGGCAGTGTCAGGTTCATTTATTTATGACTAGCCTTTTCCCGCGGCTTTGCCCGCGTACTATAAGTACTCAAAAAGGATACGATACCCATGTTGATTTTCAAACTTTGTGACCACATTTGCCCCTTTTAGGGGTTGAATTTTCAAAAAATCTGAAACACGTGTTTACTCATTTATCGTTAGAAATACTCCTGTGAAGTTTCGAATAAAATAATCAAACAAACCTTGATGCGCCATACAAACTTTGGACCCCCATTTTACCCCGTTAGGGGGTGAATTTTAAAAAATCCTTTCTTAGTGCACCCCTAGACCATATAAGGAACCTACGTGCCAGATTTGGAATCTCTAGAACCAGCGGTTTGGGCTGTGCCTTGATACGTCAGTCAGTCAGTCAGTCAGTCAGTCAGTCAGTCAATCAGTCAGTCAGTCAGTCAGTCAGTCAGTTTCTTCTTTTATATATTTATAGATTTATTATTCTATAAAACATATAATAAAAGGGTAGTAGTTAGTGTTATATGTCCTTCTTTGTGTTTTCTTGTACAGTAAAGTGTTTTACTACTACTACTATTAAAAGTTTACAATTTCAATCTCGTGAAATATTCCGTTTATTCTCTTTATTTACAACTCGTCTTTAAAAAAATATATCGCGGTATTGTAATTATATGTTTCCTTTCCTTTGGTTTGTAAACGGCCTGCTTGAGGTGAATTAGCTTTATACAATTGGCTACTTTCCTGAAAAAAAAATATTTAGTCCGTCAGTTAGATTATCAAAAAATATTGGACACGTATTTTTTATTTTGTTTTAATCAAACAAAAATTGGTGAAGATATAGACCGTTAAAGTTCCGCGTGACGTCATATTTCGGTACAATTTTTTGTATAATCCGTCACGCGGAACTTTAACGGGCTATATCTTCAACAATTTTTGTTTGAATGACAAAATAAAAAAAAGTGTCCAATATTTTTTGATAATCTAACTGACGGACTAAATAGAATTATATTTTTTCTACCCAGGAAAGTACCCAATTTAGAAAACTAGCGAAGTGGCGCCAACAGTATCATCGCCATAAAATAACTTTTAACTAATAAATCTAGTATTTCACGCCAGGCCCGTATTTCACGCTGACATATTGTCATTTTTCAGCATCTTTGTTACATTATATTAACTAATTTTGTAAAAAGTGCTTTACACGCCACATATCAAAAGCACTTTTAGTGGCATCAATTGTCAATAAAAAATCTGCTACAAGCCTAATCTGATGTCGAAAAATAAGCCAAGAATTGTGACAGTTGTTAGCGCAATGAAATAGGGGCTAGATATGGTTTGACATTTTTCTAAGCTTTTCGTACAATTTCTAATTCCAATAAATTGAACTTACCAATCATTTTCCCGTCTTTACTCTTAATTGGTCTCTGGGCGGTGGCAGCTAGTAATTAAGTTGTTCGTAGCTTGTTTAGTAGCTCTAATTAGAGCGTCGATTGACAAAGACCTAGGTTTTGTTTTGCTTGCTTTGTGGTACAGCCTGTTCGTTAAGAATTACAATCTGGTGGATTTGGAGTGCTTAGTTTTCTATAAGAGGAGGACTTTGTGTCATTATGAGTATGTATTTCAAAATATACATGAATATACATCACTTCTAAACATACTGGAAATTTAAAAAGTAAATTACAAAAAAAAAACAGTTAAATTAATTTGATTCCATTGATCAGTATAATTATATTTTTGATATCACTTTAAAAGAAAAGTTAGCAGATATGTTAGTTGTTTTTTTTTATAAATAAATATTATGGGACAATCTTACACAAATCAACCTAGTCCCACAGTAAGCTCAATAAGGCTTGTGTTGAGGGTACTAAGCGACGATATACATATTATACATAGATATAGATAAATACTTAAATACATAGAAAACATCCATAACTCAGGAACAAATATCCGTGATAAACACACAAATAAATGCCCTGACCAGGATTCGAACCCGGGACCTCCTGCTTCATGGGCAGGGTCACTACCGACTAGGCTAGGAGGCCGTTAATTTTGCGTAACTAGTAATGGACAAATACATTTTTGTATGTACAATAAACTGTTCACATACATGCATACCATATAAAGTAGTCATTATCTTTTTAAATCTAAGGCAAGAGTAAAACTATTTTCAAACCAAGGCTCGGAACCGGTTATAAAAATAGCGGTTAATACCGATATAATTCGGTTTTCAATCCGAACTTTCATAAGAAAGCGAACGTTTTAAGCTAAATAAACCGATTTATTAACGGCCGCCGGTGTGTCGCCGCGTAAATAAAGACAAGTAGGCATTGTGCGTCGGAATAAACCGGTTTTTATTGTTCGAGACCGGTTAATCTGACAAGAACTGTATGAAATTTTGCTCCTAAAAACCGGTTGAAAAATAACGGTTTACGAAATAAACCGAAATAAAAAGGTTTTGCGCCAAGTACATGATAACGGTTTGGAAATTTAACCGGTATCCGAGCCTTATTTCAAACTATCAGTTCACTTAGATTACCTACTTTTAGCACACGTGACTTCGCGGGCCCCAACTACCAACTTTGCTGGAAATACAACCCTACTGTCTGACTCTACCGTTGCGTAGAACTGCGACCCTACTCTCAATGTGTGTTAAAAAATATTAATATACTGCTCCAGAAACTTAATAATGCGTCTGTAAATTTCAATAATTAAAGTGTTAATACATATGTATATTAATACCAGCTAAGATTTTTACAGTGTTGGCATAAAAACTTTGTAAATTAAAATCTTCTAACGAGATTGGGTATTCAAACCTAAAGTGTATCAATAACAGCCGCCAACATTTTATTGCACTCGGATTCCAGACCCTTTTCACAAAGCCGTAACTCACTTGTTTGTCAATCTCAAAGCAACTTTATATATCATTAATAAGGTTAAATTTTGTTAGAGTTTCACAGAGATATGAGCTTGTGAAGATAACATAGTTACAGATTGGTAATTGGACACTAGAAACGAATAAGCAATCAAAGTCTTCAGTTTGCTCGTTCTCGCGATTGGCTTTCGAATTTATTAACGGGTTTTTCAATTTGTTTCAAGTAGTGTGAAGGGAAAATGAAAATATGTATGCTTTAGTTTTGGCATATACATTTAAAAACATACTTTTTAATATGCCCTGCATGGTTGTATTCTATTGTACCTTAGATGATTGGCCAAATGCGTCTTAAGCATTTACAAAGATTGCATATACACGGGAAAATTCGACCGGTGCCGCAGTGACCCGATAGCCGATAGATAGGCTAGGGCGTCTGCCGCAAATGCAGAAGACGCTGGTTCGATCCCAGCCCTGGGCACCGGAGGCCTAGGTCACTTTTTCCTTTGTATATGACGTCTATATAAGTTTGTATTAGACCATTTTCTATTTCAGAAATCAATATCTGACTGTTGGAACACAACTATTTTGGCTCAACGATACAAAGATAATCTTGGCCTCCGAAATGAGAGCATGCCACCTGTCCCGATCCTGCTCAACTTCTTGCCAGTTATTGACGCGAAGCTGAAGCAGATCCGCCGCCACACTGTCTCCCCAACGATACCTGGGCCGACCCACCGGACGGTGACCAGTCGGTCGTTCCAGGAACGGTCTTTTGACAGCCCGATCCTCACCCATTCTCTGCAGGTGGCCGAACTAGCGAAGTCTGCGCGCTTTTGTACCACTAACTCACAAATCACACATCAAGAATTCATTATTTGTATAGTTTGATCCTTGTTCAATGCAGAGTACCAAGCGTTTGTTGCTTAATATATATTTTCTGTGGTTACGTATCGTATTGACGTTAAGCAATATTATTTTGATATTAGAAGATTATTTATGATATGAACTTGATGACCAGTTCATCATAGAAAAAATATATCTGAATATTTTAAACGTTCTGACCGGTCAAACCATGTTCAGTACAGAATCAAATAAATATAATAAACTCGCCTTTTCCTATACTATAAAGTACTCAAAAAGGATACGATACCCATGTTGATTTTCAGACTTTGTGACCACACTTGCCCCTTTTAGGGGTTGAATATTCAAAAAACCTGAAACACATGTTAACTCATTTATCGTTAGGAATACCCCTGTGAAGTTTCGATTAAAAATACTCTAACTAATCTTGTTTCACCATACAAACTTTGAACCCCTATTTCATCCCCTTAGGGGGTGAATTTTAAAAATTATTTCTTAGTGCACCCCTAGACCCCATAAGGAACCTACGTGCTAAATTTGGAATCTCTAGAACCAGGCGGTTTGGGCTGTGCGTTGATATGTCAGTCAGTCAGTCAGTCAGTCAGTCAGTCAGTTTCTTCTTTTATATATATAGATATTTGGGGGACAATCTTACACAAATCAACCTAGTTCTGAAGTAAGCAAAGCTTGTACTTACATGGGTACTAGTATTAGGCGACTATACTTACTTATATAGATCACAATATATACTTAGAGACATAGAAAACACTGATAACTCAGGAACAAAAAATATTCGTGATAAAAACACAATAATGTCCTTACCAGGATTTGAACCCGGGACCTCCTGCTTCGTAGGCTGGGTCACTACCAACTGGGCTAGGAGATCGTTGTTAATTAAAATCAAACCAATGAAATACTGTAGTTTTTGAAGAGGCCTATTGAAGACTGGTGCCATGATTATTTCAAATTATATTTATTTTGAGTGTCGCTTATACATAAGTTGCATTTACCTATTAGTTATTTTCGAAGTAATCAAAGAAATTGTCCTTCACGAAACTTCATAAAAGTCAAACAAAACAAATAAGTTGTCGTTAAGATGTTAAATGAGCATTAATATTCATTGCTAAACTTTGTCTACGGACTATTAAGAAACTGATCAAAATACTAAATGTTGTTCAAAAATGAAAGAAGTTAACTTTATAATGTCTAAAGTTAGTGTCTATAAGTATTTACGCTAGAATGATTTATTACACACATTATTATATTTTGTGAATGTTGCACTATTGCTAGTGCAACATTCGCAAACGGAGATTCCATTTTCACTTTCACAAAGCCGACACGCCATAGTTACAAAGATACATTCGTATGTCAATATGTATTCGTATGTCAACGCAAATCAGTACTAGACAACACCGAACCGGACTGAAGCCAAACCGGGCCGGATAATGTAGTATTTTATAATCCTCATAATCAGTGTAAAAAGCAGTATATGTCACGCGATACCAAAATTATTATAATCTAGAGAAGAAAAACGTTTTAACTCCTCCTTTCGCTCAGGATTTCTTTATTAAGCGTTAGATTTGTTCATAACTTGAAGGCCGTATGCCTGTTTGCAAACCACGTAGAATAAAAATTTAAAGACCTGTCCATATCAGCCTAACAATTAAAGTATTTTCTATCTAAAGATACGTTAAATATACGATTAGACCTTCAAAACACACATTCTTACGCAAGCAATACATACTCGATCAAGCAAATCACATTCAATTCGTACCTACTCGTAAATATCCTAGAACTAAAACCACACATTAAAACTAAAAACAAATTGCTATGAAACCTATCTCGTTATACTAAAAACACAGGCCGCATTTCTGTTTCGCAGTTATAAAAGATTAAAAAACTGTTTACTCACATTGCATAGGATTGCTTGTTACCATTAAAAAATCTACCGAGTCAAGCAAAAAACATCTTTATATCTTTTATAGAAAATTGCTATTTGCTTACACATTTTAACAAGAAAAATAAGTATTCACATTGGTTTCGTGAATGCAGAAAAACATTGTTCTTAAGACATAAAACAGTGGAACGTGATCTCTTGACCCGTAACAACTATGAATATTCTTATACTGGTTTACTTTCAATCATACTTTCAGTATGCGCTTGGAACTACCTAGGAATAACGTATAGTTATTGAAGATTCAACTTTGTTTCGTTCGAGAAAAGGTTTTAAATGCTTTATGTGTTATTTTTAAAGAACAACCGGAGTTGTAGTTAAATTGCTAAGCACAATCCAATATTATTTCGCGGTTGGCTTACGGCGAATCCTTTTGTAACGAGTTTATTTCGCTGTTGTACGAGTATAATATGTAAACTAAATCCCGACACTTTACTTTAAAAGCAAGAGTTTGAAAGTTTGTTATTCGTTGTAAAGGTGTGATGGGGAAAAAATGTTAAACTCGCGACAGGTCACATTGAAAATTCGTAAGACGGACACGTGACCTGATCGAATAAATAATTGTAATAGTTCTGAAGTGTTAAATTTTTTATCTACACTCACATTTTAAGTCCTCTAAAACGTGTTCAAAAACGGTAGGCAATGGCTAGCATTACCACAACCGATTTTACTATGATAAGCTTTTTATCTGAGGCAGTAACGTAATTTTAACTTTACATGCTCATATATTGATACGTTATGAGTTTAAAATTCCGAACATCGAATTTGATAACATGATGTAAATCCCGTCCTCCTTCCTGACCAACGGCACGCGCCCGCGCGACCGCCGGCACAATCAAGTTGGCCATGGCGGTGCAATGGCGGTCATTCTATGGTTTCCGAACACTTCATTTAGGATATAATATAATATGAGTGTAGATAAAGCAGTGTATGCAACTGTACGTAATTAGGCCTTAAAACGTAACAGTTACATAAACTACTGTAATGTGATATAAATGGTTATGTTTGTGTACGATAGCGCAATAAATGAATATTGTATTTTACCACATAAATTATGGTACTTTTATACTGATAATTAAAGCAATTCGTGCAAAATTATTCCCTAACCATTCCAAAATATCAAAAATGCACAACGTTAATATTCAAGTTTTCACTTCTGCCGGCACTCCCGGAGTGCACCTCGTTGTGTTTTCTTTATTCGTTACCGTTACTACGTCTTTTGGATATCTTTACAAACGTGCAGTAATTTAGTAATTAGCATACTCATAATCAACATAGGAATTGTATTATATTATGGTAGGATATATTTAAAAATCGAACACAACCTTTTATGTTTAAAAAAAACTATTCTGTTGTCTTTGGGCTGATGGAAGCGAACTTTATTTTCTTTGAAAATATTTACAAGTTTTACTTACCATCTATAATATTATCTTTATAAAAGTACAATTTATCTGATCTTATCGGCATTTAATTACTTTTTTTGTACTTCTTCAATAAAATCCGTTAGCTGTACATAATAGAGAACATGCATGAAAAATATTTAATTGAATCTGTTGCATAAACACGTTCAACAACCCCAAACTAATATAAATAAGTGGAAATCCGTAATAATTTTTTACAGTTTTTTAAAGACATTGCGGTTTGAAAACGTAAAATTTTACGCATTTTTTTTATACATCAAATGTATTTTCGAAACTTCAGTTCGATTACTTATGTCCTAACAAGAAAAAAAATGTATGACAACTATATAGCTAAACGCATTTTTTCGTGCCTAAAATTACAAAAATCTTACAAAAACTTGTTCCTTCCAAACAGTTTTCTGCAACTTTGTGAACGGTGACGTCACAATCCACACACTTTTTGTATGGGGCGTTTTGACGCGCGGCGCAGACGCCTAACGTATTTTCACATTTTTGACGTTTCGGGGCTATCATAGATAGTAGGTTTATTAGAGACATTTGAATCTACAGAGAAATAGAATCGAATGACGTCTTCCAAAAAAATCATGCATATTCCTAATTTAGGGTCTAAAAAGGGGAAAAAATCCTAAAATTAAAACACATATTTCTCGATATACTAGTAGTTTATGTAACTGTTACGTAATAAGGGTCCTTAAAACATGAGTGTGGTTTTATGAAATGAGCCGCAGGCGAATTTCATAATAAGATCACACGAGAGTACAATCGTTTGTTGTAATGCTTGTCATTGTCTACGGTTTTTGAACGCATTTTAGAGTACTTACAGTACGAGTGTAGATAAAATATATTGTATATTAGGTAGAATTATCACTGCACTGCAGTTGAATGCATAACAAAAAGTTTTATTTAAATTCCAAGCATAATTTATTTATCAGCTTTAAAGCTTTTTAGTTCCAACGTTATCTCAGTGATCCTATTATTATAACAAGATAGCATTCTAAGCTAAAGCATCTCCGTTCACTGTAGATATACATCGCATAACGGTTATAGAGATAGCTATTGCATATTCGATATCATTGCAGATTAAATTCAAGCATCCAATCAAACTGGGTCTACAATGAGCAGTCTGGGCTTCCAGTGTATCTGAAGATATTTATGGCGATATAATTACTCCTTGGCAATATTCTATTAAATCTAAATTAATCCTGTTAATAATCGTGCGTCATTTTGACATTTGTGTTTATTAAAAATAGACAAATTAAAAGTATTTTTTTTTAAAGGATTTAACCCTTTATAGGGCAGCGGTCTCAAAAAAGACCACCTGTAACATCATATTTTTGTATTTCTTCCTTGAACAGAATTTTTAGGACTAGGTACAGATTGGCGATGAGGCTTGAATTGAGATTTTTTTCAATTAGGGTTTTTTCAAAAGGGTTAGATCTAAATTAATTCTGTTGATTATCGTGCGTCATTTAGACAATTGTGTTTGTTAAAAAGAGAAAGAAATAAAAAGGATTGATTTTTTTAATAAGGATAGTGATTTAAAGGCATATCTAAATAATTGTTGTAAATGTTGGTACTAAATATACCTACCGCATTTATAAAGTTCTTGACGATATAACTAGGCGGAGTCGTCCCAATCAACAGTGAAAAAGGTTATTTAGATTGACTTCACAAAAGCATATGATACGGTCATTCATGACTTCTTACTTCACTTGCTACAATATAATACGAAGAGTATGTCTTCAACACCAAAATGCTTATTTTAATGCCTTCAGTATAGTTGGCCTGGTTCAGGTGTAGATAATGTTTTATGGCAATTATTCTAATTTTAAAATAGATGTTTGTTAAATAGATAGTTGTAATTGTGTTTTTAATGTATTAAAAATAAAAGCTTTTAAAAACACAATCTATCTCAAACGTAACTCAAACACACAACAAATAATCAACCAATATCAAAGTGGTATTGACTTGCATCGGAATAATTTTTAAGCAAATACTGATATTTCTGATTCAGAAGTTTAGGCGCTAGTTGTATTGTGTAGTTACTGGAGTTGTGTCGTGTCAACGCGTGTTTTAAAGTAACAATAGTCATAGTCATAGTCGTAGTCATTTATTTATAATATTTAAAATATTACATGTCAAAATACAAACTTACATTGGTACTTATTTTTTAATACGTCATTTATACTTAATTATTAAATTTAGATTTTAAATTAAGTGATTTCCTAATTAGGTAGCTCACAGAACTCTGTGAGACTGTAAAAAGTATGGTTTAATAGCCATCTTTTGAATTTTTTGATAAATATGTGGGTACTACCCGCATTTTTTATCTCCGAAGCGATTGTAAATTTTGGGTCCTACACTTGACATTATTTTGGATGACTTGGCCAGCCTCACGGCAGCCTAACGATTTACCATTAGCATAGCTACTCGATTCTATGCTCTCTCATTTTTGTTAAGCATTGTACATCCTAGTCTGGCCCAGCACTGACTGCAGCTCAGGGCTAAAGTAGTGCAAAGCTCCAACGTGCTCATATTGATATTTTACTGATGGAGTGATATACCAAGCTTTATTACTGAAACGATACAGCCTGTCAATGTATATAAAGGGCTCAATATAGCTCAGCCTAGCATTAAGTGTGTCTCCGGGTTAAACTAGTGCAATATGGCAATGAGGTCATAGCGGTATAACAGGAGCGATGGGCCATTATATATAGCATAGGATACTCGGTCGGTCGATGTGACTTCATTGAGTTAGGATACTAGTTAAGAATTAGGTCAGGAGCGTAGTTCAAATTTTATACATCTTATTCATTTCATATTGGTTAATGTAATAATCGTGTAATTGCATTTAAACTAATACATAACTTTTACAATTTTGATAGTGTTCCGAAACATTTGGACCACATTGTTAAAGATTACGGGAAATTAGGGTTTCTGCGATCGAGTGTTTCACTAGATGGCAGCACCGTGGCGAGAGGTCTTTTTGACAGCAGCTGTCAAAATACACAATTAAAAAAAATATGATTAAATATTTATGCAAATATCATTGGTGGATTATGACAGCTAGACCACTTGCCACGGTGCTGCCATCTAGTGGAAAACTTGATTGCGGAAACTCTCATTATATTATAACGTTCATACATTTTTTGTATTTTTTTTTATACTACGTGGCAAACAAGCATACGGCCTGCCTGATGGTAAGCAGCTACCGTAACCTATGGACGCCTGTAATTCCACAGGAGTCACATGCGCGTTGCCGACCCTTTACAAAAAGGAGGATTCACTGTGTTGACGGCTAAAGGAACAAGAGGGTCCCTCATCGTCAACACACTGGGTCCTCTTTGAGCTCTTGTATGCATCTAGACATCACAAACTTAAGAAAATTAAAAAGTAATTTTACGCTGCATCTAAAATTGCATATTGTACATTTATTTTCGGTATTTAAGACTGAAGAAAATGCTTAACGTGCAAGACGTTTTTATATTATTTAGTCCACAGAAAAGAACCTTAAGAAAATGTGTTTTGAGTACAATAAATAAATGTCCCCTTACATTAATCTCAATTGTCTTCTTTTCCATAATAACTCTCTACTGAATAAGCTTCTTAATAAAATCGGTTCAGCAAGTCCGAAATGCACGGCCTAATTTCAAATACCACTTGCAGTACGAGATCCGACGAAATAACCCAACATGATGTTCTTTGTCCCGATACAATGCTGCACAATAGGACTGTGGATTGTAGCACCATAACAACTAGTGTTGTGTCACTTTTGTCACTCGAAAATTTGAAATTCGTGTCATCGCTAGTACCTACATAGATTTATAAGGGCAGCATACCGTTGTATTATCGATTGCAGTTGAGTCACTAACTAGTACAAGATCCGACGAAATACCCCAAAATTGTATTTTTTGTTTTGATACAATTCTGCACATTTGGGCTGTGGACTGTACCATCATAACAATTAAGTGTTGTGACAGTCAAACGTTTGAGACTGGGACCATTTTCACCACATTTTAAAGATGCAAGACTTCAATAGCAGACGAAAAAGCATACCGCTTCTATTAACCAATATATACAAACTCATAAAATCACTAAGGAAAATAGTTTTAAGTTTAAAGAATCATAACTATATAAAGTGTAAAACATAAATAACAGAAATAAATTATAAACTGCAGACATAGAAGTACGGTGCTAGGAGGCTGGCACAAGTTATTTTGTAAATAACTCGCAAGGAGACGCCCCGGTCAATATAGGATAATATGTATTGGTTGTTAAAGAAATAAAGATTTTGCTTTTTGATTTGATTTGATTTTTTTTACCGATGGGTCTGAACCACACTACCTTCTTAATTAGACGAAATAATGACATGATGTTATTGTATATATTAGTTGATAGGTATACTTCAGCAATCAGATACAGTCTCAAGTAAAAAACTGCTCGAGTTTAAATGAAGGCTGTTCAGCTCTCTAGCACAGCACTGGGCCCGAGACGTCGCAGAATAACCTAATGAATCTGTGATGCAGAATGGGCCAGATTCATATACACCGTAACGTAACAATTCTACAGTTGATACTTTTTTTGGGCGGAGAATTGTCAAATTAACACACAATTAAGAATTTTAAGTGCAAGGGATTCATTTGAAAAATATATTTTTGCTCAAAATATGAAAATTGGCACTATTTCGGCGCTTTCCTTTTGGAGAGCATAACCTATAGTTAATATGTCATTGGGATATTTGTTTTGTATGTCACAAGACAGAACCTGGCGTCAGGGCAGACCAAGGAAACGTTGGACAGACGAACTTGATGCCTTTCGTGGTGACTGATGGGAGGCTGCACAAGACTGGGATACGTGGAAAAAGGAGAGGGAGGCCTTTGCCCAGCAGTGGGACACTCTTGGCTCTTAAATAAATAGATGGGCTATTTGGGATTCCCTCGATACTGGGACATTTGGGTAAAAACACTGGCAACACGGTGTGGTGTGACGGAAGGCTACCGCTGCATCAACAATGAGCCCGATGTCGGCTGGTGTTGCTGTTAATTAGCGATGTTTATGAGCTTACATGTTTAATGACTTTGCCTCGTGTTATGCGATACATGGATCGACATTCACAAATCACAAAAATCTACGCCGTATCTAAATAAAATATAAATAAATTTGGTAACAATTTAAAAGGGTCGAAAAACATGTGTGCCTATAAGATTGAAATATTTGACAGATTTACTGATGAATTAACTGTTGTCATCTCTCCGCAAAACAATCAGCTTCCATTTATTTTAAAATATACCATAAAAATCTGCCTCATTCCACCCCCAACTCAACTACAATTACTAGAGTGAGTTAGTAAAACTAAAATCTACTCATTAAAATACGGTCTAAAATTTCAAGCATAATCAGCAGCACACGTTGTCACAGAATAACTAATAGTACAAGTACAGAAGATTCTCCTTCCTCAATTTGACATTTAGCTACAGAGAAGAAAACGTTAGCTGTTATGCGCATTAAAAAAAGGGGTTTTAACGTGCTTCATATAATATATCCATGCCGTGTTAGAGATACGACATACAAATATCATAATTCTGAATTGATACTATTTTCGAACGCATCCATAAGGTTATAAGCGATGTGCCAACCCTTCCTCATTAGTCCTCATATGCGGTAAGCGCAACGGCAAAAACGGGTACAATGGAGATATATATTATTATATAGTAACCCCCCTGACGTAGTTTAGCTACGCGGGCGAGAAACTTTAAAAATGATCTAGACACAATTCAATGCCGTTACAAAGATTTAACCAAATGATTATTTTTAAGTTTTTCTATCATACCTTGTTCAGGTCAGTGTTGGCCGAACGTTAGTGTAATTGAAAATTAAAAATTGAAGATTGAAACACGTTAGTTAAAATTGAACACTAATAGTTTAGTGCAAATTGATTTCAATTAGAATTGAAATTAATTGTAACTAACGTGTTAATCCTTTGCGAATAACTAATAATTGAAGATATTAAATTTTTAGTCTTTCTCAAAAATTGAAACATTAATTTAATTTTTAGTGTAGATTGAATTGGTAATTGACATTAATGATTTACCTAACTAAACGCGAATTTAGGTTAAGCTACGAGGTTTTGATTTTTGTTTCGATTTTGACTCTGGACTCGGGGGCTTGTATTAATAAGCAATGGGACCGGTATCCTAAGATGGAAGTCATGCTGGACCCTGGGGATCCCTACTGGATCTCGGGTTTGGTGCATCATAGACTCATGCTCTTTGGGCTCATTCGACTTGTACTGATGAGCAGATGGTACCGGGATCAAAATCTGGAGCTTATGCTGGACCCTGGGGATCCCTACTGGATCTCGGGTTTGGCGCATCATAGACTCATGCTGTTTGGGCTCATTCGACTTGTACTGATGAGCAGATGGTATCGGGATCAAAATCTGGAGCTCATGCTGGACCCTGGGAATCCCTACTGGATCTCGGGTTTGGCGCATCATAGACTCATGCTGTTTGGGCTCATTCGACTTGTACTGATGAGCAGATGGTACCGGGATCAAAATCTGGAGCTCATGCTGGACCCTGGGGATCCCTACTGGATCTCGGGTTTGGCGCATCATAGACTCATGCTGTTTGGGCTCATTCGACTTGTACTGATGAGCAGATGGTACCGGGATCAAAATCTGGAGCTCATGCTGGACCCTGGGGATCCCTACTGGATCTCGGGTTTGGCGCATCATAGACTCATGCTGTTTGGGCTCATTCCACATGTACTGATGAGCAGATGGTACCGGTATCAAAATCTGGAGCTCATGCTGGACCCTGGGGATCCTCACTGGATCTCGGGTTTGGCGCATCATAGACTCATGCTATTTGGGCTCATTCGACCTGTACTGATGAGCAGATGGTACCGGTATAGCTCCTTTTTACTTTTACTTTTACTTTTGACCTTTGACTTTGACCTTTGACATTGACATTGACCTTGACCTTGACCTTTGACTTTGACTTTCACTTTGACTTTGACATTGACTTTGACTTTGACTTTGACTTTGACTTTGACTTTGACTTTGACTTTGACTTTGACTTTCACTTTCACTTTCACTTTCACTTTCACGTTCACTTTCACTTTCACTTTCACTTTGACTTTTACTAAGAAAGTAAAAGTTAAAAGGAGCTCCAGATTTTGATACCGGTACCATCTGCTCATCAGTACAAGTCGAATGAGCCCAAACAGCATGAGTCTATGATGCGCCAAACCCGAGATCCAGTAGGGATCCCCAGGGTCCAGCATGACCTCCAGATTTTGATACCGGTACCATCTGCTCATCAGTACAAGTCGAATGAGCCCAAACAGCATGAGTCTATGATGCGCCAAACCCGAGATCCAGTAGGGATCCCCAGGGTCAAGCATGACCTCCAGATTTTGATACCGGTACCATCTGCTCATCAGTACAAGTCGAATGAGCCCAAACAGCATGAATCTATGATGCGCCAAACCCGAGATCCAGTAGGGATCCCCAGGGTCCAGCATTGGCTCCAGATTTTGATACTGGTACTCTCTGCTCATCAGTACAAGTCGAATGAGCCCAAACAGCATGAGTCTATGATGCGCCAAACCCGAGATCCAGTAGGGATCCCCAGGGTCCAGCATGAGCTCCAGATTTTGATACCGGTACCATCTGCTCATCAGTACAAGTCGAATGAGCCCAAACAGCATGAGTCTATGATGCACCAAACCCGAGATCCAGTAGGGATCCCCAGGGTCCAGCATGACCTCCAGATTTTGATACCGGTACCATCTGCTCATCAGTACAAGTCGAATGAGCCCAAACAGCATGAGTCTATGATGCGCCAAACCCGAGATCCAGTAGGGATCCCCAGGGTCCAGCATTGGCTCCAGATTTTGATACTGGTACCCTCTGCTCATCAGTACAAGTCGAATGAGCCCAAACAGCATGAGTCTATGATGCGCCAAACCCGAGATCCAGTAGGGATCCCCAGGGTCCAGCATGAGCTCCAGATTTTGATACCGGTACCATCTGCTCATCAGTACAAGTCGAATGAGCCCAAACAGCATGAGTCTATGATGCGCCAAACCCGAGATCCAGTAGGTAGCCCTAGGGTCCAGCATGAGCTCCATCTTGTGATATTGGTCCCGACTTCCGAACCCGAGATGTAGTTTTAAAATTAATTATTAGTGTAAGACAGGATTAATTTAGTTACACTAACGTTAATCTAGTTGACTGTAATTCTTATTAAATTTTCGAGACGTTAGTGTAACTAATAGGTTAATTCTAATTGACGGTTAGTGTAATTGACGACGTCACAAAATCAATGCGAACTAACGTTAGTAAAAATTGATGTTAGTGTAATTGATTAGTTACGGAATTAATCTTCAATCTTATTCATCAATTTTCAATTCTAATTGAAATTAACGGCCAACACTGGTTCAGGTTATTTATATCTCTTTTAATTAAGGCTGTAGAAAAAAATCAAAACGCTGTAACTACTACCTAAGCACAACAAAACGTTGTAACCGCAGTTACCATGTTATTAATTCATACTTAAGAGCCGTGATCCGTGATTACCTTTACGTTGAATAAAACGCTGCAAACAGAACCTACAGCGTTTTGCTCTCAATCTATTAATGTGGCGGTAAAATGCAGCAACTAAACGAATATTGAAGTCTTTAATTGAAAAAAAAAAGTGGTAATCAATTCTTACTTTTAATTCTTAAATTAAACTTAATTATCCCTAAATTAATTTTGTATTAAGCAGAAACGTCATCAAACGAAATTTCAATTTTATAATTGAAAGAAAATTTAAAAAATTCATCGCGCCGAGCAAGATTCGAACTTGCTACCTTTCGGACCTGTGTTTCAAAAACCTAATTATCCTAACGCTCCAATTAAACTTATGTTGCTAAAAGGTAAAATGCTACAACTAGGAAGTTACAGCGTTTTTTCAACCAGTTTGCCAAATATTTTTCCATAGTCATCATGGTAAAACACTTTTAGACTATCTAGACACACGGCAGTGTGTCCGCCAAGTTCGAGCAAAAAAAGCGACACACCGGCCGTGGGTTATATTACACGAACCATTTCGGGCCAATTTCGACCACCCTATAACTCAAAACATACTTTATCTACGCATATGAAATTTCGAGTGTCTGTTGACATCCCCTTAATTGTCTAGAATACAAAATTTCATTATTCTACCTATAGCAGTTCTTGAGATATTGACGTCAGAAAATTGCTATTTTTACTATACACTCACTGACTCACTGACTCACTGACTCATCAAAAACCTAGACCACTTCCAATGGTCGTACTGACTTGAAATTTGGCATGGAGATTGGTCTTAAGGTCAAAGTAAAGGGATAAATCTGAAAACGGCCAAGTGTGAGTCAGTTTTAAAAATAGCGAAGGTGTAACTTTGTTCTACTATGAAGTCTTAATGAACTAAGTGGGTCTATCTTCCAATGGTCGTACCGACCTGAACTTTGGCTCGAAGGTTTGTCTTTAGGTCGAAATAAAGTAAAAATCTGAAAACGGCCAAGTGTGAGTCAGTTTCGAAAACAACGAATGTGTAATTTTGTTCTACTATAAGTAGGTAAGTATAGTAGGTAGGTAGGTATAGGTAGGTGTAAGTGGAAATGAGATAAGACTTATTTAAATTTAGATACATACCAATTTAAGACAATACATGTGTGTCTTAAAGACAAGAACAATAAAATTGTTCACCACTCTCTGTGTGTCTGTTGCGGGAACCGAACCCACGATTTACGAAGTACAAAGCAGGTCACTAGGTACACTAGGTGCGCTAAATCAGTCAAACAAAAATGAAAAGACTATTTTTTCTCGCATAGTCTAAATAATTTCTAATTTTACAACTAATAAAATCGCAGATTCAAGAACATGGAAATCATATATACTCTAAGATGGAATTATATATACTACTGCCCATCTCACCCTCCGATACGCCACGGGATGAGATGGGATGGTGCACTTCTAGGGCTACATAATAGGCCACCAATTATAATACCTACTGGTAGGTAGGTATTACCAAGTTATTAATTATCTATGTAGGTTACTTACAAACAGAATAAAGTACGTTATTGATGTATGTAATTATATGTAAGTAGGTACATTTTATAGGTGTAGGGAGCCAGTTTATTTGTAAAAATCACCTATAAATAAATAGTAAAATAGAATTAGACGCTTAGTATAAAGGGTATAGTATAAAGTACATACCTAAGTGGAATGAGACGTTTCCTAAAGCAAAAGTGATAAAAAAATAATAAAGAACCTACACCTAACAAAAATAAATGAAATCCCATCCAAAACATAAATGTGAAAGGCTGCCAAGTTCGATACTATGGGAATGCTTCGCCTATAAAAGAAGTGAGATCTGAATAAGTACCAAGTTCCATAAAAATACCTCAAATCATAAATAGTTATAGGAATGCACACTTGATTTCCAGCAGTTTTTAAGGTACATTTTGAATAAGTATCACGTTACATAGAAATACCTAAAATTATAATAGTCAGAGAAACGCACACCGGTTTTTTTAAGCAGTTTCCTGATAACATTTATTATTTTCAGTACTTTTTAATGATGTAACTTGGCAAGTTTTAATAGAAAATTATATACTTGACACATTGCAGTCCAAAGGTGTCGATTCATTGCATTGAAAAGGTGTGTGGTGTGTGAAAACTTGCCAAGTAACATCATTAAAAAGTACTGAAAATAATAAATGTTATCAGGAAACTGCTTAAAAAAACCGGTGTGCGTTTCTCTGACTATTATAATTTTAGGTATTTCTATGTAACGTGATACTTATTCAAAATGTACCTTAAAAACTGCTGGAAATCAAGTGTGCATTCCTATAACTATTTATGATTTGAGGTATTTTTATGGAACTTGGTACTTATTCAGATCTCACTTCTTTTATAGGCGAAGCATTCCCATAGTATCGAACTTGGCAGCCTTTCACATTTATGTTTTTGATGGGATTATTAGTTACAACGCTAGTTACATAAGTTATCTACTGTGTAAATACATAGGCTGCTATTTATATATCCGGAAACCGGGATTACAATCTTCTTAAATAGCATATTTGACCTCCATGGTAAAATTTGAACTTTTTTAAGTACTGGCCGGTATATTTTTTCTTTCTTATTAACGCTCGTGTTTTGTTTTTGACGGGTTTTAAATGTCATCTCGCAGCAAGAATGGAACTCACTCGTGAAAATATTCGTGCTATGATTTATTATGATTTTCGGCGTGGTTTAACGCAACAACAGTGCATAGATCAACTAACTTCAACTTTTGGTGATGAAGCCCCATCTAAAACTACTGTGTATCACTGGTTTAGTGAGTTCAATCGTGGACGTAGTATGCTTACGGACGAAGTTAAGGCAGGTCGCCCGAAATCGGTCGTTGTACAACAAGATATCGAGGCTGTGCGAAAACTTATAATGGACGACCGACATGTTACGTACCGCGAGATAGAGGCGACTCTGGGTATTTCTATGACCAGCATTAATAGCATATTACATAATTATTTGGCTGTAAAAAAAATTTGTTCGCGTTGGATACCCCACAACTTAACAAAAGAGCAAAAAGATGCTCGCGTCGAATGGGGCAATAAAATGTTAAAAAAATATAACCGTGGTGACTCAAAAGCCGTTTATAACATCTATACAGGTGACGAATCCTGGATCTATGCATACGATCCCGAAACGAAGCAACAATCAACGGTATGGGTGTTTCAAAATGAGCCGAACCCTACGAAAGTTACTCGTGCAAAAAGTACATTGAAACAAATGGTGGCCTGCTTCTTCGGTATTAATGGCCATGTAGCTACAGTGCCACTAGAAAACCGTAGAACGGTTAATTCAGAGTGGTACACGACCATTTGCTTACCGGAAGTATTTGAACAAATTCGTAAAACTAACCAGCGACGAAGAATCATTCTTCATCATGACAATGCCAGCTGTCATACGTCACGCGAAACAACTCTATTTTTGGAGGGTCAAAATGTGGAATTAACGGGCCATCCGCCGTACAGCCCTGACTTGGCACCCAACGATTTTTATTTATTTCCAAATATAAAGAATAAATTACGCGGTCAACGATTTTCGACCGCTGAAGATGCTGTCGACGCATTCAAACAACACGTTATGGAGGTACCTCAGGCGGAGTGGCAGAAGTGCTTTAAAAATTGGTTCACGCGAATGCAAAAGTGCATAGATCATCAAGGGGAATACTTTGAAAAACAATAAAACCATTTTCAGCCGTGTACGTTTGTTTGTTTTTTTTGTTTCCGGATATATAAGTAGCAACCCTCGTATCAACCCTGGAAGTTAATTAATAATTGGCGTTTCCAAAGACGACATTTAAATTAGTTTTTCTCGAAACTACTTTTTTTGGCTTACAGCCAAATTTTTGCCATTTGAAATATTTTTTGAACTCATCCGCTCAGCTACATATGCTGCTAATCGCACTTATAAAACAGGATATCGTAGAACTTAAATCCGTTTCTCTCGTATTTTGAGCTAAATGTTGAATCAAATCAATAAAGCCCTGGCAAATTTGATCCGAACGGTCATTATCCGCTGCGGAACAAATATAAACGGATTCCGCATGATAATGCGGATATTATGGTTGGGACACTAATTGGCACAATTACCCGACAGCTCAGTTATAACCAGAAGAGCGCAAGTCACTAATATTTTGTATGAAGATAGGATTTAAAGTTATTAACGTAGTAAACCGCGACCAGTAGTGCTCTATCGTAGCGTGGTTTGTTACTAAATAGGTAAAAAAATATATAATTATCAGTCATACCCATAGAAGATTATATTGATGGTTTTTTATCAGACAGATGCAAGAATCGTTAAAAAAGTATTGTTAGCTACATATACTTTGGATATGGCAAATAAAAAAATCCATGAGCTCAAACAGGACCTACTCGTAGTGATTGAAATTGACTTAGTCTCACAGTAAGCTCAACAAGGCTTGTGTTGTGGGTACTAGACGATGTATAAAAGAGAGTATAGATGATAGCCGTCTTTAAACGTATGAATTTTTCTATGTAACTTCTATTACATCACAATTGTATCTATGGCTGTTGTTGTCCTGAATACCAATAAAATAAAAATAAATAAATGAAGAGTTGAAAAAAAAAACAGTTTTTAAACTTATTATCTTATGTCGATTTTAGGCAGTATAATCAGAGGAGTCTATGAGTGTAGTGAAAGTGTGTATTAAATTAAATTACACATCGTTTTCTGAACTTCTAAAAACACACACGTCTTATCAGATATTTACCTAACTGTACTACGCTGTGATACTGTAAAACAAAGTCACTTATGGGGTACAGTCAGTCATTATATTACAGCATGGGGCTACTTTTCGTATATTTAAAATGGTTATGAAAGCTACCTATATACATATGATTTACTTGGCCTGTTTTGGGGAACCGTTAGAATAATATTAACTGTTTAGAAAACAAATAATATCATGGCGTAAATAATGTGTTTTAAAATAGCCCTTTCATTTTACAGCCACTCTTACATTTCTATATAAATATGACTTTATAGCGCTTCCGAAACATGAACTCGGAGAAAGAAAAGAAGCCCCGAAGAAAATCTAATTTGGGACAGCAAATTGAAAATAATTGTGCCTCGACTATGACGTAAATAATATTACAACGTTATACAACTCACAGAAAACATTTGTCACTGGTTCAGTTGGAAAAGTAGCTGTACAAACAAATGGTAATAGACGACATGGTGCTACACGATGGTTTTTCAAATTATTTGAGTTTTAAACGAAGATCAAAGTTTTAGCTATACATATTAACAGAATGGTGTAATTAGGTCGCCAATGAACTCTGTAACTAACTAACAGTAGTACGACCGGTGATAGAACATTGAGAGTGTGATTGAGCATGTGACATGTTAGGTACAGGGCAATGCTGTCAGCAGCACTATGGCATCAATCACGCACGTTAGCAGATCGCGGTCACCAGATGAGCTCAGTATATGGACGGTTGGAGCACATGATAATAGGGTTACAAACTTGTGCAGCAGCGCAATTTCAACATGTTTTTGTTTTGGGAAGCAAGGAGCGGATTAAGAAGCAACTATGGAGGAACTAACTTTGGAAACTTAAAGTTGAAAAAGGCTCCAAATCATAACAGGAGTTTTCACAGGCCACAGTGAAATACTTTATGTGTTAATGTCACGCTCTAGCCAGACAAAGAATGAGGGACTTTGGAATTGGCTATTCAGATCCCGAGGACCTCAAAGCACTGCCCTTGAGCTCCATCACCCAACACATGGAGATGGTTGAAAAAGCTCTTGAGTAAGTTTACTACGGAGCAATTGCACAAAAGATCACTTTGGGTCGAAGTGTATCCATATGGGCCCCCGAATAAAATAACATAAGATAAGATAAGAAGAAACTAACAGTGAATACTGAAACTAAATATCTGTGAGTTTAGTTATTTTAATGCTACACCAAATAATCAAAATATGTTTTGAAATCAATGTACTATGTTGTACACTAAACCAACTTAGAAGACACATATCGTTTGCAAAAGCTTCGTCAATAATCTACCATGATTGTGCCCAACTATATACTAAATTATAAAATAAAATGTGTGTATTTAATTTCCAAATTATTTTTTTGCCTTAAAATTCTTAGTGAAATTTACAAAAAAACATGTACGGCTTAATTACCTTGGCTTTGAAAATTGTTTACTCGTCATTCAAAGTCTAGTAATTATACAATCCAGGTTTAGCCTACCAAGTACATTAATAATTCATCTTTAGACAGGCCAGACTAGAAGTTTCAGAGTCATGGTTTATTTGTAGGACAGCTATCCTTTACCAGTCTGAAAAAGTTAGACAATTCAGTCCAACTTTTTGTTTTTAAACTGGTATATAGATATTTACAATACAACTTCTTAGACGAAATATGATCGATAAATTTGTTTAAATGCATTAAAAGATTTTGTGTTTCATGGTATATATCTTTATGAAAAAGGTTAAGTTTTCTAAAAAAAATAAAGGTAATGTTATAAATACTGCTATAGGAAAATAAATCGGTTGCGATATCAAAACCCAACCCAAAACAAAGCGGTATAACGCCATACCTACCGGTATCGTTGTGAACCTTTATGTTCCAATTGTTCAGTCTCTGACTAAAAGTATTTGTTATCTTGTGAACATACATAAATACAATTTGATAATTATGTATAATTTTACAAAAAAATAGTAAGTTTCAAAATTATATAAAGATACTACACAGCAACACAGAACATATTTTGATTATTTGGTAGCTATTGCAATCTTACACCATCGTATTCAAATCAGTATTATTTGAAGAATAAAACCTTAGGCGTTGGATATCGCTTCATTATCACTTTGTGTTAATAAAAAATCAAGACATTCATATAAGAAATCTCTCCATCCAAATCCAGCGCCTAACCCTTCCAACGCTAAACACCTAATTCATCTCAGCCCCTTAAATAAAACATTAGGCAAATAGCACAGTGAGCGCCCCATATATTATCAGTACGTGTGAGCCCACCTGAAGGAAAAATGATGCGTTAAGCTGGATACATGTGTCCATGAATAATTTAACACGCATCGTAAGGATGTGCCCGAGTTACTGCGGGTGTACATTGCGGGCTCGAAAGAGAGAATGAGATTTTTTGCTTAGTTTTTATGTGTGAAAAAAAATGTTGGACTCTTTCGTGCCCTGGCTAGTTTGTAAAAAAAACAATAACTGTTTTCAAAGACAATTACAATATGGTTTATGATACTTTTGCGTCGTTAGGACCTAGACCATTTTGAAGATTATATTGGAAAAAGATTTTTTTTATATAATATATATTATTATTTATTACTCGTATATATATTTCGAATGTCGCCTTCGTTGGTTCGGTCATATCTCTCGCAGGCCACCAGACTACATAGGGAACATATGCCTTGATCTAGCCCTGGACGGCCCTCGACGCGGTCGCGGAAGACCAAAGAAGCGCTAACTGAATGTCGTGGAGGCCGACATGAGCGAAAACGGGCTCGTAAAAGAAGATGCCCAGGACCGCGCAAAGTGGAGAAAAGCGAGCAGGAAAGCGGACCCTGGCAATAGCCGGGAACGCTAGGTAGAACAAAATTATATATATTTCATCGGTGGGGGTAGCATATCTACAGCCTTTCAAAGGTTTTAAACAAAAAAATGTCACATTTACTGTCTCCAGCGCTTCAGATATTGAAACTGCAGCACTGCAACGTGTCATTGATGAGATGACGCAGTATGTTAAGCTGAAAAAATGGATGATGGGATTAACCTAACCTAACCTAACTTAAAATTGAAACCGTCAGATTAAGAAAATTCCTAAAAATAACAGTCAGATTAAGTATTAGGTCAATTAAAGCATCAACTTGGAACAAAACTACCTAAACCACAATCCATCAATCTATTTTTAACCGCTCACCAACCCCCCACCAACAACCCACCATCATAGGCGGCTAAAAGTGGTTGAGAGAGAGGTTTCCACGGGTTGCAAAACATCACTCTTAAATGCTCGAGTAATTTTTTTAGGATATCGGGTTCTACCCACAAATCAGACATCATAAAAAATTCATACCTGACAGTATAAAACACCTAGCATTCAGTCATTAAACTCATTAACTTACTTATGTATGTGCCATGTAACTAAAAAGTTAAATTATATAATAGATAATTTTAATTGCTAATTATGATCGGAAGATTTTGTATAAAATAATACCTACAAAAATTCTTAGGTTTAGGTAGCCGAGCCCCAGGCTCTCTTAGCGAGTCATACAATACAATATTCTTTATTGCACCACACAAAGAAAAAGAAGTACAGAAACAGATTTAACAAAGTTAATAATGGTAACAACAGGCGGTCTTATCGCTATTAAGCGATCTCTACCAGATAACCTTAGCATATATCCATACGTATAATAATCCGGAACTAACACACGGCCCGGCCCTAACATAATATAACATAAATACTCTTTATTGCACACCTCAAATTACAGAAACAAATTATACATAAGTCACAAACAGAAAATCAGAGGCAAAACAATTGGCGGTTTATCGCCAAAGAGCAATATCTTCCAGACAATCAGTAGCTGACTGATTACCTTTTTTTACTAAAACCACTTTATTTCTTACGCAGCAATGTACATGTGCCGGACTAACAACAGCTTACGCACCGTCAGCGCGTGCAAGACCTGCGACCGACGTGCCGACCGTAGCGGCGCCAACACACATGGATATATTATTATCGCTAATTATGAGTCGGATATTAAATGCTATTATTTCTGGTTGAATAAATGAATAAACAACAATCTTTTTCATATTTTATGACTTGTGAAAATTTCATGTTCCGTCTGTTTTTTTTTTCTTTATAGGTATACTCATAATTACATATTGTTAGCATTTAAGGTTCACATATTTAACTAATATATAAACTATTGTTTTTATTTAATCATTAATTATTACAGTGGTAACACTATTTGATTTGATTAAATGCGTTCCCGGTGACATTTCTGTTAAATAAGATCGGAAACGATTTTTGTACTGTTGTCATTGCTCGGTGACATTTTGGATAATCGATTTTTATTGGTTAGTGAGCCAAGTGGCGCCACTAGCTTTTCAGTTGGTTTTTGTTTTCATTCGCTTACTGTCATTCCGTTATGATCAGTTGAGCTGTGAACATGGAGTTGTTGTCTTGAAGGTCAATTAGTATTACGTTAAAGAATAATTAAGTTGAATGGATGGATTGAAGGATTAACAGTGATTGGTATTAAAGCCACAGTCAATTGTCTACGTGTGTATCATTGGCACTCCCTAATCCGGAAAGGTTATAAGGAAGATTTAACAATATATTAAGATTTACACAACTCACTTCAGATATAAAATTTATGTAGGTATTGCGCTTATTCCACTATTGATTACTTTTAATTTAATTTTACTTTATTGCTCAAAACAAAACCTTAACGTAAAGTGCCGGACTTAATGCCAAAAGGCAGACAAAACAGAGAAATTGGGCGTTGAGAATAAACATTATACAAAGCCAAGAACAGATTCCAGCCCAAGGTCGGAAACCACATTCTCGCTACCCGCTAGGTTAACCAAAATTGGAGTGGTTTCAAATATTAAAGGTTGGATAGTACAAAGTAAAATCGGAATGTAAATCTGAGAAGCCTTTGACTGGCCACTCTATACCCTCTTACTAAACTAAAGCAACGCTACAAGAATTTATAGGCACAGATGGTGCAAATTCTCCTTAAATTGTATTTTAGCCAAGAAGACCTACTTTAGCTAATTTATTTTTTGTAGAGCCGACTAAGCGTAGTAATTTGGTGCGGGTCAATTTTCATACAAACAAAATTAATAATATGTTATAGCGATTAATTTGCATAATGCTCATTTATCATAATAATATTTGTTATAACGTTTATTTTGACTAATGTCATTTAATAATATTTTTAAATAAAAAAATATAAAAGATAAAAGATATTTATTCTTCAATTTAGGCACATTACAATGCACTTATGAACGTCAGAGAGAAAAAGAAAAACTACCACCGGTTCTAACCCTACACCTCTGACCCGAGAAGTATTATTTATGACAAGAAACTCGGCGGGACTTATTTTTTCAAAACAGTAATACAGTAATATTATGTCTTAAAGACACACAATAATGAGTAGTTATATAAGAAGACATATCAAAACAGCTTGAGAGACATGCAATGTACGTATTGTTTAATTAAAATAAAATAACAATAATAAAATCCAAATCTGATTGCTTCACAAAACGTTTGATATGCTTTCCTATCTGAACTGTGTCCTCTAAATGTTAGATGATTTTGTAGTAGTTTCTGGTTTGGGCCATGCATGTTTGTCCGTCATATAGTCCTCAACCCTGTAATAACCCTTTGACATTATTCTTTTTTAAATATTTCTTAAGAGCCGGAAATGATAAATTTAAAGCATCGACCGGTAACTTGTTATAAATGTGAATACCTTGACCAAAAAATTACTTATACAGGGTGTTTGGTAACCGGATGCAAAGCCGAAAGTAGGAGATAGTCTAGGTCATGTAGAACATTTTTAGCCATACTTGTCTTAGACAAATGTTATTAGTTTTTTTTTAATTTAAATTTTAAGATTTGTCGGAGAAAACTGCAAAACTTCAGACTAAATCGATAATTAGTACTTTTTTTACTGCAGGTAGATTTTTTTTTGTTTTATTTCGTATTGTGCAATGTCTATCAAACACTAGAAAAGTGATTTCAAACATCTGTGTCTAAAGAAAACAAGTTGACAGCGATTTAAAATTTTAGTTACATGAAAATGTAAACGATTTAAGTGATTTCAAAGTACGATAAAAAAAAAACTAAAATAGCCACGAATTTTCAAACCATTTTAAAAACATGCTTGGCTTTTACCCTTTTATTTAAGCTATCAAACACGACTGTAGCTACTGTATCCTTGAAAATAAGCCACCTAAACCAACTGGGTAGCTAAAATGTTTCACTCTACTTGTGATACTTGTGGTAGTTGTGGTGACGAATCTCATTATGATTTTACAATAAAACATTGGTTCTGAATACTAAGTTGGCGTTGACTTGACATTTGACTTGTTTTAAAAGGGTTAAGTGTACTGGACAAAACTACCACATGCAATTTTAACAAACAAAGGCTTGCGGCGGTGAGAGACAAAAGAGACTGATAGCGGCAGGCGGTGAGCGGCGTTAAACAAAGATGATCGGTTTTGTGCTTTATTGACAAAGATAAACTGATTAGCTACATGAGTATTTGTGCAAAAACTAGTAATTTAGTCTAGTTACAACTTCAGTTGCGATTAGACGTTCATTGTGGTTTAATTTCCCGCTCTCATCTCAATTTACCGTGTCAAGTTGTAGCTGCCGTAGGCGCTCCTTCGCGTGTAATTACGACTTCTTCATTGTAAACATGGAGTTTACGAACGAAGAATACGCCGACATTATCTACATGTACTGCAAAGCTGACAGTAATGGAGCGATGGCCCGACGGATGTACCAAGAGCGTTTTCCAAACCGGAGATTGCCTAATGTGAGAGTGTTTTACAATTCATTCCGAAGGCTACGTGAGAATGGTATTGCTGTGCAACATGGAGGGAATCCAGGACGTAATCGCCCTGAAGTGGAGGAAGACGTTCTACAGGCATTTGCAGAGGATCCGAATACGAGCATCAGAGTGGTAGCTCGTAATCTGAACTTGTCCACATGGAAAGTATGGGCCACAATGAATCGTGAGGGAAAATATCCTTTTCGCGGCATCGGAGTTCAAGGTTTGGACGAAGGAGATCCTGCACGCCGAGTGGACTTCTGGCGATTTTTACTCAATGCGGATATCGAAGACCGACGTTTTTTGCGAAGCATTCTTTGGACCGATGAATCGAAATTTTCCCGGGAGGGGATCACAAATTTCCATAACCTACACCAATGGGCTGACAAAAACAACAATCCACATTGGAAAAAGCAAGTGTCCTTCCAAAGAAGGTTTTCCGTCAATGTGTGGGCTGGAATCATCGGCAGAGTCCTTATTGGGCCACATTTTTTGCCAAATAATTTAAATGGGGCAAATTATTTGGAATTTTTACAAAACGATTTGCCCAGGCTTATTGACGAAGACCAGCTGCCCGGTGCAGTGACATTTCAACACGACGGTTGTCCCGCCCATTACTCTCTGGCTGTAAGGGAGCATCTGGATAACTGTTTCCCGGACGGTTGGATCGGCAGAGGCGGACGAATCCCTTGGCCCGCTCGGTCACCTGATTTGACACCATTGGATTTTTTCGTTTGGGGCCGAGCTAAGGAGCTAGTCTACACACAAGAGGTCATTAATACCGTAGAAGAGCTGAGGGAGAGGATAGAAGCGGCGTTCGAAAGGATGAGGGAAGAAATGATATTCGGAACAACCACCACAGAAGTAAGAAGACGGGCTCGTGCTTGTATTCGAAACGGCGGGTCACATTTTGAAAACGAGCGATGATGTGTAATTTTAATGTGTTGATCGTAAAAATAAATAACTTATCTTTTATGCTTTTGTTTTAATTTACCCTAAACATTCCCTCTTATTAGTACAGGTAGCCTATTTTCAAAGATAAAATGGCTTGAGACATGATTGTCTTATCGCCCGCCGCCTGCCGCTATCAGTCCCTTTTGTCTCTCACCGCCGCAAGCCTTTGTTTGTTAAAATTGCATGTGGTAGTTTTGTCCAGTACACTTAACCCTTTTAAAACAAGTCAAATGTCAAGTCAACGCCAACTTAGTATTCAGAACCAATGTTTTATTGTAAAATCATAATGAGATTCGTCACCACAACTACCACAAGTATCACAAGTAGAGTGAAACATTTTAGCTACCCAGTTGGTTTAGGTGGCTTATTTTCAAGGATACAGTAGCTACAGTCGTGTTTGATAGCTTAAATAAAAGGGTAAAAGCCAAGCATGTTTTTAAAATGGTTTGAAAATTCGTGGCTATTTTAGTTTTTTTTTTCGTACTTTGAAATCACTTAAATCGTTTACATTTTCATGTAACTAAAATTTTAAATCGCTGTCAACTTGTTTTCTTTAGACACAGATGTTTGAAATCACTTTTCTAGTGTTTGATAGACATTGCACAATACGAAATAAAACAAAAAAAATCTACCTGCAGTAAAAAAAGTACTAATTATCGATTTAGTCTGAAGTTTTGCAGTTTTCTCCGACAAATTTTTAAATTTAAATTAAAAAAAAACTAATAACATTTGTCTAAGACAAGTATGGCTAAAAATGTTCTACATGACCTAGGTTATCTCCTACTTTCGGCTTTGCATCCGGTTACCAAACACCCTGTATGCCTTGCGGATACGACTACTTCTGATAGCAAGCTTGTTTTTATTTCTAGTGTTATAGCTGTGGATGTCAGAAATTTTTTTTAATGTATGTATGTTCTTTATAACAAAAATAATATTGTCATAGATATATTGGGAAGCAACAGTTAAAATATTAATTTCTTTAAATAGTTCTCTAACTAACATCCGCGTTCAAAACACCCTGAGATGCAGTGCAGCCCTCCACAAGGTGTTGGTGTTCAGGCTTCTCATTAGGAATACAAAGTTAAGGATCTACAAAACGGTCATAAGACCTATCCTTATGTATGGCTGTGAGGCCTGGACACTGACACAAAAAGAGGAAAGTCAGCTCCTTGTAGCGGAAAGGAAGGTTTTGCGTAAGATCCTGGGACCTGTCAAGAGAGACGACGGCACATGGAGGGTCCGTAAGAACATAGAGATCCAGGAGCTGGTGGCTGAACCCAACATCATCGGCGTGACGAAATCACACAGACTTCGATGGTTCGGTCACTTACTCCGAATGGGAGAGGATCGTGCTGCCAAGAGAGCGTACGTGGGACGACCGACTGGTCGCCGCCCAGTTGGGCGACCCAGATACCGCTGGGAGGACAGTGTGCAAGCGGATCTGCGTCTTCTCCAAGTCAGTGACTGGCAAGAAGCTGCGCACGATCGGGACAGATGGCGTGCTCTCGTTTCGGAGGCCAAGACCCTCTTTGGGTCCCTGAGCCAAATTAGTTAGTTAGTTAGTTCTCTAACTGATGCACCTGCCTTTAAGTTATACAGAAAGCGGATGGCTCTTTTTTGTAAAACAAATATAGTCTGTATGTCAGCTGCTTTGCCCCAAACCAGAATACCATATGACAGTACACTATGAAAATAACTGTGATAAACTAAGCGAGCTGTATCAATATTCGTTAATTGTCTAATTCTCCTAACGGCATGAGCGGCCGAGCTTGATCGAAGAGCGAGTTTTCTTATATGAGGACTCCATTGTAGATTTTTGTCCTACGTCGAACCAAGGAACACTGCTTTATCTACTATCTCTAAACATTCACCAATTCAGGAGAATCTTAGTATCCACCGGTGCAACGTTTGGCAAAACAAATCTAATACATTTGGTTGGTATAGTTATGTATTTTAATTAGTTTTTAATATTTATTTAGAAATTTGTAGGAGTTTGTGTGTTGGTGTGTAATTTGCTATCTTTATTTTAAATTGTTTGCACTACCTGTTATCTTAAATTAATTCTTCATTTCCTGCTACCCAAAGGTTGTCTGGGAGGGATCGCTTTTTAGCGATAAGACCGCCTGTTGTTACCTTATTTTAAGTTTATTGTAAAAAAAATATTTTTATTATGCTTGTATTTTTGGTGCACTAAAGAATATTTACTTACTTACTTATAAGTATAACGTTTTTTCTTAATACCACGACGGTGGCAAACAAGCATACGGCCCGCCTGATGGTAAGCAGCTACCGTAACCTATGGCCGCCTGTAACTCCAAAGGAGTCACATGCGCGTTGCCGACCCTTTACAAAAAGACCCTTTATATTTTGACTAGTAAAATTTGACATAGTATTTTAACTGTTGTTAAAAAGGGGGTTAGGTTAGAACTTTAGAAACGAACTATTGCTCAAAAAGTAGGTTAGGCTCATCGTTTAATGTTTGACATATAACCCTTACCCTAATAAGAAAATAATAGGTATAGATTTGGGTTAATAAGATTATGAAAATGAAATATAATCACGGAGGATTATCATTTGGAAGAGTCAAGTTTAATAACTTGAGTTTTTAGTTAAATAATTCGTGTTTAATGTCATACGCATGCTGTGATTGCCTGTAAGTGGGGATCAATTGTATATGTTTTTAATCTTTATATTTAAATGTGTTATTGTATCTCCTGTTGGTAGTCCTAATAAATAAACAAACAAGATAGGTGCGACGACGAGCGAAGTGAGGAGGAGCGTGTTAAGTGAACTGCGAACTAACAAATCATGCTGATTATCAATTTCGGACAGTTAAATGTATGTAAAATAAAATTATTTGAATCCCCAGGATAATAAATAGTAGCCGATTTCAAATTTTGATACGCTAATGTTTGGGCAATTGTATATTATGCGAACCGACACTTTCTGCAATGTTAATATTCTCTTAAAATAGTTATGCCAAATAAACTTTTCTGGCCACAGAAGTTATGCCAAATGGACGGGACTCCTCACGAAACCTTTTCTTGGAAATCTGTCGCGTCTACCACATACTAGTCTGTCCTCCACTCTCCTTACAAAGGGTGATTCCACTCTGATTACTGACCGTCGGGTAATTCTGCCAATATTCCGACCACGAGGGTGTACTTAAATTTCGTCACCGGCGTAAAGGCCGAATTTTGTTGCAAATAAAATATTTTATTGGGGAAATTTATGGTCCTACGGGGTCACACCGCGCCTATAAATTTACCATCTGCATATTAGCATGGAAATATTTGATGTCGGATAGGGTTGACGCGATTAAGTTGCTAAAGTAAGGAACTAACAAAATATGCATACTGAGGAGATTCTTAACCCAAATGTCATCAGATTTAATTGATGAATCCCGGCACAAACCCATTTTTTTGAACATTTGTATCTTTTTGAACAACTAAGCCTTCATAAATAAATTTTTGGGTAGAATTTATCGATGGTATATTCTTTATTTTAGAAGTTTGGTGGGTACACCCAGCTGCAGAATTTCATGGCCACATTAATGAATATAATTACATTGTCAAAAATGTATTATTGCAATAGCTCGTTTAAAAAAAAAAAAATTTTATATTAAACAATTGTATGCATCACTCTAGTAGTTATTTTAAACATTCTCACTAAATTAATGATTCAGCTTTTTTAGTACATCCAAATGAGTACGTCTGATAAAAATTAAAAGATTTTAAAATAAAAACAATATTATACATAAAAAGTTATACGCATCAATCAACTATTAGTTCATCTATACATTCTTACAAAACAAAGGTTTTTTTTATTTGCTTTTAGACCTAAAACAGCTAGAACCGGAAATGTTAAAAAAATGGTTATTAATTATTTTCTGCGAATGGCACAAGCTTACAAGTATTTCAAAATATATAAACGACTTACTGAACATGAGCGACTTACTGAATTCCAATACAGAAAATTGAATTATTTACCACTAAAGCACCACCCCTATCGGTTATCGTAAACCCGTTGTGTGGGAATTGGTAAAACATTTTACGGCAAAATACGTCTCAACGCACATCATATTTCACTGCATATTTATTAAAATTTAAAAGCATTTACAACTCAATACAGGAACTTATGTATGAAATATAATTTGATATTTTTATTTTTATTTTAAGCTTTATTTAATTCCACGCAGATTTTTTACAATCGATATTTAAGTTTTCTAATTATCCTGTATGGACCCCTCCTTCGGGTAAAAGCCTCCTCCAAGGCGTTCCATTTCACTTCATCTTAAGCAATCTCTAGCTAATTTCTTCCTGCAACTGTTGCTATATGTTTGATATTTACCAGTTGCTTTTCGGTGAAGGAAAACATCATGAGGAAACCGGACCTAATCCCAAAAGGGCCTACTTTCCCCTCTGGTTTGGAAGGTCAGATGGCAGTGGCTTTCGTAAAAATGTGCCTGCATCAATTCACGGGACAGGTTGTCAAGTGGACCCCAGACTCCCTTGAGCCGTGGCAAAAAGCCGGGACAAACGCTAGGAGGATGGTGATTACAACCCCATACAGGCCTTATGTTTTATTAGACTACGGCTAAGCATGCAGATGATATATAATGATTTTGCTAGTCTGTTACTCTGGCCTCCATCCATTAAAAGCTGCCAGATGCCTGGATCTAGCAACAAGGATAGTATAGCAATCGAACCAGATGGGTTTTATTGCTCTCTTTATTGTTGTATATATGACGTGGACAGCTCTTAGTCCATAACGAGTTAATGAAAGCATTTACTAAAGAAAACATATTTTAAAGGGGATAAATAAGTTTGTAGGTAATATTCTAATCTCATTTAAATATGAAGCCGTGGGGATCAATGTTACTCTGCGTCCGTAGGAAACACCTTAGACAACCCTACACGTGATTCCTGGGTGATGCTAAAAGAGTAACAAACTTGGCAGCTGCACTGTCCCATCTGAACCTCACAGCACTCACTGGATTTTGTTTATCATCTGCTTTCCCGCTACTACTGTAACACTTTGAGGGTGTCAATTTGTAGGTTTATAAATGTAAGTTAGATGGTGTTTGTATACATATGTTAGGAACTAAGAGATTTCCAACGGACAGTTGGTATTTGTAGTGGTAAGTTGTTTGTTTATAGATAGGTGGTGACCATCTGCATTGAATATGTTGGGGATCGAAGGCCTAAAGACGTGAAAGATCGCAAGTACTTACATTGTAGTCTGGTCGTTTGGTGTATTTGAAATTCCATTGTTTTGCATGTACTCGCTCCTATAATCACGGATGCGAGGTGCACATCGTGTTTGTCGTATAATACACACACTCTTTATATACTTTCACTTGATGTTCAGGACCATTTTCAATTGGAATTAAAACAATTTGTTAATATTTGGCCTCTGGCCCATCCGCTATGTTTTGACGTATCTGTCATAGGTGTCCGTTTAAGCGCTGTTTGAGCCAATAGTTTCGCTGCGTCGAAGCGACGTCATTCAATGAGTGATATCTTTTCATAAATTGTTAAATTTATATTTTTACCTTTTGAAAGGTTTACCTTTATTTAATTACTCGGATTTTTACTAAGAGAGTTTCTGAGCACACCGTTCAAATGTTTCATTCAAAGTTATCGTTCAGATGTCAGTGACTGGCTCGGATAAACTCATTCAGCGGACGCCATTGCTCTTCCCACCGTGGTCGATATGGTCACGGGAAATAGATAACATACGTGGAAAAGGGGAGTCAATCAAATATAAAATGGTGAGCATTTTTGGGTTATGAAACGTTGTATTTCCATAGAAGGATCTATGAATAATCATATTTTGTTTTGTTGTTTTAGCCTCGTTAGGCGTGGTAGCATTTTGCTCGCCGAACAAATGTCGGACTACGAGCGTACGTAACCCATGTTTGGTAAGTTATTTTCGTGATTTACAAGTAAAGGGAGGGAGTAAAGTAGGGAGTGGCTTTCGGCGTATTTCCATAGCCTAATATATTTCTTTTGTCCCAAACAGCAGTCTCGTGCCATGTCGCTCGCTTAACCTATGCGGGCCTGCAGTCGTGCCATGTGGTTTGCCGTCGCAGGCGTAATTTAAAAGAAAACCCAGTTAATTCTGGTAAGTGGATTACACGACATCTTGCTTATCTTAGGCCTTCTTGTGGAAGAAATTAGAAATAAAAAATATGTTTAAAAGATTTGATATTTAACTGGAATATTTTAATTCCAGGGTTTTTTTTTATTATCGGGTTCCGGGTTTGGCCGCCTGCGGCTTACGCCCTGATGGCGGGAGCACCCCAGCCGTCCAGGAGCGCCCCTGGTTCCTCCACAAGTAACCGTCTCCGGATACCCATTTAAATTAGTCATCGCTGGCTAGCCGGAGGCCAGTAAGTTTTTGTTATTTCATTACAAACGAACCGTCATTGGTTGAATACTATGTTTCCTCATTGAAACACATATAAAATGTTTACGGTTAGGTAGTTGAGGCAACGCCGGCCTCCGTAAAGTTTAATTTTAAGGTAATTGTTTTATACCGGTAGAATCATAACTCGGATTTAACCGGAGCTTATTGTATATTAAGAACTAGATCCGTAAGGACATTGTATTAATGTGTTTTTTTTAATAAATAGAAAATAAGTTGTGTACCGATTTTGGTTTGTTTTATTTGATCATGTCATACGATTGTCGAGGGTCTAGGATCTCGGGCGTCCTAATTTAAATACTGGACCTAGACGCCTTGCTAAAAGGGAGGCCTACCCGCGACCTTGTTAGAGTTTCATTTTAGCCGTGAGCATTTTTTTATAGTTTTGGCAGTAGGTGATAATTGGGGGTTCTTGACCAGTTTTCTGAGGTTTGTGGTAAATTAATTTACCAACCAATTTTTATTATTCAAACTCAAGTTGCACTCCCAGTCATCACAGTCCCAAGTATTACACTACTACCCCAGGGAAGAAATGCCTATCCAGTGACAGCCATTCGATAAATAAATAAATAAGTAGTGCAATTTTATGATAGCAAAGGTGATTTTAATTTTATCTTTAAAGAATTAAGTCGCTCGATTAATCCAGCGGGCAAAAAACAACGGCCTTGTATTTATCCTAGAGTTCCTGGGTTTCAATCCCGGTAAGGGGATTTATTTGTGTATCAAATTTATCGTGAATAATGTTGCAATAAATGTTTTAAAGTTATTATAGACGTTTATATACTATTGGGCATAATATTGCATTTGTCCTTACTTACTTTTACTTTACTACTTTTAATTAAATGACGTTTTTATTGGATTTTGTACAGTACAAACTCATTATTTTGCGGGTACAAATGAAGTCCATGTAACAACACAGTATCAATTTCAATTTTTATGTAGGTACCCCTACGTGTTTATTTTCGCTCGCATTACAATGGTGAACCATTCTAAAACCATTCGACAACGGGATTAAAATTAAACGACACTCATATCGCTCTATCTTGGGGTGTTATTCCAATCTTAACCACGACCGACTTCCATTCGATATTTTTGTATATACCACGATGGTGACCAAAAAGCATACGGCCCATGATGGTAAGCAGCTACCGTAGCTTATGGACGCCTGCAACTCCAGAGGTGTCACATGCGCATTTTTATATTTTCCCATTTATGCATGTAGAATTGAATATCTTACTAGTTTCCACACATGACTTGACGCCCGCGATGAAGTAGTAACTGAAACTTTTCGTATGGAATTTCCAAATTCCTTTTTTACTGTAGCTCCATGATATTGGAGGATATGACGTATATTAATATATGTCTCTAATGAATCCTAGTGCCGAACTTTAAAATACATTAAAAACACCATCTATTTGAAACAAAGCTCCAACACAACAAATAATAAACCAATATTGAAGTTGTATTAGAATTGCATCGAAATAATTCTCAAACAAATTCTGATATTTCTGATTCAGACGTTTAAACGCTAGCTGTATTGCGTTGTTAATGCATTAAAGTTGAATCGTGTTTAAATGTGTTTTAAAGTTAGAATTCGGCCCCTAGTAATATAATGCATGTTGTTAAGTCTCGTAGGGTTGGAGGTGTAGGGTTAGAACTGAAACTGCTTTTTGATATTCATAATTACATCGCAAAATGTCTAAATTAAAAAAAAGATTATACATTTTTTTTTTTTTTTTTTTCAGACCTCAAGGTCACCTTACACTAGTCCATCTAAGAACCACAGTCGAGAGACCAATGAGAACACTAGGGCTGCCTCTCGTTACATTTAATTTAACCGTCTGGTTGACCGACGACGGGCAATGGCCGTCGTTAACCCGGGAATGGATTTTGTACGTTATTATTATGATATATTGGGTATTAAATATTTGCAAACTGGCGGGTGAATAGCTTAGTATTATTTTAGGCGCAGTTAGTGGTATTACCGATCATAAAACTACATACTTAGTCGTATTAGCATGTTACAGAAGGTATAATGATGATAGGTAACTTCCTAGTAAAATGTATACAAGCCTTTCGCGAACAATCCAATACTGTCTTTGAAAAAGTGTTAATATCATGCGTTTGTTTTCAACTGACTTCAAGATTTCGAAGGAGGAGGTAATCAATTCGTCGGGATCTTTGTTTTTGCAATTTTTTTTTACGTATGTTCAGCGATTATTCGAAGACGGCTGGACCGATTTGTAATTTTTTTTTTGTTTGAAAGAGTATACATCACAGTTGGTCCCATTTTAACCAGGTCAGGATCTAATGATGGGATCCTGGAGAAATCGAGGGAACTCTTCAACTATTATAGGCACACCTATAGTGATTTGAGTATTTTTTACAGCAGCTCGAGCATTTGCTTTTGGAAAGGTGGAGGCTAAGTGAAGTCGGTTCTTTTTGTTTAAAATTATTTAAATATCATTTCTACATGTCATCAGGTAGTTTTAAAACATAACTGATGATTTACTAATTTTTGAATGTAAATACATGAATTTATTATTTTATCATATTATCATTGATATGATAATATGATAAAATACAGGTAATCCTGTAAGTTAGGTAATTTACGAATTTGTAACGTTATATTGAAAAACGATCATAAACTTCACACACTCTACACACCTCAATATTTGTTTAAAACACCATGCATAATAAAGTACATAGTAATATAAAAACAACAATGCCGCGAAAATATAATATTATATTTTTCCGAGCTCCCAATTCGCCCGGGGCATTTTCCGCCGCAAAGCAATTTGACAACCCTATTTACCTGTGGCATCCGAGATAGCACGTGGCCCTTTCATATCAGCCGGAAAAAGCCGCTATTCAGTAAGCGATAATTTGGTAAATAGGTGAAAGACAGTTGCGGTGTTCATTTCGTGATACGTGTACAAGTAAAGTCTGGAAAAATGTGTTGGAATTTTATTTTTACATCTTATACGGCTGCGTCTCTTCACTGATGCTTTGAAAGAATCAAGGAGCCAAAAGGTTAGTTTAGGAACTTAATTCTTATCATTTATTTTGAGAATGCGACTTATATAAACTCAGGCATACTTATAGTTTATATAAATAGTTTAACTTGGATAAGACAAAGGGTTTTTCAATTCACTAGCTCGGGAAGCCCTTTTTTAGGGTTCCGTAGTCAACTAGGAACCCTTATAGTTTCGCCATGTCTGCCCGTCCGTCCGTCCGTCCGTCCGTCCGCGGATAATCTCAGTGACCGTTAACACTAGAAAGCTGAAATTTGGTACTAGTATGTATATCAATCATGCCGACAAAGTGCTAAAATAAAAAGTGGAAAAAAATGTTTTATTAGGGTACCTCCCCTATACGTAAAGTGGGGAGTGATTTTTTTTTTCATTTCAACCCTAACGTGTGATATATTGTTGGATAGGTATTTAAAAATGAATAGGGGTTTACTAAAATCATTTTTTGATAATGTTAATATTTTCGGAAATAATCGCTCCAGAAGTAAAAAAAAATGTGTCCCCCCCCCTCTAACTTTTGAACCATAAGTTTTAAAAATATGGAAAAAATCTCATAAGTAGAACTTTATAAAAACTTTCTAGGAAAATTATTTTGCACTTGATAGATTGAATAGTTTTTGAAAAAAAATTACAATATGGTTTCTGAACTAAGTTTGTAATTTAACCGTATAAGCAGGTGTTTATTGTACCTGTAATTTCTACAAAATCACAATGAAATGACGTGCTTTCAAATAAAGTAAAAACGGTGAAAATCGGCTCACGCAATAAAGAATTATCCCATAAAAATCATCTTCCATACTTTAAGTTCGCTCGCAATAGGTTACTTCATTTGCCGATAGATGTCGATGTACGTGGAACGCTCATATCATATCCTGATGGCGGTGTTATTTTAACTCTTAAGTGGGGACACTTACAGTGACGGACGGAAAACTACGGAACCCTACACTGAGCGTGGCCCGACACGCTCTTGGCCGGTTTTTTATTTTTTCAAAATAAGCAACAAAACTGTATTTTATTCACAAGAGTGCAAAGAATATTTGAAATTCGAACGTGTTATTAGTTACTTTTTTAAACATAATAGCCTGTAATGGAAGGCCACTCCAGACAATGTACGCCCATCTGATTAAATTGTCTGATCAAATCAGGTGCTGGGGACGCAAGAATGATTTTATATTTAATTGTATTCAATTAAAAATAAAGGCTGATTTTACATACTCCAGTTGTTTTTCTTGTACCTATGTAGTATTTTCCTCGCTTTAGTGAGATGAAAAAAATTGTGTTACTCACGGCTGCAATGTTATTTTTGCGTCTCGTGTGTTTCAACACTCGCTATGCTCAAGATTCTATTTTCGAGAAAAAGAGGGAGAAACATGTTTTGGAAACGAAAAAAAAAATTGTTGTATGGGATACGTCATCCCATTCGGCCGACCCTCCATACAAAACCATTTTTTTTTTGCGCGATTTCTTTTTATTCTTAGTGGTTCAACATTAGAATACGATACCACGGATCACCAACATTTTTGTTACACCTTATATAGAATCCATTCGCTAGCTCGTGCTTCAATACCACACTCGCGGTTAAAATACAACTTTGCACCCTTGTATAACAAATACCTATTTTTTTAAGTTTCTAAGCCAAAAGTTTGAGGTGAGTATTAAGAAATGCGAGGGGCAGGAGAAACTTTTCTACTCAATAAAGACTAAACCGTCTCATATTCACAATTAACTCGTAACTCCATGTAAGCTCTAATTTCTTCAGATTAAACCTTCATGCATAAAGCCATCCTCTATATATATCGTGAGTCCAAGCCAACTAGGAATTCATAGTTAGCTGCTAACTAGAGTAACTAGCCGGAGATTACTTCGGTAATTATTTAGACGTCTAGCGACTACACGAAGTCGGAGCTGAAAACTGAATTAATAGGTTATTGTCCTCAGCTGAGACAGTAATTTGGTTATTTTATTAAAGAGTGCAAGAACTGAAAATTGTTGAAATATTTTCTTGCATCAAGTAGTGACAACCGAAACGGCCAAATGACATTATTTATTTCATAGCTGATTCCCAATAACATATAAATAAATAAATAAATAAATATTATAGGACAATCTTACACAAATCGACCTAGGCCCACGGTAAGCTCAATAAGGCTTGTGTTATGGGTACTAGACGACGATATATAATAGATAAATATGGATAAATACTTAAATACATAGAAAACATCCATAACTCAGGAACAAATATCTGTGATAAACACACAAATAAATGCCCTGACCAGGATTCGAACCCGGGACCTCCTGCTTCGTAGGCAGTTACTACCGACTAGGCTAGGAGGCCGTTAAACATATGTACCTTCATAAGAATCCTACTTTAAACAAATATACTCTTGGGAATTCGTGCAAACAATCCCATATGTACAGTCGGTTCCCCAACATAAGTATCCACTCTCCCATACAACTTTGTATGGCAATGTGGGTACTTAAGTTGGGGAACCCACCGTACAGACGCTATCGAAGCGACCTAGGTACTAAAAATATCTGTACATGCACTTTATCGCCTTGAGAATAGAGGCCACTCCGATATATCTCATGGCGACTGTACATAGGTACAGATGTTTAGACCCTCATATTTCTCCTTCCAGCATTAATATAATGTGATGGATCACTTGCGTATAAACTTGTCCAATACATTTTTAACTGACACAGCGTCAAAGACGTTTCTGTATCGCGAAGATGTATTAGCTTCTTCAAAGCTAGGAAACTTGCATATTAATATCATATCTGGTGCAAAAATGTCACCTAGTTGCATTTTAAGTAGTGTTGATCGAATTGTTTAGGGATATTACGTTTAAATCGGTTTAAATCCTGCCTTCCTAGGTTCTGATGATAGTAACTAAAGCAGTACATTATTTTATATCGAAACTGCACCGATATGTAATGAAGAACCGGATACACATTGTGATCCATTCATTGTCATTGTGTGTGTGTGTTGATTGTTCCTTTAGTCGTCAACACAGTGAATCCTCCTTTTTGTAAAGGGTCGGCAACGCGCATGTGACTCCTTTGGAGTTGCAGGCGGCCATAGGTTACGGTAGCTGCTTACCTTCAGGCGGGCCGTATGCTTGTTTGCCACCGTCATGGTGTTAAAAAAAAACACAGTCAGCCCAAAAAAATGGCCCACTATAGTGCTGTACGAACGACTCGTACAGCAGTTTCTCTGACTGTCTTATTACTGTATAACACTGGCCGGTTACAAATTTTCACGAGCCATATTTTCGGTATATCTTATTTGAGACTGTACCTCTACGATATACATCCTAACTAAATAAGAAATTGGCATCTTCTCCCTGTTTTTGTGACGTATATTACATTATTTTTCCAGTGAAATGTTCATTAGGTACATGATACGTTATTTATTGGTAACCCTTATGACTTTGTCTAAAGTATTGAATGAAACTACTTGTAACCGTAAGATTATTAACAATAACGTCTCTGTCTCAAGACGACCGGTAAAAGGAAAAATAAATTGATATTGCCTGCTTTTGAAGATGACAATTCACTGAGCCTTACCTCTCAAAATATCTATCGATTATTTATTATACGCTGTCTTACTAATATTTATTGGAAACGACAGAGCTCGAACATTTGGCACACTCTATCGAAGTCATGCAAGCGACTGATTTAAGCACCGTACGTGAGACTTTATCCACTTCAATTTGCTTCCAAACAATCTAACCTTATAGCACGAAAGTTTATTTCATGAACTAAATATTTGCTTCTACAAAACCATCAAAGACAATGAAAACAGTCACCTGGCACGAAAATTTCTATCCGAAATAACTAGATCTGGATTTTTCAGAACATAATATAATATATACTCGAATAAATAACAATTATAATATGTACTCGAATTAATTTAAGCAAATCATTTTTTTCATGTGACTTCATCCCAAACTGAAAAAGTATCTTTTCAATTTATGTATTTCACATTTAACAGCCGCTTTTAGGTGAAAAGAAACATCGTGAGAAAACGTTTTTCTTTTGGGTGAAAAGAAACATCTTGAGATAAAAAGTGACGGTCAATGTCAAGTCGGGAAAAAAAAATTTGTCTAAACTAAAACGAATTTTCTAATGTATTTATACGGTCTGAATACAAATTAAATACAGAAATAATATTGTTAAATAAGTTATATTTACATATACTACCAATAATATTCAAAATCTGCCGGACTGTTTACTACCAGATGCAACGCGCTCACACAGCTTCCATAGCCCCGTTGTTACATGGTTGTTACCAATATTTTGTGCGAAAATGCTTTGAATTTATTTATTTTGTATAAATCGTCATATTTACAATATGATCCTTGGATTATATAATCTATGATATGATCATGGATTGGCGCGACCATTTTATGAAAACTATTTGAACCTGTAAGCGACGCCTGCCTCTTAGACTCCAGTGCCGGCGCGGCGCTTCCCCGGTCTCTTCACCGAGTTCAAAATTTATATTTCGAGAGAAGAAAGAAGGTTTGGATTGCGCGCAGAGACTACGCCCCCCCCCCCCCCCGTTGTGACAGCGTCTACTATTGTGTCATCCTTTGACTTTTGAAGCCAGTTTTCCTTGTGTTATTGTTTTATATTTTAATTTAATTACTTAAGTTGTGTTCTTTAATCATAGTAAGTCTATGCATAATTTTGTAGAAATTTATTTATTAAGTAGGTATTTTAACTCACAGCTATATAGTTTACCAGACAACCATGGAATGTTGTGTTTGCAATAAGAGTTTCCAAACAGCTAAAGGCCTACACATACATCAGTCTCGTATCCACCACGTTCGCGTGTGCCTAAATTCTTCCGTCCCGAATGCCCAAAGCACCAATCACTCCTCAACATCATCATATCAATCCTCAATCCCACTCCAGACTCTTCTCGGCCGTCTTAAACAGTCTACGTCGTTAATTAAGCGTATACCGCGTGGAGCCAGGCCCGTCGTTGCTGAAGCCCTGACCTCCACAATTAATAATTGTGTAAACAAAAACAATATAGATTCCTGGCGCGATCTGTTAACATTTGCGTACAAAATTTTACACGTTTCAGATAATAACGGCAATATTAGTCTAACTCAGAAAATCAAAAACAATATCCTTGTACCTGAACTGCCTTCAACCTCACAGACATCCCGAGATCGGGGTACAAAATATAATTTGTGTCAAAAAGTCGAGGATAAAGTGCATGACGGGGACCTAAAAGGTGCTGCTCGGCTCCTTTTCTCGAACGACACCCTCGCTCCCGACACTCCCGAAACTATAGCTACTTTACAAGATAAGCACCCCTCAGGACCTACCACACCTATCTTTGCAGATTCTCCTTCTGATCCTTCAGCTTGTCTCCATGCCACGGAGGACAACGTATCGTCAGCCCTCGCATCTTTTCCAAAAGGGTCCGCATCCGGCTTGGATGGCATCTCAGCTCAGCATCTTATCGACCTGACGAGTTTTGGTTCTGGGGTAGCTGGCGAGCAATTGACGGTAAGCATTGTAAAAACGGGGGGGGCCCCCGTTGTGACAGCGTCTACTATTGTGTCATCCTTTGACTTTTGAAGCCAGTTTTCCTTGTGTTATTGTTTTATATTTTAATTTAATTACTTAAGTTGTGTTCTTTAATCATAGTAAGTCTATGCATAATTTTGTAGAAATTTATTTATTAAGTAGGTATTTTAACTCACAGCTATATAGTTTAACAGACAACCATGGAATGTTGTGTTTGCAATAAGAGTTTCCAAACAGCTAAAGGCCTACACATACATCAGTCTCGTATCCACCACGTTCGCGTGTGCCTAAATTCTTCCGTCCCGAATGCCCAAAGCACCAATCACTCCTCAACATCATCATATCAATCCTCAATCCCACTCCAGACTCTTCTCGGCCGTCTTAAACAGTCTACGTCGTTAATTAAGCGTATACCGCGTGGAGCCAGGCCCGTCGTTGCTGAAGCCCTGACCTCCACAATTAATAATTGTGTAAACAAAAACAATATAGATTCCTGGCGCGATCTGTTAACATTTGCGTACAAAATTTTACACGTTTCAGATAATAACGGCAATATTAGTCTAACTCAGAAAATCAAAAACAATATCCTTGTACCTGAACTGCCTTCAACCTCACAGACATCCCGAGATCGGGGTACAAAATATAATTTGTGTCAAAAAGTCGAGGATAAAGTGCATGACGGGGACCTAAAAGGTGCTGCTCGGCTCCTTTTCTCGAACGACACCCTCGCTCCCGACACTCCCGAAACTATAGCTACTTTACAAGATAAGCACCCCTCAGGACCTACCACACCTATCTTTGCAGATTCTCCTTCTGATCCTTCAGCTTGTCTCCATGCCACGGAGGACAACGTATCGTCAGCCCTCGCATCTTTTCCAAAAGGGTCCGCATCCGGCTTGGATGGCATCTCAGCTCAGCATCTTATCGACCTGACGAGTTTTGGTTCTGGGGTTGCTGGCGAGCAATTGACGGTAAGCATTGTAAAACTTATAAACCTCATGCTCCTTGGAGATGTCAGCCAAGAGGTTACGCCTATACTATACGGGGCCAACCTTATAGCTCTCTCTAAGATGGATGGTGGCGTGCGGCCTATTGCCGTTGGTTCCACATTCCGGCGATTGGCAGCCAAAGTCTGCGTACGGCACACACGTACTAAATTACAAAAACTCTTTGAGCCCGTGCAGGTCGGTTTTGGCACCCGCGGAGGCTGTGAAGCAGCAGTCCATGCCGTACGCACCTTTATTCAAACCGATTCATGTGAGGTACTACTAAAGATTGACGTGAAAAACGCTTTCAACGCCGTTAACAGAGACACCCTACGTAACGAAGTCAAAATTCATGTGCCAGAAATTTATAATTTCCTTTTACAGTGTTACCATAGTCCGTCCAAATTGATTCACAAAAATAGCGAAATTCTCTCGGCCATGGGTTGCCAGCAAGGCGATCCCCTAGGTCCCGCTCTATTTAGTCTGGCTATAAACACAATCATCCACAGCCTTACATCCATGCTGAACGTGTGGTACTTGGACGACGGCACCCTTGGTGGAGATTCACAAACCGTTCTGGCAGATCTATCTAAAATTAATCAAAGTTTCAACGATATCGGCTTGAAATTTAATTTCGATAAATGCGAATTGTATATTACTGAAAATGTAGAAGTATCTCTGGCAACCCAAATACTAGAAAGTTTTAAAAATTTAGCCGTAAATATCAAAATATTGTCCAAGGACAATTTGCATCTTCTCGGCTCACCCATCTTTGATGAGGCCATCCCCTCTGTTTTAGCAAAATCAATTTCTAAATTTCGTGACAATTCGGAACGCCTAATCAAAATTAGTAGCCACTCCGCCCTATTTATTTTAAAATTTTGTTTACTGGTTCCCAAATTTACTTACTTACTCCGTTGTTGCCCCGCCTGGAAATTCAGTCATCTAATCCATCCCATAGATAACCTCATCAAGTCACAATTACAAACAATCCTAAATGTCCGATTTAATGAGGAAGCATGGTCCCAGGCTTCCTTGCCAATAAGATTTGGCGGTCTGGGAACTCGCAAGATCTCAAGTGTGGCTCTGCCCGCATTTTTGTCTTCAATTCACGGCACGTCAGATCTCGCAGGTAAAATCCTTAAAGCCCCATCGGCTACAAACTGCGAGATCGCGTGCCTGAATGAAGCCAAGAATGCCTGGCTAACTGCCTTGGGCCTAGAGTTCCCATCCAGACCCGAGAGGCAAAGGGCCTGGGATACCATAGCTTCTGCTGCCACTCTAAAATATCTTATAGACACTTCTTCAGGAAAAAACCGCGCAAGGCTTCTGGCAGTTTCATGGTCAGAGTCTGGAAACTGGCTCCACGCGTATCCTTCACCCAACACTGGCACCTACATTGACCCAGGAACCCTCCGTATAGCTATTGGTCTCCGGGTTGGGGCTGACGTATGTGTGGACCACAGCTGTGCCTCATGTGGGGCCCCCGTAGACGGCCTCGGCCACCACGGACTCAGTTGTGCTTCGGGAGCCGGCCGCCTGTCCCGTCATGCGGCACTAAACGACATCCTGAGGAGAGCGCTCGTCAGCGCCAACGTCCCCGCCGCTTTGGAACCCCAGATCGTGCGGGACGATGACAAGCGCCCCGACGGGATGTCGTTAATCCCCTGGAGGATGGGCCGCGCGCTGGTGTGGGATGCCACCTGTACCGACACGCTGGCGGCGTCCTATCTTCCAGCGACAAGCAGGCGTGCCGGGGCGGCGGCTGACACCCGAGAAAATGTAAAAAATAATAAATATAGCTGTCTCGGCGCCAACTACGAGTTCGTAGCATTTGGCGTCGAGACACTTGGTCCGTGGGGGAGGGGGGCGCGAGGGCTCCACAAGGCGCTCAGCAAACGCCTCAGAGAGGCTACAGGTGACCCTCGTGCAGGCGGCTTTCTTGCGCAAAGACTTGCTATCGCAATTCAGCGCGGGAATGCCGCCTGCATAATGGGCACCTTACCGAGAGGGCCAAATTTACAGTTAAATTTTTAATTTATTATTTTTAAGTAGTTTTATTTATAGTTAATTTAATTTTAAGATTTATTATTAGTATGTTTTATAATTTCTCGAGGAAACGTTTTTTTTATAGGTGAAAAAAAAAACATCCTGATGAAACATTTTTCTTTTAGGTGAAAAAAAAATATCTTGCGGAAACGTTTTTCTTCTAGGTGAAAAGATACATCTTGAGGAAACATTTTTCTTCTAGGTGAAAAGAAACATCTTGAGGAAACATTTTTCTTATATGAGCCCCAATGCATATTAGATCGTCTACTCACACTTAAAAATACGATATTTTTTTAAAGACTGCTATTTAAATCCGGATTGACTTTGATGATTAAAGAAATACGCTACAAAGCCATTCAAAGTAGTTTAATGTTGCGTTGTACAAAGTGTAATAATGTTATTTAATTTAGAGTAATTGTATCGTAAAGTTAACATTAAGCAAGCATAAAATTACGTCTAGTTCATATTTTAGGCAAAATAGGTCGTCTATATTAGATAAAAACAGTTTTTTAAGAAGTTTAATATTTAGTTATATTTCAAATTGAATAAAGAATATTCTCTGTCATCTAAAATGACATATGGCTATATAAAAACGCAATTGCAGTGCAAATTTTCATTACTTTATAATCATTATTCTATCGAGATGGTGCGAGGTAAACCAGTGACTGAAGAAGTGCGGAAAATTATAATTTCCTGTAACAATAACGGCAAATCTACTTACCAAATATCCAAGGAGATGTCGTTGTCGAATTCAAACGATTATCGATCATCACCGAAAACATGGAACAATGTCCTGTTTAAAGAAATCTGGCCGTCGACGAATAACCTCCAAGGCAGAAAACAGGATGTTGAAGAAGATTATCAAGAAAAATCGTCGTGCAAGAGTAGGAGAACTTACCGTATTGTGGCGGGACGCTATTAAAAAAAAACATTTCAGTCGATACCTGCAAGAGAGTAATGAAGAGAATGGGCTATAGTTTTTACACTGCTATAGAGAAACCGTTACTTACTAAAAAACAGAAAACCAACACATTTAAATTCGCTAATAAATACAAAAACTGGACTGTCAATCAGTGGCGAAAAATAATATGGAGTGATGAATCCAAATTTGAAGTCAAAGTTGGCGACGAACGAAGTAAAGTCATTCCGGAAAAAGGAGAGGCATTTCATAAAGACTGCCTCAAGCGAAAGGTGAAGTTTCCAGCATCTTTGATGATTTGGGGCTGTATGTCGGCACAGGGTGTGGGCCGTCAATTTATAGATGGAACCGTCAATGCCGAGAAATACCAAAGCATCCTGCAAGAGAGTTTGCTGCCGTCTATACGGCAGTTAAAATATAAAAATGCATTTGCTTTTCAACAAGACGGTGCTGCATGCCATACCGCGAAGACAACGATGGCGTGGCTGAAGTCCAAAAAAATCCCTACCATGCCATGGCCGTCCAGCAGGCCGAACTTGTCTCCCATAGAAACTTAGTGGTGGAAAATGAAGAAAAGGCTGCGAAAGGACCCTTCTAGATCTAAAGCTGTTCTTAAGGAGAAACTTACCTGTGTCTGGAATGAAATAACCACCGAAGAGTGTAGAGAGTTGGTAGATTCAATGCCGCTCAGGATCAAACCGTTTTGGATGCAAAAGGTGATACCACCAAGTGGTAGACGGTCTAGGTTTATAGGTTTATAGGTTTACGCGGGCTGTTTTCCGCAACTCGACGACTGTATATTGCGCCTATTTTGCGTGCTGGGTGGCCTATTCGTGCCACCCCAATTCCTCCAGGAAGCCTAGCAGACCCTTTACGTTGCCGACGACTTCCGGGAGTGCCCTCGGCGAACCAAGATGTTTCACCCGGTATTCTGCCACCCCCGTACATGTGATGATGACGTGGGCGGCTGTCTCGTCTCCTCCATGCAGGCTCTGCAGAGGGGACTGTCTGTGACACCTAGAGTGAAAAGATGCTTGTTTAGAAGGGCATGACCAGTTAGTGCTACGGTAAATAGTCTGAGCTGCGGCCTCTTGAGCTGTATTAGTTTCCGAGACAATCCGGGGTAGATCGTCGGGAGGGCCTCCTTGGCTTGCCTGCATGTACTTAGGTTAGTCCAATAATGTTGGTGCTCTACCTTGGTGTTATGTAGCAGTGTTCTCCGCAGCCAAGCAACAGGTAGAGGTAATATGGGCTCGGGACCTACCACTTCCGTCTCTGAGCCCCCTCTCGCTAAAACATCAGCTGCGTCGTTGCCACGTGAGTTACTGTGCCCTTTGATCCACTGCAGGGTTATGCTGTTGGTGGTACATACCTATGTTAGGATTTTGTGGCATTCGTATATGACACCTGAGGTTATTTTGTGACTCTGCAGGGCTTGTAGAACCGATCGACTGTCGGAGAGTATTCGGATGGGGTATTCCGTTACCTTCCTAGAGACGATTGCGTGAGCAGCCATTATTATGCCCATACACTCCGCCTGGAAAACCGTGTTGTGGGCACCTAATGGTGTATATATATGTATGTTTAGGTCCTCTGAGAAAACTCCCGAGCCAGTGCCAGACCTTGTTTTGGACCCGTCTGTGAAGATCCTCAGCTCCCTGGGGTTGAGGCCCTCGTCCGGGTCTTCGTACAGCTGGATTTTGTACTTCTTTTCAAAAACGAACTGCCTAGGTATCGCATCAGTTGCCGCCTCTATGAGCGGTTCCTTACTTACGGCCTCGATGAGGATTTCGGTGTGCGGTGTCCTAGGCGCCTTCCAGAGATTTAGCTTCTTTAGTCGTACCGCCGTAGCCATAGCCTCTTGCTTAACAAAGAGGTGCAGTGGTGGTAGGCCTAACATTGCTTCCAGGGCCGCGGTCGGTGTGGTCCTCATGCAGCCCGTGGTTGCCATGCAGGCCAATCTCGGTAGTCGTTGGAGTTTGGCTTCGACCGTAGTTAGTTTGGTGCGTGGCCACCATACTATTGCGCCGAAGCATATGATTGGTCGGATTACTGCCTGGTATAGCCATAGAGTGATCTTGGGGTTTAATCCCCAAGTTCTACCTACCATTCTACGACATTGTCAGAAAGCGACCGTCGCTTTATCAATTTTGTTGTTGAGATGGGTGCTCCAGTTTAGTCTGCTGTCGAATATTACCCCTAGATACTTTACCTCAGGTGACAGCTGGAGCTCTGTATTGAACAGTTTTGGGAGGCGGTAGTTTCCGCAAGACCGTTTGTTGGTGAACATTACCATCTCTGTCTTCTTTGGGTTGACCGATAATTCGTTGTCAAAGCACCAGCGTTCCACTATCGCCAGCGCTGAGCGTGTAACATCGCATACCGTACCCGCGTGCATCCCGCTTGTCAGTATCACTATGTCATCCGTGTATCCGATTGTGTAATAGTGATTGTCGTTTAGATTGGCGATCAAGTCGTTCACCACCAGGTTCCATAGCAGAGGGGACAGGACGCCCCCTTGGGGACAGCCCTTAGCTACTAGTGCCTGTTTTGTTTTGTCCGTACCGAGTCTGATGGTTTTCTGGCTCATCATCTTGTTTATCCATTCGGTTATAACTGCGTGCACTCCATGTCTTCTCAGCGCTGCAGTTATACTGGTAAATTTAGTTTTGTCGAAGGCTCCCTCGATGTCGATGAAGGTGCCTAAGCACATAGTCTTGTTCTTGATTGCTACTTCAATTTTGGTCGTGACCGCATGAAGTGCTGAGTCTGTAGATTTACCTGGGCTGTAGGCATGCTGATTCGGATGTAACGGCACATATGCTAGTACCGTCTCCCTCAGGTGCCTTTCACATAACCTCTCCAGTGTCTTAAGTAGGAAGGAGGTTAGACTTATTGGTCTGAAGGATTTGGGGTCCGAGTAGTCACTTTTACCTGGTTTTGGTATGAAGATAACTTTGACATCTCTCCATTGTGTCGGCACATACTTGTGTGCCAGACAGGCATCCAGGACGGAGGTTAGCCCTTGAATAAGTATCTCCCCGCCCCATTTCAATAGAGCTGGGAAAATCCCATCCGGTCCTGGCGATTAAAATGAATCAAAGCTGTTAATTGCCCATTCAGTTCTCTGCGGGCTGATTACCTTATGGGCCAGCTGCCATTCCTCTTCCGTCGGAGTGACGTCTTCAGGTGGCCACCGAGCTGGACTGGATATCTCGCAGCCCGGGAAGTGTGTTTCTACCAGTGCACATTCTGCCTCTTCCGGTGAGGTGGTGAGGTGAGGTGGTGAATGAGTTGTCTGGTTTCCGTATAGACCCCAGGGATAAGGCTGAGTTGTTGGAGAGAACTTTCCTTACCCTGTTGGCCTGCGTTGTTGTCTCTATGTTGTTACAGAAGTTGCGCCACGAGTTGGTGCTCCTGTACCTGAGTCGTTTTTTGTACCGGGACTTGGTGGCCTTGTAGTTGTCCCAGTCCTGGTCTGTTCCCGTGTTCATTGCCCTGTTTAAATGCCTCCTCATCTCTCGCCTGAGCCTCTCCAACTCAGGCCCCCACCAGTTGTTTTTGTTATTACGGCCTACTGTCGGGGTGGATAGGGGGCATTCCAGCATTGTGTCGGTGAGGACACTTACCTGTTTTTCAATCTGTTCGGTGCCCATGATTCTGGGTGGAATCTTTGCCTGCTGTAAGGCTTGGCCCATACGCAAGGCGTATTGGGCTCGATCCGTTTTCCTTGGATTCCTCCTCAGTGGCACCGAGTGTCTACTTACCTGAAGGTCGAAGCGTATCCACCTATGATCCGAACATGACAGTTCCTTTGAAACATGCCAGTTCGAGATGTGCTCCGCTATACCTTCCGTTGCTAGGGTCAAATCAATGATTGTTTTACTTCGTCGGTTGACGAAGGTTGGTTTAGAACCTATGTTGATTATGTTTAGGTTAGTTGTGAATAGGTACTCAACAAGTTTGTTACCTCTTTCGTTTCCCGTAGGCATGCCCCAGAGGGCGTGGTGTGCGTTGGAGTCGGTGCCATTTTGTGTAGCAGCCACCGGTCAATGGCTGCCCACCTGTTCTGGTAGCGCAGCATGTGCGCAACCATCCTGCGGTCCTTATGGACCCCAGGGAGTAAGATGCCGCAGCGGACTCGCTTTGGCAGCTCGCTCTGGCGCTTCACCACCAGGTTTCGCCCCGTAGAGAGGGTTATGGTGGCCACGCTGCGCTGTAGCCAGTTGAGGGTGTGCTAATTCAAGCACCAGAGCCTCAGGGAGCCGTTCGCAAAACCAGGCCTGCCCTGAAACGCCAACACCTCATTCTGGCTGCTGCCAGGCTTGAGCGACTCCTCGATGAGTAGCCGCTCGATCTGGCTCCGAACCTCCTCAGACTGTTGCGGGCTAAGGTGTTCCGTGGTGGCGGTGGTGACCGCCATCATCAGGTCCGCCTTGACTGCGCCCGCGTAGTCTGTGGGGGTGTCTTCCCCTGGGTGCCCAGTTCTCGGCCTTTTATGCTCGCTCCTTGGAGAGATCTTCTCCTCGGGTCGAGCCCTTTTGGCCGAGGGTCGGGCTCCCTGGCTACTACCGCCGGGGAGGTTCTTTGGGACCGGCTTTTCCCCTTTAGCGGGACGACGGCGTGGTTTGCGAGCCCTTCTGGGACCAGCCCCTTGCAACTGCAGCTGCCGCTGCTTCTGCTGCTGCTGCTGCTGCTGCTGCTCCAGCTGTCGCTCTTGCGGCTGCTGCTGCAGCAGCTGCTGCTGCTGCTGCTGCGACTGCCGCTGCTGCTGTTGCTGCTGCTGCGACTGCTGCTGTTGCTGGGAGGGTGCCGTCGGGGCCGCGTTAGATCGAGCTGCTAGTCGCTTCTCCCTCTCCCTGGCGACGCTGCTTTTTGTTTTTCTTGCGCGCCTGGTCTGGCGCACGAGAGGAAGCAGAGGATGGTGGGGCGGGTTTGTCCCGCTTCGCCTGTTTCCCTCTCTTCTTCCTTGGAATGGCAATGTCCCAGCCAGACAGCTCAGGGTCCAACTGGTAGTTGCCGTGGGGACAACTCCCCGAGGCCTGCTCCGGGGGGGCGGGAATATCCGCCACCGAAACGGCTTGATTCGCCAACAGGGTCCGGCATTGCGCCTGTACCGAGTTGGGTGAGGTCGACGTGCTGGCCTTTCGGGCCGCCGGCTTGCCAGCAGCCTTCTTGGCCCACACGGACATCATTTAGGGTGTGACGGCGCTGCCTTAGATAAGGCGCGCGTCGTTGAGGGCGGCGCACTAGGCCCATCCCTCTGGTTGAGTGGTATATCGGGTCCGGCAGTTACCGTACCCTCCACCGGAGTTTTTGATCTTATTGAATCCATGTTTTGTTTTTTGTAGTTTTTTCACCTCCCGAGCTTCTCACCCTCCACGGAGCCCGCACCTTTGGGGATGTCACTAAGGACACCAGGACTACCCAAGAGGTATAGGTACGTTGAGGTGGGACTCATGCGCGACATCGGGAGCTGCAGACGTGAGGCTGGAAGGAACGATCAAATTCCTTTCCAGTTGTTCCACACGCCCTTGCCCCGTCAGCATGGCCGAGCCCCAGGCATCCTCCCAGAGAACGCCCCTCCCCGTACCTTGCCTGCGGACCGTACCACCTCGACCGTACGGGACGCGTGTCCGTTACCCTGCAGTGGCTCAGTTGCAGGGCTACCGTTTTGCCGGAAATTTGGACCAAAGGACTCACCTCCAGAGGGGGTAACTAACCCCGACCCCCTGTGGTTCGTAGTTCCCAGGACTCCTGCATCCCAGCTCACGGCGTTCAACTGCGTAGGACAAGCGCAGGCAGGTGAGTGTAGTCCGCTGAAGTCACCTACACCTTCAGCGGAACCGGGAGACCTGTAAAATACATGGCTAGCAAAACGATCGAAACCGTATTGCTAGCCATGTTGTTCAGGATACTCCAAGATTGGGTCGTACCCCGTTCGGGTTTTTAGGTCCTTGCGGGTTACGACATTGCCCTCACACTTAGCTACTGGTGGTCCGGGGTAGTTGGAACATGCGACGCCCGTTTTCGACCACCAGTATTTCCAGGGGATGCGACCCACTCTTCGGGTGGAGTGGGTTCCTCTTCGGCCTGCGTCGGCAGTGCCGCAGAAGACGGGTACGCGTGTGAGTGACTTGAGAGGGTAAGCCTGTAGCTCAACGTCGCATACTTGAGCGTGCCTACGCCTCCCCTACCCCCCGGTAGACGGTCTATTATGCATCGTCTAAACCGAAGACGAACTTTTTTGCGAATATCTCATTTGGCAAAACAATGTTTTTTTTTTATCACTGTGGAAAGTTGTTATTTTTTTCATTCGATACATAAAGTATTATTCATTTTCTATATTGTTTTTATATTACATGATCTTCTAAACATCGCTGTGATCCTGAATTTTTAGGTTAAAGTTAGATTAGTACATTTTTTACCTGCTAGACGAACTCATTTGCATTGGGGCTCGTAGGTGAAAATAAACATCTTGAGGAAACATTTTTCTTTTAGGTGAACATAAACATTTTGAGAAAAAGTTTTTCTTATAGGTGAAAAGAAACATCTTGAGGAAATGTTTTTCTTATAAGGTGAAAAAAAACATCGAACAAGAAACGTCTTTTAGGTTGGAAGGTCAGATGCCAGTTGTTTTCGTAAAAACTGGTGTATGGGACTTATTAATTTAAGGGTTTAGATGTATTGACGTCATTGTTATAAAAGTATACACAGTGGTCATATTATATAGGCATAACCGTTATATAAACATCGCTTAAAAGTTATCTTACGAAACATGGTAACTTAATATGAAAGTTACTCTATTTATTTGACATATACCGTAATTGTGTTCAAAGATTTTGAGAGGTCTCAATTACGAATTTTGTAATTTAATCTAGAACAAATTAATAACAATAGAGGGTATGTCAACCACAAATATTTTAGGTTTTGACACTTTTGACATAACATAATAGGTATTATATTAAATTTGGCCAACCATTTGTATGGGATGTCGTTAGAAACTTTATAAATGATATTTAAAACCAAATTGGAGTGACGGAACTATATACTAATAAGAATAAGCATACTAAGTACAGTATTGTGTTGATATTTGAGTAATTTCCTTTTTGTACAGGTGGAAAGATTTTTGAGTTTTCAGAGAAACTACTTTCAAACGTCGACATAGCTCAATATTGAATGGTAACATTTTATAGATTTAGAAAAATATACCTTTTTCCGTGGATAGACTTTTTACAACACGAGAAGAAAGAAATATGTAAGATTGTTGTATTGGTTTGGTTGTTTTATTTTATGCACGTTAAGCTTGGCTGATTTCTAAGATGTTTTTCTTCCTCTATAGATTTTGTCATTTTAAGTATTTTTTTATTTAACAAAACAGAAAACACATAAATTTCAAAAAATCTATAATTGTTGATATTTCTAATATAAAAAGAAATTGACAAACACAAACAAATTAACCTATTTACACATTCAAATCATCCCTGGAGGGCCCTAAAATATTCCATCCTGTATACGACGGCAAGGGAAGGGCTTACACAAAATAGTTCGTTATACCAGAGACCGGAAGTAGGGGATCGTTTTCTGAGTAGTTATGTCACAAACAGCCAAGTGAAAGCGAGCCCCAAAAGCACTTTGTGCCGGAAAAGCCATGTTTGGATTAAAGAACTGCCTATATTGCCTATTAACTGTTTTACCAAAGGACACGAGATAAAATAATTTTATGATATTTGATAGCAAAAATATGTATTGTATTAATAAGTAAGCTAAAGCACAGTATACTTCCCTACAAAATCAGTATTTGACAGATGAACAGTGACAAATAACGTCGCCATACAATTTTACCTTTCAACTTTCTAGTGTTGTAAAGTACCTACGTGATTAGTTTAATTGCTAGGCCTGCCCCAATCTGCCTCAATCTACCTACCTATACTAATCCATTGGTAGGTTTAATACAATACTAGATAAATGTCTCATTATTACCTAATTTTTCCCAATCTGTTATTATGGTACAAAACTACTACTATAAACTACTTAAATATTTTATCTTATCTGTGGTCGTGCCGTAAATAAATGAAGAGGATTTTGACAACCCTGAAAAAGTATCCCTTGGCTAAAGTAATAAAATAACTATTGACTGACTTTAGATGGGTCTAACGTCAGTCAGTATTTGTACAAAACACGAGTTTAAACGTTATATAAGGTGCTAACAAATTAGTCACGGATATTTTTACCGCTGATAGTACTCGGTTCTCGGGGTATATTTAAGTTTTTTTGGAGAAAACTAGGAAACAAATTTCCTACGTTAAAACACCCTGTTAATAAGATAATTAAATGAGACCTTAATATTTCATTATAGAGATTTAAGATTTCATTGTTTTTCTTTCATTTAATTTATAAAGTTTGTACGATAGATTTCATCCTTATAATTGACCCTAACGATCGATGCAATAAAAGTACAGGATCCAACTTTTAGAGATTTTAGTCAGTCGATTACCGGGTGCGGCAAGCGAATTTTTAAAAATCTTTGAATGCAGTTTTCTTTCTTTAAAAAAATAAAGGAATGTTTTCTTTGAGTAAAATTTTCTATGTACAATATTAAGAGTACTTCCCCTTCAGGTGGCATTACAAAATTCCACCCTGTATGTGGTTTGATGTGAAGGAATATATAAGACCTCTTAGACAGTAATTCATGTGCTATAAATTTAATCACGGCCGTGGCTCGTGCAGGAGCCCCCAGATCTGCTCCATTTGCAGCGACGCTGGCCACTTCTTCAGGGACTGCACGGACAAATCCAACTTAAAGTGTATCAACTGCAGCGGGCCTCACATGGCTGTTAGTAATACTTATCCAGTTAAAGCTGCAAAAATTCAAGAGGGCAAAGACAAAATCAGCGGCAAAACAACTTATGCTACAGTAACTGCACTCCTAATCCCAGATCTACTCAGCCACAGCAGAGAAAATCTCTCCAGGGTCCTCAACTCAGGACTCTTTTTACAGATTTACTTAACTCTGATGAAATGTTAAATGTATTTACCAAAACTTTGCTTGACCTTATTAAAAACAAGGAAGCTAATGCCAGCATATCAACAAAGGCAATAAAAGAAACCTTAATTAGTAATCTAGGCACTTAGTAATGGATCTTGATGTTAGTATTAGTAGTCTTAATATCTTTCACTGGAATTCACGTAGTATCCTTTCCAAATTAGATCAATTAAAACATTTTATAACTTCTGATTGCACTAATATTGATGTAATTTTGCTTAATGAGACCTGGTTGGACTCATCCAAGTGTTTCAAGTTGCCAGGATACAAGATCATACGTCGTGATTCTGACCGTCCACATGGAGGCATTGCAGTAGCAGTTAAAGATAAGTATACTTTTAGTATGATAAACACTCCTTCTAATTACCACTTTCAGAACTTACTTCTATCTATGAATATTGGCTCCTTTTGTATTGAAATACTCTGTGTATACATTCCTCCTCCGCCTAATGGTAAATTTAATTTACAAATGTTATCTAATGTCTTTTCTAAAATTACTAGCCGAAATTACTTGCTCATAGGTGACTTTAATGCACATAATACTTCCTGTGGTTGTCGTCGTAATGATAGTGGAGGCAATAGTATTAGTAATTTTATAGATAAGTACAATTTAGTTTGTCTGAATGACTTCACTGAAACCACTTTTGCTCCGTTTGGCCAGCAAGGTAACACTTTAGATTTAGTTTTTTCTTCTCCAGCTGTAAGCTCTAGCTGCTCGTTTTCTGTCCACAGCGACCTTTTAAGTAGTAACCATTTTCCTATTTTAATTAAAGTTATTTATAATTGTGAAGACTCTGCTCCTCCACAATGCTCTGATATTTTCTCTGATCCTGTCAATTGTCCACCTAATCTTTATATCAAACATAAACTTTAATAAAATTAACTGGGAAACATTTTCTAAATTACGTACTGAAAGATTTTCTTCTTATGAACTAGCATTCGATCCGTTAGATAGCTACAACTTTATACAGATTTTATGTGACATATTGTTGACATTCCCCAAAAAATCTTTTAGTTGCCATACTAAAAAACGAAAAGCTCTTATTTGGTGGAATGACTTGTATTCTCAGGCCGTTAACCAATCTAAATCATCATTGCTTTCTTATAAAAGATGTCCTACATTAGAAAATTATATTATTTATAAAAAAATTGATGCTAGGAAAAAAAGAATTATTTCCGAACAAAAACTATTATCTTGGATTAAAATTTGTTCTTCATTCAACCGATTGACTCCTTTGCAACGAATTTGGGACCATGTTAAAAGATTTAAGTTTGCAAAATTAAATAATAACAGTTCTAGATCAAAATTTTTAGAAGATCCATCTAACGCTCATGATTTTTTAGATAGAATTGCCTCATCAAATTGCGAAGTCGTAGATTTAAATTCCTTAGAATTATATTTTGTCTCTGAAGGCTCCGAAACAGCTCAATGGATTCTTAACCACTTCGAATTATATGAATTCGAAGCTTCTTTGGACAACAAAAAGAATACTTCTCCTGGCCCTGATTTTATTCCTTACCTTGTCATTAAAAACTTGCCTGTTAGTGTGAAACAAATCCTTTTGGAAATTTACAACCAACTTTGGTTACACAAAGTAATTCCGCCTATCTGGAAACTTCAGTTTGTAGTTCCTATTTTAAAACCAAATAAAGATTCAAATAGTTTAGATGCTTATCGTCCCATTTCTTTTACTTCATGTTTAGCTAAGTTATTTGAAACTATGTATGTTAAAGAATCGAATCGAATGGTACATTGAACATAACTCTCTGATTCCAGAATATCAATTTGGATTCCGCAAGGGAAAAAATACTACGTATAACTTGGGTTGCTTATTAGGCGATATCAGGAACAACGTGACGAATAATAAATTAACTTTAACTGTCTTCCTAGACGTTAAAGGGGCTTTTGATAACATCAACCATAATTACTTTATTAAAAGTTTACACAAGCTTGGCATTCCTGGTCCTGTTTTGTATTGGATTTTTAATTTTCTAAATGATCGTAAAGTCACACTAAAAATTAAGAACAACTTGTATGGACCCAAATCTACATTCAAAGGTACTCCACAAGGATCTGTTATATCTCCCTTAGTTTTTATTCTGAGTCTTGTTGACTTTATGAAACACATTCCGTCTTCTGTGAGATATTCCTTCTACGCGGATGACTTAGTTTTATATTTAGATTGTAATGATATTTTGGCAGGTGAAAATATAATGAATCAATGTTTAATTACCTTGTATAACTTACTGTTTAACCATCTTAAACTTGAAGTAAATGTAGAAAAGAGTTCTGTTATGATTTTTAGTCAAAGTTGTTTGTACCGTCTAAAAATATATTTTAACAACAAGTTATTGTTATTACCATTTAGTACTTCTGAACGATATTTAGGCATTATATTAGATCCTGAATTATCCTGGGCTGCACATATTGCGTACATCTGTAAAAAGGCAGAGCTTCGGATAAACGTCCTTAAGTCATTAGTAGGAGTCAGTTGGGGCTCAGACCCCAAAATATTGAAAACCTTGTACATTTCTATGGTGCGTAGTCAATTTGATTATGGTTGTATCTTTTACGCTAATGCGTCTAGTCACTTACTCCGAAAGTTAGATGTCATTCAGAATAGAGCTTTACGTATTGTTACTGGTGCTATGATATCTTCTCCTATCAATTCTTTAGAAGTTGAGGCTGGGGTTCCGCCACTTTTTATAAGAAGAACTTACCTTATTGACAAGTTTTGTCTTACATTGGCCAGTCGTGATAACGTTCTCGTCAGCCGGTATCTGGAAGGTTTTACTATCCCCAATTATAATTTGTCTTTAACGCCTTTTAATAATACTATTAGTGAATCAGTTTCATATCTTAATTTTGAATTTCAAGATACTGTATTTTGGCACTCTCTACTACCCTGTTTCACTCATAATTTCCAGTGTTTTTTGATGGATATTCCGATTACTATTATAAAATTTAATTCTAAGTTCGAATTTTACGAGTTTTTGAATAATAAGCCAGATTATATTAAGATTTATACCGATGGGTCTAAAACCAATGATCGTACTAGTTTTGCTTTCTATGATTCTTATGCTAGATTAGGTAAAGTGTTTTCATGTAGCAATTACTTTTCTATATATTCAGCTGAAATTTTAGCTATTATTCATACTCTTTTGTATATTAAACGTAATGCTTTTTCTGGTTGCAAATACTTGATTTTGTCTGATTCTATGAGTGCTCTTCAAGCGCTCTCCGCAAAATAGATTAAAGCAAATGTTAATTATTTAATTTATGAGTTAAGAAAGTTATTTGATGAACTTATTGAATGTAATATTAATGTAGAGTTTTGTTGGGTTCCTGGTCATTCAGGTGTATTTGGTAATGATATAGTTGATTCTCTTGCCAGACATGTAGTGAATGCTGACATTTGTAACTTTAAAGTGCCTCATACTGATTTGTGCAAACCTCTTAAAGATTATATGTAAAAACGTTGGAAGTGTTCTCTAGCCAGTTCTAGAAATACCAAAGGGAAATGGCTGGCTGAGATTCAGTCTGACCCTTCATCAACCGCATGGTTTGAAAAAATGGGAAATATCTACTTAGGTAGAGAGTTTATAAAATGTTTGTGCAGACTGCGCATCGGCCATTGTCATTTCCCAGTTCATCTTTTTAGGTTAAAATTTTCTGATAACCCTGCTTGTAATTTCTATACAGATGTTAATTGTGATTTAAATCATTTATTTTTCCATTGCCCACGTTTTAATTTGCAAAGATTATTATTTATTGGTCTAAGTAATGAAATTTTAAAAGATAAGAAATTTCCAAAGAATGTGCAAGAGCTTTTAAAACATTTTGAATTGTACAATATTATTTTTAATTTTGTTAAAAGTACTTTCGGTATTTTATAGTAATTGAATATATTTGAGTTAGTGTTAATAATATGAAATTGTTTAAGTTAGTATAAGTAGTTAAAGTTGATTTGATTGTATGTTTTTGTTTTAACTTTAAGGTCATTTCTGTGTTTTAAGTTTCTATGTAATTGTATTTCTTTTGATGCTCATGGCCCTGGTAGCCAAAGCACTAATAAATAAATAAAAAATAAAAAATTAAACATCTTGACAGGTACATTACAGGGGATGGTTATTTTAAAAAATAATTATAATATATTTTTTTGTTCGGTAAATGAAAACAAAAAAATGATATACAAAGGTTCCTTAATTACAGTTAAAAGTTAATTGTTTCAATGTAATGTATTATCTCTTAAAATATCCCTGACTAATTTGTTAGCACCTTATATATAAGCTAACAACTGGCCTATGCTCGTGACTTTGTTAAATGAATATTAGAAGATCAAAATGAAAAAAATGTGACTGATTGTGATTGCCACCTTTCTACGGCAACTGTTGACTTATACGAAAAATTGCGAGAGATTAGATTTAGATTCTCAATAGTATTACAATGTTTTCATCAATTTATTTATCGTATGGCTACATGTCACTGGTATAGGCATATCTTCCCTGGGATAGTAGTAGCGGAAAGCAGATGATAAAGAAAATTCAGTGAGTGCTGCGAGGTCCAGATGGGACAGTGCAGCTGCCAAGTTTGTTACTCTTTTAGCACCACCCAGCATCACGTGTAGGGTTGTCTAAGGTGTTTCCTACGGACGCATAGTAACATTGCTCCCCCAATATAATCAATGCATACATACTGAGATCGTCAAGGTAGGTATACTAGATATACATTTTACACGTTTCACAAAAAGAAATTATATAATTCTAATTAATGTCAATTCAAAGTCCAATAATTTGTTCATTTATAATATAATAGTCAATAAAAATGATGAAATTAGAACACAGAATCGGCAAGAACCGATTTTTACTGGATATCTGGAACTGGATTCATTATTTTCCTGGATTTACTCACGTCACGGACTTTAATCGTTGTGCCATTTACGGTTCAAGCCGTTTTCTTTTGTTTTATACATACTCTATGAAATGTGCAATGAAAAGTGAACCCGAATGGCTCAACAATTAAAGTCCGTGAACGCACAAAGCCCGGACTCGGGTATGTCCTTAAACTACGTCCGGACACGGGTATGTCTTTTTTTTTTTTTTTTTATACCACGACGGTGGCAAACAAGCATACGGCCCGCCTGATGGTAAGCAGTTACCGTAGCCTATGGACGCCTGCAACCCCAGAGGATTCACATGCGCGTTGCCTACCCTTTAAGAACCTATACACTCCTTTTTTGAAGAACCTCATACTGTAGCCCGCTGGGAAAACCTCGGCAGGGAGTTCATTCCACAGTCGCAGCGTTCGTGGGAGGAAATTCCTCTTAAACCGTACAGTGCGCGACCCATTAGGCTCCAGGGTGTGAGGATGAACACCCTGCCGGCGGCGAGCGGTGCGGTGATAAAAAGCTGCCGTGGGCATCATATCAAACTTCTTCAGAGCACAACCCATTGTACAAGCGATAGAACACACATAAGGAGGCAAAGTCAAAGGCAAAGTCCTTAAACTACGTGCGGACACGGGTATGTCTTTAAATTACCTCCAAACGCGGGTATAACTTTAAATGACGTCCGGACACGGGTATGTCCTTAAACTACGTCCGGACACGGGTATGTCTTTAAATTACCTCCGAACACGGGTGTGTCCTTAAAGTACGTCCAAAAAAGAGGTATGGGTATTGCGAATGTCATCTCGCTATGTGAGGTAGGGCATAGCACAGCGAATGTCACCTCGGTCAAATCTGGAGCAGAGCCAGACTGGGGAAGTACCTCCACCTTACAGAAAACCACAGCCAAATAACACTAGACCCTACTCATAATTGTGTTTCTGCTGGTGAGTAAGATTGCCCAAGAGCTCAAAGAGGACCCAGTGTGTTGACGATGAGGGACCCTCTTGTTCCTTTAGCCGTCAACACAGTGAATACTCTTTTTTGTAAAGGGTCGGCAACGCGTATGTGACACCTCTGTCATTGCAGGAGTCCATAGGCTACGGTAGCTGCTTACCATCAGGCGGGCCTTATGCTTATTTGAAAAAATAAAACAAAAGCACGACCAACACCGTTAAAGGCAGAACCTTGAATTGAAACCATCATAGAACTCCACAAAGAAATCATTTCTAAAAATTCAATCCCTTAGTGGGTGAAAATGGGGCTTAAAGTTTTTAACTACCACCACACTGCGAGCGGGTGAAAGCTACCTAACTATTTATAAAACCCGAAGGACACTCTAAAAGCCCGCGGCCGCGGCATTAACTTTACATTAAACTCTAAAGTTTTCGTCACCTAGGAATACATGTTAGTGTGTTACGTAAGTACAGTCGGCAGAAGAAGTAGCGTAGGGAGTGATTGTTAAAATGCCCCGTATACGCTCTTATTATATTAAGGGGCCCTACACGTTTCCCTCTTCCCTTCACTGGGCCCTTTTTCTGCATTATCTTCTCCGCTACCCAAAGGTTGTCTGGAAGAGATCGCTCATTAGCGAAAAGACCGCCTGTTATTTGCCTCTTTTTATCATGTTCTTTTTCTACTGTGCTGTTTTTTTTAGGTGTACAATAAAGCTTTAATTCATTATTAAATATGAAATATGATAAAACATGTTGAATTCTGTCAAAAAATTTAAAATCTATTGAAACGTTTCAAAGAGGCTTAGATTTTTTAAGGTACTAAATTAAATAAAACAATAACACCATTCGATTTCTCACATATTATTCTAAAATAAATTGACGGGCAATCATGTACAGAAACGCAATATTTCACTGTCAAAACAGAAATTTTATATTTTTTCCATACTTTAAACAAGGCGACTATGTGACGTGACTTCACTGTTGCATATCACTTTGTTAGGAGCGTTTTGAAAAACAAAAGCGAATCTTAGATTTTGAATCTCATTTCTGACTTTTGTGTTGCTCTTACGCAATAGGCATGGTGAATTTTTTTCATGTATGGTATCAATCGATTTGTTTTGTTGTGAGGATCAAATGTCTATATGGGGCCAATTGCGTTAAAGGAACACAAAAGTCAGAAATGAGACTTAAAGTCCGAGATTTGCATTTGTTTCTCAAGACGCTCCGGACTAACAAAATGACGTGCAAAAGTGACGTCACGATCACATAGTCGCCTTGTTTAAAGTATGGAAAAATTATGAAATTGCTATTTTTAAATTGAAATGTTGCGTTTATGTATATGATTGCTGTACAATTTATTTTACAGTAAAATGTTAAAAATCGAATGGTATCATTGTTTTTTTTTTCATTTCGCACTTAAAAAAATCGTAAAATTTAGAAATTTTGCAGCTTGATATCTTTGAGCCACTTCAATAGAATTTATACATTTTCACTTTAGTTGGATATATTGATTATTTTGCATCCTATCAACTAAATTTTATTGCATAATTCAACATGTGTCATCATGCCTATTGGGCACATATAGACATTTAATGCTCACAATAAAACGAATCGTTTCATACCAAGCATTAAAAAAAATCATCATGCCTATTTAGGGGAACCGGGTACAGCGCCATCTCGTAACAAAATGAGATGTATTTCTCTTACACTCGCGTTCAAAAAGAGAGGAACTTAATTTAACTGTCCGTGTAGTCTGTCCCTTAATGATACGCGTAAAGTCGTGTTAAGATCCGTTGAGGTACTTCTACTGCCGACTGTACATTCATATAAGTAACATGTTCTTGTAAATGAATATATGATTTTAACATCCAATATTATAAACTAACTTTGAATATATCTTTGAAATTGTATTTATTACTATTATATCTCTAATTGACATAAATGTATTTCATTATTTATTCTTAGTTATTATCGTTTTGTGAAAAAATGTATCAATCAATAATAGTACATTACTGCAGAGGCCGTGAAGTAAGGGATTTAAGGAGGAGATTGCGGTAGACGGCCGAGTCGTAGACGAGGCCGGATAAAGCGAGTCCTGCAATCCCTGTTCCGGCCAAGGATTGTATAGTGCTTTTCTAAAACAATCTAAGAAAATATTATAATTAAAATAGCTACTAAGTAATCAAGTAAATAAGTTTAAATTGACGCCTTTTTAATTTTTTAAACTTGACATTTGAAAAAGCTATTCGAGCACCATGTTTAACCGCTTATTTTAGTACCATAGATTTTGTTTTTTCTTTTTTAATTTTAATGTCGCAAGTATACTTACAGAGAGAGTGGTCGTTGGCTGTATGTAATATTTCCTCTGTCAGTCTAACCTTAGTGAGCAAATTTAAAAAGTTAGAGCAGCGGACAATAATGTACGTTTCATACTAACTCCCTACATTACTTCTTTCTTCATTGGCCTAAGGCCAAGAAGTAATGTAAGGAGCCATAAATGAGCAACATCATGTCTTCATTTCGTGACATTAACGCATACATTTCGGAGTATGTTTGAGAAAAATATGTTTATTTACACTACATTGATGATCGTAATATAAATTTGTATAGATTAGGCTAAGACCGTTCTGTACTATAATTTATTATTATAAAATAGTAAATCTCAAATCTAAACCATACTGAGTTATAATATAAACGTCGTTATTGCGGGAGCAAAAACGATTTAACGTACTCAAAGATTATGACAAATAAGAAATAAAAGAAGTAACAGTAGTCTCCGGACGTTTGTACCTACGAGTACAAAATGTATCGATATTTTTTCTAACTAACCTTCGTATTTGACTTGATTATAGTACATACTTAACTTAAAAAGATTAGCCACGCAATCCTAACGACAATCTCTTCAGTTACCTGTTCTTCAAAACATTTTTCATTCGTGATCGATTTGTGTGGACTTGTAAATAAAGGATTATTTTAGTCACACGAACAGTTTTTTTCTCTCAATAATCAACGTTACTCATTATTTTCATTAAAAAAATCTTCTGTGAAACGAAATTTCAATTCAAAAAGACGCACTTTAACGAACGTAGAAAAGGAGCAAGACGAGATTGATTGATCATTTCTAGCAAAAACATTGTTAAATATCAAGGATGATTAAGACATGTTTAATGAATCCAAGGCGTCCATATAATGCCTATTTCAATGGTCGGTAAAGTTGTTCGATATTGTGACATTGCTATTAACTTTATGTAGGAGTCAATTTCATTTTCAGTTTCAGGAAAAATTATGACATTACGATTAAGCTTGCATGAAAAATTATACTGTAATATTAATGTTCGAATTATAACTCGCCTGGAAAATATGGAGTATCATAAAATCAATTAGTAGTTATGTCTTAATTCTCTTAGATTTGGTGCAGTTCGGGAAGGAGAATTTAGTGTTGAAATAAATACCGAAAACTAGCTTTCTTTCAAGTGGCTTTTCTTAATAATATGCCTTTTCTTTCAAACATTGAGATAGTAATTCATTTGAAATATAGATAATACTATTTTCCAATAAATTTTGGATCCTAAAAATCTAACCTCGAATTTATAGATGTTAGTGTATGTAGCAGAAAACAAATGATAAAGTAAAATCTAATTCCTTGATCGAAATAGGCGTTGAAGGTAACACGGTTTATTATAAGACCGAATAAAAATAATAGTTATTTTGGAAGATTTGGTTAAGAACAGTATTGTGTCATAAACACGAGAATATTTACTTCTAAGTACAAATAAATGTTTTCATTCGATAAACAATATAGTCCTCTTAGGAAATCTAATTGATATTTATTAGAAATATATGAGTTTTAATAATTATTGGTAAAAATCGACCATGCGGCTACATTGAATTTGCTTTCGTTTCCTATAGAAACACTATTGTATGTATATTTCATTATCATATATATATTCCCTATATTTTTAGCGTATTTATCCACATGTAGTTTCTAAGTTTTATTCAGCAATTTACCAGAAAATCCTGAAATTGTAATTATCAATTAATAATTTCACATAAATGCGGGTAGGAATAATCTTGCAGCGCGCGAGGTTAATCTTAACCCACCCGCATATTTGCTTAGATTTTCGCAGGCGATCGAGAAGCGGTGTGCAGACGACGAGTCAGGAGTTCACACGAATTTGAACCTTGTCTGTTAGACATTTATTTGGTTTTAGTATCTACAGGTTGGATTATCAACCTTATTATTAAGATAACTAGGTTCAATAGCGGAATCGGATGACTAATCTGTAAAATTTTTAAAGCGATGTTTGGATTAAAGCTAGAGAGGGGAATGTAGGTGATTGTGGGAGACAGGGTACGGAAATTATAAAAGCGGGTGGTAAGGTTCGAACTTAACTTAGTTAGAACGAGATTTCAAGACATCAGCATCTCTCAGCCAAGATCGAGGTCTACAACTTTATGTAAGTCCTTTTAAATATTTCACTTTTATCTTAATAGTTTGTCGTGTACTAGCATTTTACAATATCTTTACTAGTGAAGCGTACGAATATTATAATAACGGTCAATACCTTTCTTTTATTAATTGAGTTATTTGGGGACTAATATTACAGGCGTTACGCTTATTTACCTGCAGTGAGTGTTAGAATAAGGAGGGATATATTATTAATCCACATTTGTAAATATTTTAGCTGTGTTTGGGTTTACAATGAAGTAGGGATCTGCATTTAAGTATATTAGGTACTATTTGAACTATTACTGAGTGAGCGAAGCGAAGCACTATTCCGCTGTGCCTAGAGCCGTCCGTATGTCTAATCTAAATAAATACTTATATGTTTTGATTATTTATTGAGTGTGGAATTGAAATACAATATTCGTCTTCTTTCATAAACGATTCTTAAATCGTATGGACGTTTTAACATAGGTTTAAACTCCGAGCAATGATTTAGTATTTGAGTTATTGCTTGATGTAGGGTATTACTCGTATTTGACTTGGGTTTCAAACACATATTAACACAGCAAATAAATAATAGTATTTTGCATTTCTGTCGAACTCGTTTTCGTGAGGAAACCATTTTACTATTTGATGATATTCTATTTATTTCTATTCTACTATATAGGCTGATAGCTTATATTCGAACCAGGTTCTTCAATGGCCTGTGTTTGTGGTTTATTTTAACATTGAACCTTTTACATTTTACTATATATGACTGTGTGTATTTATGTGTGCGTATTTTATTTTTACAATACCTAACTATTCAGGATACGTAATATTTATTCTCCGTAGTAGTATATATATTTACTGTTGACGTGTCGAATAGGTTCTAGTTTGAGAGTACCAAGCCATATTTTATCTAAGTAGATTTTAATACAGTTTTTCGGGTAACTACGTTCTATATGTTAACTATTTCTTTCTACTACCTTATAAATATAAATATATAGTTTTAATGCAACGTTTAAGATAGGTTCGATCTTTTAAATGTTAATTGTCGATGTCGGTTAACTATTGGCCATGGTTAAACGATATCGCGTAATATGTATGTACTTCCATGTAACACTTTAGTAATTATATAAGGGATAAGATGCTGGATTTCTAGCGTAGAGATTTATTCCATGTAGAATGCTTATCTGGTGTTTTCTTGGTGGCAACGGGGAATACTATGTGAAGCCCAACGCGCACTGTATCACCCATGGTTCACTTGAACATATGACGCGCATTACAGCATGTACTTACAGAGGTTTATTGCCATGTAAGTGCGCCATTAGCGTACTAGGTGTTCTTAGTAATATCCGGTCTCGTGCAGTGATGACGGTACGGTGAGGGTCTTACACGTCAAGATAACTCAGATTTGCTTATTAACGATGGTAGGTACTTGCTGTTTACTTATTAAATTCTATATACCATATATAGATGTACCGTCGCAATGTAGTCGTTATTTGCATATGTGGTGTGGAGGAATTGGCGGTTATCTGTCAACTATACATTGATGTATGAAGCGACACTCTAGGCTACTGGCCCGGTCGCACACTTGGATCATTACAAATGCTCAGAACGCACAAACACTCATCAGGTCTGTAGGCCACTGGCCGTGGACAATATATATTACCAGATCCATCAAGCTTCGAATCGTAGTCGTACTGGTCGTAGTTCCACCGTTGGAAGACGGAACCGTAAAAACTGACATGCCACATATTTTGTACTGGCGTACTTCGCCAATAATCACTACGTTGGAAGTCCAGCAATCCTCCTTACATATATTTTGTTGTAAATACAACTATTTAACAAACAACGACATACCTATTTAATCAATCATAATAATTCTAGTGTAATTTTAATATTCAATTTGACTATTTATTAGAGTCTGTTAATTAGGGTATATTTATATGATGCTTCTTATTCTATTTTTAACGGCAACAGTTAATATGCTAACCTATCATTGTCTGTTTTATTTATATTCCATTAGATTTAAGTTAGGAATTATATGTATTTTAAATATTGCGGTTATTTCTCACCTTATCGAAAAGGACTTGCGGTAACTACACACACAACGTTGGGTTTCCACTAGCTTTCACGAACGTCTTGGCCAAACTGCGTATCAGAGCAAGCTACTGTATAGATAGTTTATTGATTAATGTATTTGATATTATAATTACGTTACTTATTTTACTGTAATACGGCGCGAAGGTTTTTTGCTTCGTTAGTTTCGTTTTTACCTTCGCAAAGCCTAGGAATCGGAAACTAACACCTAATGACGTCTGAAAAGAGAGCATTAGGGGTAATTAGTCAGTGTTTCGCTTTTCAATAACAAAAATCCAAAATTAAAACTTAAATAAATAATTTTCTTTTCAACCTTCAATCTTTTGTTTGATTTTCTTTCCCTGTAGTAAGTTCCTTTAGGTAGGTATTTATATTTACAGAAATTTCAGCCTGAAGCTCGAGGTAAGTAAGCTTAGTAGGCTCTTGTTTAGAAAGCCTTCGAGTATTAAGCTTTAGGGTAGACATTACACATGGATGGACAATGCCTACACAAAATCGCGTTCCTCGAACCTTCAGGCTATACGTCTGTTTTCGGTACTGAGTGCCACAGCGCCATCTGTTGAGTCTGGAGTCGAGTTATTCTTCAACACATTTGTTTTTTTTCCCGCGATAACGATGTATGAATATAAATAACTGATATATGAGTTCGTTTAATCACAAATACGATTTCATTTCATTTCATTTCATTGCATTTCATTGTGTATACAATAAATGTAAATAGTGTATAAATAAACATCAAACGGCTTCACTCACTTGTATTTAGTCACAAAAACTCAAATAAATAGTAAATATGTATGTTATGTATCCTAGAGGTTTAACTTTGGACTTAGTATTGATTGGAGCAACAGAACAAAACTTATCTATTTGTAATAACGGGACTTAACCGCGTATACATTTGTAAAAATTACCTTCGACGTTCCGAGGACGACATTGTCCCCGTGGTCCCGAATAAAGACTCAAAACAAAACTAAACAGAACAAAACTAAACTTAGGTCACCTAGCAGAGCTAATTATTATAGGCTGAAAACACCCGATGATCTTCAAATTGACTTTACTCAAACTTACATCAATATTTTATATTTCTCAATTAATGAGTAGTTTTTTTTATTCATCATTTTGCAAAATTTGCAATCAGCTCCCATAATAATTCTAACACAGTGTTTCTTTTTCACTCGCGCTAAAAAATATAGGGATGGAATTTAGCTGTTGTCAACCCCTTAAAACAATTACATTATTCAAATGCAATACTAACTAACTGGAGAACTAATCAAACTAATTTAGGGCAGCAGTGAATAAGGAAGCTGCTGGTTCGATTCCAGGGGCCCATTTCTCAAAAGCTTGCAATTTGTAATACAAGCGGAAGACCATTCCAACCAAAAGGTGTCGAAAAGTGACATCCGCTTGTATTCAACAACAACAACAAGCTTTTGAGAAACGGGCCCCAGCTCTGGGCACCGGAGGCCATGTTCACTTTTTCATGCGTATATAGCATCTATATAGATTTAAAAATACTGAGCTATACTGCATTGAGATGGTTGGTAAAGAAATTGCCCTGTTTTAGTTTCTTGTAGAAGGTAGTTTGGTTTTGGATTATACCTAGTTATGGAAGGTGTCCATCCCCCGGGTATGCCGTGAGCAGCTTTGAGCGGGTTACTTAAGTATATTGTATTTTTAGGTTATTTGACTTTACATTCAGTTTTATTGTTAAGATATAACTTTATAGAATGTACATATACTTAGTTTAAAGGCCTCCTAGCCCAGTCGGTAGTGACACTGCCTACGAAGCAGGAGGTCCCGGGTTCGAATCCTGGTAAGGGCATTTATTTGTGTGTTTATCACAGATATTTTTACTTGAGTTATGGATGTTTTCTATGTATTTAAGTATTCATCAATATCTATCTATTATATATATCGTCGTCTAGTACCCACAACACAAGCCTTATTGAGCTTACTGTGGGACTAGATCGGTTTTGTAAGATTGTCCCATAATATTTATTTTATTTATTTATTTATTTTAGGGTTCCGTAGCCAAAACAGCAAAAAAGGAACCCTTCTAGTTTCGTCATGTCGGTCTGTCCGTTCGTCCGTCCGTATGTCACAGCCATTTTACTCGGAAACTATAGGACGAATCTTGATACAATTTTAACGTAAGGTGTATTTTGTATGCCGCTACTTAGTTCTGTAATAAAATTGCTGAAAAGAATATTTTTAGGGAGGGCACTCCATACATAACTAATTGTCAATTTTTTTAACCAAAAATCAACATGTTGCACATTAATCGATATGTCTTTAAAAATAACATTGAGGTTTGTTTAAACATTTTTTGATATAGTGAATATTTTTAGAAATAATCACCCCGTAGGTCAAAAAAATTGTGTCCCTCCCTGTAACTTTCCAACAGGAGATCCAGAAATATGAAAAAAAAATGAGAATCATCATTGTATACGTACTCTTTCAACAAAAACTGTCTTGCACATTATCGGTTAAGGAATTACTGAGTTATCTCCAAACAAACTTCTTTCATAGGTAGATACGATCCTTTGATATTGGTTTTTTCGATAGTAAGAACGGAGCCCATTATGCGTGGTCCGACAAGCACTTGCCCGGGTTTTTTTTTCAGATGAGAAAAATCGTGCGATTACTGGAAAAACGATTAAAATATTCGCTATTTTGCATCTTATTGATTTCAGCGTATCACTAATAATGGAGAAAAACCGGCCAAGTACGTGTCGGACCACGCATAGGAGGGTTCCGTACCTTCAATGTAATAAGAACCAAACTAATACCAAAAGGTCGTATCTGATGCCTATGGAAGAAGTTTTTTGGAGATTACTGAGAAATGGCTGAACCGATAATGTTCAAAACAATTTTCATAGAAAGTATTATGATAAGGCGCATCTCTTCAATTTTTTTCATATTTTTTTGGGAGGGACACAATTTTTCTGACTTTCGAAGCGATTAATTATTTCAGAAAATATTCACTTAATTGGGTACTTTCCTGGGTAAAAAAAATATAATTCTATTTAGTCAGTCCGTTAGATTATCAAAAAATATTGGACACGTATTTTTTATTTTGTCAATCAAACAAAAATTGGTGAAAATATAGCCCGTTAAAGTTCCGCCTGACGTCACATTTCAGTACAATTTTTAGTATAATGTGACGTCACGCGGAACTTTAACGGGCTATATCTTCACCAATTTTTGTTTGCTTACAAAATAAAAAATACGTGTACAATATTTTTTGATAATCTAACTGACGGACTAAATGTTTTTTTTAGGAAAGTAGCAAATTACAAAATGGTCAAAGAAAACTTAATTTTATTTTTAAAGACCTATCGATTGACGCGTCACATGTTGATATTTGGTTAAAAAAATATTTTAAATTTAGTTACATGTATTCCTCCCGAAATTTTTTTTTTTCAAATTTAACTACATATTTAAGTAGCGGCATACAAAATACACCTTATGTGTAAATTTTATTCAGATACGTCGTATAGTTTCCGAGTAAAATGGCTGTGACATACGGACGGGCAGACAGACAGACAGACATGACGAATCCAAAAGGGTTCCGTTTTTTGCCATTTGGCTACGGAACCCTAAAAAGTAGTCTCGTTTAAATTTTTCCCTGATATGGCTGAAAAAAATAAAAATACGTTGGCGAAATCCAATATTTTTCTATTCTGAAAAAAAAACGAGGTAAGTATAGCAAGAGGTAAAGTAGGTACTTACTTTGACGCTTGCTTAACATTTTATTCACCTTACTACTTATAAATAAATTTCATACAAGGCTTGAACTAAGTATTTCTACTATTCCACGCCTAGCCAACGCCGCTCGAAGGTTTGTACAGATGTTGCCAGATGTTGACAAATTCTTTTTTTTGCGTGCATTGTAATACAAATCCCATAAAACAAAAATAATGACAGGTACAACCTACGCTGGCACCACCTTTGACAGTTTCCTTCCCCATTAACACGACTGAAGCCCGGACAACAATGCCTCTCAACTCCTAACGCATAAAGCCCAGAGCTTTTGAACGGCGCGTCAACTTTTGCCGGACTTTTCTTTTCTGCCTGCGTGTGGCGATAGCCCGAATTTTTATATTTTTATAGATTTATAACAATGAAATCTCAATGAGATTGTATTCCTAATGAAATGACAATAGATTATAACGTTAGTTAAGTTCATACCTATACTATCATTGGTTAACGGCATATTACTAGTTTTCTAGTAACTCCCTCTGCTTTTGATGTTATTCTTGAAAGTTCTTTAAATATGTGTATATTGTTCTTATCATAATATTTGGTCCCATTTGGAGGAAAGCATAAAAAATGGCATGCATGCCCCTTGAAAAAGCTCGTCCAGTGGTAGTTGCAAAGTTAAAATACCTTTATCTACACCAATATCATAAATCCTCTATTCTGCGTTCGGAAACCGTATGTAATTACCCCCATTATTGCAACCAGTAACGTAACATCAATGTATTATCTGTGACAGTGTGGTAAAAACGTATGAAAATTCATTACCTACGGTAACGTAATGAGAATCTGCCCTGCTTTCCGACCGCCGGCACGCGCCCGCCCGACCGCCGGCACAATCGAGTTGGTCATGGCGGTGCAATGGCGGCCATTCTAATGGTTTCCGAACAATTTCATTTAGGACTTATAATATGTGTGTAGATAAAGCATTGTATGCAACTGTACGTAATTAGGCATTAAAACACTCGTGCACACTCATATTTTAAGGACCCTTATTCCGTAACAGTTACATCAAATACTATTCCAGAGCAAAGTATTAGTTAACTACCCAAACACGTTTATGGCCACTTTTCTTCCATTAAATTTTCAATCCAACCCCATTGTCCCGCAGTTGACTGAACCAAATCGATATTGTCAAAATAACTAAAAACGCGACGTCACTGTCTGAGCATTTACCTTCTTTTCATTTGTGGGCCTAAAATTCAAAGGTGCGCTACAAAAGACGAAAACAAAGACGCGCCGAGCAGCATTATTGTAGGGAATGATAGCGTATTGAATAGACCTGTTTATTTTTGTGTCAGGCGCAGAAGAATAAAGGGCGAAATGTACTATAAAAATATGATACAAGGGCTGCTATTTATATATCCGGAAACCGGGATTACAATCTTCTTAAATAGCATATTTGACCTCCATGGTAAAATTTGAACTTTTTTAAGTACTGGCCGGTATATTTTTTCTTTCTTATTAACGCTCGTGTTTTGTTTTTGACGGGTTTTAAATGTCATCGCAGCAAGAATGGAACTCACTCGTGAAAATATTCGTGCTATGATTTATTATGATTTTCGGCGTGGTTTAACGCAACATCAGTGCATAGATCAACTAACTTCAACTTTTGGTGATGAAGCCCCATCTAAAACTACTGTGTATCACTGGTTTAGTGAGTTCAATCGTGGACGTAGTATGCTTACGGACGAAGTTAAGGCAGGTCGCCCGAAACCGGTCGTTGTACAACAAAATATCGAGGCTGTGCGAAAACTTATAATGGACGACCGACATGTGACGTACCGCGAGATAGAGGCGACTCTGGGTATTTCTATGACCAGCATTAATAGCATATTACATAATTATTTGGCTGTAAAAAAAATTTGTTCGCGTTGGATACCCCACAACTTAACAAAAGAGCAAAAAGATGCTCGCGTCGAATGGTGCAATAAAATGTTAAAAAAATATAACCGTGGTGACTCAAAAGCCGTTTATAACATCTATACAGGTGACGAATCCTGGATCTATGCATACGATCCCGAAACGAAGCAACAATCAACGGTATGGGTGTTTCAAAATGAGCCGAACCCTACGAAAGTTACTCGTGCAAAAAGTACATTGAAACAAATGGTGGCCTGCTTCTTCGGTATTAATGGCCATGTAGCTACAGTGCCACTAGAAAACCGTAGAACGGTTAATTCAGAGTGGTACACGACCATTTGCTTACCGGAAGTATTTGAACAAATTCGTAAAACTAACCAGCGACGAAGAATCATTCTTCATCATGACAATGCCAGCTGTCATACGTCACGCGAAACAACTCTATTTTTGGAGGGCCAAATGTGGAATTAACGGGTCATCCGCCGTACAGCCCTGACTTGGCACCCAACGATTTTTATTTATTTCCAAATATAAAGAATAAATTACGCGGTCAACGATTTTCGACCGCTGAAGATGCTGTCGACGCATTCAAACAACACGTTATGGAGGTACCTCAGGCGGAGTGGCAGAAGTGCTTTAAAAATTGGTTCACGCGAGTGCAAAAGTGCATAGATCATCAAAGGGAATACTTTGAAAAACAATAAAACCATTTTCAGCCGTGTACGTTTGTTTGTTTTTTTGTTTCCGGATATATAAGTAGCAACCCTCGTATGGCGCTCACTTTCGCTTAAAAGATTATGATGTAAGAATGAGGTTTTGTTTTTAAAAATACACCTTTTTAACGTGAACCCTTTTATCACTTATCTTATCGTGTAAGGTTCCGTGTTATTGTACAGTTCAGTCTGCCTGTTGTATACTTGTGTTTTTCTTTTTTTTGTTGCGATCAAATGAAAAATATAGTAAAATAAATTTCAGAAATTTAAAATAATTTATATTTACAAGAAAACTTGCAAATGTACACCTAGATTCAAAATTGCATGGACACATTATGAATGAATCCATTCCACAAAGTCGCTTTCCGGTGTCTGTCCCTATGTATGCTTAGATCTTTAAAACTACGCAACGGATTTTGATGCGGTTTTTTTTAGTGATTCAAGAGGAAGGTTTATATGTATAATACATACATGGATAATATAGTAGAGAAACACTGATTATTGTAGAGGTTTCTAATGTGTCGTAAATAAACACATTTTTTGCGCTTACATTGCAAACGCTGGCTTAAACCCTACGAGATAGATCAAAATAATGTACTACAGTATTGTAGACCTTAAAAAGGTCTACAAAAAAAGTCCCGTGCGAAGCCGGAGCGGGTCGCTAGTCATTCAATAAATTTGTCTTCAAGTATTTCTCATTACATCAAAATAGCTCGTTTCGCAAACGAGTAGTATGCATACGAGCCTCAACTACTCCCTGGAGCTCTTCGTGAGGGTAGTATAAAGTTGCACTCTTAAATGGAATGCGAGTCGGGCCCCAAGGGTCCATGCTAGGTTGGACTGTTTTTCTGCCTACTTGCGTACCTATTAGTAAAACAGCGAGTGAAACAAAGAATGAAAATATTATGTGGATTTATATTCATGCTTAATTTTAGTCCCATTTACTTACACTTAACACTAGTCAACGTGTAAATGGGCCTTTATACACATTGATTAGTGTTACGTACGAGTCCATACATTTTCTACTTGTGTTTAGTTACAAATGTATGACCTCGCACTTAACACTATTCAAAGTGTAAATGGGCCTTTAGTAACAAATGTATGAACTCGCACTAACACTAATCAATGTGTAAATGGGCCTTTAGTAACAAATGTATGACCTCGCACCTTAACACTAATCAATGTGTAAATGGGCCTTTAGTAACAAATGTGTGAACTCGCACTTAAGACTAATCAATGTGTAAATGGGCCATTAAGCAAACTTAAAGCGACATGGCGGGATGACTTGGATGCATTCAGTAAAGAGTGGTTGAAATTTTTAACATGGAGAAAAAGATGGGATGGCTTTGCCCAACATTGAGACACCAAATAAGTCAACAAAAAAATGAGTCTTTTGGCGTATAAGGTCACTTTCTTGGGAAGGAGTCAAATTTTAAGAAAACACTTTCGTAATGTAGGTCATTTTCTTACGAGTCCATAGTCTGAGAACGTCAATTGAAGCACTTCAGTTTCTAACAGTGGCGGAGCGGGCGTAGAACTCGACCGTTGCCGACCTTTTGAAACGAGCGAAGTGAAGTTCTTACAAACAACTTCGGACGTCTCGGCATTTCGATGGCTTTTTGATTTTAACGGTTTGTTCCTCGATAACTTTAGTAAAGTGTTTCTGATTTTTATAAAATATGTTAGGGTTGTAGCAGAGATACATATATTTTAAGAGTTCAAATATGATCAGGATTGATCAAGGGGTTGTGGAGCTAGAAGGCGAAAAAAAATCTTTAGAAGGGTCTTGTTATATTGGTCTTTTCGTTTGCAAGTAAACCGCGAGTTCTGAGTTCGAGGCGGACTACTAGTAAAATAAAAGAGGATTCACTGTGTTGACAGCTAAAGGGACAAGAGAGTCCCCCGTCGTAAACACAACTGCATCCTCGTTGAGCTCTCTGACAACCTTACTCACCCGCAGGAACACAACGCGATGATTAGGGTCTGACGCTATTTGTCTGTGTTTCTGTAAGATGGAGGTACTTCTTCAGTCAGTCTTCAGATTTGAGCGAGATGACATTCGCTGTGTCACCTCTCTTACAAATTTGTATTTTTTTTTGTGGAAATAAATGGCTTATATAATTATGTCTTTCCCGATCACGGAACAATGGTGCTCCGGACCTTTGGGAGGCGTATACGGAGCCGAAGCCTACGCGCAGAGGCCCTTTCGACAAATTAATGAAAAGTGAGAGGTACACTATGGTACACTAAGGCGGATGATGGCCCTGCCCGTGTCATGGGAGGCACGCAAAGACAGCACTCGCCATGGTGTAAGGACTATTGAGAGTTAATGGCGTCTAAAATGGGCTATTGGATGAAGAACCGGACGCCTGCCTAATTTCCGGCAGACGGTGACTCGCTCTCCGCAAAAAAGCGACATCATAGATGGCTCAAGGGCAACACCGGTGCGGGGGCTGGGGGTAGAGAGATAGCTTGATGAAATACCCGGGTCCGAGTTTCTGAAAATGTCGCTATGAAGGTTGAAAGTCGAGCACCGCATAGTGTATTAAATGACCTGTGTAACAAAGTACGCTGCACTTCAATGACTAAGGCGGTTGTCACACTGCCGCCGCGTCTCGTTGCGAGACGCGGAGCAACGGACTCGCATGCGGAGACAACGCACCAACGTCCGAGTTTTCTTCGCATCTTCGTCCGGAGCTGCGATGCTCGACGTCCCGCGTTACTTCCGTCTCGCGTTAATTTCACATTCGAACGTTAAGGTGAAAATAGTTCCTATTTGTCGATAAAATGGACACGGAACTTATTCAGAACGCTGCGGTGATACTTTCAGTTTGGTTTTTGTACAATCGAGTCATAAAACGCAGAAGACACTGGGTACATCCCTATTTACAAACCAGACCTATAAATGGGTCTTTTGCTAGAGATTACCAAGATTTAAGGCAACACGAAGATTTTTTTTTTTAATTGCACCCGTATGTCAACCGCGTCATTTGATTATTTGCTAAACAAAATTGGAGTGATTATTACTGGCGCGGACACAAATTTTCGACGTTCTATTACAGCGCAAGAAAAGCCTTGGCTTACATTCAAGTAAGTAATAAAATAATCTACTACTTCAATCTTCAATTATACTTTTATAAGAATTCCTATATTATGATTAAACGAACGACTTTCAATTTCAAAAATAAACTTATAGACGTCGATATACATTGCGCCTACGTCCTTTCTTGCACTAAAATCCGTACGGCACTGTGTGACATACCCTGCGGCACGCACCACGTCTCCGTCCGAGCGCGCGAGTCGTCGTGCGTCTCGCTCCACCGCGCGTCGAGGCGGAGCCAGTGTGTCGTACCATGCGATTTTTCTATACAAAATCAAGATTCTACATACAAAGTTAACACGTTACCTGTGCAGCTAAGAACAGGAATTCACCCCACACGTGCAATTTTTTGATATATAGGTACACTCGATAGCCTGGCAACATTCTATAAAGTGCCTCTTTACCTAGTCTCAAATTATAATTTTTCATAGCCGATACGTGCAAGCAAGTTGACGTTGTTTAGCTCGTACGTGCAGATTTCAAATTGTCCTTATATTTAAATAGGGTCGTGCATCATATGTGCAGCATTCACGTATCATCAATACCTTCAAATGCTACACATGTGATGCATGCACAGGGAACGTGTTAAAACACGCATCAACGGACGCCGCTGCGAGATGCGGAGCAGTGTGACGACCGCCTAAGCAACATGAATATTGAAACTGACTGTAGCGCGCCCAGACGTTTTACGTTCTCCAACTGTGACTGCCTCTCTGACACAGCCCTTAACTGATCGCCAAGCGCAAGTGTAATAACCAGGGCCCGGAATTAGGTGAGCTAATAGTACATTACTTACCTAGGGCTGTAAAAAAAAGAAAGCCCGAAATCGCAGGTATTTGGGACCCGAGCCGCAGGCAAGGCTTTAAATATGCGATAGAGGGCTTTCTTTTTTACTGCCCGTGGTGAGTACACAATTTTACGTCCCCACCTGGCCATAATGCGAGTTTTACCGTAAGCGTAGCGAGCGGTAAAACTCACATTATGGCCAGGTGTGACGTAAAATACCTAAAGTTCGCGAGAGGACATAATATAGAGTGGTTACAACCGGATGAAAATAATATTTTATTTGGATTCCGGGTATTCGATATTCATCCGGGCACTGCAAGTAATAGTCGTAATGATGAAAAATGGTTACATTGCAGCCATAAAGTTAACATTATAATAATAAATCTGAAAATGTGACATATATTTTAAATTAGTAATCTGTTTTTTCCTATTCATTATCAATGCTTGTCAGAGTGGCGTATTAGCGTCAAAATAGTGAAAGCTACTAGTACTACTATAGTATATATAGAAAGATAAGGAAACAAGTACTTAGTATTAATCCAAATAAAATATTATTTTCATCCGGTTGTAACCACTCTATATTATGTCCTCTCGCGAACTTTAGGTATTTTAGCTCACCTAATTCCGGGCCCTGGTAATAACGCCCTATTTGCGTTGAATTTAACGCCAGATTTCTACTTGTGAATTTATACCACGAACCAATAAAATATATTGTATTGTTACAAAGAATCTATAAAAAGGGTAAAAGTCTTCAATCAAAATCACAATTCAAGGTTACCAAAGGTTTACCAAATTTTTTGAAATAATTAATAACATTTAAATTGAAATAATTAATAACACAACGTTACCATGGAGTTCTGTGCACAACGTGACACTTTTTCATGCATGCTACCGGTGTTCATCGAATTATAAGACGTGAATAATAAAATATTGATAGCTCTCCAAAACATAACAATGTAACATCCACACTCAAAATAATCCGATAGAAAATACTTCGGCGTGATATTCTAAACCAATAGTCCCTGAGTTGACGATAAATTAATAGTATTTTATGCAACAGTTGTATAAGAGGGGTCAAAAAAGGTGAGTGGCGTGGGTAACAATTTGAGCCGTAGGCGAATATTGTTAAGAAAAACGCCACGAACATTTTTTGACCTACTTATACGACGTTGCATACAACACTTTTTCTACGACTACACATAGTTTTACAAAAAATGCGAAATTGAACACTTCATGGATATTGCAGTTATTTTGTCAACATAATCAACAATAATTTAAGTTTCACCTTTTAAAACACTGTATTTCAAAAATACTAACACAAACACACACCATCGTTATTAAATCAATTATCAAAGAGCGACAGAGATTAGTAAAAATATATTATTTTCAAAGTTTGCAGTTTGCCATCACAAACGAAACGAATGGCAAACGTAAAAACTACAAAGTATGTCTGTGGTTCTTTTCATTTTTTCTTTTTTAAAGTTTTTTTTTTTTTTAAAATGCTACGTTTATTTAGGTTTCTTAGGTTGGCAGTAATGTATTTTCTTCTAAAGTCCTGATTGCACACGATATTCTATTTTGGCGGTTTTATTTAACAGTTGTTTTTTTGGGGAATAGACTAGATAGACTTTTCTTCGAGTATATTATCTATGTGTTTCTTCGACGATATAGATGATGACGAATGTATAAATGATAGATAAACGGGAGTAGAAAAAAAAAATTGTTGGGTTCACAGGGCACCTCTGTTAGCAGTTGCATTATATCACATAATAACCCTAGGGTCTTTATGAAGAATAGACTAGATAGACTTTTTTGAAATTGCATAAGACCTGCTTTTGTATTCGTTTGTATTCGTTATAATTGACAGATAAAAGTACCGGAGTAGAAAAAATCCTTAAAATCAGTATTGAAAATTTTGGAGTATTTCTCGATTTCATTCATTTCTCGGAAAATCCTTTAACAATAACATAATTCGGTAGAATTTATCTATAGTTGAGTGCCATTATTTCAGGTACCTATCAAATTGAAAGTCGGACATCAAATCTATTCTGTGGTTCCAGGAAGATCACAGGAAATTGTAACTTTATCGCTTTGGTCTGCCTCGCCAAAACAAAACAGGTGTAACAGCAATTGAAAAGTTTTTTCAATTGTATACCGTATTTTCACGCTATAAAGTTTAAACTCGAACTAATTACGCGATGGTTGTTAAACTTTTATGCGAGGGGCATAAGGCACAGTTGACAGTGAGTACTTTGAAATTTTGTTAGGCATTTAATAATTTTAATGTCTGAATACTACGGACAGTTGTTGATTTCGGTTAAAACAAGCCTTTGAAGAGCCTCGGGAGAGGTCAGTTGTTCAAAGGAATGTTTACTGGAAAATCATTAAAACTATAATTTCTTCAAAATGTAATATGATATTTGCAGTAGCGCACAGAAATTTCTACCGGAAATTTATTTTGGTCAGATAAAATGTACTTCTTTCTACTCTAAACTTATTATGATATCTGGTCAACAATATCAGGTCAGTGTAGGTACTGCCTTGTGTAACGGCTTCAAATGTAGGTCATTTTATACGCGGTGAAAAATAAAAGATGCGAAAAGATGACACAATAATAGGTATGACATATTACATTTATATAATAACTAGCGACCCGCCCCGGCTTCGCGCGGTACAATCGCGGATTTTTTTGTAGATCTATTAAGATGTACAATACTGTAGTACTTATATTATTTTGATCTACCTATCTCTTTGGACTCGGCCAGCGTTTGCAAAGTAAGCGCAAAAAATGGGTTTATTTACGACATCGCATTAGAAACCTCTAAAATCGTCAGTGTTTCTCTACTATATTATGCATGTATTATACATATAAACCTTCCTCTTGAATTACTCTATCTATTAAAAAAACCGCATCAAAATCCGTTGCTTAGTTTTAAAGATCTAAGCATACATAGGGGCACCCAGCGGAAAGCGACTTTGTTTTATACTCTGTAGTGATATCACACTTGTTTACGGTCCTAAAATATTTCTAATAGAATCCAAACTTAACAATCATTATTCATCACACTTGTTTGATATTATTTAATCAATATTATTTTCACCACATTTTGTTAAAAAAAACATCATCGCTCACGTGAAAAGATAAACTTTCTCAATTTAACTCCATAACAGTCTTCGATACGAAACCCATTCAATAAAAAATACGGAAAAAATGATAGTAGACTGTAGTAACAGTTACCTCATGATGTACGAGTAGTGAGGTAAACCTGTTTTGTTCACTCAATCTGTATATAGGACTACCCTATAAGTAAGACTTTATTGTGCGTAACACAGTAGATAAATACAGTCAACAGACGAAGATGTAAAGTACAAAGGCTTGTAACTTAAGGAAGGTGTAACTTAGGTGGTTGGTGAAGACGCATGGGGCAGTATCCTAACTTTAAAACACGACCCAACTTCAATACCACTCAAATGCATTAACTACGCAGTACGGGAGCCGTATTCTTTAGAAATGTTTAGACACGATATTCACCTTTAATACAACTCTAATACATTAACTATGCAATACAGTTAACGCATAAACATTAGAATCAGAAATACAAGAATTTCATGAAAATTATTCCGATGCAACTCCAATACAACTTCAATAATGGTTGATTATTTGTTGCGTGTTGGAGTTATGTTGGGGATAGTTGTGTTTTTAACGTATTATTTAAGTATTTTTAAATTAGAATACCTAGTGCGCTTAAACGTCTCAGAAATATTAGAATTTACTTGAAAATTATTTCGATGCAATTAACTGCAATATAACTTCAATATTGGTTAATTATTTGTAGTAAGTCTGTTGTGTGTGGAATTATTTTTGAGATAAATTGTTTAAGATACAATAAATACTAGTACTAGTAATGTATCGTTTATGTATTTTAAAATAATAATCGACATGGTGATTGTGTGACATCACTAAGTTGGAAAAAAATGCATCAAGTTCTTGAAGTGTCGCAACCAGTTAAAGTTTAAGTACCAGTAAAACACGGGATCCATAATCCCTAAAGTATAAAAATAGCATTTATAAAATTGTTTTTAAAAGACCGAAAAGTTAATCAAAAAGGTGAGTTTTAATTAAAACTTCCTTTTCATAAGTCAGAAAAGTCAAGAAACAGCGGTGTCCATAATCTTTGTAGACATTAATCGCTTTTTTTGACGTAAATCGGTAATCAAACACGCCGCGTTCATTAGTCTACGTCCTGATTACATTTAACCCGAACAGCGGATTTAAAGTCACCCCCAGTTTTATTTTAAAATGTCAAAAGATTAATCCTAGCTGCGCTACGGAGACAAAAATCCTCCTTTCATTAAAAACTCGGCGTGCTAATACCGGTTGAAACGTGCTTCACGTGGTATTAATACCAAGTCTATTAAAAAAAGTATATTTATTTTTTGAAAGATGTACTATCAAATCAACTCATTAGAAATAGAATAAAAATAGAAAACATTTATTCGCGACAACAACAACATGCAAACAAACATACTTAATCTAAATCTTAATCTAATAACTAATTATATGGTTACCACGAAATGGCCCCGACTCAGCATGGTGCTAGCCTGGGAGGCCAGCGCTGGTCTTCCGCCGGGGCCACACGTGAGTGATGTCACGGAGCATGACACAATAATGACAAATTGGACCGTAGGCCAGGAACAAATTTCATGACCAATTGCGTCCCAGGCGATAACTTGTAAAGTGGTTGAGGGCGATTTATGATTAAGCCTCGTGAAGGTCAGCTGCCGCTCCGTTGGTGGGTTGAGAAACGGCAGCTATCACTTTAAAAAAACTGTCATCGCGTCAATATTGAAAATTTTGTCAGATGATAGTTTATATGCAGTTACAAACATGAAAAATCGTCAGCCGGCTGTATCTACGTGGAAAGTCCGTCAGCTGATGCCCTGAAGTTCGTATGTTCACGTGACCAGCTGACGGTCTTTTCACTGCGATACAGCTGACCGACGATTTTTTTTATTTATAATAGGATATAAACTACCATCTCACAAAGTTCCAATCGGGACGCCATGACCATTTTTTTTTAATCGATTGAATGTCTGCCGTTCCTCAACCCACCAACGGAGAGGCAGCTGACCTTCACGAGGCTTCATTACACATCGCCCTTAACCTCTTCACAAGTTGTCGCCTGGGACGCGATGACTAACGAAATTTGTTCCTGGCTTACGGTCTAAATCACTTAATACAATAAAAATAATTAAATAGCAATACATAAGTACACTTACATACTCGTAATCATTGTATTGCTACCTAATGAGTTCCTAAAAAAATTTATAAGAAGTTACATAAGTTAAAACTTTAGTAGGTACTTCAAAGGAAAATTTAATTTGTTCAACAAATGTTTTGCATCAAAAGTAAAATGTATACCTATCCTAGGTAAATATGTGCGAAGTCAGCAAAGTGCGTCTTAGGGGAAAAGCAAGCAACCTGGTGAAAAATAAGGTCCACACATTAATGAAAGAAGACCTTAGGAATCATACGCACACATTCACAATTCTTTATATGAATTATTATTTATATAGGTAGTTCGTAACTTAAATTAGATCGATTTTTATCGGCTCTGATTGTTGTCTAATTGTTAAATCTCCATAACACCTAGAATAATCATGTACCTAGCATAGGCATTATTAATATTCATATTTTTTTTTTCTGTAAAAAATACCTTATATCACTGTGAAAAATCCCGGTTACAAAGTACTCGTAACAGTCATAGCTAACCGTAACCAGCGTCAGTAATATCGGGCGGTAATAACCAGAAAGAACCGGATTAACAGCTGGCAATATCTGTTATAATTATTTAATACTGCGGCCTTAATGGCGCGGCTTTTATGAACTGGCCGGGAGTTGAGCCCTTATCAAAGTTACTCGTTCTTGTTATTTTATTTTAGTTCTATTGACAACTAGCCTTTTCCCGCGGCTTCGCCCGCGTACTATAAGTACTCAAAAAGAATACGATACCCATGTTGATTTTCAGACTTTGTGACAACATTTGCCCCTTTTAGGGGTTGAATTTTCAAAAAACCTGAAACACGTATTTACTCATTTATCGTCAGGAATACTCCTACGAAGTTTCGAATAAAATAGTCTAACAAATCTTGATTCGCCATACAAATTTTGGACCCCCATTTTACCCCCTTAGGGGGTGACTTTTGAAAAATCCTTTCTTAGTGCACCCCTAGACCTTATAACCTACATGCCAAATTTGGAATCTCTAGAACCAGCGGTTTGGGCTGTGCGTTGATATGTCAGTCAGTCAGTTAGTCAATCAGTCAGTCAGTCAGTTTCTTCTTTTATATATTTAGATAAATATTTAAAATGTCCTCTAAACATAGTCGGAGAGAGGCCTATGCGGCAAATAGCTAAATGATGTTAATGAAATTGTTATACTCTTTATTAAATCACATTAAAAATTGTCACAAAATAAAAATAAAATTTCTAAAAATTGTTGTTAATGATGAAGTAAGTATACCTACAATTTAAATTAGTTTTTTTCTATATAATTACAACTAGCTTTTTCCCGCGGCATCGCCCGCGTACTAAAAGTACTAAAAAAGGTGGTTCTCAGTTAGACTCGTATGTTTGTATGTAGGAATGTATGTTTGTCCGCGATCATCTTGCGTTTCGCTGAACTGATTTAGAAGCGGTTTTCGGAAAAGTATTCGTTACATTCTGGAGGTTTCGGTATACCACGTTTTGAAGACGGCGGTTCCCTCATTTTTAGGGTTCCGTAGTCAACTAGGAACCCTTATAGTTTCGCCATGTCTGTCCGTCCGTCCGTCCGTCCGCGGATAATCTCAGTGACCGTTAGCACTAGAAAGCTGAAATTTGGTACTAATATGTATATCAATCACGCCGACAAAGTGGTAAAATAAAAAGTGGAAAAAAAATGTTTTATTAAGGTACCTCCCCTATACGCAAAAAGGGGAGTGATTTTTTTTTTCATTTCAACTCTAACTTGTGATATATTGTTGGATAGGTATTTAAAAATGAATAGGGGTTTTGTAAAAACGTTTTTTGATAATGTAAATATTTTCGGAAATAATCTCTTCGAAAGTCGGAAAAATAGCGTCCCCCCCCCTGTAACTTTTGAACCGTAAGTCCAAAAAATATGAAAAATATTGAGAAGATGCGCATTATGATAAGCTTTTTACGAAAATTATTTTGAATATTATAGGTCTAGCCATTTTTGAGTTATTTCTAAAAAACTTCTTCCATAGGCATCAGATACGACCTTTTGGCATTAGTCTGGTTCTTATTCCATTGAAGCTACGGAACCCTCCATTATGCGTGGCCCGACACGCACTATGTCGGTTTTTTTTTTAAAGAAATTATTGCAATAATTGTTTAATTGTTACGCCATCAACGACTTACTACTGAGAGATTATGATTAATACAGATTTCTACTCTTGAATAGAAGCTTTTGCCCGCGACTTCATTTGCGTGTAATTAGTAATCCACCCTCCTTTTTACCCGCTTAAGGAATGACTTCTGGGATAACAACTATTATATATCCTTCCCCAGAACGCAAAATATCTCCATACCAAATCATCTAAATAGGTTCAACGGTTATTAATTTCCCATACAAACTTTCAACCCCCGTTTCACCCCCTAGAGGGTTGATTTTCGAGATAAAAACTATCCTATATTGTTTACCGCGACTCAATCTATATAATATGTACCAATTTTCATTTCAATCGTCTGTTCAGCGGTTAATAATTCGCCATACAAACTACCAACATGTTGTCTACCCCTCTAAGATTGATTTTTGGCTTAAAAAATATTCTATATTGTTTCCTGGGACTCAAACTATATCCACAACAAAATTATCTAAATCGGTCCGCGGTAAAAAAATCTGCATACAAACCTCTAACCCCCATTTCACCCCCTTAAAGATCGATTTTCGAGATAAAAACTGTCCCATGTCGTTTCCCGGTACACAAACTATCTCTATACCAAGTTTCATCTAAATTGGTTCAACGTTTAAAAATTCCCCATACAAACTATCAACCCCCATTTCACCCCCTTAAGTGTTGATTTCGTAATCAGCGACCCGATAAACCATAGAAACAATACCCATGTTGATATTTAAATTTTGTCACCACATTTCCCCCTTTTGGGTTGAATTCTCAAAAAAGCTGAAACACTTGTTTTCTAATTTATCGTTAGGAATAGTCCTGTAAAGTTTCGAATAAAATAGTTGAACTAATCTCGTTTCCCATACAAACTTTGAACCCCATTTCCCCCCTTAGGAGGTAAATTTTTTAAAATTATTTCTATGTGCATCCCTATGCCTACGTACCACATTTGGAATCTCTAGAACCAGCGGTTTGGGCTGCGCGTTGATATGTCAGTCAGTTTCTTCTTTTATATATTTAGAAGAAGATTGCAATTTGGCACAAATACTTTCAAGAATTTTCATATCCACAATATAAAATTTCAAAATCGATGCAATTTTCTTAATTAACGTCCCAAAAAATCACAAAAACGACACCCATATGGATATTTAGACATTTCAACCCCATTGTACCCTAACAGGGGAGATGGTATTTCACGTCCGCCACGTCGGATTTTAAAATCGTTGTTGTTTTCGTAATCAACGACCCGATAAACCATAGAAACAATACCCATGTTGATTTTCAGACTTTTTGACCTCATTTCCCCCTTTTAGGGGTTGAATTCTCAAAAAACCTGCAATACGTATTTACTCATTTATTGTTAGGAATACTTCTGTGAAGTTTCGAATAAAATAGACTATCTAATCTTGTTTCGCCATACAAACTTTGGACCCCCATTTCACCCCCTTAGGGGATGAATTTTGAAAAATCCTTTCTTAGCGCACCCCTAGACCTTATAAGGAACCTACGTGCCAAATTTGGAATCTCTAGAACCAGCGGTTTGGACTGTGCGTTGATAGATCCCTATGTCAGTCAGTCACCTTTGAGTTATATATGTATATATAGAAGATATATATATATAGATGTTGATACGTTTCAGGGAAAATGCCTCTATACGGAGCGCGTATATATATAATGAGTTTTTTAATGAGTACCTTGGCCATTGCGTTAACACTGATGGCAATTTCCTCTTCGATAGAATGAATGGTGGTGCGTTGTCACACAGCTTGTAAGTTGAAATCTCGCCCAAAATCATAAAATTATTTCCAGTAAAAATAACCAGGAAGGTTATTTAAATACCAAATAGATACCTAATTCTTTGAAACCACGTGTTATGTCAGCTTAGAAGGTGTTAGCACTTGAGTATTCAGGTATAATAATACGCTTAAATGTCAACCATTTGCGTAGGTTTTACGTGGGGTAGGGCTGTAACGTTATATTGAGTAAATAACGTGTCTATTTTAAAGTCTCAATGCATTTATTTACGTCGAGAAAGGATCCGTCATGTGGAGGGTTTCTTTGTCATATATAAATAACATTAATGTGAGGCTCGGTGAAATTTCATCGCACTCTAGTTTGGCCCAATTTAATGGAGGCTCACCTGAAGCTTTCAAATAACAACAGCAGTTAAAATACGTCTGCTAACCACTAAACAGCGCGCTTGATGCTCGTCCAATATAACCCAGTAAAGGTACGGTTGCGTCAAACATTAATTTATAATAGCCTGATTTTTTATTCATTCTATGGGATATTTATACATAATATATGCAAAAATCCTACAAACCTTTCACCTGTAGTCAAAGAGGTGAAAAAAAATTATAAAAAGATTGTATACTTTTATTTACAATAATATCAATTATTTTTATCTGTAAACATGACGGTATTTCAGTCTTATCTCTGTTGAAAGCGAAAAACAAGAAACCGTGTCTATGTAAAACCACATAATTTACAAAATGTACGGGGCGAGCGATATATATCCTAATTTCTTTAGAAACAAATAGTAATAAGTGGTGGTTTGTTCTTGCACATTTTGAAAGACTTAGAAACGATATATTCATTAAAATCCTACAATAAAAAACTCTTGAAATAAATATGTGTGTGTACGGTCAGCTGCAGAGAAAAAGGCCCACGCTGCATACAAAGTTTGTATGCAGGGGGGGGGTCTTTTTCTCTGCAGCTGACTGTACATATTTGTGGCGGTTAGCGAATAACAATATTTTGTAGGATTAATTATTTCCAATTCCCCATATTAGCCGCCCGTAAAGTGACTGTTATGTAGTATTAATAAAAGGCGATCGACATCTGCCGACCGATAAATCAGGCGAGGGTGCACGCTCGAAGCATGCGTTCTGCCTGTGGTAATCATGTGATACTGGGTCTCTGATGAAAGCCTAGTCTTATTTTTGGTCGCTGAGCTAAATAATATATGAACGGTAGTGATAAAAAAAGAATAATCGCATTTTAAATAAATCGCATCGCAAATAAGGATAATTATACTATATTGATTATTAAATCGAACGAAAAAGAGTTGTTTTAGTAAGTTAGAAAACAATTGAAAAAAGAAGGGGAAACATGCTGAAAACGATTAAAAAAAAAGGAACATGTTAAGGCACCTTAAAACTGTAATTCAAGGTCGAATAGAAAACATATGAGACCGGGAAAGGCCAAGATGTGCATTTCTGAATCAACTAAAAAAGAAACACTGACCAGATATTGTCAGTAATAATAACATTATTTAATCAAATACAAACATTGAAATAACATACTAATGTATGAGTGGAATACCCACTTTAAAAAACAAGTAAAATAATTAATAATAACATTATTTCTCTACTCATCCTTCTCAAGCTTAATATACATAGAAAAGGACGGGTACAGAAATAATGACATTATTACTGATAGTGTCTGACCCGCTAAAGTCAATTATATCAAGATCTTAAAATATCAATAGAGAAATGAACGGAATAGCGATGACTCTATCGCCACCGACAAAAATAGGCCTATAAAACTATCATGACGATGATGATGATGAAGAGCCAATGTTAGTCTGTATCATACCAAAGTTATAAACATGGTAAGGATACATTAAACAGACATGTCCAGTAATTATAAACGTTGATTGATCACAAGGGAGTAAGCGCCACTAACGTTTAATACGAATCGAACCTTTGACGCTTGGACAGCCTTAATATGTCAATGTCCAGCGTAATGGATCTGCTTGTGCCTATGTAATTATTGGTAATTAGTGCTTTTAGGGGATTAGGCGAGGTTCAGATAGTCTAAACCTTTAGATAGTAATTAGTTTCTGCTGTAATACATATGCAATAATATTTCGTACATATTAAAATATTTATAACCCTTACAACACCAGCTGACACGATCGTGCGTTCAACTTTTAAAAAATCTAGTTTGAAAAATAATTTTAAGCAAAAAAGAACCGACTTCACTTAGCCTCCACAGCAAATGCTCGAGCTGCTGTAAAAAATACTCAAATCACTATAGGTGTGCCTATAATAGTTGAAGAGTTCCCTCGATTTCTCCAGGATCCCATCATCAGATCCTGACCTGGTTACAATGGGACCAACTGTGAAGTATAACTCTTTCAAACAAAAAATATTTTTTCAAATCGGTCTAGCCGTCTTAGAATAATCGGTGAACATACATAAAAAAAAAAAATAGCAAAAAAAACAAAGATCCCAACGATTGATAACCTCCTCCTTCGAAATCTTGAAGTCGGTTGATAACATGGACATAAACAAAAAGGAAGATGAGTGACGTTCATAGGAAACAAAACTGAAATGTGGTCCTGCACCTACGCAGTTGTAAAATGCTACACACCGCTATAATGTATGTGCATCATGGGCAAAAGAGATAAACCTATATAGTTAACACGGGTATGCAAGGGAGACCTCCATATTTTGCGCATTGCACTAAGTATGACTGAGAGACTGCCACACGACTAATTCAATATAGGTGCCGGAACCTATATTTGATGGCACAGAATCGAGCGCCTGGTACCATATCTCCCTTTTTGTATTAATCAATGGTTGATAAGCAAGTTTGCCGCTTCAGTACGGCATCGATCGATCGTGCGTTCGATTATTATTCATTTTAAACCCGCGTGCGTTTAGTTAGAGGGCCAGCCGTCGACGCGGTGAGCGTCAAGTAGGCACGTGTACGAGACGGACGACCACATCAGAAGTCACGAATTTTTTTAATTTGTGATTTTTAAATGTGTTAAATTCGTTTTTTATTAAGTTAAACGTTCTTCTGTCGTATAATGTAGATAATTAAAAGTTAAACCAGAAATTTTAGGCATTTTTTTGTGCCTACAGTTATAAGGCACGATCGAGCGGATCAGGACGCAAGTCGAAAAAATTTGAGTGTGTTGACTATGATAAATTGAAAATATGATCAATCAAAAGTTCATTTTTTAAATAATTTCATGTAAAACATGTGAGAAATCTAAAGTTTTGTTAATAAATGTTTATTAACTCCTTTAAATTCTGTAATTTACTTAAAACTTTCCTTATGTTTCCAAAAAAATAATAAAAACTTTATGAGGGGTCGCAACGAAATGTAACGATCGCGCGGGTGGGTTTTTACAAAGTTTTTGGGGGGGGGGGAGAATTTTTTTTTGTATTTTTTGTCTTTTTATGGGCCTTAAATGCACCGAAAAATGCAACTTTAAATCAAAAATCCAAAAAAAAAAATCTCGTGCTATAAGGGTGATGATTTTTGCTCGAAATGTTTCGTTTCGATCAAATTACTTTACAATGATCATTACCACGAGCGCCCTCCCGCGGCGGCAGTGAGTCGAGAACAACGCGTGCGGGCGCGTTCTGCCCTACAGCTCGCGGGGGAGGCGGCGGCAGCGGTGTTGTGACATTTCTACCCACATTCTTTTATTCACATTGTCTATTGACCCAAGACTAGGGCTTCCATTCCGTAAGTACGTAATTACGTAATAACGGAATTAAGGATGATTTTTAAGCTTCTCATAAATACGTAATTCAAATTTTTAGTATTTTACTTGCTAAAACACGTCCACTCAATGCGCTTTAAACATATTCGACACTAGCGGGCACGGGACTTCCCCGTCTTCAGCCTACTTCAATCAGTTGCGTTGCGTATAGGACTCGGTAATTCCCCGTTAAGCTTAGGCCTTAGGATCGAATTGATAACCACACAAGTAAAATAAATATGGAACAATAATACGTTCTTTCACACAAAAAAAAGATCAATATTGTCTACAGAGTACATAAGGGAGGGACTTCCTAAAGTTTCAAAAAAGAAAGTCCCTTATTGGGAATGGGGAATCCCTGATTGCGTTCGAAGATGTTCGTATATGATATTTGAAATAGAAGGAGTTTAGTGGTCAGTCGGCAATCATCCGGGACAATATTATTACAAACTACAATGTTCATGTCTGTATATTTGTGCATTGCTGTTAATTATTTAAACTGTGGTAGTGAATAATAAACAACGGAACTTTCACGAGGGCTCATTTTCAGGAGAAATAACAAGAAATAAATAATATTGAAGTTGTTCTGATAATTGTCGATTTTATTTTCTATTTATGTTTGCAATTGTAATAAAACTTTTAAAAACAATCCATTACCAATACGTAAGTGACATTTCCGTAATTTTGGAAGCCCTACCCAAGACCCTTTTCCAAGTAGGGGACAATGACTAATCATAATCATGAACCTGTAACTCGTTATAATAGTAGTTTACGTCACACCTGGCCATAATGTGAGTTTTACCGCTCGCTACGCTTACGGTAAAACTCGCATTATGGCCAGGTGGGGACGTAAAATTGTGTACTCACCACGGGCAGTAAAAAAGAAAGCCCTCTATCGCATATTTACAACCCTCGCCTGCGGCTCGGGTCCCAAATACCTGTAAGTAATGTACTATTATGTAACTGTTACGTAATAAGGCCTAATTACGTACAGTTGCATACACTGCTTTATCTACACACATATTATAAGTCCTAAATGATGTGTTCGGAAACCAGTAGAATGACCGCCATTACACCGCCAAGACCAACTCGATCGTGTCGGCGGTCGCGCGGGCGCGTGCCGGCGCTCGGGGAGAGCGCGGATCTTGGTAACGTTACCGTGGGCAATGAATTTTCATACGTTTTTATCACACTGTCATAGATGTTACGTTACTGGTTGCAATAATGGTGGTACTTACATACAGTTTCCGAACGCCGAATAGAGGATTTATGATATTGGTGTAGATAAATATTTTTAACATGTTAGTGTCTGATTAGAGTTTTATAGTTTACTTTTATAACGATATCTTGGCTAAGTCTCCCATCTCAAGGATTACTATTTGTCTCTTCCTTAGTTCTACTGATGGTCGTTAATAGGTCTCGACAGGATTATTATTTTGGCTGATATATATATTTATATATGTAGTTTGTATGAATGTATGTATTTTATATGTATTTTATATGTTATGTATGTCTCATTAGTATTTCAATGTTCGTGTTTTCAAAATAAGTTTTTTTGCACCTCCTATTGACTTTTTCTGCATTATCTTCTCCGCTACCCAAAGGTTGTCTGGAAGAGATCGCTCATTAGCGATAAGACCGCCTGTTGCTTGCCTCTTTTTATCATGTATTTTTTTTTCTACTGTGCTGTTTTTTTCTTTTGAGGTGTGCAATAAAGCATTTATTCATTCATTCAAGTCTCGCTAAGAGAAGCGTAGCATAAACGAGACCGCATTAGTTACATTACACTCCAAGAGACTCATTGTACTTAAAATATGAGATTCCCACTCTAAATAAGAAAAGTTTGATTAATTCTTCTTTAGCACACCTTATGTCCACCCTGTATATATTGTTACAGAACAAAGGATCCAAAGGAGAAACGATTATAACAGAATTAACCCTCTACCCCAACACCCTGCTGACCTTCACATACATTATACACATTTTTACTCCAACGACGGCAGACAACGAAAGGGTTAATAACGGACTTTTCTGGGCTACTTACTTTAAACGACTCAGTTAACAAAAGAAGCAAGTCATTCACAAAATTTAATTCATATACGACTCTTTAAAACGACAAGGCTTTATAATGGCCAATCTTGTAGGAAATTATGATCATAAATTGTCACGCATGTTAATTTTGGTTGACATTTTTGCATGAGTAAGCTAATGTATTAATTATAATGGGTTTTATTGCTCATACAAATAGGTCTTTATGCAGGATAAAAATGATATCGTGAATGTTTTTTTTATGTAAATTGAAACGGTAATATTTTTTATAGCAGGCAAAAAAGTTAAACATTCAGTCTCTGCATACGTTGACAGGCGTTTCTGTTTAAAGAAAAACGTGTTGTTAATTTACTGTAAAACCATGTAGATTTTCTCAAATACCACATTAAATCATTTTACTCAAATAGTTCCACTTCCCTGTCGATTCATCTTTCCACAGAATAGACCTTTACGGGTGCCAATAGGCACCACAAAAGGTAAATCTGGCTAAAAGGCGTAAAGACAGATTATGGCTATACAGCGAGGTAACGGATTACCTATAAAAATAAAATGCTGCGCAAGTACCTATTGTGTGAAAAGTGAACATTTTCATTTACACTTTCGTTTTCATTAGGGCTTTGAAGCGCTGGTGGCGCAGTTTAAAATAACCGTTATAGTAAAGGTTAACATGATAATGCTAATTGAAAATTATCATATCTGAAATTACATTAGTCAAAATAAACATTATAACAAATATTGTTATGATAAATTGCTATGCTAAGTAATCATTATGTCATATAAAATTGTAATTGTATTGTAATATTTTTTTATGAAAAACGTTTATTATCCTTTTCACACTTATACTATTTGAATACATGCATTCCGTTTGTATAAAGATGAACCGCACGCTTATCGAGCTTACTGTTGGACTAAGTATATGTTTTTGTAAGATTGTTCCATAATACTCGTATTATTTACTTATTCATTAATTTACTCAACTTTCAAATTTGAAATGCTTTTATTATTGTTATGATACGATATAATATCTCGTGCGCATTATTGAGTGTACCTATATGCCAAATAGCACGCGCGCCAACGAAGGCTCGCTTCATTAACCAGATTGTAATCATAGCGATTCAAGTTTTTAAACTCCGAATGCCGCTCATAGAGTAGTATAGCATCATGTTGCTAGAAAAGTAAGTCATAATTAAATCGCGGCTTTTAATGTAGTAATATTAAAATCAAAATTGATTTTTTTCTTTACCGTTTTATAAAATTGTGATCAAAAGAATGGTATTTGTTACCGTTTCCACTAACAAAAAGTTTTTTTACTAAATCAAAACAACACTTTTTGCGAAAAGGCAAGAAAACTTCCTTGTACATATATTATTTGAGACCTTGGGCTATTTTCTCGAAAGCTTGTAACTCGTAATACAAGCGAATGTCACTTTTCGACATATGTTGCTAGAAACGGACTTTCGCTTGTATTACAAGTTACAAGCTGTTGAGAAATGGGCCCCTGCTAGTCAGGTTTAAAATCAGCTAACTTCTCTTAGTGTAGAAATAATTCCAAGAAAACCTCTGTACGGGCCAACAAATCCGTAGCGATTAAAACTATTTTCAACTCGCAGTTGAAACTACGTATAGTTCAAACTCAACTAAAGCTCGCAACGTTCTCAATCAAAACCATACTTTATCCTGTTAAAATAAGATGTATTTTCGAATGCAGCGTTCAGACCACAGGCTGGGACTAGCGGAGCATTATTTACCTGTCAAGTCCGATTCAATCTTATGAAAAAGGGCCTATGTCTGTTTAATGTAAGTTAAAGATGAGACCTTTTGTGATTATTTCGCTGTGCGCTACGATTAATCCGCGCTATTTTCTAAAGATTTCTCACGTAGGATTGAAATATTACGAGAATTTCTCTATTACCTTTGTACTGCTCGTAAATAATTGCAATTTGGTTTATGTCATGTTTATGATTACAGCATCTCAGTTTTATTTTGATTTTAAATCGTGTGATTTACGAATGGTTTGGTTCAGGGGCAGTTGGGGATGGAACTTACTTAGGGCTGAAAACCTAATTTGTATCCAGTATATTTAACTCCATGATCGACTATCATATTAATTGAGTATTGAATTAGAGTATCAAACATAGAACTAAGCAAGCCGGAGTTAATTTAGTTTACTTTTTCTTGGGCGGATTATATTATTGAGCTTTATTTACTTTATTATTTGGATTGTTTTAAGTTTTACTTACACTTAAATAAAATAAGTCATATCTCACAAAATGCAATTCAAATCTTTTATTTCAGACCAGATGTCCATAGAATTACATACAAAAAAATAAATATAAATTATCTAAATATATAAAAGAAGAAACTGACTGACTGACTGACTGACTGACATATCAACGCACAGCCCAAACCGCTGGGTCTAGAGATTCCAAATTTGGCACATAGGTTCCTTATAAGGTCTAGGGGTGTACTAAGAAAGAATTTTTCAAAATTCACCCCCTAAGGGGGTAAAATGGGGGTCCAAAGTTTGTATGGCGAATCAAGATTTGTTAGATTATTTTATTCGAAACTTCACAGGAGTATTCCTAACGATAAGAGTAAACACATGTTTCCGGTTTTTTGAAAATTCAACCCCTAAAAGGGGCAAATGTGTTCACAAAGTCTGATAATCGACATGGGTATCGTATCCTTTTTGAGTACTTATAGTACGCGGGCGAAGCCGCGGGAAAAGGCTAGTAACCAAATAATAATTAAAGTAGGTATACTCGTATAAGTAAATTTTGACGATTTGAAAACCTCCTTCATCGAAATCTTGAAGTCGGTTGAAAACTGCATTACCTATGCTTTGCAACTTTGAATGTTTAACCTTGGCTCTACTCATCCCTTAAGTATAACTCCCTGCTTGATAATTAGCCACACAAAATGACAATTCTCATTCCACCACCGTACAGTAAACACGGCCAAGTCTAACCGTCTCACGGCGGATATTGTCGCGCGTGACTCGCCGTTATTGCAGCTTGGCCTTTTTCTACGATTCACATTAGGAGGTCGAAGTCGGCGCGCGTCTTTATGGAGTAAAGTGGAGTTAAGCATTGGAACCTTAAGCAGATATAGTAAGTGTTACACAACAAATTCATCACAAAAAAAGTAATAGTATTTTTTTTAATCAAAAGTACAAAACTATTAACAATATTATGTTTAGTAAGGAGCTTTTCCAACTAATCTTCAAGCAACTGAGCAATATCAGTATGACACGTAGATAAAGATTTTAGACCTCCAAGGTGTTACAAAAATGCTCGTGAACCTTTTAAGGGCATAATTGTTATCGAATTCTAATGATGAAAAACTAAAAAAATGGTTTTGTATCAAGGATGATATAGACATGGATGAACAATATCCATACAAAATCGCGTTCCTTCTATTTCAGGTTAAAGCACTAGCGTCATCTATCGGTTACACCAGACACTAAATCCTAGTTTCTAATACTTTGTTCGTCGCTTAACGCTGAACGAATAAACTCGACTCCGACTCGACAGATGGCGCTGTGGCACTTCGTACCGAAAACAGACGTATAGCCAGAAGGTTCAGGGAACGCGATTTTGTATGCCTATCAAGGTTGATTAAGACATGGATTGACAATGCCTATACAAAATCGCGTTCAGGCTATACGTCTGTTTTCGGTACACAGTGCCACAGCGCCATCTGTCGAGTCTGGAGTTGAGTTATTCTCTCAACGTTAAGCGACGAACAAAGTATTAGAAACTAGGATTTAGTATCTGGTGTGACCGATAGATGACGCTAGTGCTTTAACCTGAAAAGAGAACGCGATTTTGTATGGGTATTGTCCATCCATGTCTATATCATCCTTGTTTTGTATGGAGGGTTGGCCTGCTGGGACCACGTTTCCCATAAAAAAAAAATTTTTTTTTCGCGTCCAAAAATTTTTTTTCCTACCTGATCTAAGCCGATATACGGTACCAATTATGCCCTTAAACGGATAATCAGTATTTTTGTTACACCCTGTATACATATGACGGCAACGCTAATGGGAAATTGATAAGCCTAACATCAATAAAATAGAAATAGAAGTTAGATTACATAATTTAAATGGAATCAACAATGGTCGTCAGCAGCCTAGACCACACAGCGCGATTAGGCTCTGTCTTTTAAAAATCAGATGTAAGTAATTAATTATACGGAAGGTTCATATTCCTTTAATTTCATGCTCGCAAAACGCTCACCGACTCCGGTCGTTTTATGTGAAACCTACAGGACCTCTACCGTGCCTGTTTTGGCCTCTAATGCCTTAAGTGATCTTTTATGGGCGGGCCTTGGATTGAGCTTTCAATGGAGCGACACATTTGAAGTAACATTGGAAATTGGAACTTTATCTCTGCAGCGGAAAGGTTATTTCAACGGAGTTCCTTTGTGTATTTGGGCCTTTTTTCTACACGCCGATTATGTTACTGAAATGTAAGTATTTTGCTGACTAGTGAATCATTTCTGAGGCTGTGGTCGTTAAGATTTGTAACTTTTGTGATGACTTATGCTACTAAGAGTATACTAGCAATTGACTTTAGGGTTATTAAAGTAGGAGTCGCCTCGAACTGTTAACTCGCGATTTACCTGCGAATGAGTTGACCAATATAAAAAGAACCTTATGAACATCGTTTTCAACCGACTTCCTGATTTCGAAGGAGCAGGTTATCAATTCGTCGGGATCTTTGATTTCGCTATTTTTATTAAATATATGTTCACCGATTATACGAAGACGGCTGGACCTATTTGGAAAATTCTTTTCTTGTTTAGCTTTGTGTATCCAGGTCAGGATATGATGATGGGATCCTGGAGAAATCGAAGGAACTCTTCAACTATTATAGGCACCTATAGTGATTTGAGTATTTTTACAGCAGCTCGAGCATTTGCTTTTGGAAAGGTGGATGCTAAGTGAAGTCGGTTCTTTTTTGTTTAAAATTATTCATATACGAATCATATTGGTAATCATATACGAACTCTCAAATTATATGTATCTTTGCTACAACCCGAACAAATTTCATGATTATCAGAAAAACTTTCCTAAATATCGCGGAAAGAAACTCTCAAAATCAAAAAGTCATCGACATGCACGGACGTCCCTATAGCCAAATCACAGTTTTGTTGTGTCTGAAGTTGTCAATCAGAACTTCGCTTCGCTGCTTTCACTTGTTCGACCAGGGGGGTTTCACTATGTATCTCTTTATCCCGTCCCTCCATTTTACCCGTTTTCCCGATGCGCTTACCGCACCGCGAGGGCTAATGAGAGAAGGGTTGGCACATAGCTACCACCTTATGGACGCGTTCGAGGATATGTGACGTCTTCAAGTCATAGGTACATCATTGTACTCAGAACTCGCGATTTCCTTGCAAACGAGATGACTAATATAGCAAGACCCGTATGACGATTTTTTCGCGTCTTCTAGCTTCATGACCCCTTGGTCGATCCTGCTCATATACGAACTCTCAAATTATATGTATATCTGCTACAACCCCAATAAATTTCATGAAGATCAGAAAAGCGTTACTAAAGTTATCGCGGACAAACTCTCAAAGTCGAAAAGCCATCGAAAAGCCGAGACGTCCCACTAGCCAGAAGTTGTTTGCAAGAACTTGCTTCGCTTACGCTCCGCTCGTTCGATTAACATTTCAGCCAGTGTTTATGGCATGTCTCAAACCTGCATGGATATTAGAAGCACGTTGAAAACCCTATTTTTTTTAGAGCGCGTGACAGCTAACGTATTCATCTCTGTAGTTAAATGTCAAACTGTGGAAGGAGAATCTTCTGTACAGTCACCGGCAATAGTATCTTCCTACTCGAAGGCCGTAAAAATATGTGACACGCTCTTTTGGCCCTACAAATAAGTGAGTGTCACATATTTTTGCGGCCTTGGTGTAGCAAGATACTATTGCCGGTGACTGTACTTGTACTATTCCTTATCGACTATCTGTGGTTCGACTAAGTCCTAAGAGCCTACTGAATGTTGACAGTTAAAATTATAGGAAGGAATGGACATTATTTGAATGTATTTATTTCACTTAACTTTACATCTTATACTTGTATTATATAAAATAAACTTAAAACAACCTCGAAGGTTTTGTTACGTCCTATGGTCCCGGAGAAATAGTCGCTATAAGTCTGGCATACTCAACGCCCCCGTTTATTTTTAATTGTGTATTTTAGCAAATATATTAAATGAGATAACAAATTTAGATATACACAAAGAGAAAAGTGATGATGATAAAAGTTTGTTTAGATTAGGTTCTGTCGATACGTACCTAAATCCGATGTCATGTTATCAATTCTGCGTTATAACGACTACTTTAGTACCAAATGAGCTTTATATTGCTGTAAAATAAACAAACTTACCTAGTCTTAGCAATTTCCAGCACCACAACTCAGTTGGTTTAGTTAGAGTCGCGAGACTGCAAACATTCCTCAATTGTACAAATGTGCAATTCCCACTGCTAACTGAGTATAGGCAAACTTTTAGACGGAGAGCCTAGCCACGTCAGATATGATACAATAATTACTAACAGTAAGAATAATATTAATGTTAACTTTAAACGGTCTCCTAGCCCACTAGGCAGTGACCCTGCCTACGAAGCAGGAAGTCCCGGGTTCCAATCGTGGCAAGGGCATTTCTTTGTGTGTTTACCACAGATATTTGTACCTGAGTTATGAATGTTTTCTAATCTATATTTATCTATTATGTATATATGGTCGTCTAGTACCCACAACACAAGCCTTATTGAGCTTACTGTGTGACGAGGTCGGTTTGTGTAATATTTTCCTATAATATTTATTTATTTATTATTACTTATAACCGTTAAGTGGTGGTCATACCATCGCATCCATGTAGGTCTGTGGCATAGACTAATTAACCCAAGACCCCGCATAGCCGGGCGACCCACGCTGCCACGCTCGAAGTAAATTCACTCTATAGTGAGACACTAATATTGGAAGTGACAGTAAATATAGTACGTCTCCATGACAAACACTATGTCTGCCCCACGGAAGAATCGCGCGTTCCCTGTCTAGCATTGCGAGTTCCCTTCCTGCACCCCTTCTTTTTGGCAGCTTAGGTTTCAAAGAAATAACGCGCTAAGCGGAGTATAGAGATATCTTGTATAATATGGTATGTGGTTACAACCGAAGCGAATGTTCGTTAGGTTGGTAAAATAACAATAGTAGATTGAGTCTACCTTATTTGTTCTTTAAACAGCTTTATCTCACTTTACACGGCGAGGTAGATTCACTCGCAACTCACAATGGGTACTACATATTACGCTTATTCCGTCTTATACGATTTGATCGAAGAGGGAATCGAGTTTCTCTTCACACGAGTGAGAACGGTAGAGCAAGTTATTTATTTATCGTATGCCTACATATTACTGGATATAGATAGGCATTTCTTCTCTGGGGTAGAAGTTGTGGGAAAGCAGATGATGAAGAAAATCCAGTGAGTCCTGCGAGGTTCAGATGGGACAGTGCAGCTGCCAAGTTTGTTACTCTTTTAGCACCACCCAGGGATCACGTATAGGGCTATCGAAGGTGTCTTCTACGGAAGCAGAGTAACTTGATCCCTTGGTAGAGCAAGTAATCCGAGGCCTAACCGAGTTGCTTCCACCTATTTATGTTTATTTTAGGAACCCCAAAACTAAGCAACAAACACAAGTAACTAACAAGCCCAAATCAAATTAAAAAATTTATAAATAGATGTCAAATACTTAACACGTTCCCTGTGCATGCATCACATGTGTAGCATTTGAAGGTATTGATGATACGTGAATGCTGCACATATGATACACGACCCTATTTAATCATAAGGACAATTTGAAATCTGCACGTACGAGCTAAGCAACGTCAACTTGCTTGCACGTATCGGCTATGAAAAGTTATAATTTGAGACTAGGTAAAGAGGCACTTTATAGAATGTTGCCAGGCTATCGAGTGTACCTATATACCAAAAAATTGCACGTGTGGGGTTAATTCCTGTTCTTAGCTGCACAGGTAACGTGTTAAGAAAAGTTTATCATCATCACCATTTCAGCTGAAAGACGTCCACTGCTGGACAAAAGCCTCCCCCAAGGATCTCCACAACGAACGGTCATTCGCTGCCCTTAACAAGCTGTTTCCCGCGACTCTAACCAGATCGTCGGTCCACCTAGTCTGGGGCCTTGTAATGTCTACCCCAGCTGAACTATTCGAATGGCTTCTAAATGCTTACAAGAGCCTACTAAAGCTTACTTACCTCAAGCTTCAGACTGAAAATTCTGTAAATATAAATACCTACCTAAAGGAACTTAAAACTACAGGGAAAGAAAATCAAACAAAAGATTGAAGGTTAAAAGAAAATTATTTATTTAAGCTTTAATTTTAGATTTTTGTTATTGAAAAGCGAAACACTGACTAATTACCCCTAATGCTGCCTTTGCAGACGTCATTAGGTGTTAGTTTCCGATTCCTAGGCTTTGCGAAGGTAAAAACGAAACTAACGAAGCAAAAAACCTCCGCGCCGTATTACAGTAAAATAATTAATGTAAATATAATATCAAATACATTAATTAATAACCTATCTATACAGTAGCTTGCTCTGATACGCAGTTTGGCCGAGATGATCGTGAAAGCTAGTGGAGACCCAACGTTGTGTGTGTAGTTACCGCAAGTCCTTTTCGATAAGGTGAGAAATAACCGCAATATTTAAAATACACGTAATTCCTAACTTAAATCTAACGGAATATAAATATAATAGACAATGGTAGGTTAGCATATGAACTGTTGACGTTAAAAATAAAATAATAAGATTGTGAAAATATATCCTAATTAATAGACTAATAAATAGTAATAATGAATATTAAAATTACACTATAATTATAATGATTGATTAAATAGGTATTTCGTTGTTTGTTAAATAGTTGTATTTACAACTAAATATATATATAAGGAGGTTTGCTGGACTCCCAACGTAGTGATTGTTGGCGAAGTACGCCAGTACAAAATATGTGGCATGTCAGTTTTGACAGTTCCGTCTTCCAACGGTGGAACCACGGCCAGTAGCCTACGATTCGAAGCTTAATGGATCTGGTAATATTGTCCACGGCCAGTGGCCTACAGACTGACGAGTATTTGTGCATTCTGAGCATTTGTAATGATCCAAGTGTGCGACCGGGCCAGTAGCCTACAGTCTCGCTTCATACATCAATGTATAGTTGACAGATAACCGCCAATTCCTCCACACCACATATGCAAATAACGACTGGTACATTTAATAATTAAATAACCAAATACTAACCACCGTTTATGACGAATGGTAAATATATTTAGGAAGTAAATAGCAAATACCTATCATCGCTAATAAGCACTATCTGCGCAGTAACCCAGACGCGTAAGACCCTCACCGCCCGCAATTCATCACTGCAAGAGAACGGAATTGGCTAAGAACACTTTATACACTAGTGGCGTACCTACATGGCAATAAACCTCTGTAAGCACATGCTATTTTTCATGTCACATGTTCAAGATCATTGGGTGATACAGAACGCTTTGGCCTCAAACCCGAGGGGAGTCCGTTGCCACCTAGGCACTACAACAGACACGCATTCTACATGGAATAATCCTCTACGCTAGAAATCCAGCATCTTATCCCTTATATAATTACTAAAGTATTACGTGGAAGTACATATTACGCGATATCGTTTAACCATGGCCAATAGTTAACCGATATCGACAATTAACATTTAAAAGATCGAAACCTATCTTGGTTATAGTACGTTCAAACAATTTCGACCGTTACATTAAAACTATATATTTATAAGGTGGTAGAAAGAAATAGTTAACAGATGGAACGCAGTTACCCGAAAATTGTATTAAAATCTACTTAGATAAAATATGGCTTGTTACCCTCAAACTAGAACCTATTCGACACGTCAACAGTAAATATATATACTACGATAGAGAATAAATATTACGTATCCTAAATAGTTAGGTATTGTAAATATAATATACGCACACATAAATACACACAGTCGTATATAGAGAATATAAAAGGTTCAATGTTAAAACAACAAACACAGGCGATATATTGTGAAGAACCTGGTCATAATATACGCTTTCAACCTATATAAGTAATTGAATGTAAATAAGTAGAATATCATTAAATTGTTAAATGGTTTCCTCACGAGAACGAGTTTCATGTAAATATAAAATACTATTATTTATTAGCTGTTTTATTATGTGTTTGAAAACCAAGTCGAATAATACCCTACATCAACCTATAACTCAAATATTAACCCATTGCTCTGAAGTTAATCCTATGTCGAAACGTCCATACGATTTAAGAATCGTTTATGAAAGAAGACGAAGATTGCATTTAAATTTCACACTCAATAAATAATCAAAATATTTAAGTACTTATTTAGACATACAGGCGGCTCTAGGCACGGCGGAATAGTGCTTCGCTTCGCTCACTCAGTAATAGTTGAAATAGTACCTAATATATTTAAACGCAGATCCCTACTTCATTGTAAACCCAAAAACAGCTAAAATATTCACAAAAGTGGATTAATAAAATATCCCTCATTATTCTAACACTCACTGCAGGTAAATAAGAGTGACGCCTGTAATATTAGTCCCCAAATAACCCAATTAATAAAAGAAAGGTATTGACCGTTGTTATAATATTCGTACGCTTCACTAGTAAAAATATTGTAAAATGCTAGTACACGACAATCAATTAAGATAAAAGTGAAATATTTTAAAGGACTTACATAAAGTTGTAGACCTCGATCTTGGCTGAGAGATGCTGTTGTCTTGAAACCTCGTTCCGACTAAGTTAAGTTCGAACCTTACCACCCGCTTTTATAATTTCCGTACCCTGTCTCCCACAATCACCTACATTCCCCTTTGTAGCTTTAATCCAAACACCTCTTTAAAAATCTTACCGATTACTCATCCGATTCCGCTATTGAACCTAGTTATCTAAATAATAAGGTTGATGATCCAACCTGTAGATACTAAAACCAAATAAATGTCTAACAGACAAGGTTCAAATTCGCGTGAACTCCTGACTCGTCGTCTGCACACCGCTTCTCGATCGCCTGCGAAAATCTAAGCAAATATGCGGGTGGGTTAAGATTAACCTCGCGCGCTGCAAGATTATTTCTACCCGCATTTGTTTAAAATTATTAATTTATAATTACAATTTCAGGATATTCTGGTAAATTGCTGAATAAAACTTAGAAACTACATTTGGATAAATATGCTAAAAATATAGGGAATATATATATGATAGTGAAATATACATACAATAGTGTTTCTACAGGAAACGAAAGCAAATTCAATGTAACCGCATGGTCAATTTTCACCAATAATTATTAATACGCGTATATTTCTAACAAATATCAATAGGAATGCTAAGAGGACTATATTGTTTATCGAATGAAAATATTTATTTGTACTCGGAAGTAAATAATCACGTGTTTATGACACAATACTGTTCTTAACCAAATCTTCCTAAATAACTATTATTTTTATTCAATCTCACAAGAAACATTGTTACTTTTAATGCCTATTTAGATCAAGGAATTAGATTTTACGTTTTCATTTGTTTTCTGCTACATACACTAACATCTATAAATTCGAGGTTAGGTTTTTTAGGAACCAAAATTTATTAGAAAATACTATTATCTGTATTCCAAATGAATTACTATCTTAATATCTAACCGAAAATGTATATTATTTAGAAAAGCCACTTGAAATAAAGCTAGTTTTCAGTATTTATTTCAACACTAAATTCTCCTTCCCGAACTGCACCAAAGCTATGAAAATTAAGACATAACTACTAATTGATTTTATGATACTCCATATTTTCCAGGTGAGTTGTAATTCGAACTTTAATATTACAGTATAATTTTTCATTAAAGCTTAATCGTAAAGTCGTCAATTTTCCTGAAACTGAAAAATCAAATTAACTCCTACATAACGTTAATAGCAATGTCACAATATCGAACAATTTTACCGTCCATTGAAATAGGCATTATATGGATCCCTTGGATTCATTACAGCCTTCCCACACTACGTCTTCCGGTACGCGGTCGGCACCCAAGAAAAGTTGTTTCAAAAAATCTCCAAAGATTGCATATGCGGGTGGGCACCTACTTGATAAATTTAGATGAGTTCCACATTGACCGGATGAGCTACAGGCATGGCGTTAGCCGTGATAGCTGAAGATGGCGGGTTCGAATCTAGCCTCGGTCACTGAAGGGCTTGGTATCAGTTTCTTAAAATATGATGTATGTTTCCGTTTATAATACTATTAGAATAATTCAGTCCCTATAGCTCTAATACTGCAAGAAAGCGTTTGAGAGACCAGGAGTGCGATTTTTGAATCTCACCAAGTGACTAATTCTCACCGATGTGAGTGATTTACTATCGGAAATCACTCACATCGGTGAGAATTAGTCACTTGGTGAGATTCAAAAATCGCACTCCTGGGCCGCGATTCGAAAAATAAACACACACACTGGACAGACACAGCTCCAACTCAACTCAACGCTATAACGATAGTGACATTTGCTATTTGAACAGATTTTCATTCAACATTGGTCTCACATTGGTCTCACATTGGTCACACATATGTATATTGTTCTCACATTGGTATAACATTGGTTCTGTTCGAATAGCAAATGTCAATGTCGTTATAGCGTTGAGTTGGGTTGGAGCTGTGTCTGTCCAGTGTGTGTGCTGTTTCTTTCAAATCTGGAATCGATTGTATTTAGTGATGGACCGTTCCCGGGCACGTTCCCCATTCCCCAACTTTCCCGGAAACGTGCCCGGGAACGTGCCCCACCGTGGGGAATACTGGGGAAAGTTGAATATGTGTATAGCTAAATTTTTTTTTTGAATGGTATACATTATAAAAGGAATAATAACAATATTTAGCATGACAATATATAATGTTAAGGTTGTCTGGTAGAGATCGCTTAATAGCGATAAGACCGCCTGTTGTTACCATTATTATTATTTTTTTATACCACGACGGTGGCAAACAAGCATACGGCCCGCCTGATGGTAAGCAGCTACCGTAACCTATGGACGCCTGCAACTCCAAAGGAGTCACATGCGCGTTGCCGACCCTTTACAAAAAGGAGGATTTACTGTGTTGACGACTAAAGGAACAAGAAGGTCACTCATCGACAACACACTGGGTCCTCTTTGAGCTGTTTGGCAACCTTACTCACCAGCAGGAACACAACACTATGAGTAGGGTCTAGTGTTATTTGGCTGTGGTTTTCTGTAAGGTGGAGGTACTTCCCCAGTCGGGCTCTGCTCCAGATTTGAGCGATGACATTCGCTGAACGTGCCCTACCACACTTAGCGAGATGCCATTCGCAGTGCCCATACCTCTCTTTTTGGCGTAGTTTAAGGACATACCCAGGTCCGGACGTAGTTTAAGGACATACCCCGGGTCCAAAAAAGGGTATTTACTTTGTTAAATCTGTTTCTGTACTTCTTTTTCTTTGTGTGGTGCAATAAAGAATATTGTATTGTATTGTACTTCTTTTACAAAAGCAAATTCCCCCGTGTTCCCGGGAAAGATGGGGAACGTTCCCCAACTTTCCCGGGAACGTGCCCCAATGTTTCCGGAAATTCCCCATTGTACCGGGGAAGCGAAGGAGCGTTTTAATCATAAAGAAACTTATATTATTGCATAATTATCACAGATTTTGGAACGAATTTCCTTATCGGACGGTTCGCGGATGGGGGGGCTAGGCGAAAAAAAGTCACGTGACCGCCACAAAAACGCGACACAAAGCCATACGATTGAGAAACATGTTAAATGAAATAAAATAAAATAGAATAAAGTGAAGTGAAGTGAAAAGTTAAAAAGTCAAAAAAGGTAGAAATGTCAAAAAAGTTAAAAAAGTCAAAAAAAGTCATTAAAGTAAAAAAAACCAAAAAAGTCAAAAATGTCAAAAGTCAAAAAAGTAAAAAAAGTGAAAATTACAAACGACAAAATGACTGACAAATATTCAAAAATTACAAAAAAGTCGAAAATTAAATAACATAACTTCGTTCTAACCGAGTGATCCACACACTCACGTATTTTTTTTCAATATAAATGAATAAATAACTAGTTACTTATATAAAAATATATACATATATTTATTGATAATAGACATCTATATATTATATTAGTCACATACTAACACGTAATATGAATGACAAATACTAATCGTTACAAAGAGTATTTAAAACACATTGATTTTTAATAAGCTATTTGCGGTTGGTAATTTAAGACGTCCATACGATCAGTTAGGAGAAATATGTTTTTAAACTTCAAATGTAAGTTTGTATTATTTATATTCGATATTTACACTTTTACGAAAAAAACATTGTAACAAACAAGTCTCACAATAAAATGTTAATGTAGAACCTAATATGGTAAACTTTTGTAAAAACCGTACAATAAACATCAGACTTATGTAATTTAGTAGTTTAAAAAGGTTGAAAAAATCACATATAATCATCACTTAAATAAATGTCATAAAAACCTACTAAAACTTCACGGAAACGTTTCGTATTTTTTAAATTATCACATATGTTAGTAAAATTAAACTTTTAGACAACTCAAAATAATACAAAATCTAATTAAATGTAGTCAAAATCCTACAGCAATCAGACTTAGGTAATTTAGTACTTTAAAAAAGTTACATTTAAAAAATCAGTTTTTTTTACCATTCATCATCATATCAGCCGAAAGACGTCCACTGCTGGACATAGGCCTCCCCCAAAGAGTGCCACAATGACCGGTCCTGCGTCACCCGCATCCAGCGGACTCCGAAAACGAAATGTTACAATTTTTTTTTTTAAATCATCACAGAACCGCATCTTTTTTAATAATCACATATTTTTATATTTTTTTTGTCAACGCTAAAAAAATCTAATGATATGAAGTAAAAATCGTACAGCAATCATCATACTTACGCCAGGGAATATTATATTTAAAAAATAGAATATTATATTTAAAAAATATTCCTATTTTTTCCCATAAATATTTTTTAAAATATTTGTACTGTAAAATACAAAAAATAATGGTATTTCTATTAGTAATTGAATTTATTGTTTTTAGATTATTTATTTTCATATTCAATAATGAAATGAAATGATGAAATGATGATAATGATTATTAATGACATTGTTGAATTTTTAGTTTTTTCTACTACTACTTTTCAATAAATAATTTATTTTTCTGATAAAATAATATAATTGAAATACATATAAGTACTCATAAATATTTATCTTATTTTGTCTACAATTATAACAATAACAATAATAAACAATCTTTATTGCAACTTTAGGGTGTACAATGTACTCTGTACATATGGTTTTTATTTATTTCATTTTTAATTTTACTTATGGAACATTTTTACCTTGTATGCAACTTTCCCCTGTTTGGGAAACGTGCCCGGGAAAGTGGGGAATTCCCGGGAACGTGCCCGCGGGGCACGCTACATTAGTGATGGGCCGGGGGAACGAGGCACGTTCCCCCGGCCCATCACTAATGTATTCTATTCGAGCCTGAAAATTTAAAAAAATACCCAAATCATACAAAATTTAAGTTTACATTACATCAGGCTCATAGGAGTAAAATCAGTTCGTTACGAGGGCTGCTATTTATATATCCGGAAACCGGGATTACAATCTTCTTAAATAGCATATTTGACCTCCATGGTAAAATTTGAACTTTTTTAAGTACTGGCCGGTATATTTTTTCTTTCTTATTAACGCTCGTGTTTTGTTTTTGACGGGTTTTAAATGTCATCTCGCAGCAAGAATGGAACTCACTCGTGAAAATATTCGTGCTATGATTTATTATGATTTTCGGCGTGGTTTAACGCAACAACAGTGCATAGATCAACTAACTTCAACTTTTGGTGATGAAGCCCCATCTAAAACTACTGTGTATCACTGGTTTAGTGAGTTCAATCGTGGACGTAGTATGCTCGCGTCGAATGGTGCAATAAAATGTTAAAAAAATATAACCGTGGTGACTCAAAAGCCGTTTATAACATCTATACAGGTGACGAATCCTGGATCTATGCATACGATCCCGAAACGAAGCAACAATCAACGGTATGGGTGTTTCAAAATGAGCCGAACCCTACGAAAGTTACTCGTGCAAAAAGTACATTGAAACAAATGGTGGCCTGCTTCTTCGGTATTAATGGCCATGTAGCTACAGTGCCACTAGAAAACCGTAGAACGGTTAATTCAGAGTGGTACACGACCATGTGCTTACCGGAAGTATTTGAACAAATTCGTAAAACTAACCAGCGACGAAGAATCATTCTTCATCATGACAATGCCAGCTGTCATACGTCACGCGAAACAACTCTATTTTTGGAGGGTCAAAATGTGGAATTAACGGGTCATCCGCCGTACAGCCCTGACTTGGCACCCAACGATTTTTATTTATTTCCAAATATAAAGAATAAATTACGCGGTCAACGATTTTCGACCGCTGAAGATGCTGTCGACGCATTCAAACAACACGTTATGGAGGTACCTCAGGCGGAGTGGCAGAAGTGCTTTAAAAATTGGTTCACGCGAATGCAAAAGTGCATAGGTCATCAAGGGGAATACTTTGAAAAACAATAAAACCATTTTCAGCCGTGTACGTTTGTTTGTTTTTTTGTTTCCGGATATATAAGTAGCAACCTATGTACATAAAACGTGACTGCCTGGAAGCGCTGATAGCCTGACGGTAAGAAGTCGGACTTTCCATCCGGAGGTCTAGGGTTCAAGCCCCGGCTCGTACCACTGAGTTTTTCGAAATTTATGTGCGATATATCATTTGATACTTACCAGTCGCTTTTCGGTAAAGGAAAACATCGTGAGGAAACCGGACCTAATCCCGATAAAACCTAGTTTTCCCTTTGGTATGGAAGGTCAGGTGGCAGTCGCTTTCGTAAAAAATAGTACCTACGACAATTCGTGGGATTAGGCTGCCAAGCGGACCTAAGGCTAGACAGAGCCGTGGCAAAAAGTCGGACCAAACGCTAGAAGAATGATGACTGAATGGAAGAAACCTGACTTAATGGAACCGAACATTTTGGAGCACTTTTTTTATGGTAGTATTGATAATAGTGTAAAATGAGCCCAGAAAAGTTAATATCTAAAGAAAATATATTTTTGGGATTTATTTTCAAAAACACTCAAATTGAGGATAAAAATAATTTCAAAGAAAAAAACCCGACTTCACTGAGGTTACAAATTGAAATTACCAAGAGTATTTCCTCTCATTCATTATTATCTCGGGCATTTGCCCGAGCTACTGTAAAAAAATGGTCAACTCACTATAAGTGTGCCAATAGTACTATACTAGACAACTACCTGCCTGTCTGTTGAACCAGTTGGTTCAAAACAAAGTAAAATTCCAAATCGGTTCAGCCGTCTTAGGATAATCTGTGAACATGCATAAAAAATTGCAAAAAGACAACAAGACCCCGCTATAAATACTGTAATCTTGTCATGATTTTCAAAACCTACTGACATTAAGAAGTTAACCAATCTCAGCTACCTTAAGGTTGTCTGAAAGAGATCGCTTCTTAGCGGTAAGACCGCCTGTTGTTTACCTTAATTTTTGTATAATTTTTTTTGTCTAAGCTTATTTTCTTGAGGTGTACAATAAAGAGTATTTTATTATTATTTTATTAATTCCAACAAAGCGACGAATAGAAAACCTCCTCGTTCGAAATTTTGAAGTCAGTTGAAAAGGTGTCACTTTCATCTGCGATGCCAAATGAATTTTTTTAATAAGTAATTATTGCCGCCTCAAATGAAAAGCGGTCATAATAAAAATAGGTTTCAGTGACCGTTAAGCAAGGTTAACGTGTCTTAACCTAGACTTAGCTCAAGGTTGGAATGCCTAACGACTAAGTTATCAAACTCTCATAAGCCTAGAATTTTACATAAAATATTGTGTTTTTAGAGGTTAAGGTGTAAGTTAATACAAAATAGTTTATAGCTATGCTTAAGAAACAACAAGAATAAATTACACATAATTTAGCATGAAATAATACTAGTTTTTTAAAGTAAAATGTTCAAGATAAAGACTTGTAAGAACGCTTTAATTTTTAGGGTTCCGTTCCATAATAATAAAAGAACCCTAATGGTGCGACTCTGTCTGTCTGAAACAATAAAATTTTATTTTTATCTGTAATCACAGTTATTTTCATAGTGTAATGTCATATGGTATTCTGGTTTGGGGCAAAGCAGCTGACATACAGACTAACTATATTTGTTTTACAAAAAAGAGCCATTCGCTTTCTGTATAACTTCAAGGCAGGTGCATCAGTTAGAGAACTATTTAAAGAAATTAATATTTTAACTGTTACATATACTTCCCAATATATATATCACAATATTATTTTTGTTGTAAGGAAGATACATACATTCAAAAAAAATTCTGACATGTGGATGTCAGAATTTCTCTGGCTTGTTTTTATTTCTAGTGATATAGCTGTGGAGCTATAACACTAGAAATAAAAACAAGCTTGATATCAGAAGTAGTCGTATCCGCAAAGCATATAAGTCATTTTTTGGTCAAGGTATTCACATTTACAACAAGTTACCCGTCGATGCTTTAAATTTATCATTTCCCGCTCTTAAGAAATATTTGAAATAAACTTTAATGTCAAAGGGTTATTACAGGGTCGAGGACTGTATGACGAACAAAAATGCATGGCCCAAACCAGAAACTACTACAAAGTCATGTAACATTTAGAGGACACAGTTCAGATAGGAAAGCATATCAAACGTTTTGTGAAGCAATCAAATTTGTAGTTTATTATTATTATTTTAATTTTATTAAACAATAGGTACATTGTATGTCTCTCAAGCTATTTTGATACGTCCTCTTATAGAACTCCGCATTATTGTGTATCTTTAAGATATAATATTACTGTATTACTGTTTTGAAAAAATAAGTCCCGCCGAGTTTCTTGCCGGTCATAATATTTCTCGGGTCAGAGGTGTAGGGTTAGAACCGGTGGTAGTTTTTTTTTCTCTGACGTTCATAAGTGCATTGTAATGTGCCTATATTGAAGAATAAGAATATCTTTATCTTTTTTTTATCACCCGATTAAGCAAATATTTTGTACATTTATGTAAGTCGGTAAATGAATCGTACAGTCACCGGCAATACGAGCCCCAATGCAAATGAGTTCGTCTAGCAGGTAAAAAATGTACTAACCTAACTTTAACCTAAAAATTCAGGATAAAGGCGATGTTTAGAAGATCATGTAATATAAAAACAATATCGAAAATGAATAATACTTTATGTATCGAATGAAAAAAATAACAACTTTCCACAGTGATAAAAAAAACATTGTTTTGCCAAATGAGATATTCGCAAAAAAGTTCGTCTTCGGTTTAGCCGATGCATAATAGACCGTCTACCACGTGGTGGTATCACCTTTTGCATACAAAACGGCTTTGATCCTGAGCGGCATTGAATCTACCAACTCTCTACACTCTTCGGTGGTTAATTTCATTCCAGGCACAGGTAAGTTTCTCCTTAAGATCAGCTTTAGATCTAGAAGGGTCCTTTCGCAGCCTTTTCTTCATTTTCTACCACAAAGTTTCTATGGGAAACAAGTCCGGGCTGCTGGACGGCCATGGCATGGTAGGGATTTTTTTGGACTTCAGCCACGCCATCTTTGTCTTCGCGGTATGGCATGCAGCACCGTCTTGTTGAAAAGTAAATGCATTTTTATATTTTAACTGCCGTATAGACGGCAGCAAACTCTCTTGCAGGATGCTTTTGTATTTCTCGGCATTGACGGTTACATCTATAAATTGCAAACGGCCCACGCCCTGTGCCGACATACAGCCCCAAATCATTAAAGATGCTGGAAACTTCATCTTTCGCTTGAGGCAGTCTTTATGAAATGCCTCTCCTTTTTCCCGAATGACTTTACTTCGTTCGTCACCAACTGTGACTTCAAATTCGGATTCATCCATATTATTTTTCGCCACTGATTGACAGTTCAGTTTTTGTATTTATTAGCGAATTTCAATGTGTTGGTTGACTGTTTTTTTAGTAAGTAACGGTTTCTCTTTAGCAGTGTAAAAACTATAGCCCATTCTCTTCATTACTCTCTTGCAGGTATCGACTGAAATGTTTTTTTAATAGCGTCCCGCCACAATACGGTAAGTTCTCCTGCTCTTGCACGACGATTTTTCTTGATAATCTTCTTCAACATCCTGTTTTCTGCCTTGGAGGTTATTCGTCGACGGCCAGATTTCTTTAAACAGGACATTGTTCCATGTTTTCGGTGATGCTCGTTAATCGTTTGAATTGTAGATCGTGGCAACGACATCTCCTTGGATATTTGGTAAGTAGATTTGCCGTTATTGTTACAGGAAATTATAGTTTTCTGCACTTCTTCAGTCACTGGTTTACCTCGCACCATCTCGATAGAATAATGATTATAAAGTAAGGATTTGCACTGCAATTGCGTTTTTAACCGACTTCTTGATTTCAAAAGAGGAGGTTCTCAATTCGGGGTGTATGTTTTTTTTTTTTTTGTTTTTTTTTTTTATGTTTGTTACTCCATAACTCCGTCATTTCTGAACCGATTTTGAAAATTCTTTTTTTGATTGTAAGATATATATACAGATTGGTTCCGTTTTTGTCAAAACGCAGTTCTGATGATGGGATCCATGAGGAATCGAGGGAACTCCTCAAATCCTAAAGGCATACATATAGTGATTTTTATATTTTTATCAACAAATCTATCACTTTCATTCAAAACAGTGACATTTGATGAAGTAGGACTGCTGATGATGATCAGAACGGAACTCTTCAACGACGCATAGTTCACGTTTGGCGATTTGTCCTCTTCACTGTGTTTGTTTAGCAAGTTTAATTGTCAGGACCAATTTTCGTCAAGCTCAAGTTCTGATGATGGGATCCATGAAGAATCGAGGGAACTCCTCAAATCTTAAGGGCTTACACATAGTGATTTTTGTATTTTTATCAACAAGTCAAGCATTTTCATTCAAAAGAGTGACATTTGATGAAGTGGAACTGCTGATGATGATCAGAACGGAACTCTTCAACGACGCATAGTTCACGTTTGGCGATTCGTCTCCTTCGCTGTGTTTGTTAAGCAAGTTAGATTGTCAGGACCGATTTTCGTCAAGCTCAAGTTCTGATGATGAGTTCCATGAGGAATCGAGGGGATTCCTCAAATCTTAAAGGCATACATAAAGTGACTTTTGTATTTTTATAAACAAATCAAGCATTTTCATTCAAAAGAGTGACATTTGATGAAGTGGAACTGCTGATGATGATCAGAACGGAACTCTTCAACGACGCAATGGTTCACGTTTGGCGATTTGTCCTCTCCGCTGCGTTTGTTAAGCAAGTTATTTCATTGTATGGAATCTAAGTGCACCATCTAGAATAATGCTTCACCGGCTACCCCCATGGAAGTCGGTTTTTTTTTATTACAAATTATTATATAGCCATCTGTCATTTTAGATGACAGAAAATATTCTATATTCAATTTGAAATATAATTAAATATTAAACTTCTTAAAAAACAATTTTTATCAGAGATGTGACTTATTTGAAATACTTGTATTTAAAATGCAAATACAAAATGCAAAATACTTATTTCCTATTTTGTATTTAAATACCTTTTTAACAAAAGTATTTTGTATTTTATTTAAAATACTTTTTGGGGCCCATTTTCAATTTTAAAAATACAAAATACTCTTTTTTGTAATTTAACATAATGTTGGTAGGTGAAAGGGTAGTTTTAACAGGTTATTGTTATATTGCTCCTACGTGGGTGATTAGTAGGACAGGACACCGCGTAACCAAGGGAAAAAAGGCACTCATTCCTGACGATCTCGTCTTTTTGTAACTAGTCGTCTGTTTTGAAATGGAGAGTTAAGATAAGTATGGAAATCACCATCCTCTTAGCGTTTGTCCCGGCTTGGCGAACTAATCACATGAATTGGCATAGACACATTTTACAAAAGCGACTACCATCAGACCTTCCAACCCAGAGAAGAAACCACGCCTTATTGTGATTAGTTCCGGTTTCCGCGGGACGTTTTCCTTCACCGAAAAACGACTGATAAATATCAACCGATAATTCGTACATAAGTTCCGAAAATCTCAGTGGTACCTACAAAGTCGGGATTCGATCCCGAGACCTCCAGATTGAAAGTCGGACGTCTTATCGCCAGGATACCAGCGTTTATAAGAGTGGAAATCGTATTAAATAGCAATCGATTTTTGTACCGAAGTTACATTGCATTGAAACTAAAAAAAATATATTTCAGAGCATGAAAAAAATATTTTAACCATTTACCTACAAATCAAATAAGTGTCACACAAAACTCTCCTCTATTTAAAATTTGATTAACATTTGCTTTATATTTATTGATTAAAATGGCTATGCTATGACTATGACATATGATCACAGGCAGACGGACGTGACGAGATAAGTTCGACGTTCGACGTTGGACAAAAATCTACAATGGAGTCCTCATACTCGTATAAGAAAACTCGCTCTTCGATTAAGCTCGGCCGCTCATGCCGTTAGGAGAATTAGACAATTAACGAATATTGACACAGCTCGCTTAGTTTATCACAGTTATTTTCATAGTGTAATGTCATATGGTATTCTGGTTTGGGGCAAAGCAGCTGACATACAGACTATATTTGTTTTACAAAAAAGAGCCATCCGCTTTCTGTATAACTTAAAGGCAGGTGCATCAGTTAGAGAACTATTTAAAGAAATTAATATTTTAACTGTTGCTTCCCAATATATCTATGACAATATTATTTTTTTTGTAAAGAATATTCATACATTCAAAAAAAATTCTGACATCCACAGCTATAACACTAGAAATAAAAACAAGCTTGATATCAGAAGTAGTCGTATCCGCAAAGCATATAAGTCATTTTTTGGTCAAGGTATTCACATTTATAACAAGTTACCCGTCGATGCTTTAAATTTATCATTTCCCGCTCTTAAGAAATATTTGAAAAAAAGTTTAATGTCAAAGGGTTATTACAGGGTCGAGGACTATATGTCGGACAAAAATGCATGGCCCAAACCAGAAACTACTACAAAATCATCTAACATTCAGAGGACACAGTTCAGATAGGAAAGCATATCAAACGTTTTGTGAAGCAATCAAATTTGGATTTTATTATTATTATTTTATTTTAACTAAACAATACGTACATTGTATATCTCTCAAGCTGTTTTGATATGCCTTCTTATAGAACTACGCATTATTGTGTATCTTTAAGATATAATATTACTGTATTACTGTTTTGAAAAAATAAGTCCAGCCGAGTTTCTTGCCGGTCATACATAATACTTCTCGGGTCAGAGGTGTAGGGTGGTAGTTTTTTTTTTCTCTCTGACGTTCATAAGTGCATTGTAATGTGCCTAAAAAATATTTTAACCATTTACCTACACCTATCTCGCTCCAATTTAGAGCAGAGCCCGACTGGGGAAGTACTTTCACATTACCGAAAACCTAAACTAATAGCACTAGACACTACTCATAGTGCTGTGCTCCTGCCGGTGAGTAAGGTTGCCAGATAGCTCGAGGGTGTGTTGACGACGGGAGACCCTCTTGTCCTTTTAGCCGTCAATGCAGTGAATTGTGCTTTCCATTAAAGGGTCGGCAACACGAATGTGATACCTCTGGAATTGCAGACGTCCATAGTCTAATAGCAGTTAACGGCCTCCTAGCCCAGTCGATAGTGACCCTGCCTATGAATTAGGAGGACCCGGGTTCGAATCCTGGTAAGGGCATTTATTTGTGTGTTTATCACAGATATTTGTACTTGAGTTATGGACGTTTTCTATGTATTTAAGTATTTAACTATATCTATTTATTACATATATATATCGTCGTCTAGTACCCACAACACGAGCCTTATTGAGCTTACGGAGGGACTAGGTCGGTGTAGACATCGGGGGCCGCGGGAGATGAAATATGTAGACGGACTTAGGTATTTACAGTTTTATTTTACACACAACAGCACCACAGTATGTACAAGCAACTATTTACATAAAATTGCACATATATTTACACATCTGACAAACATTAATCTCAAATAATTTACAACAGCGAGAGAAAACACAACGGAACATTTGACAGAGAGGATTTGCAGTAACTTTTTAAAAAACAAAACACGCGCGCCTATCGCGCGCCGAGCGCTGGGATTTTCAGCCAGCGTGCGCGTCACCAAAGAGGTTGGTGTTGAACGCGTCGCTTACAGTTGGTTTGTGTAAGATTGTCCTATAATATGTTTTTTTTATTAAAGCTTATTTTCAAGTGGGCCGTATGCTCGTTTACCACCGTCGTGGTAAAAAAATTAAATAAAATGTGATCGTATCGTGTAGTGTTGTGGGTACAGTGTCGCGCGTTGTCAGCCGAACCACCCGATTGATTACATTATTGGCTCCCTCATGCGTAGAAGGTAGATGCTACAGAGAATGTTTGTCACAGAGATGTCGCAGTGATTGTCGTATATACCAGTCGTTATTACCATTTAATGCTATTAGTATAAGTTTCAATATATGATGAGGATGTACTCGTACTTAAATAAAATAATATAAAATAGATGTTTAATACAAAGTCCCTTAAATCTAAAATAATATTAAAAAATAAATACGTAGAAGTAATTTGCCAAAAGTCAATCCCGTTCCTTGAAGGTTCCGGTGCAAAAGTGCCAAGTTGTGTGTATGTTTAATCTAAATATATAAAAGAAGAAACTGACTGACTGACTGACTGACATATCAACGCACAGCCCAAACCGCTGGATCTAGAGATTCCAAATTTGGCACGTAGGTTCCTTATAAGGTCTAGAGATGCACTAAGAAAGAATTTTTCAAAATTCACCCCCTAAGGGGGCAAAATGGGGGTCCAAAGTTTGTATGGCGAATCAAGATTTGTTAGACTATTTTATTCGAAACTTCACAGGAGTATTCCTAACTATAAATGAGTAAACACGTGTTTCAGGTTTTTAGAAAATTCAACCCCTAAAAGGGGCAAATGTGGTCACAAAGTCATCAACATGGGTATCGTATCCTTTTTGAGTACTTATAGTACGCGGGCGAAGCCGCGGTAAAAGGCTAGGTGATAATATAATAACCTAGGTTTGTTTGTTACTAACATTTATGCTTTAAGTGGATTCTGGCGTGAATTGCAGTATGATAAAATAATGATGATGAATTGATGACACATGATCAATATATTTTATTAAAGTAAAAATTAAAAAAATCGATTGAAAAGGTTTAAAGATTATTCACACCAAATTTTCTAAATTTAACGATTTTTTAAAAGAAAGAAAAAAAAACTTTTTACATTTTACTGTAACATAAATTATACGGCAATCATATACATAAACGCAATATTACACTGTCAAAATAGCAGTTTCTTCATTTTTCCCATACTTTAAAGAAGGCAACTGTGCAATCGTGACGTCACGGTTGACATTGACGGTTGCATATTATTTTGTTAATACCGTTTTGAGAAACAAGTGCGAATATCAGAATATGATTCCCATTTTTGACTTTTGTGTTGCTTTAACGCAATTAAATTTTTGGCATTTATATACCCAAAAATATTCACTGCGTCTAGACAGTGCACTCCAAGTGATCTGATAAAAATAAAGATAAAGTTACGAGTCGCTCCAATGGTTTAATGCTCATACTCGTATCTCTTTAGTTATGTTTATGTCAAATCGATATGTTAACAGGCAAAATGCAGAGGGTACCGAAACAAGAAGACAGTTTTGACCAATTAAATTTTTGTAAATATAGGAAACCCCTCTAGTACGTACGAGTAAAAGTACAGTTTTATCTCTTAGAGTAAGTTGACTTAACAGAAAACTTTGTTAAATAATTTAGTAAAGAGTTTTTTTTTTAAATACGTGTATTGAGTTACTCAACTACTTTATAGTAATTCCAACATCATTTTGAACTCCTCACTAGGTCAGCTACTTCTTCTGATGTAGGTACCTTGTCAATTTGTTAAAACTCACGATTGCATTTTGAAATTCATTTCACGTTACGAGGTGTGACTGATGACTACTCCAATAAACGAAGGTATCTTATCACCTCCATTCAGCTCTCGAATGGGGTCACAGAGTATTCTACAGAGTATTCACTCAACTTTACAGAAACTATGACACCAATCGTGATATTATAGTGAAACTAGACTAAGAGCTGGCTACGTCAGTAATGAGAGCAACAAAACCCGTCTGGTTAGATTGCTATACTATCCTTATTGCTAGATCCGGGCATCTGGCAGCTTTTAATGGGTGGAGGTCAGAGTGACAGAGTAGCAAAATTTTTGAATTGGAAAAAAGTAATACCAACATAGGTAAAAACTATCGAAATTGTCTCAGTTACAAAAGACAGGGCCTATATTTTAAAAACAATGCGTATTATAACGAAAACAAAAACAGTAGGCGACAAACTATGAATTACATTATACGTCGTTTGGCACTACTTTCCCCTCACAGAAACTTTCGGCAATGATATAATCTAATTGTTTATATAATTTCTCATAATATTACATAAAACCCAGAGCTCTAGGATTTGTTTTCTTGAAGTGGTTTACATTCTTTGACCTCCACCACTTTACAACTGCTAGATGTCCAGATCAAGAAATAAGAATAGCTAACTGGCTAAAGGAGTTTCGTTGCTCTCATTATTATGTCATATCTGACGTGGCTAGCTCTCCGTCTATAATATAACGATCACGTAGATTTGGATAAAATATTCGAATCCGTTCTCACCCTCTTATTAGGAATTAAAAATATAAAAAAACATCTTGAATGTAATTGCTTAATGTTCTGGTAATCGTTTAATAAAATTTTCTTTCTTTCTTTTTCTAAACCAAATCTTCCTTAAAAGTGTGTTCTAATAGTCGTTAAAGAATCAAATACTTTTAAATTGTTTCATTATGTGTTTGAGTTTGTATTACTCGCAGGAATTAAACACAGGAAAAAAAAGTTAAAATGTTTTCTGTTAAGTCAACTTACTATAAGAGATAAATGAGTACTTGCGCGTACTAGACGGGGTTCCTATCTTTACAAAATTTTAATTGGTCAAAACTGTCTTCTCGGAACTCTCTACATTTTGTCTTTAACATATTGATTTGACATAACTAAAGAGATATTTGCATTAAACATTGGACCGATTCGTAAGTTTATCTTTATTTTAATGAGACTTACTTGACTTGGAGAGCACTGTCTAGACGCAGTAAATATTTTTGGGTATTTAAATGCCAAAAATTTAATTCCGTTAAAGCAACACAAAAGTCGAAAATGGGAATCATATTCTGATATTCGCACTTGTTTCTCAAAACGGTATTAACAAAATAATATGCAACCGTGACGTCACGGATGCACAGTTGCCTTCTTTGAAGTATGGGAAAAATGAAGGAACTGCTATTTTGACAGTGTAATATTGCTTTTATGTATATGATTGCCCTACAATTTATGTTACAGTAAAATGTTGGAAATAGAATAGCATAATTTTTTTAGTTTTTTTTTTATTTCTTCCTTTTAAAAAATCGATAAATTTAGAAAATATGATGTGTGTAATCTTTAAACCTTTTTAATCGATTTTTTTTAATTTTTACTTTAACACAATATATTGATCATGAGTCATCAATTCATCATCATTATTTTATTATACTGCAATTCACGCCAGAATCCACTTAAATCCTAAATGTCAGTTACAAACAAACCTAGGTTATTATCAATTAAACATACACACCACTTGGCACTTTTGCACCGGAACCTTCAAGGAACGGGATTGACTTTTGACAAATTACTTCTACGTAATTATTTTTTTATATTATTTTATTTAAGTACGTCCTCATTATAAATTGAAACTTATACTAATTGCATTAAATGGTAATAACGACTGGTATATACGACGATCTCTGCGACATCTCTGTGACAAACATTATCTGTAGCATCTACGTTCTACGCGTGAGGGAGCCAATAATGTAATCAATCGGGTGGTTCGGCCGACAACGCGCGACACTGTACCCACAACACTATTCGATACGATAAAAATTAATTCGATATTTTTTACTACGACGGTGGTAAACGAGCATACGGCCCGCTTTAAAATAAGCTATAATAAAAAAACATAATTATAGGACAATCTTACACAAACCGACTGTAAGCGACGCGTTCAACACCAACCTCTTTGGTGGCGCGCACACTGGCTGAAAAGCCCAGTCGGGCTCTGCTTCAGATTGGAGCGAGATAACATTCGCTGAGCTGTGATCTACTACTACTAATCCTAGCGAGATGTTCGCAACTTCGCAGTGCCCATACTTCTTTTGGGCGTACGTACCCGGGTTACATACCAATAAGTGAACCTTGAAGTTTTTTATGGGACAGTCAATTTTAAAGTCTTTCAGAGATAGTTCCATATTCAAAGCTTCATTGATGAAAAGTACCTATTTAGTTAGAATTAATCCCACCAAATACATAAATGTAAAAAAGGAGAGCCAAGTTCAATACAAAAATTATGCTTGGCTGTGGCCTTCGCCGCAAAAAGAATGGAGATCTAAATGAGTGCCAAGTACTATACAAAATCTAAATATGTATTTATAGGAACAAAATAACATTATGAACAAGTATTAAACTCTATTTCTTTGCTTTATTGGATACCTATAACAATTGATGTTATTTAAAAATGTGAGATCTTAAAGTAGGTTAGATTTGACTTGGTCAGTTTTCATCAGTCATTTTATAAAGTTATTCAACATATATATATATATATTTTAATTCTGATAAAAACTGGCCAAGTCAAATCTAACCTACTTGAAGATCTCACATTTGTAAAAAACAGCAATTGTTATAGGTATCCAATAAAGCAAAGAAATAGAGTTTAATACTTGTTCATAATGTTATTTTGTTCCTATAAATACATATTTAGATTTTGTATAGAACTTGGCACTCATTTAGATCTCCATTCTTTTTGCGGCAAAGGCCACAGCCAAGCATAATTTTTGTATTGAACTTGGCTCTCCTTTTTTACATTTATGTTTTTGGTGGGATATCATTACTTTTTGTAAAGAAAACTAGGCAGGTATTGAGATTTTATGTTTTTTCTTGCGTTTCCGCTCCTAGATTTACTTCTGTTCTGTGTATAATTATGTGGTGCCGCGCGCCGCCGACGACACACCGTTGGCTGGTTGTTTAGTAGTAGTAGTAGTAAAACACTTTTTTGTACAAGAAAACACAAAGAAAGATATATAACACAACATACACGTACAAAGGCAAACTTATCCCTAGCGCGTATTACAAGTTTTTTGTATGGGGACACCACTTATTTTTTGACTTGACTTTATTTTTATATTTCTGTTATATAGCAAATATAATAATACATATATTGGGATAGTGTCAAATATCTGCTTGTAACGGTTCCAACGATACAATTAAAAAAAGCTGAGTGCCTATCCCTCGCCTAACACAGGGACATACCTTGCCCCTGAAACCCTCCGGCTGGCGGTTGGCCTGCGCTTGGGGACACAAGTATGCGCACCGCACAGATGCCCCTGTGGTAAGGACGTCGACCAGCTAGGGCACCACGGACTCTCCTGTCAGCGGAGCGCGGGCCGCCTCTCTCGTCACGCTGCGCTAAACGACATTATCCGCCGGTCTCTTGCCACCGTCAATGTGCCGGCGATACTCGAGCCGGCCGGTATAGCTAGAGACGATGGCAAGAGGCCTGACGGGATGTCACTGATTCCGTGGAGTTTGGGACGGGTGCTAGTGTGGGACGCGACTTGCGTGGACACGCTGGCACCGTCTCACCTCCACGGTACCATGAATAAAGCTGGCGCGGCGGCGGAGGTGGCCGAGGCTCTTAAAAGGCGAAAATACGGGGGCCTCGACGCCAATTACAACTTTGTTGCATTTGGCGTCGAGACTCTTGGTCCGTGGGGTCCCGGAGCTCAAAAGCTTTACCGCCAGGTAGCTAAACGGCTGGTCGATGTCACAGGGGACAAACGAGCTGGCAGCTTCCTCGCTCAACGCATAAGTATTGCAATTCAGCGAGGAAATGCTGCCAGCGTCCTCGGCACGATGCCACAGGGGCCCATTTTAGAGATAGATTTTTAGTTTTTAGTATTTTTAAGTAAGTTAATTTTAGGTTATTTACATAGTTTATTTAAGATTTAAGTTGGAAGAAGATGTAGGTTATATGGGGAAGACATATTACACTAGATGGAGCTTTTATTAAATATTAAAAAAATATTGTATGGGGACCCCCCTATTTTTTAACTTTTTTTTTATTTTTAGATTTTTTTCCTTCGCTTACACACAATTACCGAGCTGGATTCCAAATTTCATCCTTCTAGGTCATCTGGAAGTAGGTTAGATTTAGGTACTATATGTCAGTCAGCCAGTCAGTGCTAAAATTTACTACTTTGTGACCTTCATATCTTTATAACCGTTTGAGCTAGCTTCATGAAATTTGGGCATCTAGATGTCCTTATGGATATAATTAAACACACGTAGTTTTATGAGTTTACGTTAAAGAGGTTTTGAGTTATAGAAGGGTCAAAAGTGGCACCAAGTGGTTCGTGTAATATACACTTGGCGCTGGCTAGCCAGTTCCTTTGCTTGAACTTGGCTTGACACACTACCGCGTGTCTAGATCTACTATACATTGCGATAGGATTTTGGTATTCTTATTCTTATTCAACGGTTCGGTAATCATACCTCTTCCTTTTATTCGATTTCAAAGTATTTATAAACAAATCTGCCAAGTTTTAAGAACTCTGCTGCTAGCATTTCTTAATAAAAAGAATAAAAAAGCATTTAAAGAGAGCCGCGATTCGAAAATAAACACAGATTTTCATTCAACATTGGTCTCACATTGGTCACACATTGGACCAACATTGAACCAATGTGAGGCCAATGTATGACCAATGTGTGACCAATGTGAGACCAATGTGAGACCAATGTTGAATGAAAATCTGTTCGAATAGCAAATGTCAATGTCGTTATAGCGTTGAGTTGAGTTGGGTTGGAGCTGTGTCTGTCCAGTGTGTGTGTTTATTTTTCGAATCGCGGCCCTTATCGTGGTTAGCTACTACGCAGGATACAGGGCCAAAAGGAGCTTTTAAGGTCATATAATAAAAAAAAACACTTCTATTCAAAATAACGTGGTTATTTATAAAATCGTACGACAGTGTACACATGCGCTTCCACGACAATGGATGCTGATGAGTCCGCGCTGCGTACGGAACTCGGTTCCTTATTATATAACACCATTCGCCCCTCGAGGTATTAAACATACAGTAACATACCTTTACTTGCGAATCCTTATGGTTAAACGAATTTAAACTTTAATGCCGCGAGGTAAGAGTACTATTCCAACTATTGGGAGGAGTAACATTTAGTAAGTTATGGAAGGGATGTGATCATTAAAATATTATTGGTGGTTCTCAAATACTTCGTATTATTGTGTTCTAAATTAAATTACATTAATAGAACGTAATATAGGTAAAAGCGGTTGATTCGTGGAACAAGTAACTGCCAATTTTGCCACGCTTTTATAGTTGTACATTGTGTCTGTTGCTTCGGGGAGGGGGGGGGGGGGGGCAAATGGACCTATTACCCCCCATGGCCATATATATATTAATTTGATAATTGCTCCTCAAGACCTTTCTAATGCCCTAACGAGCTGTGGTTGAATTCCTACATCCAGGAGTTCCTTAGTTAACTACGATAATTTCCTTCACCGAAATTTCGTCAGTACATAATATCCGAAATAATCAGTGATAAGAGCTGGACATAGACCTCGAATTGGAAGTCGGATCTCTTGCCACCACGCTACTAGCAGTTCTCAACCGACTTCAAGATTGCGAGGTTCGAGGTTCTCAATTCGTCGGGATTTCTGTGTTTGCTATTTTTCGTATTTTTTAATGTATGTTCTCCGATTATTCGAAGACGGCTGGTACGATATGGAACATTCTTAATTTTGTTTGAAAGAGTCTTCACAGTTGGTCCCATTGTAATCAGATCAGGATCTGATGACGGGATCCTGGACAAATCGAGGGAATTCTTCAACTATTATAGGCACACCTGTATTGATTTGAGTATTTTTACAGCAGCTGGAGCATTTGCTTTTGGAAAGGTGGAGGCAAAGTGAAGTCGGTTCTTTTTTGCTTAAACATATTTATTAGACTTTCCTATCTACGACTAACTTACGACCCCTTAACCCTGTATATGCCTAATCCGTCTCTCGGCTAGATCCACGCTCGTAAAAACGTAGTAACCAACTTTTACGATCTTCACGTACTAAGCTCAGAATTATGTTGAGATTGAGTTTTTATCCTCGGAGACTGACTGTCTCTACTTGCGACATGTAAACGATCACAAACTTTACTTTTTTCCATGCTTTTATTTAGTTTCATTCCGTAGTACCTATATTTATTGTTACTGATCTTATACAGTCGAACACAAAGAGATGTATCCACTTTTTTATCTTATCGCGTTGTAATAAGGCCCAAAATTGGATACAAATCTTTGTAGTCGACTGTACCTGAGTTCAATTTATCCACTTCGCGGGGGTTCATTGACCTGAAATTTATCATACTAGTGTTATTTACATTGCAACGCATTACAAACCAACACGAAGATCTGGTGACACAGCCATCATTAGTGGAATTCCTAAATAAGTTTTCATCAGTCATTTTATAAAGTTATTCAACATATATATATATATATATATATATATGTATATTTTAATTCTGATAAAAACTGGCCAAGTCAAATCTAACCTACTTGAAGATCTCACATTTGTAAAAAACAGCAATTGTTATAGGTATCCGATAAAGCAAAGAAATAGAGTTTAATACTTGTTCATAATGTTATTTTGTTCCTATAAATACATATTTAGATTTTGTATAGAACTTGGCACTCATTTAGATCTCCATTCTTTTTGCGGCGAAGGCCACAGCCAAGCATAATTTTTGTATTGAACTTGGCTCTCCTTTTTTACATTTATGTTTTTGGTGGGATATCATTACTTTTTGTAAAGAAAACTAGGCAGGTATTGAGATTTTATGTTTTTTCTTGCGTTTCCGCTCCTAGATTTACTTCTGTTCTGTGTATAATTATGTGGTGCCGCGCGCCGCCGACGACACACCGTTGGCCGGTTGTTTAGTAGTAGTAGTAGTAAAACACTTTTTTGTACAAGAAAACACAAAGAAAGACATATAACACAACATACACGTACAAAGGCAAACTTATCCCTAGCGCGTATTACAAGTTTTTTGTATGGGGACACCACTTATTTTTTGACTTGACTTTATTTTTATATTTCTGTTATATAGCAAATATAATAATACATATATTGGGATAGTTTCAAATATTTGCTTGTAACGGTTCCAACGATACAATTTAAAAAAAAATGTATGGGGACCCCCCCTATTTTTAACTTTTTTTTATTTTTAGATTTTTTCCTTCGCTTACACACAATTACCGAGCTGGATTCCAAATTTCATCCTTCTAGGTCATCTGGAAGTAGGTTAGATTTAGGTACTATATGTCAGTCAGTCAGTCAGTGCTAAAATTTACGACTTTGTGACCTTCATATCTTTATAACCGTTTGAGCTAGCTTCATGAAATTTGGGCATCTAGATGTCCTTATGGATATAATTAAACACACGTAGTTTTATGAGTTTACGTTAAAGAGGTTTTGAGTTATAGAAGGGTCAAAAGTGGCACCAAGTGTTTCGTGTAATATACACTTGGCGCTGGCTAGCCAGTTCCTTTGCTTGAACTTGGCTTGACACACTACCGCGTGTCTAGATCTACTATACATTGCGATAGGATTTTGGTATTCTTATTCTTATTCAACGGTTCGGTAATCATACCTCTTCCTTTTATTCGATTTCAAAGTATTTATAAACAAATCTGCCAAGTTTTAAGAACTCTGCTGCTAGCATTTCTTAATAAAAAGAATAAAAAGCATTTAAAGAGAGCCGCGATTCGAAAATAAACACAGATTTTCATTCAACATTGGTCTCACATTGGTCACACATTGGACCAAATGTGTGACCAATGTGAGACCAATGTGAGACCAATGTTGAATGAAAATCTGTTCGAATAGCAAATGTCAATGTCGTTATAGCGTTGAGTTGAGTTGGGTTGAGTTGGGTTGGAGCTGTGTCTGTCCAGTGTGTGTATTTATTTTTCGAATCGCGGCCCTTATCGTGGTTAGCTACGCAGGATACAGGGCCAAAAGGAGCTTTTAAGGTCATATAATAAAAAAAAACACTTCTATTCAAAATAACGTGGTTATTTATAAAATCGTACGACAGTGTACACATGCGCTTCCACGACAATGGATGCTGATGAGTCCGCGCTGCGTACGGAACTCGGTTCCTTATTATATAACACCATTCGCCCCTCGAGGTATTAAACATACAGTAACATACCTTTACTTGCGAATCCTTATTGTTAAACGAATTTAAACTTTAATGCCGCGAGGTAAGAGTACTATTCCAACTATTGGGAGGAGTAAAATTTAGTAAGTTATGGAAGGGATGTGATCATTAAAATATTATTGTTTCTCAAATACTTTTTATTATTGTGTTCTAAATTAAATTACATTAATAGAACGTAATATAGGTAAAAGCGGTTGATTCGTGGAACAAGTAACTGCCAATTTTGCCACGCTTTTATAGTTGTACATTGTGTCTGTTGCTTCGGGGGGGGGGGGGGGGGGGCAAATGGACCTATTACCCCCCATGGCCATATATATATTAATTTGATAATTGCTCCTCAAGACCTTTCTAATGCCCTAACGAGCTGTGGTTGAATTCCTACATCCAGGAGTTCCTTAGTTAACTACGATAATTTCCTTCACCGAAATTTCGTCAGTACATAATATCCGAAATAATCAGTGATAAGAGCTGGACATAGACCTCGAATTGGAAGTCGGATCTCTTGCCACCACGCTACTAGCAGTTCTCAACCGACTTCAAGATTGCGAGGTTCGAGGTTCTCAATTCGTCGTGATTTCTGTGTTTGCTATTTTTCGTATTTTTTAATGTATGTTCTCCGATTATTCGAAGACGGCTGGTACGATATAGAACATTCTTAATTTTGTTTGAAAGAGTCTTCACAGTTGGTCCCATTGTAATCAGATCAGGATCTGATGACGGGATCCTGGACAAATCGAGGGAATTCTTCAACTATTATAGGCACACCTGTATTGATTTGACTATTTTTACAGCAGCATTTGCTTTTGGAAAGGTGGAGGCAAAGTGAAGTCGGTTCTTTTTTGCTTAAACATATTTATTAGACTTTCCTATCTACGACTAACTTACGACCCCTTAACCCTGTATATGCCTAATCCGTCTCTCGGCTAGATCCTCGCTCGTAAAAACGTAGTAACCAACTTTTACGATCTTCAAGTACTACGCTCAGAATTATGTTGAGATTGAGTTTTTATCCTCGGAGACCGACTGTCTCTACTTGCGACATGTAAACAATCACAAACTTAACTTTTTCGATGCTTTTATTTAGTTTCATTCCGTAGTACCTATATTTATTGTTGTTGATCTTATACAGTCGAACACAAAGAGATGTATCCACTTTTTTATCTTATCGCGTTGTAATAAGGTCCAAAATTGGATACAAATCTTTGTAGTCGACTGTACCTGAGTTCAATTTATCCACTTCGCGGGGGTTCATTGACCTGAAATTTATCATACTAGTGTTATTTACATTGCAACGCATTACAAACCAACACGAAGATCTGATGACACAGCCATCATTAGTGGAATTCCTAAATAAAGCTTTTAAAGAGTAAATGATAAACGCGATTAAAACAGGAGGCACATTTTGTTGGCAGATAAAAAAATTATATTATGGGACAATCTTACACACCCACCTAGTCCCACAGTAAGCTCAATAAGGCTTGTGTTGAGGGTACTAGGCAACGATATACATAATAGATACAGATAAATACTTAAATAGATAGAAAACATCCATAACTCAGGAAAAAATACCCGTGATAAACACACAAATAAATGCCCTGACCAGGATTCGAACCCGGGACCTCCTGCTTCATAGGCAAGGTCACTACAAACTAGGCTAGGAGGCCGTTATTTTAAAGGTAACACAGATTTAATCCCAGGCGTCGTGTCCTTCGTCTTCGGTTTCATAACGGTTTGGTTCTGTTTGTTTCAGCAGTGCACCAGACCTAACTAACGCCTGTGGTGTAATTCGGCCTTAGAGTATTTAGTTAAGGTATTGATATTGCTAGGCGCTATGGGTGTCCTAGATACTCACGACGACAACTAGTAACAACGCATAACAAAATTGCGAGCTAATAAATAAAACTCAAACTCAAACATTTATTCAATAAGTAGACCACAAGGGCACTTCTACACGTCCTATCACTACATAGTATAAAACAAAGTCACTTTCCCCTGTCTGTCCCTATGTATGCTTAGATCTTTAAAACTACGGAACTGAATTTGATGCGGTTTTTTTAATAGATAGAGTGATTCAATAGAAAGGTTTTTATGTATAATATATGCATACTATACTAGAGAAACACTGATAATTTTTGAGGTTTCTAATGTGATATAAATAAACATATTTTTTGCGCTTAAATACATTGCAAACGCTGGCTGAACTCTAAGAGATTGATCAAAATAATATACTACAGTATTGTACACCTTAAAAGGTCTACAAAAAATTCCCGTGCGGGTCGCTAGTAGTTTAAAAAAGTAAAAGAGAAAAAAATAAAACTATAAGTACCAGTTTTAACTTCTAACCCTACACCTCTGACCCGAGAAGAATCATGACCGGCAAGAAACTAGACGGGACTTATTTTTTCAAACCAATAGTACATCAAAACTTAAAAATACTTATAAATGCGTTGTTCTATAAGAAAAAAAAACTCAAACTCAAACATTTATTCAATAAGTAGACCACAAGGGCACTTCTACACGTCCTATCACTACATAGTATAAAACAAAGTCACTTTCCCCTGTCTGTCCCTATGTATGCTTAGATCTTTAAAACTACGGAACTGAATTAGATGCGGTTTTTTTAATAGATAGAGTGATTCAATAGAAAGGTTTTTATGTATAATATATGCATACTATACTAGAGAAACACTGATAATTTTTGAGGTTTCTAATGTGATATAAATAAACATATTTTTTGCGCTTAAATACATTGCAAACGCTGGCTGAACTCTAAGAGATTGATCAAAATAATATACTACAGTATTGTACACCTTAAAAGGTCTACAAAAAATTCCCGTGCGGGTCGCTAGTAGTTTAAAAAAGTAAAAGAGAAAAAAATAAAACTATAAGTAGCAGTTTTAACTTCTAACCCTACACCTCTGACTCGAGAAGAATCATGACCGGCAAGAAACTAGGCGGGACTTATTTTTTCAAACCAATAGTACATCAAAACTTAAAAATACATATAAATGCGTTGTTCTATAAGAAAATGCGTTGGTATTTCAAACCAGTTCAAGAGAAATACCAAAGAAAACTTATTGTTTATGAGTCCAAATCTGACTATTTAAAAACGAAGTACACAAAAGATTGACTTACTTACTTACCTGAACTCTGTCCTCTACTTAAATTTCCAAATTACAATAATCCATCATCAACAGTATAGGTGCTAAACCTATGTGTATAGTCTATAATCAAGGATGGTCTCTGGGAGCATGAATTGACACAACGAATGTACTAATTAAGAGCGTGTATTTGGGAACACGGTCGGGCTTTAACTGTCGGGGCAAGCATTGCATTAGGCCCTCCTGCTCAGGCGCGCGGAAAGGTGACACGTAATACCTGTCCCTATAGTTGTCCCCCCCCAAACAAATTTTTTTTATTTTATTTATTACTTTTTTAAAGGAAACTTAAAATTAACACAACACACAACATGATAAATTTTTAGATAACATACATTGTTGTATGCTAGGGTATTAAGCTGCTAGTTTTTCTGACTGTACATATTTATGATTGTTAGAGTACACGCAACCCTTATTAAGTTTTTGACTGGGTGCAGGTATGCTGTAGCCGTTCTGCTTATTTATTGTTTACATGTAAATCGAATCGCAATGGTGGTTAAATACGAAATAATCATCTACATACATTTAAATTCCGCGCCAAAGCCCGCCCTAACGAGGGAAACCGCAAAAAATAAACCGGAACCCTCGCGGTTTAGGGTTCCGTGGAGTAAATTCTATAACTGATGGCTATTTCAACAGTCAGGATTTATAAGTAGACAGGAATAAACGAGCGTGGTTTTATAAAATATAACGGTTATACTCACGTCACTTTAGTCAATTCGCGCGACAAGTTTCGGAGAGTATTCATCTTCAAACACTAGCCGCGTGGTCTTGGCTAACACAGATAAGAAAAATGATTTCGAGTTTTTTTTCTTTTTTTTATAAATATTACGGGTCAATCTTACACAAATCGACCTAGTCCCACAGTAAGCTCAATGAGGCTTGTATTATGGGTACTATCTAGACGACGATATATATAATAGAACTAGCTTTTCCCTGCGGCTTCGCCCGCGTACTAAAAGTACTAAAAAAGGAGGTTCTCAGTTAAACTCGTATGTTTGTATGTAGGAATGTATGTTTGTCCGCGATCATCTTGCGTTTCGCTGAACTGATTTAGAAGCAGTTTTCGGAAAAGTATTCGTTACATTCTGGAGGTTTCGGTATACCACGTTTTGAAGACGGCGGTACCTTCATTTTTTATTTTAAAGAGATTATTGCAATAATTGTTACGCCATCAACGACTTACTACTGAGAGATTATGATTAATACAGATTTCTACTCTTGAATAGAAGCTTTTCCCCGCGACTTCATTTGCGTGGAATAAGTAATCCACCCTCCTTTTTACCCGCTTAAGGAATGACTTCTGGGAAAACAACTATTATATATCCTTCCCCAGAACGCAAAATATTTCCATACCAAATCATCTAAATAGGTTCAACGGTTATTAATTTCCCATACAAACTTTCAACCCCCGTTTCACCCCCTAAAGGGTTGATTTTCGAGATAAAAACTATCCTATATTGTTTACCGTGACTCAATCTATATAATATGTACCAAGTTTCATTTCAATCGTCTGTTGAGCGGTTAATAATTTCCCATACAAACTTTCAACCCCCGTTTCACCCCCTAAAGGGTTGATTTTCGAGATAAAAACTATCCTATATTGTTTACCGTGACTCAATCTATATAATATGTACCAAGTTTCATTTCAATCGTCTGTTGAGCGGTTAATAATTCGCCATACAAACTACCAACATGTTTTCTACCCCTCTAAGATTGATTATCGGCTTAAAAAATATTCTATATTGTTTCCTGGGACTCAAACTATATCCACAACAAAATTATCTAAATCGGTTCGCGGTAAAAAAATCTCCATACAAACCTCCAACCCCCATTTCACCCCCTTAAAGATCGATTTTCGAGATAAAAACTGTCCCATGTCGTTTCCCGGTACACAAACTATCTCTATACCAAGTTTCAACTAAATTGGTTCAACGTTTAAAAATTCCCCATACAAACTATCAACCCCCATTTCACCCCTTAAGTGTTGATTTCGTAATCAGCGACCCGATAAACCATAGAAACAATACCCATGTTGATATTTAAATTTTGTCACCACATTTCCCCTTATGGGTTGAATTCTCAAAAAAGCTGAAACACTTGTTTTCTCATTTATCGTTAGGAATACTCCTTTAAAGTTTCGAATAAAATAGTTGAACTAATCTCGTTTCCCATACAATCTTTGAACCCCACTTCCCTCCTTAGGAGGTAGATTTTTAAAAATTATTTCTAAGTGCATCCTTATGCCTTATAAGGAGCCTACGTACCACATTTGGAATCTCTAGAACCAGCGGTTTGGGCTGTGCGTTGACATGTCAGTCAGTTTCTTCTTTTATATATTTAGAAGAAGATTGCAATTTGGCACAAATACTTTCAAGAATTTTCATGTCCACAATATTAAATTTCAAAATCGATGCCATTTTCTTATTTAACGTCCCAAAAAATCGCAAAAACGACACCCATATGGATATTTAGACATTTCAACCCCATTGTACCCTAACAAGGGAGATGGTATTTCAAGTCCGCCACGTCGGATTTTAAAATCATTGTTGTTTTCGTAATCAACGACCCGATAAACCATAGAAACAATACCCATGTTGATTTTCAGAATTTTTGACCACATTTCCCCCTTTTAGGGGTTGAATTCTCAAAAAACCTGCAACACGTATTTACTCATTTATTGTTAGGAATACTTCTGTGAAGTTTCGAATAAAATAGACTAACTAATCTTGTTTCCCCATACAAACTTTGGACCCCCATTTCACCCCCTTAGGGGATGAATTTTGAAAAATCCTTTCTTAGCGCACCCCTAGACCTTATAAGGAACCTAGGTGCCAAATTTGGAATCTCTAGAACCAGCGGTTTGGACTGTGCGTTGATAGATCACTATGTCAGTCAGTCAGTCAGTCAGTCAGTCACCTTTGAGTTATATATATATAGAAGTATGGATAAATACTTAAATATATAGAAAACATCCATAACTCAGAAACAAATATCCGTGGTAAACTCACAAATAAATGCCCTGACCAGGATCTGAACCCGGGAGCTCCTGGGCTCCTCCTTTGTAGGCAGGGTCACTACCGACTGGGCTAGGAGGCCTGGGGTAGGAGAGTTAGAACCTATAAATAGTATTTTTACCCGACTGCGGGAAGAAAGGAGAGTTATGTTTTTTGAAAGTTTGTTTGTATGTATGTATGTCCATTTATTTGTCACACCGTAAGGCCTACAGAGCTTGACGGATTTCAACGTATGAAATGTCATTAGATTTATGTGAGTTGTGGGAGTGACATAGAGTACATTGTTTTCAGGAATTCCCAAGGGTGCGGGAATTATAGAGTAAATACTGATCTCGAATACTACTTATTATGCATTCGGATATGTAACTCGTACCCAACCCCAAAAGAAGCAAAGCTTCTATTGGCGACGATACTAACTAATAAAGATACCCACTATACTTGGATACACAGATAACATATATGACTCAGGAACATTATATTTGTAATAAACTCACAATGAAATGCCCTTATAGACGGAGAGCTAGCCTAAACTACATATATATGACACAATAATGAGAGCAACGAAAACGAGTCAGTTTGCTGTTTTTTTTTTCGTGTTAAGGTGACGAGTATCGCGGTTGACGACTGCATTTTGCGTTTTTATAATCGCAGCTTCCGCTTCTGCCATCTAGTATACTTAAGATGAACTATGACAATTCAATGTTGACATGTTTAAATAGTCAAGCAATCGCGGTATTTTACAGTAAGATGGCGCTTTGATAATGATTCCATTTTATGTGTACTTACTTAATTAAAGTTACTATTGTATGTAGGTAATCAATGACGAAATAATTAAAGTTACCTATAATATAAAACTACAGTATCAAAATCGCACTATTATAATGTTTTATTCTAAATATCCAAAATAAGCATTCATCACGGCGGTTATATTTCTATGTGTCAAGTACGTGTCAAGTCTTTCAAAATAAAAGTTCAAATAAAATGTACTTAACTGAAGATAATATTATTTGTAACTAATTTGTTTTATGTCCTCTTCTGCTCTGAAAAATCCAGGTTTTTAGTATCTATAACGAAATTAGAGATGGTCAAAATCGCTTTCAATGAGGACGGTAAAGTGCGTTGGGATAAGACCGCATCGGGAGAACATCGGATAATTCAATTACCTATCTGGAAAATTATCCTTTAGTTGCAAATACAAACCACACATCCTCCAACACTATTGTGTACCTGTACCTAGTTGCATTTTGATATAATGGCGATGCCGCTTTTTTCAGGTACATTCACATTTTACTTAAATGTTTCTTCCGGTAGGTATGCTTAATAAAAACGACTGTTGGTTAAGTGAAAAGTTTAAAAAACCGGCCAAGTGCGTGTCGGACCACGCATAGGAGGGTTCCGTACCTTCAATGGAATAAGAACCAAACTAATAGCAAAAGGTCGTATCTGATGCCTATGGAAGAAGTTTTTTGGAAATAACTCAAAAATGGCTAAACCGATAATGTTCATAACAATTTTCGTAGCAAGTATATAATAAGGCGCATCTCCTCAAATTTTTTCATATTTTTTGGACTTACGGTTCAAAAGTTACAGGGGGGGCTACAAAATTTTTCTGACTTTCGAAGCGATTATATCAAAAAATATTTACTTAATCACAAAATGATCAAAAAAACTTCAATATTATTTTTAAAGACCTATCGATTGATGTATCACATATTGATATTTGGTAAACACAATTTTTTTGAAATTTAGATACATGTATCGAGCGCCCCCCTTAAAATATTTTTTTTTTAAATTTAAATACATAAATAAGTAGCGGCATACAGAATACACCTTATGTGTAAATTTTATTCAGATACGTCGTATAGTTTCCGAGTAAAATGGCTGTGACATACGGACGGGCAGACATACAGACAGACGTGACGAATCCATAAGGGTTCCGTTTTTTGCCATTTGGCTACGGAACCCTAAAAATCACTTATTCTTTATTTGACGATCTCCTAGCCCTGTCGGTAGTGACCCTGCCTACGAAGCAGGAGGTCCCGGGTTCGAATCCTGGTCAGGGCATTTATTTGTGTGTTGATCGCAGATATTTGTTCCTGAGTTATGGATGTCTTCTTTGTATTTAAGTATTTATCCATATTTATCTATTATATATATCGTCGTCTAGTACCCATAACACAAGCCTTATTGAGCTTACTGTGGGCCTAGGTCGATTTGTGTAAGATTGTCGTATAATATTTATTTATTATTTATAGTAAATGTATGGAAAATATTTAATTTGTGGCTTTTTAGTACATTACCTAATAATAGGAAACTATTAGAAACGATAGGAATGGAATCGATTGGCATAAAAAAGCAGCATGTGAAAAATAAAGAAAAACAATTTTCATAAAGTATGGGAAAAGTTTTTCTCAATTTGTGGCTTTTCTAGCCGCAAATTATTTTTGATCCCATACAAGAATGGGATCGATTGGCATCAAAAAGAAGTTTACCAAATGTGACCTCATCTCGCATCCTGTATGTTTTTGTCCAAAATCCGTAGAAGACCTTCCCTCAATTTCAAATTAATGAAGATTGATTAATTTGAAATTGAGGGAAGGTCTTCTAAGACCATTTTCGCGTTGCAGCGAGGGATCTGGTAGCTGCCCCCACTGACCCAAAACGAAATTGAACTTGTATATTATTTCAAATTATCGAAGTTACAAGTAAAAGTAGTTAAGATAAAAGTAATTGCAATTACAAATTATATGTAATCGGGAAAACTACTGACATGTAATCTCAATTACAAGCAATTTCAACTACTTAATATAATTGATTTTCATGTAATTTAATTAGCAATTTAATTCATTACAAAAGTAGGTACCATCTAATAAATTACGCCCAACACTGAATAAACATCAGGTTCAAGAGGGTAGTATGGAGGATGTATGCTATCTGCTGCCGAAGTCGCGCATACATGTGATCTTTATAGACAAAAAAGTTTCGTTCTATAAATTCAATTGTTTGTCACAAAAAATGGTTTGTTTTTGCGTGGCATTTAAGACTGGATCCAATTAATTGTTGCTGTGAACATTTTTTAAATTGGTACCTAGTTGGTTACTAGGAACAGGTTTAGATACGGGTATGTTATGTCCAAAAGGGAGGTATGGGCACTCCGAATGTTATCTCGCTAACTGTGGTAAGGCACAGTTCAGCAAATGTTATCACGCTCAAATCTGGACCTGGCTCAGAGCTCGACTGGGGAAGTACCTTACAGAAAACCATAGCTAAAAAGCAAATAACTTAATTCAACCTAAAGTTTAAGATTAATTTTTTAACATGTTTTAACCATTTTCATTTATATACCATAAGTGTTTTTTACTAAAAAAATTGACAAATATAAAAGGTTTGTTGTCTCACATAAGAATTATAAATTGAAATTACACAAAAGAATTAAAAACACGAAAAGTCAGCACGAGTAAGTTAATAACATATAATAGCTTTTGCCCGCGGCTTCGCTCGCGTTAAATTCGGGGTAACAAACCATACAAACTTTCACCCCCCATTTTAGGGATGTGGGGGGTTAGAAAGAGGCAAAAAGTAGCCTATGTCACTCTCCATCCCTTCAACTATCTCCATTTAAAAAATCACTTCAATTCGTCGCCCCGTTTTGCCGTGAAAGACGGACAAACAATATTAAAATACTAGCTTTTACCCGCGACTTCGTCTGCGCGAAATTAACATGAGCCATATGGAATTACATAATAAAACGCAAAATAAAAGTTACTAGTTAGTAAAATCTAAGAGCAAATATAAAACTAGCACGTATGCTATTTCAAGTCAACAGGGAGCAACAATTCCGTATAAACTTCCATTCCGTTTTCATCCCCTTATACATACCAAATTTCATCTAAATCAGTTGAGCGGTTTAAGCGTGAAGAGTTAACAGACAGACACACTATAAGATTAGTATGGATACGTATTATATCTCTTCAAGTAGGCTGGAAAAAAAAAGAATTATAGCCAAAAGCGTTTTTTAAAATTTTTAAATTTTGAAACATCTTGCTTCAAAGGTTTGAAACATCTTGTCTTTCCACTCTCAATATTTTTAACTCACTCGTTTTTGGAAAGTTTGAGAAAATGCTGAAAGGTTAACATTAACATAATAAAGGCGGTTTATAATTATATCTATTATTTGAAACCGTGCATAGGGTGGTTATGCTAGTTTCCCGTCCGGGTTGCCGTCCACCTGATTAAACTGCTATAAATTTATTGGACTAAGAGCTGGCCACGTCAGATATGACACAATAATGAGAGCAATGAAACCTGACTATTGTGTCATATCTGACGTGGCCAGCTCTCCGTCTACATGGAAAAAACTTTTTGAGGTCAAATTTGCCATTGATAATAATTATTTATTCTTTAATTGATATTTTAATTATAAGCTTTTATTTCAAAAACTTGAATATCAATATATCAATAAGTATGGATGGAAAACTGACACATACTCCACTTTTACAAAAAATGTTTTATTATAAAAAACCTTTCGAGTATGATTTATTCTCGTATAATATTAATCTAAACAAGACCATATAAGCTCTAGAACGATAAGTAAGGGCACTTCAAAATTTATTATTGCATTACAAAGCTGGCAAAATCGATAAGTGGAAGATAACTAGCACCTAAAAACTTACTAAGAGTACATTTTATTCAATAGTCCAATCTTAAGTAGAAGGAGTAGATTTTGAAAATGTATACAGGAAAAACAGCTTAGGTACACTTCATACTGATTTGAAACAAGGATTAATATTTCGAGAAATTTTTACAAAGGTAAAGCATAAAAGTCAGCCCTGAAAGCTGACCAACTAGTTCAAAAATGGTCCGGTCTTACCCCATCGTACCTTACTTATTGTTTTTTTTTCATTTTAGGGATTGTGAGAAATTATATTGGTATATATACTTATACGATTAAATTAATTCCATATCTACTTACCTACCTAATAATAATATTAATAATTCCACATATCTTTTAAATCGTACGAAAACGAACATGCAATAAACCACATAAACCTAATGGCGCGACCAGACATCGCAGAGTGCCGGGACAGCCGAGCCGATTGTTTCTTTCTTATTCCATAGTAAAGAGAGAGATATACAACCTAACACGATGATGTGGACAAATCACTGACAAATGCACGAATGTGTTTCAACTTCAAGCGCATTTGATTGTATTCAATGTATCCGTCATTCATATCATAATATAGATCTAGCTTGCAACAGCGCAAAGCAAGAAGCGAAATGAGCAAATGAGAGTAAGCTGACAACGTCGCCTCGGATGGAAACTGCTAGAACAAACGCACTCTTGTAATATAAATTATGGTAAAAACATGGACGAAGCCGTCTATGGTAAAAAGTACCCATACCCACTGTAAAAATTGAATAATGAATTAGTCTCTTTAATAAGTTGGTAGTTTAAATATATTGGGTAAAAAAGTCAAAATAAAAAGATTAAACTAACTACTAACTTGACTATAGTATGATTTGACTTTTTTTTGTCCAAAAATACCTATAAATCGCTTAGGATCAGGATTGAAAATATAAATGAGAAATGAGATAAAAAAATAAACAAAAAAGTTAACATCAGCCTAGATTTGAACTCGGACATATCTACTTAGTAAGCAAGCGTACTATAACCTAAGCTATGTGGAACGAATTTCCGCACTCAAAATTACTAATCATATTACTCAAATTTGACACATAAAACATGTCTCTGGCTGCAATAGAATAAACGCCTATAAGTTTTATTGCAGCAATTGCATAGTTCTGATTATTACAGGCTCTACAAGGTTTTGCGTCTAACACCTTTATTAAGCGCTTAATACGACTATAGTTATCGGTAGAACATTAGTAATGTGCTAAGAAGTAATTATGTTTAATTTCGCAACATAGAATTATTTCTGACCGAAATAAAACTTGCGACAAGTTTTCTCTAAAACAGTTTCATAACGATGATATATATACCTAATTATGTTATACAAGACCAAGCACGTATCGGTAGACCGAACCCAACTATATGCCCCTACAGAAAATGTAACATACATGCTCCAACGTGGTTTGTTTTCTTCAAAAACCTTGCACGAAAACACCTCGATTTGACGTGTTTGCATATATCGTCGCCTTAATACGCAATGTTTTTTGTTCTAATGTTTTGTTTTTTTTTTTTAATATAGGGACTATCCTTTATAACTGAGACAACTTCGGCAGGTTTTACCTATTTTGGTATTATTATTTTCTAATTCAAAAATTTCGCTAGTCTGTCACTTTAACCTCGACCCATTAAAAGCTGCCAGATGCCCGGATCTAAAGCGGATTAAAAGCTACCAGATAACCAGACGGATTTTGTTGCTCTCATTATTGTGTCATATGTGACGTGGATATCGGTATTTGAACCCAAATTCGTAGGCAGGGTCACTACCGACCAGGCTACGGATTGTTTTCCCTGTAATCTATTATTGAGATTAGATTATTCAGTCCTTAGACCGTCTTTTAGAAGTCCTATTTCAGATTTAGATCCACTCAGGTTCGACTTGTATCTCAATTTGCTGAGTGAAGTTTAGTCAACCCTATTTATACAACCTCTCCGTTGACAAACAGCCTTAATAGACTACGAAACGCGGCAGCCTCCGAAGGCCTTTCTTAACTTTTCCATAACAGGACGCCCACTGCTGTAATCCACCGTTTCTGTGCGATTTGGAGTCCCTCTATAATAATTATTTTAACTCAGATTTGTGGCCAATATTATTGCGCAATAATTATACGTGCCTGTTTTTCTATTTTAAATTTCTATGTTTTTTTTTACTGCATGTACTTGTAGTTTGTTTTATTTACTGTACTTATTTAATTGTCTAGACTCATTAATAAACTTGCATTAGCTTTTATTCCTTCCAATTCCTTTCCTTTTAGACCTTCCAATTCTCACGATGTTTTCTTTCATCGAAAACGGACTGGTACGAGTAACTATCAAAATCATATTTCGTACTTGAGGTCCGAAAAATTCAATGGCAATTACAAAAAATAAATACTGAAACGTAACCCTGCCATCGCCGAAGTGTTAAAGTCATTAAATTTTCAATACAATATGTAGGTGTGATTTTTTGTAAATACGACTCGATGCGAATTCAATTTGTCTGCTCAAATTACAGCTTGCCGTATATTCACTCAACGTAGGTGAGTCGTATAACAGAGTTAACTAGTGTAACTTAACTAAAACAGTTAGTAACACTGTAAAACTAGATTAAAGGATCAAGAATACAATGATTAATTTGATTTTATTTTATTGACCGTAGGTACCTACTTGTCCGTCTGTAATTAAGCGACAGAATTTGTATGGTCACAAAATATTGATCATGTAGGTAATTTTTTTTCTCAATCCACACTAATATTATAAATGGGAAAGTGTATGTGTGTGTTTGTTTGTTTGTTTCTCCGCCTTTCACGGCAAAACGGGGCGACGAATTGACGTGATTTTTTAAGTGGAGATAGTTGAAGGGATGGAGAGTAACATAGTGTACTTTTTGTCTCTTTCTAACCCCTCACTTCCCTAATATGGGGTAGTGATGTAACTGTTCGACTTCACAAACCGGTTCAAACCGATCTGTGCCTGAAGTCGACCAAACCGACGTGAGTGGTACCGTAACTCGACTTAAAGACCCATCCGACATCCTTAGAAACTTGCTATTTCGATTTGTTGCTGCGTCACTTTCGTTTGACGTAATGAGGAAAGAGATGTAATTAATGCAAATCGACTTCAAAACACGAAGAAAAATGTCGCTATGCATATTGCCGCCATTATTGAGTCGAGTCAAAGAGAGTCAAGTCGACTTGGTACCTAATGGTTAAGTAAAATGAAACTTATAACTTGAACTGTAAGGTTCAATTTCGCATGAGCTAGAAGAGATCGGTTTGGTCACGGTTTGGTGGTAAGCTTCGGTTCGGTTTGGTAGTTTCGCGTCGCGTCGGTTCGCGCGCGGCTTACGGAAATGCACGAATTCGGGCCGATGATTGACGAGACCGCAAGCTCTTTCCTGCTTGCTCATTTATATACCTACTGCTTCCCGTTTTAGCCTTTAACAATAAATGAAATAGTGATCTACCGCGCGAATTATTACTTACCTACTTACATTATAAGATTTTTAGTCAAAGTTTATGTTGTCTTGTGTTTTGTGTAGCTAATAAAGACTTTTTTTTTCATAACAATAATTCTAGTCCTGATTCTACGCAGGAAAGACGTAACATTTCCAAATAAAAAAACGAAGATACGACTTTTTTAATAATAGCCCATACATTTAGTTAAACTAGAATTGTCCAAACCACCATTTTAGGTCGAAGTCGAACAAACCGTAAAATTGACTAATCGATTTACTCAACTCAAAACCGAGCGACTACTATGCGGTTTGAATTGTGGTTTGAGCCATTAATCCTTAAAAACGATAGCAGGTAAATCGGTTTGGCCAAACTGGTTTGCAAACCGGTTTGGGTGTACAACGGAGTCGACTTATTCGGTTTGAAAATTTTACGGTTTGACCCATCAATAATATGGGGGGTGGAAGTTTGTATGGTTTGTTACCCCGAATTTAACGTGAGCGAAGCCGCGGGAAAAAGCTAGTTATGCAATAAATAACCTTACGTTTCTTATCTCTTGTATAGTATCTTGTTCTGGGTGCAGTGACTCAAGAAGACTGCAATAGGATGTCCAAAATTACAGCATTCGAAACAGGGAACTTCCGACCTTATTTTATAACGACAATATACAGGCTGGCATTTAGATCGGTCAGTATGGGTAATTTTTTTTCTCAAATATACAATGTAATATGATTTTTGCGTTCCTTATCTCTTGTATAGTATCTTGTTTTGGGCGCAGCGACTGCGAAAATCTGCATGTCTGCGAAAATCTTGAGGCGGACATATCAAAGCAGTTGAAGCAGTTGTATGGACAAACAAAACAGAATGAAATTGAAATCGTTTCTTTTATTGTATTAGGGACGCGTCTTTCTTTGGTGTTTTTTGTGTTTTACTGATGCGATGGCTGAATGTCGCGGAGGCCGACATGAGCGAAAACGGGCTCGTAAAAGACGCCCAGGACCGCGCAACGTGGAGGAAAGCGAGCAGGAAAGCGAACCCTGGCAATAGCCGGGATAACGTTAGGTAGAAGAAGAAGACTGATGCATAGAATTACATCTGCAGAATTTTCCGTAATAATTAAATAAATATTATAGGACAATCTTACACAAATCGGCCTGTGTTATGACTAGACGACGATAGATATAATAGATAAATATTGATAAATACTTAAATACATAGAAAACATCCATAACTCAGGAACAAATATGTGTGATAAACACACAAACAAATGCCCTGACCAGGATTCGAACCCGGGACCTCCTGCTTCATAGGCAGGGTCACTACCGACTGGGCTAGGAGGCCGTTGGCCGTAATTATAATGATAATGGACAAAAAACAAAAGCTGAAAGTATGTTTGCGTATAATTTGTAAGTGTCAATTCGTCGACGTTCTTAAACGCCCCAAAAAGCGGCAAGGGTTGCCCGCGGCGGCAAAACCGGGGTTTGAGTAGCCCGGGGTTCCGTAGAAAAGATACTTTGAATATTTTAATTAGTCAGTGAACTATCTGTTCTGTTTATAAGCTGTTGATTTTTTTAGAAATAGAAATAAAAATAAAAATTCGTGACAACAACAACACGCAAACAAACATACTTAATCTAAGGATAATAACTAATTATAATTAAGGTATGAAGCTTAGTTGGCACGGAGTGGTCCCGACTCATAATGGTGCTAGCCTGGGAGACCAGCGCTGGTCTTCTGCCGGGGCCACACGTGAGTGATGTCACGGAGCATGACACAATGACAAATCCTTAATAAGAGAAAACAATTAAATAAGTACAATAAATAAAACAAACTACAAGTACATGCAGTAAAAAAAAACATAGAAATTTAAAATAGAAAAACAGGCACGTATAATAATTGCGCAATAATATTGGCCACAAATCTGAGTTAAAATAATTGTTATAGAAGGACTCCAAATCGCACAGAAACGGTGGATTACAGCAGTGGGCGTCATGTTATGGAAAAGTTAAGAAAGGCCTTCGGAGGCTGCCTCGTGTCGTAGTTTATTAAGGCTGTTTGTCAACGGAGAGGTTGTACTCGTATAAATAGGGTTGACTAAACTTCACTCAGCAAATTGAGATACAAGTCGAACCTGAGTGGATCTAAATCTGAAATAGGACTTCTAAAAGACGGTCTAAGGACTGAATAATCTAATCTCAATAATAGATTACAGGGAAAACAATCCGTAGCCTGGTCGGTAGTGACCCTGCCTACGAATTTGGGTTCAAATACCGATATCCACGTCACATATGACACAATAATGAGAGCAACAAAATCCGTCTGGTTATCTGGTAGCTTTTAATCCGCTTTAGATCCGGGCATCTGGCAACTTTTAATGGGTCGAGGTTAAAGTGACAGACTAGCGAAATTTTTGAATTAGAAAATAATAATACCAAAATAGGTAAAACCTGCCGAAGTTGTCTCAGTTATAAAGGATAGTCCCTATATTTAAAAAAAAAACAAAACATTAGAACAAAAAACATTGCGTATTAACACGAAAAAAAAAACAGCAAACTGACTAGAAGGGTTTCGTTGCTCTCATTATTGTGTCATATATATGTAGTTTAGGCTAGCTCTCCGTCTATAAGGGCATTTCATTGTGAGTTTATTACAAATATAATGTTCCTGAGTCATATATGTTATCTGTGTATCCAAGTATAGTGGGTATCTTTATTAGTTAGTATCGTCGCCAATAGAAGCTTTGCTTCTTTTGGGGTTGGGTACGAGTTACGTATCCGAATGCATAATAAGTAGTATTCGAGATCAGTATTTCCTCTATAATTCCCGCACCCTTGGGAATTCCTGAAGACAATGTACTCTATGTCACTCCCACAACTCAGATAAATCTAATGACATTTCATACGTTGAAATCCGTCAAGCTCTGTAGGCCTTACGGTGTGACAAATAAATGGACATACATGCATACAAACAAACATTCAAAAAACATAACTCTCCTTTCTTCCCGCAGTCGGGTAAAAATACTATTTATAGGTTCTAACTCTCCTACCCCAGGCCTCCTAGCCCAGTCGGTAGTGACCCTGCCTATGAAGCAGGAGGTCCCGGGTTCGAATCCTGGTCAGGGCATTTGTTTGTATGTTTATCACACATATTTGTTCCTGAGTTATGGATGTTTTCTATGTATTTAAGTATTTATCAATATTTATCTATTATATCTGTCGTCGTCTAGTCATAACACAGGTCGATTTGTGTAAGATTGTCCTATAATATTTATTTAATTATTACGGAAAATTCTGCAGATGTAATTCTATGCATCAGTCTTCTTCTTCTACCTAACGTTATCCCGGCTATTGCCAGGGTCCGCTTTCCTGCTCGCTTTCCTCCACGTTGCGCGGTCCTGGGCGTCTTTTACGAGCCCGTTTTCGCTCATGTCGGCCTCCGCGACATTCAGCCATCGCATCAGTAAAACACAAAAAACACCAAAGAAAGACGCGTCCCTAATACAATAAAAGAAACGATTTCAATTTGATTCTGTTTTGTTTGTCCATACAACTGCTTCAACTGCTTTGATATGTCCGCCTCAAGATTTTCGCAGACATGCAGATTTTCGCAGTCGCTGCGCCCAAAACAAGAGATAAGGAACGCAACGATCATATTACATTGTATATTTGAGAAAAAAAAATTACCCATACTGACCGATCTAAATGCCAGCCTGTATATTGTCGTTATAAAATAAGGTCGGAAGTTCCCTGTTTCGAATGCTGTAATTTTAGATATCCTATTGCAGTCTTCTTGAGTCGCTGCACCCAGAACAAGATACTATACAAGAGATAAGAAACGTAAGGTTATTTTTTGCATAACTAGCTTTTTCCCGCGGCTTCGCTCACGTTAAATTCGGGGTAACAAACCATACAAACTTCCACCCCCCATATTAGGGAAGTGAGGGGTTAGAAAGAGACAAAAAGTACCCTATGTTACTCTCCATCCCTTCAACTATCTCAACTTAAAAAATCACGTCAATTCGTCGCCCCGTTTTGCCGTGAAAGACGGAGAAACAAACAAACAAACACACACATACACTTTCCCATTTATAATATTAGTGTGGATTGAGAAAAAAAATTACCTACATGATCAATATTTTGTGACCATACAAATTCTGTCGCTTAATTACAGACGGGCAAGTAGGTACCTACGGTCAATAAAATAAAATCAAATTAATCATTGTATTCTTGATCCTTTAATCTAGTTTTACAGTGTTACTAACTGTTTTAGTTAAGTTACACTAGTTAACTCTGTTATACGACTCACCTACGTTGAGTGAATATACGGCAAGCTGTAATTTGAGCAGACAAATTGAATTCACATCGAGTCGTATTTACAAAAAATCACACCTACATATTGTATTGAAAATTTAATGACTTGAACACTTCGGCGATGGCAGGGTTACGTTTCAGTATTTATTTTTTGTAATTGCCATTGAATTTTTCGGACCTCAAGTACGAAATATGATTTTGATAGTTACTCGTACCAGTCCGTTTTCGATGAAAGAAAACATCGTGAGAATTGGAAGGTCTAAAAGGAAAGGAATTGGAAGGAATAAAAGCTAATGCAAGTTTATTAATGAGTCTAGGATCAAGAACGGCGATACGCATGAAATACAACTTTTTTTTAATAACATCGATGATAAACAAGTAAGTATACAATAATAACACATCCACTGCAATGCATCTTACCCGCTCTAAAATAAAGTACCTAGTAAGAATCAGATGCACTAGTAATATCAAATGAAGGTATTTTTAAAGTCCGAATAGCGCTTCAGTGCAAAAGTGTGTGGTGGATCTATTATGTGTTGGCGACTGATAGACTTCTGTAAACTTTGTCGACACCGGATTAGACGACGAGTAATCCGTGACACAACATTATGTTGTGCAGCTAGTTCATTCCAGTTTACAACGATTAACAACCTATCTTACTCGTAATAATAATAATAATAATAATAGATCCTTTATTTCAGAAAATTACATTCCATACAATTGTTAGTTAGAGCCTTACACTAATGTTAATACTTAATTACTACAAAATAAAAATGAAAATAAATATACAGTATGATGACACCTATCAGTGCACTGACCGTGCAACACCTATGATCTGCCCTGTCCAGTACTTAAATATTGGGCAGTCATATTTTTCGTTAATAGTATTTAGAATTCCGTTGGAGCTATTTCTGAGTCGGCCAAGCAGAGATACAATTTTCTTTCGCATAAGGGCTGGGAATCCGTCAGTACGAGCTTCACTGAACATGCCTGAAGCACTGCATCTACTGGGCAGGCCCAACAGAATTCTAAATATATTATTGTATTGCACCCTAATAGCATTATAGGCGCCCTTCGTATACCTGACCCACAAGCTGCTCGAGTAAAAGCTCTGGCAGTACGCCTTAAAGAGGGTTATTTTTACCTCCACTGTGCATCGAGCAAACCTGCGGGCCAGCATATTCCCACGCACGGCCAGTGCCCTTCGTTCTCTATCAATATCCCGGTCATCATTGAGATCGTCAGTTATAATGTGACCAAGATATTTAAAAGAGTTCACCGTTTTTAGTGGTGCGCCGTTGAGTATAATAGGGGGTATATGGTAGGGCTTAATTTTTCCCGCCTTAAAAACCATCACCTCACTTTTTTTAACATTATACTCAAGGCCATGAGAGTCAGCATACGCCTCACAGATGCCCAGCAGTTGCGTAAGAGCGCAGACTGCCGGCGCCAGCAACACCATATCATCAGCATAGCTGATGTTATTGACACTGACACCGTCTATGTAACATCCAGCATGCGTGCTGCTGAGCCTGGCAATCAACTCATCCACGTAGAGGTTAAAAAGTCTGGGAGACGTAATACCACCCTGTCTTACACCACACTCGAGTTTATATTCAGACGATAGAGTATCTGCCCACCTCACCTGGTTCGATTGGTTTGAATACCAGTACTCAAGGATTTTCACACATTCACCTGGCATACCCGCTTCACTCAGCTTCCGCCATAGTATATTATAATTGACACGATCAAAGGCCTTTGATAAGTCGAGGAAACAGGCATACACAGGTGTCCTCCTTGCAGTGTAATACCCAACAGTATGTTTTAGGCAGAGTATGGCGCTCTCCGTAGACAGCCCCGCCCTAAACCCAAACTGAGCGTCATGCAATACTAGCCATCTAAACTTTAACTTTGACATGACTTATACTGGGTGGGGTCATGATTAAGGATGACAACAAATAGAAAGACGGTCATGCTGACTAACTTTTTCTAACGGATAAACTCAGAAAAATAATAAGTTTTTTCATAGAAAACCTATACATGCAAAGTGTAACAAAAATGCTGGTGATCTGATGATTTTAAGGGTATAACGGCCTCCTAGCCTAGTCGGTAGTGACCCTGCCTACGAAGCAGGAGGTCCCGGGTTCGAATCCTGGTCAGGGCATTTATTTGTGTGTTTATCACAGATATTTGTTCCTGAGTTATGGATGTTTTCTATGTATTTAAGTAATTATCCATATTTATCTATTATATATATCGTCGTCTAGTACCCATAACACAAGCCTTATTGAGCTTACTGTGGGCCTAGGTCGATTTGTGTAAGATTGTCCTATAATATTTTTCATTTATTTTTATTTCGTTTATTTCGTTTATTTCGTTTATTTCGATTATTTCGTTTATTTCGTTTATTTCGTTTATTTCGTTTATTTCGTTTATTTCGTTTATTTCGTTTATTTCGTTTATTTCGTTTATTTCGTTTATTTCGTTTATTTCGTTTATTTCGTTTATTTCGTTTATTTCGTTTATTTCGTTTATTTCGTTTATTTCGTTTATTTCGTTTATTTCGTTTATTTCGTTTATTTCGTTTATTTCGTTTATTTCGTTTATTTCGTTTATTTCGTTTATTTCGTTTATTTCGTTTATTTCGTTTATTTCGTTTATTTCGTTTATTTCGTTTATTTCGTTTATTTCGTTTATTTCGTTTATTTCGTTTATTTCGTTTATTTCGTTTATTTCGTTTATTTCGTTTATTTCGTTTATTTCGTTTATTTCGTTTATTTCGTTTATTTCGTTTATTTCGTTTATTTCGTTTATTTCGTTTATTTCGTTTATTTCGTTTATTTCGTTTATTTCGTTTATTTCGTTTATTTCGTTTATTTCGTTTATTTCGTTTATTTCGTTTATTTCGTTTATTTCGTTTATTTCGTTTATTTCGTTTATTTCGTTTATTTCGTTTATTTCGTTTATTTCGTTTATTTCGTTTATTTCGTTTATTTCGTTTATTTCGTTTATTTCGTTTATTTCGTTTATTTCGTTTATTTCGTTTATTTCGTTTATTTCGTTTATTTCGTTTATTTCGTTTATTTCGTTTATTTCGTTTATTTCGTTTATTTCGTTTATTTCGTTTATTTCGTTTATTTCGTTTATTTCGTTTATTTCGTTTATTTCGTTTATTTCGTTTATTTCGTTTATTTCGTTTATTTCGTTTATTTCGTTTATTTCGTTTATTTCGTTTATCTACCACCGGTTCTAACCCTACACCTCTGACCCGAGAAGTATTATTTATGACCGGCAAGAAACTCGGCGGGACTTATTTTTTCAAAACAGTAATACAGTAATATTATATCATAAAGATACACAATAATGCGTAGTTCTATAAGAAGGCATATCAAAACAGCTTGAGAGACATACAATGTACGTATTGTTTAATAAAAATAAAATATTAATAATAAAATTCAAATCTGATTGCTTCACAAAACGTTTGATATGCTTTCCTATCTGAACTGTGTCCTCTAAATGTTAGATGATTTTGTAGTAGTTTCTGGTTTGGGCCATGCATCTTTGTCCGTCATATAGTCCTCGACCCTGTAATAACCCTTTGTCATTAAACTTTTTTCAAATATTTCTTAAGAGCGGGAAATGATAAATTTAAAGCATCGTCGGGTAACTTGTTATAAGTGTGAATACCGTGACCAAAAAATGACTTATATGCTTTGCGGATACGACTACTTCTGATAGCAAGCTTGTTTTTATTTCTAGTGTTATAGCTGTGGATGTCAGAAAATTTTTTTAATGTATGTATATTCTTTACAACAAAAATAATATTGTCATAGATATATTGGGAAGCAACAGTTAAAATATAAATTTCTTTAAATAGTTCTCTAACTGATGCACCTGCCTTTAAGTTATACAGAAAGCGGATGGCTCTTTTTTGTAAAACAAATATAATCTGTTTGTCAGCTGCTTTGCCCCAAACCAGAATACCATATGACATTACACTATGAAAATAACTGTGATTAACTAAGCGAGCTGTGTCAATATTCGTTAATTGTCTAATTCTCCTAACAGCATGAGCGACCGAGCTTAATCGAAGAGCGAGTTTTCTTATATGAGGACTCCATTGTAGATTTTCGTCCAACGTCGAACCAAGGAACACTGCTTTATCTACTATCTCTAAACATTCACCATTCAGGAGAATCTTTGTGTCCACCGGTGCAACGTTTGACAAAACAAATTTAATACATTTGGCTTTCTTAGCATTAAGTAGCAAATTGTTAATAGTAAACCAGTTCAGTACAGCAGCTAGTGTGTTATTGATTACAGTAAAATCGATAGATCGCCGGTCAACTTTGAAAATTAAAGATGTATCATCGGTAAAAAGAACGATATCACAAAGGTTTTGTACTACACAAGGTAAATCATTTATATAAACCAAAAACAGGAATGGGCCCAAAATAGAACCCTGTGGCAATTTTACTAAATTTTACTAAAGTCCCTTTAGACTGGGTTTTATTTACAACAACTGTTTGTGTTCTATTGCTAAGATATGAAGACATGAGATTCAAGGCATTTTCTGACAAACCATAATGTTCTAATTTAAGAATGAGGGTTGTATGATCTACACAATCAAACGCTTTAGAAAGATCACAGAATCTACCCATTGCATCGTAATGTTTTTCCCAGGCAATGAAAATATGTTTGATGAGTACCGCAGCAGCGTCGGTTGTGGAACGTCCCTTTGTGAAACCAAACTGATTGCTTGTAAGCAACCCATGTCTGTTGAAGTGGCCCAGTAGATCATTTAACATTAGCTTTCAAAGACTTTATTTAGTACAGGAAGTATTGATATGGGCCGGAAGTTATTCAGATCACTAGAATCACCCGATTTAAAAAGAGGTATGACTTTACTACATTTCATAAGATCTGGAAAAACGCCTTGTGAAACTGAATTATTATAAATTAAGGCTAAGTAATGCGCTATGACGTCTATGATATGACTGATGACTACAACTGATGTACCCCATAAATCTTCTGTTTTCTTTAAATCAGAGATTTGAATATTTTTACAATTTTTTCCGAATCTACAAGGTCAAATTCAAATATCATCTGACATTTCTTAATATTAGTGCAAAGTAAGGAATAAGCTTGAGACGAAGATGATTTTAGACATTTTGTGGTATTTAATGCTATGTTAGAAAAATAATCTTCGAATGCAGAGGCAATATCGTCATTTGACAAGACCTGCTGTTCCTCTGAGACAATATTAACTTGAAAATCGCGTGATTTACATTTACCAGCTTACTTATTTATAATATTCCATACTGTTTTCACCTTTTAATACCAGGGTCGTATTCTAACTTTAACACGTATAGACACGATCCAACTTCAATACAACTCCAATGCATTAACAACGCAATGTAGCTACGGCATAAACATCTGAATCAGAAATATCAGAATTTGCTTGAGAAATATTCCAACGCAACTCCAATACAACTTCAATATTGGTTGAATGTTTGTTGTGTGTTAGAGTTATGTTTGAGATAGGTTGTATTTTTATTGTATTTTTAAATTAGAATCCGATTGTATTATACTAGGGATGTAACGAATATTCATATTTGCATTTGCATTCACGAAATTCCGCAGGTTTTTGAATATACGCATTCGTATTTGTAAAATTTAATGCGAATATTATTAGTGCATTTTATCTGCCTCCTCCTTGCATCGGTTTCCTTATCACTGAGGGTCGTGGTCATTCAACAGTTTCTCTCTGATGATCTGACGCCATCTTCCTCTATATGTCCCCTAGTGAAGAGCATCGTGGACTGTAGTGTTGAGAGCTTAGTGAATTGGTGCATTTTATCTAAGAAAAAAGATTGAAAAGAAAATTACAATCATGTCATACGTCTTTTAATTAACTTCTTGAAAGATACAATATAATTGTTGTTTCATCATTTCAAATATATTTCGGTTAATAGAGCATAGAATTTTGATGGTACCTACTAAGTACCTATAAAAAAAACGTTTACTTAACATTCGGTTAGAAAATATCACGCCTGAATCATTCAACTATACCACAACCATACACTAATTAACCCAAGACCCCGCATAGCCGGGCGATCCCCGCTGCCGGGCTCGAAGTAATTTCAATTATTGGAAGTGACAGTAAACTTAGTACGTCTCCATGATCACAAAATGTTCAAAAAAATCTCAATGTTATTTTTAAAAACCTATCGATTTATATGCAACTGTAATTATTTAATTACATGTATGGAGCGCCCTCCCTAAAAATATATTTTTCTCCAATTTAACTACATAACTAAGTAGCGGCATACAAAATACACCTTATGTGTAAATTTTATTCAGATACGTCTTATAGTTTCCGAGTAAAATGGCTGTGACATATGGACGGACGGACGGACAGACGGCCATGACGAAACTAAGGGTTCCGTTTTTGCCATTTTGGCTACGGAACCCTAAAAATAGTAATCCAGGAGTCGTCAGATTTCTTCATTTAATTAAAAATTTTACTTTTGTGATTTGAGTCCGGCACTATCCATTTGTTTCCAATTCTCGATTAGGTGCTTGAGCATCTTTAAGTATCGATTGCAATGAACAGGATCTAGTAGTTTGCAAAAAATACATACAAAACAAATATAACAAACCGATAATATCGAAAAAAAAAACCGGCCAAGTGCGAGTCGAACTCGCGCACCGAGGGTTCCGTACAAATCTATAGGTATATAGGGGTAGTAACTTTAAAATGATTAAAAATATTTTTATTATATGATGTAACTAAAAATTTATGGTTTTCGCAATTTTTCCTGTATCTGTGCTATAAGACGTTGCTTCGTACCAAATTTCAAGATCCTGAGTTCACGGGAAGTACCCTGTAGGTTTTGATTCCCATGCGATTTTTGAAAATTTGCGGAATTTTGCGGCATAAACGGCTGTATCTTTTGATTGCGTTGGCATAGAAGTTTGATTTTTTCACAGCACCAAAAGACAGTAGACCTTAGTATTTGTTATAAATTTCAGCTTGATACCTCCATGCGTTCGTGAGAAAAATGGTCTTGACAGACAGACAGACAGACAGACAGACAGACAGACAGACAGACAGACGGACAACGAAGTGATCCTATAAGGGTTCCGTTTTTTCCTTTCGAGGTACGGAACCCTAATAATAGTTTGTCGTTGTCAAATATTATAATCTACGGCGATAAATCATACACGTGGAAATATGCGACGGCTCAATTTCACAATGATTAAATGTTTTGCAGACTTTTTGAAATTTGCATTAATGTAATTGTGAAACCATGCGTCATCCTCTTAGCGTTTGTCACGGCTAAGTGGAGCTTGGGGTCCGCTTGGCAAATCCCACTACTGGTGTAGGCACTTGTTCTTAAGAATGCGTCTGTCATACACCTTTCAACCCTGAAGGAAAACTAGGACTCATTGATATTAGGTCCGGTTTTCAAGTTTTCCTTCACTGATAAGCAATTGGGTATCATTAGATACTTTTCACCTTAGCAACGCGAACCAGCGTTCTTTGCTGTCTGAAATCAGTAAGCAAAATTCGAATTTGCCGCGAGCGTTAGACAATTTGAAGTGACCTTATATTTAGAATGTCAATAAATGAATCTTGAATGAAACTGAAATATCTAGATATTTCAGTTCAATTTAAGATTCATTAATTAGTAGTATAGCAGAATTATGAAAGACTTGGGACGATGCAATATTATTATTATGACATTTAGCTGATCTGAAGCTTAATGCGTAACGGAGCTGACACGTACTTAGTGAGTAGTGACATAAAGCCTCCTTCAAAAAGAAAGCCCAAGGCAATCATAAGAATTTTTGATAAATAAGATACACTGAGTTTTGATAAATTAGAGATTTTTTTTAAAGTACCTGAGGGCCTAGGGCAGATGCCCAGGTTTTTGGCCACTTTAAGGAGAATTTGTCTATATAGACGTCCGTCATTTTGTGTCACTAAGGAATTATAGCACTCTTTAGGTATGTACTGAGTAAATCTTGAAGCAAATCAAATTATTTTGTTCCATATTTTTTTTGATTTGCAATTTTTAAGTAGTTACACTACCATATATAAACTGAAAATAGATGTCATATACTTTAGAAAAAGTGACCAAACCCTCCGGTGTCCGAGGCCAGATTTGAACTGGCGTCTTCAGCTTTCGCGGTTGACGTCCTGACCACTAGACCACCCGGTCACGGCGGAACTTGACAAATTTTCTCATGTATATGCAATCTCTGAATTTGGCCTCGGACACCGGAGGGTTTGGTCACTTTTTCTGAAGTATATGACATCTATTTTCACTATGTACTGAGTAATTGAAAATATATTACTATATTTATATGAATCTCCGCTGTTCAGACTATGACATTAGATCTTAATCTTTTCTCTAATGAAGAAGCCAGTCTGGAGCCAGATTTGGCAACTTTTTTCATGGCTCCTGTCAACTGATACATGACAGATGACAGTGGCATCTTTGCTGCCATAATTTACTCTTGTATTAACTATAAATAATATATAAGGATAATCGTTTACGCTTCAAGATGGCTGCATCGTCTTTGGAATAGTTTTTTTGTTTTTTGCTCATTTACGTAGTTCAGTGTGTAATATTGATAGCTTATTGTGCGGTGACCTAACGAACAAGTGTGCAGCTAATGAAAAATTTGTCCCAAAACGCGAGTAACCACCCTTTAGTTGAACAAACGGTTATCCGGGGTCCCGGCCACCCACGTGTTTGTATGGAGGCTATCACTTTACAATCAACAAGGCCTTAACCGAACAACGTTGATTTTATTTTATTTTACGAAAATGAATAAAATCTTAAGTGTACCTTGACATTGGCAGAATTCACCTCGCTAAAATAGGCAAGGAGTAAAAGCCATTAATTAAAAGAAAAAAATATATAAATCATAGACTTAAATTGGTCCAAAACTGGCAAAATTGGCCACAACCGGGGCATCTGTCTTATGATAACATATACAACAAAGTCCATAATCTATCAACCCATATATAATGTGTATAGTTTTAAAATTGAACAATCAAGGTTATTATTAGCAACAATATAATCTCAGATTTGCATACTTGTGTTTACATTCTTATCTAGTCGTTATCTACATTTATACTAGACCAATAAAATAATCTTAACAGTCTTTGTTATTGCATACAATCCATTATACAAAATAGCTTAATGTTTTTACTTTATATGACTGTTACGACATTTTATATTTACGATAACTAACACTCTAAATGTATATGCGAATGATATATACGGTGTAAACAAATGACAACTTAGTCCTGTTCCGAACATAGTACGGAGCAGTCGTGATACTAATACTAATTGTTATTTCAACTGTCAACGTACACGTAAGTATTTTAAGCAATATGTCCTTAAGGGGTAAGAACAGCTAAATTCCATCCCTATCTTTATCAGCGCGAGTGAAAGAGACACTGTGTTACGATTAGTATGGCAGCTCATTGAAATTTTGCAAAATGATGAATAAAAAAAACTACGCATTAATTGAGAAATATAAAATAATGAAGTACGTAGTATTAGTGTGGTGGAATTATTTCCTTAATTACAGACGTAAAAGATAAGAAACTAAAGACATACAACAGTTTAAAGCCAATTTTAAGATGTTGTGACTTTGGAGTTATTTTCCAATCGTATATCGGAATTAACAATTCGAAGGTTATCGGGTGTTGTCAGCCTCTTAAATAATTAAAGAGATAATATAAATAATACGTAGATACCTATGTAGATGATGGCTACTAGGTATCGTTGCGTTCAGATATTTTTTATTTGTTTACATGTTAGCTTTAACGTCAATACCTATTTGAAGCCTATTCTAAGAATATTGAACAGGATTACGTAGATCTATCAAAAGTGAAGTTTGGCTTAGTTCATCTGAAATGGATATCAAAAACAGTTTTCCTATCATCTATACGATATACGTTAAAAAATGTAGTCGTCAGAATCATAATATTATGAAACGTATTATTTGTTTACTTTCACGGTTTTTACACATATCTATTTGTACTAACGGGACTTAACCGCGTATATAACTTTAAAATTACTTTCAACGTTTCGAGGACGACATGGTCCCCGTGGTCTCTCGGTCTTTCTTCGGAACCACGAGGACAATGTCGTGTTAGTACAAATAGATAAATGTAATTTTGCTTACAAAAGAAGGTCATCAACCGACTTCAAGATTTCGAAGGAGGAGGTTATCAATTCGTCGGGCTCTGTTTTTGCTTGTTTTTTTTTTATGTATGTTCACCTATTATTCGAAGACGGCTGGACCGATTTGGAAAATTCTAATAAGAGTATATATACTTCACAGTTGGTCCCATTGTAACCAGGTCAGGATCTAATGATGGGATCCCGGAGAAATCGAGGGAACTCTTCAACTATTATAGGCACAGCTATAGTGATTTGAGTATTTTTTACAGCAGCTCGAGCATTTGCTTTTGGAAAGGTGGAGGCTAAGTGAAGTCGGTTCTTTATTGTTTAAAATTATTTTGATATCAAATTCATACCAAACCATGATTTTAATGTTATAATAACTTTCCTTGTTTCATTGCTGTATTTTTTGCACGTCTACATACTAAAATTAGTATCACAGGCTAGAGTCAAAACCAACGAGTAGCAATTTAAGTGACCAATTGCCGCATGATTCATTTGTTTACTAGACGATGATCCTTTGACCTTGTTATTTGTTGTGTAGGTTATATTCGGTTAGAGTACGTGCTGTACACAATAGTTTTTTTTATACCACGACGAAAGTAGTCGAATAACATCCCATCTCAACTAGATTTGAAACCGTACCCATTCATTCAGAAAATAAAAAATAAAAAAACAGCTTTAAAGTAAGGTCTTACTTACTATCCTAAATAATTGTTACGAAGATGATTGGTTACATCATGTAAATTGGTTTGTGTTTTTGCATGACTTAATTTGATAGAAGAAACCGTGAAAAAAAACAAATGTTCACATTCATGTGACGTCCCCAACCCGCTTTGAAACAGCGACAACTATAGTCCAATCCTTCTCGTGCCTGAGAGGATACCTCTGCCCAGCGCTGGGACATATATGAATCGGCTTACTTTTTTTTTTAAATCTCCGCTACCTTAAGGTTGTCTGGAAGAGATCGCTTCTTAGCGATAATACCGCCTGTTGTTTACCTTAAGTTTTGTATTTAGTTCTGTTTCTGTTTTATTTATTGAGGTGTACAATAAAGAGTATTTTATTATTATTTATTATGATTGGAACGGATTCCTCCATAGCTTGTGATAGAGCACTCGCTTGTCAGGATTTTATTGGTCAAATTAAAGCTATAATCGGTGTATGAGATACACTAAAAATAATTGACCTTGGCCAAAGTAGTTGGATTGCCTGATTGTGGCTGTCGTTGTATTGTTACCGAAAAACATTATAGCGATATAGATATAATATATTATATACTTGTGATAGGCCGTTGATAGGTTTCAAATTTGTTTATATATAAATATGTTCAGATATACATAATCACCCCGTCCATAAAACTGTGCCCCCTGAAATGGATATCCAAAAAATAAAAATAAAATCAAAAAGTCTTAAATAATGTCCAATGTCCCACTCTATGAAGTTGAAATGGAAATGGGCAGGACATCTCGCCAGAACAGAAGATAATCGGTGGACGAGCCGTGCCGTAGCGTGGAAAGGACCCAAAGGAAAAAGAAAACGGGGAAAACCATTAAGAAGGTGGGTCGACGATATAAAGGACATAGCGGGAGACAAATGGCAAACAAAGGCAAAGGATAGGAAACAATGGTTAAAATTGGAGGAGGCCTTTACCCTACAGAGTGGTTCTCATTTGAAATAAATGTAAGAAAAAAAAAACTATGAATCAATCAATAAAAATAAATCTAAATGCTACTGTAATCTAGTGATTACAGTGATTACTTTTGTATTATGTAGTCATAATACAAAAACATATTTGTCATAATTATTAATAATAAAATACTGTAATGACTACATAATATATAAACTTTTTTGTTATGAATAATATGCTTACTGTTGTAAAATGTAATGTATATTTATTAATTTTTTTTTGTTGCACGTAAATGAAAAATGTTATGCTGCATGTAAAATGTGAGAAAAATAAAAGGCTTATTTATTTATTTAATGTCCAATGTAATTAATGTATAACGTTAATGTATCTTTTTCTATACCACCGAATAAACAATCTATATTCTATTATATTCATAATACAATCTTTCAACGAAACTTATATTGAACATATTTATTCGGTTACAATGTTTTCTAGTTATTTCCAAAAGACTCTTTCCGTTCCAAGATTACGTAAGTGCCCGACCAATTTACGCCATTATACGTGGTTTGACACGCACATGGCCGGTTTTTTATTTTCATAATAAAACATATTGAACCTTAGCACATAATGTTCCTGAGATTACTAAATAAGCATTTGCAAAATAAATACGAGTACAAATCTTAAGGAAAAACGCAATAATAGAGACAAATACATTACAAAGACTGATATTTCCATATTAATAAACGATATCAACTGTTTCAAAAAAAAGTTCAAAAATAATAACATAAACATAATAACTCTTTATTGCACACCTCAAAATAAAGAAACACACAAAATACAAGTTACAAACAGTAAAAGCAGAGGTAAAACAATTGACGGTCTTATTGCTAAAAAGCGATCTCTTCCAGACAACCTTTGGGTAGCGGAAACCATTCAATAATCGGTTACTTAGTTCGAAATGTCTGCCTTAATTTTCTTAAAATTATGTAAACATTACCTATTTACTCGTAATACATATGAGATCTCGTTAAGCTGCGTGTATTGGCACAAACTACATTGAAGGCTCTTTAACCGATGGTCTGTCCATCACCGGTATGTTTTATACATACATATAACAGTTTTAAGTTTTACATGTCTTTGGTATTATTTGTCCCGCTAATTGTATACTTGTACAGCTACCATGTTGTTAGGTAAATCAACATAGGAGTATCACGATCGTAAAGTAGTAGTTGACATGCCAACGAACAGTTAGCGTACATCATTAAGAATCATCTTCTTCTATATATATATATATATATATATATATATATATAAATATATAGAGATACCGTTCCTGCAATTGTTGATCAGACGCGACGTCACACGAGCACTTTGTTGATCCGAAAACGTAAGTTGATCCGGCCGCTTTTGTTGATCTAATATACTTCTATACTAACAAATGTTGCTCCGGTTGGATCAACATTAGTATCCGCATAACCCTGATGACGCGTTTACGTATGTTGATCCGATATACAAATCCACTCCGCTAAATGTTGATCCGATTCAAATGGACCAATGGAAGCGCAGCAAACGTTCTTATTGGTTGATAGAACTTGCGACGTTGCCAACTCATTTAGAACTAGCTTTCTGCCCGCGACTTCGTCCGCGTATAATACGGTTCCTCATACAGAGTTTCATATCGAATTGTAACTTCTTAACTAACTTTTGTTAATCCCCGAACCATCTTCTTAATCTATTTTGGCGAAAAAACGGGTAACGTAGACATAGTTTCAGTTACAAATAAGTGTTGATATGCAAATAATAACGTAAATGTACCCTTTTATTTGCGTAACTTCTTTGTGTACTATATAGAGGTGGTTTTATTTGGCGATACGATGACCAAACTATTGTCAGAGTTCACTCTGGAACATGGAAATTGAACGGAAATAGGAACAATAATTCCTAGTAAATCTCAAACCAAAAAACCCGGCCAAGTGCGAGTCGGACTCGCGCACCGAGGGTTCTGTACAAACCTGTAGGTATATAGGGGTAGTAACTTTAAAATTATTAAAAATATTTTTATTATATGATGTAACTAAGAATTTACGGTTTTCGCAATTTTTCCTTTATCTGTGCTAAGACGTTGCTTCGTACCTAATCTCAAGATTCTGAGTTTACGGGAAGTACCCTGTAGGTTTTGATTCCCTTGCGAGTTTCGAAAATTTGCGGCATGAACGGCTGTATCTTTTGATTGCGTTGGCTTAGAAGTTTGATTTTTTCACAGCTGCAAGGGACAGTAGATCTAAGTATTTGATATAAATTTCAGCTTGATACCTCTACGCGTTCCTGAGAAAAAGGGTCTAGACAGACGGACGGACGGACGGGCAACAAAGTGATCCTATAAGGGTTCCGTTTTTTCCTTTCGAGGTACGGAACCCTAAAAATAGTAAATCTCTATACAAACTTTCAACCCCTTTTTAGTCCCGTTCTAGGTTGAACTGTGAAAAACGCTGAAATTGCGTTTAATATTTTTTAATTATTAGTAAACGTACGAAGTTTCAAATCTCTGACTCTAAATTTTAAACCCCACCGACACAAACGTTTAACCTCCATTTTATCCCCCCATAGGGATTGAATTTTTCTAAATCGCTTCTTATTAGTTGTACAGATTGTAACTGTAGCCCGTCCTGCAAATTACAACTTTCTAGTTTTATTTTATTTTTTTATTATGGGACTTACCAGCGATTGGCCCTAGTCTCACCTGATGGAAAGTGAAGACAGGGCCTAAGATGGAACTCACCGGTTCAGTAATAGCCTATTCACTCTTGCCTTAAAAATACTGAGATCGTACTTATCAGGGAATACAGATGGCAGGAGCGCATTCCATTCCTTGGCAGTCCGCACCAAAAAAGATGAAGCTAATCGTTTCGTGCGGACAAAGGGAATGCTAACAACGAACTACCAGAACTAGCAGAACTACCAGGCGCGGGGAGCAAATGCACCCGCATTTGCTCCCCGCGCCTGGTAGTCCGATGATGGAAAGGGGAAGGTGGAATCAGGTCATGAGTTTCTTGTGCGTACTCCCAAAAATTCACATATAAATTCAGATAGTTTCAGTAGTAAAGGCCTTCCTTTCATACAAACTTTTCGACCCCGTTTCTACTCCTCTGAGGTGGAATTTTGAAAAACGCCGAAATTAGTTTTTTTGCTTTAAAGTTAGTAGCTTACAAACTAACTTTCAAGTCTGTCACAAAAAAAATGTAATCTCTATACAAACTTTCAACCGTTTTTACCCTGTTAGAGGTTGAATTTTGAAAAACGCTGAAATTACTTTTATTGTGTTTTAATTATTAGTAAACGTACGAAGTTTCAAATCTCTAACATTTTTTTTTAAACCCTATCAATACAAACTTTCAACCCCCTTTTTACCCCCTTAGGGGATGAATTAAAAAAAACCCCTTCTTAGTGGATACTAACGTTATAAAAACTTCCTATTGTGAAAAAATCAGCTCTGTAGATCCAACGGTTTGGGCTGGGCGTTGATTTGAGTTAGTCAGTCAGTCAGTCACGACTTTTACGTTTATATATATAGAGTATAATCAAATGTTTATATTAATTCTTAAAGAGCATTTATTTGTTTTTCTAAGATCCTTATTAAGCTGAACTCAAGATAAAGCCAGGAGGTGGAAGTCGAACTCATCAATGTTTGGATATTTTTAAACTTCTCGACTCGACTTCGTATATAGGTATTCGTCTGATTCGTTTTGATGAATTCTGTACATTACCTACATTACACCTGGTAACGAATGATAGTCGGGTCTTCTTCAATGGCCACTAGTAAATCCTCGAGTTTGGGTTCGTTTGAAACCTTTTGAGGAAATCAACGAAACGACAAAATCATCTTTATCATCTAGGCCTGCGTCACCAATACCATTTGGGGACGAAGACGCACGGAATCTGAGGAGGCGGTAGTGGCAGCCCAGTGTGACCCGAGCCGCAGGCGAGGGTAGTAAATATGCGATAGAGGATGACGTACAAAAATATATATTTTATTTTGAATCTTATTCCACAAACCTAAGTACGAGTACTGTAATACCTATAGCGTTATTTAAATGTATACAAGACGTTGGTGAAAATTCTGAAATAGCCCTTGCAACAGTGATTGTGGCGAGACAGTCTGCGTGACGGGTAGGTATAGGGCATGATGACTCTGCACGCAAGAAGGAAAAACGTGAAACGTGTTTTGCGAACAAACAAGGAAACACGAATAATCACTTTGTTGTCAGTCTGTCCGTCTATCAAGACCCTTTTTCTCATGAACGCGTGGAGGTATCAAGTTGAAATTAACATCAAATACCTACTTATGTCTGCGGTCCCTTGAAGCCGTAAAAAAATCAAACTTCTAAGGCCCACTTGCACTACGCTGGATTATCAACTAATCATTCATACCAGAATAGAACTGTCAGATTAACTCTAGGTTAAGTCTCAACTCTAGGTAAAAATGTTGGTGCAAGGCCGCCGAAGTCAACGCAATGAAAAGGTACAGTCATTAATAGACCCCGTTATCGGAGGTGCAATTTGGTAGGTTGACGTTCTTAGGGAATGGTAAAAAGATTTATGATGTCGATATCGATACTCTTCCTTTTTCTTGTCAATTTGTTTTATGTACCATTTTTAGTCTAAAATTTTACATGTTTTTTTTGTCACCCATGATAATCATTGTCATCAGAAGTAGAAACCATTATCAGTCGAACAATAACGATGTGGTTGCTATTTTACTTTTCTAATGTTTCGAGTTGCAGGGCCGTGCCTGAATGCTCTTGAGATAAACCTTACCCATAGAGATATAATACTGGCCACCTATACTAAAAATAAATTATTTACGTCAATAGATAGTAAATGTCATCTCACAACAATATTTTCGATTATTTAGCTGTATTTACGAGCATATTTTATTCGTATATAATATTTCATAATATTAATAATGCAGTAACTTCTCGCAGAATACCCTAAAAATTAAGATTGAAAATTGTTACTTATAAAAATGGAAAAGGTAAATAAATATTCAATTTTAATAAGTCATGTTTTACAAAATAATCACGTTTAATTAAAGTCACTCTCATAATGTCAAAGGAAAAATATCGACATGTAGCTAGTATTTCAAAATAATTTTTACCCATCCCTAAGAATGACAAGCTACCAAATTGCACCTCCGATAAAGAGGTGATTCCATACAAATTACCGTCCACTGAAAACCTCTACGGTAAGTACTACCAGTTGTCCTAGAAACTTGAAATTCGGTTAAAAAATATATAGCCAACGAAGCCACCAACCAACCAACGAAATAAATCTGAAAATCTGTCTGTCTGTCTGTCAGTATCCAATATAAACTGACAACACACTGCGTACATTTTGCTTAGGTGTAGGGGTCTGTTAACATTGGATTTTCATAGATGCGGCCATTTTTATTATTATTATTAGCGTATATTTTGTACGGAACCCTCGGTATGCGAGTCCGACTCGCTCTTGGCCGTGTTTTTTTATTTACGATCAAATTAACGATTTATGTGTGTATGGTAGTTACGGGCGTCGGGTATGCGGGCCCATAGGCGTCGAGGACAATTCTCACAAGTCAAAATTTATCAGCGCTCGTCTTTAGCCTATTGAGAGGCCATGGGTACATTACGAGAATGGGGCCCCCTTCACCTTGCAAGAGCACTATTTTGTAATCTGGCAGGAAACTAGGCCCAGAGTGCCTTGTGGGAAAGGAGCCTGGCAGCGGGAAAACATAGTGTTCAATTCAATGTACCTACTTCTGTCCATCACTGTAACCAGTCTCATCTATGTTTAGAAATAAATCACTGAGTTTGAGTTTGAGCGCTTTGCAAGACGAGACAACTGTAACTTTATAGGTAGGTACATACAGCCTTGGCCAGAATTGTTGAGCACCCTTGCGATTTTCATACAAAACTCGAAAGTTTAGACCGGCGTTATTTAATTTTCGTTATTTTGACCTATAAATTAAGCAAAAATATCGCGTGGCCGTGCCAGGGAGTACCTTCCTGGCACGACCACAAACCCTATGTCGCTATGCCGAAACCGTAAGGGTACATTTTTTTTTACCTAAAGTACAGAATAGTAAAAAAAAATCATGAATTTGTACCGCAAAAGAAATAACAAAAGGCTCCGTGGTCGTGCTAGGGAGTAGGTATCACACTTAGCATTTACAAATATTGCATATACGCGAGAAAATTCGACCGGTGCTGCCGTGACCCGGGTGGCCAAGTGGTTAAGGCGTCTGCCGCGAATGCTATTTTATTGTCTCGCAAGAGGTGAGAAAAGTAGAGTATACTCCTCGGGGATAAAGCTGTTTTTGTCACGGTCGCGCTTGAACCCCTCACTGCACTCAGGACTCAGTCTTAATTCCCTCGCTTCGCTCGGGAATTAACTCATAACCCCTTCACTTCACTCAGGACTCAGTCTTAATTCCCTCGCTTCGCTCGGGAATTAACTCACAACCCCCTCGCTGCGCTCGTGAGTAAAATCTGGAGTCCTTCGTTACGTTCAGGATTCAATTTCGCGCCCGTGACATAAAACAGTGCTTTATCCCCTTGGTGTACAATCTACTATTGCGCTTGCGCAATCGATCCTAACATTATTATGTCAGTGCGTAGGAAGGTACAGGTAAGACGTTACTTTTAAGATTAGAGCAGGCACAACGAGCAATTCTGAAAGTAATGTATAGAAAACCATTTTTGCTTCCAACAGTTCTACTGTACCGACACTGTAAAGTGCTAGCTTTACGAGGCTTATTTGTTCGGCACGTAGTAACAAGAAAAGACACACACAACAACTACCATATAACTCTGAGCTCATAAACAATAGGCGACGTGTGGACCATGTCTGCGTGGTGCACAGTAGTCGATTAAAGTGCTCTAAACGGCATTTCTACTAAATTAGTTCGAAACTGTATAATAAGATCAACAAACACATAGTTATTTATAAATGTACAATAAGAGAATCATCATCCTCTTGCCCTTATCCCATTTACTTGGGGTCGGCGCAGCATGTCTTTTTCTTCGATCGATCTCTATCACCCATCATCTCATCACTCACATCCTCTCTTTTCATATCATCTCTCACACAGTCCATCCACCTTTTCCTAGGTTTGCCTCTTCGTATATAATGAACAATAATTAGAGAATGCAAGTCTAAACTGACCAACTGGCTGATGACCCTAACTTATGATGAATTAGAGAACCTCGTAAAACCTAAATATTTGTAAATACCACTCTCTCTATTTCCTTTTTTCTCTCTCTCATAAACATACATGCATACACAAACACCCAAACATACACACATACACGCGTTATTCCATATTCTATATAGCTTCCTTATATTTTTTTAAATATTTAGGTACCTATAACATAGAATGAATTTGTTACCTTTGTACCTCATGAATGTCATTTTATGTCTGGTTACCTAAATTAATTAGAGTAAACCGCATTCTACTTGTTCCGGGGTGAGGGCCTGGAGATCTGTATTACAGATTTTACCTAGTTCAGACTCCAGTCTCTCACAAAGGGTATAACTTGTAATGTAACTTACTCTGTTTCATATGTTATAATATAACTGTTAGGTGAAAATAAACATATATTTGATTTGATTTGAAAGACAGTAATAATAAGAAGAGTCTTTCAGTAACGCCATCGGAATGGAGTTTGGTGTAGATAAGAGTGCGGTTATGAAATTACAAGAGAAAGTTGTAAATTCACTGAATTTGCAACTTTCTGAAACAAATGACCATCAGATGTCTCTCCAAAGCCGAATCCTATAGGGGAGGTACCCTAATAAAACATTTTTTTGCACTTTTTATTTTACCACTTTGTCGGCGTGATTGATGTACATATTAGTACCAAATTTCAGCTTTCTAGTACTAACGGTCACTGAGATTATCCGCGGACGGACGGGCAGACATGGCGAAACTATAAGGGTTCCAAGTTGACTACGGAACCCTAAAAAGAGGCACTTGCCGGCCTAGGCCTCCAAATTTGTATGAAATACCATTATCGACCTCTCGTATAGCCGCACCTGAAACATGATACTTCGCAGCCTATTATAAGGAACATAACATCAATATTTCATTGCATGTTTGAGAAAATGTTTTTTAGCGCAACCCTATCGTGTATCCGACTGTCGGGTACTTGGTGTGTAGTGTCGATTTGTTCGATAAGTGTGCAACTGTACCAGAGTATCGGGTCGTATATATTTTTTGCGGCCTGATTTCCGTGAAGTGGCCTCCCAATAGTACAAGGTGAAAAATGAACCCTGCACTTTGCAGTTGAAATTGAAAGACACAACTGGAGAGTTACCACGGTCTTGTAATGCGATTTAGGTCTTAAAGGAAACGAAGCGATTATTAAATTAGTAAAGGAAACGATTATTACCATAGGATTTTTTTCAGAGAATGACACAAGGTAAACCTAGATTGAATCACCTTCAGAGATCGTCGAAAAATAAAACAATAACTTTATTATGATTATTTTACGGTTTATTTTTTATAATTTTAATGCACGAATTTCACTATTTGGCGTATCACCTACTTAGTCATTAATAAAGATTAAAGTCACAAACTTGAACATAATAGTCGATTTACAAGGGACTAAAAATTAAAGGACAAAATTTTGACAAGGTACCTACACAAGTACAAACCGAGTGTCGAAATGAGTTTAGTCTAGGGTACTACACTTTAATTTTCACTTCGAATGCGAGGAAGGAGAAATTAAATAAATTTTAAGAAATCATCCATAACTGTCGTCCAGTTTGAACGCTTCGGCAGCGGCTCCATGTCCGACACAATGCGCACCTGGGTTGCGTAGATGCTGCAAAATGGGGATTACTTGCACTAAAAACGTTCAAAACGTAAATCTTTACTCACATTTGAAGTGAAAAATAGTGTTAAACTAAAATTCTTTTAATACGCTACAAACTCTTGACTAAAATTAAAACCCATTTGGCATGTGTCAAAATGGCTCATTTTAGTCCCATGTACAACATAATCTACAAATTATAGTTAACAAAACAACAGAAATAAACAAAAAAAAAACATTTTTTATTGAAATCTTATTTCCTTAACTAACACTGGTCAACAAAATTTGACTTTTGTTTGTCACAAAAGTGAAACATAATAATTTTGTACTTAAATGTTTTGACGCTGATTCTAAACCTATTCACACAATTGTTCAATTATGTTTTGCTGCTAAAATTGCTTATGATTTTTCGAGATATCTAAAGTATTTTTTTGGCTAAACCAAATGTTTACGATAATTTCTAGCTAAAGCATCATTAAGTGCTACTCTTGCCCTTACAAATCACAGAATTGTTTGTTTCTCTTTGTGTTTCTTATTTTATTTCAAGATATGAATATTTAACTTAAAATTTAAAAATGCCTATATAAGATTTTTCACTTTAGCATTAACGAAGTCTATTATTCGAATAAAATGCCATAAATATTGCGAAAGAAAACTCGCAGCAAGACAAATGAACATTAATTTGAAAGCGGAAGAGTGAAGAAAATAATGCCTTCTTTAAAATAATCCAAAATAAATGCTTCAAATATCGCCAAAAATACCACATAAACTATACCTAATCAAATCAAACTAAACATGGCATAGTAATATGAGCCGGTGGTTCATTCAATAGTACCTGGCCACAATGCGAGTTTTACCGCACGCGCGCGTGCCGTAAAACTCGCATTATGGCCAGGTGTGACGTAAGATTAATAACCATCTTCCATGTGCCAAAATTTTGTTGACTAATAATAATCGAAGTTAATACTTGTTCATAAATAATATAGCCGCTTCTAAACAATAGAAAAAAATAACATAATATTATATTTAGTGAGACCATCAAAATGTTCCTATTTTTTTTTTTGTAAATATTGTTAACCAGGTATTTAACTGCATCCATGTCCTTTTTTGGAGAGTAGGTTCTTTATTTAAAACTTCCTCGCATTTGTTTTTACCAGGGTTAATTTTTTTATTTATGTATGTTTGGAAATATTTTTTTACTATTTTAATTTCTTCATCCGACCATTTTCTGTGTGCAGTTTTAGATCTTTTTATAATTATTTTCTCGTCATCACTATTGATATCAGTTGAAAAGCTAAACTTTTTTGTTCTTGTTTTTCTTATATTTTGTTTAACTTTATTTTCATTACTTTCAGGTTCTTCGTCAAATTTCGTCTTAGATGTTTCAACTGTTTTCTCTTCATCAATACTGCTGCTGGTGTAAGTTAAAGCGCTCAACTTTTTTGATCTAGTTTTTCTTATATTTTGTTTAAATTTGTTGTTTTTAGTTTCAGGTGCTTCGTATTTTTTCGTTTTAGATGTCTCAACTATTTTCTCTTCATCAATACTGCTGTCACTTGAAAAGCTCAACGACATGGTTTTCGTTTTTCCTTTATATTGTTTAACTTTGGTTTTATTACTTTTAGATGAATTTTTTGCTTGAGGTTCTTGCTCTCCGTATTTTTTTCTTTCAGGTCTATCGAGTTCTCTAGTTCCAGATTCTTCATATTCGGGTATATTAGTTGTAAGTTCGTCATCCTTGGGCTTTATTGTTTCAGGTCCTTCATTTTCTGATACTACATTATTATCTGTTGAAATTTCAGGAGTTTCTAACGTTGAGTGCGGGATTAAAGGGGTATTAGGCTGTTCGCTTACATCTGAAGATTTTCCTCGTTTTTCAATGATTTCATCTAGAGTATCTTTAAAAATGTCCGATTGTGATGTTATGGTTTCTATTTTCTTTTGTTTATTTTCTATCCCTGTATTTTGATACTCAATAAGTTGAGTTCCTACAACAGCTTTTTGTAAAACTTGCAATGGCAATCTGTAATTTCTTGCATGAACTGCTACATCGTGTCCTAGAAATCCTGCTAAGTGTTCGGTATACTGATCATTTTGTTTTGCATGTATTTGTGACATAGTTGCTATATGGTGTCTCATTCCTGTAGAAGTCAGCATTTCAGGTCGTTTCAAATTGCATTGTTTTTTTATCTTTTCCAGACACTTACCACCATCAAAAGGTTCCTCTGTTTCAGGTCTAGCAAATAAGTATCGATTTGAACTCGGAATTTTCAGATCTTCACGGCAAGCGACAATCAAATCGATATTTTCTCTCATTATTTTTGTTAAAAGAATCGGAACAGCTCTTGTTCTCTTTCCAGGTATTTGAAAAACGTCGAGTTCATGGATCGATTTTCTTTGTTCTGATGATAGAGTTTCCAACACTTTTTCTGGGACTTCTTCATTCTTCCTATTAATGTAAAAGGTCAGTTCAGCCTCCGCTACATCACCTGTCATATCTCTCAGTTCAATTACATCTGTAAGAGTTTCAATACTTGGGTCTTTTTTTCTCAGTATAGTTAGTAACATGGCCAAGTATCTCATCTTGGAGCAAATTGCTTTCCTACTGCGTCTTTCCTTTTTCTTCTTAAGAAGTCGAGAGCCGTATGCTATGATCAATGGCTCATTTTTAACAATAAGCGAAATTTCATCAGAACGAAGATGCGGCAAAATATTATTTCTCAGCTCAACAGATGTATTTGAAGTGTTTGGGATAATCGTAATGCTATGATTGTATAAAGCTTTTTTTTAGAGATGGAAGCTTCATTTCATCATTACCGGTGTAGCAATTTTTTAAATGTCTGAAAAACGTCGACCTGTTAAACGTACCCAAACAAATTTTGCAGGTCGCGTAAGTAGAAGGACTCGAAGACGCTAGGTTGTTGCGTTTACTTGGCAATAGGGTTGATTCTCCGTCTCTATCAAAGCTCACTTTGCAATTGAAGTTTCCCTTGTTCCTTAATTTATTCGTAATTGCTTGTCGTTTTTTTTGTCTTATTTTTGGGTCATCGTCTTGGATTGATTTATACCCTAATAACTTCGATTTCCTTTTTGTGTCGTCTTAAAAGATGTCTCGAGAAGTTTGTCACTAATTCCTGGCAGTAAAAACAAGCATTTCTTCTGTCCCAAGTACGTTTTCCCACTTTCTTTTTAACACTTTCTTCTTTATTATTATTTTTATTTATGTTTTCCTTCCCTTTGGTTAATAACTCTTCTTCTTCTATAATCTGTAAAAATTTATTATGAACAGGTTGACTACGTTCCTTTTCTTTGAATATTCGATTTTCAATATAGTTGTTTTCCTTGTCTCCTTTCTTTCTTTTTGGTGTTGCTACGTCTTGCTCCATATTTTGTAACATCTCTCTTTTTTTACCATCAAGTTTTCTTTTTAGTTTTTTTTTCGCATTAGTCACCACTGTGTCATCAAAATACTCGTCTTCATTATCCTGAAACAAACGATGATTTTATTTGTAAAATTATAGTTTAAGAATAGGAAAAAAAATACCGGATGTTTTTTAGTTAAACTGGCAGTTCTTTTAAAATTAAACTGGCAGTTCTTCAAAGAATTTGTGGACGTACCATCAGGTTCAAAATTGCATGGTCAATTTATCAATGAATTCATTCATAAATTGGCCATGCAATTCTGAACCCGATAGTACATTGGTGGCTGTACTGAATTAAAAGTTTGCTGTAAAATTGATGGAACTGGCAGTACCTTCTTTAATTCTGTATTGGCGGTACATTACTGGCTGTAATAAATTAACATTTGGCTGGTTAAATTGATGGAATTGGTTGTGGTTTTGAAAGAACTTCAACTTTATACCACTGAATGACCCTGAAAATTTTCAGGGTCATTCAGTGGTATACATTTTTACCGTCATTTGATGAAAAATGCAGGTAAATTTTAATTGAATGTCAGAATTTAAGATACGACACTACGCAACACGAATCAATACGCTACGATACAAATGACACGACGTGGCACGAATCGACACAACAAACGTCTCATTTCTTATATGCTAGCATGAAGAATGGTGAATTGCTAGACTTAAGTGGCAATGCGCATAGCACATTGCTCGTAAAACGGATGGTCGATGGGGCCACAAGGTTCTAGAGTGGCGGCCACGTGCGGGAGGACGCAGCTTTAGTAGGCCCCCACACAAGGTGGACCAACGACCTGGTAAAGGTCGAGGGTACCTGCTGGATGAGGGCGGCGCCCAACCGTGCGTGGTTGAGATCCTTGGGGGAGGCCTATGTCCAGCAGTGGACGTCTTTCTGCTGAAATGATGATGATGAACATGATAAGTACCCATCCATCCCTTTTAGACTGGCATACTTGCCAGAAGAGACAGAAGCTAGTTTACGTCGGCCATATAGGTAGCCTCATAACATACAGAGTACAAATTAAAAAGATGTCTTTAAATCGAATTAAGAAGGATCCCAAATTCAAATACTTACGTATAAGAAACAAATCTACAGTCAAAGCAAAATCAGAGCACCCCACTTCCACTTGGTCTTGTCTGTCCTACCCCTAGAATGTTTTTGCAAACCCGGAGGCGCGGAGGGAGAGCACCCCTGTAACAAAGCTCAGGCACCGTGCGATGTCAAGTGGCTGAGGCTGGTCGCCGACGGCGGCCAATAAGCCGAAGCTGCGAAAGTGAGCATGGATGCATGCGCTTTGTTATGCAAGGCCGGTGAGGCTGCACTTCCCGAAGCGCCGGTAGTACCGACACCCAGAATCAAGAAGTTAAAAGTCCTCTAGTCCCGAAGTCTCGGCGTTAAAAGTCCCGTAGTCTCGCCCGGTTTCCCAAGTCCCACGTTCCGTAGTCTCGCAGCCTTGGACTCCCGGAGTCCCGATGTCCTGAGTGCCGGAATCCCGGCGTCTCATGTCCTGTAGCCCGCATCCTGTCCCGGAGTCCCGGTGTTCCAAATACCAGAGTCCCGGAATCCCAAATCCCTTAGTCCCGGAGCCTAGGAGTCCAGGAGTCCCATAGCCCAGAGTCCCGAAGGCTAGAAGCCCCGGATTCCCAAGACCAATCTGGTTTTAATGTTTGCCAACACTGACTATAGTAATGCATATTAAATTTGTCAGTGCCACTAGGGTATATAATTGCATACTCAATTAATCAATGAATTCATTCATAAATTGGGTATGCAATTATGAACCCGATGGTACATTGAAACTTGCCAAACAAACAAACTGCCAGTTTGTTTTTTTTTATACTGCCAAGATATCAATTTAACTGCCAGTTTTAATATTTCCTACTGCTCATTTTTATTTAATTTATTGGACACATGTTATTCAATCAAATACAAACACTGAAAACATTGAAAAAAAAAAAGCGTAAGGCGTATCGATGCGAGGTTCAAATCCTGCTGGGTTGATTATTTTTTCAATGTTTTCAGTGTTTGTATTTGATTGAATAACATACTATTGTATGAGTGGAATGCCCCACTTTAAAAAAACATGTAAAATAATTATTGGACACATGTAAAAGCGTTTTCACATTATCCGACACGATATTGGTGTCGGACGCCGATACGATATCGGAGCAAGTAAAATGTATGAAATGTGTAGCATCGGATCTGGCGTGGCCATCGGACGCCAGTGAACTACCGGAAATCGGCTATTGGCGTCCGACCCCCGATATCGTGTCGGATAATGTGAATACGCTCTAACAGCCGCTTTTTGTACTTTGGTACTGCCAGGAACTGAATAAAGAACGGCCACTTTAAAAACATGCTTTAAGAATTTTAGGCGACACGCAGTACAAGATTTACAAGTTAACTACAAGAAGCGCTCATAGCGGCGGCGCCTGCAAGTCGGAAACGATAACGCAGGTTAAGCAAAGATGGCAGCGATCAGTGTTTGGATGGGTTACCGCGTGTTGAGTGGTTACTATAAATAAGCGCTTCCGTGCTTTGGAAGAATTGGAAGGCACGCTAAGCAAGTTGATCCCGGCTGCTGTCTATGACAGTCGTCGTTATGGTGCAGGCCTTCGGGCGGCTTAAGAACTTCTAACAGGTGAGTTGCCCACCCTCTTGATAAAGCCTAATCCCAATAAAGGGTCTAGTTTCCCCTCGAGGATGGAAGGTCAGATGGTAGTAGACGTGTGCGCCGCGCCGGCGTGGCGTAGCCGCGCCGTGGGACCCACGCCGCCGCCGCCGCCGCGGATTTCAAAATCCACGCCGTTGGCCAAAATTTCAGAATTCGGCAAAAAATTGCCAATAACAATTACCGATGAAGGAAATTCAGTTGAAAATTTTACAACGTATATTGACGAATTAAACCATGAAAACATCTACACATTGAAATATTTAGGGTTTGGTCAATTCTTTCTCTTTCGGTAGATTAATAAATGAGTATGATTAACCGCTCACCTAACAAATATGAAGTAGATGGCCTAATTAATAAGATTGGTAACGAAATAATACCACCTCTCTGCCATCAAAATTGTACCACCAACGAAATTATCCTGAGAACAGAAGTGTTTTCGGTGGCAGGATTGATCATTAATACTGAACGGTATGTTAGGACCTACTGCGAGTCAAAAAAGGATCTTCATCATCACTAGTCGTTCCCTCAGAGCTGAGGATCATGCCCTTCTGTTGAAGACTAGGTTCCTCCATAGGCTTCTATCCCTCGCTAAGCGCATGGCTCCTTGCGCATGGCACACGATCTTGCAGGGGGAGGGCCACTTAGTCTTGTGCCTCCAACTTTTCCCGTCATGATGATCCTGTCCAGGCTATCCGAGGAGCGTCGAGACAGGTGTCCGAAGTATGTGAGTATGTGGTCCTGGCACGTCGTAGACAACCGGCGTTTTATGCGTAGCTCCTCTAGTATGGACTGATAAGTGCGCATCGCAGTCCAAGGTATCCGTAAAAGCCGTCGCCAACACCACATCTTAAACGCGTCGATACGGCTTTTCAGATCTGCCTTGATAGTCCAAGTATCAGAGCCGTATAGGAAAATTGGAAACACCAGAGAACGCATAAGTCTAACAGTCTGCCTCTGTATGCCGCGATCTCTCCAGATCCTATCTAACCGAGTTATAGCACCCTTCGCTATTTGAATCCTCCGGATGATTTCACGTTCACAGCTACCATCGCTAGATATAAGTGAGCCGAGGTAGGTGAAGGCGCTGACGCATTCTAGGTCTTTCAGTTATAGGCTTCGTGTCGGAGACTGTTTCCGGTGTACGAACATTAACTTGGTTTTCGCATGGTTGACGTGAAGTCCTAATTCGATGCTCTCCGCTTCTATACGCCGGAACAAAAGACACATCTCCTCCTCATTGGAAGCCAACAGCGTTGTGTCGTCAACATAGCGTAGGTTGCAGATCGTTTTGCCGCCAATTGATATGCCACCGTCCCAGTTCTCGGTGACCTTACGTAAGATGTATTCGCCGTATATAATAAAGAGCCAATATACAGCCCTGTCTTACTCCTCTTTCCGGCTTGAACTGGACTGACAAGGTGTTCTCTCTAACAGTACTTTCGGCGTACAAGTTCTCAATAAGGTGAGCTAAATGATGTTCCATTCACGACATCTCTCGATGATCTGGCCCACGATGAAAATCTGCTCCCGTATCCCTCGCCCAGACACAGAGCCAGCCGGCTCTGCAGGTATTTGCCGCTCCAGGGACTTTGTCATTCGCGAATTCATGATGTAAAGAAATACTTTACTGGCATGCGATATAATAGACAAAGTTCTATCGTTGTCACATTTTAGCGCCGAGCCTTTGTTATGGAGAGGTATAACCATGGATTCAGTCCAGTCTCTCGGCCACTGGCCAGCTCTCCACGCTTCGCCACCTAGATTCTTTAGGAGACTAGCGCATATACCATCAGTACCCACGGCATTAACTTTCAGACGTCTGATAGCGTCTTCCACTTCGGAAATAAGTATGTCCGGCTGGAGTGGATGTATAGCGTCACTCCGCACTAAAAGATGTTCCGGAACTTCTCGATGGAGTTGTTCCGAATAGTCTCTCCATTTAGCCAACACTTTGCCCAGGTCTCATAATCCGCTATCTGCCAGCACCTAGGTTTGTAGTCGCGGGTGAGAAGTTTGACATTCTGGAACAAGTCTTTAGAATGGGCAGTTGCAGCATGGTTTTCAATTTCATCACAAAAAGCATGGATTGAATTATGCTTATCGCGTCTGCATGCCCTTTTCACGCAAGTGTGTAGCCTGGAATACTCCTTTCTTGTTATATCTGAGTTAAGGCCTTGTTCTTTGAGAGTCCTCTGTCGCTCAATAAGTTCCCAGGTAGTATCAGAAATCCAGGGTTTCCGTCTTGCTTGGCTCCCAGGAGTGAGGATGACTTCTTTCACTGTTTCGGACACAACCACCTTGAAGCCATTCCATGTTGTATCTGTATCTTCAAAAGCATCCCTTATAACATCCTTTATCTTGGGAGGCAACCTTCTGGCGAGCTCCCGCAAGACAGACCGTCTAGGTTGCCACATTTCTTGGTAGCTGGCCTTGGTACACGCTTTAGATGGAGTTGGCTTTAAAAGGATCTTAATGTACTCGTATCACAATTATGAAAAACATCAACATAAACGCGATTTCCGAAAAATAGGCAGGACTCAAGCAAACGGCATTAGAAATCGTTTTATGTTCCTTGTTCCTAAAAAGTTTTTGATATTTAACAATTTTTTAATGCGAAACGTGAGCCTTGCGAGCGTAGCTAAAAGTGACCTTGACGCCGGCGTGGCGCAGCCACGCCGCCAAAAATTCCCGGCGCGCCGCCGCCGCGAATTTTTATGGCGGCGCACACGTCTAGATGGTAGTCGCTTCCGTAATAAGTAGTGCCTACGCCGAATCTTGGGATTAGGTAGCCGACCCCGATTGATACTAGACAAGGCTGGGAGGATGATGACGCAGTACAAGATTTGATGTATGTACATTATGCGATTATTACCTGTTCACAGCTGTCGTCACTTTGATAGTCGGTTTTTTTTGGGTCAAAGTCAGATCCATCACTAGGTGAAAAGTCACGCGTGTCATCATCTTCCGAAAAGTTTTTAAATTCCATAGTCTGTAAAAAATATTAAAATTATTAATTCAGAATGGAGAGCACGATTCTAGCCGCCTATTGCCTGAGAGGTTAAGTAATAAAACGTAAAAAAAAAACTTTTTGTATGGAGGTTCCCTTTAATTTTATTTGTGTAATTCATTGTCAATTTTATGTCCAATTTGTTTTTAATTTGGGTGTGTGATGAGTAGGATCATATTATTTTTCTAATAATTTATTTAGCAAGCCAATCATGCCATGTAGATATACCTTATTCAATTGTGTGTTTTTTTTACACGCCACTATTACTGCTTAGATATGTTAAGTGCTTTACAAGTTTTCGACCATTTTTTGTACCATATCTAGAGCAAATAAATAATTTCATTCGGTCATTCATTTCACTCGTTATTATCATACATCGGAAAATTGAGAGTGAAAGGTAGGGATTTCCATATTGATGAATTCGCATATCGATGGTTTGCACTATACTCCAAAGTTGCTCCAAGTTTTGTTTGTAAAAATATAATTTTATTGAAAGTACGAAAAAAAAAAATAACTAGTTTCTGTTCCCCTTTATTTTAAAAGGATCTTTGAAACTTCAGTCTTCTTCTTCTTCATATTATTCTTCGGTGTGTATTTCAGAGTAATTTACTAATGTCAAAATAAACGATCGTCCCCGAAATAGTACAAAAAAGACACAGTTACAAATAATGTTGGGAGCAATCACTGGTATAGGGGAAAAGCATCCAAGTGCCAAGGCTTAGTACAGTCGACGTCAAAGATATGTTTACACTTTAGCACCTTATTACCAAGGAGTAAGTTGCAAAAGTGTAAACATATCTTGGACGTCGACTGTACTGTACTCGTAAGTGCCAACAGAACCTTAAAAATCTGATATTTAAAGCGAGCAAAGCGATTGAGGTATAAGTACCTCATTCGCTTCGCTCGCTTCAAAGATAGATGTCGAGACGATTCAAAAGCAAAAGTATAGCAATAGATTTATATATTTAGATACCTGTTCATTTTGAGTTTCGGTGTTTGAAAACAAAAAATCTCCGGAGATATTTATTGGTAGATTTTCTGTTAGACCGGATATGTTTAAAAAAGATGATATCCCAGTTATATCAGGAGTAGATGCTGCTGAATCTTGGTGAAGTTGACTGAGTGATGTATTTATATCGCTCGTGCATTTTAAACTGCTTAATAGTTTAACTTTATCTTTATTTTCCACCGGGTACTGCTTTTCACAAGTCTGCAAAAAAAAAAACAAATAATGATATCCGATTAAAAACAAAAAAAATGCGTAAACAAAAGTTCGTAAACGGTCGGTACGGCTAATAAAAGACATGAGATCTAACTGGAAACCGAATTCTTTTAAGTTCCTTAGATCACAAGTCTTGTCATGCATAACGTAATTTATGATTTAGGTATTATGTTATTTGCTACTTAATAGTGTGACTTGGCAAGTTTTTACCCACGAATCTATGAGTCTGAGTACAATCGGCGATGTCTGAATTTACCAAAACTGCTTGATGTTTTTTACAAGAAGGAATAAGCTTCCATAACAGAAAAAATATACAGAATTTTCTCTATTCATCTGTGTAAATACAACAATAACACAAAAAATAAACAGTATTTTGAAAGCCCATTTACGGATTTCCTAATTATCCCTCTCGCACGTAAATAAGAAGGTTAAGAGATAGATTGCGCGCGCGTCGCTCATGCTCTTCCTATTTTTGGCGTTCTCAGTAAAAGGTAACCTTTTGTCGAATGTCAATAAGGGCAAATAACTGCCGAAAGATATAGAAAGGCAACCAGAAATGAACCTTATGGCCGACCGACAAAGTGGTACCTTTTACTTGAGAACGTCACATTTAATAGAGTGTGAGAGGGATAGTCAGGAAATCAGTAAGTGGGCTTTCAAAATACTGTCAGTGGGGTTTCACTACGCAGTTTAGGTACATTTGGCCGGCGCGCCTCCCGTGCAGGCGTATGGCCGTGGGCTCAAGTGGGCTGCCGCTCGGCTCGCATGATAGTCGTGTCACGTGGCGCTCGCGCAAAATTGAAAACACACAATGGCTTCGAGACCTAAACCTCGATCTAATCCGTATAAAAGATATAATATTGGTTGCACAGAAACAATATTAGGAACTGACCGATATAGGATTTTCAAAGGAATACGGCTGCGGCATACCTACTTCCGTGAGAATCCGACATATTACTGCCGGATAAAAATTTTATGTTTACAGAATCAACGTTTGTAATTCCTACATATTTATCTTAAAAATAATAAATCAGTAGGCATATGTAGGTACAAAAACTTGTCAAGTGACAACCCGTGCCGATACTCACAGCTCGGTCATCGCGCAAACAAGATTCACGGTTCGTGCGCGGTTATAAGTTTCAATTTTGTTTGCAGGCGGCGAGTATCGGTATAATTTTATACCTAACTTTGACTTTTGTAAAGGAGTGAATTTTCTGTACGGTAGTACTATTAGTTATTCTGTGATACTGTTTTATGTTTATACTAGCTTCTGCCCGCGACTTCGTCTGCGTAGAATTAGTATTTCGGGTAGTCAATTACCGCACTTCCATAGTTAATTCCACCCCGGAGACGATTTTCACTATAAAAACTATCCTATGTCATTTCCCGGTTCTGATGCTATCTTCATTCCAAATTTCATCTAAATCGGTTAAAGCGTTAGCGGTTAGCGGTTTAAGCGTGAAGAGGTAACAGACAGACAGACGCTATAATATTTTTATTAAATTATGAAATATTAAATTAATTAATATTATTAATTATTACACCCGTACATAAAATCACGCCTCTTTCCTAACGGGGCAGACAGGGACTACGTCCCTCCACTTGCTACGATTCATCAATCTTTTCATGCATGCACGTCGTCGGTTCAGTTAGAGTACTCCTAACCCGACCTTTCCTCAGAATCATTTGATCGTGGTACGTTCGCCTAGGCATTCCTCTTCCAACGCTCATCTTATAGATCTGCCTAGTCAATCTATTTTCATTCATTCTCTTTACATGGCCAAACCATCTAAGCATCCCTTTCTCAATCCTTGTGACTATACCTTCATTCACACCACAATATTCACTTATCACACTATTTCTAATTCTGTCACTCAATTTCACACCTAATAATATTTATACTTCTTAGCACTCTCATTTCTACCGCATTTATTCTACTTTCATGCCTTTCCTACCGCACCCAACTTTCACTTCCATACATGAGTGTTGGAAAACTTGGAAATAGCACTCCTCTATGCACAGCCAGACGAGCTTATTTATTAATTATTAATATTATTAATTATTTTATCTACACTCACATTGTAAGTCCTCTAAAACGTGTTCAAAAACGGTAGGCAATGGCTAGCATTACCACAACCGATTTTACTATGATAAGCTTTTTATTTGTGGCAGTAACGTAATTTTAACTTTACATACTCATATATTGATACGTTATGAGTTTAAAATTCCAAACATCGAATTTGATAACATAATGTAAATCCTGTGCTCCTTCCTGACCAACGGCACGCGCCCGCGCGACCGCCGGCACAACCGAGTTGGCCATGGCGGTGCAATGGCGGTCATTCCATGGTTTCCGAACACTTCATTTAGAATATATAATATGAGTGTAGATAAAGCAGTGTATGCAACTGTACGTAATTAGGCCTTAAAACACTCGTGTGATCTTATTATGAAACTCGTATTTTAAGGACCCTTATTACGTAACAGTTACATAAACTACTAATATTAGTAGGGATTACACATAAGAAAAGAGCTAGAGAAATATCTGTATTTTTTTCTGTTATTCAGGAAGGTTATTCCTACGTGTAAAAAAGAATCAAGCAGTTTTGGTAAATTCAGACATCGCCCATTTAGATTAGTACCTACCTGTGTCGTTCTGTATCTTTAGGTATTTAAATAAAAGTAAATGGCTCCTTAAGCCAGTTGAGTGTAGATGAAAACATTACACGATCAAATAATATTGGTTAAAGCCAGGTCCTTAAGTGACATATCCAGGCAGTTTTGTATTTGATTGGTTAACCAATAAAAGTTACAACTACCCGAAAATGTAAAAATTGTTTGTTTATTGAAATACCTAAAGACATAGAGTAGGTATAGTAAAATAGAGGAATTCGTCGAAAAGGAAACACTCAAAACCTGTATAGAAAAATCGTGCCTATTCATAAGGCCACAGTTGATTTTAGGCTTAGTATTAAATATCCTTCTAATTAAATAATTAAATTCGTATTTTTTATATTTTTGATGTGAGGGTGAAAAGGGGTAGTTAAGTTGGTAGTTGTATCTTCCGAAACCTATTGATATGAAAGTCAGTACAATTATTTTTCAAGGAAATAATTACCTAACCCAAGCAGCTACCTTCAGCTAAAATCTGTATTGATAACTAGCGGCGTTCCGAGGTGTCACCCTCGTAAATGCTGATCAAGATCAAAAGTAGTCTGAACCTATCATTCTCGATCCTTCAACTAAACAACCAAAAATATGTCAAATCACACACCCATTTCGCATTTGTATTACACTAGAACCGGCACCGGAACCGCACTTTAGAAAAAATCCAGGGGAAAAATGTGACGTGACTGCGTTTCATTACAGGATTTCTTCTTCGACTTCTTACCGTGGTCGGGTAAAAAGTATCCTTTAACCATCTTTGGATGTCCAGCAACCGTGTTCTTACCGATCCGTACAGCCGTTTTGGCGTGATGAGAGGACAAATAAATTCTGATCAACAGGTGGCGCCAAACTGGCAAGGGGCCGCGCGTCCATATAAAACAAAAGGCGATCCTTCATCGCGTTATTAAGAAACCATGACCTCTCTCCATAGAAAACTGATTCTCAATACAAATAATAATTTGATAATAGTAGACTTTTAAAAAAACCGGCCAAGTGCGAGTCGAACTCGCGCACGAAGGATTCCGTACCATTACCTATAAAAATGGCAAAAAAATGTCGTTTACGTCACACCTGGCCATAATGTGAGTTTTACCGCTCGCTACGCTTACGGTAAAACTCGCATTATGGCCAGGTGGGGACGTAAAATTGTGTACTCACCACGGGCAGTAAAAAAGAAAGCCCTCTATCGCATATTTACAACCCTCGCCTGCGGCTCGGGTCCCAAATACCTGCGATTTCGGGCTTTCTTTTTTTTACAGCCCTAGGTAAGTAATGTACTATTGTTTATTTTATTTTATTTATTTTATATTCAATATTTATTTTATTCTTTGTTTTTAGTATTTGTTGTTATAGCGGCAACATAAAGAAATACATCATCTGTGAAAATTTCAACTGTCTAACATCACGGTTCATGAGATACAGCCTGATGACGGACGGACGGACCGACGGACCGACGGACAGACGGACAGACGGACAGACGGACAGACGGACAGACAGACAGACAGCGGAGTCTTAGTAATAGGGTACCGTTTTACCCTTTGAGTACGGAACCCTAATACGCTTCAGATCTATTTTTATTTATTTCCTCTGCTCTCGAAATGGCAAACATCCTTAAATACGAGATTTTTCGTCCAAACTGAAACAGAGACGCAGCGCTTGCTCGGTCAATATGATTTCGTTGGCACTCTATGAGTACGGAACCCTTTAAAAAAATGTTCACTTACATAGGAATGTTAGGACGGTAAAGGTAATACTTACATTCATAGAGTTGTTACTGGGATTCAATAATTCTTCAGGTTCATAGTCTGACTCGTTAGGATAAGCGATCATACCGTCCAATAGTATTTGCTTTATGTTGCTAGACACAGTATCCAATCCCCGCAAGTTGCAATTATAGTTTGCGATACTTTCTGAAAAAAAAAAATAGTGGTATAATTATAAGTTCTAGGTAGGTAGGTACCTATAACCCTATTGTGTTATTCTAGGATCTAGAATCTGTCTACATCCTGATAAACTTTTATATTTGAAACTAGCTGCGCCCCGCGGTGTTACCAGCGGTTAAAAAGTAGCCTATGTTAATGGAGGGTGTCATCTACCTACTTACTGAATTTCATCAAACTTGGTCAAGTCGTTTGAGTGTGAATAACTAACAAACATAATACAAAGACACATACACACACACACACACACTCGCAAACTTTCGCCTGTATAATATTACTAGTGGCTCTGTGTGACCTTGCTTTGTTTCGAAATGGCGGTAATTTGTAATATTTTACGTTTTCAACCCCTATTGCCCCCTAAGCCCCGTCATTAAAAAAAAAATTAAAAACTGACGCGACAAAAAAAATCTACATAATTATCGAACCTACTCACAAAATTTCATGAGAATCCGACCATACGAAAGATTTTTCTTCCAAGCTGAAACGGAGACGCTTCGCTCGGTCAACTACGTCCTACGTCCCACTCAGGCACAGGCCTGTACACTGTACAGCCTAATGAAAGGGAATAGGCTATAGTCCCCGCGCTGGCTAAGAACGGATTAGGAGCTTCCACGGAGCTTCACATACTTAAGTACCTACCTACACCTTGGAATTAGTCCGTGGATTGGCGGATGTAGTAGGTACCTATACAGGTTTCCTCACGACGTTTTCCTTCACCGGAAAGATAACGGTATCTAAATAGTAAATATCAAATGACATGTCGCATATAAGTATTGAAAAACTCATCGGTACGTGCCAACATTCGAACCCACAATCTCTGCTTGAGAGGCGCATTACCGAACCACTCGGCTACTATTCATTACATTTCCTCACTACCTATGGATGCAGTTTTTTTAATATTTACCACTCCTTCGGTGAAGTGTTTGAACCGTCTCGCCTAAGAAATCTGTCGTGCTATTTAAAAACCGGCCAAGTGCGAGTCGGACTCGCGCACCGAGAGTTCCGCACAAAATTATTCTTCTTCCTCCTAGCGTTTGTCCCAGCTTTTTGCTCTATTGAGCCTGGGGTTCGCTTGGCAACCTAATCCCAGGAATTGGTGAAGGCACTAGTTTTTACGAAGCGACTGCCATCTGACCTTCCAACCCCAAGGGGAAACTAGGCTTTGTTGGGATTCGATCCGGTTTCCTAACGATGTTTTCCTTCACCGCAAAGCGACGGGTAAATATCAAATGATATTACGTACATAAGTTCCGGAAAACTCAGTGGTACGAGCCGGGGTTTGAACCCGAGACCCTCGGATTGAAAGTTTGACGTCTTACCGTCAGGCCACTAGCGCTTCAAGCTTCAGTTCCGTACAAAATACGCTAATAAAACGGCCTCCTCTGTAAAAATCCAGTGTATGCAGTGTGATGCCAGTTTATATCGGTTATTGACATAAACAAACACAAACCAACATAAAAAAAATAAGTTTTTCAGATTTATTTCGTTGATTGTGCTATGAGAGCTTTCTTCATACCAAATTAACATATAGTATACTAGCTTTCCGCCCCGCAACTTCGTCCGCGTATGATAGCACCTTCGCACCCCTATTTAATCCCCTCAGGGGTAGAATTTTCCATAATGCTGAAAGGACTTTTATTATATTTCAATAAGTTATCTTCCCACAAAGTTAAAAGTCTCTAGCTCAAAAAAACATTTTGCCCCATACAAACTGTGAACCTCTTTTTAACCCCGTCAGGGGTGAAATTATCCAAAACGCTAAAAGTACTTTTATTGTATTTGAATAAGTAATCTTCCTACAAAGTAAAAAGTTTCTAGCTCAAAAAAATAAATATCCCGATACAAACCTTGCACCTCTTTAACGCCCTCAGGGGTGAAGTTATCCTACACGCTGAAAGTACTTTTTGTGTATTCTAATAAGTAATATTCCTACAAAGTTGTAAGTCTCTAGCTCAAAGAAAGAAGTTTTCCGCATACAAACTTTGCACCCCTATTTAATCCCCTCAGGGGCGGAATTGTCCAAAACGCTGAACTCACTTTTATATTTTTATAAATATCAGCGAGCGTACGAAGTTTCAAGTCTCTAACTTAAAATTTAAAATCCTACACATATAAACTTTTAACCCCCTTTTTATCCCCTTATGGGTTGAATTTTTCAAAATCGCTTCTTATTATTTGTACACGTTATAAATGTAACCCGACCTGAAAATTACAACTTTCTAGCTTCAGTTGTTACGGCCTCGCTTTAATACAAATATTTCAACCCCGTTTCAACTCCTCTCGGGTGGAATTTTGAAAAACGCTGAAATTAGTTTTTTTGCTTTTAAGTTAGTAGCCTGCCAACGAAATTTCAAGGCTGTCACACTAAAAATTGTAATCTCTATACAAACTTTCAACCCCTTTTTTTACCCCGTTAGAGATTGAATTTCTAAAAACGCTGAAATAATTTTTATTATTTTTTAATCATCAGTAAGCGCAACAAGGTTTCAAACCTCTAACCTTAAATTTTAAGCCCCATCCATACAAACTTTCAACCCCCTTTTTACCCCCTTAGCGGATGAATTTTTCAAAATCGCTTCTTATTACTTCTACACACTACAAATGTAACCAGACCTGAAACTTTCAACTTTCTAGCTTCAGTAGTTTCGGTAGTAGTAGTAGTCAAAGGAATAGATAGATAGATAATATGAAGGGTACACGGAAAGAACATGTTTAGTCACTTTTTTTGTTAAATGAGATTTTTATATCAAAATGTAGTGCTTGCAATGAACTATTAGTAACAACTTCTGTTACAGATGTAAATTTTAACATATGTCCACTTCTTAACTCATAAAAACCATCTAGTTAGGAAAATAGTATGGTTAATTGAATCATTCCAAATTTTAAAAGCGCTATAACTCAAAATGTTGTCAATGTGACTAGACATGTTCTTTCCGTGAACCCTTCATATATAGGACAATGGAAGTAGATGAATTTCCTATGAATTTTGATTACCTTGAGAGTGTCGAAATATGCCTGCTTTTTTTCGGCATAAACGGCCGTATCCTTTTTTTACGTTAACTTAGAAGTTTGATGTTTTCACAGATTCAAGGGACTGTAGACCTGAGTAGGCATATGGTTTTAATTTATACTCGATACCTCCACGCGTTCCCGAGATAAAGGGTCTTGACAGAGCCGTCAGCCGGACAGACTGGCGGACGGACAAAAGTGATCCTATAAGGGTTCCGTTTTTTCTTTAGGTACGGACGGAACCCTACAAAGGACGTAAAATATGTGGCGTTATCAAAAAAAGGTAACCTTTTGTCGGATGTCAATAAGGGCGAATAACTGCTGAGTGCTATAGAAATGCAATCAGAAATGGATCTTACCTATTGACGACCGACAAACCTTTTACTTGAGAACGAACACGACCTTTTAAATTAGCACGTCAGAAATGCCCACGAATCCCACGATCATCCTTCGGCGTGCGCCAGCGATCCGCAGCGTGGCGGTATGGCGGTAACATCAAAGGTAGGTAGGTAAGAAGGTACGCACCATTACGTGAATACGTGTATGTACATAACGTGTAATTTCTTTTTTGAGCGTAGGAATTACACACACGTCGTAGGTAAGTACTTAAATAAATATCATCATAATTTTTCATCCTCACCCAATGTAACAAAGACAATAAGTACTTAGACTAAGTGTGTTTTTCTGACCGTACTATGCTACTGCTACCGAGCAAATTTAAAGACTTATTACAGGTACTTATTCCACATGTTACGGGTAAAAAAAAAATTAAAACAAAATATTAAAACGAAACACTTACCATCAGTTTCCAAATCATCTGCCATGGTACACAGAAACACAGACACGTGGACACCAACAACACCAAACACATTTCGCACGCAACTGACGATGACGAAACGAACGAGCCGACCGGCGGTATTTCAAATAAACTATCCCCGCCCCCGCGTGCATGCGACGTTGCCGCTTAGAACTGTTTGATTTACTTGTCAGTTGTGGCTCCGGTATCGCCGGATCAACATTGTTTATGCCTATGTGGCGTATAAGCAAATATACAGCGGATCTGATAATAACGTATTGGTATATTTTTTTTGGCCGTTAGAAGATCAACAAAGAATTGGTATACCGATAGCGAGTATCTTGAATATGAGTGAATGCAGATCCAGCGTCGTCAGGTACCTATTAATTTCGGATCAAAGTATATCCGGTATATTTAACTGGATTGGATTGTACACTGCGAAAAGGTGGATCAACATTTATTCGGACTTCATACTGGATCAACAATTACATAAAAGGGATAATTATATATATATATATATATATATATATATATATATATATATATATAAATGCCTTTGTCCTGACTGACTGACTGACTGACAATTTAAGGTTAGAGATTTGAAACTTTGTACGCTTGCTGATAATTTAAAAATAATAATAATAATTTCAGCGTTTTTTGAAATTCAACCTCTAACAGGGTAAAAAGGGGTTGAAAGTTTGTATAGAGATTACAAGTTTTTTTTGTAACAGACTTGAAATTTCGTTTCGAGGCTACTAACTTAATACCAAAAAAACTAATTTCGCCGTTTTTCAAAATCCACCCGAGAGGAGTTGAAACGGGGTTGAAAAGTTTGTATTAAAGCGAGGCCGTAACAACTGAAAGTTGTAATGTGCAAGTCGGGTTACATTTATAACGTGTAGAAAAAATAAGAAGCGATTTGAAAAATTCAACCCATAAGGGGGTAAAAAGGGGGTTAAAAGTTTGTATGTGTAGGATTTTAAATTTTATGTTAGAGACCTGAAACTTCGTACATTTGCTGATATTTAAAAAAAAAATAAAAGTGATTTTAGCCTTTTGGATAATTCCACCCTTGAGGGGGTTAAATAGGAGTGCAAAGTTTGTATGCGGGAAACTTCTTTCTTTGAGCTAGAGACTTAAAACTTTGTAGGAATATTAATTATTAAAATACACAAAAAGTACTTTCAGTGTTTGGGATAATTCACCCCTGCGGGGGTTAAAAAGGGGTGCAAAATTTTAATCGGGGAAATTTATTTTTTTGAGCTAGAAACTTTTAACTTTGTAGGAAGATTACTTATTCAAATACAATAAAAGTACTTTTAGCGTTTTGGACAATTTCACCCCTGAGGGGGTTGAGAAGGGGTTTAAAGTTTGTATGGGAGAAATTTATTGAGAATAAAATATTTATTTGTGACGCAACATAAGTGAACAATATAACCAAGAAGAATTACCAATGGACCATAAATTTTAATGCAACAATATGTACTCAGTAAGATTTGCATACTACATGTTATGTTGCGTCATGTGACGATTCGCGTCTTACACGTAGTATATAAACCCCAATTAAGTTTTGACTCTTTGTCAATTTGAGAAAGAGTTTTGACTCTTTGTCAATTTGAGAAAGAGTTTTGACTCTTTGTCTATTTGACAAAGTTAAAGGAGATCGTCAATTCCAGGCCCACTTGCTATATGGTCTCGTATAAAGTTTGGTCTTCAATTTTAAGCAAATACCCATTTTATTACGAAACTAGACAAAATATTGCATGAAAATAAAACGGGAATTAGAAATGAAAAATAAAAAGTAATTTCGTTGATCCTTCCGCCATCCAAATAGTGCTAAATAAATTGTTAACGTCTTTACAGCATTGACATAAGGTTAACTTCTCCTGAGCCGAGACGAAACGGACATTTTCAGTAAGGAGTTACGTTTATTTTGCTAATCTTGTTTATGATTATAGTTTGACACTATTAATGTATGACGTCACCGTCATCTATGTCTGCCGCATGAAGTTATAATTTGAAACTGGAGTGTGCTCTTCGGCCACAAGGTGGGGCCGAAGGAGTTGGTAGTATGGGGGGATGCGTCTCGTTTTGACTATTTTTCTATTAAGTAATGTCTGATACTACCATGGATTTCTAAAAAGTGGATGTAATTCTTGCACTTTTTCCCTAACCACAGTTTACAAGGTTCATCTGATGTTCATCTAAAACCGTACCGTATTACCGTGTAAAACAGTCGTTCATAGGTGACTAGAAAAAACGGTCCGATAGAGGGCATAGTATGGGGGGCGGTGTTTCACTCGAATTCGTTACAAAATTGACATACATTGACATTTTGACTTGTTGTCATGCTGGCATTATTGTCTAATGACGTCATAACTCCCTAAGTCGAAGCGGAACGCGGCTCCCTAAATTACTCTCTCTTTCGGCCTTGCTTTTTGGCCCAAGAGTGTGCTCCGGTTTAAAATTATAACTTCATGGATGCTAGTAGGAGCGCACTAACAGTGATAAACCTTATCTCTTTGTAATAAGGTCTACGATTGTTTAGTTAATAGTAGCAATGATGGTTTGACAGCCATTATCATTGTTTACCCAAATACAAGAAATCTGCGGCAGGATCAATATATGACTTTTTATTATTTTATTATGATTTCCGTTTCATTATCATGTCAGATTTTGTAGAAATTCTTTAAAAAACAGGTATTTATTTTATTCTATACTTTAAATCATAAACATGTACGCTTAAAAATATTGTCCTTATCACAATCATGTTTTTACATCCCGATTTCTCAATTTTCCCGTTACATTTCATGATTATTTTATGACCACCCTGATCTAGAAATTAAAGCGAATGCTTTGATATCTATCATAATTATACGCATCTTTATGATCTGGGGCAAATCGCCTAACAAAAATTGACGATCTCCTCTAAGCTGGCAAATTTTGATACCCGGTCGTCAGGAGGAGGTAGAAGCAAATTAGTTGCAAATAAGTTCCAATCGAGACTTCTTGGAAACTCTAGTAGGTATCGGATTGTATATATTACTAGCTTTTGCCCGCGGCTTCGCTCGCGTTAAATTCGGGGTAACCCCCATATAAAAGTTCACTCCCTCTTTTAAGGGATTGGTTGCAGATTTAAAAAAAAAAAATGAAGCACGATTTTTTTGTTAGTCACAAATAGTCCGCATACCAAGTTTTAGCTTTCTACCTTGAAAATTGCGGAATGCTCCATACAAACTTCCACCCCCCATTTTAGGGAAGTGGGGGGTTAGCAAGAGACAAAAAGTAGCCTATGTCACTCTCCATTTCTTCAACTATCTGCACTTAAAAAATCACGTCAATTCGTCGCCCCATTTTGCCGTGAAAGACGGACAAACAAACAAAAAAACACACACATACACTTTCCCATCTATACATATAATAAAGCTGAAGAGGGTCGAAAGTCTGTACATGGAAGATAATCGAAAAAAAGTTGTCTGCGGATACTTAAAATCGATAACAGAATACGTTCCAAGAATTTTTAGAATTTTTGTCTGTTTATCTGTTTGTCTGTTTATTTGACCGCGCATCACGTGAAAACGGCTGAACGGATTTTGATGAAATTTTGTATAGAGATAGTTTGAGTCCCGGGAAAGGATAATATATAGTTTTAATCCCGAAAATCAACCCTGGTGGGGGTGAAAATGGGGTTGAAAGTTTGTATGGAGAATTTTTAACCGCTGAAACGATTTAGATAGAAATGAGTATGGAGATAATTTGAGTCTCGAGAAACGTCATAGGATAGTTTTCAAACCCTTGTGGGGGTGAAAAGAGGGTTGGAAGTTGGTATGAGATTTTTTTTACCGCTGAACTGATTTAGATGAAAATTGGTAAAGAGATAGTATGGGTCTCGAGAAAGGACAAAGGATAGTTTTCAACCCGAAAATCAACCCTAAAGGGGTGAAAAGGGAGTTGGAAATTTGTATAGGGAATTATTAACCGCAGAATCGATTTAGATAAAATTTGGTATGGAGATAATTTGAGCTCTGGAAAAGGAACTAAAATAGTTTTATCTCGGAAATTATCCCTTAAGCGGATGCAAAAGGGGTGGAAGTTTACATGGGAAAGAAACAAAAAAAAACGCTGTACGTATTTAGATGAAATTTGGTATTGAAATAATTTGTAATTTTTTGGTCAAGGTCAATTTCAAATTCAAATTCAAAAATATTTATATCAGACAATATGGTCCATTTTGTTAGTATACATTCTAAGTTGTTAGTACTTAAAATAAAACATAAAACATTTAAAACTTATATTCTAAATTGGACTTTATCAGTTTGATCAACCCGTAGACTATCGGGCAATCAAATCTACCGGCAATCATCCTCAGAATGTTGTTGCTACTGCATATTTATAACATGTTACCCGTCGATGCTTTAAATTTACCTTTACCCACTCTTAAGAAATATTTGAAAATGTCATGAATGTCAAAGGGTTATTATTGCAGGTTCGAGGACTATATATGACGGACAAAGTTGCATGGCCCAAACCAATAAACTACTACAAAATCATCTAACATTTATAGGACACCGTTTAGGTAGGAAAACATATCAAACGTTTTGTGAAGCAGTCAGATTAGGATTTATTTTTATTTATAATTAAACAATGGGTACATTATCTGTCTCTCAAGATGTTTTGATATCTTGAAGAACTACGCACTATTTTGTATCTTTAATAATGTATTACTGTTTTGAAAAAAATAAGTCCCGTCGAGTTTCTTTTCGGTCATAATACTTCTTGGGCTCAGGTGTAGGGTTAGAACCGGTGGTAGTTTTGGAACGAAGTTCCTTATCGGACGGTTCGCGGATGGGGGGCTAGGCGAAAAAAAGTCACGTGACCGTCACGAAAAAGCGTCACGTCACGAAAACGCGACACCCATACGATTGAGAAACATGTAAAATGGAATGAAATAAAAAATATATAAAATAGAATAAAGTGAAGTGAAGTGAAGTGTAGTGAAAAGTGAAAGTGAGAAGTGACAAAGTGATAAAAGTCGAGAACCTAAAAGTAAAAAATATCGAAAATGTCAAAAATGGCAAAATTTCCAAAATTTCCCAAATATCCGAAAATTCCAAAATTCTCAAAATTTCAAAAAGTTCAAAAATTTCAAAAAAAAAAAAAATTTCATAAATAAATAAATTTCCACAATTTCAAAACTTTCCAAAATTTCAAAATCATTAAAACCACAAAATTTACGAAAAAGTCAATAATGATATAAAATAAAATAACATAACTTGTAACACTTGTATTTTATTTTTCTCTGACGTTCGTTAGTGCATTGTAATGTGCTTACATTGAAGAATAAATATCTTGATCTATACCAATATCATAAATCCTCTATCGGAACCGTATGTAATTACCACCATTATTGCAACCAGTAACGTAACATCAGTGTATTATCTGTGACAGTGTGGTAAAAACGTATGAAAATTCATTACCTACGGTAACGTAATGAATATCCGCCCCCCGACCGCCGGCGCAATAAGGTTGGTCATGGCGGTGTAATGGCGGTCATTCTAATGTTTTCAATGGATATGAGTGTAGGTAAAGCGGTGTATGCTTCTGTACATAATTAGGCCTTATTACGTAACAGTTACATAAACTACTATTTATCTCTTTTTAGGGTTCCGTAGTCAACTAGGAATTCTTATAGTTTCACCATGTCTGTCCGCGGTCTAGCTCAGTTACCGTTCGCACTAGAAAGCTGAAATTTGGTGAGGCCTGATAAGAAGGTTCAATATAAACTATATTGAATAAAATCGGTTCAGCCGTTTTTGAATTATCAGTCAAAAAAGCATATTGAAAGGAAGTGCCGAATAGTAAAATAACGTAAACGCCGCCGAATATCCCTTAATAAACGACCTTTTGAACGGATGCTTTGTAACAGGGCGGCATCTACGAAACTCTACACTGAGTATCGCCCGACATGCTCTTGGCCGGTTTTTTTGCATTGTTATCCCGAAAATCACCCCTTCAAGATTACTAATTCCAATTCAAGATGATCCCCAGCCAGGTTATACGTAGCCTACAAAAATTCAACGTCTAAAAGGGGGGGGGGGGGGGGGGTAGCCACTACACTCGATTGAGTTTAATTTGCATGGGTCATGGACCCCCCCCCCCCCTCCTAGTGCACCACAAATAGACAAAAAAACATTTCTGCATTTGTGACCCCCCCCCCCCTTCCCCAATTTCAACCGCACCTGTTCTTACCTTTCATGCTTAGACTGATTTGACGGGAGGATCGATTTGGATGACATTTGCCGTGGACATGAACGTATAAATACAAAAGTGGTCCTGTATCGTCCGATATACTCTATGTCGTTTAAATCATGCCAAAAAAAAATATAAAAAAAAGTGTTAATTTTTGAGGGTAGTTTCATTTAGTGGTAATTGTAAAATATTTTATTAGGACAACTGTCCTCTAGCGTATCCATCTGTCAACTTTACTTCAAGTTCCGCCTCCAGGGAAGCGGGAGAGAAATTAGGGGTGAATTAGCCGTTTACTGACACAGACCGAATTCCACGCGGGCGGAGCCGCGGGCACAGCTAGTTTATAATATTAGTATGGATTCGCGAAAATTTGGAGCGGATCCCGACTGTGAAAGTACCTTCACCTTACAGAAAACAATTTTTCCATAAGTACCAAATCTTACCTTTTTTGCAGATCATGTTACTCTACTTATGGATAGCTGCCCTGGTAGCGGCAGTGTACCTGTACTGCCGACAAGCATACTCAAGGTTCAGCAAATATGGAGTCAAGAATATGAAGCCCACACCCCTGCTGGGGAACATGACTGGAATCATATTCAGAACTAAAAGCTTTATTGATGTGGTCAATGAGCTGTACAAAGAGTTTCCTGGAGAAAGGTTACACAGAATTATTCATCTTTACTAGTATTATTATGTAAACAAACATTTCTTAGAGAGATTATCACACTTTTCTGCGGGATTATCACTTAAAATGTTGTTTATATACTTAAAGAAACTCACAAAGTATGATTTCAACCTAGTAACCACTCAAAAATATCATTTCTGAATCTTGAAGCAAATCAAATTATTTTGTTCAATATTTTTTGATTTGCAATTTTTTTTTTTTTTTTTTTTTTTTTTTTTTTTTTTTTTTTTTTTTTTTTTTTAAGTAGTTACACTACTATATATAAACTGAAAAGATAGATGTCATATACTTCAGAAAAAGTGACCAAACCCTCCGGTGTCCGAGGCCAGATATCTGGCCTCGGACACCGGAGGGTTTGGTCACTTTTTCTGAAGTATATGACATCTATCTTTTCAATATCATTTCTATTAAAATTTTCATCAATGATCGAAGTAACAAACGAAATACCAATAAAGCAATGACATTACGATGTTAAGACACACGTTTGATTACATGATAAGACAAGAAGGGATGAATTCTGCATAGTATATTTTGTTACGTAGCGTAGGCACTGGCCTAGGACCTATAATACCAAATGTCTATACAAAATCGCGATCTCGTAATTCATCAGCGTTTTAACACCATCAAACTCATTACTAAGCGACTTAGTAACACTAACGCAGAAACAATACCATACATTTTGTCAAAAAGTTCAAAAAGTTGCCTGAATGCTGATTCGTCGAGAAAATAGCCAATTATCAGTACACTTGGATTATCGACTAATTTATTATAAGCTGTTGTTTTTATTTGCTTCATTGTCATAGATTGGAAAAGTCACTATGACTTTGTAATATTTTAAAGTTACCTACGTAGATGACAGTTTCGAGGGCACTTGAGAGCTCTCTTGAGGGCTCGTAAATAAGCAATCTATGCTGCTTCAGAAAAGTCACTCAAATTGACTTATGTTCTGATATAATTGTTATACTTTATACTTCACATACTACTGCTAATCATTATCAGGCGTCGATTTGATGATATTTGATGTCCTTATTATTGAACACACGTATTTAATTGTATATGGGGCATCGACTTTTGATACGGATAAAGGATATAATTGATGGATTGCCATTAGTGTGCACCAAGTTAAGCCATCCAAAACAACAAAAGAGACGCACATAACAAGCCCATATAAAGGACACACGGAAAGTACAATTCCAGTCACTTTTTTTATTTTAGCTCAAAACGCAGAGCTCGCAATGAACTACTTAAAATGTCTATTACAGTACCTGCCTAATTACAAAAATCCATAAAGAAAAAGGTGAATGAATCATTTCAAATTGCTATCCCTAACTCAAAATGTTGTCAAAGTAACTAGACGCGAACTTTACGTGTGTGTACCCTTCATTTAGTGGTAAAAAAAATCTTACGACAACTACTCACTGTATTGGAGACAAAAAACTACACCTAGGTAGTATAAACTCAAACTCAAACATTTATTCAGTAAGTAGGCCACAAGGGCACTCTTACACGTCAAAGTAAAAGAGAGAAAAAAAATCAAACTACACCGGTTCTAACCCTACACCTCTGACCCGAGAAGAATTATGTCCGGCAAGAAACTCAGCGGGACTTATTTTTTCAGTATACTTATATTTTCTTATATTATATTATACTTCTCGTAGACATTTTCGTCATAAAGTCAACTGTTCAAGCATTATGTAAAAAATGATATTTTAATAATAACTTCACAGTTATATGAAGTTTAAAAAAATAAAATATTTTCAAGCACTTTCTTTAAAAAAAAATTTATTTGGGTAAAGCATATACGTCTTTTGTCAAATCTAAATTAATTATACCCAAATTGATCGATAGCTATACCTGACAACGCCTAGTAGTATTTTATGATGAGTAATAGAACATTGATTTTGTGTGTGAGACTTACTACTTTCACCCCCTCTATAGGCGCTCTAGGGGTGAATTCAACATTTGAATATCTTTTAAAATAATCATTAGAAGATGACAAAACTGTGGTAGAGACTTCATTTCCTTATCTCGAAGCACAAAACTTTGAAGCTAATAAATAAAATTCTTATGATATAAGAAAATATACACATTTTCACCCCCTGTATCTTCATATCTGTAAGACTTACAGATGTATTCTGTATGGAAATATTGTAGACAATTTTATCTTCTTCATCCACATTCTTCTCCATAGACATTTTAGGCATACTGATAACCGTTTAAGCGCTAAGGTTCAAAAACGGACTTATGGCACGTTTAAACTAAGATGGCGGCCAACGCTCCCCCCCCCCACCCATCAAGGTCTCAAATGTAGTATTTTAATAACCACCCTATAGCCTACCAATAACCATTAAAACATTTTCTACTCCACCTTTTGTAAGGCAAATGCTCCAATAATTGCGCTACTAGTACTGCAATACAATAGACCAATAATTAATTTAATAAAAACTCCAAAGGACCGAATTTATTTTAACATATTTATTTAAGAATACCGTGTTCTAAACGAATGTAATATTTATGCGTTTTATTTTAAGATTAAACACAATCTTTAATGTTATACTTTATACTAATTTATCAAATCTAGAAATTGCGAAGTAAACTGCAAAGGATTGCATATAAACCGGCCAAGAGAATGTCGGGCTATGCTCAGTGTAGGTATGTAGTTGCCGGCCTGTTACAATACATCCATTTAAAAGGTAGTTTATAAAGAGATATTTTGTGGCACTTACGTTATTTTACTATAGGCATAACTCAGAAACGGCTCAACCGATTTTATTCCATATAGTTTTTATTGAAAATACGTGATAAGTATTTCAATGGCCTCACTTCCAGGAATTTCCCAAATTTTTTGGACCCACGGTTCAAAAATCAAAGAGCATTTTAAACTTTCGGAACTATTATTTACGAAAGTATTCGTTTTATCCAAAAGTTGTTTAAGGCTTATTCTTCTTGAAAGACCTATCCAACAATGTGTTTCAGATACTTATTGTTTTACCACTTTGTAGGCGTAATTAAAACACATACTCATACCAAATTTCAGTGTACTAACCTATCACTGAGCAAAGCCTGATTGAGATTCTAATAAAAAATTGCTGATATTTAAGAGTTAAATATATGTAAGAATAAAGGAAAAAAAGCTTTCTTTTATACCACGACGCTGGCAAACAAGCATACGACCCGCCTGATGGAAAGCAGTTATAGAGCCTAAGGACGCCTGCAACCCCAGAAGATTCACATACGCGTTGACTACCCAAAAACAACTTTACTATGTCGGTGAAATGCAAATAAATACAAATTTTATATTAATTATCAACACAAGTAAATAAATAAATTACTAGAAAGGGTTAAGACTACCTATCAAATATCTTTAAAAGACCGGCCAAGTTTGTATCAGACCACGCATAATGTAGGGTTCCGTAGAATGTAGTTTCTAGGAGATAACTCAAAAACGGATGAACCGATAATATGTGAAATAATTTTCGTAGAAATTAAGTACTAAGCCTTCTTGATTTTTTTTCATATTTTTTAGACTTACGGATTAAAGTTAGATGGGGGGGGGGGCTATTATATTTAGACTTTCGAAGCAATTATTTCTGAAAATATTGACTTAATAAAAAAGTTTTAAAAATCCTCTATATATATGTATATATATATATAAAGTTAGATGGGGGGGGGGCTATTATATTTAGACTTTCGAAGCAATTATTTCTGAAAATATTGACTTAATAAAAAAGTTTTAAAAATCCTCTATATATATATATAAGATATTTTTAAAGCCGTATCGTACAACATGTTCATATTTACAAAAAAAATATTTTTGACATTTAGTTTGGCATACATACATATGTATGTATGGAGTGCCTCCCCTAAAAGTTTTTTTAGCAATTTAGCCAGAAAACTAAGTAGCACAAACACACCTCTGGATAAAATTTAAGTAATATATGTTTTATAATAAAAATGGCTGTAATATACGGACAGACGGACATGTTTCAAAAAACTTTTAAGGGTTCCGTTTTTCCCATTTTGGCTATGGTACCCTAAGAAGTGTTCGCGCTGTGTAATATTTTAAAGATCTAAATTTAATGGGCTTACAGCTCTCATGACAATTGTATGACGATTTCGTGCACAAATGCCGCTCCTTACATGTGCATTTTTACTATTCGTAACTCGCAACAGGCTTAGTTTTATTAATTTATCGTAATTAAGTGAATTTTTACGGTTAATATTTAAAATCGCAACAAAAAAATAACCTTCTATTAAGCTCACTTGCACAGCAAAAAAATATCCAAATTCACATGAAAACACCGCTTTGATGTGCATTCAGTTTTTTTAGCTGTACTAGTCAGTATTTTTTTATTTTTTTCTGATATACGGAATATTTTTAACCATATTTCGTAAATTCATAAATATTTTGCCGCTCACTGTACTTTAAATTCAAAATCTAGGTTTTATTTTTTTACATAAAAATCTACTAATCGAGATCGTTATTACTTATCTTATTTAAAAGGTAAGTAGCATTCCTAAAAATGTCACCGTAGTACTTAATCACAGTATTCAAATCACAAAACATCCACAATATATCCACATACATAATGTTTTCAAGTACGTATTGAGATGCTACGGTAAGAATATTTGCCTCTTCAAATTCTCCTCTTACGGATGCTCGACCGCGCATTTTATAAATGCCTATATTACCTATTCTAAAATTTTCAAATCAATGTGTGCTCCAAAATAGACCACAACCGAGTCAGGCCGACATCGACAGCTAGCATAGAATGTTAAAGGAATGCTATTTATGACACATAATTTGATTTCTAGGTTTGTGGGCAATTTCGAATTCATAAAGCCAGTTGTATTAATTCGAGATATCGAACTTATCAAGAAGGTCACTGTAAAGGACTTCGAGTATTTCCTCGATCATCGCTCATTTGTCAGTGAAGATGTCGACCCTTTCTTTGGAAGGAACTTATTTTCTCTAAAAGGTAATTTGGTATTTCGAACCTTTTTTTAAATAATACTATTTGAGGTTTTGTAAAGGCCAAAAGTGCTCTGCGGTGGATAGCATAGTTTAGGTAACAACAAAGGCAGTAGTGCAAGAGCGCTAGTTGGATGATCGAATTATTACATACTGTCTGGCATATAATGCGGAGGATGACAGTCATTTGTGGAGGGATGTAAAAGTAGCGGTAACCCACGGAAGAGATGGACGAGAAAGGTATTAGAAATTAATGTCAAGGGATGTAAGAGTAGAGGAAAATCACGGAAGAGATGGATGATCTGTGTGAGAGATGATATGAAAAGAAAGGGCATGAATAACGAGATGATGAGCGACTGAGAGATACCTATGGAAAAGAAAAACATGCTGCGCCGACCCCAAATGAATGGAATAAGGTCAAGCCAATGATGAATGATGAATATGATTGTAATTATAATTCAACTCATCTTACCGTGTCGTATAGTAAGTCTGACTAGCACTTCCGACTTTCTCTCTCAATTTCTCAAAGCTATAACTGGAAGAAATCCCTTAAAGGGAAAAGTTCGCCTTTGTACGTATATTTTGTGTTATATGTCTCTCGATGTGTCTTGCACAAAAAAGTGATGTACTACTTTTACTACCTACTACTTATCTTCTACTTCATGTGCCATCTCCGTCCAGGGGGTCGGCGACCATATGTCTATATGTCTCTCTATCTTCAGTCATGCGAATTAGTCTATCTATGCTCTCCACCTCTAACCGGTCTCTTATATTTTAGTCCATGAAGTGCGCCTTGACTACTTTTACTACTAAGCAAAATATCAAACATCTGAATTCCAAAGATATGTTTAGAAATTGTTACTTCAATTTAAAAAAAAAATGTTTTCAGGCCAAGAATGGAAGGACATGCGTTCAACATTAAGTCCGGCATTCACGAGTTCCAAGATGAAGCACATGCTGCCGTTCATAGTGGAGGTGGGAAACCAGATGGTCATCTCGTTGGACCGCCAGTTGAAGGAATCGAAAAGTTAGTATCAGTGACAAATATAAATTAAAGTGATAAAACAATATGAATAAATTTTGTATTAAGCAGAAACGTCTGCAAGCGAAATTTCAATTTTATAATTGAAAGAAAATCGGACCGGTGTTCCGAAAGGTCGCAAGTTCGAATCTTGCTCGACGCGGTGAATTTTTCCATTTTTCTTTCAATTATAAAATTGGAATATGAATAATCAAAGGAAATCAAATATAAAAAAAATTAAGAATATTCTTTCATCACTTTTAGAGTACCAACTGATAACTTATTTACATTATTCCTATAAATATTTAGTTAAGCAAGTAGTACAATGAGATTGTTAAATGTTCATTTTATTGCAGATGGTTATATAGACATCGAAACTAAAGATCTAGCAACTTACTATGCGAATGATGTGATAGCGTCTTGTGCCTTCGGTTTGAAAGTGGACTCCTACTTAGAGCCCAACAACGAGTTCTACAAAATGGGTTATAAGGCTTCTAACTTCAGCTTTGCGGCGATTCTGAAGTTCTTTGGATACGCATCATTTCCAAGCCTTATGAAGGTGTAATTTTGTTTTAATACCATACTGTATAGTATTCTTCACTTCAAAAAGTCATATGGGGGATCAATGTTACTCTACGTCCGTAGGAAACACCTTAGACAACCCTACATGTGATCCCTGGGTGGTGCTAAAAGAGTAACAAACTTGGCAGCTGCACTGTCCCATCTGGACCTCGCAGCACTGACTGGATTTTCTTTATCATCTGCTTTCCCACTACTACTACCCCAGGGAAGAAATGCCTATCTATGTCCAGTGGCATATAGCCATACGATCAAATAAAATAAAAACTTCAATAGTGAAGGTGACCGCTGGGATCCGAATATAGTTTATGCAAAAAAAAAAATCTGACACTGGGGACTAATGTGTAGTACTTACCAATAACTACTAGCCACGCCTTCCTTCAGTGCAGAAAAAGTATAGTCAGCAGCAGACTGCCGAAATAGAGTGTTAATACGATATGTGTGGTCATTTCGAAAACCTTACCCGCTAAGCTACGTCTAATGCGGATTATACATTACCATGTTTGTGTTATCCTCGTGAAGTCCAATATGTCAATTATCTGTGTATTTTCTGTCCTTAAATATAAGGATTCCGTGTTTCTAATCAAAAATGTCTAAATCTATTCTAAGAAAAAAATAATTCAAAACAAACATTTTGACTGATGACTCTTTCGAAACTAAAACGAAAACATTCAAATTAAAAAAATCGGTTCAAGGAATTTAAGGTAGGAAAAAATCATGAATGTACTACGAGTATATAGCTAATTATGATTTACGTTTTCAGCTAATGAAGTTGAATCTATTCTCCACGGATGTGACGGACTTCTTCCAGCACTTAGTACTTAGCACAATGAAGGATCGTGAAGTGCATAACATTTTGCGACCGGACATGATACATCTGCTTATGGAGGCCAAGAAAGGTAAAACACTTGCACAAAAGTCTAGAAAGTTACATCAGTAAGCAACGCAATTATACAGGTTAGCCAAAAAAGAACAATATTCCCGTACCAATCCTACCTAGATGGATTTGGAACCTCTCAGATTGATTCGATTTTTGGATTTTGGAAAATCAATCTGAGAGGTTCTAAATCCATCTAGGGAGGATTGGTTGGGTCTCCAAACCTTACAGCCAACGGGATCATAGTTTTTTTGGCTACCCTGTATAATCGGGTGGGGTCTTCAAAATGATACAGTCATATTTTTATTGCTAAGAGAATAAGTGCAAGTGAAGGTCTATTTGAATCGATATTTTGCTTCTGAATCTTCATACCTCCTTTGACGCACAATAGTTCAAATGATTGCGGTTAGAAAAAAATACGATCTAATATAATAGTAGATATTAAAATCGTTATTGTTAACATTATCATAAAATTTGAATGAAGTTAATAACTACTCCATTATCAACGAGGTAGATTCATAGTCAACAAATCATAAACAAGTGTTGTTATTTGTTTTACAGGTCAGCTTGTTCACGAAGATTCTGTGAAGGATGCTGACGCTGGATTTGCTACAGTAGAAGAATCTAATGTCGGCAAGAAGACCATTAATAAAGGTAGCATTGAATGCCAACAAGGGTCATTTAAAACGTAACCTAATTTAATATTAATTAAATTTTTAGTCTTTTCATTTTTTTAAATAGTAAATCAGAAAAACTTTTATTACATCTTTTGATATCACAAATTATGGAAAAGTAAAAATAAACTCCCCATAACAAGTCAAATTATTTTAATTAATTAAATATTTTGGGATCCAACTAACGTTTTCTGCATTTGCGGCGTATTCAGCATTTATTTACCACCAGGCAACTGTGGTAAAAGCTGCATCCGTCAAATTTAAAATATAACATGTACTTATTTCAATTTGTTTCGTGACTCATACATTTACTTTCTGTTCACAAAATTAATATAAGCGAAATAAATCCAAAACAGGTCATTATAAAATGTTACCCGTTCTTAAGAATGTTATATCATTCCAATATCTTTCACCAGCTTGGGCAGACATAGACCTGATCGCGCAAGCAGTACTTTTCTTCATCGCCGGTTTTGAGACTGTCTCCACAGCCATGACCTTCCTACTTTATGAGCTGGCCCTCAACCCTGAGGTTCAGGAGAGTCTGGCGGAGGAGGTCAGAGAACATGAGAAGAAGAGTGGCGGCAAGTTTGACTACAACTCTATTCAGAACATGGTTTATATGGATATGGTGGTTTCAGGTAAGGATAAATAACAAGTCTAAAATTTAAAATCGTATCAGTTACCTCGCCTCGGTCGGTCGTTTAACGGCCTCCTAGCGTTCGAATCCTGGTCAGGGCATTCATTTGTGTGTTCATCACGGATATTTAATTTTCTTCTTGAGTTATGAATGTTTTCTATGTATTTAAGTATCGTCGCCTAGTACCCACAACACAAACCTTATTGAGCTTACCGTGGGATTAGGTTGATTTGTGTAAGATTGTCGCATTATGTTTATTATTATTATTATTGATTTAGTATTTATTATCAGTGTTTTTGTTATGATGAAAAAATTGTGTATCATATAATATTGAATATATTTTTATAATTTCAGAATCATTGCGACTTTGGCCTCCAGCTGTCGCAACCGACCGACTTTGCATAAAAGACTACAATTTGGGTAGACCAAACGATAAAGCTACTCAAGATTTTATTGTAAGTTAATAAATATGCAATTAATTTAGCGATAGATGTAATCTACCACTCTGTACACTCTTTTACTTTTGTACCTTCTATCAACTCCTTTTTGACAAAACAATACAATTTATGATTTTTGAATTCTGAATACTGCTTCAATGTTTAGAAACAAAGGAAAAGTAGAAAAATCCACTGCCTCAGGCGAGACTCGAACTCGCGAGTCCGGGATGTGGTATCATTTCTGCTAACGGTACCACATCCACCACAGAACGTCTATTCTGCATAATACAAAATTAATTACAATAATGGTTGAGCCCGTATAAAATATTTTATTACTTTTTAATAACTTATACATGAAGTTTAACTACAGCATGAGTTGTTTATTCTTTACGATACATTTTATGACTAATTCCAGTTAAAAAAAGGTGAAGGTCTGAACATACCAGTAGCGGCAATTCATCGCGATCCACAATTCTTCCCAAATCCCATGAAGTTTGATCCTGAGCGCTTTTCCGAAGAAAACAAACACAATATCCAAACCTTCACTTACTTGCCGTTTGGTCTAGGTCCAAGGAACTGCATTGGTGAGGAATTTTTGTAATTATATGAATAGCATAAACATACAAATATAATGAAATTAATGAAATTAAGTACACTTTGTCTGTGAAACAACTGTTGTAATTTACATATACAGCCAGCAGTGAAACTAACTGAGCAGGTGATGAGGTCAAAATTATTTTGAACACCTCACCACCCACTGCTGCTTCTGCTGCTGGTAGTACTACGATATAATATTCAACTAATGGCTTATTTGTCCTTGATGCAATCAAAGATCTAATAACGGGGATGTAACTAGTTCAAAATAAATAATTTAGTACAGTGACAATCGAAGAACTAGTGACCGCAATGAACTTATTCATAACATGCTATAAAACTTTTGACAAAATAACATTAGGTGTTATAGTAAAGCTAATGATGATGTAATTCTATTTAGGCTCTCGGTTCGCGCTGTGTGAAGTGAAGGTGATGGTATACCAGCTGGTTCAGAGATACGAGTTGCTGCCGTGCGAGAGGACCACTATCCCCTGCGAACTAGCCAAAGACAACTTCAATTTGAGGATTAAGGGCGGCCATTGGTTGAGGCTAAAACCAAGGTTTTAAACTAAATATATTAGGTGATATAAAATATACGTAAATAAAAATGTGGAAGATGATTATTGATGTAGCAAAAATGTAATTAATGACAATGTGATTTGTAAAACAGACAAGGTTTCAAGCCTTCCGTTGGTCAACATAACTATTTTAAGATATAAAGTCAAAAATCATTGGGTAACTGTTTTTGGGTGCATGAAATACAGGAGGAACTTTTACTCTTTATATAAGGATAGTGACAGGAACACCCAATATGATGTTGTTATAGCAACAAGCTCTCTGTTTAAGAATTTAATAGTAGGTATTATATATAATATAGGTACGGTCGAGGAAATTGATTCTTTAGCAGTTTGCGGTTCAAGGAAATTTGGTTGTGCATACTTATGCTCCGAAATGTCCATTGTAAAGTGAACCGCAAACTGCTAAAGAATCAATTTCCTCGACCGTACTTACATTGTTATTCTTAGTATTTCCTAGAAAGTGATTTTACTTACTTTTTTTTGTTATCAAATGGCTAAAGCTTTACATAACATTTTTATTTTGTCAATACGTTAATATTTTTTATTAGTAAATATTATAATCTGTAAATATATTATACGAGCATCTGTATTTTTCCGTTTTTTATCTAAATATACCACACATTATTGCATCAGTTTAACTATCAGTAAAATCTGTTATAAAAAAATACGTTTAAACTCTCATGAGGTTTTGAAATCCCATTTTGACCCATCCCTTGTTGAGCAGAAAACATAAATTAGCGAAACGTTTAGCGCCATCTAAGTGACAGAGTGCGAAGCTCTACTGTACCTTCTAGTCGGTATATGTTGCAGCTTCCACAGAGGGACGAAAGTTGGCGCTTTACCTCAAAATTTTTACGAAACAAATGGCATAAATGCTAAGTTACTTATGGTAGACTGAGACGTTTAAGGTAACAATTACGAAGATTTAATCAATAGGTATAATATGATTATATAGCTGTCACAGAGTGACAACCGTGGATCCACACGTGGCAGATTTAGGAATTAGTTACGCCGGTGCCGCGTTCTTCTAACGACATTATCACACTTGCGATTTGCGAGCGAGTTTTATATGGGAGCGAACACGCCGCGAGTTCGCCGCGTACGAGTTTCGTATACAAATCGCTTTTAAATCGCTGAAGTGTGATAAGGCCCTAATAGCTCATGTTTGTAACTCGTAACGCTATCTGTTGGCAATATTCGGAAACGCCAAGCAACATATTGTGTGTGTGGTGTAGCACGCCACACGGTTGCTGAACTTACCGCTGTAAACCACGCCGTAATACAGGATCGCCGTTGCAGTGCCTTATGGACTACGAGTCTTCCGTCATTTCCTTGGGTGCGGTCGGTGTAGAACTAGCTATCGCTAAGTCAGCTAACCTCACTGACATTGAATATAATCTTATAATTATAAGGGCATTTTCACTTAACTATGTACCATTAACGCCCGGTTTGCATACGTCACAAAACTGACGGTCAATACCAAATCCCATTGGTACATTTTGTCAGGAATGTGACGGTTAGACGTTACTGAAACACGACTTAAGTCATGCTTTAAAGTGCAAATTAAAATAAAAATGCCTATAAAATCGGTAGGAAAAAAGGAAGCTGGATAGCTACGGTTTTAAAGCCTCCTATACTAGTTCGTAGTGACACTGCCCTACGAAACAGAAAGTCCTGGATACGAATCCTGGTGAGGGAATTTATTTACTTAAAAAAATCACGTCAATTTGTCGCCCCGTTTTGCCGTGAAAGACGGACAAACAAACAAACACACACATACACTTTCCCATTTATAATATTTGTATGGATATTTGTACCTTGAGATATGGATGTTTTCTATGTACTTATCTTTAACTGCCTCCTAGCCTTGTCGGTAACCCTGTGGGCGTCCCTGCCTACGAAGCAGGAGGTCCCTGGTTCGAATCCTAGTCAGGGCATATGATTGTATGTTTACCACGAATATTTGTTCCTGAGTTATGAACGTTTCTATTATGTATTTATTATCTAAGTATGTATATTGTCGCCTAGCACCCATAGTTACAGATGTGCAAGTTGCGGAAACTTTCCAAATAATTGGAAATGTTCTCAGAAATTTCTCGAAAATTTCATATGAAATATAGGAAATTGGAAATTTAAGAAATGGAAAGTTTCAAATCCCATACAAAATTGTGAGAATTTTCCGAAATTTTCATATGTGGAAAATTTCACAATTTTGGAAACTTTCCAACGGCACATCAGTACCCATAGTACAAGCTTTGCTTAGTTAGAGGTTTTTGATTCAGACGTTTAGGCGTTAGCTGTATTATATTGCGTAGTTAATTCATTGGAATTGTATTGATCGTGCCTAAACTTGTTTTAAATTTGGAATACGGCCCCTAGTGTACATTTCAGCATATTGCCCCGGAATCGCCGAATCCGATATCCTGTATTGTTAGTTGTTATGTGCTTTGAGAATTGTCATAATAACAAGTAAAGCGCCAACAAAAATATTAGATGCAATCACTATTTGCAGGAACATAAGTGCTTGTTTTTTTTAGTTATCAAAGCATTTAAGATTGACACAGCCCTCCTAATAAAATATATCTTTTCAAATTATTTAACCCTTATTTACAAAGGGATATTATTTCCCACCTCACTACTCGTATAAAATTGATGTTTTTTTAAATATGATGTGGGTCCAGAAATAGCACCCGGAAGACTTATTTCATTTTCATGTTTAATCGCTTTCCTCGCATTTTCTTGCAGTGGTATATTAGGCAATATGAAAGTTCAGATCTTCAACTACATTTATTGGTATTACGTAACATGATTTCACTCGATAGATTTTGACATTGAGTTCACTCGATAGATTTTGACTACGAAAACAGCCTGTAATAAAACGATTTATTTCAATTTGTTTAATCATTGCGCATTTTCTGGAAATTAAACCCTGATTGATCACCATGAAGATAATATCAAATTTTATGTGATTTGGTATTCGAGCTATCTAACCTTTTTACTTTTCATTCATAACAACAGCTAAAACCTTTTAAAATCCATCGTCCACCATTTTCTTGGTTCAAAATGCTCAGAGCTCGAACCTGACATCCGCCATCAAGGCGTCACAAACTCTTGAGTTTGTGACGATATATCTTGATAAATACGACGATATGTCTTGACATATCGTCGTTTTTTTCTGCGTGTAATTTTAACATAATTATGTGATGAATTAAACCTGTATCCATAAAGCTGTTACGATTAACTTGAACATAACCAGGTAAATAAAATCCTTGTAAACAAATAATTTGTGATTAACTAAAGCACAGACTACTATACTAATACTAAAGTGACGTTTCATATGTTGTGTATGAGAAGTTGTGAAGAAATAGGGCATTAGAACCATATAACATGTTTCAATCAACAAAATACACGTGGTTTTATTTATAAAAGTAAAGTTATTTGCTTACTTTTAGCCTGCTAAATAATAAAGGTACTCTGACTTGCATCTTGTAATGAAGAGACATAACTAAATTAATAAATCGTAAAATACTAAAAAAAGTTGTTAATGTCTGTCAGTGTCTAAAACCTGATACGAACCATTTCAACCAGTGTCTTTGCATTCGTAACACCAGAGGCACTAAGGCCTGCAGTTTGACCCTAACCATAAATTAATAAGTAGGCACTTATTTATACAGGGTGGGGCCTGTAACTAAAGCAAAAAATTAAAACGTAGATTCTAGTCCTCAAACTAGACAACTTTTGTGTAGCAACTTTTTAAAATCATAAAGTTTTTAGATTGTTCTTTTTTCAAACAAAGTAAATAGTATTTTCAATGTACTTAAAACTCCGTCTAATTGACATCGCCTGTCAGTCTAGTCACTCTACAGACATAATCAATTTCATAGTACATTGCGTGTTCGAATTAACTTTAAAATGTAATAAAATTCAAACCGCAAGTTTTTTTTCAAAGTCGTCAAACAAACGTTGCGTAGTTTGAGGAGAAGAATGTACATTTTAATTTTTTGCTTTAGTTACAGGCCCCACCGTGTATAGCTTAATAGTTTTACTGTATCATTATTATTTATTTATTTTACAATAACAATACTCAAACTCAAATATTTATTCAGTAAGTAGGCCACAAGGGCACTTTTACACGTCAAAGTAAAAGAGAGAAAAATAAATCAAACTACACCGGTTCTAACCCTACAACTCTGACCCGAGAAGAATTATGTCCGGCAAGAAACTCGGCGGGACTTATTTTTTCAAAACAACAGTACATCAAAACTAAACAATACATATAAGTGCGTTGTTCTATAAGAAAACATATCAAACCAAGTTAGATTAACCAACAATAGGAAGAAAAATACCAAAGAAAAAAGATGAGTCCAAATCTGACTATTTGAAAATGAATTACATACAAGTTTGATATACTTTCTTACCTGAACTGTGTCTTCTACATAAATTTCCAAATTACAATAATCCATCATCAACAGTTAGAAACAAATTTTGAATTTAAATAAAAAAAAAGTAAGTGATTCTAGTATACAATAAACATACTATTTCCAATTATCCTTAGAGATGTATAAGGTCTCCAAGTGTCTTGATCTATATATTCTATATAATAAAAAAATATGGATAATCAAGCACCGAATGTTGTGTCTAAAGCCAATTAAACTAAAATTAAATATGATTAATAAAAAGTTACGTAATTGTGTGGACCCAGTTAGCCTAAACACACCGGTCTCCACAAACAGCACCCGTTCACGAGTATGACGCATATCTCAGCCATCGCCTCCCTCAACCTTTCTTCGGGAAAGTGGTGGGCTTTATTAATTAATAAAAACTAGCCACGTTTAGTCTGGTGAGAAACAATATTCTGTGGTCGTACAACATACAACTAACATTACAGTTTCCCAATGCGATAGTGTAGTAAATGTAACCTAGATACAAATATATATACAGACATTTATCCATTTCATTATAACACAATACAAACGAAGTCAATTTAGTGAAGTCATTTTCTGAACAATGGAATAAATCAATCCGGGTAGCAACCTTATGAAGCGTGCGCAGGGCCCGAGTCCATGGCGCCATAAATTGTTAAATTTCTGTTCGGCCATATTGTTGATTTGGTTGTCTTTTTGAAATTTAATCTGTTAGACAGCGAGGCAGGGCAGACGATGACGACGACGTAGTCGCAGGCTAGGGCTATGAAACATATCATTTTAAACAAAAATAACCAACTTTTCCAAAAGCAAATGCCCAAGCTACTGTAAAAAATACTCAAATCACTATAGGTGTGCCTATAATAGTTGAAGAGTTACCTCGATCCCAGGATCCCATCATCAAATCCTGACCTGATGACAATGGGACCAACTATGAATTTTACACTTTTAAACAAAAAAATATTTTTCTAATCGGTCCAGCCGTCTTCGAATAATCGGTGAACATACATAAAAAAATAAAAATTGCAAAAACAAAGATCCCGACGAATTGAAAACCTCCTCTTTCGCAATCTTGAAGTCAGTTGATAAATGCTACACGTTTATTTCCTGAGTTTCATCCTGAGATAGTGTCCTCCCTCGAGCCTCAGATTAAAATGGCCAGGAGTCATCTTGGCTGGAATGGGTGTCTTCTCACACGGGGACAACTCCATATGCAACAGGAGCTGGTAGATCATTACTTTGACCTCGCACAAGGCAAATCGGGAGCCTGAAACGTGAACAATCTTCTTAATTGAAAACAAATGTATTAATACTATTAATACAGTATAATAAGCATGCAAAAAATTCTAAGAACAGAAAAAATGTTTCATCGGATGTAAGGAAAGATAAAAACCAATTCATGGGGACAATCTAAGTTGTTATTCATTCTAACACAAGTTAAGTATTAGTAACATGATTTGTTCATTTTTAGGGTTCCGTAGCCAGAAAACGGAACCCTTATAGTTTTGGTCATGTCCGTCTGTCCGTCCGTCTGTCACAGCCATTTTACTCGGAAACTATAAGACGTATCTTAATAAAATTTAGACATAAGGTATAGTTTGTATGCCGCTATTTAGATAGCTCTTTAAAAATAACATTGAGGTTTCTTTAAACATTTTGATATTAAGTGAATAGTTTCAGAAATAATCGCTTCGAAAGTCGGAAAAATAGCGTCGGAAAAAACTCCAGGTATCACATGCACGTTGCCGACCCTTTACAAAAACGAGGATTCACTGTGTTGACGGCTAAAGGAACAATTTGGTCCCTCATAGTCAACACACTCGAGCCTCTTTGAGCTCTTTGGCAACCTTACTCACAAGCAGGAACACAACCCTATTAGTAGGGTCTAGTGCTATTTGGCTATGGTTTTCTGTAAGGTGGAGGTGCTTTCGCAGTACCCATACCTCTCTTTTGGACGTAGTTTAAGGGCATACCCGTGTCTGGACGTAGCTTAAGGACATACCCGTGTCCTGGCATTATAGCAGAAACATCTAGACTGTTGCTTCTGACAGACTTCATCAAAAATATTTTAAATCTTTATTTCGAGTTTATCTTACTTTAATGAGTGCCGGTCGGAGTGAGAATGCCGGTCAAGCTGAAAGGCTTGGTCTATAAAACCATTATAAGGCCCGTTCTGATGTACGGCAGCGAGACGTGAGCAGTCACTCAAAAGCACGTGCATACTATCCAAGTTGCTGAAATGAAGATGCTGAGGTGGACGTGCGGCGTTACCAGGCTCGATAAAATCCGCAACGAGTACGTGCGAGGAAGCCTGGGCGTGCGCGATATCGCCGACAAGATGCAGGAAAGTAGGCTGCGATGGTATGGCCACGTAAAGAGGAAGCCACCTGACTACGTAGGAAACTTGGCACTACGGCTTTCCATCCCAGGTAAAAAAAGGTAGAGGCAAACCCAGGACAAGATGGAAGGACGTGGTGCTAAAGGACATGAGTGAGTGTCAGGTGTCCTAAAAAGACGTCGAGGATAGGGCGAAGTGGAGAGGAAAGGTGCGGAAAGCTGACCCCACCACCATGTGGGACACATAGTTTGGAAGAGAGAGAGATCTTACTTTAATGAGTCAATAAAATTGTCTTACCAATGCAGTTTCTTGGTCCCACTCCGAAAGGCATATACGTCCAGGGGTTGATTTTATGCTTGTTTTCTTCAGAGAATCGCTCTGGATCAAACTTCAAGGGATCCGGGAAGTATTGTGGGTCGTGGTGGATAGACGTTATCGGGATGTTCAGACTTTCGCCAGCTTTCATCTGAAATTTCATGAACATTTTTGTTAAAACTTGTCTAACGGATACATTTAAGTACCACTAAGATCACACGAACGGATCCGTAAAAAAATATACATTATTTATTAAGAAAGTATGGGCAGTAAAATTGTGGAGATGTGTAAGCCGCTGAATTCGTGCATAATTAATATAATTATCTACATAAAATAACTGTTTTTTTGTAAATTTATATTTTAGTGGCCTTTTAATTGGTGACTGCCATTGCCAGTGATGCTTCATTCATATACATACTTGACTATACAGAGTGGAAAAAAATTACGGGCCCGAACTACCCTAAAACCTTAAAAATAAAAGAATGTATGTGATGAAGAATTCTTTTATTTTCCTAAAACGTAAAACTACATTCATAGACTTTTTCCTATAGGATCGATTGACGTCAAATTGTATAATTTTTTTTTGGTAAAAATTTGTTAACTGTTTTTTTGTAGTACAAGGATTTAAGGAATCCAGGGCCTTTTTTCTACACTGTAAGTATATTTTAAATTAGCCAGTCCTTTTTAAGAATTGTTCTGTCCTGGTCTACAGGTGCATGATGCAGAGCAATTATGATGATTTTTTAAATAGTAGTATTTTTTTTATAACTTACTATGTAATCGTTTTCGGCTTCGTCATTTGGTTTTCCCATATTATAATCCTGGATGCAAACTCTATCGGTCGATATTGCTGGTGGAAAACGGCGCAACGTTTCTGAAATAAAGTGAATATTTTATAGATGTGATGGTAGAAAAACTAGTACTCTCTCCAAGTCATGACTTGGAGATCCGCTTAGCAACCTAGTCTCATGAGATTAGGTTGCTAAGCGGACCCCAAGCTCAATTGAGCCATGGTAAAACCCAGAATAACGCTAGGAGGATGACGATGATGGTTAAAAAAAAGTTTGCGCGAAAATATAAAGTAGTCGTTTCGTTAGCATCGACTTTGAGAAGAAATCATTTGTATTTTAGCTTGTTTTCGATTTTATCAACAATAAAGAACAAGATCCTGTAATACTATCTTCATATATGAAAGTTAAGTTTCTTTAAGTAGATGTTTTTAGACGTTCAGGTAGGTACCTAATTATATTTTCCTTGATAGAAAGTAGGTAATATAAAAGTTACGTCAATAGTCAGTGGATTTTGACAATAGCTATAGTTCGTTTTTTTTGAGATTAGAAAAATTTGACAGAACGATGTACAAGGGTTCTTTATCAGGCATACAGGCGATACATGCCACAACTGTCAAAGAGCCTACGCCGTCATTCAACATACTTAATTATATTTGTATATTATAGTAAAGTCATGCCTACGTGTTTGTTAATGTTAATTGAGTATTTAACAATATTTTATTTTTATCATTGTTAATATTCTTGTGAATGTTGCACAATAAAAAACCCAGAGACGAAGATGTTCGAAACGGATGGTCCGATTTTTTAATATTTTCTCGCGTCATCTGTCATTTGTATCTCTCAGTATAGTACCTGGAGTGCGATTTTTGAATCTCATCAAGTGACTAATTCTCACCGATGTGAGTGATTTCCGAAAGTAAATCACTCACATCGGTGAGAATTAGTCACTTGGTGAGATTCAAAAATCGCACTCCTGGATAGTTTTTAATGTTTAAAGCTTATTGTGATTCTTATTTAAATAAAAGTATTTGCTTGCTCTATTATTGGGCGTTTGTTTGGAGGGTTATGGCGCAATCAGAGGCAGGCCCGAGTGGCATACAATAACAAAAGCCACCTCGTTGTCCACCAAATCTTTTACCATCACCTAAGACAATTGTTTTATTATTAGGAGTTAACTTTTATTTACGAACAGTTTTTAATAAGTGCATACTATGATTGTCAGTTAAATAATTTTCGTGAATACTGATAAAAAACTAGACGTTAAGTTTCCGTTTTAGAACGTAGGTGCGTCACCGTCAGTTTTTAAATTTTCACGTCTCTAACGTGATAATCAAAACGAAATTGTGTTTTTATTGTTGTGTTGGATTATTTAATCTGCAAATTGTTATTATTTATTCACAAAGAACTCTTAATCATGTTAACTAATCGTTTGTTCGTGTGTTTTCAATGTATTTAAATTGAACATTTAGAACAGGTTGGAAACTTCTGTTTCTATGTTTACTCAATTTCTAATCTCAAAAAAAACGAAGTATAGTGATTACAAGTTTTACGGCGCATTGGCGCTGCTAACTGTAATGCTATAAAATTGTACCTGAATAAATAAATAAATGATGAACTCTTTGCGGAACAGAACGTGCCTAGCAATGAATGTGACTTACTACTGTCGAATATTCAATTACAAACTTCATCATAAGCTAATCATTCACCACAGGTATTGATATCTTACCCGAAACTACCATATCTAAATAATTCATTCTCTGAACAGCTCCGTAGTCGAACTTGCCACTCCTCTCCTGTTCTCTGATCTCCTGCGCCAGTCTCTCCTGGACATCAGGATTTAAGGCCAGTTCGTACATGAGGAAGGTCATAGTTGTAGAGATGGTCTCGAAGCCGGCGAGGAAGAAGATGAATGCTTGAGCGGTCAAGTCAATGTCTGACCAAGCTGATAAACATAAAATTAATTATTAACTCGCAGATTATTGGCAATACTAAAAACAGGCAATATTTTACTGCCTTGCCATTATGATAGCATATGCAACTTTCTCTCTGGCTTCCTCTTTGTTGCTAGCGATTAAGCACTTTTCTTCTTTCATTAACGGCCTCCTAGCCTAGTCGGTAGTGACTCTGCCTACGAAGCAGGAGGTCCCGGGTTCGAATCCTGGTCAGGGCATTTATTTGTGTGTTTATCACAGATATTTGTTCCTGAGTTATGGATCTTTTCTATGTATTTAAGTATTTATCTATTGTATATAACATCGTCTAGTACCCATAACACAAGCCTTATTGAGCTTACCTTGGGCCTAGGTCGATTTGTGTAAGATTGTCCTATAATATTTATTTATTAATTATTAAACATATGCATGGAAAAATCTATATCCGAACACTAGAACCTATAAACTTCTACAGATGTCATATACAAAGGAAAAAGTGACCTAGGCCTCCGGTGCCCAGGGCTGGGATCGAAGCAGCGGCTTCTGCATTCGCGGCAGACGCCCTAACCACTAGGCTACCCAGGTCAAAGCGGCACCGTGTATTATATGCAATCTTTGTAAATGCTAAGGCGCATTTGGCTAATCATCTAAGGTACAACATTAGGAGTTGATACCTCCAATCTGAAATACGTAGGAGTTCATCGAACGCGAATCAATAAAAAAAACAAATCGAAATATTTATTTAAATAATTTGAGTTTTCCTTCAAATACTAGAACCTATGCCTAAACACCATAATGGGCTGAATTGTGCTGTAATGCATGCTACAATTGCTATACTGCTATGCGTATATGCACACCACAAGTAACTGCTTTAAACCCACCGCGTCGATTATAAACCATACATTAACTTACCTTTTAATATAATATGATTGTAACCACCATTAAGAAAAAAAATACTCAATATAATATGCATTACTTTTAGGACTAACTTCTAAGAAAAACGTTTGTATTTATCGAAACATAATCCTCACTACCATGATGGCAAAATAGAAGAACACGTAGGTATTCTAAAGACTAAAGTAATTTCAAGTAAATAAGTATGTATGACTGAAGTAGTTATAATTAACTAGAACTTATTGCTCCTTACCTCTAGTCACTTTCTTCTTTCCAACATCAGACTCTTCAACCGTCGCAAATCCAGCATCGGCATCTTGACTAGAATTGTCATCATGTGTAAGTCGACCTAATAATTGTAACCAATAGTGTAAGACAATCTTTAAATAAACCCATAATTAAAAAAGTAAGTAAATAGTCGACCAATATGGGATTGGGAAACTGCTTCCATTGCTAGACTTATCTCTGTTGGAATCCAATGAATATAAGCGCACCATTGCCATTCCATGCTATGATTCTGGCAGCACCGGATGGTTGAACAATGCTCTCGTGTCACAGAAACGCGTGCGCTACTGGAAACGCAACCTCACACCTCGGTACCTTGCTCATGTATTTTATGATTAATTTTGTAACGATACCACAATGTTTAGCAATAAAAGAAAAGTAGAAAAATCCACTGTCCAGGCGAGACTCGAACTCGCGACTACAGGATAGGAACATGCTCGTCGCTCTAACCAACCTCTGACACTTACCTGATAGCTGCGGTTTTTCCCCCATATTCTTTATACAACTAAGAGGGACGCCAAGCAACATCTGCCGAAGAAGTATTACACTTCTCAACCGGCCATCGGAGTCCCAATTTGTATTGAAATGTCTTCGATAACAATCTGTTTCGACTGATTTTTCTAACAGTGACAGTCACTGAGGCAGTGGATTTTCTACTTTTCCTTTATCCCTAAACCTTGTTGTAGTTTATGGTGTATGGTTTACCTTTCTTGGCTTCCATTAGGAGATGGATCATGTCCGGACGCAAGATCCCGCGCTCCTCGCGGTCCTTCATCGTGCCTATTACTAGATGGTAGAAGAAGGCTTGCGTGCTGTTAGAGAAAATTCGAAGGCCCATTTTCTGCATAAGAAAGAAGTACTTATTTATCTCATACATCAAAAACTCAAACTATCTCTGACATAACTCCAACACACAACAAATAATCAACCAATATTGAAGTTGTATTGGAATTCCAACTGCAAATGATTTTTCTGATTCAGACGTTTAGGCGCTAGTTGTATTGCGTAGTTAAAGCATTAGAGTTGGATTGAAGTTGGATCGTATGTAAATGTGTTTTAAAGTTATAATACGGTGTCCCTTATATTATAATTCATTGTTTTCTTTAAAATAAGTGCAATTGAATCTATACAAGTGCGCTTTTGAAAATTGAGTCAATCGATAAGCACATGACATGAATCATTTTATTTGAATATAATTTGTGAAGTCTTACATTAGTTTGAAATATATATTATTTAATATCGTCTCACAAAAGTACCTTTTGGGTACGTCTCTAGAGGAAAATATTGTTTAAACATTCAACTTAACGGACATTCATGATTATGCCCTTAGAAAGTATTAATTTTTATACCATTAAATATGCGTTTTTAAAAATAATTTCATTTCCCATTCCATTTCACTAACCTTCATTAGACCTGGGAAGACCAGGTGCCCGAAGAACTTAAGCACCTGCGCAAACGTGAAGTTAGAAGCCACGTGGCCCATCTTGTAGAACTCATTGCCGGGGTCGGTGTGCGAATCCACCTTCAGCCCGAAAGCACAGGACGCGATGACGTCATTGGCATAGCGAGTTGCAAGAGCACGGCAGTCTACGTCGATGTAGCTGCCTGGAAGTTTGAAACAGAGTTATTAGTACTGTACGCGAACAGTTTTGAGCTTCGATAACTCACAAGTGCGATTTTCTTTTTTAGTTAGATAATATGATATGATTACTTATAGTAATTATATTTTCTAACAGTTTTTGACGTCGCGCTAGGTATTATATAGATATTTGTTAATAACAACAAGTATTTCAAGATCATCTGTCATTTTATAACAGTTTGGTGAGCATAATGGAAAACAATTTGTCAAAATATAAGTGACCTTGAATTCTAAACGAATCACAAATGGCTAAGACGACATAACCAAACAAAACCGTTATAAAATGTGAAGTTATGTTGCAATAGTAAAAAGCGATAGCCTGGTGGAGAAAAATAAAACTTACATAATCTTTTCTATGTGTAGCAAACAAATACATGTATTATACCTAGCGCAATGCTAACAGGTAACTTGTTAGAAAATATTTTTTTCACACCACCTGCTCGACAATGCCAAATTATATATCATGCAAACCTGACCGAAAGCAAATCATTATAGCCCTTGGCTTTAGCCGGGTTATAATGTTGTACTAAATCTCATTATAACCCGCTGGTTAATAATGTGATTTCACTTCCCATAGTTCTTATTGTTATGTGCTTGAAGTCTAATTTCGTAAAGTCCGCACGGTGCACGGGCCCGCGCCGCCGCGTCGTCGAACTGATTTGAAACTCGCGCTGGCCACCTCAATTTTAAATACCAAAAACAAATGCCGCGAGTGTCATATGAGCTGTGCAAGTGCGTGTCGGACCACGCATAGGAGGATGCCGTACATTCAATGGAATAAGAACCAAACTAATACCAAAAGGTCGTATCTGATGCCTATGGAGGAAGTTTCTTGGAGATAACTCAAAAATGGCTAAACCGATAATGTTCAAAATGCATCTCCTCAAATTTCTTCATATTTTTTGGACTTACGGTTCAAAAGTTACAGGGGGGGACACAATTTTTCTGACTGTCGAAGCGATTATTTCAGAAAATATCCACTTAATCAAAAAATGGTCAAAGAAATCTCAATATTATTTTTAAAGACCTATCGATTGATGTGTCACATGTTGATATTTGGTTAAATTTTTTTCATTTTTTATTTTGTTACATGTATGGAACCCCCCCCCCTAAAATTTTTGTTTTTTCAAATTTAACTACATAACTAAGTAGCGGCATACAAAATACACCTAATGTGAAAATTTTATTAAGATACGTCGTATAGTTTCCAAGTAAAATGGCTGTGACATACGGACGGACAGACAGACAGACAGACAGACAGACAGACATGACAAATACATAAGGGTTCCGTTTTTTGCCATTTGGCTACGGGACCCTAATAAAAATCCGTTTCTAGTAGTAGCCTTAACTATTTTATTGTCTCACAAGAGGTGAGAAAAGTAGAGTATACTCCTCGGGGATAAAGCTGTTTTTGTCACGGGCGCGCTTAAACCCCTCACTGCACTCAGGACTCAGTCTTAATTCCCTCGCTACGCTCGGGAATTAACTCATAACCCCCTCGCTGCGCTCGGGAGTAAAGTCTGGAGTCCTTCGTTCCGTTCGGGATTCAATATCGCGCCCGTGACATAAAACAGTGCTTTATCCCCTTGGTGTACAATCTACTATTTGTTATTAGTACTTAACGTATTCTAACAGGTCACAAAATAAAATTGGACTTGTGATTTATGTCATTTTTATAGGTTAAAAAGGCGTTCCCGTACTCCATTATTATTGTGAGTCTATTTCATAAATAGCTTCCCACTTTATTAAATTTGATAATTGTGATGTGATTTATACCTACTCAGAATCGACCTTTAGCCCTTTCGATCCTGATAGGAGCAAAAAATTATCCCAAGTTTTTATCCCACTTATGTAGTTACTATTATATATAATTTTTTTCTCCTATCAGAATAGAAACAGCTCGCGATTTTGAGTAAAAACCACGTAAAAAGATTCAAATTAAAGAAAAAAAAGTGGATGCTACAAAACAAAAATTAGCCCAAATATTGTAAGGCCTACAATGCAGTACCTATCAGGACTAATAGTAAATGTATGAGTTTTGAGCAGACCCAATCCTTATTTAAGTTCCATCATCTGTCACCGTTGCTATTAGGTACTTATTCTGTACTCACGTCATCAAAATTTAGAAGAAAGTAATGTTTGAAAAAAACTATTACCACTTTCAGGGGAAGAAACGATTAACCATACCTGTTATTATTTATCGAGTAGGTACTCGTAAACAAGTAAGCTATCAAAGGAACTTACTTTCACTCTCTCTAAGTTGCTTCTTCAAAGACAGCATCATTTGGTCCCCTACCTCCATTATAAATGGTACCATATTTTTCATCTTCGAGCTCGTGAAAGCTGGGCTCATCAGTGAACGCATGTCCTTCCATTCTTGGCCTGAAAGTTAAATCATATAATTTTTTTATTATATTATAATAATCTGCTATAACATCAACCACTGCTATAATGTCAACTTTATTTATTTTTTAAATATGTGGCCGATATTAAACTAAAGCAAAAAAATATATTAATGAGCATGCAGTTTTACAAAACCTCTATCAAAGGATTCAGGCACAGGCTAAGTAGTAGTTAGTGGGCGGAAAAAGTAGACAAGTTACGCTCACAAGTCCAAAACAATTTATAATTAAATAAATTCACGGACACTACTAATTATTACGTAAACAAAATTATAATTTAAAGTCCCAAATAGTCCCACGTAAAGAAATGATGTGAAACATTATTAAACAACTAAACTAACCCCCTTATCCAGAAACGTCTTACAGGCCACATTTAATTAATTTACGTTGTGTCTAAGTGGAAAAATAAGTCCCGCCAAGTTTCTTGCCGGTGGTAGTTTTTTTACCGGTTAGAACCGGTGGTAGTTTTTTTTCTCTGATGTTCCTAATAATGTGCCTAAATTGATGAATATCTTTTATCTTTTTATCTGTTTCTAACAAACGCACCTGTCAAAGTGGCAGATAATGATATTATTAGTTAAATGAAGCTTGTAAGACATTTAGAATTAAGAGGCTAGAGGCTTGACTTTAGATTTTAGTTTAAAATGAATCTTTATTTCGTAACTTAGTCACTTCCTGTTACCTTTTAATATAAACAAACTCCTCCCAAAGAGTGGATCGACTTCACTGTTGACAGAAAAAGCGTGGTCAAGGAAGTACTCGAAGTCTTTAACAGCTATCATCTTCAGTAGCTCCAGGTCTTTGATGATTAATGTGGGCTTGGTGAAATCGAATCTTCCCACAAATCTGCAATAGCCAATGAAATACACGTAAAATTAACACAACAAACAAACAATACAAGAAGGCAGTTTTCGCATTTTCTCACATTGTTTAAATTGATCTTAAATAGAAACGTGTACAGTTTAAGAAAAACTGTTTACTATAGTTAATTTGATGATTTGAATACATTTCAAGTTTATTTATCATCAATTTTTGGAGCCCGGACTATCTCAATCGCTCTAATACTATGATATAATTAAAACTACCGAGTAAATTAAAGTATGTGCAAAACAAAGCTAGACTCGAAATACTAGACTATAGAATTTTGATAACGTAGTCACCATTATTGATGAAAAATACCTAACATGAAAATTATTACGACCTCTATATTGAAGTCGGTAGTGACCGTACCAATAAAACAAAAATTCCGGTGTTTTAATATATTTATCACGAATATGTGTATACAATAGTTCTTATACAGTTAATCTGTGTACCTAAGTTTGTATATATGTAAGTAAGTATATCGTCGTCTGGGCATGGTAATTGATAATTTATCTCAAGATAAGAATTAGATATATTTTCACTTGAATTTTTTTTGCATCATTAATAAAAATGCGAGCGGACAATTGATAACTGAAGTTACGTGAAGTTGACCAGTTAAGTGTTCATAACACATAAAAACTTTGCTTAGTTTAGTAGGACTGATTAGGTAGATCTGCATTGGATTGTCTCCAAATATTTGGTCATCAATATCGAGAGGTGTAAATAGTAAACACACTCCTTTTAAGCAGTCTAAACCTAATTCTACATTTCTCTCTCTTTCTCCCTCTTTCTCTCTCTCTTTCTCTCTCTTTCTCTCTCTCTCCCTCTCTTATTTATATTAATGTTAGTAGGTAACACTGGAACAGACCTTTCTTTCGGATTCTCCTTGTACAAATCCGCAGAGACCTCCACCATATGCTTTCGTCTGAAAACAATGGAAGCCAAATTGCCCAGCAGTGGGATCGGGGTCTCTTGTTTGACCCCATATCGACTAAAACGGGAGTAGATTTGTTGGCAATATAGATAGATTGCTGCCAATATTGCTGCCAGCCATATGTAGAGGATCATTACCTGGGGAATGGAAGTATTTGTTCTTATTCATTAAAAAAATCCTAATTTTTCGATTGATGCTATATTAACCATTATCTACTAGATAATCATTGTATCAAATGGAAGCCCTTATAAGTAAAACAAATAAATATCAATGGATAGAAGAGCTTTGCCCTGGTCTTGTATATTGCGTTGTTTCACAATAATATGTTTTTATAAACAAAAACTACTGTGTCTATATTGATTTCAAAAACAAGTTTAGTAAATAATCGCGAATCATAGCAGTGACCTAAAGCAAGATTAGAGAGACTGCATGGAACGATTTACAAATTATCTACCTGCAATTATAATTTGACTAGAAATTACATTTCCTGTGTATTTTCTCGTACGTGGAAACAAGGGTTGACAATGGTCTCATCTCAATCTATAGACGGGGGCCAAAAAAGTTTACCTTGCATTAAATCCTACACTTTTGGAAGCTTTTTCTAGTTATTAAGTAGGGTAGTCAGATTCCCACTACACATTTTTCCCCAGTGACGTGATTGTGCATTTCAGGAAATTGAAAACATTATAGACAACGTCTGGAACACTACATTGACTAAATCCTACACTGGAGATCTAGTACTATTGTATTTGTTTAAATAAGTGATGACTAACTTAAAGATTTCCCGAATTGTTTCTCTGAGCTTTCGTCTATAAGCTTCATTAAGTGACATTTTTTTCTTTATATTTATAAAAAAGTGACTTAGAAATTCGAAAATTTGGTAGTATGGTACTAATATACATCTAAGTGTTACAGTAATTTTTCACCACGGTGACATGTTTACATCTATTTATTATGCCATTTTTTTAGTTTTTATGGCAAATATGATCACTTTATACGAACCTACACTTGTGAATATTTTTTCCTTAATTTGTATTACTAAGAGGTGATTTCGAATAAATCAATGGCTAAGGGGGTAAAAAGTGGGTTAAAAGTTTGTATGGGTAGGATTTTTTTTATATAGAGACTTAAAAATTCGTACGGTCGCTGATGATTAAAAATAATAAAAGAAATATCAGTTTTTTGAAATTCAACCCCTACAGTGTTAAAATGGGTTGAAAGCTGTAGTTTTTTTTCGTGACTGACTTAAATGTTCGTTTGTAGGCTAATCGCTTAAAAATAAAAAATAAAGTAATTTTAGTGTTTTTCAAAATTCCACCCCAGAGCAGTTAAAACGGGGTTGAAAAGTTTGTATTAAAGCGAGGCCGTTACATCGGAAGCTACAAAGTTGTAATTTGCGGGTGGGGTACATTTATACTATGTACAAGTAATAGGAAGCAATTTTGAAAAATTCAAAAAGGGGGTTCAAAATAAGTATGGGTAGAATTTAAAATTTCAAGTTAGAATCTTAAAACTTCGTACGTTTGCTGGTCATTAAAAAAAAATAAAAAAAAATTTAGCAGTTTTTGAAGTTCAAAAGAGGTTAAATAGGGTTAAAAAGAGGTTGAACCCCATTGAAGTTGAAAGTTTGTATAGAGATTACAAGTTTTTAAAGACAGACTTGAAACTTTGTTTGTAGGCTACTCTTTATAATCTGTACAAATAATAAGAAGCGAGTTGAAAACTTGTTTGTGTGGTGTTTATAATTTTAAGTTCGAGACTGCGTAAGTTTACTGCTAATTTAAAATAATAAAAGTGATTTTAGCGTTTCTTTTAATTCAACTCCTAACGGGGTTAAAAAGGGGTTGCAAGTATGTATAGATATTTTGTGAAAGACTTAAAACGAAGTTTGTGGACTTAAAAGAAAAAAATCTTTTAAGGGTGTTTTTTTAAGAACTAGCCATATTGTGCGAGGTGATTTGGTAGGCCATACATAATAAACAACTTTTACTATGGGGTCAACTCCGAAATCTAAATTTTTTTTGGCTGTTTCATACATTTCGGCCGATCCGACGTTGACGTTTTCTATGGGGACGCCAAATTTTTTTTTGGATTTCAGGGTCGGTCGTAGAAAAAGTTGTTTAGTAAGACTTACTTAATCACCTCTCACAATATGGCTAGTTATTAAAAAAACATCCTTTAAAGTTTTTTTTCTTTTAAGTGGGTAGTACTACAAACTTTTCGACCCTAGGGGAGTTGAAACGGCGTTGAATACTTTTTATTAAAGCGAGGCCGAAACTACTGAAGCTAGAAAGTAGTAATTTGCAGATTGGACACTTCGTAGTTTGTCTGCTTATTTATGCCTGTCATTAAAAGGTCTCTTGGATTCTCAGAAATCGATTTTCGACATGATCGGATGAAATTGTACAAAATTTAAAATGGTCGCCGTTTTACAATTTTGATGTTAGATTCGTATTAGCCGTGCGGATCCTCAGATATCGATTTTCAAAGTGATCAAAAATAAACAGAACAATATAACATTGCGGCCTTTTGTATTGATTATAATCACATAATTTCAGGATGGCGCTACTTTTTCGAATTCAAACCCTGGAAAAAATTATTCTATTAATTGTATGTCAATTTCAAAACCAAATAAGAATAAGAATAAATAAAACAACTTGTCAAAATTTTTTACAACCCTTCGGCAAAGACGAGAAATAAATAGGTTCTATGAAGTTAGATGACGGTATAGATTATATAATTGATATGTATACTATTCACATCCATTTTTATTAGGTGATAGCTGTGATATTATACAGTCGACTACAAAGATATGTATCCACTTTTGAACCTTATTACAACGGATTATGGTGAAAAAGTAGATACAGCCTAGCTCTTTGTAGTCGATTGTACAATCCATTTTTAGGGTTCCGTAGCCAGAATGGAACGGTTTAGTTATGTAATAAAATTGCAGAAAAAAATATTTTCAGGGGGGGCACTCCATACATGTAACAAAATTTAAAAAAATACCAAATATCAACATGTTGCACATCAATCGATAGGTCTTTAAATAACATTGAGGTTTTTTTGAACATTTTGTGATTAAGTGAAAAGGTTTAGAAATAATCGCTTCGAAACTCGAAAAAATAGCGTCCCCCTTGTAACTTTTGAACCGTATTTTAATTTATTGTTCTATAAGTAAACTTTAGTTTTAAGTTAGTTTTTTTTTAATTTTAAAGAAATCTTATATTATTAGTACTTAATAGCCAGCATAATTTTAGTATAATATTTTAGGATTTATCATTTTAGGTTAATATTTAGATATAGTTATTATTAATATATAGTCTGGCAAACCCTTTCTGTCAGTAGAAACGCGCGGCAAATTCAAAATGTGGCAACCCTTTGTGATGAGAGACACCGTATTTCATGACGAACATTTCAATTCACATTGAATTTGTTGCTAGTGCATTTCACTCTCTCATCTTAAGCGCGAGTGAGATAGAACTCCTGCAACGTTCCCAATTACGAAGTCGAAACGTCGAAGGTAATTTTTGGAAATATATACGCGGTTAAGTCCCGTTATTACAAATAGATATGTGTAAAAATCGTGAAAGTTGAAATCAGTATTTTTTCCTTAAATTGTCTATTTATTTAACATACATAATCAAAAAAATATCGTGATATAAAGTGCTTTACGAGCAATCGAAATAAACAACTTATAATTTAAGGTTCATATTTAAAAACTCCGGAAAGGTTACTACGTAGCACAGATTACTTACCTACTTGTATTAGATAGAGCAAATCAGAAGACTCGCAAGTACTACAGGTTGGTAAAGGGATATTTTATTTAAACTTTTTTCTATATTTCTAATTTCCGATATTGAAATGTCATTATGGTTGCCCCAATCAGTCATTTCAGAACAGAGCATATAGTCCCGTCTCGTTGGCAATATTTTGAGGGTTAAGTTTCGAAAATTCTAAAGTCACTTATTATTGAAGTTGGAAATACAGTGTGTCCATGAGAATCTTTCAGTGCGTTTTGTGTCATATTCAATTGGTGCTTTTTTTGTAATTCAATAATTTGAGGTTAACTTTTTTAGCTTGCCATAACTTGAGTAAAAGAATATTAGAGTTAGAAAATATAACTGTTTTGTATTTATAACAGTTTTATTGTTGTACAAAACTAGTTTGTGTCATTTACGTCGAGTGCAATTTTATATAGTATGACAACGCTAAAAAACTACGTATTCAAAATTAGAGTTCATAAAATAAGGATTAACTATATCATCACCTCAAAATATGTCAATAAAATAAATATGTGTCAAATTAAGCAATGAAAATTTAAGTTTCTTGGTAATTTCGTATTTTTAGGCTGTTATCGTTTTAATAAATTATTAAAGTCATCAGAGTTCACATTCTAATCATCAAAAAGGGATTTTAAAGTAGATATTTCAATTTGTGTCACTTTCATCAATGATATTTCGTCTAAAATTAAACAGAAACAATATTTGCGTTCAGAGGAAATCTTCTTAACTATAGCGCGTGACCTTGATGGTACGCCTGTTCGGCTTACTTCTGTAATGACCACTAGAAGTAGACCCCCGGCTCGCTTCTTAACAAGCTAATCCATGGGTCAACCAGGCGCTGGCATCTTAGCTGTTACGATGTAGGTACTTGCTCACGGAGGCGCGCGCGGGGTGATAAAGCTGACATACTCGACAAAGGAACTGAGCGGAGGAGCGAGTCACGGGAAGCCGGCGAGTAGGGCAATGAACTCGTGCGTGTCTCGCCAATACGTACCTTTTTGAGCGGTAGCCGCTTTGTTTGTGTTTTGACTAGACTGTTGAGTACATTTTCGAATATTTCAAGCATCGTGAATTATGGGTAGAAAACGCAACGTAATATTTTTATTTAGTGCTGTTTTATTGGAACGAAGTTCCTTATCGGACGGTTCGCGGATGGGGGGCTAGGCGAAAAAAAGTCACGTGACCGTCACGAAACAGCATTGAAAAACATGTGAAATGGAATGAAATAAAAAAAATCAAAAATAGAATAAAGTGAATATAAGTGACAGTGAAAGTGAGAAGTGACAAAATGAAAAAAGTCAAGTTAAAAAATTTCTATAATATCAAAAATTTCAAAAATCACAAAAATCACAAAAATCTCAAAAATCTCAAAAATCTCAAAAATCTCAAAGATCTCAAAGATCTCAAAAATCTCAAAAATCTCAAAAATCTCATAAATCTCAAAAATCTCAAACATCTCAAAAGTCTCAAAAATCTCAAAAATCTCAAAAATCTCAAAAATCTCAAAAATCTCAAAAATCTCAAAGATCTCAAAGATCTCAAAGATCTCAAAGATCTTAAAGATCTCAAAAATCTCAAAAATCTCAAAAATCTCAAAAATCTCAAAAATCTCAAACATCTCAAAAAGCTCAAAAATCTCAAAACTTCAAAAAATTCAAAAAAGACAAAAATTACGAAAAAGTCAAAAAGTAAATAATATTACTTCGTTCTAACGGACGAAACGACAATAACGTATTTTTTTTTACTTTTGTTTTATTTTTGTTTTTTCTTTTGGTCTGTATTTTGTTTTTATTTCGTCATTTTGTATTGATTCTGTTTTTATTCCGTTTATTTTGTTTAATTGTATTCTTATTTTACTCTTTTTTTTATACCACAACGTGGCAAACAAGCATACAGCCCGCCAGATGGTAAGCAGTAGCATATGGATGCCTGGAACACCAGAGGTGTCACATGCGCGTTGCCGACCCTTTACAAAAAGGGGGAACAAGTTCAGAGTTCATTACCTCGGCCATTTTTAGGGTTCCGTACCTCGAAAGGAAAAAACGGAACCCTTATAGGATCACTTTGTTGTCCGTCTGTCTGTCTGTCTGTCAAGACCATTTTTCTCAGGAAAGCGTGGAGGTATCAAGCTGAAATTTATATCAAATATTCAGGTCTATTGTCCCTTGGAGCTGTAAAAAAATCAAACTTATAAGCTTACGCAATCAAAAGATACAGTCGTTTATGCTGCAAATTTTATAGATTTTCGGCACTCGCAAAACCTACGGGGTACTTCCCGTTAACTCAAATTTGGCACAAAGCAACGTCATATAGCATAGACAATGTAAAAATTACAAAAAGTAGACATTTTTAGTAAAATCATACAAAAACATATTTTTTTTAATTTTAAACTTACTACCTTTTTCCTCGTAAACGCGTAGAGGTATTAAATTGAAATTCTTCTCAAATACTCAGGGCTATAGGACCTTTCAGATGTAGCAAAACCAAACTTTTATGTCATCCCAATCAAAAGAAATAGCAATTTAAGTCGCATATTTTGAAACTGAGTACTCGCAAGAAACTCAAAACCTAAAGGGTACTTCGCGTAAACTCATAAACTTGAAACTTGGCACGAAGAAACTTCATATAGCACAGATAGAGGAAAAATTACGAAAAGTAGATATTTTTAGTAAAATCATACAAAAAATATTTTTTTTAATTTTAAACTTACTAACTTTTTCCTCGTAAACGCGTAGAGGTATTAAATTGAAATTAGTAATAAACATACTACAACTTTTGCTTGTTATATGTTTGTACGGAACCCTCGGTGCGCGAGTCCGACTCGCACTTGGCCGGTTTTTTTATTTTAGAGCAAAGTTTTTTAAATAAAACACGCTTTTACTTTTAGCGTATTCTATATGGAAAAATCAAAAAAAAGGACATGTTATAATGACATCCCGTCGATGGTTTTTTTTCGAAATCCATATAATATATAAGTTCAAAGTCCATTATCACGGCCATTTTTGATTTGAGAGAAAAGTATTTTAAATAAAACACGCTTATTTTAGCGTATTCTATATGGAAAACTCATAAAAAGTACATGTTATAATGACGTCCCGTCGATGGTTTTTTTTTTGAAATCCAAATAATGTTCAAAGTCCATTATCTCGGCCATTTTTGATTTGAGAGAAAAGTTATAATGACGTCCCGTCGATGGTTTTTTTTCGAAATCCAAATAATATACAAGTTCAAAGTCCATTATTTCGGCCATTTTTGATTTTAGAGAAAAGTTTCTTAAGTAAAACACGCTTATTTTAGCGTATTCATAACGGAAAAATCATAAAATGTACACGTTATAATGACGTCTCGATATACAAGTTCAAAGTCCATTATCTCGGCCATTTATGATTATAAAGAAAAGTTTTTCAAATAAACCACACTTATTTAGCTAACTTTATACGGAATAATCATAAAAAGTACACGTTTTAATGAAGTTCCGTCGATGGTTTTTTTCGAAGTCCAAATTATATACAAGTTCAGAGACCATTATCTCGGCCATTTTTAATTTTAGAGAAAAGTTTCGAAAGTAAAACACGCTTATTTTAGCGTATTCTATATGGAAAAATCATAAAAAGTACATGTTATAATGACGTCCCGTCGATAGATTTTTTTCGAAATCCTAATTATATACATATTCAACGTCTATTATCTCGGCCATTATTGATTTTAGAGAAAAGTTTCTCAAATAAAACACGCTTATTTTAGCGTATTCTATACAGAATAATCATAAAAAGTACACGTTATAATGACGTCCCGTCAATGGTTTTATTTTGAAGTCCAAAATATATACAAGTTCAAAGTCCATTTATCTCGGCCATTTTTGATTTTAGAGAAAAGTTTGTCGAATGAAACACGCTTTTATATATATACAAGTTCAAAGTCCATTATCACGGCCATTTTTTATTTTAGAGCAAAGTTTCTCAAATTAAACAATAAGCTTGTAGCGTATTCTATACGACAAAATCATAAAAAGTACACGTTATAATGACGTCCCGTCGACGGTTTTTTTTCGAAGTCCAAATGATATACAAGTTTCATGTCCAATCGGCCATTTTTTATTTTGGAGAAAAGTTTGTCAAATAAAACATGCTTATTTTAGCGTATTCTATACGGTAAAATCATAAAAAATATGCTATATAATGATACCCCATCGCTGGTTGTTTTATCGAAGTCAAAATTATATACAAGTTCAGTCCATTATCTCGGCCATTTTTGATTTTAGAGAAAAGTTACTTGAGTAAAACACGCTTTTTTTAGCGTATTCTATACGGAAAAATCATAAAAAATACACGTTCTAATGACGTCTCGATATGCAAGTTCAAAGTCCATTATCTCGGCCATTTTTGATTATGAAGAAAAGTTTTAAAATAAAACACGCTTATTTTAGCATATTCTATACGGAATAATCATAAAAAGTACACGTTATAATGAAGTCCCGTCGATGGTTTTTTTTCGAAGTCCAAATTATATACAAGTTCGCAGTCCATTATCTCAGCCATTTTTGATTTTAGAGAAAAGTTTTTCAAATAAAACATGCTTATTTTAGCGTATTCTATACGGAAAAATCATAAAAAGTACACGTTATAATGGCGTCCCGATATACAAGTTCAAAGTCCATTATCTCGGCAATTTTTGATTTTAGAGAATAGTTTTTCAAATAAAACACGCTTATTTTAGCGTATTCTATACAGAATAATTATAAAAAGTACTTGTTATAATAACGTCCCGTCAATGGTATTTTTTTTGAAGTCCAAATTATATACAAGTTCAAAGTCCATTGTCTCGGCCATTTTTGATTTTAGAGAAAAGTTTCTTAAGTAAAACACGCTTATTTTAGCGTATTCTATACGGCAAAATCATAAAATGTACACGTTATAATGACGTCCCGTCGATGATTTTTTTTCGAGGTCCAAATTATGTACAAGTTCAAAGTCCATTATCTCGGCCATTTTTGATTTTAGGGAAAAGTTTTTCAAATAAAAGACGCTTATTTTAGCGTATTCTATACGGAACAAATCATTAAAAGTACACGTTATAATGATACCCCGTCGCCATTTTATTTTTTAAGTCCAAATTAGTCCATGTAGTCAATCTTCAAAGTCCGGTAACTTCGATGTTTTTGGGTAAAAAAATGTTTCTTATAAAACTTGCTTATTTTAACACATTCTACAAAATAAAGTATGTGTCATAATGACACCATTCCAACCAAAATAGTCCAAATTGTACTTAACCTCCAGGGCCCCATAACTTCGAAATTATTGAGTTAAAAAAAATGTGTGAAAGAAAAGTTGCTTATTTTTATATGTTATATACGATAAGTTAATAAAAACAGCCTTATTATGACATCACACTGATGAAAAATTTATTAAGTCCAGCCCGGCCCTTTGCTAGTCCAACCGAGAGGCAGATAACGATATTTCGATTTTCGCGTTTCACGATAGTCACTCTGTAAACAAACCGCCTTGATGCATAAATTACATATTTATTAGTTACAAATTATCTGTGACAATTTGCCAAAATACTGTTTAAATGGTAAACTAGGTTTACCGTGGCACACAGATCCGCCGTTGCAGTCCCTTATGGACTACGTTTACATTAATTATCCTTAACTTAATTAAGTTTTATATTATTGCTTTCTTTACTATGAAAAATAAAGAACAGCGACTGAAAAATCGCTGTTTGTCTTTGTCGCACTTATTACTACTATTACTATATGTATTATGCATAGAGTAATAATAGAAAACAAACAAGCCGCTAGGCAGCCTGGTCGGCACATGAACCCTGCCCGCGCCTTACCCTTCCCCGCGCATGCCCTTTACTCAAAACAAGTTTTCATTCTGAAAAATAAAAATAATCCATTGATTATAATGACACAAATTTCAAACATTGTTTCGATACGCTTTTATAAAAAATATTGATGCAAACTTTAATAACTTTAATATTTTATTGTACTATTAACAGGGGTCATACAAGGAAAAAAATTAAAGTAAATAAATATCATTGATTAATATGGCACAAATTTATTCAAATAATAGATACGGATATATTAGAAAGCACAGTACCTAATCGATCAACTCTAATTTTATATAGGCTTGTAAAAGTCCACATATATGTGCTGATTGAACGTCAGTATTCCCATTGACGAAAGTGACACAAAACGCGTCCGTGTGTCAGTAACAACTTTGCTGTTACAGTGAAAAAACAATTTTGATCTCTAATTTTCTATTTAACGAATAATGTTAAAAAAAGAAATGTCTAAGTTTCTACCTACGCAACAACCTACGATGACACAAATTATTATCATTAGCTAAGTTGGATGGCCTGAACTCTGTATGCGAATAATAAGCATCTTTAATATTATCGAAACTTCATAATTTATCGGTACGGGTCTAATATTGTGGTTTTAGGTTCGATGGTTAGATAGATGCAATCGAACTGTTATTTTCGTACCTGGGAAGCACACTCCTTGCATTGGACAAACGTCGGTCAATATAAAGGACGATACACCAAGAGAATTTATTTGCTAGACTCAAATAAAATATCAACAAAAATCGAGTTTATGAGTTAAATCATTTACATGGATTGTTGTAAATTTTGTATAGGATAGAAGCGAGTGACGCCATTCTCAGCTCTATATTTAGTGGTCACGTCATGAGAAACTTCGTAATGCGTATTAAACACACTTATTTATTTATTTATCATTCAAAACAGTTACACAGCATTACAGTAAATCCAAGGCACTGCGAACTTCAAATTAAACATAGAAAATAACTTAATACTAGGTCGATTTAGGCTTCATAATGCGTAGTCTAGTGACCAGTAATCTGTTCTTCTTGTGTGACTCGCTTGTAAGCTATGAATGAATAGGAGAGCTATACCTGCTATTTATAGCTTCTTTGCTAGGATACCCATCGGATAATACCGTTTGTTTTGATGTTTTTGGTTTATTGCGTTTGTTTTTTTGGTGGTTATGGCGCTGAAAGACTAATAATAAAACCGGCCAAGTACGTGTCGGACCACGCATAATGGAGGGTTCCGTAGCTTTAATGGAATAAGAACCAGACTAATGCCAAAAGGTCGTATCTGATGCCTATGGAAGAAGATTTTTTTTGAAAATAACTCAAAAATGGCTAAACATAATGTTCAAAACAATTTTCTTAGAAAGTATATGCTAACGCGCATCTTCTTATTTTTATTCATATTTTTGAACTTACAGTTTATTTTATTTTATTTATTAAAGTACATCCACATCATATATATTTAAACTTATACTAATATTATACTAAATGGTATTAACAACTGATATATACGAAAATTATGGAGTACATAACACTGGCTACATTAAATTGCAGTGAGATCAACTAAAGTCTGGCCAGCCAACGAACGCAGTAGCAATGTACAGCGAACAAAAATATGACAACACTAAGAATCAGTGAAAAAAGCAGCAATGATCATCAAATTTTAGGTTTTTAATTTTAGCTGGTATTTCCGCCCCTTTCATTAGGTGACATTTACGGTGTGTAAAAAGGAGACGGATATATTTCGTCTGATCTGTCATCAACTGCAACAGATAATCTGGTTGAGGCAATTGACATATGGCTTAAAAATGAATTTAAATTTAATTAGGAACGTTGCAGGAGTTCTATCTCACTCGCGCTTAAGATGAGAGAGTGAAATGCACTAGCAACAAATTCAATGTGAATTGAAATGTTCGTCATGAAATACGGTGTCTCTCATCACAAAGGGTTGCCACATTTTGAATTTGCCGCGCGTTTCTACTGACAGAAAGGGTTTGCCAGACTATATATTAATAATAACTATATCTAAATATTAACCTAAAATGATAAATCCTAAAATATTATACTAAAATTATGCTGGCTATTAAGTACTAATAATATAAGATTTCTTTAAAATTAAAAAAAAACTAACTTAAAACTAAAGTTTACTTATAGAACAATAAATTAAAATACGGTTCAAAAGTTACAAGGGGGACGCTATTTTTTCGAGTTTCGAAGCGATTATTTCTAAACCTTTTCACTTAATCACAAAATGTTCAAAAAAACCTCAATGTTATTTAAAGACCTATCGATTGATGTGCAACATGTTGATATTTGGTATTTTTTTAAATTTTGTTACATGTATGGAGTGCCCCCCCTGAAAATATTTTTTTCTGCAATTTTATTACATAACTAAACCGTTCCATTCTGGCTACGGAACCCTAAAAATGGATTGTACAATCGACTACAAAGAGCTAGGCTGTATCTACTTTTTCACCATAATCCGTTGTAATAAGGTTCAAAAGTGGATACATATCTTTGTAGTCGACTGTATAATATCACAGCTATCACCTAATAAAAATGGATGTGAATAGTATACATATCAATTATATAATCTATACCGTCATCTAACTTCATAGAACCTATTTATTTCTCGTCTTTGCCGAAGGGTTGTAAAAAATTTTGACAAGTTGTTTTATTTATTCTTATTCTTATTTGGTTTTGAAATTGACATACAATTAATAGAATAATTTTTTCCAGGGTTTGAATTCGAAAAAGTAGCGCCATCCTGAAATTATGTGATTATAATCAATACAAAAGGCCGCAATGTTATATTGTTCTGTTTATTTTTGATCACTTTGAAAATCGATATCTGATGATCCGCACGGCTAATACGAATCTAACATCAAAATTGTAAAACGGCGACCATTTTAAATTTTGTACAATTTAATCCGACAAACTACGAAGTGTCCAATCTGCAAATTACTACTTTCTAGCTTCAGTAGTTTCGGCCTCGCTTTAATAAAAAGTATTCAACGCCGTTTCAACTCCCCTAGGGTCGAAAAGTTTGTAGTACTACCCACTTAAAAGAAAAAAAACTTTAAAGGATGTTTTTTAATAACTAGCCATATTGTGAGAGGTGATTAAGTAAGTCTTACTAAACAACTTTTTCTAGGACCGACCCTGAAATCCAAAAAAAATTTTGGCGTCCCCATAGAAAACGTCAACGTCGGATCGGCCGAAATGTATGAAACAGCCAAAAAAAATTAGATTTCGGAGTTGACCCAATAGTAAAAGTTGTTTATTATGGCCTACCAAATCACCTCGCACAATATGGCTAGTTCTTAAAAAAACACCCTCAAAAGATTTTTTTCTTTTAAGTCCACAAACTTCGTTTTAAGTCTTTCACAAAATATCTATACATACTTGCAACCCCTTTTTAATCCCGTTAGGAGTTGAATTAAAAGAAACGCTAAAATCACTTTTATTATTTTAAATTAGCAGTAAACTTACGCAGTCTCGAACTTAAAATTATAAACACCACACAAACAAGTTTTCAACTCGCTTCTTATTATTTGTACAGATTATAAAGAGTAGCCTACAAACAAAGTTTCAAGTCTGTCTTTAAAAACTTGTAATCTCTATACAAACTTTCAACTTCAATGGGGTTCAACCTCTCTTTAACCCTATTTAACCTCTTTTGAACTTCAAAAACTGCTAAATTTTTTTTTATTTTTTTTTAATGATCAGCAAACGTACGAAGTTTTAAGATTCTAACTTGAAATTTTAAATTCTACCCATACTTATTTTGAACCCCCTTTTTGAATTTTTCAAAATTGCTTCCTATTACTTGTACATAGTATAAATGTACCCCACCCACAAATTACAACTTTGTAGCTTCCGATGTAACGGCCTCGCTTTAATACAAACTTTTTAACCCCGTTTTAACTGCTCTGGGGTGGAATTTTGAAAAACACTAAAATTACTTTATTTTTTATTTTTAAGCAATTAGCCTACAAACGAACATTTAAGTCAGTCCCGAAAAAAAACTACAGCTTTCAACCCATTTTTAACACTGTAGGGGTTGAATTTCAAAAAACTGATATTTCTTTTATTATTTTTAATCATCAGCGACCGTACGAATTTTTAAGTAGAAAAAAAAATCCTACCCATACAAACTTTTAACCCACTTTTTACCCCCTTAGCCATTGATTTATTCGAAATCACCTCTTAGTACATACAAATTATATATGTAACCTGGACTAACATTTTCAACTCTTTAGCTGCAGTGGTTTCGGTGTTTGCGTTGATGAGTCAGTCAAGACAAAAGCATTTAAAGATAGACTAGCTTTCCGCCCGCGACTTCGTCCACTTCTAATACGGCTACCTACTCATACACAGTTTCATCTTTATAAAATGTGTTGTTTGGTATTAGAATATTTTTTTGTTTATAATAATTATCATACAACTTACTTTTAAGCCATATACATATATTCTTCATACAAACCGTCAACGTTTTTTAACCCCCTTAAGGGATGAATATCAAGACACGCTGAAATGGCTTTTCTTATTTTTTAATAAGTAGACGAAATAGGTACAAAGTTGCCTATCTGTAAATTACAACTTTCTAGCTTCAGCAGTTTCGGCCTCGTTTTAGTACAAACTTTTCAACCTTGTTTTAACTCGTCTAGGGTGTAATTTTGAAAAACACTGAAATTAGTTTTTTTGTTTTGAAGTGCTTACAAATGAACTTTCGAGTCTGTCACAAAAAAGTAGCTACCTATATTAACTTTTAACCCCTTTTTTTACCCCGTTTCCGGGGTTTAATGAAAAAAAAAACGCTAAAATTACTTTCATTAATTTTAATGTATTAAATGTACGAAGTTGCATGCCTCGAACTTAAAATTTTAACCCATACAAATTTTTAACTCTTCGTTTTTACTCCCTTAGGGGTTTAATTTTTCAAATTTGTTTCTTATTACTTGTACACATTATAAATGAAAATTATAACTTTCTAGTGAAGCTAGAAAGAAGTAGTTTCGGCCTGGCTACAATCCAACTTTTCAACCCCGTTTCAACTCTTTTGGGGTGGAGTTTGAAAAAAGCTGAAATTATTTTTTTTCACGCTACTGTTCGGAAATGTGACAAAAGATGGTCAAAATCCAAGCTGGAAAGTAAGCATTTGCTGTAGCACCTGAACTACCACTACAGCAATGTTATTGTAGCGATGAAATGTCATTAGTTGGAAAGTAAATTGTCCAGTTATGTCATTGCATTCATTAAAAACATTAAAAGGTCTTTTTTTGGCACAACTTTATGTTTCAAAAATAAAATAAGGTTGTTTATCGGGCCAACTACCTGTTTAAAAAAAAAGAAACGTCAAAACCCTTTTATTTATTCACCCTTAAGGCGTTTTAACTTTTTTTAGCCGTTTGAGGTTTTCTATCAAAAACGCCTCTAAGTAATGAGTCGGTTTGAAGCAAGCAACAGAAAAACGCTTCTTGAAAGTGAAAAAAAAAGTAAAAAGGGTGGAATGGAATACTGAATTGGATATTGTTTCACCGAAAAACTAGAAAATTGTATCAACGCGGTGAAAATGACTTCATCTAGTGAAGAAAATGATTTATTTCCTCACAGTAGTCGTGAAAAGCACTATGTAATATCTCGGCCGAAAGCGCTATAGGTGGACTCGTATCTTCGAGGGCCTCCCCTAGCGGGTCGGCCCTCGAACTAACTCGATCCACCTATAGCTTACTTTCAAGCCTCTACAACAATGTACTATAGTTTGGAGCTGAGTAGCCTACAAACAAACTTTCAAGTCTGTCACAATTTTTTTTTAAATATTTCGTTACAAATTTTTAACCCCTTTTTAACCCCGTTAGAGGTTATATACCAGAAAACGCTGAAATGACTTTTATTATTTTTTATTAGCAACAAACACACGAAGTTTCAAGTTTCTAACTTAAAATTTTAAATCCTAACCATACAAACGCTTAACCCCCTTTTTACCCCCTTGGGGCTTAAATTTTTCAAAATCGATCCTTATTACTTGTACAAATTAAAAATGTAACCTTATCTGCAAATTTCAACTTTCCAGCTTCAGTAGTTTCGGCTCTGCGTGGATCATTCAGTCAGTCAGGACATAGGCATTTATATAAATATAAATTAAAATTATATTAAGAATTATATTTTATCAGTATGATTTAAAATATAGTGTAATACTAATAAATAAAATGATTTATGAATTTATTGATTTTTCTAAGGCCTTCGATTCATTGGACCACACATTTCTTTTCAAGACCCTTGAAGGTCAAAATGTAGACCAAAAATATATTAATATACTAAAATACATATACCAAACCAGCAAGGCCTTAATCAAAACTGACAAACAAGGAGAGTCCTTCGCACTACAAAAAGGTGTAAAACAAGGAGATCCAATATCGCCAATACTATTTAATGCTAGTCTTGAAGCAATATTTAGAAACCTATCTTGGGATACAAAGGGCCTCAAAATAAACGGTAAATTCCTAAACAACTTGAGATTTGCTGATGACGTTATTATTTTTGCTAAAGACCCGGAGTCACTAGAAATAATGATAGCAGAATTTATTGAAGTTTGCAAAGAGGCAGGACTTGAGATGAACCAAAAGAAATGCAAAATTATGACAAATGGACAAGAAATGCTTATTAAACTCGGACAAAAAGAGATGCAGTACGTTGAAAACTTTACTTATCTTGGACAACTGTTTTCATTCAACAACAAACAAGACAAAGAAATAGATAATAGGATAAGTAAAGCCTGGAAAAAGTACTGGGCATTAAAATACATTATGAAAAGCGACCTCTCCATAAAGATAAAACGAACAACCTTCAATACGGCTATTCTTCCTACATTGACATATGGGTGTCAAACATGGAGCCTAACAAAAGAACAAACGGAAAAGCTTAGAGTATGTCAGAGGGCGATGGAAAGGTCGATGCTAAAAATAACCAGACAAGACAGGATAAGAAATACAGCTATAAGGGAAAAAACAGGGATAGAAGATGTCATTCACGCAGCCAAAAAAATGAAATGGTCATGGGCAGGACATGTATATATAATGTCAAGTGATAGATGGGCAATAATTACAACAGAATGGCTGCCTAGATATAGAAAAAGGAAAAATCATAGACCTAAACTAAGATGGAGAGACGATCTGAAAAGTCATGACAGACACTGGTGGAGATCAGCACAAGACAGAAAAAAATGGGAAAGTTTGGGGGAGGCCTTTGCGCGTAAAGCGCCATGCGATTAATTAACTATATAATTAATTATTAATCATTCAATTTTATAAAATAAAAAAAAACCTATTATTAATCATCAAAAAACTGCTAGCAATAACTGTAAATATATTAATAATGAAAATAGTTATAAATAAGTAACTCCTAATATTTGCATGTAACTTGCTATGAAATGGAAATGATGTTATTTTTGCATGAAATAAAAGGCTATTATTATTATTATTATTATTATTCTTTATTTATTTTCCTTCTTAGGATTAGGTTTTTACAATATTTTTATAAAAGTAAAATATAAAAATACATCTAAAACATAGAAAAACAATAAAAACATTGCAAAAAACCTATCCTAGGGTACCGCCGGCAACGGAGCAAGGCCCAGGCTGCCGGTGGTCAGGGTCGCAGAGAGAGGAACCTTCGGACTATGCGCGCCGTGTCCAGGATAACCGCCTTCTGAATCTGACCCTTGATCCAACCACAACCCCGTAGCGAAAGTCTCTCTAGGTGTTGGTCGAGACTTCGCTATGAGACCGTTCGCAGAAACAACTATCGGCACAATGATCGCCGAATCAACCTCCCACATGGCGGTTACCTCGTGAGCCAAGTCTAGGTACTTGCTGGACTTGTCCTTCTCGGCCTTCACGAGGTTCTCGTCACATGGGACGGTGATGTCGACGAGCATGGCCCGGCGTTGCGGTCGATCTATTACCACGATATCAGGCTTATTGGCTACAATAGTCCTGTCCGTGATAATAGATCGATCCCAATAGAGCGTGGCACGACCATTTTCGAGAACTGGCGCAGGTGTGTACTTGTAGTACGGCACTTCGTGGTCCACAAGACCGTATAGAAGAGCAAGCTGCTGGTGTATAATCCTAGCTACGAGGTTATGTCTGTGCAAGTACTCGCCGTTAGCAAGATGAGAACAACCGGAGATGATATGCCTGAGTGACTCTCCGGGACGGCGGCATGCCCGACAAATGTCGACCGTACCGTCCTTCAGGATATACCTCCGGTAGTTATTCGTCATGATAACTTCGTCCGTAATTGCACAGGCAAAACCTTCGGTTTCTCCGAAGAGGTCCCCGAATCGTAACCAGTTCACCGACGCGAGCAGGTCTACGTCGGGTCCCGTGAGGGCCCTGTAGAACCGCCCGTGTAGCTCCTTGCTCTTCCATACCGCCTTGCGATCCTCGGTGCTTAGCACCACATGTTTGCGCCAGTTCTCGTTTGCCAAGGAGAGCGGCGTGAGGCCTTTATCTACTGCCACCACATCACGATGCATCCCACACTCGTTGTTAAGAAAATAATTCCTAAGATTGTACACCTCACGGTTGTGGAGATTTTTGGCGTTTAAAAAGCCGCGACCTCCACACTTCCGTGGGATGTACAATCTCATAACAGACGAGCGTGGGTGAAGCATACGGTGTGTGGTGAGCAATAGACGGACCCTCCGATCCAGGGCATCCAGCTCGGTCTGTGTCCACCTTAGTATGCCAAAGGAGTATGTGAGTAGGGGCATCACCCAGGCGTTGAAGGCGCGCACCTTGTTGCCGCCTGACAAAAGACTATTGAGTACTTTTGTCAGCCGTCCGAAGAAGCGTTCCTTCAACGCCTGTTTAATACCCGCATCCTCAATACCCAAGGACTGTGACATACCAAGGTATTTGTAGGTTTCTGATTCAGAGATAGATCTGAACGTCATGGTCTCAGAAAGCTGTAAATTTGCTGAATTTACTACTTTCCCCCGCTGTACATGCATAACCGCACATTTATCAACACCAAACTCCATCTTGATGGAACTACTGAAGACTTCAGTGGTATTCAGTAGCTCCAACAAGTCTCGGTTATTTGGTGCAAATAATTTGAGATCGTCCATGTACAGAAGGTGAGATATGACTTCACCCTATCTCCGAAGCCGGCAACCTAGCCCCGAATCCTTCAGCAGAGTGCTGAGCGGATTTAGAGCTAGGCAGAACCACAGGGGACTCAGACTGTCGCCCTGAAATATTCCTCGCTCGATCCTTATAAAGTCCTGCGGGCCAGAGGGGTCATCCCCACCTCCTGGTTGACGAAGAACTGTGGTCCACTGCCTCATACACGCGCCAAGGAATGATCTTAAAGCTGTATCAATTTTATACAGCTCTAAGACCCTCTCAAGCCATGAATGAGGCACCGAATCATAGGCCTTCTTGTAGTCAATCCAAGCGGTCGAGAGGGCCCCCCTGTTCCGCCGGACTCGTTGGCAAATGGTCATGTCTATGAGGAGGAGCTCTTTAGTACCACGGGACCCAACCCTACATCCATTTTGAGCTGAGGCCAAAATGTTGTTTGCGACCATGTGCGCGTTTATTTTTGCTCTCAAAATGGATGTAAGGAGCTTGTAAAGTGTAGGCAAGCACGTGATGGGTCGGTAGTTCTTCGCTTCCGTGGTACTACCGGACTTTTAACATTATTATTGTTGATCTGATATTATTATTATTATTATTATTATTAAATAAAATGAGCTTATTATTTATTCCACCCTGATTATTACTCATAAGTAAGCAACTACGCACCATACGCTTTGCCCTTCTGCGCTTCTTAGATACCTACACGGTCAATGACCTTAGGTGCACTAATCGTATCGGCCGCCGCACGTCTTATGTGTTGTAGTTTCCGCCCCGCGCCCCGCTCCAATTATGTTTATTTTTTGATTACTAATTTTACAATTCCTGAAAATGCTCAGTATATTTACTGGTGAAATTTTGATATTACATAACATATTATTAAAGCTAAAAGGAGCATCAAAATCATGAGTGTAGAATTAATGCGCGTGTTTGAAAATCATTTAAAATCATTTAAGAAATAGTAACAATACAGTCACCGCTGTAAAAAAAATTTTAAACGAAGCGTAATAATTGTCTCGACAATATAGTGAAAAATCACCATTTGTATAATTAGTGTTTGATTATTATTGAAATTTTTAATCATTTTTATTATTTCTAATGTATTCTCAACTTGACAGGTGGTGAATATTTCAAATACTGTTTTAAATATTCAGGTAGTCCCTTGGATTAAAAATCTCTAGTGTAGGATTTAATGTTTGTGGGAAATAAATATTAAAATTTTCAAAATTTTTTTTTAAAGAAAGCACAATGTATTTTTTTGGAAAAACTTAATACATCTTTTCAATAAATGTTGTTTTACCAGATCCCAAGGACAAAATAGTGTAGGATTAAATGTGATGTCGAACAATTTAAAGTTTAGTGACGGGACTACAAATCGTGCTTCAGTAATTCAGTAATATTAGTGCCTTGACTGCCTTCATATCTATCACCAAGTAAAGTGAGTTGTTTCTTATATGACAGTTTTACAGATAATAAAGGGGTGTGTCATATTTTCATAAAAATTTCGGGTTTAAGATAAAATTCCAACATACGCAATATTATCTGTTACGACTAAATTGTCATTATATCATGAATATTCATAGCGGAAACATAAGGTAATGTGGTTTGGGTATGGGTTGATCTGATAATTTTGCTGTGACAAATTACTAAGCGAGCAATATCTTGAGTTAGACAATCTTAATTAAAATGATTAATAATGACACATTTAGAATTGTGTTATCAATGGCGTAAAGGAGAAAATGTGTTGAAGAGAAATAGATGGATATGTAAACAATCTTACTGCCAAAACCGGGTGGTGTACTCAGTTTTCGCGCCACAAATAATCTATTTCTAATTTAATTTATTACGAATATATTATAAAATTAGAAATAGTATATAAAAATTGTTACAATCATTTACGCGTAAGCACAACTTAAAACAGAGAGATTAGCAAAGCGAATTACGCGAAAAATGCAAGCCATCTAGGGACTGCCTGAGCTAAAGACTAAAACATAACTGGGATTTGATATGCAGTTTCAAACTCATACTGATATTGGTTTTTACGCAGATTATATAAATACTGATATTGATTTTTACGCAGATAATAATCGACGGCAAAAAGCGGAAACGTAGTAACCTCCACCTGACCAAAAAAAAATTATTGCATAATTTATTTGTTCAATTCAATAACAATACTTGATTGTGTCTGAACTCTGAAGAACTGAAGTATGTCTAAAATATATAAAGACAATATAAAATTTCATGCAATACAATATTTACAAAGAGTCACATAAAAAAACAAAAAACTATATACAATTTCAAATAAAATAGAGTAATTATCAATTCGAACGTTTTATATCAAGAGTTACATTGTCAATACCTATGTATATTTTACATCAATATGAATGCAAATAAATTATTTATATTATATTACCAAAACGTCCGTAAAATTAATAATTGTTCCAATCTAGCCTTATATATGTCATCTACACTTAAAGCGGTTAGGGTCAGTTATGCGTTTCAAGTCCGTAGGTAATTTATTGAAAATATCTACACATTGTATACATGAGCTGTGTTCTACTACTTCTAACGTTAGCGGCCTCCTAACCCAGTCAGTAGTGACCCTGCCTACGATGCAGCAGGTCCCGGGTTCGAATCCTGGTCAGGGCATTTGTTTGTGTGTTTATCACAGATTTTTGTTCATGAGTTATGGATGTTTTCTATGTATTTCAGTATTTATCAATATTTATATATTTTTTTTTTCTGAAGTATATGACATCTATTTTCAGTATATATATCGTCTTCTACTACCCATAACACAAGCCTTATTGAGCTTACTGTGGGCCTAGGTCGATTTGTTTAAGATTGTCCTATAATATTTATTCATTTATTATTTATTTATTTTGTTTTAATTATTTTACATGTTTTTTAAAGTGGGGCATTCCACTCATACAATAGTAAAAATAAATGCAAAAAGATGATTGAAGGCATTGAGAATTTCGTCAACTCCGTAACTGAACCCATAGCTTAATTGTTAAAGCGATCGAGCACCGGTAAGGCGTATCGATGCGAGGTTCAAATCCTGCTGGGTTGATTATTCAATGTTTTCAATGTTTATATTTGATTGAATAACATATTATTTTATTTTATTCTAGCCTAGATATAACTGTAGTTTTAATGTTTTTAGTTCTAGTTGCAAGTTGAGCACTAGTTTGCTCTGGAGTTTCATATATGTCTAGATGCTTGACCATATCCGTCAGTAGCACATGAACATAAAGACTCGGTGCAGTAAGTATGCCCAGTTTGGTGAAATACTCAAAACGCGAAGTTCTTTGTGAGACTCCGACCATATTACGTATAGCTCTTTTTTTTATAATGAATACTTTTCTAATGTTATACTTATAGGAATTGCCCCAATATTTTATACTATATCTCAACTTGGACTCTACAAGTGCAAAATACACAGATTTGAGTTGTTTCATGCTAATGATATTCCTCAGAGTATTTAAAGCGTAGAATGTCGAGCTAATTGTGTTTACTATGGACTTGACTTCCAGTTGCCATTTTAAATTAATAAGCATCGAGATGAACACCTAAAATTTTAACTCCATCAACGATTTCTTTCAGGATTCGAATGGGATGACGAAGTTCCACCACAATTGCTGAAGATTTGGCTGAACTACAGGGAAAGTTTAAACCAACTTACCGAATTCAAGCTGCCCAGATGGAATCATCATGCTAGCTCCAATGTACCTGCAGAACTTCAAGGATTCTGCGACGCTTCCAGTGAAGCATTTGCTGCTGTTGTGTACCTAAGGACAGTAGATAAGGAAGGAAATGTGCATGTATCACTGGTCACATCTAAAACGAAAGTAGCACCCATCAAACAGGTTTCAATTCCACGCTTGGAATTGTGCGGGGCTGTGCTACTGACGAAGCTACTGGTCGAAGTGGCCGACGTTCTGTGTATCAGTAAAGCGAACATTCATGCTTGGAGTGACTCCATGGTGGTGATTTCATGGCTAAATAGTCGTCCAAATAGATGGAAAACTTTCTTCGCCAACCGGGTATCTGAAATAATAACGTCAGTTGAGCCTCACCAATGGTCCCATGTCTCGTCGAAAGATAGCCCTGCAGACTGCGCTTCACGAGGTACACAGTATCTTGGCCAAGAAGAGCTTTGGATGGAAGGTCCATCCTGGCTGAAAAACAAAGAGATTAGCTACAAGAAAACAAACGTAAAAGAAACTAATCTAGAAGAACGAAGCAGCAGTATAGCATGCTTCATGAATACTCACAGTGATAATGATGTCACAACAGATACAGAAGAAACGCTTATTTCAAGGTTTTCTAAGCTAAGAAAACTGCTAGGCGTCCTAGCTTTCTGTAAACGTTTCTTGAAGTATACTAGAAAAGAGGAAGTATGTGGTTACCAAGCGAAGAAATCCAGGAGAGCTTGAAAACATGTATAAAAGTTGTTCAAGCAAACCATTTCAAAGAGGAGTTGAAAAACCTGAAAGAAAATAAAACAATTAATAAGAAAAGTCAACTTACCTCACTGAACCCTATGATTGACGAAGATCCATCCTGAGAGTAGGTGGAAGATTAGAGCACGCCGGAATTGATGATCAAATGAAACATCCGATCATAATTCCGCAGAAGTCACATTTCACAACTTTGCTCATTGACAATGCTCATGAAAAAACTCTGATGCTCAATTACCTGAGATCAAAATATTTTGTAACTAGAGCAACCAATCCGGTTAAGTTCTTCGTTCGCAAATGTGTGATATGTGCTCGCTATGCCGCCGCATCGCGACATCCACTGATGGGACAGTTGCCGTCAGAGGATCGGTCAATCGCCCTTTCTATAAGAGTGGCGTGGACTATGCGGGTCCAATAAGCCTGCGTACTTCAAAAGGAAGAGGCCACCACTCCTATAAAGGCTACATATGCCTTTTTATTTGTATGGCTACAAAAGCAATACATCTTGAAGCTGTTAGTGATCTAACAGCTCAAGGATTCATCGCGGCGTTTAAACGCTTTACAGCACGTCGTGATCATTGCGCTGATTTGTGGAGCGATAATGGAACTAATTTCGTAGGAGCTGCTCGTGAGCTTAAACAGTTATACGCCGAAGAACGATCAAGCGTAGCTGTGGAAATTGCAGATCAGCTTGCTACAAACTCCACTAATTGGCATTGGATTCCACCTCATTCTCCAAACTTTGGAGGCCTCTGGGAGGCTGGAGTTAAGTCAACGAAACATCACCTTAGACGAGTGATTGGAAATCCCACTTTGACATTTGAGGAAATGGCAACAGTTCTGGCTCAAATTGAAGCTTGCCTGAACTCGAGGCCTATGTCAAGAATCAATAATAGCAACAGTGATGACCCTATATCGTTAACTCCTGGGCATTTTCTTGTTGGAGAGCCCTTAGTACTTGTGCCGGACTCCAATAACGAAAGTGCCAACGTAGGAAGCTTGAGAAGATGGCAGCTAACACAAAAAATGGTTCAAGATTTCTGGCGCCGATGGTCGAGTGAATATCTGACGCAGTTTTACCACCGTTATAAATGGGCCCATCAAACGCCTGAGCCTGCTGTAGGTAGTGTGGTGTTAGTGATGGAAGACGATTTGCCTCCGGTAAGATGATTATATGGAATAGTCACTGATAAACACCCAGGTCTGGATGGAATCACTCGACTAGTTAGTTTGCGTTGCAAAGGAAATATTATCAAACGACCTGTTGGAAAGTTATGTTTCCTGCCTATAGAAACTTAAAGATTGTTGTTTAAATTTTGGTTTATTGTATTTCGCACCTTGGTGCGATATCACTAGCACTTCTTGAAGTGCTAGCTTTGAGTTATTGTTGTTTTAATTTCATTTGTTAGAATTCTCGACAAATTCATTGTTGTGTAATGTGTTATATCAAGTTGTTTGTTTAAATATCACATGAAAATAGAGCCGCGAAAGCTGAAGACGCCAGTTCAAATCTGGCCTCGGACACCGGAGGGTTTGGTCACTTTTTCTGAAGTATATGACATCTATTTTCATTTTATATATAGTAGTGTAACTACTTAAAAATTGCAAATCAAAAAATATTGAACATAATAATTTGATTTGCTTCAAGATTCATAGATGGCAGCACCATCTCTCTCGCTATACCAGAATCACGTAAGAGATTCGGATAGGAGGTGCAAGCACGTACTACGCATGCCCTTAGAGTATGGTCAACGGCGCCTAGCCGTTTCAAATTCAGAGATTGCATATACATGAGAAAATTTGTCAAGTTCCGCCGTGACCGGGTGGTCTAGTGGTCAGGACGTCAGCCGCGAAAGCTGAAGACGCCAGTTCAAATCTGGCCTCGGACACCGGAGGGTTTGGTCACTTTTTCTGAAGTATATGACATCTATTTTCAGTTTATATATAGTAGTGTAACTACTTAAAAATTGCAAATCAAAAAATATTGAACATAATAATTTGATTTGCTTCAAGATTCTTAAATATCACATGTTAAATTTTTTCTCCCACTATGTCATGATAAATAATTGTTGTATTTTTGTTATTCTTACCTCATGGTGGGCGGAATTAAGGACATTTGTCCAATGTCCTTGGTGGGCGTTATGTCCAACTGCCGTATGTATTTAATACTTTGTTTACATAGTAAATTTTAGTTATTACATTTCCTGCTAGATGTCGCTGTACAGTCAAGTGCAAAAATACGTATCGAAAAAATCGTCTCATAAATATGGTACTACGCACTTATTACAACGGACTAAGATACTATGGGACATATTTTTGAGTAAGATGAGTACACCCATACTTTTACACTTGACTGTACCATGTGTTAAAATATGTACATCGCGCTATTGAGATTTCCGCAAAGATTATGACTTCTGGCGGGTACTGTTTACTTTTAGCTTTATAACATCTCTATTGATTTTATTACTTACATTATTGTATGGTCATTTTGAGTGTTTGATTTTTGGGCCTTATTACAGTAAGTGTCCCCACTTAAGAGTTAAAAAAATGGGCTATTTGATAGGTAGAATAGTTTTTGGAAAAAAAATTACAATTTTTTTTTTTCTAAAACTATTCAACCTATCAAGTTCAAAAACAATTTTTCTAGAAAGTTTTTATAAAGTTCTACTTTTGAGATTTTTTTTCATATTTTTAAAACTTATGGTTCAAAAGTTAGAGGGGGGGGAGCACATTTTTTTTTTACTTCTCGAGCGATTATTTCCGAAAATATTTACATTGTCAAAATAGGATTTTACTAAACCCATATTCATTTTTAAATACCTATCCAACAATATATCACACGTTAGGGTTGAAATGAAAAAAAAAAAACACTCCCCACTTTACGTATAGGGGAGGCACCCTAATAAAACATTTTTTCCACTTTTTATTTTACCACTTTGTCGGCGTGATTGATATACATATTAGTACCAAATTTTAGCTTTCTAGTGCTAACGGTCACTGAGATTATCCGTGGACGGACGGACGGACGGACAGACATGGCGAAACTATAAGGGTTCCTAGTTGACTACGGAACCCTAAAAAAGATTGCACTTATAGCATTTAACTCAAAATAAATAATCTATGAACGGTGATTACAACATTTCAATTGTTAATGATTTAACAAACTCACGCCACTTACACCAATTTAAATACAGTGTAAGTTAGGTATAACTATAGTTTACCGCCTTTTTAAAATGCGCGGGCGTCGGTCTTAGTAAGGGAGCCCATGACACTGAACCTAGTTCGATAAGTCTCCTAGATGAGATATATATAATTAGACGCGTCTTTAATGGGGGAACCCGAAATGCTGATGCTGCAATGCAATGTATGTAACCTAAACTTAGCGCCTGAACTGCAAAAGGATGTTACGTTATTAAAATTATTATATATTTTAAACTCATTATTAGAGCCACCCGGCACCCGACCCGCCCCGTCGTTCGGCGTCCACTCGTTGTCGACAGGTGGTCCAAAGGTGGACGCCGCGTTATCACTAGTGAACCTCGCGTGGTCATCGAGTGGACCTGGCGTCGTCAACGAGTGGACGCCGCGTGGTCAACGAGTGAACCTCGCGTGATCAACGAATGTCTGAGTGACCAGCGTTGGTTGGTAGTACCAGGGTTGGTGGAGAGCGCCGCATCGCACTCGCGTGAACCGTGCGTTGCCAGCACGCGGTTCACGCGAGGCAAGCATGGCAACAGCGAGCTATCATCGAGTGGTCCACTCGCAGTTCGCGCGTGGACACCTCGCGAGCGAGGCGATCCGGTGATGCTACGGACTTGATGTAGTGAGCGCATGCCCATACAAATCCATGATGTGAAGAATACTAACCGCTCGAGGTGAGGCGGTGCGGATCGGGTGCCGGGTGGCTGTAATGAGCTTTACTTGTCGTATAGAATACTAACCGCTCGAGGTGAGGCGGTGCGCATCGGGTGCCGGGTGGCTGTAATGAGCTTTACTTGTCGTATTAAGTTCGACATTGAAGTTCTTTATAACAAAAAAAAACTATATGAAAATTCAAGTGACGTTTTTAAAATATGTGTGAATAAAAGCCAAACTACACTTAAGTTGTTTTAATTTCACTGATTCTTTTTGGCGGTTGTCGGAATAGTACATTACTGCAGAGACCAGTAAGTAAGCTTTCCTGGCTGAGTATTTAGTAGCCTACGGCTACAATACGAAGCCAGGTAAGCTGATTGTGATTACGGTCGAAGCATGTATAGTGCTTTTCTCAAACATGTAAGGAAATAAAATTACTTGTTTAGTGCTTCAGTTACTGGCTGAGTGATTTAATGTTGTATGAAAATCCTTTACGTACGTCGCGCTGAACCTGCCTTGGAATAGAGTCCCTACTGGTCTCTAATTACTAACGTAACAGGAACATTTCCGAGCATGTTTGAGAAAAATACATTTCAGTCTTATTGATAACGAATTGAATGGCGTTTGCTCTAAATATAATGGAACGTAAGAAAACAAAATCAACCGCTTACAACACTTAGGCTTTTGAAATTTTTTACTAGTCCAGCGGTTTCCATACATTTATTTACCTGTTAAAGAAAATAACAGTGCCATTATAGTAAGCGCCACTAAAAGTCATACCAGTCATTTGAATTATATTTTGAGTATGATACAAGAAAGAACTTTATACATTTATTCCAAATCTGAATTAATTACGTTAATAAACAAAATAGTTATGAGTTCTTTTTCGAAAAACCGATTTTTTTAATCTCTGGGGTAAAGTTTGCATTTTGGCGGTTACTACGTTTCCGCTTTTTGGCATCGAATTATTAAAAAAAAAAAGTTTAGATTAACCTCTATCATTAAGATTATAGATAGCAAATCAATTCCGGTCGTAATCACTACATAGTATAAAACAAGGTCGCTTTCCGCTGTATGCCGCCCTATGTATGCTTAGATCTTTAAAACTTCGCATTTAGATGCAGTTTAATAGATAGAATGATTCAAGAGAAAGGTTTATATGTATAATACACACATAATATACTCGTAGGAGAGAAACACTGATAATTTTAGAGGTTTCTAATGTGATGTCGTAAATAAACGCTTACATTGCAAACGCTGGCTCAACCCTACGAGATAGATCAAAATAATGTACTACAGTATTATACACCTTAAAAAGGTTTTTAGGTAACCGTTTATAATTATTTGGTAATAATTAATTAATTAATTAGGTCTAAGATTGACCAACTAAATATCCCAGAAATGAATTTAGCAAATTATTTATATACACCAATAACGGTTTTTAATGTAAATGAATTTTTGCTTAGTATTAGTTAGAATGACAACAAAATATACAAAAATATTTATTTCAATATATAACCTTAAGCTTACACAAATTGATAAATCACATATAATATCAGTCAACAAAGAATACCGTGATTCAAGCACATTCACTCTCTTGTCAGTCTATAAAATTAACTTAATTTTTGCGTGGCTTAAACCTAAGCCAGTTTCCTCCAGTCACAGCCATCTGGAAGCCATCTTTGATAGACAGAGTTATCGGGATGTTAGTCTTCTCGCACGGGGTAACCTCCATATGCAATAAAAGTTGATACGCCATCACCTTTACTTCGCACAGCGCGAATCTTGATCCTGGTTTAATGAAATAAAATATTTAATTTGAAACTTTAGTAAGTCGTTGCGACGCGCATGCCGTGTTCACATGCTCAAAATTGAAGGAAACTTGTTCAAGGCTTTTGAAAAAATATCTCAGGAATAGTGACTATCAAACCTACTAAACTTAACTTTAAAACTTTATGTTGTAAGAAATATAACTGAATTCCCCTGATCAGGACTATAAAAAAATCTCGTATGTAGGTTGATCATAAGATTCATAAGATCTAAAAAATGTAACTGTACGAGTAAGCTAACGAATCGTTTTATAATTGAGAAATGGTATTTATATTAGGATATAACTTCAATGTATAGAATAAATTATAAGCATCTTAACACCTGTTATCGGTAGCAATATAGCGCTTAGATATATTGGGGGTGGCTTATAAAGGTAAGTGCAGAATCGTATAGCAAAAATTTATCATAAGTTTTTTTTGACTCCGCAATGGACATGGCAATCTCCAAAAACAGCCTGACAACTTTTAACTAAACTCCAACTATGACAAAGAAATTTCCTGCTTTCTGACTTACCAATGCAATTCCTGGGCCCTAATCCAAAAGGCATGTACACAAACGGGTCAATTTTGTGCTTGTTTTCTTCGGAAAAGCGCTCAGGGTCGAACTTTTCAGGATTAGGGAAGTGTTTCGGGTCGCGATGGTACGCCCAAAGTGGTATTTGTATCGCTTCTCCTTTGCGGAGCTGCAGAAAAATAAATAATGTTAAAACAAGGTCAATAGTGCGTGGTATGTGGCATGTAGGTCCGAGCACAATTCTTGACCAAAGTCTTTAAAAATTAGAACATATTTATAGTCTGGCTAGGTAACGAGCGCAGTAGTAATGTGAAACTAAATTACCTATGGCAACATAAGGATCAGTCAAAAACAACAAAGAAATCAAAACATAACTTTTTCACTTTGTTTACTCAATTCAATTCCAATTATTTATTACGAATCAAGGATCCATATATTGTTAGTACATACAGCTAGATAAGAATTTTATAATTAGGGTTAGTGACAAAGAATTACAATTTAATAGTAATCATTAAATGAAAATAAAACTACGTACTCGTACTGTAGTACGTCTGCCTCGTTTCTTGGTTGTCATTTGCTATGCGTACAAAGAAGACGAACTGTTTGCCAAACTTTATGTAGGTACCGTATTAAGTATTGTTCCACATTTTGTTTGGTTGATTGGTTTTCATTGGATTTGGTAGTCAAGCATCATTTGAAACACTTACAATAACATCTTTAGTAGCTTTATCGTTGGTTTTGCCCAGGTTGTAGTCTTTGACACAGAGACGGTCCACGACTGGAGCCCCTGGCCATTTGCGAAGAACCTCTGAAAAAAGATTGTTATTATATGTAGGTACTTTACGTATTTATCTTTTTAAGAGTCCGCCTTTATCTACCTCATAATATGATAATTTCTAACATTGTGCATGAATGCAAATTACAGATACACTCAACGTGCTTATGATAATTACAAGGACATTGTTTCTCTTTAACATTACGACCAATGCCATCAATGTAATATATTAACCCTTGTAGCATGACGCTACGTTTATCGTACGACATCTGTCGACTTTCTTCAGAACTTCCGTGTCTAAGGAAGGTCTAAGGCTAGGTCGCGGTTGATATATAAAAAAGCGTACATTGTGATTCACGGCATTACGCTTAGATGGCGCTTATATCAGTCCGCATTTTGTAATACGACTGGCAGTTATAAAATTGAGATAATATTCGCCCTAATTTTGAATATGAATTTTGAGGTATTCCAGATTGTCAAAAAAAAAGTTGATTTTTGATTGAGTGTGTCAGATCGACGGAGAGATTTTTAAAGAAAAAAAACATATTCTGGTTTAGTCTGAGGGTTTTGCTATAATTTGCTTAGTGGCATCGTGTTGAAGTGCGATTTATTTCTCTAGATCTTTGCGTTCAAACATTATATAGCAAGTGCTAATACATTATTGAATTAAATACAAATTCTTTTTAAACCAAATACGTTGCCGGACAAAAAGGCCACCAGTGGGACCGCCTGAGCCGGAAGGACTCCGGAAGGCGCTTGTGGGTGCCGGACCTGCGCGACGATCTGCAACCGCCGCGTGTTCCGCGTGGTTCTTCACCGTCGTCGGAGAATTAGAGCCCGCATCCAGCGGGCTCTCCAAGTGAGAAAGAGAGTTCAGCGAGCTGTTGGGTCCGCCTAAACCAAAGGGGGCGCCTGCTCACGAACTCTATTCAAATTCAGCTACAGTTTTGACCATTTCCTGTCTTTCGAGAATATCATTTTATTTACATTTTTTTTAAAAACGTTATAAATCCGATTCCTTTTTTTTGTATCCAGTGTTTTTGTGCCATAATAGCTTTTTTTTGTTGTTTTGCTAAAATATTTCCAAAATTCTAATTGCCTCATTTGACGGGCGTACAAAGACCTGGCTCTTTAATTTAGGCTACGCTCAGCCAGCGAATCATCTGTCACCATCCATATCACCCGCCTCATTAATCCATTATTTTTCTGTAGCCAAATTACCAGCCGAGTCTTTATTTGTACTTACTAGTTTTGCTAGTACTCCCTCCTTTTTATTTTCCTTTTGTGCGGAAAGTAGACGTTTACGATACTAAGGTAACTATTGAATGTGAAATATCCTTATATAGATACCGTTATCGTCATTTTTATGTGAAGTGCTAATATTAAATATTCTGATTATTGTAATTTAATTACATTCTAACCACTAAGGAAGTTATTGAATGTGAAATATCTTTATATAGATACCGTTATTGTCATTTTTACGTGAAGTGCTAATTTTAAATAATCTGATTATTGTTGCTAATTTTAAATAATTTACTTTATCTTCAAAATTAAACGTGTTAATGCAATTATAGAAGTGTTTTACTGCAAATTGGCGCCCGATAAGGTAAAGAACTCTGGATTTACTTTTAATAATTGTAATTAAATTATTATTTTTTGGATTTGTGAGACGGTGACCGTAGACCGGTCGCGGTTCTATTAACCTTAATTTTGGTTTGTTTCAGCCTGCTGCCTCCTTACGTCCCATCATTAACCCGAATTCCGTCATATTGAAATATTGCTTTTATTTATGTTAAAAAAAAACGAATTAATCTGTTGACCTTTACTTATGCCTTTTTCTCAATTACCCGTAACATATCCCGAATACCTTATTTCATAGTTTGAGTCCTGTAGTTAGAGCCCGTAGACGTTAGGGAATTCGCAGGTAAGTCAGACATAGAATGTATGATTTGCGTTTTGTTTTTTTTTTTTCAGAAACTGAACTTGTTTTTTTTTTTTAATTCGAACTCTAACTTAGCGTTTAGACTTCGAGTGTTATTTTCTTTCTTTGACTTAAGCGCTTGGTTTAGACCACTGATATACTCGAACTTCGGATTTTAATTTTGAGGTCGATTAACTTTATTTTTTGTTTGAACTTGCAACGCAAGACAACATTCGACTTTTCGCCATGTCACACTTAAGTAATGAAGGATCAATTGCTGAGACGCCTCATGTACACTCGTCTTTAAACTCGCACGATCCGAGGATTTTAGATCCAATGGCAAACGATGAAGAACAGTTTTTTGATTCTGAACCACGACCCCAAGTGATGCATATGTCCGGACTTCCCCCGCCTTTTCCTTTCAAAGATTATTCACTTACGAAATGGAACTTGAACTTTTCCGGGGACACTTGTGTTCGCGAATTTTTCTTTCGAATCGAGGAAGAAGGTATGGCGCGTAACGTCAATCCTTCATATGTTGTCAGACGTTTCCATGAATTGTTGTCAGATAGTGCCTTGAAACATTTTAGGGCAATCAGATATCCGGGTCTTACTTACGCGGAATTAAAGTCTGAATTCGTTAAAACCTTCGACGTAGCCGATTTCGATTTCAAGCTTGAGAGCCAACTTCGCGCTTTATCACAGAAGGACAACCAGTCAGTGGTTGATTTTGTTATTCACACCACCGGTTTCCGAAGACAACCTGTTTAACATTATTAAATATGGAATGAATCCTAGATATCATCCTTGTCTTGACTTGCCCGGATTTTTCGAAACCTTTTATCCTTCAATGTGACGCTAGCCAGGTTGGCTTAGGCTCGGTCCTGGCTCAAGAGTTGGACGGCGTTGAACATCCAATTGCTTATTATTCTCGTTTATTCACTAAAGCTGAACGTGGATACGGGACAACCGAACATGAGCTTCTCGCTGTTGTTGATTCCATAAAGCATTTCCGCGGGTATCTCGATGGAATGAGGTTTAAGATCATTACTGACCATATTGCTCTTAAATGGTTGATCACCCTTGATAATCCTACCGGGCGCTTGGCTCGTTGGGCAACTTTGATTTCCCAATATAACTTTGAGATTGAACATAGAAAAGGTGTCCTTAATGTTGTTCCTGACGCCTTGTCCCGCGCTCAGGTTGGGCTTATCTTATTTGCGCGTGGCGTGGCTCCTTCTGGAGATCCTTGGTATGAACGTATTTACCAGGGAGTTTTGGACAATCCTCAAATGTTTACAGCATTTGCTCTTCGGGATGGTGTCTTAATGCGCAGGGTATCTATCGAAAACCCTTTAGCACCTAATTCGTGGCGTATAGTTCTTCCTGCTTCAAGGACTAGAGAGGCGGTTGCTGAAATTCGTAATGGATTTCCCAACGTTCATCCTGGTGTTATGAAGACGTATTTAAAAGCTCGTGATGTATATTATTGGCCGAATATGTACCGTGATATTACCAGGTTCCTTTCCGAATGTCAGGTCTGCAAGTCTTTTAAAATTGCAAATTCACAACCTCGTGGCCTTCGTTTGTTCCATCGTCCTGTTGCTGCTCCAATGGATCTTCTTTCCATTGACTTAATTGGTCCATTACCTGTTAGCCGTAGTGGTCTTCGTTATATTTTGACTTTGGTTGACGTTTTTACCAAATTCGTTTGGTTGGTTCCGTTAAAGTTGGTGAATGCGAGATCAATATCGACGGCATTAGAGTCGGAGGTTATTTTGCGGTACGGTGTTCCTACTAACATTCTCTTTGACAACGCTACAGTTTATCATAGTCGTCAATTTCTGGCTTTCCTGGCGTGCTATAATATTCCAGGTCCGTGTTAATCCCATATTATTCGCCACAAGCGAATGTTGTGGAGAGATATAACCAGGTCGTGATTACTACTTTGAGCATTTTAGTTGAAAATGACCAACGCAGTTGGTCGGGTCATTTACATCGGGTCGCTCTCTATTTGGATTCTAGTATAAATTTGGCTACTGCTTATACACCGAATTATTGATGTACGGCCGCGAGTTGTCATTGATTCGTGAACATGTTGAGAATCAGGTTGTGGACCAAGATGTGGGACTCAGCCGGATGGAACGCGCTTCGTATCTTCAGACGCTTCGTGAGGTGTACGATAAAGTTTCTGATTCGATGGCTTTGGCCTTTCATCGTAACGCCGCCAAGTTCAACACGAACCGTTCTTCGCCAAGAATCGTTGGTGACCAAATCGTTTGGCGCCGGAATTTCCAGCGTGGCTCTGCTGATCCTTTTCCAGGCGGTAAATTCGCTCCACGTTTCGTTCGGTGCCGTGTGGTTAGACGGGTGTCTCCACAGGTATATGTACTGGCTGATACCGATTCCGAGCACGTCGGTACCTATCATATTAATGATATCTTGAAATAGTTTCTTCTTTCGGCCCGTTCAGTTATCACAAAATTCTAAAATGCGCTTTAGACCGCCATTCCCTTATCGGTAATCCTTACTTGATTCGTTTCTTATCGTTTTTTTGTTTTCGTTTGAGCGTTTCCTTGCTCCTTTTTCCAGATTTGACTTTTTTTACCGTTGGTGCTTAAGCCTTCGTTTATCTTTCCCGGTCTATGATAGCCTGGTTGTATAATTTGATGACTCGATGTGAGGGATTAAGATCTGTGGCCAGGTGCAGTTTCTGGCCTATCCCGGCCGTCACGTCTTGGACCGCGTGACGCGTTGGTTGGCGTTTTGTCATCTTGTTAATCTATTAGGTTAGTCTTTAGGGGTAATGTTAATAACTGGTTGGTTTTGTTTTTTTTGGAATTCGTTTAGGGTTCTCTTGTTGTACCTTTTTTGGCCTTTGCATTAAGTTGTGTTTTTTTTGTTGCTTGGGGTTAGTTTTCTTGTGTTTTCTTGTGTTGTTGTTTGTTTGTTTCTTTGTTTGGTAGGGAGATGCTGTAGCATGACGCTACGTTTATCGTACGACATCTGTCGACTTTCTTCAGAACTTCCGTGTCTAAGGAAGGTCTAAGGCTAGGTCGCGGTTGATATATAAAAAAGCGTACATTGTGATTCACGGCATTACGCGTAGATGGCGCTTATATCAGTCCGCATTTTGTAATACGACTGGCAGTTATAAAATTGAGATAATATTCGCCCTAATTTTGAATATGAATTTTGAGGTATTCCAGATTGTCAAAAAAAAAGTTGATTTTTGATTGAGTGTGTCAGATCGACGGAGAGATTTTTAAAGAAAAAATCATATTCTGGTTTAGTCTGAGGGTTTTGCTATAATTTGCTTAGTGGCATCGTGTTGAAGTGCGATTTATTTCTCTAGATCTTTGCGTTCAAACATTATATAGCAAGTGCTAATACATTATTGAATTAAATACAAATTCTTTTTAAACCAAATACGTTGCCGGACAAAAAGGCGACCAGTGGGACCGCCTGAGCCGGAAGGACTCCGGAAGGCGCTTGTGGGTGCCGGACCTGCGAGACGATCTGCAACCGCCGCGTGTTCCGCGTGGTTCTTCACCGTCGTCGGAGAATTAGAGCCCGCATCCAGCGGGCTCTCCAAGTGAGAAAGAGGGTTCAGCGAGCTGTTGCTAGTACTCCCTCCTTTTTATTTTCCTTTTGTGCGGAAAGTAGACGTTTACGATACTAAGGTAACTATTGAATGTGAAATATCCTTATATAGATACCGTTATCGTCATTTTTATGTGAAGTGCTAATATTAAATATTCTGATCATTGTAATTTAATTACATTCTAACCACTAAGGAAGTTATTGAATGTGAAATATCTTTATATAGATACCGTTATCTTCATTTTTATGTGAAGTGCTAATTTTAAATATTCTGATTATTGTAATTTAATTACATTCTAACCACTAAGGAAGTTATTGAATGTGAAATATCTTTATATAGATACCGTTATTGTCATTTTTACGTGAAGTGCTCATTTTAAATAATCTGATTATTGTTGCTAATTTTAAATAATTTACTTTATCTTCAAAATTAAACGTGTTAATGCAATTATAGAAGTGTTTTACTGCACCCTTCACTAAGACTAGAGTAGTAGTGACCTTCAAGAAAACAATAATTCCCAAGATGAAGCTGACTACAGCCATGATCCGAATACAACTGAAAGTTTTTCAGTAACTCAGTCCTTTTGTAAATATTTTACAAAATGTAATCGAAATTCTCACCCGATATAACCATGTCCAAATGCGTCATATGCTGCACGGAATTATAGTCAAATTTCCCGTTGTTCTTCTCTTCATTCTCCCGGATCTCTTCCACCAGCTTCTCCTGACAGTCAGGATTGACGGCCAGCTCATACAGCAGGAATGACATGGTTGTAGACACGGTGTCGTAGCCGGCGAAGAGGAAGATCACCGCTTGGGCCACGAGGTCCACGTCGGACCAGACTGGAAATAAAGAAATCGTATTTGAAAATACCTTTGGGGTTGTTTGTATTTCTTACTTTGTGTCACAATCAACCTCATATTATCTGTAGTAGAGGATTTGGCATGAAGTTGTTACAACATCCTGATGCGGATCGAGAGCTTTACATACATGTCGCAGGTGGAAGAGAATTAATCTCCTTTTAAAAGTACATCATTTATCTCTAAAACGAATTTGATTTATTTTGTACTAACTAGTTACTGTGACTTTCCAAATAATCTCTAAATTATAACTTTATTAAAAGTGGGACTGGGCGGGACACGTATGCCGAATGCATCCAGATTGATGGGCCAAATTGGCGACCGACTGGACCCCACAGGAAGGCCGAGGCAGAGGTAGGCCAAAACGGAGATGACGAGACGATCTGAACTCGTTTTATGGCGATTGGCGGGAGCGTGCACGTGAGCCGTGACGGGTGGCGCAAAATAGGGGAGGCCTTTAATTTTTATAACTTTATTAAAATTGCCCAGCAGTGGGACACAAAATAAGCTAATAAATAAACATTATTCAGAAAACACCTTGTTAATATTGATTGTGTTCTTCGTTGAAAAGGACCAGTCTGTCACAATGTTTTCTAAAAAAACCACTGCACAGAAAATTTCTTTACCAGCGTGAAACGAAAAAATATAAGTTCTCTTAAAATACTATACTAGTATAATAAAATATCGTTCCATTGTCGTTGTAAAATGAGAACGGCCCTTTAATAGTTAGAATAAGCGTGTACCAGTTTTATTCTTAATTTTTCCCACGTCCGACTCTTCAACAGTAGCAAACCCGGCGTGGTCATCTTTTGTGCTCTTGGTGTCATGCGATAATTTTCCTGAAATCGAAATAATAAACGCTATTGTAAACACACAAATAATACCTTAGTCAATTAGCAAACCGTAGCACTTTAGTAGTATTATTAGGTTATACTATACGTCCAAGTTGTTTTCATCTTGACAAATTAATCATAATAATTTTGTTTACAATTGGTGTATATCGGTTTACAACAGTGTTAATGAATTTAATCTATTAAAGGACAAAGCGATGGCGCTAATGCACGATTTTCTGAAATCGTATGTGTCTCAAAAAAACGTATGGAAATAATACAACTTTAGTTTTGGAGTGGAACATATTAACAAAGAATCTTTGATATTTGATAGTTTACCTTTCTTGGCTTCCATCAGAAGCTGAATCATGTCAGGTCGATAAATGTTCTGCTCTTCGCGTTGTTTCATGGCTCCCAGCACCACGTTTGTGAAGAAATGAGTCACTTTTGCTGGAAATACTGCTAGTTGCAACGCCTGTAAGGAAAAAATGTACTTTCTCTATCTTCTTATCAAATTGGTTGTGGCTTTAAAGGGTATGAATCAGAATGCGGATGATCCAACTATTAATTTGACCATACTTACAGACATAATCCAAGGGAAAATTCTGTATCCGAAGAATCTCATCTTAGTTTCGAAAGTTAGGGTGGTAAGCGCCTTGCTCATTTTATAGAACTCGTTGTCCCCATGTTGAGAATTGACGTCGAGACCGAAGGCACAGGAGGCTATCACATCATTGGCGTAACGCGTCATCAGGTTCTTGGCTTCCAGGTCTATGTAGCCCACTGAAAAAATTAAGAAAAAATACGGTCAATAATGATGTATCTAATTATCGTACTGCAGGAATTGAAATAAACGTAATATATACATACTACAATATATACAAACTATGGAACTATGTAAAAAATATTTATGTGCTTTTTGTAGTGAGATTACCAGACAATAAAAAAATTTAAAGGAAAATTTTCCTTCAAGTCTCATGCGTCTAAAATAGATAGATACCTAAGTAAATACAAGTTAATACTCCATGTTTCAGTCGATTAGATTTCTAAGAGTCTTGTTTGATAACCTAGTATGAAATTATAGTGTTCTCTTGAAGTACCTAAGTACTTATGTGCAAATGTAATCATCACTGTTTGTGCAATTAATGCATCAAGTGTAAATGCGCCTACTCTTAGTACACTATCCATTTATTTATACCTTTAGACTCTTCAATCTTAGTTTTTAGAGCTTTCATCATCTGGTCCCCAACTTGCACCATGAAAGGCACCATTAGCCGGATCTTGGAGCTGGTGAACGCGGGGCTGAGAGCGGAGCGCATGTCCTTCCATTCGTCACCTGCAAACAACGACTTTTGTACCAAATACAAACTGAGTGGACGCTAGCGCATCGCACTCAGCGTTTGAGTTCAAGTAATGCAAAAGTATGCTCAGTAACACTGGTCGCAACATTGCACGGGCCGCTAAACAAGCCGCTAAATGCTCGCCATTGAGACTATATGCGCAGTAGGAGCATTGTAGGCAGGACGTTTAACCGACACTCATTTTAGCTATGACACACTGACTTGTCCGCCGCATCATAGGCTATTCAAAGGTTCTCCTTTTACAAAAGTAGTGAAGCGATGTTTTACAAATTAATCATTGTGATTCGATACCGATAGGTAAACATAACAATCAACACTTCCAAGAACAACATGATAAATGAGATTAAAGTTATCAGTCATATTGTTATAATAGTAGTTTATGTAACTGTTACGTAATAAGGGTCCTTAAAACATGAGTGTGGTTTTATGAAATGAGCCGCAGGCGAATTACGTACAGTTGCATACACTGCTTTATCTACACTCATATTATTTATTCTAAATGCCGTATTCGGAAACCATAGAATGGCCGCCATTGCACCGCCATGGCCAACTCCATTGTGTCGGCGGTCGCGCGGGCGCGTGTCGGGCTGTCGGCGGATGCGCGGGAGGGTGCAGGTGTACATTATGTTATCAAAACTCATAACACATCAATAGTTGAGCATGTAACGTTAAAATTACGTTACTGCTACAGATAAAAAGCTTATCATATTAAAATCGGTCGTGGTAATGCTAGCCATTGCCTACCGTTTTCGAACACGTTTTAGAGAACTTACAATATGAGTGTAGATAAAATATTTTAAGATTAGCAAAGTCATCGTGCCAAGATGATGCAGACATGGAATAGCAAAACAGCGTGATTTGCGGAATTAATAATGTTTTCGGCTTTACAGTAACATTGTCATTGTGAGTTGAAAATTGATAAACCTGTTATCGGTTAATTTTTTCGAGTGTTTATTCCTTTTGTTATCACCAATACGTACGAAAACTGATTGGAGAATTGTTTTATACGTATAATGTCACTTAGCACTAGCAGTTTACATATTCTCATATGATGTAAATAAACCGCGTATTAAGGATTAATCTTCTTGAGATAAAAATGATGATAGACATTTTCTTATAGAGTCAGTTTAAAAAAAATATCCAAAAAAGAGCAAAAATATTTACCTACACGAATATTGGTTACCGAACTTACGCAATGATAATAATCAATAGATAGTCTACCAAAAGATGTTTTACCACCGAGTTATCGCGTTAGCGTCAAAACATTAACGTAACGTAAGTTGTCTAAAAAGATATGCATGACTTAAGCAATGTGTATATATAGTTTGTGAATTGCTCATGTGAAATCAATAAAATAAATAATCGCTTGATAATATTGAGAATAAAGTAAACAACGTAAAGCGAGGTAAACTAAGTAGGTAGGTAGATTCACAAAATAAAATTCTCGACACACAGAGCTGTATGTACCCGGACCGAGCACTTAAAGAAAAACGTGTGAGTAGTCAATTCAGAGGATTGCATCGCAATTTAATTAATGACGTCATGACAATAAGCTAACAAAGACACAGATTTGATGTGATTTTTTCCGTAGATATAGGACACAAGTCTGAAACCGTGATCCAATCGTGCGTCTGTCTGTCCTAATGAATCAGCATTAAGTCCGAATGGTAAAGTAGAATTTAAGAATTTGAAACTGCACAATTATTCTGAGGAAAATCTCCTTAGATACAATTACATACGTGATAGTAATTAATGTAGGCAGGTACGTACGTATAGTAGGGGTTTCTCTCAGTACAAACGTGAAAAAAATTTTGCGCATCGAGAAAAAGTTGTGAATTTTTGACCCACAATGAATATTTTTTTTAGTATTGGAGGTCCGTAAAATTTTCGGACCTTCACGTCAAAAGCAGGGGTCCCGTGCAATATTTTATTACTCTCTGGTTAAGGCTGCTAGGGGTTGTGTGGTATCATTTCCGTATAAAACAGACATGCAGAATTTATTTTTGATATTAAAAAAAATAAAACTCCATGTTTAAAAAAAAGTTCTGCAAAGAGGAAAAACACGCAAAATAATATTATTTTTTATAACGTTGTATAAGTAATAAATATCATTTATTTTTAAATACAAAAAATACCGCAAGGAATAATATTTAATGCAGTTTTTAAATATATACAATTTAAGACCTTTACTATACAAAAACTAAGCGAAATAAATCATTCGCTTCGTGGTGTATATGTTTTCTTCATAGTAAGTATCGAAAATCAATGTGATAGGTGAACATCCGTTGCGTATTGACCTTAAAATGTATGTATTATTTATTATTAGTCACATTATTATTATTCCCATTATAACGATTAATGCTTAAGTTAATAAGGAAATGTGTGTTTTTTAATTCTTTTTTTTCGGTTTGTAGAAGATTTTCTGAGCAAAATTGACTAATAATAAGCAATACATACATTTTAAAGTCAATACGCTACGCATGTTCACATTTCTCATTAATGTTCGATACTTATTATGGAGAAATATATACACCACGACGTGAATGATTTTTATCGCGTATTTTTTGTACAGTGAAAGCTTTAAAATTGTATATATTAAAACTGCGTTAAATATGCTTCCTTATGGTATTTTTTGTATTTAAAAATAAATGATAATTATCAGATATACAACGTTCTAAAAAATATTTTTTTTTTGTTTACCCTCTTCGCGTAACTTTTTTTTTAAAACTGGATTTTTACTTTTTAAATATCAAAAACGAATTCTGCATGTCTGTTTTATACGGAGATGATACCATACAACCCCTAGCAGCCTTAACCAGAGGGTAATAAAATATTGCACGAGACCCCTGATTTTGATGTGAGGGACCAAAAATTTTACGGACCTCCAATACTAAAAAATATTCATCGTGGGGCACTCTATCCACGGTAAAAAATTCGCAACATTTCCCCAGGCGCACAATTTTTTCAATTTAAAGCTAAGGAATAAGTGTTCTATCTACCCTTCGTACCCTTTCAGCCCATTGCCGCATCTCAGTCGACCTATTCCAATCCCCTCATATAGGGCTACTTAGCTTCGATTATTTGTAATAATAGTTAAAACTATACCTCTCAAGGAGACAAGATTTCTTCCAAACATAGGTTCAGCATTAGGATCGACAATGATCCTTCGATCGACGAAGTGCTCGAAATCCTTGACGGTGATCCTTTTCAGAAGCTCAGGGTCTTTCACTAAGATGTAGGGCGTTAAGAACTCGTAGCGACCCACCAGTCTGGAAATATATTATTTTCATCACATTTTATCATAAAACATGGCATCCTGCACCGGCAAAGTGGGAGTTATGGGTGAATTTCACAAGGGTTTCAACCGCCGGTTCATTTGCGTTACAAAATTATGTCATAAAAGTTGCTCGTAATTCACATACGTATTAATATGATAGACACAACATAGAACAACTTTGTGTTTTATATAAATTATTAGCTCCTTTTTGTCATAAATTCGTAACACAATTGAACCGGTGTGGTCAAAACGCTTTTGAAATGTACCCATTGACTGAGCGATAGCAAAGGTCTCCGTTTCGTTTACCGGGCGATAGCAAAGGGCTCCGTTTCATTTACCGGGCGATAGCAAAGGTCTCCGTTTCATTTATCGAGCGATAGCGAAGGTCTCTGTTTCAGCTTGGGCAATAATGCATTCGTATTATGTCCGTCCTGCGTCTGTCCGGTTGTTCTCTAATCTCTACACGTCGTATTTCTTACCCGATTCCCGTGAAATTTTGTGAGCAGGTTTTATAGTTACGTAGATGTTAGGAGACCATGCTTTTTACCATTATTAGAGACAGACAAAAGACGATATTGGAAAGGCAAATTCACCTCTCGCCAGGAAAACTCTGATATGCTCGCATGACTGCATCAGTCATATGCTCCTTCAAGAACGTCACTCCAACCATATCTCCCAACAATGGCACAAAGGGACCATGTTTGATTCCATGGCGGGATAGTGTGGTGTATCTGTGATATAACCACGCGGCGAGAGCGCAGACTGCACCGAGGAGGAGGTAGATGAATAACATGACTGGAAAAGAAAGTGGGGATATTAGAAAAAAAATATGGTATGAGTTAAGGTTGGGCGTCTTTTATACGGACACTTTAAAATAAATGGACTGTAATTAAATTTCTTGTTATAGCCATAAGGCTATAACAGGAAAATTTGAGAAGGTTACTTAGGTATAGAAGTATTTAGTAACGGCCTCCTAGCCTAGTGACGCTGCCTATGAAGCAGGAGATCCCGGGTTCGAATCTTGGTCAGGGCATTTATTTGTGTGTTCGTCACAGATATATGTTCCTGAGTTATGGATGTTTTCTATGTATTTAAGTATTTATCTATTATATATATCGTCGCCAAGTACCCACAACACAAGCCTTATTGAGCTTACTGTGGGACTAGGTTGATTTGTCTAAGATTGTCCCATAATATTTATTTATTTATTTATATTTATTTAGGTGCAAATCTTCTTTTAATCTGTACAATAAAAGCATTATTAGCGCTGTATGCGCTCTTCTTCAACACAACCCATAATAAATATTAGAGATGCGCAAAGTGTGTCACTGAAAAGAAAAGATTGATTGATTCATATCTTTGAATCACCAAGATATATATCACTCTTTTCGCTCATTTCGCTCAGATAATCCATATATATCTTAACGTTTCTTTCGATCCCTCATTCGCGAATTGATCCGTCAATTTACGAAAAAACTGTTTTTTTTTTTTAATTCGCTTAAAATGACTTAAAAACTTCGAGTTTAATCAGATAATTATTATTATTTAATTACAAGAAAAGCATGACACATACAAGGTGTAACAAAAATGCTAGTAATCCTTTTAAGGGCATAATTAGTATCGTACTCAAACAAAAAAAAATCTCGCGTGCAAAAAAAATTTCGCGTGCAAAAAAAATTTCGCGTGCCAAAAAATTTTTCTCCGACTTTTTCTTACTCACCGATACGGTACCAATTATGCCCTTAAACGGATCACCAGTATTTTTGGTACGTCCTGTAGAAATTTAAATAAATATAGAATTGAACACATGATTTTTCGTACTGCGCAAATCGTGAGTTGAGACATAGAAGTAAACAGATTTTTTTTTATCGAATTTATATATGACAGTATTTCTTTAGAAATAGTTTTGTTCTTATAGAAACAGCTGTAAAACTAAACACAGCAACAGTGGTGAAACGAAGCCCTACAATATATCAGCCACGCTAATACAAAATAACGAAAAGAGCGACTAACACACTGAAGTGGCGCCTATCACTACACTGCACGCGACGAAGTGAGACAAATATATGAATTCGGTTAATAAGTGCGAACAATACAACCAGCTCATCGGTACATCGGCATCGCCCCAGCCAAGCCGACTCACTCGTATCTCGCTCGGCTGTCAGTTCAGTTCGTAGTGTACTCGAGATCGGGAAGAGTTACTGATTTAGTGAGTTGTTTGATTCTCAAGTGAGCGAGTGAGTGACTGAGTTGAATGAAAAAATATATATCTTTTGATTACTCACTCGCGAGCGACATATCTCTAATAAATATTTAAATATAATACAATAAAGACAAAGACACTTATAGCCTCATAAGGCCCAATCCTATGTCTAGGACTAGTGAAATAATGACCCAGTGTTTCAAAAATAGGACATTTTATTTTGAATTTTTAAGCTCCCGGTATTCCGGGAGCTTAAAAATTCTTAAAAATCTTATTAGATCTAAATTTGATCAAAAAAGTTGACCTATAAATAGGCCATTGGGCCACGAAGATAGCGAAAATTACATTCATTTAAAGCAATGTAAAATTTTGCTTCTAACCCGCATAGATACAACCCAACATAGCCTGTAATTGAACAACAGAAATGACCATGACAATGACAATCAAGCGGCCATCTTTGTGCCATCTTAACAGACCGGTAGGCAACTGGCTGACCTCCAACTCGGTCAAACAATGACTTATCAATTGGTAAACAAACTTTGTATGATCATAACAAACTCGCGTCCTAATAACTTGATTTTTAAAAGATTGTTATTGCGCTCGTAAAACTGAGTTAAAGTCAAAAAGAAGGAAAAAATAAAAAACCTGAATTAAACGAGACTTGACTATTAAATTTTTTTAATAAATTTGCCTCAGGTATTGATTTATCCCTCCTAAAATGTATAACAATTAGATCTTTAAATTTTTCGTTGACATTTAGTTTAATTTTATCTGGTTAACCTATTAAACAAGCACTACTATACACATATTAATTATACCTACACAAAACGTAACCTAGAGCAGTATTTTTTTATCAAAATGTGTTGAATCATGATAGAACAAGAGAGATTTTACTTTTAAGAGCATAAAGAAACCCACAAATTAAAACACCCTAAGATGGGCCATCGTTTACAGTTAGTGCATAGGACATAGCCAATAAACTGATTCAAAGTCACATTGTAAAATAATTTTACACAAAAAAGAACCAACTTCACTTAGCATCCACCTTTCCAACAGCAAATGCTCAAGCTGCTGTAAAAACACTCAAATCACTATAGGCGTGCCTATAATAGTTGAAGAGTTCCCTCGATTTTTCCAGGATCCCATCATCATATCCTGACCTGGTTACAATGGAACCAACTGTGAAGTATGCTCTTTATGAAAATAATAATAATTTTCCAAATCGGTCCAGCCGTCTTCGAATAATCGGTGAACATACATAAAAAAATAAAAATCTTGAAGTCGGTTGATAATAGTTACATTTTACGATTGACACACAAAACTTTTTCTGTTTTTTATTATTTATTTAAAAAAATAATTATATCAGGTCACCTGACTCAGGCGTATTGTAATATTTACATAACATCTCAGATAATGACGTATAGAAGATTTTTTTTTAATGCTATTTCCTGCGACTAATTTTTTTCGTAATAAAGCCTCAGTTTTTAACGTATATCAGTTGCAACAACTAACTACAAATTTTATGAAATAACTACGCCACCGGCACCAATAACGTTGGCAACCCTTGTGATAAGAACAAAAACAATTCAGACTAATACAAACATACCTGATTTTCCTTATGACACAGTGAAGTTGTCGTACACTTGTGTCTGTAAACACGTTTAAATGTACGCTCAGTTGGATGCAAACTGGCTTTGAAGTCCCTGTTGTACTGTTATATCATCCCGACAGGTTTTCGCTTCTGCGTGCGACGGCAAAGTCTGCAAAATAATACAGTATTTTATAAACTCAGATACAGATATAAAGTCTAGTTTTTGTTATAGTTATGTTAGTATTAGTAATACGATTAATTTATTTTTGACATTTAAATTCACGTGTAAAACTATTTGCACGCCTATATTAGCGGAATACATGATACAATGCATATATGTAACACCATAATAACTGTATTCTAGCAAATAAATAGATAATAAAATTATCTATCAGTCAACGAGTTATTACTAATAGCGGAGCAGAGATAATACTATGAGGCAATATCTATCAGTCCAAAAATATGGAAAATCAACAAAAATAATTAGTAATGTCATACAATTCATAAAGTTACATTTAAATATTACAAAATTCGGAAAAGGTGTACATAACTTGAAGCAGCACTTGGCTCGTATTTCTGCAAGACAACTTAGTCAGACATGTCATTACGAGGGTTGCTACTTATATATCCGGAAACAAAAAAACAAACAAACGTACACGGCTGAAAATGGTTTTATTGTTTTTCAAAGTATTCCCCTTGATGATCTATGCACTTTTGCATTCGCGTGAACCAATTTTTAAAGCACTTCTGCCACTCCGCCTGAGGTACCTCCATAACGTGTTGTTTGAATGCGTCGACAGCATCTTCAGCGGTCGAAAATCGTTGACCGCGTAATTTATTCTTTATATTTGGAAATAAATAAAAATCGTTGGGTGCCAAGTCAGGGCTGTACGGCGGATGACCCGTTAATTCCACATTTTGACCCTCCAAAAATAGAGTTGTTTCGCGTGACGTATGACAGCTGGCATTGTCATGATGAAGAATGATTCTTCGTCGCTGGTTAGTTTTACGAATTTGTTCAAATACTTCCGGTAAGCAAATGGTCGTGTACCACTCTGAATTAACCGTTCTACGGTTTTCTAGTGGCACTGTAGCTACATGGCCATTAATACCGAAGAAGCAGGCCACCATTTGTTTCAATGTACTTTTTGCACGAGTAACTTTCGTAGGGTTCGGCTCATTTTGAAACACCCATACCGTTGATTGTTGCTTCGTTTCGGGATCGTATGCATAGATCCAGGATTCGTCACCTGTATAGATGTTATAAACGGCTTTTGAGTCACCACGGTTATATTTTTTTAACATTTTATTGCACCATTCGACGCGAGCATCTTTTTGCTCTTTTGTTAAGTTGTGGGGTATCCAACGCGAACAAATTTTTTTTACAGCCAAATAATTATGTAGTATGCTATTAATGCTGGTCATAGAAATACCCAGAGTCGCCTCTATCTCGCAGTACGTAACATGTCGGTCGTCCATTATAAGTTTTCGCACAGCCTCGATATTTTGTTGTACAACGACCGATTTCGGGCGACCTGCCTTAACTTCGTCCGTAAGCATACTACGTCCACGATTGAACTCACTAAACCAGTGATACACAGTAGTTTTAGATGGGGCTTCATCACCAAAAGTTGAAGTTAGTTGATCTATGCACTGTTGTTGCGTTAAACCACGCCGAAAATCATAATAAATCATAGCACGAATATTTTCACGAGTGAGTTCCATTCTTGCTGCGAGATGACATTTAAAACCCGTCAAAAACAAAACACGAGCGTTAATAAGAAAGAAAAAATATACCAGCCAGTACTTAAAAAAGTTCAAATTTTACCATGGAGGTCAAATATGCTATTTAAGAAGATTGTAATCCCGGTTTCCCGATATATAAATAGCAGCCTATGTATTAATTTCACATACCTGACTCATACTACATCAGACTGTTTTCCAAGTCGATGAACGGAACCTCCGCTTGTTGCAATAGAAGAGCAATATTATCAACGTCAATGAAATAATGGGTTTATTTTATTGCCTGAAAATAAATAATCATTCATTCATTGATTCATAATTGCAGTAGAGAGTAGATTAGTAACAAAATAAAAACCGTCAAATACAAGTAGAGCTTATGCAAATATTTTATGAAGTTTTTTTTACGATAATGCATAGTCAGTTTTTATTTTGATGTTATGCAATATTATCAACATATTTTACGCCTAAACACTGGCTCACTTTATGTAATTTGTTTATAAAAAAAACACATTTAACTAGATAAAACAAATTAATACAAATAAGTGTACTAAAGTGTTAAAAAAGTAAGACGCGATACGGCTGCGATGTTTAAAAAAAATCATCTCTGATGGCATTCAATTTCACTCGTATTGCAAAACAACAAGAAAGTATCGGTAGTTGACGAAAAATTCTATTAATTATTTATTGTAGAGTGACCATGCAAGTAAAAATAATTTAAAATAAAATTAAAATGAATGAGCGTTAATTTCACTTATTCTCGTACGAACAAGATCTTTTGGAGTAAAAATAAACATTTATTACGTTAAAAATTAGGTTACATCATGTCACAATCTTAATACTAAAGTTCTTTTACAAATATTACACCAATACTACAGTCATTTTACGGGCGGCTAGTATGGGGAATTGGAAATAATTAATAATAGCTAATATAGTGTAACGGATATATCATGATACAAGTATTATTTACGCAATGAAATCCTACAAAATATCGGTATTCGCTAACCGCCACAAATATGTACACACATATTACAAGCGTTTTACTTGTAGGATTTTAATGAATATATCGTTTCTAAGTCATTTAAAATGTGTAAAAACAAACTACCAATTATTACTATTTGTTTCTAACGAATTAGGATATATATCGCGCGCGCCGTACATTTTGTTATTTATGTGGTTTTACATGGACACGGTTTCTTGTTTTTCGCTTTACACGGAAAGAAGACTTAAATATCGTCATATTTACAAATAAAAATAATTGATATTATTGTAAATAAAAATATACAAATTTTTTATATATATTTTTTTACCCTTTTAACTACTTTCGGGTGAAATGTTGGTAGGATTTTTGCATATATTATCTGTAAATATTCCATAAGAATGAATAATAAAAAAATCGGGCTATTATAAATTAATGTTTGACGCAACCGTATCTTTACTGTACTACAAGTAATTAGTCATAGCCGCTCCTTGTCACTTCTGGTCCAAAGGTGCAAAGGTGGTTTTGCAGTTTTGATTTGATTTTGTACTATATTTATTTAACACTAGATGCAATTACCTTACCTAATCATATATGTAAACTGAAGGATGATTTTTAATGTGGATGATTCGCAAGCGTCAGTTTACGAAATTCATAAACAATGCTTTTATGTAACATATACGAGTAAGAGTATATGGCAGTTTTGTTACAGCATAAAATCTTTAAAAAAAGAAACCAGACTTCAAAAAGGAGAAAATAAAACGTTTCCCTCTTTGGCTCCGAAGGCGGCGAAGTTAAAGTGGGACTGGGCTGGTCATGTCTTCCAGATACCAAATGAGTTGTGGGTTGTGGGGCAAAATTACGACACAGTGGGAGCCCGAAAACTCTAATCGAGCACGTGGCAGACCACGCCGGGGATGGCGGGATCAACTAGACACCTTTTTGATGGAGTGGTCAGAGATACGGCACATGTGATAGTAACTATACTGTGACTGTATATTAGTCCCATACTACATTAGTATGCTACTGCATTAGTATACTACATTAGTATGGGCAGGGGGGTTTCACTACGCAGTTTAGGTACATTTGGCCGGCGCGCCTCCCGGGGAGTCTTATAGCAGTGGGCTGCCGCTCGGCTCGCACGATAGTCGTGTTAGTGGCGTTTGCGCAAAATTTAAAATACACAATGGCTTCGAAACCTATTTCGATCTAATCCGTATAAAATATGTATTTACGGATGTCTGAATAAACGGAAGAACAAGGAAGCAGAAATAACATTTTTAAATTCCGGACGATATTGAAAGGTCCCTAAGTCCTTACTTAGTAATAGTTAAAATAAACATCCTTAATTTATTGAATATCGGTTGCCCAGAAATAATATTAGGAACTGACCGACATATTTTCAAAGGAATACGGCTGTGGCATACCTAAGTACTTCCGTGAGAATCAGACATAATCTCTATAAAAAAATCTATCTCCGGATAAAAATTTCGTGTTTACATAGGTAATCAACGTTTGTTATTCGTACATATTTATCTAACAATAATAAATCAGTAGGTATAGGTACAAAAACTTGTCAAGTGCCAACCCCGTGCCGACGCTCACAGCTCGGTCATAAAACTGCGGCGCGCAAAGAAGATTCACGGTTCGTGCGCGGTTATAAGTTTCAATTTTGCTTGCAGGCGGCGAGTATAGGTATAATTTTATACCTAAATCTGACTTTTGTTAAGGAGTGAATTTTCTGTACGGTAGTACTATTAGTTATTCTGTGGTATGGGAGCGCCTATGTGTGGTGACCTCGAGTTGTTCTTTTTTAGGGTTCCGTACCTCGAATGGAAAAAACGGAACCCTTATAGGATCACCTTGTTGTCCGTCTGTCTGTCTGTCTTTTTGTTTGTCAAGACCATTCAACATCACACCTCAAGAACGCGTGGAGGTATCAAGCTGAAATTTATATCAAATAGTTATTGTAGTAGTGTGGTGTGAGTAGTTGATTGCGTGTTAAAAATAAGTCTATTGACTCTTGGAGCTGTAAAAAAATCAAACTTAAAAGCCTACGCAATCAAAAGATACAGTCGTTTATGCTGCAAATCTTAGAGTTTTTCGTCACTCGCAAAACCTACGGGGTACTTCCCGTGAACTCAGAAACTTGAAATTTGGCACGAAGCAACGTCATATAGCATAGACAATAGAAAAATTACAAAAAGTAGACATTTTTGTAACATCATACTTAAAATTTTTTTTTTTTTAATTTACAAACTTACTAACTTTTTCCTCGTAAACGCGTGAAGGTATTAAATTGAAATTCATGTCAAATACTCAGGGCTATAGGACCTTTCAGATGTAGCAAAACCAAACTTTTATGCCAACGCAATAAAAAAAAAATAGCAATTTAAGTCGCATATTTTGAAACTGAATACTCACAAGAAACTCAAAACCTAAAGGGTACTTCCCGTAAACTCAGAAACTTAAAACTTGGCACGAAGAAACTTCATATAGCACAGACAAAGGAAAAATTACGAAAAGTAGACATTTTTAGTAAAATCATACAAATTTTTTTTTTTAATTTTAAACTTACTACCTTTTTCGTCGTAAACGCGTAGAGGTATTAAATTGAAATTAGTAATACTACAACTTTTGCTTGTTATAGGTTTGTACGGAACCCTCGGTGCGCGAGTCCGACTCGCACTTGGCCGGTTTTTGTTTTCTTTATTTACACAAAAAGAGATAAATTTAATCAATTTCACCTATCTGCCAAACTGCACAGCAGTTTGTTGACAGAAAACTTATTTTACCCTCCACCATTGTACTATTAATTTAGGTACGTACATGTGGCTGTGGGAGTGTCTGCTTACTCCATTTACAATAACAGGTAGGTATTTGCAAACAGACAACATCTTGTAGTTGAACAGTGTTTTCAAGTTATCGCGGTACTGTTGTGGTCGGGCAGGAGTGGGTAACTTTAGATAACGATACATAAAACTTATCTATACTGACGCGGCGTTGCAGCTGTTCTGGGAGCATCCTATGTTGACCGTTTTTAACAGAACCATGAATAACTTGCGTGACAGTTAGATGACTCAGATGACCGTTAATCTCACTAGATTAGATAACTAAATAATACGTTTAGATACGTTATCCAAACGTTTGTATATATTATCAACGTAACCACCAAAAACTATCAGTTCTGTTTGGTCTTTAACTCGAGCGGACGCTAGAAGGCTGACATTTTTTGCACAACGCGTTTCGCTTTTCCCGCCTTTTAAGTTTTGCTTACGTGTAAATAAATACACTACAAACAAAAATCTTATATTTAGTGGTGTGAGAACTGATTCAGTAAAGTAGTAGGTAAATTTGTATATGTCACCGTAAAATTGTAAATAATATATCGTTAGTTTATAATCTAACTAGCGACAATGTGAACCAAAACTACCGAAAGATTGTGAACCGTAACGTACTGCTTACAATTTAACGTATTATTTTTCGTTAGATTATAGACTATCGATGAGGAACCATCAAATTGTGAACAAGCATTCAAAGAAACGCAACTTGCGCGCTGATTGGTTGAAATTCATGGGCCCTTCGCCGCCATATTGGGCTATGAATTCGTTGGTCATCGTATGTAAACAAACAGTGTTTTGGTGATTATAAATTGATTGCGTGTTAAAAATAAGTCAAAACTTGCGAATTCAAGCGAAGCATTTTCTCTTTGATGAATTTGTTTAATTCCTGTTCTCCAATTATCCATCATATTTATTGTATTAATATGTATTAGTTTATCTTGTTGTATATTATATAAGTAGTAGTATGTAACCATGTATATTTAAGCTTTTATTTATTGTAAATATATGTTTAATAAGTTTTGCTTTAGAATAACTATTTATACTCTATCAATTAAATTTTCTTCCTGCACCAACTTACAAGTCTCTGTTTGGCCCAATGGTTGCCTGGTAGAGAATGCCATTTGGCATTAAGTCCGCCATTTGTACATTATCACTTGTTGTGCCATAAAGTTTAAATAAATAAATAAAAGGCATTGGTGATTATTGGTCGGTGGAATTTGTAACAAAATGTTCTTATTTTGCTTGCACAGATACGATTATTTCAAATTTAAAATTCGAATAGACCTCCAGGGGCCCAATTCGACAACCCAAAACTGACATTAGTAGTGAGTCCAACTGAAGAACAAATCAAATTATTTTTAAGTAGACACACTACTATATAAATTATGAACAACAACTATATACACATACACAACAACTATAACAACAATTATATACAAATTATTAATTATAAACTTATATAGATGTCATATACAAACGAAAAAGAGACCTAGGCCTCCGGTGCCCAGGGCTGGGAACGAACCAGCGTCTTCTGCATTCGCGGCAGACGCCTAAGCCAAGGCCAAGTGGTAAAGGTGTCTGCCGAGAATGCAGAAGATGCTGGTTCGTTCCCAGCCCTGGGCACCGGAGGCCTAGGTCACTTTTTCCTTTGTATGTGACATCTATATAAGTTTATTAGTGAGTCCACTTTGAATCACTCAGTATTTGTTAAACAAGTAGTGTAATGATACTAATGATCTCGCATGGATATATTGGGATACGTGGATACGTATCACAGCTATGTCGAATACTAGTCCTTGATACGTTTTGGGAAGGATTATATTTTGCATAAATGACACAGCTAAGGTACCAAGTGCACAATTTATATTTTCTCAATACAACTCGGGACTCCGATGGCCGGTTGAGAAGCATAAGACTTCTTCGGCAGATGTCGCTAGGCGTCCCCTTAAGACGCATAAAGGATATGAATAGAAGTATAAGAAATAGAAGCATAGAAGTGGAGAAATTCGCAGCCATCAGGTAAGTCTTAATAGCTCAGTTGGTCAGAGCGATGGGCATGTATCCCAGTCGTGAGTTCGAGTCTCGCCTGAGGCAGTGGATTTTTCTACTTTTCCTTTATCTCTAAACATTGTGGTATCGTTATCATACCTTCTGCTTAATACAAAATTTATATTTTCTTTAAAATGTACACCAAATATAATGGAATACTTTTATTCCCCAGACAATGATCATCTACGTACTACGTATGGCTCGCAGCAGCCTTGGCAGCGCTCTACCTGTATTTCCGTCAGAGCTACTCTTTCGTTAAGCTACGTGCAGTCAAGCATTTACCTCCGACCCCAGTGCTCGGCAACCTAGCACCCGTTCTCCTCAGACGGCAGCATATGGTGGAGTTTTTCAGGGATTTGTACACGGCATTCCCTAATGATAGGTTTGTACTCGAACTTTACTTACTTACAGGTCTTTTTACTTACCGTAGACCGAATCCGGACTCGGCCACCGGAGGACTTGGTCACTTCTTCTGAAGAATACACAACTTATTATTTATTAAGTAAGGGTATTTATGTATTAATTGAGCAATCTATTTATTAAAAACAGTGAGTATGTTCCACATATTTGTAAGTATTTAAGAGGCTGACAACACCTGGTGACCTTCAAATTGACTTTACTCAAACAGTTTTTTAGCTATTACTACTTGTTTTGAGAAAGTAAAAAAAAAAATATATGTTATATATTTGGAAGAACTTCGTTAGGTCCGATACACGATTGGACGAAATCGGCTCGATAGAAAATAATTCCAAAGTTACATCTTAAAATTAGCTTTAAACAGTTGTATATCTTTAGTTTATTGACTTACATGTCTGTAACTAAAGACGAAATTTTACCTAACTAATACTAAAAACTTGGTTGCTTTGTATTTCTCAATTTATGCGTATTTTTTTTAATCCATCATTTTGCGAAATTTGCAATGAGCTCCCATACTAATCGTAACACAGTGTTTCTCTTTCAATCGCGCTGAAAAAGATAGGGAGGGAATTTAGCTGTTGTCAGCCCATTATGTGATAATGTACTCTATTTTCTATCTTGTTTCTATATATGTACAAGGCTACATAGCCTTTTGTCATGGATATCTAAAAAGTAAATTTGTGTTTGACACTCCTCGTTCTGGTCGTGTGCTGAGTAACTCCCGTATTCGAACGTAGTTCAAACAAGACCTACTTTACGAGCGTCAACTTAGTTCCAGAATACAGTAATTCAGGCCCACTTTGTAAATTTGCCATTACCAGTCCAAATATCGCTCGATTTTGTTAAAGAATGCCTTGTTTGGACTCGGGTAACTTGTGAAATGTTAAAGCTCATTATAATTTTGAAGGCAATTTTAGCGCATTTACTGTACTATCTGATGACAATAAAAAAAGTACATGTCAACGAACTCGATTTGGCAAAAAAATTAAATAATATTACATGTGACGGATATTTTGAAGGCGGTAGAGCGTGCTGCCCTACTATAAAGCAGTGCAGTTTAAAAATGGTTGAACGGCATATGCCCTAATTCTTAGGCTACCCGAGTCTCAGCGGCACCGGTCAAATGTTCCCGTGTATATGCAATATTTGTAATTTTTGACACTAATTCGATTCCAAATCTGGGAACCGGAGGCCTTGCTTACTTTTAGACGACGTAATTGCGTGGCTCTGTTGCGTCATCTGATCCGGTCAGGCGCGGATTCAGGGGGGGGGACAGGGGCAATCCCCCCCCCCCCCCCAGACCCCTGAAAATAAAACCTCGTATACTAAGGGGGGCACAGGTACGGTCCGCGTGCGAAGGAAATTGCCCCCCGCCCACCTCCCCTGAACGTAATCCTGGATCCGGTGACGGATTCTCCACAGAGAACTTTTATGTTGACGCGTATTTTATTGGTCTTTACAGATTTGTGGGTAAATACGATTTTATCAATCACTCATTGCTCATCAGAGACATAGAGCTAGTGAAAAAGATAACTATTAAAGATTTCGAGCACTTCCTCGACCACGGATTGTCTGGCAATACTGATCCACTCTTTGGGAGGACTTTGTTTGTACTAAAAGGTAACCAAAAGTTATATTAATTTTGGAATTTGTTTTAGGCATGTAAAGAAATAAGTAGGTAAATCTATACATATAATAAAGCTGAAGAGGGTCGAAAGTCTGTACATGGAAGATAATCGAAAAAAAGTTGGCTGGGGATACTTAGAATCGATAACAGAATACGTTCCAACAATTTTTAGAATTTTTGTCTGTTTATCTGTTTGTCTGTTTATCTGTTTATCTGTTTGTCTGTTTATTTGACCGCGCATCACGTGAAAACGGCTGAACGGATTTTGATGAAATTTTGAATAGAGATAGTTTGAGTCCCGGGAAAGGATAATATATAGTTTTAATCCCGAAAATCAACCCCGGTGGGGGTGAAAATGGGGTTGAAAGTTTGTATGGAGAATTTTTAACCGCTGAAACGATTTAGATAGAAATGAGTATGGAGATAATTTGAGTCTCGAGAAACGTCATAGGATAGTTTTCAAACCCTTGTGGGGGTGAAAAGGGGGTTGGAAGTTGGTATGAGATTTTTTTTTTACCGCTGAACTGATTTAGATGAAAATTGGTATAGAGATAGTATGGGTCACGAGAAAGGACAAAGGATAGTTTTCAACCCGAAAATCAACCCTAAAGGGGTGAAAAGGGAGTTGGAAATTTGTATAGGGAATTATTAACCGCAGAATCGATTTAGATACAATTTGGTATGGAGATAATTTGAGCTCTGGAAAAGGAAATAAAATAGTTTTATCTCGGAAATTATCCCTTAAGCGGATGCAGAAGGGGTGGAAGTTTACATGGGGAAGAAACAAAAAATAACCGCTGTACGTATTAAGATGAAATTTGGTATTGAAATAATTTGTAATTTTTTGGTCAAGGTGTTCATATTTCAAATTCAAATTCAAATTCAAAAATATTTATTTCAGACAACATGGTCCATTTTGTTAGTATACATTCTAAGTTGTTAGTAAGTAATCATATTAACATACTTAAAATAAAACATAAAACATCTAAAACTTATATTCTAAATTGGACTTTATCAGTTTGATCAACCCGTAGACTATCGGGCAATCAAATCTACTGGCAATCATCCTCAGAATGTTGTTGCTACTGCATATTTATAACATGTTACCCGTCGATGCTTTAAATTTACCTTTACCCGCTCTTAAGAAATATTTGTAAATGTCATGAATGTCAAAGGGTTATTGCAGGTTCGAGGACTATATATGACGGACAAAGTTGCATAGCCCAAGCCAATAAACTACTACAAAATCATCTAACATTTATAGGACACCGTTTAGGTAGGAAAACATATCTAACGTTTTGTGAAGCAGTCAGATTAGGATTTATTTTTATTTATAATTAAACAATGGGTACATTATCTGTCTCTCAAGATGTTTTGATATGCCTTCTTGAAGAACTACGCACTATTTTGTATCTTTAATAATGTATTACTGTTTTGAAAAAAATAAGTCCCGTCGAGTTTCTTTTCGGTCATAATACTCATAATACTTCTTGGGCTCAGGTGTAGGGTTAGAACCGGTGGTAGTTTTGGAACGAAGTTCCTTATCGGACGGTTCGCGGATGGGGGGCTAGGCGAAAAAAAGTCACGTGACCGTCACGAAAAAGCGTCACGTCACGAAAACGCGACACCCATACGATTGAGAAACATGTAAAATGGAATGAAATAAAAAATATATAAAATAGAATAAAGTGAAGTGAAGTGAAGTGTAGTGAAAAGTGAAAGTGAGAAGTGACAAAGTGATAAAAGTCGAGAACCTAAAAGTAAAAAATATCGAAAATGTCAAAAATGGCAAAATTTCTAAATTACAAAAATTTCAAAAAGTTCAAAAATTTCAAAAAAAATAAAATTTCATCTATACATATAATAAAGCTGAAGAGGGTCGAAAGTCTGTACATGGAAGATAATCGAAAAAAAGTTGGCTGGGGATACTTAGAATCGATAACAGAACACGTTCCAACAATTTTCAGAATTTTTGTCTGTTTATCTGTTTATCTGTTTGTCTGTTTATTTGACCGCGCATCACGTGAAAACGGCTAAACGGATTTTTATGAAATTTTGTATAGATATAGTATGAGTCCTGGGAAAGGATAATATATAGTTTTAATCCTGAAAATCAACTCTGGTGGGGGTGAAAATGGGGTTGAAAGTTTGTATGGAGAATTTTTAACCGCTGAAACGATTTAGATAGAAATGAGTATGGAGATAATTTGAGTCTCGAGAAACGTCATAGGATAGTTTTCAAACCCTTGTGGGGGTGAAAAGGGGGTTAGAAGGTGGTATGAGGAATTTTTACCGCTGAACTGATTTAGATGAAAATTGGTATAGAGATAGTATGGGTCCCGAGAAATGACAAAGGATAGTTTCATCTTCAAACCCCCCTCCCCCCATCTTACTTTAGAACCGTAGGTCCAAAAAATTAAAAAAAAAATGGAAGTGAAGCCTGAAAGGTACTTTTTATAAAAACTATCTATACATGTAATAAAGCTGAAGAGGGTCGAAAGTCTGTTCATGGAATATATTCGAAAAAAGTTGGCTGGAGATACTTAGAATCGATAACAGAACACGTTCCAAGAATTTTTTATTAGTTAACGGCTGAACGGATTTTGATGAAATTTTGTGTAGAGATAGTTTGAGTCCCGGGAAAGGACAAATAATAGTTTTCATCCCGAAAATCAACCCTGGAAGGGATGAAAAGGGGGTTGAAAGTTTGTATGTTGAAAGTTGGTATTAAAATAATTTGTAATTTTTTGGTCAAGGTGTTCATATTTATAACATGTTACCCGTCGATGCTTTAAATTTACCTTTACCGGCTCTTAATAAATATTTGAAAATGTCATGAATGTCATAGGGTTATTGCAGGTTCGAGGGCTATATATGACGGACAAAGATGCATGGCCCAAACCAAAAAACTACTACAAAATCATCTAACTTTTATAGGACACCGTTTAGGTAGGAAAACATATTAAACGTTTTGTGAAGCAGTCAGATTAGGATTTATTTTTCTTTGTAATTAAACAATAGGTACATTATCTGTCTCTCAAGCTGATAATGCGTAGTTCTTCAAGAAGACATATCAATGTCTTCTTGAAGAACTACGCATTATTTTGTATAATTAAGATCTAATAATGTATTACTCTTTTGAAAAAAATAAGTCCAGTCGAATTTCTTTTCGGTGATAATACTTCTTGGGCCAGAGGTGTAGCGTTAGAATCGGTGGTAGTTTTGGAACGAAGTTCCTTATCGGACGGTTCGCGGATGGGGGCCTATGCGAAAAAAAGTCACGTGACGAAAAAGCGTCACGTCACGAAAACGCGACACCCATACGATTGAGAAACATGTAAAATGGAATGAAATAAAAAATATATAAAATAGAATAAAGTGAAGTGAAGTGTAGTGAAAAGTGAAAGTGACAAAGTGATAAAAGTGAAAAAAGTCGAGAACCTTAAAGAATAACCTTAGTCGAGAATTTTAAAAATGTCGAAAATGTCAAAAATTTCCAAAATGTCAAAAATTTCCTAAATGTCAAAAATTTCCAAAATTTTCAAAATTTCCAAAATTTCCAAAATTTCCAAAATTTCCAAAATTTCCAAAATTTCTAAAATTTCCAAAATTTCCAAAATTTTCAAAACTTCCAAAATTTCCAAAATTTCCAAAATTTCCAAAATTCCCAAAATTCCCAAATTTTCTAAAATTTCCAAAATCCAAAATTGGCAAAATTTCCAAACATTCCAAAACTTTTCAAAATTTCCAAACTTTCTAACATTTCCAAGATTTCCAAAACTTCTAAAATTTCTAAAATTAAAAAAAAAAACTAAATTTACGATAAAGTCAAAAATGAAATAAAATTAAATAACATAACTTCGTTCCAATCGCACTCGATTCACACACTTTCCTCGACACTCACCTATTTTATTTTTCTCTGACGTTCATTAGTGCATTGTAGTGTGCTTACATTGACGAATAAATATCTTGATCTACACCAATATCATAAATCCTCTATTCCGCTTTCGGAACTGTATGTAATTAATTACCAACATTATTGCAACCAGTAACGTAACATCAGTGTATTATCTTTGACAGTGTGGTAAAAACGTATGAAAATTAATTACCTACGGTAACGTAATGAAAATCCGCCCCCCCGACCGCCGGCGCAATGTTGGTCATGGCGGTGTAATGAATGAATGAATGAATGAACGAATGAAAGTTTTATTCATGACAATTACAAAAAACATAATAAACAATAACATATACAATCCGAAACATTAATTGCCACGAAATGGTCGCAACTCAGCGTTAAATGCCGGCAGGGCCAGCGCTGGTCTTCCGTTGCAACCATTTGACGACACGGCGCATTGACGCATTGGCTTGAGTAATGGCGGTCATTCTAATGGTTTCAATGGATTTTTAATATGTGTGTAGGTAAAGCAGTGTATACTTCTGTACATAATTAGGCCTTATTACGTAACAGTTACATCGCCATGTCCGTCCATCTGTCCGCGGTCTAGCTCAGTTACCGTTCGCACTAGAAAGCTGAAATTTGGTGAGGCCTGATAAGAACTTTCAATAAAAACTGTATTGAATAAAATCGGTTCAGCCGTTTTTGAATTATTAGTCAAAAACTCATAGTGAAAGGAAGTGCCGAATAGTAAAATGACGTAAGCGCCGCCAAATAAACGACCTTTTGAACGGATGTTTTGTAACAGGGCAGCATCTACGAAACTCTACACTGAGCATCGCCGGACATGCTCTTGGCCGGTTTTTTTTGCATCGTTTTTCCGGAAATCACCCCTTAAGGATTACTAATTCCAATTCAAGAAAATCCCCAGCCAGGTTATACGTAACCTATAAAAATTCAACGTCTAAAAGGGGGGGTAGCCACTACTTTCGATTGAGTTAAAATTGCATGGGTCATGGACCCCCCCCCCCCCCTCCAAGTGCACCTAAAATAGAAAAAAACATTTCAGCATTTGTGATCCCCCCCCCACTTCCAACCACGCCTGTTCTTACCTTTCATGCTTTGACTGATTTGACGGGAGGATCGATTTGGATGATATTTGCCGTGGACATGAACGTATAAATACAAAAGTGGTCCTGTATCGTCCGATATACACCTACTACTCTCTAAGTCGTTTAAATCATGCGAAAAAAAATAGTATAATAAAAAAAAGTATTAATTTTTGAGTGTAGTTTCATTTAGTGGTAATTGTAAAATATTTTTTCCCCTAGCGTATCCATCTGTCAACTTTACTTCAAGTTCCGCCTCCAGGGTAGCGGGAGAGAAATTAGGGGTGAATTAGCCGCTTACTGACACAGACCGAATTCCACGCGGGCGGAGCCGCGGGCACAGCTAGTAAATAAATAAATTTCCACAATTTCAAAACTTTCCAAAATTTCAAAATAATTAAAACCACAAAATTTACGAAAAAGTCAATAATGATATAAAATAAAATAACATAACTTCGTTCCAATCGCGTGTTTCACGACTTTCACGACACTCGTATATTTTATTTTTCTCTGACGTTCATTAGTGCATTGTAATGTGCTTACATTGAAGAATAAATATCTTGATCTATACCAATATCATAAATCCTCTATCGGAACCGTATGTAATTACCACCATTATTGCAACCAGTAACGTAACATCAGTGTATTATCTGTGACAGTGTGGTAAAAACGTATGAAAATTCATTACCTACGGTAACGTAATGAATATCCGCCCCCCGACCGCCGGCGCAATAAGGTTGGTCATGGCGGTGTAATGGCGGTCATTCTAATGTTTTCAATGGATATGAGTGTAGGTAAAGCGGTGTATGCTTCTGTACATAATTAGGCCTTATTACGTAACAGTTACATAAACTACCATTTATCTCTTTTTAGGGTTCCGTAGTCAACTAGGAACCCTTATAGTTTCGCCATGTCTGTCCGCGGTCTAGCTCAGTTACCGTTCGCACTAGAAAGCTGAAATTTGGTGAGGCCTGATAAGAAGGTTCAATATAAACTATATTGAATAAAATCGGTTCAGCCGTTTTTGAATTATCAGTCAAAAAAGCATATTGAAAGGAAGTGCCGAATAGTAAAATGACGTAAGCGCCGCCGAATATCCCTTAATAAACGACCTTTTGAACGGATGCTTTGTAACAGGGCGGCATCTACGAAACTCTACACTGAGTATCGCCCGACATGCTCTTGGCCGGTTTTTTTGCATTGTTATCCCGAATATCACCCATTAAAGATTACAAATTCCAATTCAAGATAATCCCCAGCCAGGTTATACGTAGCCTATAAAAATTTCAACGTCTAAAAGGGGGGGGGTAGCCACTACACTCGATTGAGTTTAATTTGCATGGGTCATGGACCCCCCCCCCCCCCCCTCCAAGTGCACCACAAATAGACAAAAAACATTTCTGCATTTGTGACCCCCCCCCCCCCTTCCCAATTTCAACCGCACCTGTTCTTACCTTTAATGCTTAGACTGATTTGACGGGAGGATCGATTTGGATGACATTTGCCGTGGACATGAACGTATAAATACAAAAGTGGTTTAAATGTCAAAAATGTCGTTTAAATCATGCCAAAAAAAATATATAAAAAAAAGTATTATTTTTTTAGGGTAGTTTCATTTAGTGGTAATTGTAAAATATTTTATTAGAACTACTGTCCTCTAGCGTATCCATCTGTCAACGTTACTTCAAGTTCCGCCTCCAGGGAAGCGGGAGAGAAATTAGGGGTGAATTAGCCGTTTACTGACACAGACCGAAGTCCACGCGGGCGGAGCCGCGGGCACAGCTAGTACCAAAATATTTCAATTCAAATTAAAAAATTATTTTCTTCAAATAGGCCTAGCAACAAGCACTTTTGAACAACAACGTTCGAATCGCCAGTTACAAATATTATATTATCTTATGTTTTGTCACAGCAATTTATGGATGCAATTATAACAGTATGTATCTAAATGTCAAAAAGAAGATCTGAATACTAATTATATATTTTTTAAATAAACAACTAGTAAATGGGGAAAAGGACGCAGTTTAATTTGGGATGCCACTATGTGAGCACCTTTGCTTCCTCTCACATCGCCCATACCAGCAACATCGCAGGCACAGCCGTCGAAAATGCTGCCAAATTCAAGAAGAATAAATACGCGAACCTGGTACTAGCGTATGACTTTGTCCCGGTCGCCATTGAAACGGCTGGGCCTTGGTGTGTGCAGCCCAAAACATTGGTTAAAGCTTTGGGGCGGCGTTTGATGGATAGGGGAATCGACCTCCGCTCAGGATCCTACCTGGTCCAGCAAATTTCACTGACCGTGCAACGCGACAACGTTGTGAGCATGTTTGGCTCTTTTGGACCAGGTGGGGGTCGAAACGAAACTTTTTTTTGATAGGTAATGTCTTATATAACTATTTAAGGACAATTTTTACACACATCAACCTAGCCTCAAACTTAGGAAAAGTTGTGAGTTCTCGGAGTATTTTTTAACGTAAAAATAGTATTTGTAACGTCAAGATCAGGTCTCTTTAAAATCCATGGTCTCGTCTCGTTCAAATACGATTTTTCTCTTGCTCTAACAAATCCATCAATTCCTCTATAAGGAGTGGTATTAGCAAGTTTATATGTTTTCGAATGATATTTTTGCGATTCATAATTGGGTAAGATCACCTTCCGTGCACTTCGTTACTGAACACGCTGACTGACTCGCCACAAAATTCAAAAAACGCGTGTAAACAGTCACTCGGCCGTTTTACTCTCTCGGCCGAGTGGCATTTTGCTGTCTCGCCACTGTAATCTGTAGGTGTAACCAGGGCATAAGATTATAGTTTTCTAATAAATCAATTTTTTTTTCAGTAACATGATACAATAGGCCAATAGGAATGATGACACAAGTTGAATTTTGTAATAAAATTAAGTTTGCATCCATTCGGATGCAAAATGATAAAGATATCCTAATAAAGTAAAAAATCTAATGAAATGGTTCAAAGATACGAGACTTCAAAATTCTATAATTTTACGATTTTTAAAAAGTATGAAATTAAAAAAAAACAATGACAGCATTCGATTTCTTACATTTATCGTAAAATAAATTGTATGCCAACCATTTACAAAAACGCAATATTTTGCCGTCAAAATAGCAATTTCATAATTTTTCCATACTTTAAACATGGCGACTATGCAAACGTGAGGTCACTGTTGCATATCATTTTGTTAGGAGCGTTTTGAGAAACAAAAGCGAGTGACAGATTTTGAATTTCGTTTCTGACTTTTGCCCCATATAGACATTTGATCCTTACAACAAAACGAATCGATTCATACCATACATGAAATAAATTCATCATGCCTATTGTGCAAATGCATATAAATTTTAAAGTAAGATGACTAAGATTCGTGTTAAAACGTATCGTATATATATGATGGTTCCTAGGATGAAATGGTTACAGTATTCAAAAAAATTATGAAAGTGGAAACGGATGGCTAAAAAATGAATTGTATTGCACAAGCAATAACCAGATATCAGAGTTACGGAAAATGTTACCTAATGAAAATACCATCTCAACGAATAGAACCTTTTTGTCATGGAGTGGTGATATAATTGAAAATTATGTTTTTTTACAAATATGTCACATGTTGTACTCGGAATAAAATATTGTGTGACCACCCTATGATTCGATTTCATTAAATGTTCACCACTGATAACGGAGTCTGCATATGACACATCTACACAACACGCATGCATTTTAAAAATGTATCAAATGTATTACAACCGGCGTACTTTTTTATTTACACTGTGACTAGGCGTTTAGCACCACTACAAATTATATCAATTGACATAAAATTACTAACAGTATGGGTGTATTAATGTAGTGTTAATGTATATTTTAGTAACGTGCAATACCATAAAAGTAAACTGATTCTTTGAGTTTATTAATGAAGATCATTAAAAAAGTGTATAGGAAGTTAGAGGGCTTTGAGCGAGAGTAGTTAGAGAAACATTGTTCAGTCAATGTGCTTTCACACGCTGCGCATGGCCCCCCGCAACCCCGCTCCCGCGACCCGCGTCCTGCACGTGCTCATTCCACTGACGAGTGAAATATTAGTAATCTTTATTTGTGACATGATTTAACTTTTTAATACGCAGGATATTTTTTTGGATTTTTGTACAGTCGAAAGAAAAGTCTTAAAGGAAATATATTAAAAAAAATATTGACGGAGCAATATTCTACTGCGAGTAATAAGCAAATTTTTATACTGAAAAAATTCGATGATGAAATTTTTGTTTTTTTTTTGTCATATGTAGAATACATACATTTAATGTCACTTCAGAAAAAAAAACCGGCCAAGAGCGTGTCGGGCCACGCTCAGTGTAGGGTTCACTTCATTGTGATTTTGTAGAAATTATAGGTACAATAAACACCTGCTTATACGGTTAAAACAAACTTAGTTAAGAAATTATTTTGTAATTTTTTTTCAAAAACTATTCAACCTATCAAATTCAAAATAATTTTCCTAGAAAGTTTTTATAAAGTTCTACTTTAGAGATTTTTTTCATATTTTTAAAACTTATTGTTCAAAAGTTAGAGGGGGGGGGGACACAGTTTGTTTTACTTCTGGAGCGATTGTTTCCGAAAATATTTACATTATCAAAAAATGATTTTACTAAACCCCTATTTATTTTTAAATACCTATCCAAAAATGTATCACACGTTAGGGTTGAAATGAAAAAAAAATCACTCCCCACTTTACGTATAGGGGAGGTACCCTAATAAAACATTTTTTTCTACTTTTTATTTTACCACTTTGTCGGCGTGATTGATATACATATTAGTACCAAATTTCAGCTTTCTAGTGCTAACGGTCACTTAGATTATCCGCGGACGGACGGACGGACGGGCAGACATGGCGAAACTATAACGGTTCCTAGTTGACTACGGAACCCTAAAAAGACGGAGATAATTTCCGATGTGAGTTACACAAAAAAAAATATAAAAAAATATGTTCTGTTATGGATTTTTTTTTTTGAAATTTTTATCATTGGTTACATACTTCAAGTCAATATTTCTAGTGAAATAAAAATTGACTGAGCAGTTTTCCAAACGTAAATATAGACGATATAAGAGTTTAGGTAAAAAAACCTAAGCAGGACAATTGTTTTTTTTTTGGAAAAATAATTATATACCATCTACTCCTGACACTTTATCATGCTGTAAAGTTTTTTTGGACTGAGGAATTAATGTGAGGTCAAACCCTCTATTGCCTGGCCTATTTCTTTTACTCATTTTCAGGTCAACTTACACATGATGAGAATTCCGGTAAAGATGCTGATGCTGGATTCGCGACTGTTGAAGAATCTGATGTTGGAAAGAAGAATGTGAATCGAGGTATGGTAATATGTATAAATTGTATAATTCAGCGAATGCATAACTCATACATACTTAAAATTATTTTAGTAAGATTCTCAAGGTGATATTTTGACAAATGCTATCAAAGTTTATCTAAATTTTTATGTTAAGTATGTTTATTCTAAAAAATTGCATTATTACCAATTCAGTGGCTGTGGAAGCCACAAAAGACGATGTATCGGCACCAACTGATTCAGTCCTCACATTGCAACAATCATCTGTGTCGTGGCCAATGATGACGATTAGCAAATTTTGATTTGCAATTGCATCATCAATATTGCAATGCAATACATTGCTTTTAGTTTTAGAGATAAAAGGCCTTTAAAAAATCCTATTTGTTCTAGTATCCTCACAAATCTCCGACATTAACTTTCAAAATTTGTTTAGCGAGTTATTATTATTAAATATTTATTAAAATACTTCAATTTTAAATTATGTCCCTGTTCATCAGCTTGGACAGACACAGACCTCACCGCTCAAGCGCTCATTTTCTTCCTTGCCGGCTACAAGACCGTCTCCACAGCCTTGTCCTTCCTCACGTACGAGTTGGCTTTCAACCCTGACGTTGAAAGAGATAAGGGAGCAGGAAAGTAGTGGGAAATTCGACTATGGTGCAGTTTAGGGGATGGCTTATATGGATATGGTCATTTCAGGTAAGAATATATACCACTGGACCAAATTAAACCGGTCCAAAACGTATTTTTTCCTCGTAAATAGTATGAAAAGCAGTGTGTGTCACGTGGTAGCAAAATTCTTTTCATATCGGGCGTATCCCTCTGTACGCTCTGGTTTCCATTTGAGAATGTCTCACTAGACTCGGGATTTACTAGTAGAATCCTACGCTTCGTAATAAGTGAATCGTAAAGTTTACGTTAATATTTCATTGCGGCACAATTGTCCTGTAATCTCTTGTAAAATCTTACAACAAAACTTTTTGGGGTTTTGATTTGCCCCGGGGCCGTATTCGAACTTTATAACACGTATAAACACGATCCAACTTCAATACAACTCCAATGCATTAACAACGCAATACAGCTACGGCATAATCATCTGAATCAGAAATATCAGAATTTGCTTGAGAAATATTCCAACGGAGTTCCAATACAACTTCAATATTGGTTGATTGTTTGTTGTGTGTTGGAGATATGTTTGAGATAGGTTGTGTTGTTAATGTATTTTAAAATTAGAATCCGGCACCCGCTCATAATAATTCCCATTAAGGTTTCTGTGCCAGTATAATAATTGATAACTACTGTAGTGCTAATAGTCGGTGGTGTACACTTAATTATACGGAAAATGATGATGATGGAATTTTCATTTGCAGAGCTAGTCCTTTAGGCTCTAAGATTAATTTAAGAAGGGGAGCCCAACAAATTTTTGATGCAAATTTTTGACGAAGTGGGGGGTGCCCCCAAAAATTAATTAAAAATAAAATAAAGCCATATAGTCAAATTTGATATCATTTCCATGTAAAGCAAGGATGCCGAATTCATGTTTGGTATTTTATTTACCTTTCCATATAAGAAAAATAAGAAAACATAAAAATATGATATCTATGTTTGATATTTTTTTGAATAAATGCCTATATTTTTATATTTTTATGATATATTCCCCTTTATAAAAAGTATACAAACCTTTAATGGTTATAATATCTTTAACGAAAAAAAAAAATAGTAGGCCTGTTTTCAACCACAACCTCATTATGTAGGAAAAACGATGTCGTTTGAGCTCTAATATGAGTCCGCCAACCGGGTTACCTAACCAACATGCATACCGGTCGCGCAGAAAATTTTTTTATACCACGACGGTGGCAAACAAGCATACGGCCCGCCTGATGGTAACTAATAATGACCGGTTTGCAAAACATTTTATTTAATAAAAAGATAAAAGATAAAAGATAAAAGATATTTATTCTTCAATTTAGGCACATTACAATGCACTTATGAACGTCAGAGAGAAAAAGAAAAACTACCACCGGTTCTAACCCTACACCTCTGACCCGAGAAGTATTATTTATGACCGGCAAGAAACTCGGCGGGACTTATTTTTTCAAAACAGTAATACAGTAATATTATATCTTAAAGATACACAATAATGCGTAGTTCTATAAGAAGACGTATCAAAACAGCTTGAGAGATAAACAATGTACGTATTGTTTAATTAAAATAAAATAATAATAATAAAATCCAAAAATGATTGCTTCACAAAACGTTTGATATGCTTTCCTATCTTTTTTTTTTTTTTTTTTTTATACTACGACGGTGGCAAACAAGCATACGGCCTGCCTGATGGTAAGCAGCTACCGTAACCTATGGACGCCTGTAACTCCACAGGAGTCACATGCGCGTTGCCGACCCTTTACAAAAAGGAGGATTCACTGTGTTGACGGCTAAAGGAACAAGAGGGTCCCTCATCGTCAACACACTGGGTCCTCTTTGAGCTCTTTGGCAACCTTACTCACCAGCAGGAACACAACACTATGAGTAGGGTCTAGTGCTATTTGGCTGTGGTTTTCTGTAAGGTGGAGGTACTTCCCCAGTCGGGCTCTGCTCCAGATTTGAGCGAGATGACATTCACTGAACGTGCCCTACCACACTAAGCGAGATGCCATTCGCAGTGCCCATACCTCTCTTTTTGGCATAGTTTAAGGACATACCCAAGTCCGGACGTAGTTTAAGGACATACCCCGGGTCCAACATATCTGAACTGTGTCCTCTAAATCTTAGATGATTTTGTAGTAGTTTCTGGTTTGGGCCATGCATGTTTGTCCGTCATATAGTCCTCGACCCTGTAAAAACCCTTTGACATTAAACTTTTTTTCAAATAATTCTTAAGAGCGAGAAATGATAAATTTAAAGCATCGACGGGTATCTTGTTATAAATGTGAATACCTTGACCAAAAAATTACTTATATGCCTTGCGGATACGACTACTCCTGATAGCAAGCTTGTTTTTATTTCTAGTGTTATAGCTGTGGATGTCAGAATATTTTTTGAATGTATGTATATTCTTTACAACATAAATAATATTGTGATAGATATATTGGGAAGCAACAGTTAAAATATTAATTTCTTTAAATAGTTCTCTAACTTATGCACCTGCCTTTAAGTTATACAGAAAGCGGATGGCTCTTTTTTGTAAAACAAATATAGTCTGTATGTCAGCTGCTTTGCCCCAAACCAGAATACCATATGACATTACACTATGAAAATAACTGTGATAAACTAAACGAGCTGTGTCAATATTCGTTAATTGTCTAATTCTCCTAACGGCATGAGCGGCCGAGCTTGATCGAAGAGCGAGTTTTCTTATATGAGGACTCCATTGTAGATTTTTGTCCAACGTCGAACCAAGGAACACTGCTTTATCTACTATCTCTAAACATTCACCATTCAGGAGAATCTTAGTGTCCACCGGTGCAACGTTTGCCAAAACAAATCTAATACATTTGGTTTTCTTAGCATTAAGTAGCAAATTGTTAATAGTAAACCAGTTCAGTACAGCAGCTAGTGTGTTATTGATTACAGTAAAATCGGTAGATTGCCGGTCAACTTTGAAAATTAAATATGTATCATCGGCAAACAGAACGATATCACAAAGGTTTTGTACTACGCAAGGTAAATCATTTATATAAACCAAGAACAGGAATGGGCCCAAAATAGAACCCAGTGGCACTCCTAATTTTACTAAAGTCCCTTTAGACTGCGTTTTATTTACAACAACTGTTTGTGTTCTGTTGCTAAGATATGAAGACATGAGATTCAAGGCATTTTCTGACAAACCATAATGTTCTAATTTAAGAATGAGGGTTGTATGATCTACACAATCAAATGCTTTAGAAAGATCACAGAATATACCAATTGCATCGTAATGTTTTTCCCAGGCAATGAAAATATATTTGATGAGTACCGCAGTAGCGTAGGTTGTGGAACGTCCCTTTGTGAAACCAAACTGATTGCTTGTAAGCAATCCATGTCTGTTGAAGTGGCCCAGTAGATCATTTAACATTAGCTTTTCAAAGACTTTGCTTAGTACAGGAAGTATTGATATCGGCCGGAAGTTAATCAGATCACTAGAATCACCCGATTTAAAAAGAGGTATGACTTTACTACATTTCATAAGATCTGGAAAAACGCCTTGTGAAACTGAATTATTATAAATTAAGGCTAAGTAAGGCGCTATGACGTCTATGATATGACTGATGACTACAACTGATGTACCCCATAAGTCTTCTGTTTTCTTTAAATTCAGAGAATTGAATATTTTTAAAAATTTTTCCGAATCTACAAGGTCAAATTCAATCTGACATTTCTTAATATTAGTGCAAATTAAGGAATGAGCTTAAGACGAAGATGATTTTAGACATTTTGTGGTATTTAATGCTATGTTAGAAAAATAATCTTCGAATGCCGAGCCAATATCGTCATTTGACAAGACCTGCTGTTCCTCTGAGACAATGTTGATTTGAGAATCGCGTGATTTACATTTACCAGCTTCCTTATTTATAATATTCCATACTGTTTTTACCTTGTTGTCCGAAATTTTGATTTTTTCACTAGTATAGTTCGCCTTCGCAGTCAGACACACTTTCTTGAAAATTTTGAATAGTTCTTAACATAGTCCAGAAAATCTGCATTTTTGTTCAGTTCTCTCTCTCCATAAAGTTCATAATGCCTCTTTCTACTTTTATGAATGCCTACGGTAGCCCATTCGCTAAACTTTGATTTAGCTTTAGTCTTTGACCTACTAATAGTTCTCAATTTGAAATGTTTGTCAAACTGACAATGAATCATACCAAACAAATCTTCATACAAATTATTTGAGTCATAAAAATGTGAATAAGGCAGTGTTGACAGATGATTTTGAATTTCTTTTTTGAATAATTCTAAACGATAACCATTAATGGGTCTATATGTTACAGTTTGTGGAGTTTCCTGAATTGGCTTTATAAAAGATGCCCTTTGACCGCTGTGATCAGAATAAAACAGTTAAATATTTGCTTATCCAGACATTCACAGTTACAAAAAATATTACCTAGGCATGTTGCACTAGTGACGCCCACCCGGGTAGGTTCAATTTTCAATTAAATTTTCTTAATTACCCCCTTAAAGCACCAGGGGACATACAACCTACAAAATTTCAGCTCAATCGATCTAGCAATTTCGGAGCAAATAGACATTGTGACAAGACAGAGTAGCACATGCTTCCTTTTAAACCATTTTGGCACGGAACCTTAAAAATATTCCAGTTTCCTGAAATTTTAGTGCTCCCGTAATTAAAATGATACCAGCAATTGATACCCAAAAAATGGTTAATTAGGTAGAAACAAATAGCTGGCAACTAATATTTAAACCAAGCCTGCTTTGAATAATAGATGCCAAGTTAATATTTTTGTTGCCAACCTATTAAATCAAGTTCCCGGTAAATTTTTTGGTCAGCTATATATTGCTGCCGTTTTTCAATTATATGATGCCACATGTTTGACGCTTATAAAAAAATATTGTCGCTAAAATATTAATTCACGGCCAATTTATATTATTATATGCCTTAGAAAAGTTGCCGATTCATGTTTTAGATGCCCGGAAAATTATAAGCCATTCCCTAATTGCAAAGTGTGACGTAAGTACATATTTTTTCGTTTTTACTGATTTTAGATACAATTTATTGTTTTAAGGCAACGTTAAGTCTAATAGTTTAAATACATGCAACTGTACAAAGGAATCTAGATGAAACTAACAAACGCTTAAGAAATTAATGTTATCAATGAAAGAAATTACCGCATCTCAAATACTTTAGAAGGTAAGAATTTAGACATAAATGGTGGATACATTAATGTCCTTTAAAACCTCAATGACAACTACTGTAAATATATAGTTTTTGAGTAATATGGGAAACACATTAAAAGTTTACATAAACAATTTACTTAAATGTTGACCGTTCACTACATCACCATGGGCAATGACAAAATTCCGATCAATGATGTTAGGTTTCTGCATAGATGCGTGAAGGCCAACTAATTTTAATAATGGGTTGTCGAAACGTGTATCTCTATAATCTGCTTGAGTACCATTATAACCAGTTTTCTTCTGGCCTTTAACTCCGGCGCACGTTAGAAGGCTTGCATTATTTGCACAATTAACTTTTTTTTTAAATAAATTAATTCCACTTTTCTCGCGTATTCTTAATATGCTTAAATGAATGAAACGTCATTAATGGTAAATTCAATTATTGTGGATTAAAGTATATTTTTTCTGTAAGAAAACCGTGATAGTTTTGGCAGTGAGTTTGTTTATACTCTACAATTCTTTAGTGTTACCTTTCTATAATATGTTTTCTACCTTACTCCGTTGACATAAGGACAACATATTTATTTTTGGTGTCATTGATCTTATTTAATATTTTATTAAGATAAAAGGTTTGTTAGGTAACAATTGTATATCGATCCGTATATCCTGCAACACAACAACCTGTGGCATGTAGTGTGTTTGGTCCTAGTTTATATTTTCTTATTTTATTATATTTATTGAATATATATGTATGTATGTATGTTTGAGCTATGTAAGTTTATTTATTTTTTATTTATATATTTTTATTTCTTTTATATGTGTAAGTTTATTCATGTTTGGTTTATTTGCTTTGCAACACCTACTTTTCTGTTAATTTACAAAGGTTTCCGCTTCCCAAAGCTTGTCTGGAAGAGATCGCTCTTTAGCGATAAGACCGCCAATTGTTTTGCCTCTGCTTTTTTTGTGTGTGACTTGTGTATACTTTGTGTTTATTATTTGAGGTGTGCAATAAAGAGTATTTATGTATTTATGTTATGTTATTGTAGTCGCTGCTATTTGATTATTATTTCTTACTGACTAAACTTCTTTGAAGCCTCAAAATACATAGGTAGGTATTTCGAGGCTTAAATACATCGGCAAATAGGTTTTTGTTTATAAAAAGAAACTCACTATAAAGTCACTGCTGCGTCGACCACTGCGTGTGATTATTTGTCTTGCAATGCAACCAGTGACGAACCTTGTTCAAATGATATAAAGTTCTTTTTAGATTGTGTCATCGAGTGCTTGTGACCGCAATCTGTGGTCAATTATATTCAAGGATACAGTCGTATTGATGACAATTTAAAACCAAACATAGATCTATTATATGTAAAAAAATACTTGTAACACATCTGTTAATTTAGACTTTTTTAGATTTAAATTGGCATGCAGTTGTCCGGACCTTATTGAAATTTGACATAAACGTCGTATTTGAAGTAACCAATAATTATGATGTTTTATTTTAATTGTATAATATTTATTAGTTCAGTAAATTGTTTATGGTGATTGGGCTCTAGAAGGGCTAGCCAGGGATCTACAATATTATATAAATAACAAGTCGAAGACCAAACATTTTTTTTGCATTTTTAAAAGTTTTAATTATAATAAACCCCTCTGACACTTGACTTGTAGTTGTAGCTGGTTATGGAAAAAAGTGTTTTTCTTTTAAGTCTTTATAGAAATAAATAAATACTTCTATTGTCCAGACAATGATCATCTACATATGGCTAGCAGCAATCTCAGCGGCACTTTATCTGTATTGCCGTCAGACCTACTCCCGTTTTAGTCGATATGGGGTCAAACATATAGCCACCATCCCACTGTTGGGCAACATGGCTCCTATTATCTTCAGACGGAAGCACTTGGTGCAATTCTTCTCGGATTTGTACAAGAAGAATCCAAAAGAAAGGTACACATTTACCTAAGTTTATTTCATTTACCTAAGTTCTGGTGTTTTAAGTTTTTCTTAATAATGTTGACATTTACACTATGATTTACACTATTATCAATAGTATTATAGGTATTTAATCACCTAGTTTTTCGATTCTGGTTTCATTTGGCACGTTCTCCAGCTCGACGGATTTCAAGGTTTCAAGGTTAACGTCTGACAGTTCGAAATTGTCATACCTGTCATTGAACAGGACATTAACTTATGAATAGAATTGAGTTAACGTCGAACTGGCAAATTGTACCTTGAAGTGCCGGAGTAAATTCTCCTAATGTTTGAGTATTCGTCTTTATTTTAATGAATACCTATATTTGTGATTGCAGATTTGTGGGTAGATACGAGTTTACCAAGCCTATATTGGTCATCAAAGACCTGGAGCTACTAAAGAAGATAGCTGTTAAAGACTTTGAGTACTTCCTCGATCACGCTTTATCTGTCAATACTGATATCGATCCACTCTTTGGAAGGACTTTATTTACATTAAAAGGTAACAAAGTAACAGAAATATTTATATTTTTTTGTGTTATTTACATCTTTTGTGCCAAACTTAGGACAGTTTGTTGGCGAATAGTGCGCTCTAAATAAATAAATAAATAATTTTGAGTTAAGTATACCTACTTACACATTATACAAACTTATTTGAGTAGGTATGTACTGAGTTAACTAAATGCAAGCAATCTATATCTATTATGCTTTTATGATTTACTTAAGTGACTAAGTGGTAATGCTGATGATCCATTTAAGGGCATAATTGGTGTATAATTAGGAAAAACTGAACAAAACATTTGTGACGAAAAAAACAGTGTATAATGAGTGTATTCTGGCGAGTTTTAACTGTAAAAACGTTAAACGATCGGTGGACGGCATTCGCCAATTATGTCAAGCATCGGACATTATTGGTTTACAAGAGACGTGGCTATATCCCGACGAGATATCTTATTTGAACAGCATTGATGTCAATTTTTCGGCTACTGGAACGTCGGCAATCGACACTACGGCGGGTATGGTGCGCGGGCGTCCGTATGGCGGTGTAGGCATACTATGGCGGAGCGCGATGTTTACCGACGTGTGTGTAGTGAAGTGCGGGAATCCTCGCGTTTGTGCAATTAAGGTAGTGACCAGTAATCGGACCTTTTTAGTGATTATCTATATGCCAACGGATTGTGCGGTAAATCTTCCAGAATTTACGGATTGTCTCAGCGCAGTAAGTGCTATCATTAGTGATTATGACTTAGAATCTGTTTACTTGATGGGTGACTTTAACGCACACCCACGTGAACTTTTTTATATCGAACTTATGAGTTATTGTGAAAAGCAGGACTGGTGCTGTGTCGACATAAAGATGCTAGGTGTTCTATCGGATACCTATACCTATATTAGCGAGGCGCACGGTTGTAGGCGCTGGTTGGATCACTTTATTGTGACTCAATCTGCATTACAGACTATGCGACTTGTTTACGTTGATTACAATGTCACGTGGTCTGACCACTACCCTATTATACTCACGTTTGATTTAAATTTAATTACGCCAAGATTAAATATGAAAATTGGTGCTTTGAATCAGTCGGTACTATGGGGTGAAAGAACGGGAAAACAAGTTTTGGATTACACTGACGAATGTAACAAACGTTTGAAATTTATTGATTTTCCTTTAGAATTTAGAATTTGTGCCGATAGCTACTGTAACATAACTAGCCATAAAGATACTGTTAAATCAATGTACAATGACGTAGTGTCTGTTCTCAAAGGAGCTGCATCCGTTACTAGGTAAACTAGAAAGCCCAAAAGCAGAAACAGGGTAGTGCGATGGAACAGGCATGTCGGTGAAGCGCATAGGGTGGCAAGAGCGAAATTTCACGAGTGGATTTTACATGGAAAGCCTAATAACGGAATTTTCTATGATAATATGTACGAGAGCCGAAAAATATTTAAATCAAGGTTGAAATGGTGCCAAGATCACCAGCATCAGATCAAAATGGATATTATTGCCTCCTGTCACTCAAAGAAAGATTTCTGGAAGGCTACGAACAGTTTGAAATCTCGCGCTAGTCGCCCAGTTAGTGTTAACGGTATAAGCAACGCGAGGGACATTGCTAATCTTTTTAAAGACCATTTTGTTGTTAAGCCGCATTTGCACTTACAGGCGGGGGAGAGGAGCAATGCTGAGATTAATATAACGTGCCCGGTGTTCACGGCCAGGGAGGTGGATAAGGCTATCAAGTCCATGTCGCGCGGTAAATCACCGGGGCACGACGGTCTCAGCATTGAACATCTTCAGCACGCCGGCCCCCACTTAGCTAGAGTGTTAGCAATGTTCTTCAACCTTTGTGTGACGCATTCTTATCTACCTGATGACTTGATGCGAACGATTGTTGTGCCCATAGTTAAGAATAAGACGGGGGACCTATCCGATGTAAACAACTATAGGCCGATATCACTCGCTACAATAATAGCCAAAGTATTTGACAGTGTGCTTAATACATGATTAAACAACTATGTGCGTTTAAGTCATAATCAATTTGGATTTAGACCAGGACTATCCACAGAAAGTGCGATATTATGTCTTAAGCACACGGTCAAATATTATGAGGACAGGAATTCGCCGATTTACGCCTGCTTTCTCGATCTATCTAGGGCTTTTGACTTGGTTTCCTACGAGATTTTATGGAAGAAACTTGAAAGCATTAAACTTCCCTCAGGGCTGATCAACATCTTAAGGTACTGGTATGGAAGCCAAGTCAATAGTGTTAGATGGGCGGATGCCTTCTCAGATTCGTATAGGCTGGAATGTGGCGTAAGACAGGGGGGCCTTAGCTCACCTACGCTATTCAACCTTTACATAAATGAGCTCTTGGATGGGCTTGGAAGAATGCATGTCGGCTGTCATATTGACGAGGTATGTCTTAATAATATCAGTTATGCAGACGATATGGTTCTTCTAAGTGCATCCGTGGGCGGCTTACGCAAATTATTGAAGGTATGCGAGTCTTAAGCCGAAACCCATGGTTTGAAGTACTATGCGACTAAAAGCCAGTATATGGTGTTTGAGGTTGGACGTGGCAGAACACCTGAAGTGACACCCATTAAACTTAATGGAGCAATCCTTGAAAGGGTGGAGTCTTTTAAATATTTAGGGCACGTCGTCACGTCGGACCTCAAAGACGATAAAGATATAGAACGGGAGCGGAGAGCCCTGTCGGTCCGGGCCAATATGATAGCTCGTAAGTTTGCACGCTCTACTAGGGAGGTGAAACTTACGTTATTTCGAGCTTACTGTACATCCCTGTACTCGTGCAGCTTGTGGCGTGATTACACGAAACGGGCCTACGGGGCCCTCCGCGTCCAGTTCAATAACGCGTTCCGGGTGATGATGGGGCTGCCGCGCTTCTGCAGCGCATCAGGGATGTTTGCAGAAGCTAGAGTAGATTGCTTTTATGCAACCATGCGCAAGAGGGCTGCACAGCATTCCTGGTACGTCGGGTGCGTGCCAGCCCTAACACCATCCTGAGGATGATAGGGGACAGGTTGGACTGCCCCTAATTGGTTCACTGCAGGCGGTTACATGCACCGTACTCAGTGAACGGAAAGTAAAAAAATAAAATATATAAATAATAATATTAATAATCATAAATTGTGCAATTGTGTTAGTTCATAATTAGTATAATTACTAACATCTTAGTTCATAGGTAAACTAACAAAAAAAACCGGCCAAGAGCGTGTCGGGCCACGCTCAGTGTAGGGTTCCGTAGTTTTCCGTCCATCACAGTAAGTGTCCCCACTTAAGAGTTAAAATAACACCGCCATGTAAGATATGATATGAGAATTCCACGTACAGCGACATCTATCGGCAAATTAAGTAAACTATTGCGCGCGAGCTTAAAGTATGGAAGATGATTTTTATGGGATAATTATTTATTGCGTGAAACGATTTTCACCGTTTTTACTTTATTTGAAAGCACGTCATTTCATTGTGATTTTGTAGAAATTACAGGTACAATAAACTCCTGCTTATACGGTTAAATTACAAACTTAATTCAGAAATTATTTTGTATTTTTTTTCCAAAAACTATTCAACCTTTCAAGTTCAAAATAATTTTCCTAGAAAGTTTTTATAAAGTTCTACTTTGAGATTTTTTTCATATTTTTAAAACTTATGGTTCAAAAGTTAGAGGGAACACATTTTTTTTTATTTCTGGAGCGATTATTTCCGAAAATATTTACATTATCGAAAAATAATTTTAGTAAACCCGTATTCATTTTTAAATACCTATCCAACAATATATCACACGTTAGGGTTGAATTAAAAAAAAATCACTCCCCACTTTACGTATAGGGGAGGTACCCTAATAAAACATTTTTTTCCACTTTTTATTTTACCACTTTGTCGGCGTGATTGATATACATATTAGTACCAAATTTCAGCTTTCTAGTGTTAACGGTCACTGAGATTATCCGCGGACGGACGGACGGACGGACGGACGGGCAGACATGGCGAAACTATAAGGGGTCCTAGTTGACTACGGAACCCTAAAAATGGATCTCTTGTTATCTGATAAAATAAATAAAATTAAAAATAGGGCGACGTATACCATATAATATATATATATATATATATATATATATATATATATATATATATATATTAGTAATAAACCTTTTTTAAGGAACTGCGGGTGAATAATTTTGTTTTGACCTCTAGTATGCGTGTGCCAAACGGCTAAACTGTATATCGATTATCGTTTTTTTTTTGCTTACACCTTCCACTAAACCTGTATAAATATGTATAAAAGATGTGCTTTGCAACTTTAAAAAAAGTAAAAACTCTTCCTTTAAAATTGGTGGCAAGTTTTTGAGGTTTATATAATCCATTTTTAAATCTAAATCACTTACTTACAATACTAATGCATTAAATCATAATTCGGCATTAGTGTCATTTGTGTCTTCGATGGCCGATATTCAAACAGATTATCCTATTATCTGATGTAATTTTCAGGCCAAGAATGGAAGGACATGCGGTCAATGTTGAGTCCAGCTTTCACGAGCTCCAAGATGAAAAATATGGTACCCTTCATAATGGAGGTAGGGGACCAGATGATGGTGTCTTTGAAGAAGCAACTTAAAGATAATGAAAGTAAGTTCCTATGATAGCTTAGTTTAATGATTCGAGAATAGTTATTTAATATACAAGGGGGCAAAGTTTATGTTTAGGAATGGAATATGCTCTTAAAGCAAGAGTGAATAGGCTATTACTGAACCGGTGAGCTCCATCTTAGGCCCTGTCTTCACTTTCCATCAGGGGAGACTAGGGCCAATCGCTGGTCAGTCCCATAATAAGAATAAAAAACCTCTCATGATTTTATTGAGATCCGAGCCAGCGAAAGGTCCACGAGTGGTATAAAATATAAAGAATCGAATCCAAATGAATGCTTTCAAAATTATATAATTGAAAATCATCTCTTTATAGTCCATCCTACCACTTGCTGTTGTATTGTTTCCCGCGACTCAAACTAGGTATATCTATACCAAATTATATCTTAATCGGTTCGCGGTTAGAAACTATCCATATAAACCTCCCATTTCACCACTCTAAAGGGTTGATTTTCGGGAAAAAACTATCCTATGTCGTTTCCCGAGACTGAAACTACCTCTATAGAAAAAAGAAACTTACGAACCCTCTTTCATACTCTCAGAAGACCACATCGATGTGGACTGCAGGGCTCTCGCTACTCGCTACGCCAATGACGTCATAGCGTCTTGCGCTTTTGGGCTGCGGGTAGACTCGCACTCCGAGCCCGACAACGAATTCTACAGGATGGGATACGTGGCTTCTAACTTCACATTTACGCAAATGCTCAAGTTCTTCGGGCACTCAGCCTTTCCTGGGCTTATGAAGGTTACTATTTTACAAAATAGTATTTTAATAAACGTATATTTTACAAAACAAATAAATATTACTTCCAAAGCGTCACGTTGAATTCTTTAATTCGTCATTAGAGGCATAAAAATCTTATTTGTTCCGTAGAAATTCGGGCTAGCCATTTTCTCGGATAGCACAAGAGCGTTCTTCAACCATCTAGTTATGGGTACCATGAAGGACCGCGAGAAGCACGGGATCGTGCGCCCGGACATGATCCATCTCCTAATGGAAGCCAAGAAAGGTAAGAGTATCCACTAGTTGAGGAAGGTAATACAGAGGCTCCAGTTTTCGTTTCCGGTAGTGCACTCGTTCCTGTGATACGAGACCATTTTCCACCAACTGGTGATTAGCATGACGACAAACTACGAAGAACAGAAATGGGTGTGTAGTAGCGAAGATTTTTAAGCACACTTCAACTCTGTTTTACTCATCTTGTGTGGCCATTTACTCTTAGTCTAGCATTTTCTGAACTATACGCAGTTTTTTTAATTGGTAATGAGGATAACAACAGCGACAAGGCATTGGCAACAGTCACCCATTATTTCACAATAGATTTCTTACATAACTAAATATTTAAAAAAAAATTTTTTTTCAAAAATGCCCATACTTTAAGCGTACATACAGAAAGTAAAGAAAATGTAGGTACGTAAAATTTTATACAAAACAAAGAATTAGAGCTGCATAAAGAGCTGCATAGCTTGCAAATCCAAACACCAAATACACTAATAGAATTTCTTTAAAGTAGATGTTAACACTTCAAACTATAAATAGGGAACTATGCTTGTAATGAAAAAACTCGAAAAGCAGAGTAATAAATATAACAAAACATTCTATTGTATAGCAATAAGCAACGTTTAAGTCAGTGCCTTTTATAATAAAATAAAATAAAATAAATAAATAAAATATAACCACCTATATGACACTTAAGGTATCGTACGATGACTAGGGGAAATTTAACAACTTTTATTAATGCACTCTTGGTCGAGTATGCTTGTCAAATATTGTCTCGCACTGCTGTTTTTAATTTTCAGGTCGACTTACGCATGATGAGGATTCTGGTAAAGATACCGATGCTGGATTTGCTACTGTTGAAGAGTCAGAAGTTGGGAAGAAGAAAGTGAATAGAGGTTGGAGTCATAAGATACATTAGAATACCATTTTGTTCTTATATTTTGCCAAGGTTATGGAGATTATTATTTCGATCAATAATTGATTTAAGTTCATGTAACAGCAAATTGATTTACTTTCATTAGCTTGGTCAGACACAGACCTGACCGCTCAAGCCGTCATTTTCTTCCTTGCTGGCTTCGAGACCGTCTCAACAGCCATGACCTTTCTCATGTACGAATTGGCCCTAAATCCTGATGTCCAGGAAAAGCTGGCGCGGGAAATCAGGGAACAGAAAGGGAGTGGCAAATTCGACTACGGTGCTGTTCAGAGCATGGCTTACTTAGATATGGTGGTTTCAGGTAACAAATCAATATTTATTCGAAAATATTAGGTTTTGTTGCTTGGCATACTCTAATAAATAAGTGTTACGTTGACTTTTACTTTGATTTAGAAAGGGTTCCCAAAAAAATTATTTTACCATTTTGTCTTATGGCTTATGTTACACAAAAGCTGCTTCTTCTGCTTTATATGCAAAGCCCTAATGCACTGATGTGTGACGTAACTATAAAGTACTTTTTATCCAAGAAACTACAATCACTTACCTACTTAACATTTTCTGAGAAACATAACACATTGTGGTCTCCTTTGTAAGTCTTAAAGTAATGCTAATGAAAGGACGACTTGTATTTTAGGAAATTTAGATTTTTTGTATTCTAAAATATCCCATAAACCATATTTTAGAATCATTGCGCCGTTGGCCAGCAGCAATAGCGACCGACAGACTTTGCATCAAGGATTATAATTTGGGAAAACCAAATAATGAAGCCGAAAACGATTACATAGTAAGTTATAGCTAGACTTTATAAAAAATCAACCATCATCATCATCATTAGCGAATCCTACAAAATATCACACAAGGATTTTAATATAAAAACAGTTCTGCATCTTCCATGTCTGCACTTTTACACAATCATATCACCCAAAAAATTGTATTCAAAAGGATCTTGAATTTTCAGATGAAGGCGGGCGAAAGTCTCAACATCCCGATAACGGCGTTCCACCACGACCCACAATACTTCCCGGATCCCCTAAAGTTTGATCCGGAACGATTCTCTGAAGAAAACAAGCACAAAATAAAGCCCTCGACGTATATGCCTTTTGGAGTGGGGCCGAGAAACTGCATTGGTAAGACCCATTGAAGACACGATTCGATGGAAAAGTTTCGAGACTCAGTAAAAAGACAATCAAGACAAAGGTTCAAGATATTTGATGACGTTTGTCTGATATAATAATATCAACCTCAATTATTTTATTTATTTAAACTTTATTGCACAACAAATTATAATGTACAAATGGCGGACTTAATGCCAAATGGCATTCTCTACTAGTCAACCATTGGGCCAAACAGAGACTTAAATTTGATGCAGGAAGAAAAATTGAATCGTTAGAGAATTGTTATCGTAAAGCAAAACCAAATAACTATGTCTTCATGTAGATCTAGATGTCGCTCCTTTATCGTCACATCAATTCGTATTGTTAGAAAGTGAAATAACAATATTCGGGGTATAGAAAAGATAAATAATGTAAAGAAACCTACTCGTATTTACCTTCATTGCTTCGTAATGACATACTTTTAAAGAACTAACATGGTTATAATATCAATTTACAGACATAAAGTCGTTATTTACATTAATGTTATATTTCAGTGAAATCATTTCTTTAATAATAATTTGTCATGTGTCAAATGCTTTTTTTGTCTAGAAATGCAGCCATATTTGTTTACCTTATTTTGTTTTTCAATTGATTTTGAAGTTAGGGTTATCTCCATTAATTATTTCTCTTTCCACACATGCGGAAAACTTTTCCTTCTATTCTCAGCATTTGTTGCACACGGACTGAATTGCGTATGACATTGAATTAGGAATATTTCTCACGTTCCAGGCTCCCGATTCGCCTTATGTGAGATGAAAGTAATGATATACCAGCTTCTGTTGCACATGGAATTGTCTGCTTGTGAGAAGACGCCTATTCCCGCCAAGCTCACGACGGACACTTTCAATCTGAGGCTCAAGGGAGGACACTATCTCAGGATAAAACCCAGAAAATAAACGTCTATTTATATATCAGCCTTTGTTTGTGACTTGATATGCATAGAAGTTCCAGAATTAGAGGTTTAATATCTAGAAATCCTTTTTAGTGGAGAAGGCTTGTGTTGTGGGTACTAGACGACGATATATATAATAGATAGATATAAGTAGATAAATACTTAAATACATAGAAAACATCCATAACTCACCCTGAGTTATGGATGTTTTCTATATATTTAAGTATTTAATTTCTGTGATAAACAAATACACAAATAAATGCCCTGACGAGGATTCGAACCCGGGACCTCTTGCTTCGTAGGCAGGGTCATTACCGACTGGGCTAGAAGGCCATTCAGTTCTCAAGCCATATTACGTCACGTATAAGCAAACACCGGAATGTAAATACCCTACCCATCATTTAAAATATGTAAACTTAGTCATCGCCTGCAAAATAATACTAACACAAAATACACTTACAGACTAAGGTGAGGATGACCAGTTGTATATGAGAAAAACATCGATAGATAACAGAGTTCATCAATATAGGCCCTACCTGTAGGTAATTAAATTTTGATCCCAATATTCTGATGACTGCTTATAAGAAATTAAACACAGCTTGTAAAATGGTCACCAATCCAATTACTCCATCCGGCTACCAGTTTCCGCATCATATTGGGGCCCAAAAATGTAGTAGATTCAAGTTTGTTATACTTATAACTATTACAAATTAATCCTCTGTTAGTAAATATAATCTACTAGCGACCCGCCCCGGCTTCGCACGGAATAAAAAATGGTTATTGTGGGTTATTCCTCAGAGATAGCCATATACCATCGCGGACTTTTGTACACCTTTTTAAGGTGTAAATACAATACTGTAGTACTTTTGATCTATCTTGCAGCGTTCAGACAGCGTTTGCAAAGTAAGCGCAATAAAGTATCTACTTACGACATCATTTTAGAAACCTCTAAAATTATCAATGTTTCTCTTATGTTATGCATGTAAACCTTTCTCTTGAATCACTCTATCTATTAAAAAACCGCATCAAAATGCGTTGCGTAGTTTTAAGGATCTAAGCATACATAAGGACACACAGACAGCGGAAAGCGACTTTGTTTTATACTATGTAGTGATTTTGTGGCGCCGCTAGATGCGCATGAGATTCCTCAGCTCAGGGTCATGACAATTAATGATTATATTGCATAGTCGACCGACGCAGGGAGACGAGAGCCGGTGTTTTAGATATTTTTTACTCGTGTGTAGTAAGATATTGTGTTTTTTAAATAACTTCTAGACGTGGTTACGAATACAGATTTCAACTTAAAAATAAATCAAGGTGAGTAGCTCTGTTAAATGTGTAAGTGGTCACTTTACTAGATTTAAAATACCTACTACATATATAATTCTGCTAAGAGTTCATCAAAATCAGTATACCTATACAGTATAGTTATAGATATGTATTGTATGCATTTATTTGTATAATCTATACCGATACGTTATGTGTTTATTAACACTACCTATAGTAACTAGGTTTAGCAACTTCTCCGTAGTTTTGCTATCATGTACAAGTAATGTACAAATCTTTATCTACACTCATACTGTAAGTACTCTAAAATGCGTTCAAAAACCGTAGACAATGACAAGCATTACAACAAACGATTTAACTATGATAAGTTTCTTATCTGCGGCAGTAACGTAATTTTAACTATGCATGCTCAAATATTGTTAAGCAATGAGTTTCAAATTTGGAACATCGAATTTGATAACATAATGTTGCCGCCATGGCCAACTCGATTGGTCCCGCGCGAGCGCCGGCACAATCGAGTAGGCCATGACGGTACAATGGCGGTCATTCTATGGTTTCCGAACAATTAATTTAATATATATAATATGAGTGTAGATAAAGCAGTGTATGCAACTGTACGTAATTAGGCCTTAAAACACTCGTGTGATCTTATTATGAAATTCGCCTGCGGCTCATTTCATAAAACCACACTCATGTTTTAAGGACCCTTATTACGTAACAGTTACATAAACTACTATTGTCTACCATGTCTGACCGATGTCTCTCAGTTGCTTAAAGGTTAGCTGGAAGAGATCACTTAAAGGGATAAGTTCGCCTTTGATCACACTCACCATATTTTGTTGTTCATGTACTTGTTTTGTGCAATAAAGTGTATTACTGTTACTACTACCTTATAAGGAACGAATAAGATCTAATGTATTACTGTTTTGAAAAAAATAAGTCCCACCGAGTTTCTTGCCGGTCATAATACTTCTCAGGGTCAGAGGTGAGTGGTTTTTCTCTTTCTGACGTTTATAAGTACATTGTAATGTGCTTAAATTGAAGAATAAATATATTTTATCTTCTTTATATTTATTTAATATTTACAACTCAGAAAAAAGTGATTTAGTGATGCACGATTTCTTAATAGGCTTCTTAATAACTGGAGGCATCGGTTACTCACTTACTTTCTTCTGAGTTGGTTTAATAAATAGCACGCAAAAACCGTTACTCTTCTCTATTTTAGATGATATTCCTAATATGGATGGTAGCTATCACAGCAGCGGTACTGTTGTACTGCCGCCAGTCTTACGCCAGATTCAGTAAATATGGCGTTAAGCATTTAACCAGGGTTCCTCTGCTGGGAGACATGGCTTGGGTGTTCTTCCGCAGGGAGCATATTAGTGAGAATATACAAAGAATTTATGATAGCTTTCCTGAAGAAAAGTAAGTAATTATGTACATTGTTTGTGTGATTGATCATGCTTCTTTTGTAGGTACCTAAGTTGTAAATAGTTGCAACTATGTAAGATAACTGAGATAAGCTTATTCTACAGAATAACAAATAGATAATTACTAATACAAGGTGATCAATATTAATGATGTTTTGATTAACCTATTCAATAATAAATATATGTAGTATGGATGCGTCACCCGTCTGTTCTGATAAATATTGCAGTTTGAACTCCTATCAACCCAAAACTTGTTTTCACAGAGAAATCGTAGAGAGAAGTCATTCAAACAGACACTTCGTCCAAAGGAGTCATTACAAAACTAAATTTATTTCATTACATTATTCTGCCTGTTCTGTCTCCTTTCATTAGTTTGTAACTCTAATCCCTTATTTCATTAGGCCTTGTTATCGGCAGTACTTATACTAGTGCCAAAATACTGGTACCCTTAAAAAAATACCGTCTTAAATCAGTATGTAATGTCAAAAGTAAAATCTCGTCAGGAAACCTGCATATATTCTTGATGAAATTCAGAGGTGAATGTGAGTTTTACCCCACTTTGTGTTAGTTCCCCACCTGAGGATCTGAGGGCTACAGTCATACCCTCGTGCAAGAAAAGAGACCTGTGCTAAGCAGTGGGATATGTACATCCTATATAGGCTAATATAATTATTATACCTATTTATATAATTTCTGTAGATTTGTGGGCCACGTGGAGTTTGTCAGGCCGATGGTGTTCGTCCGTGACATCGAGTTAATAAAGCGCATTACCGTGAAAGATTTCGAGAACTTTCTCGATCACGCTGTTGTTGTCGACAAAACTGTCGACCCTTTGTTTGGGAGGAACCTGTTCAGTTTGAAAGGTTTGTTCTCGACCCCTTAATTTTATGAGGTAAATATATAGATAGGACTGAATGTATTTAATTATTGGACTGACCCCAAAATCGGCATCCATAATTTAATGCCAGTGTCGATTATAGTGTCGTTACAAAAACTCCTTTATAATGTCCTTCATAATTATTTATTCTTGACATAGTTTATAGTTCAACATCAATTTTAATACGATCGATTTCATTTTAAAAAGTAGTAGCTACTTCCTTCTTTATAAAAGACAGTGAGTTTGTTTCACACACACACAGACCTTTCATACATACGCTTTGTTAAATTTTGCGATTTGTTTTAAAAGGTCAAGAATGGAAAGATATGAGGTCTACTCTAAGCCCGGCCTTCACCAGTTCCAAAATAAAGCTGATGGTGCCTTTTATGGGGGAAGCTGGGGGAAACATGACCATAAGATTTAAAAGAGAAATCCAGGCGTCTGGAAGTAAGTATTTGACTATTTTATAGAAAGCATGATATATCGAGTGAAGAAAACTATGGAACGTCTTTGCCTCTTTGTGAATTGTACCTAAATGTATGAGACGGTAAATATGTTTTTCGATTTCAAGGATTGAATATTCGTGATATGTGTGTAACTAAATATTAACTTACACCTCGCAGCTTATGGCTACTTAGGGGAGGGAAATAATTTGGATGTGAATATGGTCTATGGACGTGAGTAAAGAGTGGGTGTGGACAATGGGAGTGGGAGGGAAGACGGTGAGACACTGGCGTAGCAGTCCGGAAGAATGGGGCTAGTGTAAATGGGAGTGAAATAGGAGTCGGTATAAAAAGGGAAGCAGGGAGTAGGAGAGGGTGAAAGAAAGTGAAAGAGAATGGAAGAGGGGAGAGTGGTGAAATATCGCAGGACTGGCGTACGAGTCAGTAAGAGACAGTATCTTAATGTGTTTTTATTTATAGAAACATTTTCTGCTTCTCAAAATCCATATCCACAGAAAACTACGCCGACGTAGACTTCAAAGACGTATGCAACCGCTACGCCAATGACGTCATCGCGTCGTGCGCTTTCGGCCTAAAGGTGGACTCTCAAAACAACGAAACAGAATTCTACAAAATGGGGAAAGTGGCTTCGCAGTTCACTTTTATTCAAATGCTCAAGTTCATGGCATTTCAGTGCATTCCTACAATTATGAAGGTAAACTAAAAACAAACAAACTGTAATTTTTCGTAGGTACCATCGGGTTCATAATACAGCAGTTTATAAATAAATAAATAAATATTATAGGACATTCTTACACAAATCGACCTAGGCCCACAGTGAGCTCAATAAAGCTTGTGTTATGGGTACTAGACGACGACATATACAAGGTGCTCGCGAGGAAACCGCATAATTTTAACAGCGTACTCCTGAGGCCAAAAGAAGTAAAAAATATCATGACTTTTGGACAATTCCGCCAAAAAAAAAATTTTTTTTTTTTTTCTTGTTTTCTGAACGTATTCTTAAATTAAAAATAAATGTTAATGACAAAACTATGCCTAAAAACAAATAATACCATTTTTTTTTGTTAAAATCAAAGTTAAAGCAAAGTGTTTCCTGTCACTTTGATGTCTGTCAACAGGGGTGCCTATAAGGAGTTACATAGTGGTAAAATTGCCGTTAAGAAAGCGTTCAGTCCTGAGTTATAATCAAAATATTTTATTTTTTTAATTAGTTATAACTCCGAAACAAGATGAATTTCAGAAAAGTTTATTTGACATTTTACTCTCTAAATAAGGTCGGGATAACGCTGTTAAAATTATGCGGTTTCCTCGCGAGCACCGTGTATAATAGATAAATATGGATATTCAATTCAGCATACCCAATTTATGAATGAATTCATTGATTAATTGGGTATGCAATTATGAACCCGATGGTACCTACGAAAAATTACAGTTTGTTTGTTTGTACACACAAGTTTTTTGTCGTCTATATTTCTTGTTCATTTCACATCTGTCAATGTACCTCGATTGAATTTCTGCATCGAATCCTCGATGTGGTTACATTCTATTCTCGGGCAGTTCCGTAATAAATTTAATTACTTCTTTGAATGTTTACATTAAATAAAAACTGTTTTATTAGTACTGTATTACAAATTTCATCTTATCGTACTAAATGTGTACGGGCTTTTATACCTACTTAATATTTTGGATATTTCTGTATCATTGATATCTCTTATTTTTACGGGATAATTAATAATAATTGAACTTGGCTTGACACGCTACCGCGTGGTTAATCCAGGTTACCTGCTGTCTTAATGATAAAAAATCTATCCCGTAGTATTTTCGTAGTTAGATCAAAACTATATTACCGAAAGAAATGGAATATCAAAAGTTATTGTACGATATGTTCTTCTGATTAATTTCTAAAAGACGTTACAAAAATAGTCGGACAGTCAAAGTCACACTATCCGCAATTGTAGCGCAAGGGGTCTGGTCAATGTCAAAATGATTTAGTGCAACTCCAGCATTAGTGACGTAACGACTGAGTCTAGCTAATCTAGAAGCTGTTGATATGAATAATTGGCATTTAATGCTAATAACGAGTATATCTCCAGAACCATTTGTAATGATCTGGATTCGTATTAATTTTTATTTAAAACGGAACGGCAATCTATTTTAATTTAACTTAAAATGACAATAACATTAACAGTTTTATTTAACATCTATTTCAGTACCTGAAAGTAACAATCTTCACGGCGTCATCACAGAACTTCTTCAGGCAACTGGTAACACAGGCGATGAAAGAGCGAGAAGCACACAACATCATGCGGCCAGATATCCTACATCTGCTGATGGAAGCTAAGAAGGGTAAGATGAAATTATCAACGAATAGTAAAACAGTAAGATCGCATCTAACCATTATCTATACACCCGAAACCTCGAGATTATGGCCGACGGGTCGAATTCGGCCTGCGAATCTGCCAATCTGCCCGTGGAAAAAGCCCTTGGCTAAAAAAGTTTGGATGATACGGACGGCAGTGTGTCAGGAAAATTCATCTAGTAAACAAAACTTATGTGAATTAAAATTACATAATGTGTCTTTATCAGCTCCTCATTCACTGCATAATATGGGATCTTAAGACGCGGTGTGAAAAATGTGTAAACAAGGCGTTTAAGCTTTATTTATTACAATTTTATTGCACAAAAAAATGGGTAATGGTACCAGTCAACCATAAAGCCTTGGATATCTCTAGATGCTTTTAAAATTAACAAAATATTTTTTATTTCGAATAATTTGACGAACTGCTTAACGAATGACGTTTCTTTTAAAGGAAATCTTAAACACGAGGAAGATAACACATTCAGTGATGCTGGCTTTGCAACAGTGAAAGAATCTAACGTGGGGAAGGCAGCAACAGCAAAAACTGGTAATATTTTACTAATCATCGCTTGGAGCAAAATAGTAGGAAATACCACTTCACCCCGTAGTTCGGGTTAGGTAGGACAGCAATGAGGTAAGCAGGGAAAATTGAAACGGAGGACATATAACTAATATTTATTTTATTTGAAATTACTTTAAGAGCAACCTGAGCCCGTAAATTATAGAGATGAAAAAATAAATTCTGGATACACATCCCTACTGCCCCCGCCACCATCCGTTCTTCGCCATTTTACAGTACACAATACCACAAATAAACTTGTATTTAAAAATGGGACTCTTTATCAAAGTTTTCATTTCAGTATGGACAGACGACGATCTGATTGCTCAAGCAGTCATCTTCTTCGTTGCCGGTTTCGAAGGCGTGGCCCAGGCCATGACCTTCCTAGTTTATGAGATGGCTCTTCATCCTGAGATCCAGGATAAACTAGTAAAAGAGATAATGGAGAATGAAAAGAAGAATGGCGGGAAATTTAACTACACTTCCGTCCAAGAAATGACTTATTTGGATATGGTCGTTTCGGGTAATTAAGATTTATAGACGGAGAGCTAGCCACGATATGACATAATAATGAGAACAACGAATCCCCTCTAGCAAGTTTGCAATACTATGCTTATTTCTAGATCTGGAGATTTGGCAGCTGTATTGTCAAAGAATGCAAACCACTTCAAGAAAATAAATCCTATAGTTTTGGGTTTGATGCAATATTATGAGAAACTATATAAATAATTAGTTTATATCATTGCTAAAAGTTTCTGTTGGGGGAAAGTAGTGACAAACGACGTATAATGTAATTCATAGTTTGTCACCTACTGTATTTGTTTCCGTAATAATACGCAATGTTTTTTGTTCTAATGTAAAAATATAACTGTCCTTTATAACTGAGACAACTTCGGAAGCTCTTACCTACATATTTTGGTATTACTATTTTCCAATACACAAATTTTGCTAGTCTGTCACTCTGACCTCCCCATTGAAACCTGCTAGATGCCCGCATCTAGCCATAAGGATAGTATAGCAATCTAACCAGACGGGGTTTGGTTGTCTCGTTATTTTTAGTGTCCTCGAGTGGATTTGATACTGCGCATTGAACAGCATTTAATTTCTTAAGATGTATATTGTACTTACAAACGAATTCATTTTATATATCTATACCTAGCTAGGAACGTGTTAGGCTATCTCCATATATTTCCCATGGGTAAACTACAATGATATTTTGCTATGTAAAGTAATTTCCGTCTCATAATTAAGGTTTGAATTAAATCTTTCAGAGCTTTTGAGGCTGTGGACTCCCGGCTTTCAAATTGAAAGGATATGCACAAAAGACTACAACCTAGGAAGGCCGAATGGCACAGCTACTCAAGATTATATAGTAAGAGATATACCAAGCCACTATCCTAATAAACTGCTCGAATTCGAAGAAATTAAGCACGCAATCATCGCACAGAAGAGTTTGCCGCCATTATTTTTGCATAAAATTAATAGTTTAAATAATCGTGCGTTTAAATTCCTATCGCTGTTATTTTTAAAACACCATTTCATCATTTTATCCAGATATTAAATCTCAATAATCGCCTCCCTGGTCTATGTATGTAGCACAGATATCTAGGTTAAAATATTTGATAAGATACATAGGTGAATAGGTAAATACAATAATATCAATAAGAAAATAACAAATAAATAGGGTGTATCTTGCTCCTCGATTGTATTTTCTTAATTTATTGTTTTTTTTATTTTATTTATCATCATTATATCGTATGGCTTTATTTCACTGCGATCTTCATAAATCCGTTATATTTCGACTGTGAGATTGTTCAACCAGTCCTCTGCTGCTGGGGAAAGGTGGTGAAGTTCCTTTAGGCCGCCAGGGAAACAGTAAAGCGGGCACTGTTCAACAATGTGGAATAAGGTTTGAACTGGGGCGCCGCAGTCACAGGCTGGGGAGTCTCTTAGCCCCCACTGGAACAGATGGTGGTTAGCCCGCCCATGCCCCGTTCGGAATCTATTTAGCTTCACCCATACTGATCGTGGGGCTTCAAAACCTGGGGGCTTTTTTGTTGGGTCCGGGCACAGGTTCATTTCGGGGTACTCAGATAGTCCCCATGATCGGCGCCAGGCTGACTGTGTGTCGTAGTTTGTAAGAAGCTCGTCGGTCCAGATTGGGGATCTAGATTTTAAACGGATGCTAGGCAGTTGGTGCAGTTTCTCGGATCGGCATGTTTGGTCGCATGCCTTTTGTCCACTCAGCGGCCGCAGCTTTACGTCTTCGTACTTCCGGAGGAGTTATATGTGCCAGCGTTGATAACCAGGGCAGCGGGGTGGGCTTGTGATGACACGCATGGCTACGTTGAGTTGGGTATGTACTTTGTTGGTGTGTGCGCTACGGTACCAAACGGGTGCGCAGTACTCCGCAGTGGAGTAGACCAGTGCCGGAAGTACGCAAGACAGAGGCCGAGGCTCCCCAGCTGGTGCCAGCGAGGCTTCTTATGATGTTAAGCCTGCTTTTCAACTTTTGACCTACGTTTTCGAGGTGCTCCCTATACGTCAGAGACCGGTCCAGGGTAACGCCAAGGTACTTTGGGATAAAGGTGTGCCTGACATTTTCACCGCAGAAAGAGATATTTAGTTTGCGTCCTGCAAGGCAGTTTGTAAGATGGAAGGCGGCCACTTCTGTTTTAGACGGATTCGGGCAAAGACGCCATTTTGTGTAGTATGCGTTCATGGTATTCAGGTCGGCTGTGAGTGCTCTTTCACCTTCCTCGAATGTTTTAGCTTGGAATGCTAGAGCCAGATCGTCTGCGTACACAAATTTCCTGCTTCTGGTGTCGGGCATGTCATAGGTATAGGTGTTAAATAGGAGGGGTGCTAGTACTGAGCCTTGTGGTAGGCCGTTCTTAAGAAGTTTATAGCTACTAGTTTTCTCCCCCAGGCAGACTTTAATGAGACGGGGACCCAGGAGAGTTTTAACAATATTAAGGGTTTTCCGGCATGGAATTATGTTGGTAAATTTATGCAATAGGCCCTCTATCCACACGGTGTCATATGCAGCGCTAAGGTCGACGAAAGCTACAAATGTCTTCAATCCCCTTTGGAAACCGGACTCTATAAAAGAGGTTAAGGCTAGTACCTGATCAGCACAACTTCTGCCCTCTCTGAAACCTGCTTGTTCGGGTGGAATCTCAGTGTTGATTTTCCCTTGAATGCGGTTATATATTACCCGCTCAAGTAGCTAACTAGTACGTTACAGAAAGCAAGGATATAGGTCTATAACTGGCTGCATCATCTGGTGATTTGCCAGGCTTCATCAGGGCGATAACTTTAGATCTTTTAAAGACTTCTGGGAGAGTGCAGGTGTTTAGAATGTTATTAAATAAGTTCAGTAACCAGGTTTCCCCGCTTTTCCAAGGTGTAAGAGAAATTCAGGGAACATCTCGTCCAGCCCTGCGGCCTTATTTGGCTTAGTGCCTTTAAGAGCTTCTGTAAGTTCAGACATGGAAAAAGGTATGCTGTATGATTTAATATCATTGAGTGTATTTTGCTTGTGGAGCCTTTCCCTGCGAAGGATTTTGGCAAAGTCTTTATTGCTTGTGGCACCTCGCGTGAGAGATTGCATTCGCTTAGCTATATCGTTCGGCTCGATTGGAGCTGTTTTTTGTTCATGCATTGCAGCTCCTCCCAGTTTGCGCAGCAAAGCCCAGCCTTTCTTGCTTGAGTGGGTAAAATCCATGCTTTGGACACTAGATGCCCATTTAGCTTTTCTTGATGCATCAAGGGAGGCAAGCAGTTTTTGGACCGATTCGGAGTCTTGTGTGATTTTAAACTCTTCATATGCCTCTTCGGTCTCACTTGACCATCCCGGAGCATATTCCTTTCGAAAGCCTCGTGGTATGGAGCATTTGGCAGCTGCGATGACGGCCTTGGTGAAGCGTTCATAGTTTTCAACAGCAGGTTTGATGAAACGTAAGGTGGCATCCAGGTTCTTGGCGAATTTGCCCTTATCTGCTTTGATAAAATTCCAGCGTGGATGGGGTGACGTTTTAATCAGAGGGATCTGGATACCGACCGTAATCAGGGCTGGTCGATGTTGACTACGAGGAAAGTTATTTATTTAGCACGCGTCTTGTTACCGGTAGTCTGTTTCCCTGCTCATTTTGGGACGCAAAGCATAGATCTGGGTTTGTATCACTACTCCACCTGGCAGATCTAAACGAACTTCTTCCCTTAGGATCGAAAGTGAGATGTTGTTTATTCCTCTCGGCCCAAGAAAGCAGTTGTTCTCCATTTTTATAATTTTTTCTGTAACCCCAGGCCGTGTGATGACAATTAAAGTCTCCTATTTGTACGGCAGGGTGTGGAAGATTCGACAGGGACTGGGTGTTTAACTGAAAATAGATGTCATATACTTCAGAAAAAGTGACCAAACCCTCCGGTGTCCGAGGCCAGATTCGAACTGGCGTCTTCAGCTTTCGCGGCTGACGTCCTGACCACTAGACCACCCGGTCACGGCGGAACTTAACAAATTTTCTCATGTATATGCAATCTCTGAATTTGAAACGGCTAGGCGCCGTTGACCATACTCTAAGGGCATGCGCAGTACGTGCTTGCACCTCCTATCCGAATCTCTTACGTGATTCTGGTATAGCGAGAGAGATGGTGCTGCCATCTATGAATCTTGAAGCAAATCAAATATTTTTGTTCAATATTTTTTGATTTGCAATTTTTTAAGTATGCGCATGCCCTTAGAGTATGGTCAACGGCGCCTAGCCGTTTCAAATTCAGAGATTGCATATACATGAGAAAATTTGTCAAGTTCCGCCGTGACCGGGTGGTCTAGTGGTCAGGACGTCAGCCGCGAAAGCTGAAGACGCCAGTTCGAATCTGGCCTCGGACACCGGAGGGTTTGGTCACTTTTTCTGAAGTATATGACATCTATTTTCAGTTTATATATAGTAGTGTAACTACTTAAAAAATTGCAAATCAAAAAATATTGAACAAAAATATTTGATTTGCTTCAAGATTCATAGATGGCAGCACCATCTCTCTCGCTATACCAGAATCACATAAGAGATTCGGATAGGAGGTGCAAGCACGTACTGCGCATGCCATTAGAGTATGGTCAACGGCGCCTAGCCGTTTCAAATTCAGAGATTGCATATACATGAGAAAATTTGTCAAGTTCCGCCGTGACCGGGTGGTCTAGTGGTCAGGACGTCAGCCGCGAAAGCTGAAGACGCCAGTTCGAATCTGGCCTCGGACACCGGAGGGTTTGGTCACTTTTTCTGAAGTATATGACATCTATTTTCAGTTTATATATAGTAGTGTAACTACTTAAAAAATTTCAAATCAAAAAATATTGAACAAAAATATTTGATTTGCTTCAAGATTCATAGATGGCAGCACCATCTCTCTCGCTATACCAGAATCACGTAAGAGATTCGGATAGGAGGTGCAAGCACGTACTGCGCATGCCCTTAGAGTATGGTCAACGGCGCCTAGCCGTTTCAAATTCAGAGATTGCATATACATGAGAAAATTTGTCAAGTTCCGCTGTGACCGGGTGGTCTAGTGGTCAGGACGTCAGCCGCGAAAGCTGAAGACGCCAGTTCGAATCTGGCCTCGGACACCGGAGGGTTTGGTCACTTTTTCTGAAGTATATGACATCTATTTTCAGTTTATATATAGTAGTGTAACTACTTAAAAAATTGCAAATCAAAAAATATTGAACAAAAATATTTGATTTGCTTCAAGATTCATAGATGGCAGCACCATCTCTCTCGCTTTACCAGAATCACGTAAGAGATTCGGATAGGAGGTGCAAGCACGTACTGCGCATGCCCTTAGAGTATGGTCAACGGCGCCTAGCCGTTTCAAATTCAGAGATTGCATATACATGAGAAAATTTGTCAAGTTCCGCCGTGACCGGGTGGTCTAGTGGTCAGGACGTCAGCCGCGAAAGCTGAAGACGCCAGTTCGAATCTGGCCTCGGACACCGGAGGGTTTGGTCACTTTTTCTGAAGTATATGACATCTATTTTCAGTTTATATATAGTAGTGTAACTACTTAAAAAATTGCAAATCAAAAAATATTGAACAAAAATATTTGATTTGCTTCAAGATTCATAGATGGCAGCACCATCTCTCTCGCTATACCAGAATCACGTAAGAGATTCGGATAGGAGGTGCAAGCACGTACTGCGCATGCCCTTAGAGTATGGTCAACGGCGCCTAGCCGTTTCAAATTCAGAGATTGCATATACATGAGAAAATTTGTCAAGTTCCGCCGTGACCGGGTGGTCTAGTGGCCAGGACGTCAGCCGCGAAAGCTGAAGACGCCAGTTCGAATCTGGCCTCGGACACCGGAGGGTTTGGTCACTTTTTCTGAAGTATATGACATCTATTTTCAGTTTATATATAGTAGTGTAACTACTTAAAAAATTGCAAATCAAAAAATATTGAACAAAAATATTTGATTTGCTTCAAGATTCATAGATGGCAGCACCATCTCTCTCGCTATACCAGAATCACGTAAGAGATTCGGATAGGAGGTGCAAGCACGTACTGCGCATGCCCTTAGAGTATGGTCAACGGCGCCTAGCCGTTTCAAATTCAGAGATTGCATATACATGAGAAAATTTGTCAAGTTCCGCCGTGACCGGGTGGTCTAGTGGTCAGGACGTCAGCCGCGAAAGCTGAAGACGCCAGTTCGAATCTGGCCTCGGACACCGGAGGGTTTGGTCACTTTTTCTGAAGTATATGACATCTATTTTCAGTTTATATATAGTAGTGTAACTACTTAAAAAATTGCAAATCAAAAAATATTGAACAAAAATATTTGATTTGCTTCAAGATTCATAGATGGCAGCACCATCTCTCTCGCTATACCAGAATCACGTAAGAGATTCGGATAGGAGGTGCAAGCACGTACTGCGCATGCCCTTACTGGGTGTTTAAGTTAAGGGCTGGAGTCTTATAAACAGTTGCCACATTTAGGTTTCCGATATGTGCGACGATTAGTTCCAAGTTTTCTACGCTGGTAGCCACCGAAACGCTGCAGTCGTTAAGTGATGTTTTTTGGTACATTTTATTTATGTATGTATGGTTTATGTAAGTTTATTTTCTATTTGAAATGCGTAAGTCGATTATTGTTGAGTTGATTTGCATTTGCAATACCTACATATTTCTGATTACTTTCAATGCTTTCCGCTTCCCAAAGGTTGTCTGGAAGAGATCGCTTTTTAGCGATAACACCGCCAATTGTTTTACCTCCATTGCTTTTACTGTTTGTCACTTATATTTTATGAGTTTCTTTATTTTGAGGTGTGCAATAAAGAGTATTTATGTTTATGTTATAACATTGTCATTTACATTGCTATCGACAGATCCAGAAAGGAGAAGGCGTGAAGATTCCCGTGAGCGCGATCCACCGTGACCCCCAGTACTTCCCCGAGCCGGACAAGTTTGATCCGGAGCGTTTCGCTCCCGAGAACCGACATAAGATTCATCCCTTTTCATATAATCCTTTCGGATGCGGCCCAAGGAACTGCATCGGTAATTTTTTTCATATTTTGTTAAGTATAATCATAATGGTAAATTTAAGCTGTCAAATGGTATAACATTTCCTTTAATTTCATAGCAGTTTCTACTAGAAATAACAAATCAAAATATTAATTTATATTAATTTGGGGTGTTTTCTTTTTATCACCCATCTGGTTTGACTTTCACATAATTATAAGCCCACGAATTTATTGAAACTTTGAGGTAGGTAGGTATAGTGGTAATTTTTTAAGATGTCGGAATCTTACTAAGGAGTTCTACTGACAAATCCGACATCTTAAAAAAATCGTACTATACTTACTGTTTATTTTTAGGGCATAATTCGAAATCGTGTTTGAAACTTAACGAAATTTATACTAATAAATAATCTTCTTCCTCTTAGCGTTTGTCCCAGCGTTTTGCTCTATTGAGGCTGGGGTCCGCTCGGCTACCTAATCCAAGGAATTGGCGTAGGCACTAGTTTTTACGAAATCGACTGCCATCTGCCTATCCAACCCAGAGGGGAAACTAGACCTTGTTGGGATGAGATCCGGTTTCCTCACGATGTTTTCCTTTACCGCAAAGCGACTGATAAATATCAAATGATATTTCGTACATAAGTTCCGAAAAACTCAGTGGTATGAGCCGGGGTTTGAAACCTAGACCTTGAAATTTGATTGAAAGTCTGACGTCTTACTGCCGCCAGCGCTTCTATACAAATAAATAATGGAGTCAATAAATTTATTTCTTCTCAGATTCCCCAGTCAAATGTCTCATTTTTAGCTTTCAGATTCGCCCTATGCGAGGTAAAGGTGTTGATCTACCAGCTGTTGCAAGACATGGAGGTGTCGCCATGCGAAAAGACCACCATTCCGATGCAACTAGATAAATCCTCTTTGAACCTGATCATCAAGGGAGGACACTGGATGAGGGTGAAGGCTAGACAAAGTTGAACAGTTTTGAATTATTTAATATTTACTAATAATGAAATTAACTACATTCCTTAGCGTACTACCACTTTTGATTAAATTATCGAAAGAGCGAATTTGTGCGTCGGCATCGGCTCTATAACGCCATTGTTCCGTGTGCGAGAAAAACTAACCTAAATAGTAGATTGTTTGACAAGGGTCTAAACTAGGCCATATGACCACGAGGTGGTTTGAGTGGAAATATGGCTTTTAGACCAGCACGGCTAGCACGTCTTGCAAGAGCGACTTAAGCCGCGAATAGGGAAAACCTTCCCGCGCCTGTCAAAAATCTCGCTTTCCGGTAGCATAACATGCACCCGCGGCTGCAACTGACGCGAAGAGAACTCTAAGTTGCGCTAAGGATTTTAGTTCAAAGTCGCGAGTCACTGTCATTTTATGACAGTGGCATTTGATCGCGAGTCTGTCGCTCCTTTCACGCGCAAGTAAGGAGCTTGTGCTGCCAACTAGCGACAACGCATGAAGTCGCGCAGATCTGTCTCTTGTCAGTCGCGCGTAAGACGTGCTAGCCGTGCAGAGTAATACATAGTATCTTTCACTTCGATTGAGAGACAATAAAAAAATAAGATAAAAATACTTATTATTTACGCACCATGACTAAACTAAGGTGAAATTAAGGCATAACTTGACGGTCTTTTTATTTTTTTAACTTTTCAGACACAGCTTTAAAGCGCTTTCGATAATTTTAAATCTTTTTAGGGTTCCGTAGCCAAATGGCAAAAAACGGAACCCTTATGGATTCGTCATGTCTGTCTGTCTGTCTGTCTGTCTGTCCGTCCGTATGTCACAGGCATTTTACTCGGAAACTATACGACGTATCTGAATAAAATTTACACATAAGGTGTATTTTGTATGCAGCTACTTAGTGAAAATAAAAATATTTTTAGGGGGGCGCTCCATACAAGTAACTAAATTTAAAAAAAAATTAACCAAATATCAACATGTGACACATCAATCGATAGGTCTTTCAAAATAACATTGAGGTTTCTTTGACTCTTGTTATTAAGTGAATATTTTCTAAAATAATCGCTTCGAAAGTCAGAAAAGTTGTATAGCCCCCCCCCCCCCCCCCGTAACTTTTGAACCGTAAGTTCAAAAAATATGAAAAAATTTGAAGAGATGCGCCTTATCATATACTTTCAACGAAAATTATTTTGAACATTATCCGTTCAGCCATTTTTGAGTTATCTCCAAAAAACTTCTTCCATAGGCATCAGATACGACCTTTTGGTATTAGTTTGGTTCTTATTCCATTGAAGGTACGGAACCCTCCTATGCGTGGTCCGACACGCACTTGGCTGGTTTTTTATGATTGTGAAGGGCAACTTAAAAATGTTTTTACAAATAAATTGCGTTTCCTGATTGGTCGATTTTAACATTGCTGTATTCTGATTGGCTGATATTAAATACAAATATATTTTTTTACTTATAGATGTCATATACAAAGGAAAAAGTGACCTAGGCCTCCGGTGCCCAGGGCTGGGACTGGGCCATGTGGTAAAGGCGTCTGCCGCGAATGCAGAAGACGCTGGTGCGATCCCAGCCCTGGGTACCGGAGGCCCAGGTCACTTTTTCCTTTGTATATGACATCTATATAAGTTTATAATTTATATAGTAGTGTGTCTACTTAAAATAAACAAATGAAAATGTTTATTAAAAATAATTTGAGTTGATTTTTTTTGTTTTCATGGACTCAAATTAATTACGCACCAAAAAAGAATCCAGCGTTTCGATTAACTTCGACATGTGTTTGTGGATATAATATGGGGAAGTGTTCCGATCAGTCAATTTAAAATGTTTTGTAAATCATAAATATGTATACCTATTTTTCCTAGGGGCTAAATGTACTACTTTGTCTACTTTGCCTTGGTAAGAATAAATATGATGTACTTTTTGAGCATAAGAAGTGAAAAGTAAAATAAACTTTATAATAGTATTTATGTAACTAATTTGGAGTAACGTTTTAGTATAACCATTTAAAAAAAAACTATTATGTATGTGACAAAACTTACACAAATCAACCTAGTCGCACAGTAAGCTCAATAAGGCTTGTGTTGTGATATAGGTATATATTATGTTTTGGTATTGTATCACTAAACTGATATTTTTGCCTTTTTTAAATAATACACTTTTACTTTAACATAAGATTGTGTTTTATTTTCTAGCTTTCAACTACTCGTATATGCAATATTTCATGACTTTATTTTATACTAGCTTTCGCCCGCAACTTTGTCCACGTAAAAGTCGTGAAATTACTTGAACCCTCATTTCATCTCCTTTGGGAAGCTTAAGAAAGAGTAGACGGGGGGGGATGAAAAATGTATTTTCTGATCAATCAATATACAGGATCATTTCTAGGGCGTGATCCGGAACCACTTTTTCGGACTGTGTAACTATTACTGTATGGTACTATTTTCTCAAAACAGAATTAATTTATTTTTTCTTAATTTCTAGTACAATTAGTCCTAAATTAAGTAAATCATGGTCACCCTATGACTTTCGACATTCGCTGTACGGGAAACGACAAAACGTCATTTGAGTAGGGTGGCCAAATTGTATGCAAAAATGCAGTTTTCTACTTGTCATCTGAATAATAATTATCAATATTGGTGATAAAAAATTATGACCACCATCATTAGGTTTTTCTTTAACCTTTTGACCGCCAAGCATTGAACAAAAATGACGCGCCACCGACGCCACGTAATCGCTTTTTGTCAAGCGAAATTGAACTTTGCGGAAGCCCGCGTAGGTCCCTATTGCATCACAAAGCCTGTCGGCTGTATCCGTCGTTGGCGTCCATGGCACAACTTTTTGATGTCGGCCACAGCCGACTGTGGCGGTCAATGGGTTAAGTTCTGTATCATGTCTTTGTGTCTAGCTCCACCCCGAAATCACCCTGAATAAAAATGAATGAACAAAGGACCCGTCCACATGTCTACGGAACGGCGCCGCCACCGCGAAACGGTGCGGCGCCGTAGGAATTTCAAGTAATATAAAACTTTTGTAAGACTCTAACATACTAAAAATAACGGGTTACTCACGTAATTTTTGCTCGGCATGTTTCGATCAATTTACGATGATCATTCTCACGACCAGCCTTCCACGACGGCAGCGCGCCGGCTACAAAGAAAAAATAAATAATTGACTTAAATTACATGAGTAACCCGTTATAAATATTTTTTTAATATGAATTTCTTGTAGTAAAATTCGCCGGGGGCATACCGTGGACACGTGGAGTGGGCCCTCAGTATAGAATAGATAAATAACAGACAAGTAGCCACGTAATTGCAGTGCACAGCTGAAGACACCACGGCATACTTCAGCAGCTTTTCGTGGGAGCTTCCGGTATTTGGCAACCAAGTGCTGGAACAACATTCCACCACCTCTCAGGAACCTACAAAGTGTAATATGTTTTAAAGCCAAACTTAAAATATTCACACTTACACACCAGCGGCAACAGGAGGCATTAAGGCATGACACGAGTTGCTTTTGACATATTGTATATATTAATAGTTATGTTCTATGAATAGGCAAGTCAATAATAATATTCACCTGTTTTTATTTCCTTTCCTCACTGTGTATCCAATGTATAAAATTGTTTTTTTTTTTCATGTAACCTATATTTCATTATTTTCTGCTGTTACGAGTATGTATCACTGCTGCGCGTGAAGTAGTATTTTATGTAATTCATTTCTTTGTTTTTCCTCATTGTACTATATAAACGTGTAACAATGAAAAGCCAAGCATATTCCATAGTCAGTTGTTGTAGAAACTCTCACTTAGGCAAAGCTAACGTATAATTTTATGTAACTGTGTAAGCTTAAACCACCTAGGTAGTGTTCTTTATTGATCTTGTATGATTTATTCTTAATATTTTAATGTTTATTCCACATATTTTGCCCTTATATTAACGTTGTAAAAGTATTTTTTTCCAATAATGTATCTTTATCTGATATCTGGTTGTACGGCATGGCCTCTTGCGTCAATGTCAAACGTTATCATATTCGCAGACTAGATGGCGCTAGTCGCTGTCTGCGCTCAGCAAAGTGGCTGCGTTCAACTTTATAGTAAGGCCGTGTCGTACAGCTGCGATCGTGGACCACAAATGGTCCCGCCGGAAGATCAGCGCTGGCTTTCGGGTCAGCATAAAGCTGAGGCGGGTCCATTTCGTGGTAAACTGTGTATTATGTTCTAGATTTCTATTTTTTATGATTGTGAAGGGCAACTTAAAAATGTTTTTACAAATAAATTGCGTTTCCTGATTGGTCGATTTTAACATTGCTGTATTCTGATTGGCTGATATTAAATACAAATATATTTTTTTACTTATAGATGTCATATACAAAGGAAAAAGTGACCTAGGCCTCCGGTGCCCAGGGCTGGGACTGGGCCAAGTGGTAAAGGCGTCTGCCGCGAATGCAGAAGATGCTGGTGCGATCCCAGCCCTGGGTACCGGAGGCCCAGGTCACTTTTTCCTTTGTATATGACATCTATATAAGTTTATAATTTATATAGTAGTGTGTCTACTTAAAATAAACAAATGAAAATGTTTATTAAAAATAATTTGAGTTGATTTTTTTTGTTTTCATGGACTCAAATTAATTACGCACCAAAAAAGAATCCAGCGTTTCGATTAACTTCGACATGTGTTTGTGGATATAATATGGGGAAGTGTTCCGATTAGTCAATTTAAAATGTTTTGTAAATCATAAATATGTATACCTATTTTTCCTAGGGGCTAAATGTACTACTTTGTCTACTTTGCCTTGGTAAGAATAAATATGATGTACTTTTTGAGCATAAGAAGTGAAAAGTAAAATAAACTTTATAATAGTATTTATGTAACTAATTTGGAGTAACGTTTTAGTATAACCATTAAAAAAAAAACTATTATGTATGTGACAAAACTTACACAAATCAACCTAGTCCCACAGTAAGCTCAATAAGGCTTGTGTTGTGATATAGGTATATATTAGGCTTTCGGGTCAGCATAAAGCTGAGGCGGGTCCATTTCGTGGTAAACTGTGTATTATGTTCTAGATTTCTATTGTTTTTTATTTTTCTAATACTTTTATATGCAATTTTTATCACGAATAAAACGATTGATTCTGATTCTGATTCAATAGTCGACAGATGAAAGGAGCGAACGAAGGTTTTTATTATTGTGTAGTTTGCTGTTATTTAACAAAATATAGTTATTAGACAGTTTTTAGGGTTCCGTGGTCAATTGGGAAACCTTTTAGTTTCGCCATGTCCGTCTGTATATCTGTCTGTCCGTCCGCGGCTTAGCTCAGTAATCGTTAGCACTAGAAGAAATTGAAAGCTGAAATTAAGTATGAGTATGTGCTTTGATCACGCTGACAAAGTGGTAGAATTTAAACTGGAAAAAAATACTTCGCGTTTGAAAACACAGCATGTATAAATAGGTAGGTACTTATATTTATTATTAACATTGTTTTTTTAACTGTGCAGTATTTAGTCGTCAACCTATTTTTTGTTATCAGTGTTAACTGTTATCAACCGACTGGTGCTAGTGGTGACATTGATTGTGTTTTTGTTATTAGGAGTTGTTATCTTTTTTCTGTCTTAATTACTTATTTGCGTTGTCGAGACCACTAAATATAGAGGTACAAAAATACTGGTGATCCGTTTAAGCGCTTAATTGGTATCGTGTTGCGACTTTATTTTATTTTGTAGAGGTCACGTGGTCCCAGCCGGCCAACCCTCCAATACAAAACCAATTTTTTTTGTTCGATTTTTTCTTCGTTTTTTCATGATTAGAATTCGATAGGTACCAATTATGCCCTTAATAAGATTACTAGCATTTTTGTTACATCTTGTAAGCTAGTTCCGTTTAAAAATATGTATATAAAAGTCGTGAAATTACTTGAACCCTCATTTCATCTCCTTTGGGAAGCTTAAGAAAGAGTGGAGGGGGGGATGAAAAATATATTTTCTGATCAATCAATATACAGGATCATTTCTAGGGCGTGATCCGGAACCACTTTTTCGGACTCTGTAACTATTACCGTATGGTAGTATTTTCTCAAAACAGAATTAATTTATTTTTTCTTAATTTCTAGTAAAACAAGTCCTAAATTAAGTAAATCATGGTCACCCTATTACTTTCGACATTCGCTGTATGGGAAACGACAAAACGTCATTTGAGTAGGGTGACCAAATTGTATGCAAAAATGCAGTTTTCCACTTGTCATCTGAATAATAATTATCAATATCGGTGATAAAAAATTATGACCACCATCAGTTCATCTTTAAGTTCTGTATCATGTCTTGCTCTCTAACTCCACGACCCCGAAAACACCCTAATGAAAAAATGGTATATATTTACACTCTTCTAACGTCTCGTTGGATCAGATGTCTTGGCACTGGGGGAATAGCCACCAATGATGACGATGAGTTTTAAGAAACATAGATATTATTATAGAGATGGTCGCGTGCAAATGGCATTCTTTTATCACAACTGAAAATCGCTGACTTATGAGCCTGACCTGACGCCATCTGATGAACAGCTGGCAGATGCTCAGATCTAGTAATAAAGACAGTAGGTATGGCATAATAACTGCGAGGTTTCGTTGCTCTCAAAACAGTATAAGTACCAATTTCAGGGGCTTAGCACTTAAAAGGCTGACAACAGCCTGACCTTGAAATTCATTCTACTTTTTTAGCAAAAACTATTACGTTTTGTACTAAAACAATATAGTAATCAATCAATGAAACACTTAAGAGCCATGCCCTTGTAGGTGCAACTCAAAGTGGACTCTCCATTTGCTTCGGTCGCAGGCCTCCTCTTTGATCTTTTGGTACGACCTGACATTAACATTATTTTTCATTTGATCTATATAATTAATTCTAGGTCTGCCCCTTCCTCGCCTTCCTTCCATTTTTCCTTCAACTATCTTCTGTATGAAGTTGTCATGTCGTATGAGGTGGCCCATCATCCTCCCTCTTCTTGACTCTATGCTATCCATCAACTTCCTCTTTTCCTCCACTCTTTCCAGCAGTATAAAATATGAGGAATATAGTAATATTCATCATATTTTAAAGAACTTTGTTCTATTCAATACCTACACGATTGGACGAAATCTGCTCAATAGTAAATCTTTGGATAGGTCTTTAAAAAAAATAAGGGTCTTGAAAAACAATTTTTGGATATACCCAATACTTTCGTAAATTACCTCTTTAATTAATTAGAAGAATACGGTTAAAATAGTACTCCCCCCCCCCCCCCCTGCACACACACCATTTAAGTTATAAACCTGCTTTTTTAAAATAGGGCTAAATTGACTATTGGGTCATATTCAAAGCCGGTAAAGGGGGTTAAGAGATAAGTAACCTTAGTACCTATTAGTTAAGTATATTGTCACTACCTGTAAGTTCATATAATTGGCTTCCTGTGTTTACTACAACAATGTATAAAGTTTATGTCACAGCTGCTGGATCTACAAAAATACATGTTGTACTAATAATGGTGATGAGGACGCCATCTATTTGTATATTTAATCGTAGTGAACACACTATTTTATTAAGGAGGTCCGCGCTAGAAAAAATCAGCACTATGACATTGCATTTTCGATGCAGCATTGCTAGCTCGAGCTACCACTATTAAAATCAATATCGAATGCATGTCATACTATAAAAAGCACGTGTCCGCGCACTTAAAATACTGTTGTATCATTGGCTTGGTTGTTACGAAACAAATCGTAAACATTGTGACTTATTTAATACGTTTATCTTATCATATATTTGACAACATTATGGCGCCGTAATTAATTCATCGATAATTTTAAACACTGTGTCCAAAACACACAATCATTGTGATAGGCGATAAAAAATCGCTAGTCATCACAAGCGTGTCTTGTTTACGTATAAAAACAAAATTGAAGGCTATATTTGGCAGTATCAGTTGGTTATTAGCAAGAAATAGTTCTAGGTTATTTTTTTTGTAAAATGTTTGTTCTTACGGCAGGGATCTTAGCCCTTATCAGTGCATTGTACTATTACTTTACAAGAAATTTTAATTACTGGAAGGACCGAAATGTTCCTGGGCCGAAACCTGTTCCACTCTTTGGTAATCTAATGAAAGCCACTCTTCGCCTTGTTGCAGCAGGAGTTACATATAAAGAGATTTACGACAGTTACCCTAATGAGAAGCTAGTCGGGATATACAGAATGACAACTCCCGCCCTGTTGGTGCGCGACCCGGAAGTTTTGAAGCATATCATGATAAAAGATTTCGACAATTTTGTGGACCGCGGTATTCAGATCAGCAAGACAGGAATTGGATCAAATTTATTCCATTCAGACGGGGACACTTGGCGTGCATTAAGAAGTCGCTTCTCGCCCATGTTTACCAATCAAAAACTGAAGAACATGATACATTTGATTAACGATCGAGGTAATAAGTTGGTTAACTACCTAAATGAGATTGCAGCCGTTACACCAGAGCTTGATATCCATGGACTGGTGCAGAAGTACACAATGTCGACGATAACAGCGTGTGCCTTCGGTCTGGATGTAGATACCTTCCACGGAGATATAGAAACGTTGAAGAAAGTTGACAAGATAGTGTTTTCTCCACAATATGCTCTCGAATTAGATATGATGTACCCAGGTATACTTACAAAACTCAATATGGATCTATTCCCAGGATATATACTAAATTATTTTAAAAAACTTGTCCAAACTGTGATCGCTGAAAGAAATGGAGTACCTTCAACTAGAAGAGATTTTATGGATTTGATTTTAGAAATCAGAAATAGAAAAGAACTTGAAGCTGCTAAAAAGTTTGGTGAAGAAGAATCTAAAACTATAGACATAACTGACAGTGTAATAGAAGCCCAAGCATTTGTATTTTACGTAGCTGGCTACGAGACCTCCGCTTCTACTATGGGATTTTTGATATACCATCTTGCACTGAATCCTAAAATACAAAACAGAGTAAGGGATGAGGTTGACGAATATCTTAAAAGACACAATGACCAGATTGAAGTAGAAACCTTAAGTGAGTTGACATATCTGGATCAATGTTTCAATGAGACTCTCCGAATGTACCCAATCGTAGATAATTTACAACGACAAGCAGTGAATGACTACATATGCCCTGTTACTGGTGTTAAAGTGGCTAAAGGTCAAGTAGTGATGATATCTGCTTTGGCTATTCACCACGATGAAAAGTACTACCCAGAACCTGAGAAGTTTAATCCTGATAGATTTTTGCCAGAGAACGTAGCTGACAGGCACCTATGCGCATATCTGCCTTTCGGCCACGGACCGCGCCATTGCATTGGTTAGTACACCAAATACTTTACTATTCCTTATTAGGTATTACCTATACATGACTTAATTAAAATGAAAACATGTATCAATATTTCCAAAATATCAATACGTTTAAATACTTGCTTCTGAGGATAGAATCCTAGAGAATAGTTATTACAAACCCTAAGTTATTTAAATTTGATAAAACAAGAAAGGTATAGCGCATGCTTATCCTAACTTTACCTAATCAGAAATGAATCAGAACGAGCCGATTTTTTTTACAATTTTGGATGGTGGTTTAATTATAAGTATAGGAGCCGAGCCTCTTTTCACGGTTAATTTCATATCAGATTTCAGGTTATACTTTAATTTTCAATCATCATCTTATTCAACCCATGAATGTCCGTTTATAGAAACATTTAACTCTATACAATTATAACTGTGCGTATAGGTTCTGTGCAGTTTTTAACACGCATACCTATATGTATTAATAATAAATTTGATAACTAACATGTTTCGTATGAAATTCGTATGAATGTGTTGAGTCATTCCGTGTTTTGGAAGTTCATCGAGCTGATCCGAGATCCAACTGACTTAAGAGATGGAAAGTGGATTTTAGTCGATAGCTACTAGTAAAGCCCTTAAATTTGGGCTCATAAGTACCTGCTTGAGTCCAATATTCATATTCATATTTAGTAGAGTACGCGAACAGTTTTGAGCTTCGATAACTCACAAGTGCAATTTTCTTTTTTAGTTAGATAACATGATATGATTACTTATAGTAAAAAATATTTTCTAACAGTTTTTGACGTCGCGCTAGGTATATAGATATTTGTTAATAACAACAAGAAAAGATTATACAAGATGTATTTTCCTTTACCATACTATTGCATTCAACTATTTCAACATCATCTGTCATTTTATAACAGTTTTGGTCAATAGATTATGTAAGCATAATCAATAAAAAAATATCAAAATATAAGTGACCTTGAATTCTAAACGAATAACAAATGGTTAAGACGACATATGCTCTTGACAAAACCGTTATAAAATGTGAAGTTATGTTGCAATAGTAAAAAGCGATAGCCTGGTGGAGAAAAATAAAACTTAAATAATCTTTTCTATGTGTAGCAAACAAATACATGTATTATACCTAGCGCGATGCTAATAATTGTTAGAAAATATTTTTTACTAGCTTTTGCCCGCGGCTTCGCTCGCGTTAAATTCGGGTTAACACGGTTCCCCTTTCCTGATTGCCCCCCGGAATGCTCCATACAAACTTCCACCCCCCTTTTCAGGGAAGTGGGGGGTTAGAAAGAGACAAAAAGCAGCCTATGTCACTCTCCATCCCTTCAACTATCTCCACTTAAAAAATCACGTCAATTCGTCGCTCCGTTTTGCCGTGAAAGACGGACAAACAAACAAACACACACATACACTTTCCCATTTATAATATTAGTATGGATTATTAATACTTAACGTATTCTAACAGGTCACAAAATAAAATCGGACTTGTGATTTATGTCATTTTTATAGGTTAAAAAGGCGTTCCCGTACTCCACTAAATCATTTTTTCCTTGCTTTGTGTCTACAATAGGTCTTAAGAATTACGTGTCTCAATACAACCCTGTGGGGGCACTGCAAAAGGTCCGAAACTAACTAAATCTACTTACTTTAAAGTATGCATGCAGAAGAATATTAAATTGACGAGCAATAACTAAGAATAATTATAAATACAGTTTACATTCAACTATTAATTTAAATTAATAAATGTATACATTATTGTAATAATCCCAGAGCCTCTAACGAAGCAGGTACCTAATAAAAAATTTGACACATTTTTTTTGTTCTAGGAATGCGATTTGCGCTAGTGCAGTCCCGTGTATGCCTGATCAGGCTGCTCTCCAAGTTCAAAGTGGAAGCTGGAAAGAACACGGTCCGGTCCTTCTCCTTCGACCCACTACGAGTGGTTCTCGCTCCGAACAAGCCACTCCTCGTTAACATCTACCCGAGAAAGGATCTCTGAAACCAACGTATTAAATAAATATTGCAAGCAAAAGCACTTTTCTTTTTACTAGTAGGGTTCCGTAGCCAAAATGGCAAAAACGGAATCCTTATGTTTTGTCTTGTCTGTCTGTCCGTCCATTTACGACAGACAGACATGACAAAACATAAGGATTTCGGTCCTTTCAGTAATTAAAATTTCTTGTAAAGTAATAGTACAATGCAATAACTGTCTGTCAGTAAAACAATAGTAGTTTATGTAACTGTTACGTAATAAGGGTCCTTAAAACATGAGTGTGGTTTTATGAAATGAGCCGCAGGCGAATTTCATAATAAGATCACACGAGTGTTTTAAGGCCTAATTACGTACAGTTGCATACACTGCTTTATCTACACTCATATTATGTATATTAAATTAAGTGTTCGGAAACCATAGAATGACCGCCATTGTACCGTCATGGCCAACTCGATTGTGCCGGCGCTCGCGCGGGACCAATCGAGTTGGCCATGGCGGTAACATTATGTTATCAAATTCGATGTTCCAAATTTGAAACTCATTGCTTAACAATATTTGAGCATGCAAAGTTAAAATTACGTTACTGCCGCAGATAAGAAACTTATCATAGTTAAATCGTTTGTTGTAATGCTTGTCATTGTCTACGGTTTTTGAACGCATTTTAGACTACTTACAGTATGAGTGTAGATAAATACAGGTGTAATCTATAAGTATATCAAATAAAAAGATACCAAAAAACTTTTCATTAATATCGATAGAACGTTATCCAATGAGTAAAATTTTTTTTTTTTATAAAACAAAAAATATCCAAAATATTAAGTTTAAACGCCACACTTAGATTCTCTACTGTCATCATCCTCATTAAAAAAAAATGGCTGTAATTTTATTCATTTAATAACACACTTTCAATATTAATTAAAAGTTTTTAATATCTTTTTTATTTGGTGAATAATTACCTGTAAATCTTTAACGATTATACCCTGTAGATTCTGTTAGCGCCTAATTACAGTAATTATCCTAAAAATGTATCAACTATAAAACGTCACTAGTTTTGTGGGTTACAAGGGGAACTACAGCAAGAAACAGTGGATGTATTCAATGAAAATATTTTAATATCAATTATTTACAATACATTAAATAATCTTTATCATTTGTACAGTCAGCAACGAAAGTTTCCGAATGAAATAAGATTACAAAAGATTGCGAAATAAAATTAACTAAACAATTTTAATTACCAAAAGTAACTTACAATGATTTTCCAAAAGTTGCTGGACATATAGAATTCAAAATAAGCGGAACCAGGAACCAGACAATATCAAAACTAGCTAAACATGTGGTGACCTATTTTAGTGGACATTGCATATATATAATATGTATTACTCTTGAATACTACAGGTTCAGCTAGTTTTGGAAGTGTGCTGCAGGTTCAGCTTGTTTTGGAAGTGTGCTACAGGTTCAGCTAGTTTTGGAAGTGTGCTACAGGTTCAGCTTGTTTTGGAAGTGTGCTACAGGTTCAGCTAGTTTTGGAAGTGTGCTACAGGTTCAGCTTGTTTTGGAAGTGTGCTACAGGTTCAGCTAGTTTTGGAAGTGTGCTACAGGTTCAGCTTGTTTTGGAAGTATGCTACAGGTTCAGCTAGTTTTGGAAGTGTGCTACAGGGTCAGCTTGTTTTGGAAGTGTGCTACAGATTCAGCTTATTTTGGAAGTGTGCTACAGGTTCAGCTTGTTTTGGAAGTGTGCTACAGGTTCAGCTAGTTTTGGAAGTGTGCTACAGGTTCAGCTTGTTTTGGAAGTGTGCTACAGGTTCAGTTAGTTTTGGAAGTGTGCTACAGGGTCAGCTTGTTTTGGAAGTGTGCTACAGATTCAGCTTGTTTTGGAAGTGTGCTACAGGTTCAGCTAGTTTTGGAAGTGTGCTACAGTTTCAGCTAGTTTTGGAAGTGTGCTACAGGTTCAGCTAGTTTTGGAAGTGTGCTACAGGTTCAGCTTGTTTTGGAAGTGTGCTACAGGTTCAGCTAGTTTTGGAAGTGTGCTACAGGTTCAGCTTGTTTTGCCATTTGAAGATGTAAATGAAATTTAGTTTGAGACACTGAAGTAACTTATTGACTAATAATCTTATATTAAAATTAACTAATGTATTTTAATTTAATTATTATTAATAATGCACAAAGTACAAAAAAAACACTGATTATTTAATATCAATCTTAGCGTAGTTATGTAAATTACAATATTACACTTAACCTAACAAAACATTAAAAACATGTAACAAAACGATTTCAAAAAGTCGCCCCGCATCGCTCCAGGCGCAAAGGTGTCCATTACGCTCGCCATATTGCCACGTTGAATCGCAATGGACATCCCGTGCACCAGGAACGACCCACAGGGTGGATCGAGAGGAGAGACGCTCTCTCAAATGCCTCCCAAGCTGTCCCATAAAAAGTTTAGCCTCAGGGCACCAACACCCAGTGGTATCAACCGCCTAAAGAGTTTCCCCCCATCTATCGACGCGGATTCGGCAAAATATGGTGGAAAAAAGCTTTTGGGTCCACGCAATAAAAGCGAAAAAGACGTCGACGCGTCGGCAAGCGTCGGTCGAGCCGATCCGAGCCGAACCGTACCTTGTTACCTGTTATTTCGTGGACATAAAGCTTTTTTCCACCGGATTTTGCCTAATCCGCATCGACAGATGGGGGGAGACCCTATTTTTTACAAATAGTTATATAACTATACAATTTTCGTGATACTCTAACATATTAAAAATATTTATAACGGGTTACTCACGTCATTTAAGTCGATTTTTGCTCGACATGTTCTGATCAATTTACGATGATCATTCTCACGTGCAGCTTAACATAGACTTAAATTAAATGACGTGAGTAACCCGTTATAAATATTTTTAATAATTATTTACTTTAGATCTTCCCGTGGATAAAAGTTCACGTAGAGTGTCTTATTTGGAGCGAGTACATTTCGGTACGGGTTAAACGAGAACGAGCGGGCTGTGTTCTTGCCAGCTTCCAGTCTGAACTTAGAGAGTAATCTTATCAGGCACACCCGCGACTGCACATGCGCGAATCTCATTCCTGAAAAAAGAAAAAGTGAACTTATATAGATGTCTATACAAAGGAAAAAGTGACCTAGGCCTCCGGTGCCATCTGTCTCGCTTTCTATGAACTCCTAAGTTCAATATCCAGTTCGGATTGGAGGTATGAACTCATAATGTTGTACCTTAGATGATTGGCCAAATGCGCCTAAGCATTAACAAAGATTGCATATACACGGGAAAATTCGACCAGTACCACTGTGACCCGTATAGCCTAATGGTTAGGGCGTCTGTCGCGAATGCAGAAGACGCTGGTTCGATCCCAGCCCTGGGCACCGGAGGCCTAGGGCACTTTTTTCTTTGTATATGGCTTTTATATAAGTTTATAAATTATAACTTATATAGTAGTGCGTTTACTTAAAATAAACAAATCAAAAACATTTATTAAAATAATTTGATTTGTTCTTCAGTTGTTAAGAAAAAGTTAATTTAAAAATGTAACTAAAAAACTAGCCAAGTGCGTGTCGGACCACGCAAAATGGGGGGTTCCGTAGCTTCAATTGATTAAGAAAAAACTAATAGGTACAAAACGGTCGTAACTACCTGTGGAATAAGTTTTTTGGAGATAACTAAAAAACTACTTAATCGATAATGTTCAAAACAATGTACAAAGACATTATTGATTTTATTCATTATGATTCAAAAGTTATAGGATGTTGTGTCGTCGTCGTCGTCGTCGTCGTCGTCCCCCCCCCCCCCCCCACCTATTTTTTTTAGACTTACGAAGCGATTATTTCTGAAAATATTCACTTCATCCAAAAATGTTTTAAAAAACCTCAAACAGTGAAAAAAATATTTTTACATTTCGTTACATGTTTGAAGTAACCCCCTAAAATCTTTTTTTTTCAGCAATTTAACTACAAAACTAACTAGAAGCACATAAAACACACCTCAGATAAAATTTCATCATGTAGGTTTTACACGTTTTATAGTTTACGAGGTCACTTGCACGTTTTATAGTTTACGAATATATAACGGACGGACGGACAGACGGACATGACAAAACTATAAGGGTTTTTGCCATTTTTGCTACGGAACCCTAAAAATCGCATTTTTGATATATGTCGCCCATTTCATTTATGTTTGTATTTTTGATACCCATAGACGGCGATAGATACCCTAAAGCGCTGGTAGTGCCCAACATTTAAACTGGAGGTCTCGGGTTTAAACCCCAAGTTCGTATGTTATCACAGATTTCTTTGGAACTACTTACTATGTACGAAATATCATTTGATAGCCAGTCGCTTTTCGATGAAGGAAAACATGGTGTGAAAACCGAACTTAATTGGGATAAGGCCTAATTTCCCCTCTGAGATGGAAGGTCGGATGGCAATGGCAGTCGTTTTCGTAAAAAATAGTGCCTCTGCCAATTCCTGAGATTAGGTTGCCGAGCAGACCCCAGACTCAATGGAATCATGGCAAAAAGCTGGGACAAATAAATACCCTTACCAGGATTCGAACCCAAGACCTACTGCTCTGGATCATAGGAAGGGTCACTACCGACTAGGCTAGGAGGAACCATCATTAAAATTAACCACCTTTTTATCACTTTGCCAGACAATTAATAAAGTTTATATGGTTTTAGTATGTTGGTTTGTTTACTTACCAATGCAATGTCGCGGTCCGACACCGAAGGGTAGGTATGCACAGGAATCTCTCACTGCTACATTTTCTGGAGAGAATCTATCGGGATCGAACTTTTCCGGCTCGGGGTAGTACTTCTCATCGCGTTGGATTCCCGAAACTGATATAATCACCAATTGACCTTTAGCTACTTTTACGTTCGTTCCCGGACATTCGTAATCATTCTGTGCCCTCCGTTGTAAATTATCTACTACTGGGTACATTCGAAGAGTCTCACTAAAAACTTGGTCTAAATATGTCAACTCATTTAATGTCTCTAGTTCTATTTTGTTATCATGCCTGTGAAGATATTCGTCTATTTCATTTCTTAATTCATCCTGTATTTTAGTGTCTAAAGCGAGGTGGTATAACATGAAGCCCATACTTGTCGCAGTGGTCTCATAACCTGCTGCATAAAACACAAAAGCTTGAGCTTCTATTACACTGTTCGTTATTACTAAAGTTTTAGCTTCTTCGTTACCAAACTTTTTGACAGTTTCAACCTCTTTTTTATTTTTCAACTCTAAGATCAAATCCATGAAATCTCTTCTAGTTGAAGGTACTCCGTTCCGTTGAGTGATCACAGTTTCAACGAGTTCTTTAAAAAATTTCTTCATGTATCCCGAAAATAAGTCCATGTTGAGTTTTTTAAGTAAACCTGGGTACATGAAATCTAACTCGATAGCAAAGGTTGGGGTAAATATTTCCTTATCGACTTTCTTCAGAGTTTCTATATCACCGTGGAACGTGTCTATGTCGAGACCGAAGGCACACGCAGATATCGCCGCCATTGTGTACTTCTGCACCAATCCATGAACATCATGCTCGGGTGTCTTGTTTGTAATCTCACTTATGTAATCGACGAACTTATCACTACGGTCGTTGAGCAAATGCATCATACTTTTCAACTTTTGATTGGTAAAGATGGGCGAGAAACGGTTTCTAAGCGCTCGCCATGTCTCTCCGTCAGAGTGAAATAGATTTGATCCCAGTCCTTTCTCGCCGAAGTCAAAGCCACGGTCTACAAAATTGTCAAAATCTTTTATCATAACATGCTTCACAATATCAAGGTCACGTACTAAAAGCACTGGAGTCGTCATCCTAAATAGTCCCACCACTTTCTCGTCTGTGTAACTTTGGTACGCATTCTTTATGATTTCACCCGTTTGGACGTAGCGTAAAGCCGATTTAAAAAGGTTTCCAAAGAATGGCACGGGCTTCGGTCCTGGCACATTTCGGTCCTTCCAGTAATTGAATGTCCTTGTGAAGTAATAGTAAAGTGCACTTGCAACTACTAATACTAAAGTCACCGCCGTAAAAAAGGCCATCTTAATGCAAAGCTTGATATGTTATGTATAAAATCGCAGTTTTGTCGGCTTATATAAGAGACTGGTGTTTAAAACGCGTGTTGTGATGACGAAGCACTCGAACGACTATATTTTTTTTGGTTACAGTAGCCTAACGAGTGATTTGCGTATCATTTTATAAACAAAAGCCTTGATATAGATGCACAGTTAAAATGTTATATGGAGTTACATGATTTTGTTTATTTGTTTGCCATTAATAGACTCCAGTTGCATATTATAAGGTTCAAAACCCAAAATCCTAACAAGTTTTTTAGGGGTAGTTATATTTTTATATAGGTGAAGGTCGCCGCCCAGGTTTCCGGCGTGGCTGACGTATCCGCGAATTTCTCGCTGGGAGAAAGTTGTGTTGGGAGAGAGTTGGAAAGATATGTGGGGAGGTGTTACGTAAATACCCGTCTTTAAAATAGCCTGTAAACTTTTTGCCCTGGGTTAGGTATAGGTACATATTGCGAAGTTAATTTTCTCCAGAGCGTTAACTCATTCACACAGTAAAATTGTAAAATTGTTCAATTTTTTAAATACTGTTAAGTACCTAAGGGAACTGTATCATAAAGCCTCGTGAATAACAGCTGCCACTCTGTTTGAGAAATAAATTATATAGCCCCCTAAATTAATATAAAAAAATACATTGTAATGTCTATCCGATACAAAATATTAAATTTGATATAGTAGTTAAACAAATACGAGTAACTCGTCAGTTTTAAATGATCTATGTGAAAAAAAAATCTGGCCTAGTCCGAGTCGGGGCTCGGGACACCGCGTGCTTCGTACCCGGAGATTGACAAATAATCCTCATCGTCTGAGCTTAACAAGGTTGCTATGATATATGTATGTTAGGCGGTAGTCTGAAATTATTTAATGTAAATGTGTATACTCAAATAATAAATAATGAGTCTTACTATACCATCAGCCGACAACCAAAACTTACTGATTGCAAAAAAATAAACTTAAATCAGCCTTGTTTTGTTACCAATACGGTTCATTACGGCTATAAACTTGTGGTACCTAGTAATTTGTGAGTTTTGTTTGTCACCCGACGATACGTGCGTTGATTTGAAGGCCTGTTCGAAATTTGAACTTATAATACATAGAATTAACGACACAAGAAATACAGACGCAAACAAAATACCTTCAAAAATGTGGTAGGACATTTAAAACCTATAAATTTTGTCCCCATGATGTGACTAGCATAACTTGACCCCCATATTCGTGGAATCACGCTTATTCGATCATCTAGCCTACGTTGAGCCCCCCTTTTACCCGACTTCACGTAATTAACTTATCAAAACTCTGTTTGCTTACGCTTCATAGACATTTAGTCGTATCCATCAGGTATAAATAGCAATCATGCAGTGTTTTTTTTTCAGATGCAAGGGGCTTCCCTCATCCCCTTTTACCAGCCTTCATCAACTTTATGTAATAAACTCTATTCTTTTTGTAACTTAACCTAACCAATCCAAGGGTATATGTAGCGATCAGCGATCATACATTGCCCATTTTTTTAATTCCGGGCGACTTCGGCTCCAGATCCTTCCTTTTACCACCCTTCGCGTGATAAACTCCATCAAAACTGTTTTTGCTTCCACCTTAGACATTTAATAAAAAGCTATCGTACAGTATTATTTTCCTCCTTTCTCGCCCGACCCCGTTCCAACAAAGTTTAAAGATAAAAGATAGATAGAATAGAATAATCATTTATTTGCGTTTAATGTGCTACAAAAGATGTCACAGTCACTAATAAGGCTTTAAATCCGACAGTATCTATTGTGTGTATTATTTCGATGAATCAGATAAGTGTAGTGATAGGTAGTGAAAGCCAATATCCAAAAGAGTGTATAGGTTCTTAAAGGGTAGGCAACGCGTATGTGAAACTTCTGGGGTTGCAGGCATCCATAGGCTATCGTAACTGCTTACCATCCGGCGGGCCGTATACTTGTTTGCCAACGTCGTGGTATATAAAAAAAATAGTTACTTGCATTCGTACTAAATAAATATTATCTCTTAAATGACTTTACTCGTCTACGACATTCTAGCTCTGTAACTTGATCTCCTAAAAAGCAATAAAACGATAATGAAGTGTGGAGTTCTTTATTCTGTCCCGAAAGACTTCAATATAAATGTGAGTTTTCCTTGGGTTCGAAGGCTCGTTCGATATTTAAACTTATTGTATAACCATTATAGTAAAGTTTAATTTTATACGTTCTATTTTTCTATATTATTCATAGGACATTACCATTGTAAATTGACTGTAGGCACATATTGAGCCCTAATAATAACCTAAGGTCAGGCTGTGGCCAGAAAACTGTTAAAGAAGGTCTGCCAAATAACTATCCTGTCATCTCCAGGGTTTCGTGGACTCTTCAGTTCTCAGTTCCTAGTTAGCTATAGTTTCTGAAAAAACGCGGGGACAGAGCCGTAATATTAGTATGAAGAACTGCATTTTCAAATGCATTTTTTATCGAAACTACTGCACGTAAAACGAAGTCAAAATCAGTCAGCTGTCCCAATTTTTGCAAGCTTTCTATTGGTATCCCAAACGATTCTTACAAATTAAAATTAAAATTCACTTTCACCCTTAATCCCCCTAAACTTCCCTAAAAAGTTATGGCGGCCTTGTTACAGCCGCCATTTTCTATACCTATTCCAAATGTCAACTTTCCACGTGAAACTGTTTCCGAGAAAAACGCGTTTTATTTACCAATATCGACAACCGAAGTGATTCTATAAATGTTTCGTAAACCAAGTTTTGGTACGAAACACTAAACACAAGATTTTAATCACTTTACTGTATTTTTTACTTGTGCGTATTTGTACTTCATTAGTGTTAAGAGTCCGGTAAAGTTTTTTTTCGATTTTGCTCAACTTTTCGATACTATTTTACAGTAAATAATAAGACTACTATCAGTCAGTATACATATTTTGAAAGATAGTTTCTTTTTAAACTGTATAAATGGAACAATTTTTAGATTTTATGTTTCATTTATAAATAATTCACCTTAACAGCTGTTTCGCGATTTTTGCTTGGAGAGGTGAAAAGAGTAAGATTATTATTGATTAAAATGATGTTAAACTAGTATGTAAACTATACTCCTATAATTAAAATGAGTCGTTTAACCTAGAGCAATTTTAAGAAAAATTGCCGAAGTTTAGGTAGTATTTTTTCGAACGTGTTAAAGTATTTCATAAAAAAATTGATGTAGAAATAAACTTGGCTTTATGGTTTATCCAGCTAATATAAAACATATTGAAAGGCATAACAAATAATAATAAAAACCGGCCAAGAGCGTGTCGGGCCACGCTCAGTGTAGGGTTCCGTAGTTTTCTGTCCGTCACACTAAGTGTCCCCACTTAAAAGTTTTTGAAAGCACGTCATTTCATTGTGATTTTGTAGAAATTACAGGTACAATAAACACCTGCTTATACGGTTAAATTACAAACTTAGTTCAGAAATTATTTTGTAATTTTTTTTCAAAAACTATTCAACCTATCAAGTTGAAAATAATTGTCCTAGAAAGTTTTTTTTTTTTTATACCACGACGGTGGCAAACAAGCATACGGCCCGCCTGATGGCAAGCAGCTACCGTAACCTATGGACGCCTGCAACTCCAGAGGAGTCACATGCGCGTTGCCGACCCTTAACAAAAAGGAGGATTCACTGTGTTGACGGCTAAAGGAACAAGAGGGTCCCTCATCGTCAACACACTGGGTCCTCTTTGAGCTATTTGGCAACCTTACTCACCAGCAGGAACACAACACTATGAGTAGGGTCTAGTGCTATTTGGCTGTGGTTTTCTGTGAGGTGGAGGTACTTCCCCAGTCGGGCTCTGCTCCAGATTTGAGCGAGATGACATTCGCTGAACGTGCCCTACCACACTTAGCGAGATGCCATTCGCAGTGCCCATACCTCTCTTTTTGGTATAGTTTAAGGACATACACAAGTCCGGACGTGGTTTAAGGACATACCCCGGGTCCGATAATATGATTATAAAGTTCTACTTTTGAGATTGTTTTCATATTTTTAAAACTTATGGTTCAAAAGTTAGAGGGGGGGGGCACATTTTTTTTAACTTCTGGAGCGATTATTTCCGAAAATATTTACATTATCAAAAAATGATTTTACTAAACCCCTATTCATTTTTAAATACCTATCCAACAATATATCACACGTTAGGGTTGAAAAGAAAAAAAATCACTCCCCACTTTACGTATAGGGGAGGAACCCTAATAAAACATTTTTTTCCACTTTTTATTTTACCACTTTGTCGGCGTGATTGATATACATATTAGTACCAAATTTCAGCTTTCTAGTGCTAACGGTCACTGAGATTATCCGCGGACGGACGGACATAGTTGACTACGGAACCCTAAAAATCAAGCAACAAGATTGCACGAATCAACGTCCTCGCTAAACAAGCTCTGCAAGAATTGAGTTTTAGGGTATTAAATAATAATAAATGTGTACCAAAAGTATTATTTTGCAATAATAAGATTTCAAACTATCTCATCAAATGCAATTCATGTGCGTTATTTCATTATTAGTGATTTACGTTTTCAAATGTTTACCGGACTCTTAATGACTTGATGATAAAAATATTAGGTATAAACATTTCATAGCGCACCAACAACATTGACAATATACAATGTACCTACGAGTATTATAATTTGGCAAGTCATCTTAGCAACACAGTTCAGAAAATAATAGGCATGACTCAACATTATACTCATTGATATATTCTTCGGATATTTATTTTTATTATAGAACAATCCTTATACTTATTTGTTACCCTAGCCATTAGGGTTAAGGGGTTATGGCGCCAATGACCTTCGATCTGAACCCCTCAGTTTTTTAATGATTTTTACAGCTTATTATATTACCAGTAACGGACTTAAACAATATAGTACCCTATATTTACTTCATTATTCATTGTCTTCGAGATATTTGACATCAAAGTCGAACAATTTTAGGCCAATAAAGTGGTTTTCTGGTCATAACTTTTGTGTTAATTAGTTTAAATTAGGATTTCTCGTCAGTTTTTAGAGACGTCAAAGAGGAACCCTAATTATGTAGATTTGTTTTATGTAAGATTCTTTACAGCAATCTTAATAAATCATAGCATATTTTAATAAATTATAAATAATAAGTGCTCATTCATTTCAATATCCGACTCAACAGAAAGGAGATAAAAGATTAAAGAACCGATAGCCTTGCCGTATAATTCTATCTGTAGTGCAAATGTTGGAATATCGACTCAAAACTGATCTGAAATCGATAAAAAACGTGTGTAGCCCCTTAAAGGAGCAAGCACATACAGCTCGCCTGTGTGTGTATGACCTAAGACACCTAGCCATCCAAGTTTGAATGATTTGCTGAATGATTTATTGGAGCAATTGGGATAGGTGGCGTCCAGACTAGAATAGCCTAGGGATCATGACGTCAGTTGCAAATGCTGGGACTAGCTGGGTGCACTGGTTTGAATCCAACAACGACAGCTTGGTCACTTTTCTTTCATCTTCGTCATATTATATTTAAGAGTTGGGCTCTTGTTGGTGAAGCATTTGCCATGTCTGTATTCCGTCCTTTAACTTTTGTAAAACCTGATACAACATGACGTTTACTTTTACCTTGACCTACTTGATCCATGTAAACTTTCCTTGGCTTTTCTGACTTATTTATTATTAGTTTAAGGCTTAACTGGTAGTTAAGTCATATAGCTAGTGTGAATAAAAGCCTCATAAAGAATAGAGATAGTGACAAGTTACTTTTACCTAACTATACAAATTATTTTGGCGAGAGATGTAGAAAGTATCTGGTTCCCAAAATATGTAACGAATTACCGTCAAAATTCATAGAAGTAATAATAATAATACACGTTTGATAAACACATTAAAAATATTTAAAAAGGTTCCGAACGTTCATTTTACTGCATCTGTATTAATATTACATGTTATATACAAACTAGCTTTTGCCCGCGGCTTCGCTCGCGTTAAATTCGGGGTAACACGGTTCCCCTTTGCCCCCCGTAATGCTCCATACAAACTTCCACCACTTATTTTAGGGAAGTGGGGGGTTAGAAAGAGACAAAAAGTAGGCTATGTCACTCTCCATCCCTTCAACTATCTCCACTTAAAAAATCACGTCAATTCGTCGCCCCGTTTTGCCGTGAAAGACGGACAAACAAACAAACACACACTTTCCCATTTATAATATTAGTATGAATGTATTTTTATGGATGACCGTTTGTGGATTGTATTAAGCCATCCCATGGTCTATCAATAGTCAGTCGGGTGTTACTGTTTTTTTGGTGGTGGTGGAAGTAGCCTGTATAATGCGCGGATAGCAATTAGTTTTAGTATCCTGTAAGTTAGAATAAATTAATAGCTTACTCTAAAATTGGTAAACTGGAGCCTCGTCTTCAAACAAACCTCACTGTGGTTTGGCAGAAGTACTGCGGTAAAACAAAAACTGTAAGCCGTTTCGTGAATAAACATTTATTTATTTTATTTTTATAAGTAGCACTTAAGAAAAAGCATAAAATTTTATTAGTATCTACTATTTAAGTTACAATACATGTTACGTAAATTAAATTGAAATATAAAACACTAGTAAAAACTAAACTAAACTAAAAACTACTCAAAGAGCCCCCCTCGAGCTGTACCAGGCGCGAAGGTGCCCATCACACTGGCAGCGTTGCCACGTTGGATGGCGATGGACAACCTTTGCGCCAGGTAAGAACCCGCGCGTACATCACACCCCCTTTCGGCAATACGTCGCCCTAGATCCTTAACAAAGGCTATTGCCTCAGACCCCCAACACCCTGTCGTCTCGAAAGCAAGTGGTACAAATAAATATTTGCCAGCAAGGCATGAATATTTGTCGTGTTTTCTGACTGCGGCAATTTCTGCAGTGGCACCAGCCGTCTGTATCGTTCGGGGGAGGTGGGACGCGGCGAAGGTGCTGACGCACGTGGCGTCCCATAAAAGGCATTTTCCCCTCTCCCAAGGCACTAAGGTTAACCCATCCGGTCTTTTCCCATCTGTGCGACTGAGGCCGGGGGGTTCTAATACACAGGGAATATTTGCAGATACTAAGGCCCTCCGGACGATGTCATTGAGTGCGTGGTGTCTAGGAAATCTGCCTGAGCAGCGACAGCAACTCAACGCGTGATGACCATTGGCTTCCACCATGGAGCCGCAGTTGCATTGATGAGATGCACAAACATCGCAGCCCAGGCGGAGAGCTACTGCCACACGCATTGAATCGCTATCGAGAAGGGTTCCTAAGTAAGGTGCAGGCAGAGCTTGTAACCAAGCACCAGCTTCAGCTCTTGACACCGACCTGAGTCTAGCCAAATCCACACCTGTTGCAGCATCCATTAGACATGCCAGCTCCTTTCTGGCCCCGGCCTCGTCCCATGATTTTTGTACTTGCGGGATTTCTGGTAAGGACGTATCTGGATAGTGGGTTTTCCACTTTGCAAGGGCATTACTGAGATAAGGAATGGTAACCTGGTCTCCATTGGATTTTAAAATTTTAGATACCAAGCTACTAACCCCATATGCCGACGCAAGAAATGCTGGTAGGCCTACGTCAGCCGCGCGTCTTAAACCCAACCCTCCGTGCCGAATGGGTAACGAGGCTTGGCTCCACTGACCGTCTGAAAGGGACACATTTAGGATAATTTCTGTTGTATCTCTTAAAGTTTCATCGAAAGTAGATACCTCATCAGGATACAACCATGTTGGTGTTGTTCTTAAAAGATAAGTAATTTTTGGAACTGCGAAACACATTCGAAGCAGAGTCAGGGCGACATGGGCACCGATGTTAGAGAGACGCTGTCGAGCGAGCAGAAGAAATCGCCTTCTCGTCTCTAAAGCATCTGGGATAGCGTCTGGGAATATTGGAGAACCGAGAAGATAAAATGTGCTGCGCGATAGTTCTTTTAGGCCTGGAAGCAAAGTCCTGAATGATGACAACGTATTAGACGAAGAAGTGGGTCCGCAGCAGAAAAATTCACATTTCGTCGCATTCACCTCTAGTCCTAACTCCTTGAGACGCGGAAGTAGAACAGTCAAGTCTTGCTTTATGATATCTGGATTTCCACCCAAGGTCCCGTCATCCAAATACCATAAATTCAGAGGTGACTTCAAAGACGGTATTATTTTCTGAATGGCGAGACTGAAGGTGAGTGGTCCGAGTGGATCCCCCTGCTGCGCACCCACCTGTGAAAGAATCAGGGAGTTATTGTAATAAAGGTTGGAAGGTGAGTGATAAACTTGATACAGAAAAGGATACAATGACGGTATGTGTTCTTTGGCTTCGCCTAAAAGAACATCTCTCTCTATGGTATTGAAGGCATTTTTAACATCCAATTTGATGATAACACAGTTCGAGTTCCCTGGATCTGCTGCAAACGTGCGCGTGGCATGAATAGCGGCTTCACACCCTCTTTGTGTGCCAAAACCTAACTGATGAGGTTGAAGGTACCCAGCCATCCGTTCCCTAACGGCACGGCATCCCAGCTTGGCTACCAAACGGCGAAAGGTGCTACCTACAGCAATTGGCCGTATACCCCCCTCTTTTTTAGTCAACGCGCACAAAGACGCTCCATAGATATACGGACAGACTTCTGGGTTTAGTTGCCCACTGAGTAAAAAGTTACAGAGTTTAACGAGACATTCTAACAAACGTTGTCCGTTATCGCCAGCGGAGCTCGCAGTCAACTCTTTTAAATGAGCCGGTCTAATTCCATCCAAACCAGAAGCTGACCCATTGTGGAACATCCCTAGCGCTTGAACTACTTCCTCCAAGTTGACAGTTAAGGCTTGAATGGAATTATCCGGCTCCCGAGGAAAAACTAAAGGGCGGGACGGGGACGGGTGCTTCGACTGTAAGGAAGCAAGAGTCTCAGGGCCCGGGGGTGCTATACAGTCGTCTGACATCAACACTCGAGCGGCCCCTCTCACATCACCCTCGAATACTTTGGACTCGATTATCCTCTGTGCAGAGGACAAGCGAGCGGAAGGCTGCACGTTGCTAACACTTTCACAAGAACTAGGCAAATAATTATTGATATTATGTTTCACTTTTGTGGTGAGATTACCCGGGCCCTCGACGTCTGGAGCTTTTAGCGCAGAGTACGCAAATGTAAGTAGCGCACACCAGTCCGCAGTCTCATTGGTATCAATACATTTACTAATAACACTACTTAATTTTTCCGCAGCCAGGTTTCTCGCTCCCTTAGGGATGTGGCGAAGCACCCGTACCGATGATTTAAGGGCTCCGAGTCGGTTAAGGGCGTTGCCAGGTAGTTGAGTGACTTGCGGGCCCTGTGGACAGGTGTTGTTACGGTCAGTCTGGCTGGTGCTGGGAGCCACCCGAGGGGCCGAAGGCTGGTGACGCTGGCGAGCTACATCTTTGTGAAGGTGTCCAATGTGTATTTTAAGTCCGTGTGACGTGAATCTGCGAGACGAACCAGGGCAATGGGAGCAAGTCAAAGTATGGGAAGAGGAACTCATATTAAAACTTAAATCAAAATAAACATAAAACTAATAGAACTTAAAATGGTATGTACAAACTGTTAAAAATTAAAAATTATAATAAACAAATAAAGCCGCACGATTGTAGTGTGGGGTGCGGTCCTACGGGGTTCCGAGATACCTTGGTATGGTATAAGCGTGGGTATAGTTTCTTCAATAAAAACAGTGTTACTGCACGCACTTTTACAACAAACAAATAAAGCAGAACGATTGTCGGGTGCAGGGTGCGGTCTTCTGAGGTTGCGAGAGACCTTGGTATTAAACGTCAGTATAGTATCTTCAATAACAAGAACACCGTTACTGCACGCACATTTACAACAGGCATACGCACGTGCTTTCACAATTGTTGAAACAATTTAGGTAGAAATATGCGAATAAGATGTATATTGTTGATTTTTTCACTTGGATGACAATGTCAGTTGTCAAGGCGGCTAAGCGTGTCCCAGGCGGGCCCCGCAGGTCTGCGCTGCGGTCTCCGCAGAGAAGAGTTTTAGTACCGCTTGTCTATTGCGGCCGGATTTATGTAAATCGTCAAACGGTGTTATTTATTTAATTTTTTTGAGAAAATTATACGCGGAACCAATAAATCACAGTTGTTGTTCCGTTGCCATGGTTTTGTTTTATAGCAGCACAGCACTTAAGTAGATATAAGAATGTAAATATTGCATGCCCAAATTGGGTAACTGTTGGAACTGTATACTTATTTAGAGTTAACATCTTTGTACACAGAGTAAATAAAATTTATTCTATTTATTCTATTCTATTCCTCTTTGCTCCAACTCTGCCTTCTACGATATAAATTCGTCGTATTCTTTGTAAATTCGTCGTGTCTTTGTCCAGGGGTCCTTTTTCTTCTATTATTTTAAACATAGTACACTTTTTTCTTTGGTAGTTATACGTCATATTTCAGTCTCGCTATCTTCAGTCCTCGGTTTCAGCCTCAGCCAATGGCCACCCTTGATCCTCAGGTTGATATGGTTCCTGGCCAGCTCACAAGGGATAGTGGTCCTCTCGCACGGCAGAAACTCGTACCTCTGGATCAGCTGGTATACCATTACCTTCACTTCACACAGCGCGAACCGGGACCCTGGATAAAACAACTTTATCAATAAAATATATTATACCTACTTAGAATAGGTTCCAACATTTGGATAGGCGAATGAAACGAACGATAAATAATAATAATAATAATAATAATAATAATAAATACTCTTTATTGCACACCTCATACAGTTACAAGCACAAATTTTACAATTAGATAAATTAAGGTAGAGGTAACAACAGGCGGTCTTATCGCTAATGAGCGATTTCTTCCAGACAACCTTTGGGTAGTGGAGACTAGAGAAAAACAATAAGCAGTAGGTGGTGCATAGAAACAAAAGAGACGAAATAGATAACACAGCACATTCATATGAATATACATACTTGAAATAAAACAATTAAAAACGGATTTTATCGCGTGTATTGAGCTTAAATTACATTCCGACGTTTCGAACACTTTACAGCGTTCGTGGTCAACGGGTCGACTGAGGAAAAATGTACAATTACCTCCGTTCAAAAACTATCACAATATGCAAACCTACCCACATATTAAATATTAAACAAATTTAGTTTTTGCACATGCCAGAGGGGCCTTTATGAAAACAAATTATTAATTATTACAAAACAAATTATTAAACAATTACAAAACAAAAACGGAACGTCAATGAGCAATTATAAAATTTGGAAGAAGAAGATGGCACTTTTAGGAGCAATTTAAATAATTTAGATTAAACAGAGATATCAATAGTATCTATTCAATTGACGCTGAAAGTTTCAAACTACACATACACATGCAGATACGTAAATAACATCTATAACTAAGGAACAAATATTCGTGACAAACACACGAATAAATGTTCTTGCCGGGACTAAAACCGGTAGCTCAGCTTCGTAGGCACTCACAACCCGGCTAACATAGGTTAAATAATATAGGCGTTGGTTAAAATATTATTCCTTCTTTTCAACTCAATGCCCTATATCTTTCCAAAGTGTAGTGGTAAGAGCTCAAAGAGGACCCAGTGTGTTGATGATGAGGGACCCTCTTGTTCCTTTAGCCGTCAACACAGTAAATCCTCCTTTTTGTAAAGGGTCGGCAACGTGCATGTGACACCTCTGGAGTTGCAGGCGTCAATAGGCTACGGTAGCTGCTTACCATCAGGCGGGGCCCGTATGCTTGTTTGCCACCGTCGTGCTATTTAAAAAAAAACTAAAAAATTAGCAGTATCAGGCACACATGTTACTCTCTGTATAATTTCACGCCATTCTCGCCAATTAGAGGCCATTCCGATAAACTTGTTCAAAGGCCAGTCACTGAAGATTTGATTTAGTCAGTCCTAGCTGGTAATAATTCCTTACCGATGCAGTTTCTGGGGCCCGCACCAAAAGGTAAATAGGTGAAAGGGTGGATCTTGTGCTTGTTTTCTTCAGAAAAGCGTTCAGGATCAAACTTCAGGGGATCGGGAAAGTACTGTGGATCTCGGTGGATCGCAGCTACCGGGATGTTTACGATGTCGCCTTTTTTTAACTGAAAAAAAAAGTTCAATGTAACTAAAGGTATGAGAGATCAGAACTGACACTTTCAGTAAGTTGGACCCGGTTTTGGAGTCGGGGTATGGCCTTAAACTACGTCCGGACCCGGGTATGTCCATAAACTACGTCCAAAAGAGAGGTATGGTCACTGCGATTGTCATCTCGCTGTGTGGTAGGGCTCGTTTAGCGGATGTTATCTAGGAAAGTACCTCTACCTTACAGAAAACCACAGCCAAATAGCACTCTAGTGCTAGTAGGGTCTACCCTACTCATAGTGTTGTGTTCCTGCCGGTGAGTAAAATCGCCAGTGAACTCTACGAGTAAGAGAATGTAGTATGTTGCCGACGGGGGACCCACGGAACCAATAATACGGCCTTGGTCTTTGTGGCCGCAGCGTGCATGTGCGGCTATCAGGGAGACCGGGTGAAACGGCTGTCCGTCAGGGGTCACTTAATCTCCACCCTGGGAGGCTGAGCCCCCACCTGCGAGTAATCATAGTAGTCGTGCCGGTGTGTAGGCAAGGATGTTTAATGACTATGCCTATACAAAATCGCGTTCCCTTATTTCAGGCTAAAGCACTAGCGTCATCTATCGGTCACACTAAATTCCTACTTAACCTTTCTGTTAAGCCCATTGGTTGACTGGTAGAGAATGCCTTATGGCATTAAGTCCGCCATTTGTACCATCTTATTTTGTGCAATTAAGATTAAATAAATAAATTCTATTTTCTAATATTTTGTTCGGCGATTAACGCTGACAGAATAACTCGACTCCAGACTCAACAGATGGCGCTGTGGCACTTAGTACCGAAAATAGACGTATAGCCTGAAGGTTCGAGGAACGCGATTTTGTATAGGCATTGTCAATGAATATCTTAATCATCCTTGGGTGTAAGAGACCGGAGTGGACCCGACTACTGCAACAGAGCGGGACCGGGGGCCCTTCCGTACGCCAAGCCTAAAGTGGATTTGGTGGTTGGGTGGGTGATTCATTGTAAGTAAAAATATTGTTGTTACTAGCTTACAATATAATCCTGAGTTGCTTGATCGTTAGGTCTGCCCAAATTGTAGTCCTTAGTGCAAATCCGGTCCATGGCAACCAATGGCGACCAGAGGCGTAATGATTCTGAAAAAAGTACCATTTCATATATTACCTAATTTACCTATGTTATTGCAGTACCTTATAATAAAAAAACCGGCAAAGTGCGAGTGGGACTCGCGCACGAAGGGTTCCGTACCATTATATATAATAACGGCAAAAAAATAATGTCTGTTGTATGGGAGATATAAATATTTATTTTATTCTGTTTTTTAGTATTTTTTGTTATAGCGGCCACAGAAATACATCATCTGTGAAAATTTCAACTGTCTAACTATCACGGTTCATGAGATACAACCTGGTGTGGTGACAGATAAAAACGGCAAAAAAGTCATGTCTGTTGTATGGGTAAATATGTCTTAAATATTTGTTTTATTCTGTTTTTTAGTATTTGCTATCATAGCGGCAACAAAAATACATTATCTGTAAAAATTTCAACTCACTAACTATTACGGTTTACAGCCTGGTGAGTGGTGACAGACGAACAGACAGACGGACAGCGGAGTCATAGTAATAGATTTCCGTTCTTACCCTTTGGTTACGGAACCCTAAAAATTACCTACTGTAGCAATTTAAGTTATGTTATGTTATCGTATGGCTACATGTCACTGGATATAGATATGCATTTCTTCTCTGGGGTAGTAGTAGTGGGAAAGCAGATGATGAAGAAAATCCAGTGAGAGCTGCGAGGCCCAGATGGGACAGTGCATCTGCCAAGTTTGTTACTCTTTTAGCAAGACCCAGGGATCACGTGTGGGGTTGTCTAAGGTGTTTCCTATGGACGCAGAGTAATATTTATTTATTTATTTATTTATTCAGATATCATTTTACAGCATTACAGCTAGGGGCGCCAATGCGCTGTAAAATTAAATGTGTTGTTAAATAAAGCTATACAAATAAAATTATGTTTGTTATAAATATGACAAAAATAACTTAATTAAACTATAATGACGATTCACAAAAACGTAAGAATTCTTTATAAAGTTTATGATGTTTGTCGGCAAACAAGTCGCAGTCTGGTGCAAAAAATAAGAAATTGTTTACGAGTGTCCGGGAGCGGACGATTGGAGAGTATTGGTGTGCTACCGTGTGAGAGGGTTCGTTCGCTAGGAAGCGGTGGCAACGACCTCGTAAGTAGTTGTCAGGAACATACAAGGTACTTGTCTTCGCCATTAAGTCCAAGCAGTCCGACTCTCCTCTTAATATTTGAGATGTAGTGGACATTAGGTTGACATTACGCCTTATCTCAAGGGAGTTAAAGCTTAAGGTACCCAGTAAAAATTTGGTTGGGTATAAAAAGGGGTAATACCCGTACGCTTTTTTATACATGAAGCGGAGAAAAGCTTTCTGTACCTTTTCTAAGAGCAAGGTGTAGGAGTTTTCATGAGGTGCCCAGATTATGGAGCCCGATTCGATCTTACTTCTAACCAATGCAATATATAATAGTTGAACTACTTTGGGGTCATTAAATTTTTCCGAGTGACGGATGATGAAACCTAATTTTTTATAACAATCTGAAGCGAGAGATGTAATATGCTCGTTAAAAGTGAGTTTTGGGTCAAAAATTATGCCAAGATCTTTAACTGTATTAACCCGAGTGAGTGGAATTTGGTCTAGCAAATATGCATTATGAAGTGGAAAGTGAGCACGGCTAAAAGTCATTACGCTGCACTTAGACAGATTGAAGAGTAATTTGTTTTTCTTACTCCAGCGGAGTAATGCATCAATATCTTGCTGTAATAAATCGCAATCCGTGGAGTTGTTTATGCGACGTATTAGCTTCAGGTCGTCTGCGTAAAGTAAGGTGCGAGAGTGGTGAACAACCGTTTCGAGGTCATTTATCATTAAAATGAAAAGCAAAGGACCGAGAATAGAGCCTTAGCTTACTCCAGAACGGGTATGATATGAAGGTGAGTCATAACATCCGTGACGTACAAACTGTTTCCGGTCTTTAAGGCGCTAGGCGCTGATTGTGGCCGAAAACTGTTACTTTCTAAGGGATATATCTCAATAACGGGTCATTCAAAAATTTTGAAAAAAATATATGTTATTTACCATTTCATGCACAACATTGTCAACGTTTGAATAAGTCGTGTAACGTATAGTTTCTCCGTTATGTAAATGTAACTAAATGTCGTTTTACGGTTAATTTTGCTTATATCTACTGAACGGCTCATTCGATTTATAATATTGTTGAACTAAAATATATGTACTACAGAACACTACAAACTCAACGTAGGATATTTCAATTGATTAAATTTTCTTAAACAACTTGATCATAATTCCACATTTCGTGCGTTATTAGCTCGAAAACGGCGTTGCTGGCAGTCGTGAGCTAGCTTTGAGACGAGGAGGCTGTGTCGCTCGTCGCTCCGTGCTTCCCTTGTACTACATATACTTGTGCTTGGCCCGTGAGCAATAATATCGGACTTACTGTGCCTAAAGACTAAATAACTGCAGAGGGTTCATGCGGTGCGGATATAACGTGTCTTCCCGGAATCAATAATGTATACGTTTTATCTTTTAAGATAATGTACTCGTATGCATGTTTATGTACGTTCGTATAAAAAGTGTATTTTATTTAGATTATAATACAAGTAATATTTTTTAAGAAAAAAAAAACGACTTCAATGGGGGTAGCCGGTGAAGGATTATTGTAGATGGTGCACTTAGATTCCATACAATGAAATAACTTGCTTAAAAAACGCAGCAGAGAGGACAAATCGCCAAACGTGAACTATGCGTCGTTGAAGAGTTCCGTTCTGATTATCATCAGCAGTTCCACTTCATCAAATGTCACTCTTTTGAATGAAAATGCTTGATTTGTTGATAAAAATACAAAAATCACTATGTGTAAGCCCTTAAGATTTGAGGAGTTCCCTCGATTCTTCATGGATCCCATCATCAGAACTTGAGCTTGACGAACATTTGTTCTGACAATTAAACTTGCAAAACAAACACAGTGAAGAGGACAAATCGCCAAACGTGAACTATGCGTCGTTGAAGAGTTCCGTTCTGATTATCATAAGCAGTTCCACTTCATCAAATGTCACTCTTTTGAATGAAAATGCTTGATTTGTTGATAAAAATATAAAAGTCACTATATGTATGCCTTTAAGATTTGAGGAGTTCCCTCGATTCCTCATGGATCCCATCATCAGAACTGCGTTTTGACAAAAACGGGACCAATCTGTATATATATACTTACAATCAAAAAAAGAATTTTCAAAATCGGCTCAGATATGACGGAGTTATGGAGTAACAAACATAAAAAAAAAAAAAAAAAAAAAACACATACACGCCGAAACCTCCTCTTTTCAAATCTTGAAGTCGGTTAAAAAACAAATGAAATAAAAATGGAGAAAAAACAAAAATCATGTATCTCACATTGCTCTGAAAACAAATTTGGTCATGTAAGTAAACTAAAATTATTATGTTTTAGTAGACGCATGCATCACGCAAAATAGGCATTAGTCGTCGAGTTGCGGAAATCTGTTAGTACTGCAATACAATAGACTAATAATTAATTTAATAAAAAACTCCAAAGAACCGAATTTATTTAAACATATTTATTTAAGAATACCGTGTTCTAAACGAATGTAATATGCGTTTTATTTTAAGATTAAACACAATCTTTAATGTTATACTTTATACTAATTTCTCAAATCTAGAAATTGCGAAGTAAACTGCAAAGGATTGCAGATAAACCGGCCAAGAGAATATCGGGCTATGCTCAGTGTAGGGATCCGTAGTTGCCGGCCTGTTACAATACATCCATTCATAAGGTAGTCTATAAAGAAATATTTTGTGGCACTTACGTTATTTTACTATAGGCATAACTCAAAAACGGCTCAACCGATTTTATTCCATATAGTTTTTATTGAAAATAAGTATTTTAATGGCCTCACTTCCAGGAATTTTCCCAATTTTTTTCGACCCACGGTTCAAAAATCAAAGAGCATTTTAACTTTCGAAGCTATTATTTACGAAAGTATTCGTTTTATCCAAAAGTTGTTTAAGGCATATTCTTCTTGAAAGACCTTTACCTTTGTAGGCGTAATTAAAACACATAATTACTCATACCAAATTTCAGTATACTAACTATCACTGAGCAAAGCCTGATTGAGAATCTAATAAAAAATTGCTGATATTTAAGAGTTGTATGTAAGAATGTATGTAAGAATAAAAGAAAAAAAGCTTTTTTTTATACCACGACGCTGGCAAACAAGCATACGACCCGCCTGATTCAAAGCAGTTATAAAGCCTATGGACGCCTGCAACCCCAGAAGATTCACATGCGCGTTGACTACCCTAAAAAAACTTTACTATGTCGGTGAAATGCAAATAAATACAAATTTTATATTAATTATCAACACAAGTGAATAAATAAATTACTACTAAGGGTTAATACTACCTATCAAATATCTTAAAAAGACCGGCCAAGTTTGTATCGGACCATGTATAATGTAGGGTTCCGTAGAAAGTAGTTTCTTGGAGATAACTCAAAAACGGATGAACCGATAATATGTGAAATAGTTTTCGTAGAAAATTAAGTACTAAGCCTTCTTGGTATTTTTTCATATTTTTTAGACTTACGGATTAAAAGTTAGATGGGGGCTATTATATTTAGACTTTCGAAGCAATTATTTCTGAAAATATTGACTTAATAAAAAAGTTTTAAAAATTTATAAAAAAATTATAAAAAAGGTTTAAAACGTTTTAAATTGTTTTCATATATATATTTTTTTTTTTTTTTTTTTATACCACGACGGTGGCAAACAAGCATACGGCCCGCCTGATGGTAAGCAGCTACCGTAACCTATGGACGCCTGCAACTCCAAAGGAGTCACATGCGCGTTGCCGACCCTTTACAAAAAGGAGGATTCACTGTGTTGACGACTAAAGGAACAAGAAGGTCCCTCATCGTCAACACACTGGGTCCTCTTTGAGCTCTTTGGCAACCTTACTCACCAGCAGGAACACAACACTATGAGTAGGGTCTAGTGCTATTTGGCTGTGGTTTTCTGTAAGGTGGAGGTACTTCCCCAGTCGGGCTCTGCTCCAGATTTGAGCGATGACATTCGCTGAACGTGCCCTACCACACTTAGCGAGATGCCATTCGCAGTGCCCATACCTCTCTTGAAATATATATATATAAGATATTTTTATAGGCGTATCGTACAACATGTTCATATTTACAAAAAAAAATATTTTTGACATTTAGTTTGGCATATGTATGTATGGAGTGCCTCACCTAAAAGATTTTTTTAGCAATTTAGCCAGAAGACTAAGTAGCGGCACATGAAACACACCTCTAGATAAAATTTCAGTAATATATGTTTTATAATAAAAATGGCTGTGACATACGGACGGACAGACGGACATGTTTCAAAAAACTTTTAAGGGTTCCGTTTTTACCATTTTGGCTATGGAACCCTAAGAAGTGTTTGCGCTGTGTTATATTTTAAAGATCTAAATTTAATGGGCTTACAGCTCTCATTTGTATGACGATTTCGTGCACAAATACCGCTCCTTACATGTGCATTTTTACTATTCGCAACTCGCAACAGGCTTAGTTTTGTTAATTTATCGTAATTAAGTGAATTTTTACGGTTAATATTTAAAATCGCAAAAAAAAAATAACCATCTATTAAGCTTACTTGCACAGCAAAAAAAATTCAAATTCACATGAAAACACCGTTTTGATGTGCATTCAGTTTTTTTTGCTGTACTAGTCAGTATTTTTTTATTTTTTTCTGATATGCGGCATATTTTTAACCATATTTCGTAAATTTATAAATATTTTGCCGCTCACTGTACTTCAAATTCAAAATCTTGGTTTTCATTTTTTTACATAATAAATAATCTACTAATCGAGATCGTTATTACTTATCTTATTTAGTAGCGTTCCTAAAAAATGTCACCGTAGTAATTAATCACAGTATTCAAATCACAAAACATCCACAAAAGGATTAGGTATGATTATTATAAATCTGCCCGCGCGCCTCTGAGTAAAGTCATATTCTTTGAACATTATTGCGGTGCATCGCGGCGGATTTACGCACGATCGCAATGAGAAGGGTACGCGGGTGGCGCGGGTAGAGAGCGCCCAAACGCTCAAGGACACTCCGGCGACAATCGTCTTAAAATAGCCTGCAATAAGCCTAAGTAGTTTCGGAGTGACGCGGTAAATTTGTCCAAAAGAATGTCATTGTCGACACAATCAAAGGCTTTTTGGAAATCAAAATATATGATATCTACTTGTAAATCTAGATCAAGGTGATGGGAAATAAAATCTGTAAGTGATAAAAAAAATTGTGGTAACCGAACGTTTGGTGCGAAATCCATGTTGACTATCACTGAGATATGGGCTTATTTGGACTGAAATTTTTTGATGTAGAATAGACTCGAAAACTTTGGATAAAGAAAAGAGAATTGCAATGGGACGGTAGTTTTCAACTTTGGAAGAGTCTTTAGTTTTCGGAATGGGATTTACACGTGATGTTTTCCATACCGTTGGATATTTACCGGTATTTAAGCTAAGTTTGAAAATGTGGTGGATAGGATGAAGCAAAAATTCCTTGCCAGCTTTGATTATATAAGGAGGCATATTATCAGGACCCACCGTGGATTTGGGTTTTAGTTTGTTGATCGCAATATTTACATCATCTAAAGATATTTCTTTAACGTCAATTCGAGCAGCTGAGTAGGAAGAATATTTTTTTATGGCATGTGAGGAGTCTAATAATGGGATATCTGGCAAAAAGACACTGGAGAAAAAGTGGGAAAAAGCTAATACAGTGTCAACACCCTTACACTTTTCACCTTTGTATGAGACAGTTGTTTCAAATCCGCCTGAAGTTTTTAAACTGCGGATATGATTCCAGAATTGATGAGGATTAGTTCTGATGTTTTGTTGAATAAGCCGGACGTGATCGTTGTAAGCTTTACTTAAAAGCATTTTTACGCTAGTTCTTAGCTGACTAAATGAATTATACAATTTTAAATCATCAGTGGATTTCCATAGCTTGTGTTGGTAACTTTTTTTTGAAATCAGTTTAATAATTTCGGATGTGTACCAAACTGGATAACATCTAGATTTTTTTTGTGATCGTACCTTCTTAGGGATACATTCATCAAATATATTGAAGATTGAACGATGAAGAGCATTTACAGCACTATCTACATCTGATGATGGAAAAACAAGAGACCAATTGTTATTTTGTAGCCTTTGGTAGAGTAAATCGTAATCCGCTTTAGCAAAATTCCAGTCTCTCGAAGGTTCGAGATCACTAGGGTAGATACAGGACTCTTGCCTAGAGTGGGACAGGGCATATTTAATTAAAATTTCAAAAGGTGGATGGTAAGCATCCGAGTGGGGGACAAGACCGTTACTAGTTACTTTATGTACATTTGTCGAAAAAGAATTTTGCACCAAAGCTACGTCAAGTTTGCTCCCTAAGAGATTTAGGACATTATTTCGATCAGATATGTCACAATAATTTAAAAAATAGTGATAATAGGTACAGATGTTTACGGATGCGCTATTTAAATTTAAATCTCCAAGTATAACAAAAGGTTTGGCGAGCATTTCAACTTTCGATTCAATAGTATGAAATAAATCCATATAAGCACAGTCCCGAGAGTGTGGTGGCATGTAAACAATAGCTATATAAAATTTAAAGTTGTTTAAAGAGAAAGAACACCACAGGTCTTCGCCGCCTTTAGTCTCTAGACCTATGTGTCGCTGTAGTGTGACGCCGGGTCGAGCAGCGAGCAACACTCCTCCTCCACGTCGTTTGGGGCGGTCACGACGAACAACAGTCCATCCATTAGGAGCTATTTCAGGGTCGCCTATGGAATCATCAAGAAAGGTCTCAGTAACTGCGACGATGTCTGCTTCTTGAGATAGGAGGGCGTGTTTAAAGTGCTGAAGCTTGGTCTTAAGTCCTCTTACATTTTGATAAATAATGTTTAGGCGTTGAGTACAGTGATCTGTGTGACTTGCGCAAGGGAAGATGGGTGTTTTAGTTTTCGGGTAGGTGAGAGCCTCGAAAAAAGGTCCAGGGTTTAATTCTTGCGTTGAGAGGCCATACATAAGCAGAGAGACAAGTATCGGTATATTTTTCGGGAATGGTGAGTTTATAAGATTTATAGTTTCCTTTGGATTTCAATTCATCCACAGAGCAGTTTCCTGATGGACAAAGTTGCCGAAGATAAGCCAGTACTTCGTTAGGGCCCGATGCCATGTTCCAGAGATGGATAAGCTTGTAGGAGTCGGCAGCATTTAAAGTAGTAACTTCTGGACCGGCTGTGCAGTGTATGGATTTCATGTATTTAGTGCACTTTTGTACTAGGCTCTTTGTCTATTAATGTTTTGTTGTTACTTTCCTTTACGAATGCCGACGACACTGTGGTGGTTTGAGGGCTAATTCCAGAGCTTGTGGATGGTACATTACTGTCAACATTTTTGCTAATAACAGGATGTTTAAAAGTAGGATTAATCAGTTTTGGAATGGTTAACGGAGTAGAATTGAGCTGCACTGGTGTGCTGTTGTTTGGCTTAATGAGGTTACGCTTAAAAGTACAGTGTGCTTGCTTTGGATTAGCACATTCAGACGGTGCTTGGTTATTACTTGCGGTCTCAAGAGATTTCATCTTTTCCATTTTGGGACCCAGTTTAGCATTACAGTTATTACACAGATGGAGGGATTGGAGGGTGTCTGCCGTTTTAGTGAATCGGCTGTTGAAAAGCCTTATTTCGTCTCTTAGGGCCTTAATCTCAAGAGCGAGCTGGTTGACAGCGTAATTTTCTACGCTAGAATCGTCTAGACTAAGCTCGGGTTGTCGTCGTGTGGAATTCAAATTAGAGGAGTTAAGAGGAGACAGGATTGCCTTTGATGTGCTCGGTTTGCTAAAAGGCGTAATCGACTTCTTCACTTTCTTTGAAGTAGAAGGTTTATCAGGTTTATCATGGCAATAGCGGCACTTCCAATTGAGTCTCTGTTCGACTGTCATTAAGGAATAGCGATTGTAACTTACACCAATGAGTTCTAAGCAATCCAAACAGTATCGCCCGTGGCAAGCAGAGCAATCCAAGTATCTTCTGGCAGTAACTTTGTTATCACATTTACCACATTTGATAGGAACTACCATTTTTCAGTGTACGTGTTTCCCGTAATTAAGTAAATAAATCGTCAAAATCTTGTTTTATAAGTAAAAATAAAATTAATAACTATCGAGAGAAAAATAATTTAGTTGACGATGTTACCGATTGATCCCCTATTAAAATAAGTAAGCTATTTAAGTAAGTAAGTACTTAATAAACACTTTAGTGTACAACACATACCAATGCCAATACATATACAATACAATACATGCCAATACTGTTGGCACCACGCATAGGAGCTGTACTTTTCTAGCAAAAGTCATGTACTGCTCATCGAGATAATTCTAACAAACCTTAATACAATTTAGTAACCTAGTAACCTTAATACGTAATAGTGTATAAACTGTAGCATGACGCTACGTTTATCGTACGACATCTGTCGACGTTCCTTTTTTTTGCTGTAGCATGACGCTACGTTTATCGTACGACATTTGTCGACGTTCCTTAGACCTTCCTTAGACACGGAAGTTCTAAAGAACGTCGACAGATGTCGTACGATAAACGTAGCGTCATGCTACAGCTTGTTTTTTTTGGAATGCTGTAGCATGACGCTACGTTTATCGTACGACATCTGTCGACGTTCCTTAGACCTTCCTTAGACACGGAAGTTCTAAAGAACGTCGACAGATGTTGTACGATAAACGTAGCGTCATGCTACAGCATCGTTTCTTTGTTTGGTAGGGAGATGCTGTAGCATGACGCTACGTTTATCGTACGACATCTGTCGACGTTCTTTAGAACTTCCGTGTCTAAGGAAGGTCTAAGGAACGTCGACAGATGTCGTACGATAAACGTAGCGTCATGCTACAAAACCTACCCATCACTTTATGTAAGGGAGCCCCCTTCTGCCAACAAACTGTCCTGCAGTTTGGCAGAACTGCAGAAGAATAAGTTTGTAAACTAAGGGTTGTTTCGTGAATAAATGTATTATTTATTTATTTAATGAGCTTCCATTGAAACTACTATCATAATTATGGTCATAAGGACTCTGGTTCTTATGACCACCTTCGGTATCCATAATCCAGCTGAAGAGTTCTCTCGATTTCTCCAGGATCCCATCATCAGATCTTGACCTGGTTACAATGGAACCAACTGTGAAGTATACTCTTTCAAACAAAAAAATATTTTTTCAAATCGGTCCAGCCGTCTTCGAATAATCGGTAAACATACACAACAAAAATAGCAAAAACAAAGATCCCGACGTATGGAGAACCTCTTCTTTTGAAATCTTGAAGTCGGTTGAAAACGAAACAGAATTTAGAAATCGTTGCGCGAGATTGGGTACTTTCCAATAGAAAAACTTAATTGTTTCGTTGCATTCATATAAACAAAATTTCTAAAATACACGTAAATATTCAGGTGTGACATGTTTTTTTTTATACCACGACGGTGGCAAACAAGCATACGGCCCGCCTGATGGCAAGCAGCTACCATAATCTATGGACGCCTGCAACTCTTAAGGAGGGACATGCGCGTTGCAGACCCTTTACAAAAACCAGGATTCACTGTGTTGATGGCTAAAGGAACAAGAAGGTCCCTCATCGTCAACACACTGGGTCCTCTTTAAGCTCTTTGGCAACCTTACTCACCAGCAGGAATACAACACTATGAGTAGGGTCTAGTGCTATTTGGCTGTGGTTTTCTGTAAGGTGGAGGTACTTCCCCAGTCGGGCTCTGCTCCAGATTTTAGCGAGATGACATTCGCTGAACGTGCCCTACCACACTTAGCGAGATGACCATTCCCCATACCTCTCTTTTTGGCGTAGTTAAGGACGTACCCAAGTCCGGACGTAGTTTAAGGACATTCCCCGGCTCTGGGTCCGGGTGTTTGCGCTTTAAATTATTTTATAATGGTGTAAACTTTTAGAAAGTGACGTTCTAATATTAATCTTCCATATAAAGTCCATAGTAACAAATCGCTTTGACGTTTCCTGAAGAATAGCTAATGTGACTTCATAGGAAAGTAGCATAGTTATTCAAAAAGTTTTCCAAAGGCTGGTACGGATTCTACGCCTGTTAAGGCAGCATAACAAAAATATTAATTAATTAATTAAACATTTAGTAACATAAAGGTAGCATGTCACCGCTACTTATTAAATACTGATAGCAATTTCAATTGCTCCTTCAGCTTATTAAAAAGTATTATTTTTAAAATAAAGATAAATAGCTCAATATTTTTACCCGAAACCACCATATCCATATATACCATGTTCTGAATGGAGTTGTAGTCAAACTTGCCGCTACCCTTCTTCTCGTGTTCTCTGACCTCCAGAACCAGCTTCTCCTGGACCTCAGGGTTGAGAGCCAGGTTGTAGAGTAGGAAGGCCATGGCTGTGGAGATGGTTTCGAAACCGGCGAGGAAGAATAGGGTTGCTTGCGCGATCAGGTCTACGTCAGTCCAAGCTGGTGAAAAAACTTTTTGAATAACTATGCTACTTTCCTATGAAGTCAATAGGAAAGTAGCATAGTTATTCAAAAAGTTTTCCAAAGGCTGGTACGGATTCTACGCCTGTTAAGGCAGCATAACAAAAATATTAATTAATTAATTAAACATTTAGTAACATAAAGGTAGCATGTCACCGCTACTTATTAAATACTGATAGCAATTTCAATTGCTCCTTCAGCTTATTAAAAAGTATTATTTTTAAAATAAAGATAAATAGCTCAATATTTTTACCCGAAACCACCATATCCATATATACCATGTTCTGAATGGAGTTGTAGTCAAACTTGCCGCTACCCTTCTTCTCGTGTTCTCTGACCTCCAGAACCAGCTTCTCCTGGACCTCAGGGTTGAGAGCCAGGTTGTAGAGTAGGAAGGCCATGGCTGTGGAGATGGTTTCGAAACCGGCGAGGAAGAATAGGGTTGCTTGCGCGATCAGGTCTACGTCAGTCCAAGCTGGTGAAAAAATGGTAAGGCTGGTAAAAACATCGCGAAGAATTTAGGGTTTACCTTCAGGGCTTGAAAGGTCAGATGTTAGTCGCTTTCGTGAAAATTTTTGCCAAGCTCCATTGAGACATTGCAAAAGTCGGGATAAACGCTACGATGATTAAGGTTAGACTACGAGTACATTCATGTTTCCCATTCGATTCTTCATTGCGTCATGTTACTTTTGATCACTTCTCCGACGTAACCTTAGATACGATAAGTATTTTTCCAAATACTCTTCTCGATATATTGTCTGCCGAAAACATAAGCCAAAGTATACGTGTTACGAATGCATTTTTAGGGTTCCGTAGTCAACTAGGAACCCTTATAGTTTCGCCATGTATGTCCGTCCGGATAATCTCAGTGACCGTTAGCACTAGAAAGCTGAAATTTGGTACTAATATGTATATCAATCACGCCGACAAAGTGGTAAAATAAAAAGTGGAAAAAAATGTTTTATTAGGGTACCTCCCCTATACGTACAGTGGGGGTGACGTTTTTTTTTTTTTCATATCAACCCTAAAGTGTGATATATTGTTGGATAGGTATTTAAAAATGAATAGGTGTTTAGTAAAATATTTTTTTGATAATGTAAATATTTTCGGAAATAATCGCTCGAGAAGTAAAAAAAATGTGCCCCCCCCCCCCTAACTTTTGAACCATAAGTTTTAAAAATATGAAACAAATCTCAAAAGTATAAATTTATAAAAACTTTCTAGGAAAATTATTTTGAACTTGATAGGTTAAATAGTTTTTGAAAAAAAAAATTCAAAATAATTTCTGAACTACGTTTGTAATTTAACCGTATAAGCAACCGTGTTTATTGTACCTGTAATTTCTACAAAATCACAATGAAATGACGTGCTTTCAAATAAAGTTTTGAAAAAGATTACAAAATAATTTCTGAACTAAGTTTGTAATTTAACCGTATAAGCAGGTGTTTATTGTACCTGTAATTTCTACAAAATCACAATGAAATGACGTGCTTTCAAATAACCCAACCATGGGCCCATTTTTTTAACTCTTATGTGGAAAAACTACGGAACACTACACAGCGTGGCCCGACACGCTCTTGGCCGGTTTATTTTCTTAACCCGGTTTAACAATTTTGAATAAGGCATTGTAAGTAGAATACTTTAGTTTACATTAGATTTGAGACCCGTCTCCCTACTTAGCTAGCTAGTTCGACTGTTAACTAAAGAAATACTTATGTTTTACCTGTAAATAATTCATCAGAAATATGACAGATAATCATCTCATACCTCTGTTAACAGTCTTCCTGCCGACAATAGATTCTTCAACAGTAGCAAATCCGGCATCAGCATCTTTGACGGAATTATTTTCGTGAACAAGTTGACCTGTAAAGTTTTATAAGTAACTATTATTATAGATTAAAACAAAATACATTTACTTAGTGATACTCTACCACAAAATAGTTTGAACTGGCCTTTAGCTGTGACTAGACCCGCGAAGAGTAATCGAAATGTCTCCTCGCTCTCCAGAAGGATAGATACTAAGACGAGGTCCTGAGGACACTCTTATACAATATGACCATTCCACCCCTTAGGGGGTAAACTCCTGAATAAAAACATTGCATGTAAAATTGGCGGGTAAGACCCACAAGCTAATAACGATATCACTGTAAAACATATATATTTTGTTCACGCAAACTTCAATGACTATTTTAGTACCTACATTACTTACCAAGGACTGTAAAAGAAAGAAAGCCCGAAATCGCAGGTATTTGTGACCCGAGTTGCATGCGAGGGTTGTAAATATGCGATAGAGGGCTTTCCTTTTTACTGCCCGTGGTGAGTACACAATTTTACGTCTCCACCTGGCCATAATGCGAGTGCGGAATACTCACATTATGGCCTGGTGTGACGTAAAAATGTTTAGATCAATATATTTACAATGTTTTGATGTTAATATATAATGTTTTGATGTTAACGTTTTGATGTTAACGTTTTGATGTTATTTACTTTTTAATATTGTGGAACAGCATCAAAAGTTGCTAAGCGGGCAAGGTGTTCACAATGACCGTCACACGCCCTTATTTTCTTAACAATAAAGTCGTGTCAAGCTCATTATGAACACCTCACTCGCTTAGCTACTTCTACTACCGAATGAACATACCACATATTATATACAGGTCAAGGATGATTAAGACATGGATGGACAATGCCTATACAAAATCGCGTTCCTCGAACCTTCAGGCTATACGTCTGTTTTCGGTATTGAGTGCCACAGCGCCATCTGTTGAGTCTGGAGTAGAGTTATTCTGTCCGCGTTAATCGCCGAACAAAATATTAGAAACTAGAATTTATTTATTTAATCTTAATTGCACAAAATAAGATGGTACAAATGGCGGACTTAATGACATGTGGCATTCTCTACCAGTCAACCAATGGGCTTAACAGAAAGGTTAAGTAGGAATTTAGTGTGACTGATAGATGACGCTAGTGCTTTAGCCTGAAATAAGGGAACGCTATTTTGTATAGGCATTTTCAATCCATGTCTTAATCATCCTTGATACAGGTGAACGACTCAACACAGTCTACCCACACTCGCTGGCTATCCCACAGTCGTTTGAAACGTTCACAGTTCTTTTCTTTTCATTACAATGAACATCTGTATACAATGATTGGCAAGCTGTAGCTGTGACAGTAAATTTTATTGGATTACCTTTTTTGGCTTCCATAAGCAGATGTATCATGTCCGGTCGTAGTATATTGTGGACTTCTCGATCCCTCATCGTACTAAGCACCAAATGCTTAAAGAAGTTTTTCACATCTTCACCGAAGATATTTATTTTCATTAGCTGGAAATAGACTATATTTTTACAAAAAAAAATACTTCTTGATTTTCCTAAATCGGAAGTTATTTTGAGTTATTTTCTTAGAAATAAAGGAAAAGTAGAAAAATCCACTGCCTCAGGCGAGACACGAACTGGTGACTCTGGGATACATGCCCATCGCTCTGACCAATTGAGCTACTGAGACTTACCTGAAGGCAACATTTAAAACATTGTGGTATCGTTAGCAGACGTTCTGCATAATACAAAATTAATTGTATTTTTTTTTAGTTTAAACTTTGCATAGAATAAAATTTTAATTTTTTTTTTTTTTAGGGTTCCGTACCTCGAAAAGAAAAACAGAACCCTTATAGGATCACTTTGTTGTCCGTCCGTCCGTCCGTCCGTCTGTCAAGACCCTTTTTCTCAGGAACGCGTGGAGGTATCAAGCTGAAATTTATATCAAATACTCAAGTCTACTGTCCCTTGGAGCTGTGAAAAAATAAAACTTCTAAGCCAACGCAATCAAAAAATCGCTAATTTTCGAAACTCGCAATCAAAACCAAGTACAACCAAGGTTAGTACTTCCCGTGAACTCAGAATCTTGAAATTGGTACGAAGCAACGTCTTATAGAACAGATAAAGGAAAAATTGCGAAAACCGTAAATTTTTAGTTACATCATATAATAAAAATATTTTTAATAATTTTAAAGTTACTATCCCTATATAGATATATAAGGTGCTAACAAATTAGTCACGGATATTTTAAGAGATAATACATTACATTAAAACAATTAACTTTTAACTGTAATTAAGGAACCTTTGTATATCATTTTTTTGTTTCATTTACCGAACAAAAAGAATATTATAATTAATTTTTAAAATAACCATCCCCTATAATGTACCTGTCAAGGGTCTAAAGAGGTCTCATTTATTTATCTTATTAACAGGGTGTTTTAACGTAGGAAATTTGTTCCCTAGTTTTCTCCAAAAAACAATAACAAAACCTATGATGTTTCATGCTTAAATATACTCCGAGAACCGTGTACTATCAGCGGTAAAAATATCCGTGACTAATTTGTTAGCACCTTATATATAGCTTTGTACGGAACCCTCGGTGCGCGAGTCCGACTCGCACTGGGCCGGTTTTTTTTTGTTATTTCAGTTGATCTTTGTTTGTTCTAGATATGGTAGGTACAAGGTATATAGATTCTGGATATAATATAGGCATCTAAAGTGAAATATTAATCTCCATTTTGTGAAAAGTGAAACTTATATAAGTTCATTCAGATTTATCATACATCAACATCATACAAATATATTTTTCCCATTCTACTATAGATTTCGTTCAGTAGGAGCATTTTTTATTGATCTCCTAAACTCCCAACTTAATAATTATCCTGGGATCTTTAAGGGCAGAGTTTAAAACATTGAAAAATACAATTTACATACTTACCTTCATAAGTCTAGGAAAGGACGCATATCCAAGAATTGTCAGAAACGTTGCCAAGGTGAAGTTAGTCGCTTTAAACCCCATTTTATAGAACTCGTTGTCGGGTTCCGAGAGAGAGTCTACCTTCAAACCAAAGGCACAGGACGCTATAACGTCATTTGCGAAGTGGGTTAACAGATCTCTCGTCTCTATGTCAATATAACCGTCTGCAAAGAAAATGTAAACATACTGTCAATGTTCTTATACTACATAATTGTAGATACATCTATATGTAGGAATAATCTAAAAAATCATCTAAAAGTCGGTCTATTGCCTTGGTCCCTCCGTGTATAATCGTCTGCCTGATTTTATTGCAAAGAGATGCAACTTCCACCGCAGCATTTAAAACTAATTTAAAAAAGTAGCTACTAAAAAATATGTACTACAGCTATAATGAATTTTTGACCTATCATTTACCATATAAAATCCAAATAATTGTATTAAAATGTAATTAATTATATAGTATGATAATACCAATTAAATATTAGAAGGTATACGTGACATAATGATGTACGATGTATTAGTTATAATTGTTATAAACAACCAATGTTGTTTACAAAACGACCTGTAACAATGCTGTTACCAATAAAATTTTCATTTCATTTCATATTATTGTTTCAAGAAGTATTAAATTTACACACTCAACTACTGCACGCTGCTGTTTCGTTGAACATCATCAGTTGAAGGGGTTAATAATTGTTACTATCTGTTTCTTCAGCCTTAAATAAAATACCCACTAACGTTCCGATTCCTTCAACTGGCGGTCCATCGAGATGACCATCTGGTTTCCCACCTCCACTATGAACGGCAGCATGTGTTTTATCTTGGAGCTCGTGAATGCCGGACTTAATGTTGAACGCATGTCCTTCCACTCTTGGCCTGAAAGCATTAATATTATTTATCCGGAAAGAGAAGTGTTGTGGTTTATATGGGAGCTCATACATTCTATGATACTACTCTTTCCGGAGAGAGACTACTGGACTATGTACCCAGGGCCAGGGGGGTTTTATTGGGCCACCTTGAAATGGGTACCATCGACTATGACATATTAGTATAAATCGCCCTTCCTTTAAATACCACCATAACCCTTTCTTAAATTTAAGTCTGGCTATAGCACTGTGCGTATGGATTTTTATTCTCCTCTTCATTATTCTCATTCAGTAGTTTATTGACACCAAATATTGGATCAATTTTAATTATAACATACATATTTGATACTTTTACTCTGGATGTAACTTGTTATAAATTACAGGTCTTTAAGAGAAAAAATACCACCAATTAGAAAAAAATACTATTCATTTTGTAGAACCTATCATCATTGAGGATAAGGATTTGGATGCAGGCTGAATATTGGAGCCATCATTCCATAACTTCATTAGGTGTTTGTTTCTGTTAGTAATAGTCAGAATCAAAAGCTACTAAGGTGATGATATGAAAAACACAGTAATCATCAATGGCAAGGAGTCAAACATAAAATCGCAAATCAACGAACTCTTATAGTAGTTAGCTCGCTGCCAATAACAGTCAAAGCAAACATTAAAATACTAGAAAGAAACATTATATTAAGGAGTTAGTGTCACATACGCATTCTAAACATTAATATAAAGAAGGATTCACTGTGTTGACGGCTAAAAAGACAAGAGAGTTCCCCTCATCAACACATTGCATCCTCTTTAAGCTGTAATTAATTGATTCTAAATAGTATAATTACCATACCTTTTAATGAGAATAAGTTTCTTCCAAAAAACGGGTCGATTTCTTCACTAACGAATGTCAGGTGATCGAGAAAATGCTCGTAGTCCTTAACAGTAACTTTCTTAATAAGTTCCATATCTCTCAGTAATACCACCGGTTTTGTAAACATAAAGTTGCCAACGAACCTAAACATTCATCATTTATTTATTCGTATGAACCTACAGTGTGCTAAGCAAAGGCCAAAAATAAATTATGCTATAAGAATTTAGTGCGCGGAATGTTCTGTCGCTGTCTGTAGTCGAAATGGAATTCCTTTAAGATGCAAAACGCACATGAAATTGCACATTCTTGGACGTCTTAATTATGTATATACCTTTCATAAATATTTCACGAGTAATATGATTCGAAAATTTTACGATAATCTTTTTCAAGAGCGTCCACCCGCGGTAAGAGCGAGGCGACAACTGCGCGCTCGTGCTTTATAACTTTATGCCTTTCTGCTCACGGGAAAACGTGTTTATAAATATTGTTTAAATGTTTAAGTCTCACAAGACGTTATAGTTCAAATTATATACCTTTCTTCAGGAAACATGTGATACAACTCATCAACCGCATCCATAGAATGTTTAATTCCGAGGAAAAATGCAAACATGTTCTTGATCCCGTCTGTAATCGTAATGTACTTGACTCCACATTTTTTGAATCTTGAGTAAGCTTGGCGGAAATATAAGTATACTGCCGCTGCCAAGGCTAGTATCCAAATGCATAGTAACATGATCTGTTGAAATAATATACATAAGTACTTAGGTATGTGAACAGCCCCTAAAACCTAGGTATTTAACCTGTCTTCGAAGCTGCAATTGCTGGGTTCGAAACTGGATTTTTTGTGTTTTTATTACAGGTTTCCGTGCCTTGAACGGAAAATTTGAACGGCCTCCTAGCCCAGTCGGTAGTGACACTGCCTACAAAGCAGGAAGTCCCGGGTTCGAATCCTGGTAAGGGCATTTATTTGTGTCTTTAGCATTAATATTTGTACCTGAGTTATGGATGTGTTCTATGTATTTAAGTATTTATCTATAATGGATATATAAATATATCACCGTCTTGTGGGTACAACACATATATTCTGCTTACTGTGGAACTAGGTCGGTTTGTGTAAGATTTTCCCATAATATTTATTTATTTATTATTTAATATTATTTAGTTATATTGTATGTTTTCTTTGTATAAATATTGTCGCCAATAACACATAGTCTAAGCTTTGTTTAGTATAGAACTAAGTTGATCTGTGTAAGATCGCCAATATCAATAGCGCCGTTCAAAACGGCGTTAGTGAACGTCAGAATCAGATTTTTTCTCATGGCATTTGGATAAGAAAAAAGAAAAGATTTTGAATAGGCTTCTAGAGATGGCGGTGAATGTGTTATTCACAATAATTTTAAACAAAAAACCGGTTAGTGCGTATCGGACCACGCATAATGGAGGGTTCCGTACCTTCAACGGAATAAGGAAAAATAATTATCAAAAGGTCGTATCTGCCTATGGAAGAGGTTTTTTTGAGCTAACTCGAAAACACTTTAACTGTTATTGTTCAAAACAAGTTTCGTTGAAAGAATATGCAAAAATGTATCAACTCTTTTACTTTTTCTCAAAAGTTACAGGAGGGGACACAATTTTTAGACTTTCTGGGTGATTATTTCTGAAAATGTTCACTAAATCAAAAAAAAAAAAAAATAATAATAATAAATACTCTTTATTGCACACCTCATACAGTTACAAGCACAAATTTTACAATTAGATAAATTTAGGTAGAGGTAACAACAGGCGGTCTTATCGCTATTGAGCGATTTCTTCCAGACAACCTTTAAATATGCAATTGCCCCTGTTGCCCCCCCAACCCCACTGAAACGCAAACCTCGTATACTACGGAGCCCATAGGTGCGAACCACGAGATTTTTTGTGAAGGAAACTGCCCCCCCCCCCCCTGAAACGCAAACCTCGTATACTACGGGGCCCTTAGGTGCGAACCACGAGATTTTTTGTGAAGGAAAGTGCCCCTCCCCTGAAACGCAAACCTCTTATACTACGGGGCCCATAGGTGCGATCCGCGAGATTTTTTGTGAAGGAAAGTGCCCCCTTGAACGAAATCCTGGATCCGCGCCTGCTCTAGTTTGTACCAATGTTTAAACTGCATAAAACACAACAAGTTTTTAATACCCCCAAATAAAATAAAATAAATAATTTTAAACAAAAAAGAACCGACTTCACTTAGCCTCCACCTTTCCAAAAGCAAATGTTCTATCTGCTGTAAAAAATACTCAGATCACTATAGGTGTGCCTATTATTTCTCCAGGATCCCATCATCAGATCCTGACCTGGTTACAATGGGATCAACTGTGAAGTATGCTCTTTGAAACAAAAAAAATATTTTCTAAATCGGTAAACATACACAAAACAAAAATGCAAAATCAAAGATCCCGACGAATTGAAAACCTCCTCCTTCGAAATCTTGAAGTCGGTTGAAAAGGAAAGTTCTTAAATTTTAAATCGTTACTTGCAACTACATAATGACATTTAGTGATTATATTGAAAAATACATTTCATTATTACTTAGTTCAATATTGATATAATGGTGCAGCAAATATTGCTTGCGATACAGCGAGGCAACGCAGGCAGCATCTTTGGAACATTTACGCCTGGTACCTGTCAGCCCTAGCTTATTAAGTTATTAGCTTTAGATACTTAGTATAATATTATTTGTTTTTCTAATTGATATAATTAATATTAAAAGAAACAAACCTCTATTAAAATAGTAATCTAAATACCTACGCGATAATTATTTCAGTTTGATACATTTTTTATTCATAGGTACTTTATACCAAACTAATGACAAATTCTTATTGTTGCCATAAATCACGTCAAATAGAACTCTATTATTCTCTTAAACTTAACAACCACTCACATTGTATGTTTCACAGAGATGATAACACGATGGATCAAAGCTAAATTTGACTCAGTACTGACTGTAATATACTACGCGGCGCGGTACATAATCGTTCATGGTCATTCTTAGGTCAATTCAAAAGTCATTTAGGCCAACGGTAGTATACAAAATATAGTTTTACTACTTATAGGTATACTCTAGGACAATTATTATATTATATTAATATGTCAAGTTAATATATTAACTACAATGGGACCAGGTTGATTTGTGTAAGATTGTCCTATAATACTTATTTATTTATTTAACTCTACTACTACAATTTTAAATGGAAATTTGGAGCGATTGTCAATCCCAGCTAGCTACGTTTAGTTTTATAGAAACTATGATTACCATTGCCAGGCCATGTGTAGGGAAACGACGATTGTAGGTATCACTGTGTGATTGAAAAAAGGTTGGTTGTTTTGTTGACTTTCTCATTTGTTAGAAGAAAACCCAAAAATATTGATGCATCAATAATATCAATATAAATGGCATCAATCAGGATTATCAGTACGACTCATTGACAATCACGATCGATCGTCTCAGCTGTCCATTTTATGGGAATTCTCTACTCACCCACTCTTTGGTTCCAGGTTCCCGTCAAAAAACATCAAATTCACATCAAAACAAAACAAAAAAAAACATCGCTTTGATGATAAATAATAAGCCAGGTCATGTAATTCGTTTTCATATGTAAACCGTACGTAACTATCTACATATCACGATAAACCGGATTAAAAAAAGATTATTCAATTTGTTGTTTTTTAAAAGCATCCTGTGCCTTAGAAGACAAATAAAAGTTGCATGCATTCAGTTGATTACGCTTACGTCACCGCGGTCCGCCGTTTTAAACATGACATCATAAAGATGTTGACCAGATTACAGTAGGCATTACTAGCAAGAACATGTGATTAGCTCAGCATTACAATGGCACTATTTACGATAGTAACATTTATTGCCAGTGCAAGTGTATTGTACTATTATTTTACAAGAACTTTCAACTACTGGAAGGACCGAAATGTCCCCGGACCAAAACCTGTACCGTTCTTTGGAAACATATCGAAATCAGCTTTACGCTACGTTACAGCGGGTGAAGTGTTAAAGAATATATACAAGAGCTACCAAGATAAAGTCGTGGGAATATTCAGAATGACAACTCCAGCGCTGCTGGTACGTAACCTCAACGTTTTGAAGCATGTCTTGATTAAAGATTTCGACAATTTCGTCGATCGTGGCTTTGATTTTAGCAATAAGGGGTTAGGAAAAAACTTGTTCTTCTCCGACGGAGATACGTGGCGAGCACTCAGAATTCGCTTCTCACCCATATTTACAAACCAAAAACTAAAGAATATGATGCATTTGCTCAACGACCGAGGGGATAAGTTGGTTGACTACTTAAATGAGATTACAGCCGTGACACCAGAGCATGATATCCATAAACTGGTGCAGAAGTACACAATGTCGACGATAACTGCATGCGCCTTCGGTCTCGACATAGACACCTTTCGCGGAGATATAGAAACTCTGAAGAGAGTCGATAAGGAAATATTCACCCCTAAATTTGCTCTTGAGTTTAATATGATGTACCCAGGTATATTTAAAAAACTCAACTTGTCCATATTTCCGGGATACATGCTGAATTTTTTTAAAGAACTTGTCGAAACTGTGATTACTCAGAGAAACGGAGAGCCGTCAAGTAGAAAAGACTTTATGGATTTGATATTAGAAATAAGAAATAAAAAACAAATTGAAGCTATCAGAGGGGTAAGTGGTGAAAACGCCATAACTATTGATATAACTAATAGTATTATAGAAGGACAAGTCTTTGCATTTTACGCAGCCGGTTACGAGACAACTGCATCGACCATGGGCTTCATGTTATACCACCTCGCTTTGGACATTAAGATACAGAATAGATTAAGCAAAGAGATAGATGCATATCTTAAGAAGCACGGCAATCTAATAGAATTGGAGACTTTAAAGGAATTGACATATTTAGATCAAGTTTTCAGTGAGACTCTACGAATGTACCCGATAGTAGATACTTAGTAATTAAACGAACTTACCTTAAGTGAAGTTCCATTACAATTATACGAGCTTTGTGATTCCGAATATTATAATAACTTGTAGTAGCTCGTCGCTTACGCTCTTTTTGTCACGATATGTTTAGAGCTGAAAAGACTCCTAAAAAAATAACACTTAGAAATACAACTCCAATACGTCAAGTGAAACACGTCACTGTCAACTCCTACGCGCCAAACTCTCATTTAGTTCAGAGCACCGCTGAGATGTATAAAGAAATGTTTACCTCTCAATAGTCACTTGATTATTTTACAACATAGTACTGTAGTCTAGTATGGTACAGTACACTTATACTGGGTTTAGCTTATTGTAATCATTAAGCACGGGTGGGAGGGTTACTAATATTCGGAATCACAAAGCTCGTATAATTGTAATGGAACTTCACTTAAGGTAAGTTCGTTTAATTACTAATTATACTTCGCTTTGTGATTCCTTCATATTATAATAACTTGTAGATGTTCAGAGACTCGTAAAATAATCAGAACTAGATCCGCATATAAAACAATATAGTTAACTAGAGAACATCAGAGAGAGAGAGATCTATCTGGTCCAAGGTATGAAACAATGCCAGGTTTAGTTTTTTATTTCTGGTCAATCAACGTAAGTTAGCTTTGTAGCATTAAAGTGAATTATAATAATTATTTACATATGGATTAACACTACACAACCGTGATAGCGATTGGGTTAAATTATATAATTATATGTTTGGTTTCAAAACAAATGAAATTAACATAATAATCTGTGGATCTTGACCTGATTGTGGACAAGAAATTTTATAAATATTATTTATGTATGTTCAATCACAAAAGAAAATGTGATTTGTAATATTTAAACAACGAAACTAATCATATATTATTAGTATCATGACTTTTACATCTGATGAAAGTATACCTGCTCGGCACATGGTATCACTACAGAACCAAACAACCCAATACCTGTGACTGTGAAGATCCAATAATTAAAATATAAAATATTTTTAATAATATCGTATTTTAATAAGAATTATCTGTAGAATTCTAAGTAATGAAACAAGAAAAAAAAAAAACAAGTAGTTTCATTACGTTTTAAGGAATTCTTTTTGAAGAGGACCACACCTGTTAAGTCAATTTAGAGAAACCCCCTAAATAATTAAATACTTATATCTGTTTATGTGTCATGAAAGTATTGACAGTATATAATCATTATAATGAACCAAATCTTAATAGGACACAATCTTATACGAGTAGATGTAATATGACAAATAACAAATATATTTATTTTTGTGACTATTACTATTATTATATTATGTTATGAAAACATAGTCAACATAGGTATAAATAGGCATGCCTTTATACAATGCAGCCCAATGTAGCAACCCAATGCGGAATGACCGCCAAGGGTTCAAAGCACTTCCTTGATAAGTATTCTACCAATATATATAAAACACCGGTTCACAATATTAATTAAAATTACAAAATTCATTGCATAACTCTGCTACCAGACCAGAGATATTTTGCCTACCACTATAGGTACCATATGCTGACATAGTATTATTTCAGGTAGTGCTTGAAGCATTTTGCTTTAACGTGCTTATATAAATTATTGAATCAATAAAAGCATAAAATACAGCATTATTACATCATTAAAAAATCGTTTCTATGGCACGTCAGCTAGGAGGCTCAGAGAATCCCAACTGTTTAGAGTCCATTCATTTACTTCCATATCTTTTGATACCAAATGGTGACAATGAGCTAAGTATGTCAAGTACCATCTTTCTTGAAACATCATGACAATAGATGTCAAAAATAGGTAAGATAAAGTAGGCATGTACACAAAATTTGTAATAGGTGGCATAGCCTTCAAGTAAAATATTAATGATTTGTTAACTGCATTATGTTATATTAATGATAATAAAATCAATAAGATGAGCAGGGAACTTATCTTACTGAGCAAAAATTTAGCTGTATAATTATACCTTTAATAATTATTAAAGGTTATAACTAGGTTTATAGACAATTAGACACCAAGTGCATCAATTTTGTGATAACCTTACTCATATAAAAGGGTGTGTTGAGTACACACAGAGTATATCAGGATCGAGCATTAATTTACGCTAGGTATATAAACAAGAAACATATTTTTCTCACAACGGTATGCACTGCTTTTTACATTTCAAATAAGCATTTGACACATCAGTTTGCAATTTACTAGAACAAAGGTAATCCTTTACCTAAAGAAAAGGTTTTTATCTTTAACAGTCTACATATACTTAAACCTTTAAAAACGGGCCTAGTCCGCCTAGTGGTTACGATTAGGTTTAATATTTATTTCAGTTAAAGAGTTTAATTGACAAATAGTTTAAACTAATAAGCGGTAAGCGTAATTTCCACTGAGTGTCATAATCCGTCAAAGATGTGCCACAACTGCCACAAGGGCATAGGCATATTAAACAAAACAAAAAATATATCATTGTAGTCGGGTATATAATGTTTCAAATTAAGCATGGCAATATTTTATTTTTCCCCCTTAGCTGATATGGAGTTCTGTTACATATCAAAATTTTAGCAAACAATGCCAAGTAGTTCAAGAGTAACAAAAAAAAAACCATAAGCAGATTTAACAGAGAGTAACCATATGGTTACCTAATGATCATAGAGGGATTAAGTAACAGTTGCTTTTATCAAGCAGTTGTTATGGCTTGTGCCAATAGGCAATTGTTTGTCTTTATAAGACAAAAAATTCGTTTTAAATGACTTTATATATTGTCAAATTTGATCCTATGTAAAATTATATTAAGTAGCTATGACCAACAAATACAGTGGTGTGGGCTCCATTACATATCAGCATGGTAAGGGAACCGAATAGTTATGGGATATACTTGCTAATATATGCAGCGCAGAATACTTTTATATTAGATCCATTTAATTTAAGTATTGTTGTAGACTTTCTTAACACTGGTAGTTGTGTCTATATCGAGTCCGACACACCAAACATTAATCAGGCTTTCTGCTGTTGTTGATAGGTACTGAAAATGATACAATTGTAATAACATAATATTAGAGTAGTAGATAATAAATGCATCATGTTCTGTTTATTTTAACACAATTGCTGGATGTTGCTTTGAGTACTATCCAAATACGTGAACCAAGTTCTAACGTAACTCTAACAGTGATGCATTTTTCTCTGTTAATTAGGCTAAAACATAATAATAGCCAGCAGTGCAACAATTGGTAAAATTTAACAACAGCTGGAATAAAACCGAATGAATGTAATAATTATACAGTCTGGATTTTAAGTATGCCTGGAAATTAAGTAGTTGCAATAAACTCAAGTTTTTAGCATCATATAGAGCCAAAAATAGAGAGTACATGGACGCATACAGTCAAATTATTACATCAGTAGAGCCTAGGAAAGCAGAACCACGCATGTTCCACTGCAATGCCATCATTGTTAATTTTTTGCTTTGAGTAGAGCCTAGAATAGCAATACCACAGAAGCATACAGTCTGAGTCTGACTCATAATCGATGGCAGCAATGTTTTCACTGTTAAATTTTTGCTTCGAGTAAAACCCAGGAAAGCAGAACCACGCATATTCTACTGCAATACCATCATTGTTAATTTTTTGCTTTGAGTAGAGCCTAGAATAGCAATACCACAGAAGCATACAGTCTGAGTCTGACTCATAATCGATGGCAGCAATGTTTTCACTGTTAAATTTTTGCTTCGAGTAAAGCCTAGGAAAGCAGAACCACGCATATTCTACTGCAATACCATCATTGTTAATTTTTTGCTTTGAGTAGAGCCTAGAATAGCAATACCACAGAAGCATACAGTCTGACTCATAATCCTGGGCAGTAATGTCTTCACTGTTAATTTTTTGCTTCGAGTAGAGCCTAGGATAGCAATACCACAGAAGCATACAGTCTGACTCATAATCCAGGGCAGCAACATCCTCACTGTTAAATTTTTGCTTCGAGTAGAGCCTAGGATAGCAATACCACAGAAGCATACAGTCTGACTCATAATCCAGGGCAGGAACATCCTCACTGTTAAATTTTTGCTTCGAGTAGAGCCTAGGATAGCAATACCACAGAAGCATACAGTCTGACTCATAATCCAGGGCAGCAACGTCCTCACTGTTAAATTTTTGCTTCGAGTAGAGCCTAGGATAGCAATACCACAGAAGCATACAGTCATAATCCAGGGCAGCACGGCATAGCATGTACTGCCTTTATTTAAATTTTTTGACTGGTTTATAAACACAGATATAGACAATAATGCCATCATTGTAGATTTGTTTCAAGGGATAGGCTTAGCATAAATAAAAGTGCCATAAACTTTGTTGTTATGTTGTGCTTAATACAGCAGGATGCAAGAAATTTTGCTAAGTGATTTGGTTAATATTGTAAGTACCGCCTTGTTCAAATAAATATCCAGCGAGACCACAGCTGTCATAGGTTACATCAAGCATTGCTTTGATCAGTATACCGTGGATGTAAAACTGAATTATGAATAATCAGCCCAGTAGGGTCTTGATATGCATCATGACGGTTCATGCTATAATGATTCCATGCATCTTCATCACAATGACAATTATATCTGTATTTCGTATCCCAAGTATGTAAATTTTGTCAAAATTATATCTGTATTTCGTATCCCAAGTATGTAAATTTTGTCAATATAAATCTCAAGACGCTTTTTCTTAAATATGTACATATTTCTTGTATTTTCATCAAGTGAGACTTAATGATTTACATCATTTTATTAAATAAATTTCTAATTTGGTTGCTCAGTTACATCATAGTATGCCATTGTACACTATGTATATGTGTTAAGAAAATTAAATATTGTAGTTGTGTAATACTTGTTCATGAATATAACATATTTTTACTGATTTATTGGACATTGATTTGGTTATTATTATCATTTAAAGTTCCAATTCTATCAGTTTAGTACAATATGGGACTTCTTATGCGTATTCTACATGCATGCCATTATTATTTTATTTTGCATTACTTACAAGAGACTAATCTAGGACTATTTAAGGGTTTATTACTCATTGAGCCTTTTTATGTTTTATTTGTACTTTTATATTATGTGACGGATATATGTACTACACGAAGATGTTGATGTTAACTCTTATAGAAAGTCACTTTCGTTTACGGTTCAACCAACATAACCTTAAAGTATAATCGACAAGAGAAGGTTACCTCTTTGACGTAATTTGTTTTACATAGTCCACCGTCTTGACATCATTCAAACCTTTAATAGTACATTCACAGTCGAAATTGCAGCTACTTTTGCTTATTTCGGCGTTTTCTTTCGTCGGCGTCGGCGTCCTTTGTCGGCATCTCCAATGTTTTCGTAATGCATTTTTCTTGCAATAAGTTAATTAGGAACCTGAAATACACTTTCCACCACTTCATATGCTATATTTAAGCAGCAATGCATTTTGATTTTCAACTTTCAATCGGAAATTCATTTAAAATATGAATAAAAGAAAGAACTATAGCGCGTGACGTTAGGGCGATAGCACGAAGATGAGAGTTTGGCGCGTAGGAGTTGACAGTGACGTGTTTCACTTGACGTATTGGAGTTGTATTTCTAAGTGTTATTTTTTTAGGAGTCTTTTCAGCTCTAAACATATCGTGACAAAAAGAGCGTAAGCGACGAGCTACTACAAGTTATTATAATATGAAGGAATCACAAAGCGAAGTATAATTTACAACGAAAGGCACAGAATGATTACGAATTCCCCGGATCTAACGTGAAAGTAGTTAAAGGTCAAATGGTGATGATATCTGTTTCGGGAATCCATCATGATGAGAAGTACTACCCACAGCCTGAGAAGTTTGATCCTGATAGATTCTTACCAGAAAATGTTGCAGTTAGAGATTCTTGTGCATACCTACCCTTCGGCCTTGGACCACGACATTGCATTGGTATGTAAACGATCTTACACACACATAACATTCGCAATAAAGTAAAGAATAAATCGCCGTGTCTCTAAAACATTAGGGATAAATAAGTTCGCCTTTGTACTTTGTTTATTTTTTTTATCATGTTTGGTTTGTTACTTTTTTATGTACAATAAAGTGTTTACATACATACATACATTTTAGTGCTTCTAGATAATGAAGGAATACGATTTGGTATTACTGTTATTCCATTGTATGTATGTAGAAGTTCTTGGGTCAAATACATTTCGTGGTTCTAAGAAAGGGGAATGTTTATGCATATTATTTAGATTTATAAATTTAACACCTGGGGTACCTCGAAGAAGATTTTAGAATTGTATTAGTGAGTTATTTATTTATTTATTGGTTTCAATAAGTTACAAAGTATCATACTTAGTATTAGGTACTACCAAAGTATGGCAAACTCGAAAACATTTACACATAAACAACTTTATATTAGCAGTATTAAGGCGACGTGCGCATTAAAAGTAATTGTGATTGATTACAGTAAATAATAATTTTTAGTCTTCTAAAGTCTTCTTATCATTCGCCTTATTGTTTTTTTTTTCTTTCATTATCATTCCGCATTTTTTCCCCAGGAATGCGGTTCGCGCACGTGCAATCCCGGGTGTGTCTCATCCGACTGCTCTCTAAATTCCGACTGGAAGCAGGGAAGAACACTGTCCGATTTTTCTCCTTCGACCCTAATCGGCTCGTACTTGCTCCTGACAAAGCGTTATACGTTAACATCTACCCGCGAGATCTGTTATATATAATATTATGGTAAAACGATTAGATTTAAGTTCCAATATTAACTTAAGGAGACCTAATTTAAGGAAACCAGAAACCAGAGAGTCAGCTTTCTCTCGCAGCGCAGTATTATGATTGCCATACAGCGGGGATTGCTGCTACCGCCAACGCCAAACCCTGGATGTATTTTAGGTAAGATTAGTTTTAGTTTTTATGTCGCATATATTTTATGCTAAGTAAGTCGATTTTCTAGACATACGGTAGCGTGTCAAGCCAAGTTCAAGTATAACAGAACCGTGATACATGAACCATTTGGAGCCAGTTTTGACCCCCCACAACTCAGAAGCTATTTCACATAAACATGTAAAATTTTGCTCATATATTGAAACTTGCGAGATACATATGTTGTCTAAATTTCAGAAACACACCTCAAACGGTTATTTAGATATTAACGTCCAAAAATATACATTTTTATCACGCATTGACCTGTAGACCAAAACTCTAACCCTGATCCAGATAACTTAGAAAATTCAAATTTGGCATCCAGATACGTAGTAGGGTGAATACAAAGAAATAAATCAGAAACTAGTATTTTTTTTATTTTTTTTGAATTAAATGATTCTATTAGGAACACTTACTTGTAATGTAAGAATTAGCAACAAAATTGATGCCAACAGCCTGTCTTTATGTGGATTTTAAGGTCCTCACGTGAATATATAACGAGTAGAATACCCCCCTAGTTTTTTTTTCCAAACATATCAGTTTTAGTACCTACTGTAGCATGCCGAAAGAACACCAGCTACATCTCGCGGCGTCCCTTCGGACTATCCGCGCTATTAATTTTGTTTACCGGCCAAATTGCGCGAGTTAGGGAAGATTAGATCGTGGTTCGTTTACTTATAGTTAGGTGGCGCCGATATCAAAATATGATGTCATCATCATCATCATCATCATATCAGCCGTAAGACGTCCACTGCTGGACATAGGCCTCCCCCAAAGAGTGCCACAATGACCGGTCCTGCGCCACCCGCATCCAGCGGACTCCCGCGACCTTCACCAGGTCATCAGTCCACCTTGCGGGGGGTCTACCCACGCTGCGCCTTCCGGTTCGTGGTCGCCACTCGAGAACCTTTCCGCCCCAACGGCCATCGGTTCTACGAGCAATGTGCCCCGCCCACTGCCACTTTAGTTTAGCGATTCGGAGGGCTATATCGGTTACTTTGGTTCTGCTGCGGATGGCCTCATTTCTGATGCGATCACGCAGAGAGACCCCAACCATAGCCCTCTCAATTGCCCTTTGGGTGACTTTGAGCTTTCTTATGAGGCCCATTGTAAGCGACCACGTTTCAGTACCATATGTCATCACTGGCAACACACACTGGTCAAAGACTTTCGTCTTGAGACACTGCGGAATATTGGACAAAAGATGTGCCGTAGCTTCCCGAACGCTGCCCAACCGAGTCGGAGTCGTCGATTGACCTCTTTCTCGAAGTTGGATCTACCTAACTGTCCTAAGTATATATAATCGTCCACAACTTCGAGTGTAAAGTCTCCGATTGTAACGGGAGTTGGTGCTACATGGGTATTTGACATGATCTTCGTCTTATCCATGTTCATCTTTAGACCAACTCGCTCGGAGGCTTTACTGAGGTCATCGAGCATCGTACTCAAATCCTCCATGGTCTCAGCCAAGACTACTATATCGTCAGCAAACCGAAGGAGAGCGCTCTAGCTTAACACATATATTCAATGTGCCTCTCACCAGACGGTGATCACTTCCGGTTTTAACCGTATTGATCACAGCGACATCATTGAATATATGCTTCTTCGTCGACATGATGAAGTCAATCTCGTTTTTAGTTGCACCGTCGGGACTCATCCAGGTTTTGAGGTAGAGTCCCTCCTTCTCCAAGAAGCCAGCCAGTAGTTGGCCCCGGTGGTTCCGACTTGCAAATACAAATTGCCCCACTCTCAGCTCTTCACCATCTCTCTTGCCCAGTTTCGCGTTGAAGTCCCCCATAACAACGGTGAAGTAGGTTTTGGAGCTATGTATGGCCTTCGATATATCCTCATACATAGCCTCCACCTCGTCATCGGAGTGTGCCGAAGTCGGCGCATACACCTGTATGACCTTCAACGAGTACCTCTTGGATACTCTGAGTATAAGGTACGCCACCCTAGTCGACACACTCTCGGTCTTCACCACGTTGTTCACGAGGGACTTATGGACGATGAACCCGACACCTCCCTGGGACTGTTGGTCGCCCTCCCGGAAATAAAGCAAGTTGCCGGACTTCAGAATTATCGTTTCCTCCCCCTCTCTTCGGACTTCAGATAACCCTATGACATCCCAACGCAACTTGCTCAATCCTTCCTCCAGTTCCACTATCTTGGAACTATTGTTGCCAGGGCCATAAGTCGTCGGTGGTGGTAGCCGGATCTTTGCCGGAGATTCTTAGCACCCCTGACCCCACTAGTACCCTGGCCGCTACCATAACTAGGGCACCGGGGGTCGCCGGACACTCGGGGCCGTGGTTTTTGTGTTCTGTTCATGGGGGGTGAATGCCGTAATCGTCACGCTTGGCATGCGGGTTGGCGATCGCAGTATCTCCACCGCACTCCGAGGATGCTGCTACCCATCCCCCGGTGGTCTTGGCCGTAGTTTTAGGACGTACTCCGGGTCCAATAAAATAAATAAATAAATATGATGTGTCCTTTTTTTATTTTGAAAGAAGCTGACGACTGCGAAGAGAGTATATTCGCATCAATTTTAAATTCAAACTTTGTAGGAATTTGGAATAGTTTTGGTTTGCGGCCGAAACTGCGATACTGTCCAACGCAGATATTGGAAACCGGCGTATCGTCTTCGAATACGGCCGCCAGTCGCCTCTAAAGAACTCGAGCCCGCATTTCGCGTGGCTCACCAGGTGAAACCGGAGTGTCGCCCTGGAATACGGCCACCAGTCGCCTCTAAAGGACTCGAGCCCGCATTTCGAGTGGCTCACCAGGTGAAAGCGGCGTGTCGCTCCGTGAAGTGTTCTAGAGTTTAATTGGGGACTTCGTATTTTATTTGCCGTGCTTTAGTTCTATATTGTTGTTACCATTCTTACATATCTGCGATCCGCATTTTTATATTAACCCTAAATCCCCAAAATTCATTTGACTGGCGTACAAAGACCTGGCTCTTGAATTTAGGCTACTCTCATCCAGCGAATCATCCGTCACCATCCATATCACTCGTCTCATTAATCCATTACTTTCCCCGCAGCCAAATTACCAGCCTAGTCTTTATTTGTACTTACTAGTTTTGCTAGTACTCCCTCGTTTTATTTTCCTTTCGTGCGGAAAGTAGACGTTTACGATACTAAGGTAATTATTGACTGTTAAATATCTTTATATCTAAATCATTATCGTCATTTTTATGTGAAGTGCTAATTTTAAATAATCTGATTATTGTAATTTAATTACATTCTATGGTCTACGATACTAAGAAAATTATTGAATGTGAAATACCTGTATCGATATCGTTATCTTCATCTTTATGTGAAGTGCTAATTTTAAATAATCTGATTATTGTAATTTAATTACATTCTATCCACTAAGGAAATTAATGAATGTGAAATATCTTTATATAGATATCGTTATCGTCATTTTTATGTGAAGTACTAATTTTAAATAATCTGATTATTGTAATTTAATTACATTCTATCCGGCTCGAAGGACCAAATAGCTAATTTTAAATAATTTACTTAATCTGCAAAATTAAACGTGTTAATGCAAATTACGAAGTGTTTTACTGCACTACTTATTATAACTACTTATAACTAAGACTATAGCGGACTTTCGTATTTATTACGTTATTAACTGGGATATAGTATTCATTATTATTTCAATATTTAGCGGACATCAATAGTGTAAGATCATTACTTATAATTAATTAAATGAATGGGCAATTCACTCGATCATTTCAAAAATACAAGAACATATAGAAAAGAACACAAAAAAGACAATTATAGCCCGTAAACGTAGTAAAATATAGTAATCTAAATATATAAAAGAAGAAAATGACTGACTGAGTGACTGACTGACTGACTGACTGACTGACTGACTGACTGACTGACTGACTGACTGACTGACTGACTGACTGACTGACTGACTGACTGACTGACTGACTGACTGACTGACTGACTGACTGACTGACTGACTGACTGACTGACTGACTGACTGACTGACTGACTGACTGACTGACTGACTGACTGACTGACTGACTGACTGACTGACTGACTGACTGACTGACTGACTGACTGACTGACTGACTGACTGACTGACTGACTGACTGACTGACTGACTGACTGACTGACTGACTGACTGACTGACTGACTGACTGACTGACTGACTGACTGACTGACTGACTGACTGACTGACTGACTGACTGACTGACTGACTGACTGACTGACTGACTGACTGACTGACTGACTGACTGACTGACTGACTGACTGACTGACTGACTGACTGACTGACTGACTGACTGACTGACTGACTGACTGACTGACTGACTGACTGACTGACTGACTGACTGACTGACTGACTGACTGACTGACTGACTGACTGACTGACTGACTGACTGACTGACTGACTGACTGACTGACATATCAACGCACAGCCCAAACCGCTGGTTCTAGAGATTCCAAATTTGGCACGTAGGTTCCTTATAAGGTCTAGGGATGCACTAAGAAAGGATTTTTCAAAAGTCACCCCCTAAGAGAGTAAAATGGGGGTCCAAAGTTTGTATGGTGAATCAAGATTTGTTATACTATTTTATTCGAAACTTCACAGGAGTATTCCTAACGATAAATGAGTAAACACGTGTTTCAGGTTTTTTGAAAATTCAAGCCCTAAAAGGGGCAAATGTGGTCACACAGTCTGAAAATCAACAGGGGTATCGTATCCTTTTTGAGTACTTAGTTATAGTACGCGGGCGAAGCCGCGGGAAAGGGCTAGTAAATAATAAATAATAATACATATTTGGGGACAATCTTACACAAATCAACCTAGTCCCAAACTAAGCAAAGCTTGTACTATGGGTACTAGGCGACGATATACATACTTATATAGATAAATAAATACTTAGTGCAGTAAAATACTTCTTACTTGCATTAATACGTTTAATTTTGACGACAAAGTAAAAATATTTAATATTAGCAAAAATTATCAATTATTTAAAATTTAGCATTTCACGTAAAAATCACAATAATGGCATCTGAATAAGGGTATTTCACATTCAATAAGTTCCCTAGTGGTCAGAATACAATTAAATTATAATAACAAAAATATTTAAATTTAGCACTTCACTTAAAAATGAAGAGAACTGTACCTATTTCACTTTCACATTCAACAACCTCCCTAGTGACCAGAATGTAATTAAATTACAATAATTAAAAATATTTAATATTAGCACTTCACTTAAAAATGAAGACGACTGTACCTAAACAAGGACATTACAAATTCAATAGTTAGCAAAACCGGTAAGTAAAAATAAAGACTCGGCTAGTAATAATTTGGCTGCAGGAAAATAATGGGTTAATGAGGCGGGTGATATGGATGGTGACAGATGATGCGCTGGCTGAACGTAGCCTAAATTAAAGAGCCAGGTCTTTATACGCCCGTCAAGCGAGGCAATTGGAATTTGGGGAAATTTAGCAAAACAACAAAAAAAACTATTATGGCACAAAAATACTGGATACAAAAAAGGAATCCGATTTGTAACGTTTTTTTAACAAAAATATAAATAATTTGATGTTCTCGAAAGCAGGATGCAAAAGCTGTTGCTTAAATTAAAAAAGAGTTCGTGGGCCAGTGTCCGCTTTGATACGGCGGACCCAATAGCTCGCTGAACTCCTTTTCTCACTTGCGAGAGCCCGCTGGATGCGGACTCTAACTCTCCGATGATGTGGCGAAGAAACCCGTGGAAATCGCGGCAGCTGCAGACTGTCCCGCCGGCCCGGCACTCACCAGGGCCTTCCGGAATCAGGCGGTTTCAGGGTATAGCACTTGCTAAATAATTTATATTGGGCCTCTTCGCCCGGCAAGGATTACGGTTTTATTTCTGCTCCAACAATGCAACAATAGCACTTGCCATACAATGTTTGAAATAAATCGCACTTTATCACGATGCAGCTAAGCAAATTATGGCAAAAAAGACCAGAACAAATCCAGATTATCTCTTTTTCTTTCAAAATCTCACGGCGCTCTGACAGACTCCATCAAAAATCAACTTTTTTCTTTTGACAATCTGGAATACCTCAAAATTCACATTCAAAATTAGCGCGAGTCTTATCTCAATTTTATAACTGCCAGACGTATTACAAAATACGGACTGATATAAGCGCCATCTACCTGTAATGCCGTGAATCACAATGTACGCTTTTTTATATATCAACCGTGACCTAGCCTTAGACACAGAAGTTCAGAAGTTCTAAAGAAAGTCGACAGATGTCGTACGATACGTAGCGTAATGCTACAGCATCTCCCTACCAAACAAAGAAACAAACAAACAACAACACAAGTAAACACAAGAAAACTAACCCCAAGCAACAAAAACAAACACAACTTAATGCTAAGGCCAAAAAAAGGCACAACAAGAGAACCCTAAACGAATTCCAAAAAAAAACAAAACTAACCAGTTATTAACATTACCCCTAAAGACTAACCTAATAGATTAACAAGATGACAAAACGCCAACCAACGCGTCACGCGGTCCAAGACGTGACGGCTGGGATAGGACAGAAACTGCACCTGGCCACAGATCTTAATCCCTCACATCGAGTCATCAAATTATACAACCAGGCTATCATAGACCGGGAAAGATAAACGAAGCCTTAAACACCAACGGTAAAAGAGGTCAAATCTGGAAAAAGGAGCAAGGAAACGCTCAAACGAAAACAAAAAAACGATAAGAAACAAATCAAGCAAGGATTACCGACAAGGGAATGGCGGACTAAAGCGCATTTTAGAATTTTGAGAAAACTGAACGGGCCGAAAGAAGAAACTATTTCAAGATATCTTTAATATGATAGGTACCGACGTGCTCGGAATCGGTATCAGCCAGTACATATACCTGTGGAGACACCCGTCTAACCACACGGCACCGAACGAAACGTGGAGCGAATTTACCGCCTCGAAAAGGATCAGCGGATCCACGCTGGAAATTCCGGCGCCAAACGATTTGGTCACCAACGATTCTTGGCGAAGAACGGTTCGTGTTGAACTTGGCGGCGTTACGATGAAAGGCTAAAGCCATCGAATCAGAAACTTTATCGTACACCTCACGAAGCGTCTGAAGATTCGAAGCGTGTTCCATCCGGCTGAGTCCCACATCTTGGTCCACAACCTGATTCTCAACACGTTCACGAATCATTGACAACTCGCGGCCGTACATCAAAAAATTCGGTGTATAAGCAGTAGCCAAATTTATACAAGAGTTTAAATAAAGAGCGACCCGATGTAAATGACCCGACCAACTGCGTTGGTCATTTTCAACTAAAATGCTCAAAGTTGTAATCACGACCTGGTTATATCTCTCCTCAACATTCGCTTGTGGCGAATAATATGGGGTATAACACGGACCTGGAATATTATAGCTCGCCAGGAAATCCAGAAATTGACGACTATGAAAAACTGTAGAGTTGTCACAGAGAATGTTAGTAGGAACACCGTACCGCAAAATAACCTCCGACTCTAATGCCATCGATATTGACCTCGCATTCACCAACTTCAAAGGGACCAACCAAACAAATTTGGTAAAAACGTCAACCAAAGTCAAAATATAACGACACCCATTACGGCTAACCGGTAAAGGACCAATTAAGTCAATGGAAAGAAGATCCATTGGAGCCGCAACACGACGAGGAAATAAGCGAAGTCCACGAGGTTGTGAATTTGCAATTTTATAAGACTTGCAAATCTGACATTCGGAAAGGAACCTTGTAACATCACGGTACATATTCGGCCAATAGTATAAGTCACGAGCTTTTAAATACGTTTTCATAACACCAGGATGAACGTTGGGAAATCCATTATGAATTTCAGCAACCGCCTCTCTAGTCCTTGAAGCAGGAAGAACTATACGCCATGGATTAGGTGCTAAAGGGTTTTCGATAGATACCCTGCGCATTAAGACACCATCCCGAAGAGCAAATGCAGTAAACATTTGAGGATTGTCCAAAACTCCCTGGTAAATTCGTTCATACCAAGGATCTCCAGAAGGATCCATGCCACGCGCGAATGAGATAAGCCCAACTTGAGCGCGGGACAAGGCGTCTGGAACAACATTAAGGACACCTTTTTTATGTTCAATCTCAAAGTTATATTGGGAAATCAAAGTTGCCCAACGAGCCAAGCGCCCGGTAGGATTATCAAGGGTGATCAACCATTTAAGAGCAATATGGTCAGTAATGATCTTAAACCTCATTCCATCGAGATATCCGCGGAAATGCTTTATGGAATCAACAACGGCGAGAAGCTCATGTTCGGTTGTCCCGTATCCACGTTCAGCTTTAGTGAATAAACGAGAATAATAAGCAATTGGATGTTCAACGCCGTCAAACTCTTGAGCCAGGACCGAGCCTAAGCCAACCTGGCTAGCGTCACATTGAAGGATAAAAGGTTTCGAAAAATCCGGGCAAGCCATCAACGGAGCGCTCATCAAGGCATCCTTCAATTTAGAAAAAGCTTTACTAGCACTATCGTTCCAATCGATGGGATCACGTCCCTTTCTCTTACCAATAAGTGCCGTCAGAGGAGCAATAATCGAAGAAAAACCATCCACGAAACGGCGATAATACGAACACATACCAATGAAAGCACGTAGAGACTTGGCAGAAGAAGGGGTAGGGTAATCCCTAATAGCTTCTAATTTCTTTGGATCAGTTTGAAGACCACGCTCATTGACGATGTAGCCGAGATACTTCAATTCAGACTTACAAAACTCGCACTTATCTAAATTAACCGTAAGACCAGCTTCTTTCAACCTATCACGAACCTTACGAATAAGCCGCATATGACTGTCAAAATCACGAGACACCAAAATCAAATCATCAACATAGCCGAAGATAAAATCCTCAGACTCAGGGGTATATTCAAAATTGACAATCATGTCAGTAAGCCTCTGCATCTCGGACGCAGCGTTGGTTAAACCAAAAGGGAGACGAACGAACTCAAAGAGGCCCCTTTGGGGTACAATAAAGGCCATTTTCTCACAACTGGCCTTATCAGCTAAGGGGATTTGCCAAAAGGCGCTCCTAAAATCCAACGAAGTTAGATATTTGGCACCTCGTAGGTTATCAAGGATGTCCTGGACGCGCGGGAGAGGGTATGAATCCCTGATGGTAACGCTGTTCAACTTCCTACTGTCCACGCAAAATCTGACACTACCATCTTTCTTGGTAACCATCACCACTGGGGAAGCCCAGGGTGATCGTGAGGGACGAATAACGCCTGACTCTAACATCTTGTCGATCTCTTCGTTGAGAATCTTGAGTTTGACTGGAGATAAGGGATAGTAACGTTGACGGATGGGCGAACCAACAGTCTCAATTTTATGCGAAAGCCACGAAGTACAACCTAATCCAGCTTTATCAGAAGAAATCTCCTCAAACTCGTCAATAACACATTGGAGTTTTGATTCCTGCAGTGGTGCAAGCACCGTACGAGGGTGGACATAGCGAACCTCACCTACTCGTGGGACTGCGACAGGAACATGATGTGAAGCGACGTAAAGCTTACCTGACAAACCATCACGGAATGACTTCTTTAAAATGTCAATGAGACCAACAGCATTCCAAAACTCAATTCCTAAAATAAATGCAGTAGGAAGATTACTGCTTACTAGACAGGGGTGCAGAACGCGAATGCCACTAAAAAGAATGGGGACGTCCAAACCGCCTAGAATTTCAATAGGAGAATTGTCGGTGGAGACAACATAAGGCCGGATATCCTTGTGATATGTTATACCGAGCTCCGATAAGAGGGATATATCAATTAGTGAAACCTGAGCACCAGAGTCTAAAAGAGCTCTTACCGAAGAGCCAGCAACTAAAACATCAATAAAAAGTCTATTATCCGGGGAATTATTCATATAAACGGGCGACACCGATGGACCTCTCAGTGCGCCACTTATTCGTTTTTTGACGGACCAGAATTACAACTAGGACAATCGCGTGGACAATCTGGAATACCTCAAAATTCACATTCAAAATTAGCGCGAGTCTTATCTCAATTTTATAACTGCCAGACGTATTACAAAATACGGACTGATATAAGCGCCATCTACCTGTAATGCCGTGAATCACAATGTACGCTTTTTTATATATCAACCGTGACCTAGCCTTAGACACAGAAGTTCAGAAGTTCTAAAGAAAGTCGACAGATGTCGTACGATACGTAGCGTAATGCTACAGCATTACGCTACGTATCGTCCCGCCCGAACAGGGACATTACAAATTCAATAGTTAGCAAAACCGGTAAGTAAAAATAAAGACTCGGCTAGTAATAATTTGGCTGCAGGAAAATAATGGGTTAATGAGGCGGGTGATATGGATGGTGACAGATGATGCGCTGGCTGAACGTAGCCTAAATTAAAGAGCCAGGTCTTTATACGCCCGTCAAACGAGGCAATTGGAATTTGGGGAAATTTAGCAAAACAACAAAAAAAACTATTATGGCACAAAAATACTGGATACAAAAAAGGAATCCGATTTGTAACGTTTTTTTAACAAAAATATAAATAATTTGATGTTCTCGAAAGCAGGATGCAAAAGCTGTTGCTTAAATTAAAAAAGAGTTCGTGGGCCAGTGTCCGCTTTGATACGGCGGACCCAATAGCTCGCTGAACTCCTTTTCTCACTTGCGAGAGCCCGCTGGATGCGGACTCTAACTCTCCGATGATGTGGCGAAGAAACCCGCGGAAATCGCGGCAGCTGCAGACTGTCCCGCCGGCCCGGCACTCACCAGGGCCTTCCGGAATCAGGCGGTTTCAGGGTATAGCACTTGCTAAATAATTTATATAGGACCTCTTCGCCCGGCAAGGATTACGGTTTTATTTCTGCTCCAACAATGCAACAATAGCACTTGCCATACAATGTTTGAAATAAATCGCACTTTATCACGATGCAGCTAAGCAAATTATGGCAAAAAAGACCAGAACAAATCCAGATTATCTCTTTTTCTTTCAAAATCTCACGGCGCTCTGACAGACTCCATCAAAAATCAACTTTTTTCTTTTGACAATCTGGAATACCTCAAAATTCACATTCAAAATTAGCGCGAGTCTTATCTCAATTTTATAACTGCCAGACGTATTACAAAATACGGACTGATATAAGCGCCATCTACCTGTAATGCCGTGAATCACAATGTACGCTTTTTTATATATCAACCGTGACCTAGCCTTAGACACAGAAGTTCAGAAGTTCTAAAGAAAGTCGACAGATGTCGTACGATACGTAGCGTAATGCTACAGCAGATACATAGAAAACACCCATAACTCAGGAACAAATATTCGTGATTAACACACAAATAAATGCCCATACCAGGATTTGAACCCAGGACCTCCTGCTTCGTAGGCAGGGTCACTACCGACTGGGCTAGGAGGCCGTTAATAAGTAATTAGTAGATTAACAAAAACCATTTGGTACTAATTTTATCACAAATAAGAACCTACTAATAATTTCTGTACAAAAAGTAATGATATCCCATCACAAACATAAATGTGAAATGAGAGCCAAGTTCACTATACAATATATGCCTTGGTTGTTGACTTCAACGACAAAAGAAGTGAGATCTAAATGGCTGCCAAGTTCAATGGTCAGTCCTGAAATTTATTTATAACAACATAAGAAAATTTAGGAAGGGCCTTAAAGCTCTGCCACGACTCTACGCAGCAGCAGCAGTAGCGAGTGACGACCACAGGTGACCTTATTTATATTAAAAATTTGGGTTAACCTGATTTGGACGACAGCGTGCGTCGAGTCTGCGGCCTTGTAAAGAGGAATAAATTATAGTATGTTATTCAATCAAATGAAAAAAAAAACCCAACTTGAATGCCCCACTTTAAAAACATGTAAAAATAATTAGGAATAAATTAGTCTTATGCTGGAAACAAATTAGTTTTTTGCGTATTCTAAAACTGAGCATTTTACCATAAATAAATAAATAAATATTATGGGACAATCAACCTAGTTTTTTTTATGAAACTAGTGGCAAACGAGCAGACGAGCCGCCTGATGGGAAGCAGTCAACGTCGCCCATGAACATAAGCCACTATGCGTTGTCGACCCTTGAGAGCCCTGTACGCCCAACAGTAAGCTCAATAAGGCTTGTTTTGAGGGTACTAGACGACGATATATATAATAGATAGATATAGATAAATACTTAAATACATAGAAAACATCCATAACTCAGGAACACACATCAACATCCGTGATATACACACAAATAAATGCCCTGACCAGGATTCGAACCCGGGACCTCCTGCTTCATAGGCACTACCGACTAGCTAGACTAGGAGTCCGTTAAAATTCATCCGACGCTAAATAGCCCCCGCTTGGCATACAGCAATGTTTTTCAAATGCCATAGGAATATTGCGGTCTTATTGAATTGTGTTCTTATAGACTCAATGAATATTATAGTAAGACCCAAAATAGTCAAATGTAATTGCATACTAATTTAATAATTATTGTAAATATATATAATACGACTGTAATAATGCAACACCGATATGGTAAAATTGTATAGAAACAAATCAACATATACTTCACCACTTATGTATACATACAGTTTATGGCAATAAATAAAATGAAATAAATGAAAATGAATGATAAGTGTTCATCATCACCAGATAACACGATAGACAGTGCGTTTACGTCCCTGTTCACCTTGAATTTTTTTTATCTTATTGTACTGCCTATTATTATGAGTAATTATATGGGGGTAACCTGAAAGATCGCAGTGCACAATATGACAAGAAATTAAACTGCAACGCCTGCAACGGGCTCTTGAGTCAATATCAAATTTCAAAATAATTAGCATCACCTATGTCACCTCAACTCGGTCAACTGTCAAAATAGTGAATCAGGCAGAGACATTTCATATACGCAAGGAGTACAATACAAGCCAATACTTGGTTAAAGCATAAACAAATCCATATATTTCATATTCACGCCATCTAGCGCTACATACAAGAAACATCAGGCTCGCTTTATAGTTCTTTTCTTACTGTGACATCTAACGGCGAGTAGCACAACTACTTTATGTGTAACAATTTCACTAGATGGCGCTGTAAGTCTGAGTTCACTATTCTTTCACAGCCAAAAAATGCAGAAACGTAGTTAGGTGACGGGATATGCACTATGTAACGAATATTGTTATTTGAACATTCGCGATTGCACATGAGAATATTTGCCGCTCATATTCGCGAATGCGAATACGAATATGGGGTCTTAACCTTGGTATAAGGAAAATTGTAGAATGATTCAGGCGTGGTATTTTATAACAACTATTCAAAACGAATTTTATATCAAATTAATTGTCAAACTTCTGTTAACGGAATATATTCGAAATTGTCAGGATGAAAGAATGTATCTTTCATGAAGATAATTAAAAGACGTTTAAGAGGATTAAATTCCTTTTCAATATTTTATCTCAGATAAAATTCACTAAAAATAATCGCAAGTATTCGCATTTAATTTTGCGAATATACAAAAACATGCGGATATTCGCGAATGGGAATAAGAATATTCGTTTCATCCCATATACGCAAACACGTAAACTTGAGGTGTATTTGTGCATGTTTTGTCATGAAATCAAAGCACTTCGGAGCGTGGATGTGACTTGAACTGAAGGGACATATAATCAGGTTTAATTTTAGCTCAATAGTTTTCTCCTGTATTTCATAATCGGGTATAGGTATCTGGTATATACAGGTGTATAAAGTGAGGGGGCATTTATAACCAGTTTGTAGGGCTGCTACTAGATCCCGTACCGCTACGCTAAAATTTCCTTTCCTAACTTAGAATTTATTATTATTGCTATTGTTTTCTTTGATTTGTCTCCTTCCTAGTTGAGGTGGTTGGCGGAAGGTGAGGTGGTGAAACTTTCAATCAGGGATTAAATTAAAAGTCTCTTAGTTTAAGTAAAAAGTTTTTTGTTAATAACAAAAAAAAATAAGTTTTTCTCGCGTACTGTACAAAGTGCACAATTTTCGAAAAAAAATGGCAATAATAATAAATAAGTCACAGTAAGAAAAAGTCTTATAAGATTTATTTTCGTGTAGCGGCTCTGGATCTACTTATTAACTGCCGTAGATAATGGTTAAACATAACTTTTTATTGGTAAAGAGGGCTATTAAACGTTAACAGCTAACATTAAATTAAACCTGACTATATGTCCCCTCATGTCATGTCACATCCACGCTTCCAAGTGCTTTGATTTCATCACAAACTTTGCACAAAAACACTTCAAATTTACATGTTTTCGTATCTTCTCACCTGTCCTATCGAAGTGAACCATTTCGACCTTACTCTCTTGTCGCGCGACTAACTGAACACTTCGAGTCGCGCTTGAATTGTATGAAGTCATTCTGGCAGGGTAGAACCTATATGCTAGAACATACAAACACGTACAATCAAGGTGTTTTTGTGCTAAGTTTGTAATTAAAGCGAGGCACTAAGCGTAGATGTTGCATGATCTAAAGGGATATTGTTTTATAGGGTTCGTAAGGGCACGGGTCTAATAGCTGTCCTACAAACTCGTTAAAAATATCACCCCACTTATTTATTTATTTATCGTATGGCTACATGTCACTGGTATAGGCATTTCTTCCCTGGGATAGTAGTAGCGGGATGATAAAGAAAATCCAGTGAGTGCTGCGAGGTCCAGATGGGACAGTGCAGCTGCCAAGTTTGTGTCTCTTTTAGCACCACCCAGGGATCACATGTAGGGTTGTCTAAGGTGTTTGCTACTGACGCAGAGTAACATTGATGACTTGAATGTGAAATATCTTTATATAGATATCGTTATCGTCATTTTTATGTGAAGTACTAATTTTAAATAATCTGATTATTGTAATTTAATTACATTCTATCCGGCTCGAAGGACCAAATTGCTAATTTTAAATAATTTACTTAATCTGCAAAATTAAACGTGTTAATGCAAATTACGAAGTGTTTTACTACTTATAACTAAGACTATAGTGGACTTTCGTATTTATTACGTTATTAACTGGGATATAGTATTCATTATTATTTCAATATTTAGCGGACATCAATAGTGTAAGATCATTACTTATAATTAATTAAATGAATGGGCAATTCACTCGAACATTTCAAAAATACAAGAACATATAGAATAGAACACAAAAAAGACAATTATAGCCCTTTATATACGTTATTAAAATAAACAGGAGAAAATAATTAAGCTAGCTTAAAACGTGACCATTCCCGTCAGTCCCTTAAGTTCATGCAATAGGTATCCAGATCCACGCTCCGAAATGCTTTGTTTTCATCACAAAAGTTGCAAACAAAACACCTTCACGTGTTTGCGTTTGTCGTTGCCTTACTGGTGCCGTATTCTAATTTTAAAATACATAAACAATACATTAAAAACACAATCTATCTTAAACATAAGTCCAAGACACAACAAATAATCAACCAATATTGTATTGGAGTTGCATCGGAATAATTTTCAAGCAAACTCTGATATTTCTGATTCAGACGCTTAGGCGCTAAATGTATTGGAGTTGTATTGAAGTAAGATCGCGTCTAAACGTGTTTTTAAGTTAGAATACGGCTCCTGTTTCCTCGAAGCACCTGAAATGATCCGCGACCTTATGAACAAAACAAAATACTTTGTTGACTTTTCAGACGTAGGTATTTACATCCAAGCAATTGAAAGTCCATGCCATGGAAGAAATTTAGTGAGTTTTTAATAATCATTGTCCTAGAGAGTAGAGCTTATACAGGCTGTTTTTCAATCCTTAGTCGTATGGTGCGAGGTGATTAGGTAAGCTAAGTTTATACTTAATAACTTTATACTTAACTTTAAGTTTATACTTAGTTGAATAACTTTTACTATCAGACCACCTCCGAAATAGTTTTTATTTTATATTCAAAGGGTTGGAAAAAGGTTGAAATAAAAAGCCCTGGCTTGTAGACTAAACCTCTTCACTACATTCTAAATGAGGATAAACGATCATAGTACCTACTTAACGCGTAAACGGCGCTGCAATCGTTTAAATAGAAAATATTCGGACATACGTACTACGGTGAAGACAAAATTGTGAGTCGATCAAGAGTATCAAAATCCGATTTCCTAGTATTTACGCGCGAGTCGCGCGACACGCAAACATTTAGGAACAACTTGTTGGTGAGTGGTGATTGGGTTCAGACCTGAGAAGTTAGTGTGGGAGAATAAGACATCAGTTCATCATGGAATTACAGTTTTATCATCGCTGGATTAGTACGTTTGTACATTTTCTAGGTCCATGCACTTTACGGTAATAAGTATATAGGACAGTGGGATCTTTATATACCTACAATCTGGGGGTTTATGAGTCCTAGTAGAAACCCTTGACAGCAGAATTTTTAGGTTTCTGCCCTTAAAAAAGAAAAAGACGTCTATCTGTCTGTCCGCCTGCCTATTTGTCTTTGTATCACGCCTGTGGACTCACAGGACTTAAAGAAAAAAAAAATGTATGATATACGGAACCCTTTTTACGTACGAGTCCGACTTGCACTTCGCCGGTTTTTTTAGCATTAGGTTAGATCTTATTACTACCATTTCTTATAGGTATCCATTTACAGTCAGCATAAAGACAGGATCTTGCGCCCGCGCCGACCGGCCTTGCGCACGCATTGCGATGGCGGGCACGCAGCGCGTCACCCTGAGATTTGGAGCACCAAGGTGCCGGCAAGGAGACATTTGACTCATCACGGACTACATGACGTAAACATAAATCGTGACGAGCTCATTTTGATCATCTCACCAACTACAGGTGCCGTGAGTTCGACGAAAAATTTCGTATAGCGCTGTGCGGCCAGCACGATTTTTATAATAAGAAAGTATTTGCTGAGTTCCATCTAAAATAAAATTGCCCATAATTAGATATAACTCCCACGTTTATAGCTGATGTAAAAAGATGATAGTGAAAATAATAAAATTGTTTATTTAGTAACAAGCAAATTTTAACAAAGTACAGGTTGGTGCCCCTTTTAAAGTATGGAAATACCTGTGTTAAAGGACACCGCTCTTCCTTAGTGATTATCTAAGAGCCTAAAGCAAGATTATAATAACTATATACTTATGGCATAAACTAAGCTAAGGTAAGAAAACTATGTACTAACTAAAACTTACATGCGAGTAACAAAGTTAGGAAATATTAATTTTTAGTTGAAAATTTAAGTTTATAAGTCACAGATAGTTTTTACTTATAAATAGTTTTTAGACGTAGGTATGTTTGCGACTTTTATCTATCAAATAAAAGGGCAATCGCATTAGTCCCTAACTAAAGACGACAAGCAAAACTTATAATTTAATTTTAACATTATTTATAAAAACAAGCTACTGTTCAAAAACTGTCTTAGATGAACCTACTGCGTTAAAAGCTAGGCATTAGCTTCATTTGCTGCTCCACCTAGATACACTTGTATTATGGTAGATTAAATACACAATCTTATTAGGAAAAATCAGTATCATATCAGTTTGTTGTCCCTTGCGGTGGTTACGCTGAGGCAGGCTCTTTATTTGAAGTTGGTACAACAGACACTGGTGACGCCCTAAATCATACCAAGTGCTTGGGCCGTATTCTAACTTTTAAACACGTTCAAATCCAACACAACTCCAATTAAACAATACAGCTAACGCTTGAACGTCTGAATCAGAATTTGCTTTAAAAAATATTCCGATACAATTCCAATATTGGTTAATTATTTGTTGTGTTGGAGATGAATTTGTCTTATGTGTTTTAAAGTTAGTATACGGTACCTTGGGCCGTATACTAACTTTAAAACACGTTTAGACACGATCCAACTTCAATACAACTCCAATGCATTAACAACACAATACAGCTAATAGCGTCTAAACGTCTGAATCAGAAATGTCTGAATTTGCTTGAAAAATATTCCGATGCAACTCCAATACAACTTCAATATTGGTTGATTATTTGTTGTGTATTGGAGTTATGTTAAAACAGATTGTGCTTTTAATGTATTGTGTATGTATTTTAATATTAGAATACAGCACAGTGTCTGAATCAGAAATATCTGAATTTGCTTGAAAATTATTCCGATGAAACTCCAATACAACTTCAATATAGGTTGATTATTTGTTGTGTGTTGGAGTTGTGTTGGAGATAGATTGGGTTATGTATCGTTTATGTATTTTAAAGTTAGTATACGGCACCTTGTACGTGCGCAAGGCCGCGATGCACATGCGATCCTGCTGTTCCGATAAGGTCGTACACTTTTCTTTCAAGGTGGAAAAACTGACGTTGCAAAAAGGCAATTAACATCATGCAGCCTTCAGTAGAACATAAGTATTTTACCAGTGGCTCTATGAGCTGTAGATCTCCCAACTTACTCGTCATAATTATATTAAAATGTTCTATGTCTATCTCCCTAAAACCAGCGTCAAAACTTCAAGGTCTGATAAAAGATGTTGTGTTCCTGCTGGTGAGTAAGGTTGCCAAAGAGCTCAAAGAGGACCCAGTATGTTGATGATAAGGGACCCTCTTGTTCCTTTAGCCGTCAACACAGTGAGTCCTCCTTTTTGTAAAGGGTCGGCAACGGGCGTGTGACACCTCTAGCGTTGCTGGCGTCCATATGCTACGGTAGCTGCTTACCATCAGGCAGGCCGTATGCTTGTTTGCCACCGTCGTGGTAAAAAAAATCGCTGATAGACTATTAGATTAATCAGGCCCTAATGAAAATGGCATAATTTTAGAAACATTGGCATTTCTATAGAAAGCTTAAAGTAGTAATTTTGACAATATCTCAAAATAATTTAAAAAAAAAAAAACCGACTTCAATGGGGGTAGCCGGTGAAGGATTATTGTAGATGGTGCACTTAGATTCCATACAAAGAAATAACTTGCTTAAAAAACGCAGCGGAGAGGACAAATCGCCAAACGTGAACTATGCGTCGTTGAAGAGTTCCGTTCTGATTATCATCAGCAGTTCTACTTCATCAAATGTCACTCTTTTGAATGAAAATGCTTGATTTGTTGATAAAAATACAAAAGTCACTTTATGTATGCCTTTAAGATTTGAGGAATTCCCTCGATTCCTCGTGGAACTCATCATCAGAACTTGAGCTTGCCGAAAATTGGTCCTGACAATCTAACTTGCTTAACAAACATAGCGAAGAGGAAGAATCGCCAAACATGAACTATGCGTCGTTGAAGAGTTCCGTTCTGTTCATCATCAGCAGTTCCACTTCATCAAATGTCACTCTTTTGAATGAAAATGCTTGATTTGTAGATAAAAATACAAAAATCACTATGTGTAAGCCCTTAAGATTTGAGGAGTTCCCTCGATTCTTCATGGATCCCATCATCAGAACTTGAGCTTGACGAACATTTGTTCTGACAATTAAACTTGCTAAACAAACACAGCGAAGAGGACGAATCGCCAAACGTGAACTATGCGTCGTTGAAGAGTTCCGTTCTGATCATCATCAGCAGTTCTACTTCATCAAATGTCACTGTTTTGAATGAAAATGATGGTTTTGTTGATAAAAATATAAAAATCACTATATGTATGCCTTTAAGATTTGAGGAGTTCCCTCGATTCCTCATGGATCCCATCATCAGAACTGCGTTTTGACAAAAACGGGACCAATCTGTATATATAGACTTACAATCAAAAAAGAATTTTCAAAATCGGTTCAGACATGACGGAGTTATGGAGTAACAAACATAAAAAAAAAAAAAAAAAAAACACACGCCGAATTGAGAACCTCCTCTTTTCAAATCTTGAAGTCGGTTAAAAAGGGATTTTCATTAGGGTCAAATTTTCTTTATCTGATAGCCCAGCAGCTGTTCTATTGGACTAAGAGGTGGTACGTCAGATATGACACAATAATGAGAGCAACAAAACCCGTCTGATGATTACATTGCTATATTATCCTTATTGCTAGAAACGGGCATCTGGCAGCTTTAAATGGGTGGAGATCAGAGTGACAGACCTGTAAATTTTTTAATTGGAAAATAGTAATGCAAAAATAGGTAAAAACTGCCGATGTTGTCTCAGTTGTAAAGGACAGGGCCTATATATATTATTACATCGGAACAGAAAGCATTGTGTATTATTACGGAAACAAAAACAGTAGGCGACAAACTACACATACATTATAGGTTTGGCTTTTGGCAATGATATAATCTAATTATTTATATAATTTCTCATAATATTGTATCAAACCCAGAACTCTAGGATTTGTTCTCTTGAAGTGGTTTGCATTCTTTGACCTCCACCACTTTACAGCTGCCAGATGTCTAGATCTAGATATCAGTATAGTATATAGCAAACTGATTAGAGGGGTTTCGGTGCTTTTATTATTGTGTCATATCTGACGTGGCTACCCAAGTAACACAGGAAGCATTATAACATATGAATAGTTAACTTATTTAGAACTTAAGGACCGTATAAACTCTTATATACGTTCACCGAGCAACTTGACGCATTATATGATGCTTTGAGCTGTATAACGGTTGTATAATGGCATATCTAAATGCTTTTGTAAAGCCTTTAGCTTTAGTGCAGCTAACTAAAATGCAACTGTACAGCTGAATGCTGTACAGTTGCGTTTTGGTTTGCTACACTAATGCTTCGGTGCGGTTTAGTGCCTTAGGTTCTATAATAGCATAAATAAATGCTTAATGCTGTTTATGAGTATGAATATTAGCCATTATAATGCCACGTAAATCCGGTATACAGCTTTCAGCTGTTTTTAGTGCTTTAGATTCTACAATAGCATTATAAGATGCCTTACGCCGTATAACGGTTGTATAATGGCATATGTAAATGCTTTTGTTTAGCCATTAGTTTTAGTGCAGCGAACCAAAATGCAACTGTACAGCTGAATGCTATACAGTTGCGTTTTGGTTTGCTACACTAATGCTTCGGTGTGGTTTAGTGCCTTAGGTTCTACAGTAGCATAAATAAATGCTTAATGCCACATAAATTCGCTATACAGCTTTCAGCTATTTTTAATGCCTTAGGGTGTACAATGGCATTTATAAGTAGGTAATACATTCCTAATGCTGTATAATAGCAATAATATAAACCATTATACAGCCAAGTAATTCACTATAAGGGGCTGTTCATAAATTACGTCATTTCAAATGGGGGGGTGTCTGGACATCGGATGATGGTAGCATGACGTAGGAGGGGGGGGGGCGGTCATTCCGAAGATCACATCATCTCTCGCATCTTTAAAAATTGCTTCAATGTGTAAAAAAAGGAATGAAATTCGTGTTTCTAATTGACTTTCTATAAACTTTTAATGCTATAAAATATTATCTACTAAATAGTTTTTTATTTTACAATTAAGCTAAAAACGCATTTTTTTAAATGACGTCACTTTATTTGGTAGGGGGACGGTTGAATGATTTTAGGAGGAGGGGGTAAAAAATCATCAAAAATTGATGACGTGATTTATGAACAGCCCCTATACAGCTTTTAGCTGTTTTAGTGCCTAAGGGTCTACAATAGCAATTTTAAGTAGTATATAATGCTTAATGTTGTTTAATAGCATAATTATTCACGTGTAATGCTGTAGGTATTAATAAGCTTTTTTTAAGGGTTACTGAGCTGCTATTGGACTAAGAGCTAGCCACGTCAGGTATGACACAATAATGAGAGCAACAAAACCCGTCTGGTTAGATTGTTATACTATTCTTATTGCTAGATCCTGGCATCTGGCAGCTTTTAATAGGTGGAGGTCACAGTGACAGACTAGCAAAATGTTTTAATTGGAAAATAGTAATACCAAACTAGGTAAAACCTGCCGAAGTTGTCTCAGTTATAAAGGACAGGGCCTATATTTTAAGGGGCTCCCTCTCGCCAACGACCTTAGATCTATTCCCTTAGTTTTCTAATGATTTATATAGCTTATCATATTATCAGTAACGGCTTTAAACAATATAGTATCCTACATTTACTTCAATATTCATTGTCTTCGAGATATTCGACATCAAAGTCGAACCGGTTTAGGCTAAAAAAGTGGTTTTATGGTCATAAATTTTGTGTAAATTAGTTAAAAATAAAAATCTCTCTACAGTTTTTAGAGACATCAAAGAGGAACCCTGATATGTAGATTATGTATATGTAAGATTCTTTACACCATTCGAATATCGATAAAAGTGTTTTTTTAGACCATATTTTAAAAAATATCATAAAAAATAACGGCTCATTTATTTCAAGATCCGGCTCTACAGAATGGAGATAAAAGATTCAAGAACCGATAGTCGTTAGCTTTATAATTCTATCTGTAGTGAATATGTTGGAATATCGACTCAAAACTGGTCAAAAATCGATAAAAAACGTTAGACCTAAAAATATTTTGTATTATTACGGAAACAAAAACAGTAGGCGACAAACTATGAATTATATTATATATCGTTTGGCACTACTTTCCCCCAAAATAAACTTTTGTATAATTTCTCTTAATATTGTATAGTATTTGTATAGTTTCTCATAATATTGCATCAAACCCAGATCTCTAGGATTTGTTTTCTTGAAATGGTTTGCATTATTTGACCTCCACCACTTTAAAGCTGCCAGATGTCCAGATCTAGAATTAAGCATAGTATACCAAACTGACTAGAGGGGTTTGGTTGCTCTCATTATTGTGTCATATCTGACGTGGCTAGCTCTCCGTCTATACCAACGCCATTTGGTAAATAATTTATAACCTAAAAATAAAATCATGCGAACCTATTTATACAAGGAAAATACCTATATAATAATGAAATTACTTAATTTAAGACTGCTCAACCAACACTATTATGTTAATAATGCAAAACTCGTTCTGTACGAGGATTACACAATTGTTTTGTTTATTTGACGCATATCTTTTTATAATATTTTATAGCAAAACCACAATAAATCAAAGGCGCGTGAAAATTTTAAATGAAACTTATATACACATTTACAGTAAACTACATTGCGCAGTAATATTTGAAGGATATAATAACAATAACGTAAAAGAGTCAAAAACTTTTATAAATTTTGCTACGATGCAAACAAATATGACGTGTCACTCATTCAGTTTTTTGTACCGTCTTCGTCCATTTTATATTGCGAGACAAAGTAGTTAAATAACAACGTTCATTGTATTATAACATTTGTTCCGTCGGTATTAGAGACGTTTTTGCATTGACGTAAGGTTTATTTTACTACACTCTTATGCTATTATAATGCTTTTGTATTGCAATTGGCAACTTAATCGAGCGTACTAATGCTTCTTTACTGCGATTAGCAGCTATTTTGGCCGTATTAATGCTTCTTTAATGCGGTTGGCAACTTAATAGAGCGTACTAATGCTTCTTTAATGCGATTGGCACTTTCCATGACAACGATAATGCTAATAGCGAAGCCATAATGCGGCTGTTATGCTATTAAATGACCTTTATAGGATCTCAAGCTGGGTAATTTGTGCCCATTTAAGACCTATATCAGCACTATAAACGTTTATAATGCTACTACAAAACGAACTCAAAATGCTAAAAGCATACAGATATGCTGTATGACGGCCGTTATACTGCTTTGATGTGTTACTTGGGTAGCTCTCCATCTATATCAGCCGTTTCAAAAATTACTTGAAATACCCTGCATCGGGATCGGGCATAGCCTACTAAAGCATTTTTAATCTCCTTAGTAACATACCTACGTTTGGGATTTGGTTTATGCGTAACTGCTTTGAAATCAATACCTACCAACAGTAGCTAGTTTTCAGGCTAACCGCATTTTTATCATTATTTTATAAAAAGTTTACTATATTCTGGTTAGTCAAGTGTATGATTAATACGCTAGCCGCAAATAATACATTATCAGGTCAAAGAAAAACGTCAATGTGACGCATTTTTAATTCAATTTTATAACAAAACCAGCTTTAGCCCGCGGCTTCGCTCGCCTTAAATTCGGAGTAACAAACCATACAAACTTCCACCCCCCATTTTAGGGAAGTGGGGGGTTAGAAAGAGACAAAAAGTAGCCTATGTCACTCTCCATCCCTTCAACTATCTCCACTTAAAAAATCACGTCAATTCGTCGCCCCGTTTTGCCGTGAAAGACGGACAAACAAACAAACAAACACACACATACACTTTCCCATTTATAATATTAGTATGGATACTGACATGGATAGAACAGTGGAAAAAAAACAAAATAATCTAAAGAAACTTCAAGCATTGGTAGCGTAGCTTTAAGACGTCTGACTTTCAATCCGAAGGTCTCGGGATCAAACTCCGGCTCGTACAGTCACGTCTGAAAGTATGGAAACATTTAGTGTGATAAAAATATGTAGGCTCGACTCTATTACCAAGGCGTAAAGTCTTGGATACATGTTTTTGTCACATTAAATGTATCCATATTTTCAGACGTGACCGTACCACTGAGTTTTTCGGAACTTATGTACGGAATGTCATTTGATATTTACCAATGGCTATTCGATGGAGGAAGACATCGTGAGAAAATCTGCATACATCCGCGGATAAATTATAGAGGGAGAGCTAGCCACGTCAGATATGACACAATAATGAGAGCGACGAAACCCCTCTCGTTAGTTTGCTAGACTATGCTTATTTCTTGATCCGTACATCTGGCAGCTGTAAAGTGATGGAGAGCAAATAATGCAAACCACTGCAAGAGTACAAATCATAGAGTCCTGTTTTTTATGCAATATTATTAGAAATTACATAAATAATTAGATAATATCGTTGCCAAAACTTTCGGATGGGGGAAAGTAGTCCAAACCGACGTATAATATAATTCATAGTTTGTCGCCTACTGTTTTTATTTCCGAAATAATACGCAATGTTTTTCGTTCTAATGTTAAAATATAAGCCTTGTCCTTTATACCTGACACAACTTCGGCAGATTTTACCTATTTAAGTATTACTATTTTCCAATTAAAAAACTTGCTAGTCTGTTACTCTGACCTCTACCCATTAAAAGCTGCCAGATGCCAAGATCTAGCAATAAGGATAGCAGTAAGGGTAGTATCTTAATCTAACCAGAGGGGTTTTGTTGCTTTCATTATTGTGTCATATCTGACGTGGCCAGCTCTTAGTCCATTAAAAGCTGTATGTGAAATGACATTAATGGAGATCACAAATATCTACAAAAGCTTCCATTAAGTATAAATATGACTAGGACAAATCAGTGCGATCTTCAATATAACTTGATATAACCAATTAACTAACTAACTACCCAAGTAACACAGGAAGCATTATAACATATGAATAGTTAACTTTTTTCGAACTTAAGGACCGTATAAACTCTTATATACGTTCACCGAGCAACTTGTCGCATTATATGATGCTTTGAGCTGTATAACGGTTGTATAAATGCTTTTGTAAAGCCTTTAGCTTTAGTGCAGCAAACCACAACGCAACTGTACAGCTTTCGACTGTTTAAAAGCACTTAAGTGCTTTAGGTTCTACAGTAGCATTATATAATGCTTTAAGCTGTATAACGGTTGTATAATGGCATATGTAAGTGCTTTTGTTTAGCCATTAGTTTTAGTGCAGCGAACAACATGCAACTGTACAGCTGAATGCTGTACAGTTGCGTTTTGGTTTGCTACACTAATGCTTCGGTTTGGTTTAGTGCCTTAGGTTCTACAATAGCATAAATAAATGCTTAATGCTGTTTAAGAGCATGAATATTAGCCATTATAATGCCACGTAAATTCGCTATACAGCTTTCCGCTATTTTTAATGCCTTAGGGTGTACAATAGCATTTATAAGTAGGTAATACATTCCTAATGCTGTATAATAGCAATAATATAAACCATTATAAAGCCAAGTAATTCACTATAAGGGGCTGTTCATAAATTACGTCATTTCAAATGGGGGGGGGGTCTGGACATCCGATGATGGTAGCATGACGTAGGAGGGGGGGACGGTCATTCCGAAGATCACATCATCAATGTGTAAAAAAAGAATGAAAGTCGTGTTTCTATAAACTTTAATCTACACTCATATTGTAAGTTCTCTAAAACGTGATCGAAAACGGTAGGCAATGGCTAGCATTACCACGACCGATTTTACTATGATAAGCTTTTTATCTGTGGCAGTAACGTAATTTTAACTTTTCATGCTCAAATATTGATGTGCTATGAGTTTTGATAACATAATGTACACCTGCACCCTACCGCGCATCCGCCGACAGCCCGACACGCGCCTCCCCGACCGCCGGCACAATCGAGTTGGCCATGGCGGTACAATGGCGGCCATTCTATGGTTTCCGAATACGGCATTTAGAATAAATAATATGAGTGTAGATAAAGCAGTGTATGCAACTGGACGTAATTAGGCCTTAAAACACTCGTGTGATCTTATTATGAAACTCACCTGCGGCTCGTTTAATAAAACCACACTCATGTTATAAGGACCCTTATTACGTAACAGTTACATAAACTACTATTAATGCTATAAAATATTATCTACTAAATAGTTTTTTATTTTACAATTAAGCTTAAAACGCATTTTTTTTAAATGACGTCACTTTTTTTGGCAGGGGGAGGGTTAGATGATTTTAGGGGGGGGGTTAAAAATCATCAAAAATTGATGACGTAATTTATGAACAGCCCCTATACAGCTTTCAGCTGTTTTAGTGCCTTAGGGTTTACAATAGCAATTTTAAGTAGTATATAATGCTTAATGTTGTTTAATAGCATAATTATTCACGTGTCATGCTGTAGGCATAAATAAGGCATTTTTTAAGGGTCACTGAGCTGCTATTGGACTAAGAGCTAGCCACGTCAGATATGACACAATAATGAGAGCAACAAAACCCTTCTGGTTAGATTGCTATACTATTCTTATTGCTAGATCCTTTTTTTTTTTTTTTTTTTTTTATACCACGACGGTGGCAAACAAGCATACGGCCCGCCTGATGGTAAGCAGCTACCGTAACCTATGGACGCCTGCTACTCCAAAGGAGTCACATGCGCGTTGCCGACCCTTTACAAAAAGGAGGATTCACTGTGTTGACGACTAAAGGAACAAGAAGGTCCCTCATCGTTAACACACTGGGTCCTCTTTGAGCTCTTTGGCAACCTTACTCACCAGCAGGAACACAACACTATGAGTAGGGTCTAGTGCTATTTGGCTGTGGTTTTCTGTAAGGTGGAGGTACTTCCCCAGTCGGGCTCTGCTCCAGATTTGAGCGATGACATTCGCTGAACGTGCCCTACCACACTTAGCGAGATGCCATTCGCAGTGCCCATACCTCTCTTTTTGGCGTAGTTTAAGGACATACCCAGGTCCGGACGTAGTTTAAGGACATACCCCGGGTCCAAAAATGGCATCTGGCAGCTTTTAATGGGTGGAGGTCACAGTGACAGACTAGCAAAATGTTTTAATTAGAAAATAGTAATACCAAACTAGGTATAAATTGCCGAAGTTGTCTCAGTTATAAAGGACAGGGCCTATATTTTAAGGGGCTCCCTGGCGCCAACGACCTTAGATCTGATTCTCTTAATTTTCTAATGATTTATATAGCTTATCATATTATCAGTAACTGCTTTAAACAATATGGTATCCTATATTTACTTCAATATTCATTGTCTTCGAGATATTTGACATCAAAGTCGAACCGGTTTAGGCTAAAAAAGTGGTCTTATGGTCATAAATTTTGTTTTAATTAGTTAAAAATAAAATCTCTCTACAGTTAGACATCAAAGAGGAACCCTAATATGTAGATTACGTATAAGTAAGATTCTTTACACCATTCGAATATCGATAAAAGTGTTTTTTTAGCCATATTTTAAAAATATCTAAAAAATAACGGCTCATTTATTTCAAGATCCGGCTCTACAGAATGGAGATAAAAGATTCAAGAACCGATAGTCGTTTGCCTTATAATTCTATCTATAGTGAATATGTTGGAATATCAACTCAAAACTGGTCAAAAATCGATAAAAAAAACGTTAGACCAAAAAATATTGTGTATTATTACCATACATCGGGGTTTTCGGTGCGGGAATGTTTGATATTAGCCAAAGAGTAGGCATTAACTTAAAAAACAGAATGTACTCTAGCAGGTTTCTACCTAATGAATAATTGATCGAAAAAATCATAGGTACACTCAAAGATAGTATCTTATCTGGCCTACGGAGATCACGCGGCGTTAACACGACAGACATTGGTTCAATGGAGATTCACACAAGATTTTCGTACACGACCATCTAACTCCTGTCAATAAAAAGTTATTAAAAGACTGTAAACAACACTGTAGTGCAAAGGGTTATGAATATGTTTGGGTCAAGAATTGTAACATATATGCACGAAAAACGGACCAAGCTCCATTTCTTCACATACGATCAGCCTCGGACTTTCACAAAATTGTTTAGCCTAATGTGTTTAACGCTTGTTGTTTCTCTTTTGCTTCCATATTTGTTTTACTTTATTGTAATGAATTATTTTAATTTTTCCAACTTATTGTCCTATAATACGTGCACACACATACACACACACATGTACACATCCCATGTTAAAACATACACTATACGTTTAGCTATTTACACGCAGTCGCCCTCATATTATGTCACGAGACTGCCCCATAGTCCTTTATCATTAATTGTTTACCCTTTACTCTTAAATACAATTTGTACATATCGTATCAGCACGTCGCCAAGGCCATACCGTGTTAAATCATCTTAAAGTATTTTATCAGAACACGCGTGGCTTACGATCTAAAACGCTTCAATTTTACCATAATATGCTAAGTAATAATTATGACATAGTTATTATTACAGAGAGCTGGCTTTGCGATGGCGTCTTGGACACTGAATTGTGTGATCAAAGATATGATGTTTTCAGACTGGACTGGGATAGAGCACTCAGCGGTGAAGCTGATGGTGGTGGTGTGATGATATTGGTACTGCGATCTCTGGGCGCCCGTGCGCGTCCCGAATGGTCGCGCCCTGGCATGGAGTGTTTGTGGGTCACAATACCAGCAAATTCACTACGTTCTCGTAGTGATTGCTCCACATCACTTCACTGCCCTGATCTGCACCTTTGCTCCATGTACGCGCCTCCAGGTCCCTTACTGGCTAGCCATATTATTAACTTCATTTCTTTGTTTGAAGAAGTATCTTCCGAATCTATCAACGCGAATTTACTTGTAGCGGGAGATTTCAATCTTCCTCATGTTAAATGGAAAAGCGGCGATGCTCTGCCTGTATTCGAACGACGAGGAGCAGTTGAGGTCCAGAACGCAGCAGCCTCCCTGGTCGAAAGTCTCCTTCTTGCAAGCTTAGATCAATATAATTTTATGTTAAATTCTAGCAACAATACCTTAGATCTCGTATTCGCCAATTTTGCTGTGGAGGTGCTCTTTTCTAATTTTCCCTTAGTTAAGGCAGATACACACCATCCTCCTCTTGAAATAACCATCTCTGACATTTTTTCTGCTCCATTAAAAGTTTCTCCTGTACCAAAATTTAAATTTAGAAAAGCTGACTACGTTTCAATAAACAACCTGCTCAGTGACATTGACTGGCCCTCTTACCTTACTGCCGATTCATTGGATATTGCACTTTCCAAGTTTTATACAGCACTCAATGAGGTAATTCATAAACATGTTCCATTAGATTCCCGCGCTTATAAAAATAAATACCCAATCAGGTATACTATAAACTTAATAAAAATAATGAGGGAGAAGGATAAAATGCATTCAAGGTGGAAAAAATACAGAAACCCAATAGATTATGACAGTTTTTCAATATTACGTAAGCGACAAAAACAACTACAAGATACATGTTGGAAGCGATATCTTCAGTCGGTCCAAATCGAGATAAAAAGCAACCCTAAGCAACTTTGGTCCTTTATAAAAGCCCGTCGAGGTGGTTCAGCCTATCCCAAGTCGTTTGAATACCAAAATACGAAATTGGACAATAATATCCAGATATGTGAAGGTTTTAACAACTTTTTTCATTCAGTCTTTAGCCAGCCGCTTGCCACCCACCCCGATAATTATTTAGCCCCACCCTTTTGCGACAGCGGACAACTTGTATCTACTATAAATATTTCACGTGCTGAGGTAAAAAGACTATTATCTAATTTAAATGTCAATGGCGGTGCTGGTAGCGACGGAATTCCTCCCTTTTTTATTAAACATTGTGCTTCGAGTCTTCGCCTTCCTCTAACATTACTTTTCAAGAGATCTTTATCAGATGGTTTATTTCCTAATAAATGGAAGGAGGCTCTGATTGTGCCTATTTATAAAAAGGGACCCAAATCTAAAATAACAAACTATTGTCCTATATCTATTTTAAACCAATTTGCTAAAACGTTTGAAAAGATTGTACTGAACAACATCTACGAATTGATAAGCAAAGCTATTCCTCCTCAGCAACATGGTTTTCTCAGACATCGCTCAACGGTTTCTAACCTTATTGATTTCACGAACTTTGTCGCTCACAAAATGGACAAAAGGAAGCAGGTTGACGTGATCTACACGGACTTCGAAAAAGCATTCGACCGAGTGGATCACGTCATCCTTCTTCGCAAATTATATTGGTTGGGTCTGCGTGGCGACGTGTACAGATGGGTCACCTCATATGTTTCAAATAGGCGGCAAGCGGTTGTTCTCGGCGGATGCAGGTCAGACTTTGTGGACGTCCCTTCTGGTGTTCCTCAGGGCTCGCACCTCGGTCCCTTGCTATACAATGCGTATCTCTATGATATTTACACTGTTTTCAATGTGTTCAAATTTCCTTCACGCGCATTCCTAGTCCAATAAGCCACCAGTATTATATTGGCGGTGAGGCTATAGAGCGCGTATTTTCAGTACGTGATCTCGGGGTTATTCTCGACTCTAAGTTAATATACGACCAACATGTTGACAACATTGTAAGCCGCGCTTATAGAAATCTTGGTTTGGTGTTTCGCGTCTGTGGGGAATTTAGGGATGCTGCATGCATAAAATCTGTATACTATGCCTATGTACGAAGCGTCCTTGAGTATGCCAGCTGTATTTGGTCTCCTCAATATATAATTTATAAAGCTAAAATAGAAAAAATTCAACATTCCTTCTTGCGTCATCTCAATTTTCGTACCAAGTTTTGGGACACTAGTTATGACTATGAGTCAAGGTGTATTCGTCACCGCTTGTTGAGTCTCGAAGATAGACGTCTTTTACTTGACATTTCTGTGCTGTATGATATAATTTCAGGACGTATTGACAGTTCTTCACTGTTGTCGGAGATTAAATTCTCAGTCCCATCAATTAGAACGCGTAACTCTGAGCGCTGCCTTTTTAGCCTTCCTAGAGTTAATACTAATTATGCTCAAAACTCGACAATCTACCGTATTTTAAGTTTTTATAACAAGAAATTTAATTGTATTGATTTGTTTGACTGCACAAAAGATACTCTAAAAAATCGAGTGCGGATTCTATTATTTAAACTGAGACAGGGCGACAAACAAGCATGTTTGTATTAAACACATTATTTTCTTATTACAAGTACATCCACTCTCATATACACGCACATACACACACACATACACACACACACTGACACACATCAAAGTGCACTCCCGTACAGATAAGCTAGTTTTATATTTTGTTTAAAAAGTTCAATCTTTCCTTTGCTTATGCTCATGGCACTTATTATTTCCACTTGTTATTGCATGTTAGTTATATTTTTGTGGTCATCTATTATTGGCTTTTTCTCTGTTATTTAAGTTTTGTATTATTTGTTGTATTGCTGTTGATGCCCCAAATAAAATAAATAAAAATAAAAGTATATACAATTTATATGTAATAGCTGACTATTATGAATATATATTGTAGGTACATATACCTATGATTTTTTCAAGTATTTTTTTATTAATTCATGTAATGACTGATCATTGTCAACCTCTTCAGTTAACCAAATAGTTCATAAATATCGGACGTCAAGATTGATATTTGACACTTATTATACCGTGTCTTCGTCTTAGGTAGATCTCTTTAATAAATTTCGGATATGCAATTGCATTTTTAAAATACTATATAATAGTCAATACAAACATGCCTCTAAGAAAAAAAGCTCGTATCATAGTGTGTATGCTATTCACAGAGAGGTAGTTATTCATTAGGCATAATATGATATTTTCTCAGACTAACCTATCTGTTTACCTCTACTCTTTCTCAAATCGTTCCCGCACCGAAAACCCCGATGTATGATTATTACGGAAACAAAAACAGTAGGCGACAAACTATGAACTATATTTTATTATACATTGTTTGGCACTACTTTCTCCCAACATAAATTTTTGTATAATTTCTCTTAATATTGTATAGTATTTGTATAGTTTCTCACAATATTGCATCAAACCCAGATCTCTAGGATTTATTCTCTTGAAATAGTTTGCATTTTTTGACCTCCACCACTTTAAAGCTGCCAGATGTCCAGATCTAGAAATAAGCATAGTATACCAAACTGACTAGAGGGGTTTGTTTGCTCTCATTATTGTGTCATATCTGACGTGGCTAGCTCTCCGTCTATATAGACCAACGTCATTTTGTAAATAATTTATAACCTAAAAATAAAATCATGCGGACCTATTTATACAAGGAAAATACCTATATAATAATGAAATTACTTAATTTAAGACTGCTCAACCAACACTATTATGTTAATAATGCAAAACTCGTTACGAGGATTACACAATTGTTTCGTTTATTTGACGCATATCTTTTTATAATATTATATAGCAAAACCACAATAAATCAAAGGCGCGTGAAAATTTTCAATGAAACTTATATACACATTTACAGTAAACTACATTGCGCAGTAATATTTGAAGGATATAATAACGTAAAAGAGTCAAAAACTTTTATAAATTTTGTTAGGATGCCAACAAATATGACGTGTCACTCATTCACTTTTTTGTACCGTTTTCGTCCATTTTATATTGCGAGACAAAGTAGTTAAATCACAACGTTCATTGTATTATAACATTTGTTCCGTCGGTGTTAGAGACGTTTTTGCATTGACGTAAGGTTTATTTTACTACACTCTTATGCTAGTATAATGCTTTTGTATTGCGATTGGCAAGTTAATCGAGAGTACTAATGCTTCTTTACTGCGATTAACAAGGTTTTTGGCCGTATTAATGCTTCTTTAATGCGGTTGGCAACTTAATAGAGCGTACCAATGCTTCTTTAATGCGATTGGCACTTTCCATGACAACGATAATGCTAATAGCGCAGACATAATGCGCCTGTAATGCTATTAAATGACCTGTATAGGATTTCAAGCTGGGTAATTTGTGCCCATTTAAGACGTATATCAGCACTATAAACGTTTATAACGCTACTATAAAACGAACTCAAAATGCTAAAAGCATACAGATATGCTGTAAGACGGCCGTTATACTGCCTTGATGTGTTACTTGGGTATTGTCTACTCAAAGGCCGCGCCTTTGTGAGTTTATGTATAACGGTGGAGGGGGTGTACAGACCTACAGACCAGATACCATGAATTCAAAATTTTTACCTTAACATAATTTTCCTTTTATAAATTAGACGATAATGCCTAGTTTGATTATTTTAATTCTATGTTCTAAGTTAAACGCATCAACGGAACCCTTATATGTAGTTGCGTCATGTCCGCATCTCCGTCCGTCCGTTCGTATGTCACAGCCATTTTACTCTGAAGCTATAAGACATATCTAAATAAAATTGTAACATAAGGTGTATTTTGAATTAACTTTGTATTGCAGTAAAATCACAAAAGAAATATTTTTAGGGAGGACACTAATTGTCAACATGTAACTAATTGTCTATTCTTTTAACCAAATATGAACATATTGTATATCAATCGATAGGTCTTTAAAAATAACATTGAGGTTTGTTCAAATATGTTTTGATTAAGTATTTTCAGAAATAATCACCCCGAAAGTCTAAATAATTTTTACTTTCGAACCGGAGATCCAAAAAAATATGAAATAATTTGAGAAGATACCTCATTGTATTTAATTACAACGAATTTTTTTTAAGACAATCGGTTAAGGCGTTTTTGAGTTATCCCTAAAAAACTTTCGTTTAGTTTTTTTCAATAGTAGGTACCCTCCATTATGGGTGGTCCGACACGCACTTCGCTGGTTTTTCTTTGTGATGAAATAGCAAAGAATGTCGCCTCACTGTCTCATGTATACGTGCGTATTTTTTTCTCCATGTCATTGATGACAGAATTTAATGACTAATTGGTGTCAATAATTCCAATGAGTGCAATATCATATGCCTTTGTTGTGTCGGTGAGTCGGTGTGAAATATAAACTCTTTTATTACTTAGTATAGACTCTTTTATTACTTAAAGCTAGTACCTATTTTCAACCGACTTCAAGATTTCGAAGGAGGAGGATATCAATTCGTCGGGGTCTTTGTTTTTCTTATTTTATTTTTTATGTATGTTCACCGATTATTCGAAGACTGCTGAACCGATTTGGAAAATTCTTTTTTTGTTTGAAAGATCTTCACAGTTGGTCTCATTGTAGCCAGGTCAAGATCTGATGATGGGATCCTGGAGAAATCGAGGAAACTCTTCGACTGTTATAGGCACACCTATAGTGATTTGAGTATTTTTTACAGCAGCTCGAGCATTTGCTTTTGGAAAGGTGGATGCTAAGTGAAGTCGGTTCTTTTTTGGGTTGTACGTTGTTTTATAGACTACATTTTCGCAGAATATTGGTTCATAGAAAATGTTTCTCATATTTTCATTTCATAGAGTGATCATTTGTCAGAGCTCTTACATTGTAGAATCTGGTTTTGTATATTTTTTATTGTTCAGATAAGTAGTTTTTCGAATTTCAGTTCATTACGTTTTAAATCAAATATTATTAATCCGTATAGTATTTAGTTTGTATAACATTTGTTTCAAAGCCTGCATATTCATAAAATGTTGTTTCTGATTTTATCAAACTTAATATTTTCGTTTCATAGAAGACTCAGTTTCTCAATACTTATTGTAATATACATTAAATCCTATGTTTTTATTCAAACAGAATTAAACTGTAGAATTTTCATATCAATTAAGCTGATTATTAAACTCAAATAAAAAAATGTATCTTTTATTAATGTATTTCATTTCATATATTTAATTTAGCAATATGTTTAATTTTACTATTCTAATTGCACTATTCTAACAACAGTTTGTTTCTGTGGGGGTCGCAATTCTAACCTAACCTAACCTACTTTTCTGGTAACAGTTTGTTTCTGTGGGGGTCGCAGTTCTAATCTAACCTAACCAACTTTTCTGGCAACCGTTTGTTTCTGTAGGGGTCACAGTTCTAACCTAACCTAACCATCTTTTCTGGCAACAGTTTGTTTCTGTGGGGGTCGCAGTTCTAACCTAACCTAACCAACTGTTCTGGCAACCGTTTGTTTCTGTGGGGGTCGCAGTTCTAACCTAACCTAACCAACTTTTCTGGCAACCGTTTGTTTCTGTAGGGGTCGCAGTTCTAACCTAACCTAACCAACTTTTCTGGCAACCGTTTGTTTCTGTAGGGGTCGCAGTTCTAACCTAACCTAACCAACTTTTCTGGCAACAGTTTATTTCTGTAGGGGTCGCAGTTCTAACCTACCCTAACCAACTTTTCTGGCAACAGTTTGTTTCTGTGGGGGTCACAGTTCTAACCTAACCTAACCAACTTTTCTGGCAACAATTTATTTCTGGGGGGCCGCAATTCTAACCTAACCTAGCCAACTTTTACGGCAACCGTTTGTTTCTGGATTTGTTTTTGTGTGTGTAACAGATCTAATATCATTATGTATATTCTTTGCAATAAGTTTCTTTGCAATTAATGTAAAGGAAGTGCATAAATACTAAAATAATAATATTGGAAAAGAAAATACTGGAACTAAATATTATATAAAACAGTAACTATGAAACAACAATCTATGAAATCTGTGTCTACGAAACAAAAATACATGAAATATGATTCTAGTGTTCGATAATTTTGTAAATTAAAAAAGTTTGATAGCAATATACATGGAACTGAATGTCTGTGAAATATGTTTTAACCAATTGAATAGTCTATGAAACAATAATATTGGAACAGAAAGTATATGGACCAAATAATCTATGAAATAATTTCTGAGAAACGAAATTCTATGAATTTTCTGTCTATGAAAGAGGGTGACACCTCTTTTTTGTTTTTAAATTATATAATACATGCATAAGACGAGCACACAAGAATGCTATTTTAATTGCAGGTTAGAGTTACATAAAGAGGAGTATGTATAACATATTATAATTATTATAAATACTTACCTATTGGTTACATAGGCTGCTATTTATATATCCGGAAACCGGGATTACAATCTTCTTAAATAGCATATTTGACCTCCATGGTAAAATTTGAACTTTTTTAAGTACTGGCCGGTATATTTTTTCTTTCTTATTAACGCTCGTGTTTTGTTTTTGACGGGTTTTAAATGTCATCTCGCAGCAAGAATGGAACTCACTCGTGAAAATATTCGTGCTATGATTTATTATGATTTTCGGCGTGGTTTAACGCAACAACAGTGCATAGATCAACTAACTTCAACTTTTGGTGATGAAGCCCCATCTAAAACTACTGTGTATCACTGGTTTAGTGAGTTCAATCGTGGACGTAGTATGCTTACGGACGAAGTTAAGGCAGGTCGCCCGAAATCGGTCGTTGTACAACAAAATATCGAGGCTGTGCGAAAACTTATAATGGACGACCGACATGTTACGTACTGCGAGATAGAGGCGACTCTGGGTATTTCTATGACCAGCATTAATAGCATATTACATAATTATTTGGCTGTAAAAAAAATTTGTTCGCGTTGGATACCCCACAACTTAACAAAAGAGCAAAAAGATGCTCGCGTCGAATGGTGCAATAAAATGTTAAAAAAATATAACCGTGGTGACTCAAAAGCCGTTTATTACATCTATACAGGTGACGAATCCTGGATCTATGCATACGATCCCGAAACGAAGCAACAATCAACGGTATGGGTGTTTCAAAATGAGCCGAACCCTACGAAAGTTACTCGTGCAAAAAGTACATTGAAACAAATGGTGGTCTGCTTCTTCGGTATTAATGGCCATGTAGCTACAGTGCCACTAGAAAACCGTAGAACGGTTAATTCAGAGTGGTACACGACCATTTGCTTACCGGAAGTATTTGAACAAATTCGTAAAACTAACCAGCGACGAAGAATCATTCTTCATCATGACACCCGATGATGATTTTGGACCCGGGGTATGTCCTTAAACTACGTCCGGACCTGGGTATGTCCTTAAACTACGCCAAAAAGAGAGGTATGGGCACTGCGAATGGCATCTCGCTAAGTGTGGTAGGGCACGTTCAGCGAATGTCATCGCTCAAATCTGGAGCAGAGCCCGACTGGGGAAGTACCTCCACCTTACAGAAAACCACAGCCAAATAGCACTAGACCCTACTCATAGTGTTGTGTTCCTGCTGGTGAGTAAGGTTGCCAAAGAGCTCAAAGAGGACCCAGTGTGTTGACGATGAGGGACCTTCTTGTTCCTTTAGTCGTCAACACAGTGAATCCTCCTTTTTGTAAAGGGTCGGCAACGCGCATGTGACGCCTTTGGAGTTGCAGGCGTCCATAGGTTACGGTAGCTGCTTACCATCAGGCGGGCCGTATGCTTGTTTGCCACCGTCGTGGTATAAAAAAAAAAAAAAAAAAAAACAATGCCAGCAGCAACAATACGTCACGCGAAACAACTCTATTTTTGGAGGGTCAAAATGTGGAATTAACGGGTCATCCGCCGTACAGCCCTGACTTGGCATCCAACGATTTTTATTTATTTCCAAATATAAAGAATAAATTACGCGGTCAACGATTTTCGACCGCTGAAGATGCTGTCGACGCATTCAAACAACACGTTATGGAGGTACCTCAGGCGGAGTGGCAGAAGTGCTTTAAAAATTGGTTCACGCGAATGCAAAAGTGATCATCAAGGGGAATACTTTGAAAAACAATAAAACCATTTTCAGCCGTGTACGTTTGTTTGTTTTTTTGTTTCCGGATATATAAGTAGCAAACCTTCTATTCTGTCAAAGATGGTTCAATAATATAATAATATAAGTGCCATCTTCATCTTCCAAATTTTATAATTGCTCATTTACGTTCCAGGCCGTTCGTTTGTGGAATTCTCTCCCTCTCAACATAAAACGCGCGCAATCTATTGGTAGCTTTAAATCGCAACTTAAGGAATACTATTTATCTCTTCCTTAGGTTTTTAAGTTGACACTGTTGTTTCTTACTCTGTGTATTATATATGTATATATGTACGTATATGTATGTTTATTTTGTATTTATTTAAGTATGTATATTCATATGAATGTGCTGTGTTATCTATTTCGTCTCTTTTGTTTCTATGCACCACCTACTGCTTATTGTTTTTCTCTAGTCTCCACTACGCAAAGGTTGTCTGGAAGAAATCGCTCATTAGCGATAAGACCGCCTGTTGTTACCTCTACCTAAATTTATCTAATTGTAAAATTTGTGCTTGTAACTGTATGAGGTGTGCAATAAAGAGTATTTATTATTATTATTATTATTATTAATGATTCATTTCACCGAAAAATAATCTGAAACCGTAAAATGAATTTGATTTGAAAGGGTAATCGACTAATCGTGTATACATACATATTCGGTAAAGACAGATTCGTGTTCAATTGTAGATTTGAAACAATAAAACGGTTTCTACTATATTAAAAATCGAATCGAAAAAAATATATAAAACAGAGGTAAATCAAATTACAAAAGAGTACAATTAGAAGTTGCAAATATGTATGTACCATCGGGTTCGTAATTGCATACCCAATTTATCAATGAATTTATCCATAAATTGGGTATGCAAATGAATTCATTCGTAAATTGGGTATGCACTCATAAATTGGGTATGCGAATGAACTCGATGGTATCTTTGACATCGCCGCCTTATCCAGTCATCACAGTCATAAAACGCAATCTCGCTTAAGTGGTGTATTTGGCAGGGTCCCTTCAAAATATTCTTAAGCGAGTTTTACTGTAATATAATACCATACCTTGGTGTGGCAGTGGCAGTGTCACAGGAAGTTAAGTTTGTTAGTGGTTTCGACTGAATTACGAGACCCCGACTTTGTATACAATGTTAGTCCAAATATTATAAGGGCTATATTGTTGACATAAAATCTGTTCAGGCATTATCCTCCAACGGTCTAAGTCAGTAAAATAAACAAAGATGACAATAGCTTAGGAATGTAGAGCCACGTTTGAAGGAGGTTTTCCTTGCGTTCTTCCTTCCTTAATCCTTAATTTTTGACGTAGCTTTGTGACATAACCGCTTGGTTATCCGTGTTATGATTAGCTTACGTTGTGGTTCACAAGGAAACTGAAGCGGCATAAAGTCTGAGCTAAGTTTACACTGTGCTGGCATTAGGGTATGTAAACCAGTTATTTTTAATATGAAAATAACCAGTTTTAAAACCGGAAATCCTAATTGGCATTTGTATTATAAGCCAGAATCATTCTTGACGTAGGATTTGGCGTGACAACTTATTTTATCGAAGTTCTGCCACTCAATGATTACTTACACTTACATAATAAGCAAAAAACATAATTTATTTATTCCATAAGTCCATACCTGTGCTAACTTGGGGCAAGTACTAGTGATTTCGTATCGATAAAAAAGATGTCGATATATAATAATACATGTGCTCATTGAAAGTCATCGATACTAACTATAAAAAGGTTCGATATTATCGATATCATGTCTGATATCGAGCCCCTTAAGATAAAATTATGCGCATGTCATTTCAATTAAAATAAGACAATTTTCTGTCAGTGACATTTATATGCTACTAATAATAATGTATGAGGTAATATTCCGCTACTATTTTTACGAAGAAAATAAATAATATTTATTTAAGTTGACTAACATCTAGATGTTACACTAACATCGATATATTTTTTATCGATAAAATATTTCGCTGTTATCATGAATATTTTGTTCCCGAGTTATGGGTGTTTTATACAGGGTATAAATTAAATACGGGCGAACCTTTAAACTATGGTTAGCAAAGGATTATGATATTTACGCGCGCCTTTTTCTAAACGCGCGTCTAGATCTTCCTGACACCAAACGTGAGCTCCGAAAATCTCGACCGAAGCCCTCCTACACCTACAACTCGAATAATGAGCTTTACTGTGTCTCTTACTGTCGCACTTTCAAAACAAAGCTTGATTTTGCAAGTCACCCTCGAGCCCATGCACGTAAAGATCAAGCAGTGAGCAAGACCTAAGTACCTGCTGAATAACTTGTCCAGGTGTCGCCGTCGACGGATACGTATGTATGTATCACTTACTTAAAATAAATAAATAAATTTATAGGACAATCTTACACAAATTACCCTGGTCTCACAGGAAGCTCAACAAGGCTTGTGTTGGGGGCACTAGGCGATGATATATATAATAGATATATACATATAAATACTTAAATACATAGGAAACATCCATAACTCAGGAACAAATGTCCGTGATAAACAAACAAATAAATGCCCTGACCAGGATTCTAATCCGGGACCTCCTGCTTCGTAGGCAGGGTCACTACCGGCTAGGCTAGGAGGCCGTTAAACACAAACAAGTAGGTATAATGTTATAGCAACAGTTACATATATAAAAGATATGCACAAAGGCGAGCTTATCCCTGATAGGGATCTCTGCCAACCCAACCCATGAGAAAATGAGAAAGGAACATTTACAAATTATTAAAGACAAACTATGCACAAAAGAGACCAATAAAAACTCTGGGAGGACATCATCATCATCATGATTTTTAGCCTAAATACAAAATCATTTGTTGTTTAGCGTAAAAGGCATGCGCAGGTAATGGTACAGCTCGTTTGTTTTGTTTACATTATTAGTATTATTACTCTATACATATAGTAATAGGTGCGACAAAGACAAACAGCGATTTTTCAGTCGCTCTTGCAACATACTCAAGTTGAATACTCGTGGACATTGACAGTATTTACTTTACTTCAATCAAGTTTGCAGTACATTGCTGCTAGTTAAATAAATAAAAAATGCGGGCTCGTAATTAGGTGTAACTTTACAAAACTTCTTAAGATAATTAATTAATTAATCCTCTATCTGGTTTAATGTATTGCTCCTGTTGGATTAACACTCTGTATGTATCTATTTACATATGTATGTTTGACTAATACCCGTAGTATAGGTAAATTCAGAAGAAGCTAGCGCAGAAACAAAATTGTTGACATACAAACCTCCGGCCAGCTTTCATGAACAAGCTGTATAAAGTTTTGCTTAGATTGTGCCCAGGTTAAACGGGGAAGAATATCTTCATTTACTACTATTACATTAACAAAATACATTACAATGATTGTATAAATCTAAGCTGACCCGGGGCATCGTTCCCAGCACGCCAGCCGCATTTCCCCGCTGGATGGCTAAACTCAGCCTTTGGGCGAAGTAGGAACCTGCCCGTAGGTCGCCAGACACATTGACTAGTTTTTTAGATATGTCTTTAATAATGGTTTTAGTGTCTGACGACCAGCCAAGTTAAACTGTATAAATTGACCCCAAAATGTTATATTATTTATTTATTTAAAACGTACAAAAGTACACCCTGTTTAGGGTTCCTTATCCAAAATGGTCCTTCCATTCGTCCGTCCATCCGTATACAGCCATTGAGAAGATGCGCCTTATCACATACTCTACGAAAATTGTTTTAAACATTATCGGTTTAGCCATTTTCGAGTTATCTCCAAAAAACTTCTTCCATACGCATCAGATACGACCTTTTGGTATTAGTTTGGTTCTTATTCTATTGAAGGTACGGAACCCTCCATTATGCGTGGTGCGACACGCACTTGGCTGGTTTTTATGTTGTTCACATTTAAGTTACTAGACCGTTACAAGAAGATTACGTGGTGCATACTAAATGCTTAGGTAAGCTGTTTTATTGTACGATTCCACTGATTATTCCGAGGCCACATGTTCATTTAGGTGAATCCCCTGACCAGTACAAGCCCCGTTTTTGGGCCACGGGGAATCATGCTTGGGTCACCTACTAGTCACTTAATAGATGTCTACGTCCTTAAACACGGGTATGTCCTTAAACTACGCCCAAAAGAGAGGTATGGGTATTGCGAATGTCTAATGGCTATGTGTGGTAGGACACAGCAAAGCCAATGTTATCTCGCTCAAATCTGGAGCAGAGCCCGACTGGGGCAGTACCTCCACCTTACAGAAAACCACAGCCAAATAGCACTAGACCCTACTCATAGTGTTGTGTTCCTGCTGGTGAGTAAGGTTGCCAAAGAGCTCAAAGAAGACCCAGTGTGTTGTCGATGAGAGACCTTCTTGTTCCTTTAGCCGTCAACACAGTCCTCCTTTTTGTAAAGGGTCGGCAACGCGCATGTGAAACCTCTGGAGTTGCAGACGTCCATAGGCGGTAGCTGCTTACCATCAGGCGGGCCGTAGGCTTGTTTGCCACCGTCGTGGTATATGAAAAAAATGTATACACGTGGCCTTCAGTGACCATCTTCTGCATTCGCGGCAGACACCCTACCCAAGTAACACATCAAAGCAGTATAACGGCCGTCGTACAGCATATCTGTATGCTTTTAGCATTTTGAGTTCGTTTTATAGTAGCATTATAAACGTTTATAGTGCTGATATAGGTCTTAAATGGGCACAAATTACCCAGCTTGAGATCCTATACAGGTCATTTAATAGCATTGCAGGCGCATTATGTCTGCGCTATTAGCATTATCGTTGTCATGGGAAGTGGCAATCGCCTCAAAGAAGCATTAGTACGCTCTATTAAGTTGCCGACTGCATTAAAGAAGCCTTAATACGGCCAAAAAACTTGCTAATCGCAGTAAAGAAGCATAAGTACTCTCGATTAACTTGCCGATCGCAATACAAACGCATTATACTAGCATAAGAGTGTAGTAAAATAAACCTTACGTCAATGCAAAAACGTCACTAATACCGACGGAACAAATGTTATAATACAATGAACGTTGTGATTTAACTACTTTGTATCGCAATATAAAATGGACGAAGACGGTACAAAAAACTGAATGAGTGACACGTCATATTTGTTTGCATCCTAACAAAATTTATAAAGGTTTTTGACACTTTTACGTTATTATATCCGTCAAATATTACTGCGCAATGTAGTTTACTGTAAATGTGTATATAAGTTTCATTGAAAATTTTCACGCGCCTTTGATTTATTGTGGTTTTGCTATAAAATATTATAAAAAGATATGCGTCAAATAAGCAAAACAATTGTGTAATCCTCGTATAGAACGAGTTTTGCATTATTAACATAATAGTGTTGGTTGAGCAGTCTTAAATTAAGTAATTTCTTTATTGTATAGGTATTTTCCTTGTATAAATAGGTCCGCATGATTTTATTTTTAGGTTATAAATTATTTACAAAATGGCGTTGGTCTATATAGACGGAGAGCTAGCCCCGTCCACGTCGGATATGACAATAATGAGAGCAACCAAACCCCTCTAGTCAGTTTGGTATATTATGCTTATTTCTAGATCTGGACATCTGGCAGCTTTAAAGTAGTGGAGGTCAAAGAATGCAAACCATTTCAAGAAAATAAATCCTAGAGATCTGGGTTTGATGCAATATTATGAGAAACTATACAAATACTATACAATATTAAGAGAAATTATACAAAAGTTTATGTTGCGAGAAAGTAGTGCCAAACGATGTATAATAAAATATAGTTCATAGTTTTCGCCTACTGTTTTTGTTTCCGTAATAATCATACATCGGGGTTTTCGGTGCGGGAACGAAGAAAGAGTAGAGATAAACAGATAGGTTGAGAGTTAGTCTGAGAAAATATCATATTATGCTTAATGAATAACTACCTCTCTGTGAATAGCTTACACACTATGATACGAGCTTTTTTTCTTAGAGGCATGTTTGTATTGACTATACTACTACTGATATACTTAGTATTTTAAAAATGCAATTGCATATCCGAAATTTATTAACTAGATCTACCTAAGACAAAGACACGGTATAGTAAGTGTCAAATATTAATCTTGACGTCCGATATTTATGAACTATTTGATTAACTGAAGAGGTTGACAATGATCAGTCATTACAGGACTAATAAAAAAATACTTGAAAAAATCATAGGTATATGTACCTACAATATATATACATAATAGTCAGCTATTATATATAAATTGTATATACCTATGATTTTTTCGATCAATTATTCTTTAGGTAGAAACGTGCTAGAGTACATTCTGTTTTTTAAGTTAATGCCTACTCTTTGGCTAATGTCAAACATTCCCGCACCGAAAACCCCGATGTATGGTAGGTAATAATACACAAAATTTTTTGGTCTAACGTTTTTTTTTATCGATTTTTGACCAGTTTTGAGTCGATATTCCAACATATTAACTATAGATAGAATTATAAGGCAAACGACTATCGGTTTTTGAATCTTTTATCTCCATTCTGTAGAGCCGGATCTTGAAATAAATGAGCCGTTATTTTTTTAATGATATTTTTAAAATATGGTCTAAAAAACACTTTTATCGATATTCGAATGGTGTAAAGAATCTTACATATACGTAATCTACATATTAGGGTTCCTCTTTGATGTCTCTAAAAACTGTAGAGAGATTTTAATTTTTAACTAATTAAAATAAAATTTATGACCATAAAACCACTTTTTTAGCCTAAACCGGTTCGACTTTGATGTCAAATATCTCGTGGACAATGAATATTGAAGTAAATATAGGATACTATATTGTTTAAAGCCGTTACTGATAATATGATAAGCTATATAAATAATTAGAAAACTAAGGGAATCAGATCCAAGGTCGTTGGCGCCAGGGAGCCCCTTAAAATATAGGCCCTGTCCTTTATAACTGAGACAACTTCGGCAATTTTTACCTAGTTTGGTATTACTATTTTCCAATTAAAACATTTTGCTAGTCTGTCACTGTGACCTCCACCCATTAAAAGCTGCCAGATGCCAGGATCTAGCAATAAGAATAGTATAACAATCTAACCAGACGGGTTTTGTTGCTCTCATTATTTTGTCATATCTGACGTGGCTAGCTCTTAGTCCAATAGCAGCTCAGTGACCCTTAAAAAATGCCTTATTTATGCCTACAGCATTACACGTGAATAATTATGCTATTAAACAACATTAAGCATTTATTTATGCTATTGTAGAACCTAAGGCACTAAAACCGCTAAAAGCTGTATAGGGGCTGTTCATAAATTACGTCATCAATTTTTGATGATTTTTAACCCCCCCCCCCCCCCCACCCCTCTAAAATCATCCAACCCTCCCCTTGCAAAATAAAGTGACGTCATTAAAAAAATGCGTTTTAAGCTTAATTGTAAAATAAAAAACTATTTAGTAGATAATATTTTATAGCATTAATGGTTTATATTATTGCTATTATACTGCATTAGGAACGTATTGCCTACTTATAAATGCTATTGTACACCCTAAGGCATTAAAAATAGCTGAAAGCTGTATAGCGAATTTACGTGGCATTATAATGGCTAATATTCATGCTCTTAAACAGTATTAAGCATTTATTTATGCTATTGTAGAACCTAAGGCACTAAACCAAACCGAAGCATTAGTGTAGCAAACCAAAACGCAACTGTACATCATTCAGCTGTACAGTTGCATGTTGTTCGCTGCACTAAAACTAATGGCCAAACAAAAGCATTTACATATGCCATTATACAACCGTTATACAGCGTAAAGCATCATAAAATGCTATTGTAGAACCTAAAGCACTAAAAACAGCTGAAAGCTGTATACCGGATTTACGTGGCATTATAATGGCTAATATTCATGCTCATAAACAGCATTAAGCATTTATTTATGCTATTTTAGAACCTAAGGCACTAAACCACACCGAAGCATTAGTGTAGCAAACCAAAACGCAACTGTACAGCATTCAGCTGTACAGTTGCATTTTGGTTCACTGTACTAAAACTAAAGGCTTTAAAAAAGCATTTATACATGCCATTATACAACCGTTATACAGCTCAAAGCATTATATAATGCTATTGTAGAACCTAAAGCACTTAAGTGCTTTTAAACAGTCGAAAGCTGTACAGTTGCGTTGTGGTTTGCTGCACTAAAGCTAAAGGCTTTACAAAAGCATTTAGATATGCCATTATACAACCGTTATACAGCTCAAAGCATCATATAATGCGACAAGTTGCTCGGTGAACGTATATAAGAGTTTATACGGTCCTTAAGTTCGAAATAAGTTAACTATTCATATGTTATAATGCTTCCTGTGTTACTTGGGTAGGCTACCAGGGATTTTTTTTTGGTAAAATAATGGCCAAAAAATGTAAATACGTTAGTGGGAGACGAATGTTATGTCATGTCACGTGCGAAATAGAAACGACCAAATTACGTTACCTATAAAATTTAGGGTAAACGTCTCAGTGTCCGTCACTGTCCCAGTAAATATCATCTTTAAACTTAAGTCATTCGTAATAAAGGTAACAGTGGTACATTTGGTGTAATAATAAATTTAACCTTTTACCTTGTTTGTAAAACTTTATATTAACGTGTTATAGGTAAGTTAAATCAAATGTTCAACTATTATAATTATTCTTGAAAACATTCTATCTCGGTATATATGTTGATTTCTATCGTTTGGACACAAACATTGCGTTCTCGGTTTTATTAACACTTTCCGTACCACCTAGTGTAGCCCATAGCCACGTATTTGTCGTCTGTAGCGCGTAGTAGCTACGAAGAGAGAACCCGACAGTCGGGTTCCTGGTCGTGAAAGTGTTAACGAAATCACGGTTGGTTACATGTAAGTAAATGTCATACAAATGAAATACCGTAAAATGGGGTGAGTACAAAAGCGAAGTTGAAACCTGGATAAAATATAGTTTTTATACGTAGCACGTTGATTTATATGCATAAAAAATAGTCCGATCGTATGAATTTTAATATTTTATTTATATCTCTCGATTAATTCCATAATTTTAATGATAAACACAAAATAGGAAATCCCACCTATCCCGTAGTTGGGGTTGGTAAGCACAGTTATAAGGTGGGTTGGGTAAATTACTAGGATTGACATTTTTGGATTATGAACATTGCAATAACTTCACTTGTTAAGAGAATATTTTATTTAAGTAGCGATTTAACAACCTCAAAACACCAACTCGCCCTTCTAGCATCTCAACTCTCCCCATCCATGACCCAACTGCCCACGTTAACAAATGGTACCACAACATACGAATGGTAATTTTTAACGAAAACCTCAAGTAATGTCATCGTGCCAAATATGGTAAAATATAATTTGTATTTACCTGGAATAACCGTTAGGCTATTAAAATCCACATTTAAATTTACTGTTTGGTACGCGTACTTACCTATTATTAATTTAATTACCTTTGTAAAATACACGTGTGATTTCTGTTTCATATGTTTTACAATTATGTTCATATATACCTTGGTTTATTTCTCAGAGTATATACCCCATAGACATATAAAATAAGGTGACGTAATGCCGTGAAGACAAAGGGGGTTAAACGTATTTAACGACTTTCATGCGGACAATGTCTCAGTTGGAGACTGATTGTAATTAAAATATAACATACTTTCAATTATAAAATATCATCACGATAAACCAAAAAAAAAGATTGTATTCCTGATCATATTTAGAAATTAAACTATCCTAATAAACTTTTCTGATATTCGTCAAGTTTCAGAATAACAAATAAAAACACCGTTTTTTTTTAATTTGTGACTGAGTGCAAAACGCCTATAGCACTACTGTGCCAGAGAAAGATATACAGACAGACTACACATAGTAGTCAAACTTATAATATAACACCCCTCTTTTTGCATGGGGGGCTAAAAAAGTCAGCGGACAGACATCGAAAAACCGGCCAAGTGCGAGTCGGACTCGCGCACCGAGGGTTCCGTACAAACCTGTAGGTATATAAGTAAAAGTTCACCCATTGCACTGACATAGAAAATTGATTTTGTTACAGGTTAAAGGTATTAGAGACCTGAGTATTTGATATGAATTTCAATTTAGTACCTCTACGCGTTTACGAGGAAAAAGGTAGTAGGTTTAAAATAAAAAAAAATATTTTTAGTATGATTTTACTAAAATTGTCTACTTTTCGTAATTTTTCCTTTGTCTGTGCTATATGAAGTTTCTTCGTGCCAAATTTCAAGTTTCTGAGTTCACGGGTAGGTTTTGCGAGTGCCGAAAAACTCTAAAATTTGCAGCATAAACGACTGTATCTTTTGATAGCGTTGGCTTTTAAGTTTGATTTTTTCACAACTCCAAGGAACAGTAGACCTGAGTATTTGATATAAATTTCAGCTTGATACCTCCACGCGTTCCTGAGAAAAATGGTCTTGACAGACAGACAGACGGACAACAAAGTGATCCTATAAGCGTTCCGTTTTTTCCTTTCGAGGTACGGAACCCTAATAAGGGTTCCGTTTTTTCCTTTCGAGGTACGGAACCCTAAAAACCATAGAGAGTAATATACTTTTTGATTATATCAATTAGGTTTTGAGTTTCTTGCGAGTACTCAGTTTCAAAATATGCGACTTAAATTGCTACTTCTTTTGATTGCGTTGACATAAAAGTTTTGTTTTGCTACATCTGAAAGGTCCTATAGCCCTGACTATTTGACATGAATTTCAATTTAATACCTCCGCGCGTTTACGAGGAAAAAGGTAGTAAGTTTAAAATTTAAAAAAAATTTTTTTTGTATGATTTTACTAAAAATGTCTACTTTTTGTAATTTTTCCATTGTCTATGCTATATGACGTTGCTTCGTGCCAAATTTCAAGTTTCTCAGTTCACGGGTAGGTTTTGCGAGTGCCGAAAAACTCTAAAATTTGCAGCATAAACGACTGTATCTTTTGATAGCGTTGGCTTTTAAGTTTGATTTTTTCACAACTCCAAGGAACAGTAGACCTGAGTATTTGATATAAATTTCAGCTTGATACCTCCACGCGTTCCTGAGAAAAATGGTCTTGACAGACAGACAGACGGACAACAAAGTGATCCTATAAGAGTTCCGTTTTTTCCTTTCGAGGTACGGAACCCTAATAAGGGTTCCGTTTTTTCCTTTCGAGGTACGGAACCCTAAAAACCATAGAGAGTAATATACTTTTTGATTATATCAAACTGTTGCCATATAAAATAATAGCGCCCTCTTGGCAATGATCATATATTTCCGTCAGGTTTTAAATATACTTCGATAACAAATCTACAAACAACATTAAATACTTTTACGAGTCCTCTCTGAATTTTTTATATCAGTCACAAAACAATAGTTTTTTGCATGTTTTTTTGTGTTTTAAAGCCTGCCATAAAATATTGTAAAATAAACATGATAACAAATTAATACGAGTATAACAATCTAACCTAATCAGTTTTTGGAGTGAGGGGCAAAAAATAGCGTCATAAATTTTATATCCGTTTTGTACAATGTAGATTTGGTAATGACTTTTTTGTAAAGATTACATAATTATTATTCATTGATGACTCAAATTATAACTTTAGTCTAGGTACACTATAATAAATAAAACAATAATTAAAACATGTCTAAGAACTCCCTAGGAATTCTGCTTTTTAGGGTTCCGTACCTCGAAAAGAAAAAACGGAACCCTTATAGGATCCGTCTGTCTGTCAAGACCCTTTTTCTCAGGATCGCGTGGAGGTATCAAGCTGAAATTTATAACACATACTTAGGTCTACTGTCCCTTGGAGCTGTGAAAAAATCAGACTTCTAAGCTGACGCAATCAAAAGATACAGCCGTTTATGCCGCAAATTTTCGCAAATTTTCGAAACTCGCAAGGGAATCAAAACCTACAGGGTAATTCCCGTGAACTCAGAATCTTGAAATTTGGTACGAAGCAACGTCTTATAGCACAGACAAAGGAAAAAATGCGAAAACCTTAAATTTTTAGTTACATCATATAATAAAAATATTTGTAATAATTTTAAAGTTACTACCCCTTTCCTCATGAACGCGTAGAGGTATTATATTGAACTAGCTTTTGCCCGCGGCTTCGCTCGCGTTAAATTCTCCATACAAACTTCCACCCCCCATTTTAGGGAAGTGGGGGGTTAGAAAGAGACAAAAAGTAGCCTATGTCACTCCATCCCTTCAATTATCTCCAATTAAAAAATCACGTCAATTCGTCGCCCCGTTTTGCCGTGAAAGACGGACAAACAAACAAACACACACATACAGTTTCCCATTTATAATATTAGTAAGTATGGATTTCATATCAAATACTTAGTTATATATTATATTATTATTATAGGACAATCTTACACAAACCGACCTAGTCCCACAGTAAGCTCAATAAGGCTTGTGTTGTGGGTACTAGACGACGATATATATAATAGATATATACATATAAATACTTAAATACATAGGAAACATCCATAACTCAGGTACAAATATCTGTGATAAACACACAAATAAATGCCCTGACCAGGATTCGAACCCGGGACCTCCTGCTTCGTAGGCAGGGTTACTACCGACTGGGCTAGGAGGCCGTTAAAGTTATATACCTTTAAGCTGTAAAGGTTTGCACGGAACCCTCGGTGCGCGAGTCCGACTCACACTTGGCCGGTTTTTGGGAGTTAAAAAGGGAGGCCAAACGAGAAATCAAAGTAAGGAGCAGCATTTCTTTTAAGGGAGTGATGACATCATCGGACAATAATGACAACATGTCAGCAAGTCTAGTTATTATATAACTATAAATTTTTTCTTGTTTCCCATGAACTTTTGTTTGCTCGATAAAAAATCAGAATCAGAATCAGAATTTTTATTCATAAAACACATTATTTTACATGTCAGTTTTCAATAAAGTATGTCAAGATAATATTTTTATCCTATGATAAGAAAGTATTTACATTAATGAAAAATTTACATTAAAGTATTTACATTTAAAAAATCAGTGACGTAGCCCGCAAATAAATTTTATTATTGTATGAGTGGGTCAATGATATTAGTTGTAAAATTATTTTTAAAGAAATCATGAATGGTGTAGCAAGCCATTCGATTTAGTTTAAAATTGTAAGTACTTCTATCCATATCATAAAACTTTATGCTTTGCAACTGTTACAGCTCGGTAATAATGCGCTTTTAAAATGTGCTTAAAAGATAAGGGCCAAGTCTCTTTGTTAAAGGGCCTACGCCTACTATAAACAGTATATTGGGGCTATCAAGCTTTGTTACCATTACTAAAATAACATGCGATAATCCAACCACATTTCAGTTAATTAATATTATCGTGGTCGCCTAATGACGTCAAGCGATAAGTGGAACTGCATGGTACGACACCATGGCTTGTTAAATGTAATAATAATGTTCCTTGGGATTGAAAATACATGTCATAATTATAAAGCTCGGTTAAACTTATATTGATGTCATATAAGAATGTAGAAGTGACCAAGACATGCCACAAGGAATCGAACCGGTGCCCCCTAGGCTACGGTCACAACGGCACCAGTCATTTTTTTCCGTGTATATGCAATTTTTGTAAATGCTAAGGCGCATTTAGTCAAATTTCTAAGGTCTTACAAATTCTCAAACATTTACGGCACACAATCATCCAACTAGACGCAAATAGATCACACTCAGGTGCCGTATTCTAATTTTAAAATACATAAACAATACATTAAAAACACAACTACCTCAAAGTCAAACATAACTCCAACATTCAACAAGTAATCAACTAATATTGAAGTTGTATTGGAGTTACATCGGAATAATTTTGAAGCAAATTCTGATATTTCTGATTCAGACCTTTAAGAGGTCTTTAGGTGTATTGCGTAGTTAATGCATTAGAGTTGTACTGAAGTTGGATCGTGTCTAAACGTATTTTTAAGTTAGAATACGTACAGGTGCTGATGGCAGAAACGCATTGAGCAGTGACAAAGCTCTAGGGAGCAGTGCGGTGAGTTGTGAGTTCTTGTCGGATACCGTGCGTGTGGCCGGCACTGCCTACAACGGACGCAGCCACGGTCTCAAACTAACCCTAGGGACATCCAGAACATATAATCTTAAGACACCCGCCATAAGTTCGACGCAGTCGGAACCTCCGCGTAGAATGCGACAAGTTAATGTTGCGCCTTACTTCTAGGGACTTATAACCCAGGCCGCCAAGTAAGAATATTGTTGGATATAAGAAAGGGTAATACCCAAACCCTTGTTGTATAAAACCCTCAAGAATTTATTTTGAAACTTCTTGAGAAGTATGGCGTAGCTGGATTTGTACGGGTTCCATTCCAAATAATAGACGAGGTCTCAAGCTTACTTCTCACCAGCGCGTTGAAAACCATCTTTACGAGTATATACTTCGTAGTGTTTCTACTTAAAAACAACTAATCAAATTATTGATTAAATTAACTTTATTTGTTTTCTAGTCATATTCAGGTATTTTTGAATTTCTGAATTTGGAGTTATTCCGAAAATCACCGATTTCATCATTATCATCTTTCCACCATTTTCCAAACACATCATACGTCTATAGGTACTAGAGATATAATGGTACCTATATGACTTCTGTAGGCCACCAGTTACTGAATAATAATGGCATTATTTCTGTAGGTACTAGTCCTTTTCTATGTATATAAAGATTGAAAAAGACGGATAGAGATATAATATCATTATTACTGACAGTGTCATGGTGGCCTTGTGATCCACACGCTGGATTTCAACTAGCTTTGGCGGCTCATTTCATTACTACAATAACCACCCGGCCCTCGGCATCTACAAAGTGTTACAAAAATGCTGCATAATCATTATCCTTAAAGATCAGCGCTGGGTTTCGGGTCAGCATAATGCTGAGGCGGGTCCATTTCGTGGTAAACTGTGTATATTATGTTCTATATTTCTTTTGTTTTATTTTTTATACTTTTGTATGCAACTATGGTTTATCACGAATAAAACGATTGATTCTGATTCTGATTCCTTATTATTATAAGGGTATATTTAGTATCGTATTCTAATTATAAAAAAACAATGTTACTCTGCGTCCGTAGGGAACACCTTAGACAACCCTACACGTGATCCCTGGGTGGCGCTAAAAGAGTAACAAACTTGGCAGCTGCACTGTCCCACCTGGACCTCGCAGCACTCACTGGATTTTCTTTATCATCTGCTTTCCCACTACTCATTCCTGAGAGAAGAAATGCCTATCTATATCCGGTGACATGTAGCCATACGATAAATTAAATTAAATTGACTAGATAGATATTTGACATAGATCATAGATATAAAATGGCGCTTGCCGCTAAAAGATAAACGAAGTGCGCAAAAGAGAAACCAACACGTATATGAACATTCCACGAGTGCAAAAGAGACACACGATCATTTTGAAGGAGTGACAGCTTTTGAATTTGGGTAGTTAGCTTACGTATCCACGTCGTGACAGCTCATATTTTAGCGTGGAAAATATAAAACAATCGTGAATAAAATAACTTGGGATGAAAAAGGAGAAACATGATGTCGTGTTGTGTTCCAGATTGGACTATTACTCATTGGAAAAACCCAAGTAATTACTCATTTCACAGGTTTACATGATATTCCGATCGATGTCTTTGAAACAATATTTTATCAAAATAGCAAAATAAATCGTGTAAGTATTTACTAGATACAATTAATTATTAGTGTTTCTTACACTGTGTGCCAATATTTTATAATAATAGTTAATATTCATGATTATTTTGTGTAAAAACCGAAACATTTATTCGACGCTAGGGATTGACAAAACGTTTTAGGGACTTATATCGATAACTGTTCAATATGAATATTATAATTACAGCTTCAAAAAATCCTATGAATAAATTAATCTTATATTCACATTACGTCATTACGTAAAAATATTAAATTAGGTTCTTATTATATCCAGTTTTATACGGGTTTTTTATTATTAAAGATTTTTTTACCTTGCAGTACTTGTATTATGTCGTTCAAATATGGCGCTCAACACATTTAGCGGAATTCGCTACCATAGTCAAAAACAGCTGAAAACGGAAATCGGACTGAATATTGTACATACATGGGCTCCATACAAAAATTCAGCTCCCGTAAAGAAATCTCCGACTTTTATGCTGCGGCTGATTTTTATTTATGATAGCTGGGCTGGATTCCCCTCAAGTGTGTGCCGCGCCTACAAGCGACTAGTCAAACGATTAGAACGAGATAGAAATATAGTTGGAATAAGAGGTCATCTGTCAAAATGGTCGTGCGATCAATTGAATGCGTATTCGACTGGCGACTTAAAATTCCGTTTTCCGTTTTATGAAATATTTGAAATTATTTTAGGAAATAATTTTGTTTATTTAATATTTTTAATTTAATAATAAATAATTTTGTTTATTTACATTTTTTTGACGTGACAACGTCTTATAATTCGATGAAGCCGGCTGCACGCACGAAAAAACATGACTCATGCGGCGTTACCTCGCTCTGAGGCGTTCCATTTAAGGCTTGAAGTGCAAGCGAGAGCGCGGAACGAGCGACAAAGAGGCACCTTCGCGTTCGGCAGCTTTCGACATCTGTCTCTCTCCTACTTGAGTGAGCGATACGTCCGCGTGGACAGCTGCTATACAATAATACATTTACATGTTTTCGTCAAGTATGAATTGCAGTGAAATTAAAATTTTCTTTTGAAAACTGCAACCATTCCATCAGTATTTTCTTATGACGTTGTCACGTTCAACTATCGTCAGTAAACCAACTTTAGAAACAACCGTTTTTTTTATACTAAAGGACATAATTTGCTTAAAACAAACATATTAGTTATTAACTATTAGGTAATGTAATAATATTACTTAGTCGAAAATGTGTGTGAAATGAAACGTCAAGTTGGTAGTGGGATGTCAATTGACGTCACAGTTGACTACTTTGACTAGTCGCTTACGTCTGTAGAGGCCTTTAGAACGTATCGATAAGAAAGTCAAATACCGATAGATAATTAACCTGTTGTATTTGGCATCACTATTTTACGCTCACATAGACAATTTAGACACATACATACATGGATTTTATTTTTTTGCCACACTTTTGATCGTTGACAAGCATTCTTTGTCATCCCATTTCTCTGACATAGATAGACATTTGACACTTACATTTGCGACCAGAACTAAAACGAGGGGGCAGGGGATTTCGTCTTCTTGGAATCCAGTGATGAGCAAACTAGTTTTATTCGAAAAGGAGTCTTGGAGGTTAAAGGTTAATATAATTGGATGTCGTGTCCTCCTACCTCGTAAATATCGCGATATTTTGATAGTACCTTTGCCCCAGAAAAGAAATGCCAATCTATATCCAGTGACATATAGCCATAGCCATACGATAATTAAAATTATAAAAAAACAAGAAAAAAAGCCGGCTATGAAAAAAAAAGACGTGCCCTATACAAAAAAAAAATTTTCGCGTAAAAAAAAATTTTCTCCTATTTTTTCTTAGTTGCAATACGATACCAATTAAGCCCTTAAACGGATTACCAGTATTTTTGTTACACTCTGTATACAAAATATTTTATTTTGTAAGTTCTCTAAAACGTGTTCGAAAACGGTAGGCAATGGCTAGCATTACCACGACCGATTTTACTATGATAAGCTTTTTATCTGTGGCAGTAACATAATTTTAACTTTTCATGCTCAAATATTGATGTGCTATGAGTTTTGATAACATAATGTACACCTGCACCCTCCCGCGCATCTGCCGACAGCCCGACACGCGCCCGCGCGACCGCCGACACAATCGAGTTGGTCATGGCGGTGCAATGGCGGCCATTCTATGGTTTCCGAATACGGCATTTTGGATAAATAATATGAGTGTAGATAAAGCAGTGTATGAAACTGTACGTAATTAGGCCTTATTACGTAACAGTTACATAAACTATTATAAATAAATCGATTCATCTCCAGAGATCCTTGAATAGGAAATACTTTCTAGTTTTAATAATGTGATTAATAATTTCCATCTATGCGTCCCTTTCGCACCAAAACAGTAGTACAAGTAAAATACTGTTCCCAATCTATGCCCAATAGTTCTAATCTTAGGTATGTAAGTATACATTTAAATACTTATGAACATCTAATAAGGTTCATTTTTGAACAAAATATTTACAATACAATTCCTGGGTTTTCGGTCAAAGTTTCCTGTAAGATAATGAATAACAATAACATGGGTGTTTAATACTGCAAAATTATTAAAATTAATAAATATTAAAACAATTTGTTGGTTGTTTGACGGCTAACGAAGCGATTTATAATTAAAAGGGAATATAAGGAAAAAATATGTTTTCCTGTTTCATATGTCGATGTAGTACGAACTTGTATAAATTGTATTGTTTTAGTTTGTACAAAAATGAGGGTATGTACATACCCAAATTTTTTACCTTTGTCCATATAAACATTTTTTTATCTACACCAATATCATAAATCCTCTATTCCGCGTTCGGAAACCGTGTGTAATTACCACCATTATTGCAACCAGAAACATAACATCAGTGTATTATCTATGACAGTGTGGTAAAAAAGTATGAAAATCTGCCCTCTGCAGTGTATGCAACTGTACGTAATTAGGCCTTAAAACACTCGTGTGATCTTATTATGAAACTCGCCTGACACTCGTATTTTAAGGATCCTTATTACGTAACAGTTACATAAACTACTATAACTGCGCGTCTCTTCAAACCAACTGCCTACGCTCCAAGCCTCAAATCTATATTAATTTTATTTACGCACTGCGAAAATACAGAGTTTATTTGTGTGTGTGTGTGTGTGTGTGTGTGTGTGTGTGTAAGATTTCAGGGGGCCGTATTGTAACTTTAAAACACGTTCAGATTCGATCCTACTTCAATTAACTACGCAATCCAGCTAGCGCCTAAAGGTCTCAATCAGAAATATCAGAATTTGATTGAAAATTATTCCGATGCAACTCCAATACAACTTTATGACCAGGGGTGGTCAAAGGGTCCTGTGAATTACACGGGGGGATAGCTAGACTAGGAGAAATCACTTACTTAAATAATAAGATAAGGGGTGCGCGCGCGTTGCATCTCGGAAGCGAGACGGGATCGAACTGGACAATATGGCGCACGCGAGGTGATCGGGTGATTGATTTGAGTGAATGTGATGTAAGGGTGAATGTAAGAAGATGGAGGGTGGTACAGACGTGTGTATGAAGGTGTGTCTACACGTCTGTTTACTATAAGGGCAGTGCTACAGACTCCCCCTTCGGGCCATGGGGACGTCCTCGCCCATGGGCCGACACACAGGTTGTATCTTACGCGGTCGTCCTCTTCTCTTCTTTTCACTGGTAACCGCAGGTGGAGTAGTAGACGGTTGCTTACGTGGTCTACCTCTCTTTTTCTGTGGTATCACGGCCTCTGCGGGTTCATCACTACTTCTCTGATGGAAAGGTGTCAGGTCTGACACGTGGTATTTACCAACAGGTTCACCCTTCTTTGATATTAGATAAGTAGTCGGGCTGACTATCTTTGAGATAGTGTATGGTCCATCACGTCGAGGCGTAAATTTGCTAGTTATTCCTTTTGTTAGGTTACTTAGGACGTGTGTTTTCAGAAGGACTTGGTCTCCGACGTCATAATTTTCATCTCTACGCTTCTGGTCTGCGTAGATCTTCCTGCGGTCTTGTTGTTGGAGGTTGTGCTCTCGAGCTTCAGCGAGGTCGATACTCAATTTCAACAAATAAGGTGTTATCTGAGGTACAAAGTTCTCAGCTTGGATAACTACTCGCAGGTCATGTTTGGTCTCGACGGACGATCGCATCTCTCTCCCAAAGGCGAGGTAGGCGGGCGACTTCCCGGTACTTTGGGGAACAGCGCTATTCATGGCAAAGCGTATAGCAGATAGGGCGCTTGGCCAGGCGGTCCTTCAACCATGATGGCAAGTTGACTTTTGAGGTCTCTGTTCTTTCTCTCTACTGGGTTTGCTTCTGGATGGTAAAGAGGTATCAGGTTCTGCTCTACTCCTAGGGTGTGCATGGCCTTCTGCATGACTTGGGACACAAATTGTACACTATTGTCAGAAATGACTCGCCTTGGGAATCCGTACCTGAGGAAGATCTCCTCAACCAGGGTTTTGGCGCAAGCTTCTGCAGTAGCAGCGGTTAATGGAAAGAGCTCGACCCATTTGGTCGCAGTGTCCTCTATGATGATCTTTCTCCATTCTGTCCAGTAGGTAAAGGTCCAAATAAGTCCATGGCAAGTACCTCAAATCTTTGAGCTGGTGCAGGGGTTTGCAGTAGACCTGCAGGCTTCAAGTTGGAGGGTTTGTAGCGCTGGCACGCGTTACAATTTCTTATGTACTCTGTTATATACCTCTTCATATCAGGGAAATAGTAGCTTTTGCTTATCCGTTGGTATGTCCTCTCAACTCCAGTATGTTCAGCTGTAGGAGCATCATGCAATTCTTTTAGGATTTCCTTCCTCATGGACTGGGGTACGACAAGCTGAGGATCGTCGCCATCGACGTCAGGGTTGAAGTGGTATACCATTCCCTGTGACATATAATAACCTCGCTCAGTCCAGCGTGTAGCAGCCTCGATGTCGTTGTTCTCAAAGTCCTTTATGATTTTCCAGATCTCTGGGTCTTCTGCTTGTGCATTTCGTTCTTCCGTAGGTGTCATGTGGGGTATATCGACTATGACAGAGCACAGGTTACAGGAGTTCTTAGTAGTGCCATCACAGACTGGAGCCCATCGTGCAAGGCGTCCTGTTGGTGTCTTAAGGGTCAAAATCCATCTCAAGGGTTGGTGGTCTGTGGCGAGGATAACTTCTGAGCCTCCTATATAGCCACGGAACTTGTCAAGAGCCCAGACGGCTGCCAGAGCTTCACGTTCTGTTGTTGTGTAATTCCGCTCAGCGCTCGTGAGTAGTCTACTTGCGTACTCAATGGGTCTCTCGTCGTAACCTTCACCTTGGAGTAAGACAGCACCTAAGGCATATCCGCTCGCGTCAACTCTTAGAATGAAAGGTAAAGTATAGTCCACCTGTCATAAAATTGGGGCAGATGTAAATCGGTTATTCAATTCTTTAAACGAATTTATATGATCTTCTCCCCAGATCCAGTTTTGGTTCTTCTTGAGTAACATTGTTAGCGGTCTGGCTATCTTGGCAAAGTCCGGTATGAATTTGCGGAACCAGGAGCAAATCTGGATGAAAGTCTTTAAGTGTTTGTCATTGTGAGGTTCTTTCATCTCGTTGACGGCCTTGATCTTCTCATCGTCAGGTTGGATTCCATCGGCTGACAGGATGTGTCCCAGGTATTTCACTGATTCACAGGCAAAGGTGCTCTTCTCTCTGTTACCACGTAATTTGAGTAGCTTGAGTCTCTGGCATACAGCATCCAAGTCTTGTACATGTGTCTCGAAGCTATCTGAGAGGATCAGAAGGTCGTCAAGGTAAGCTAGTATGGTCACTCCGGGGAGATTGGAACGAAATCTATCCACTAGTCTCTGGAACGTCGATCCCGAGTTCCGGAGTCCCATTGGCATGCGCTTGAAGCGGAATGTGCCTAAAGGTGTTACAAACAAAGTTTTATCACGATCTTCCACTGCAACTGATACTTGCCAATATCCAGCACGAAGGTCCAAAGCGGAGATGTACTTAAACTTCCCAGTTCCATGTAAAATGTCGTCTACTCTTGGTAGTGGGTATCGATCGGGTTTGGTCACAGCATTCAGTTTTCTGTAGTCGGTGCAGACTCTGATGGTGTTGTCACATTTCGGTACTAGTACCACAGGGGCTGACCATGGAGACTCGCATTCTTCAATGACATCATCTTTCAGCATCTTCTCGAGTTCCAGTCGCAGGGCCTCCTTCTTTGGCTCTGGTAGTCTGTAAGGTGGTACGGATATAGGTTGAATATTTTTATTAATCAACTCAATGTGATGAACAGCATAATTGGTCGGTTCTCCCCCTAGATTGAAAGTGTCCCTATGACAGTCAAGGAGTAGAGTTAGCTTGTCTCGTTGTTCAGTATTGAGTGTGGTACCCTCATTATCGCGAAGTGGCTGAAGTGTCTGAACAGTTTTGCATGTAGCTATGACTACAGGTCCTTCTTCATAATCGAGTTTAAACTTAATATGTGATTCATCACCGAAGCACCAGGTATGGTTTTTATAGTCCGTTATTAGACCTGCTGTGAATATAAAATCCATCCCTAACAATGTTTCATTGTTGGTGGCTTCAGGTAAGACTATGAAGTTTGTAGGTATATGTTTCCCTTTTAAAGTGAGAATAGTCTTTATCGATAGGACATCCTCTAATCCATTGCGTCCATGAGCATATTTAATGTTTAGAGTAGAAGGGGTAAAAGACTCACCGCAGTTCTTCATAAGTTTATACAAACTTGCACCTGCAACGCTCCTCTTCGCGCCCGTGTCGATAATTGCACGACCTTCGCGTCCGCAGACGGTAATAGGGAGAATATGTCGTGGGCAATTTCATTTGGTGTGTGTGTGTGTGTCTCGCGCGCGCACATATCACCAGGTGTAGTGGCCTCCGTCGTCGCAGGTTGGTCGTCCACTGTCGCAGGTGAATCGTCGGCCGAGAATGCGCAGAACGCAGCACCCGCGCCGCTTCCCGTAGCGCCGGAGTCTCCCTTGCATCGCGAGCAATTAGCGCGTACCACGCCGGGGGTACCGCAGCCATAACACGAAAACTTATCACTTTTAGCACTATCATAGTTATCAGTAGACGTAACAGCCGTGTCCGAACGTTTCGCGAGCAACCATTTGCAATTATCTTTGTTATGTCCGAAATTTTTACAATAGTTGCAAAAACGACTTTGTTTCGATTACGCGTCGGAGTTCGAATCGTTTGGCACTTTGTTTTCACTTGTAACACTTTGTCGGGTGAAAGTTTTGTGATTTTGTTGCTTATTATCGACAATCGCGTTTTTGTTTATTTTATTTTCATAACGCCGGTCGACCCGGTCGTTGTTTTTCAGATTTCGAGTGACAGGTCGGCCATTGACAGCGTTGACGTTTGATACGTTCACGGATGACGTTTCGTTCATTTCGTTCACCTCGGCCAGTGAGTCTTCGACTGAACGTGTTTTTCGTAAAAGATCGTTGAATGACTTGACGTCTTCACGTGGGACTCGTTTCCGGATCCGTCGGTTCAGCAAACCATAGACCATGTCAATCTGAATTTTTTCTTCTAATGAATATGGTAACTGTGCTATCAATGCTCGAATTTTGCAAATTAAAATTTCTGTCTTCTCGTCATTCTGTTCATCATGGAATATCTCTCGAAATATGAGGAAAGGAGCCTTCCGCTTGCCGAACGCATGTTGAAGGTCGGCGATCGCTTCGTTCCACGTTTCGACGTTTTTACGAACTCCATTCCACCATGTTGCGGCAAGGCCGGTGAATAACAATGACAATCCGCGTAATGCGTTCTCGTCTGATATTTTAGCACAATCTTTGTACGTCTGAATGCCATCAATGAAAACTTCTAACGCGTCTTCGACCGAATCTTCAGCTCCGCTAAAGCTGAGTTTGCAACCGGCGAAGTGTCTGTCGCGTGGGGTTGCGGCGGCCTGAGTCGCTAGCACTAGCTTTTCGCACAACTCGGCATGCGATGCTTGCATTTGTTGCAATATAGTCGTTAGGTACTCTTGTGGCATCGTCGGATTACAAGATTTCGCCGATGTCGAAGGCGATTTCTTGTCCTTCGGACCGTCCTCGGTATTTGCATCGGCGGCGGCCATGTCTTTTTTAGGTGGCATTTCGCAGTTTTCGCACGCGAATTTTCGCCTTTTCCGCTATTCCGTAACACAATCCGAACGGTGGGCGCCACGTATGACCAGGGGTGGTCAAAGGGTCCTGTGAATTACACGGGGGGATAGCTAGACTAGGAGAAATCACTTACTTAAATAATAAGATAAGGGGTGCGCGCGCGTTGCATCTCGGAAGCGAGACGGCATCGAACTGGACAATATGGCGCACGCGAGGTGATCGGGTGATTGATTTGAGTGAATGTGATGTAAGGGTGAATGTAAGAAGATGGAGGGTGGTACAGACGTGTGTATGAAGGTGTGTCTACACGTCTGTTTACTATAAGGGCAGTGCTACAACTTCAATATTGGTTGATTATTTGTTGTGTGTTGGAGCTATGTTTGTCTTTAATGTATTGTTTATATTCCACTGATACTGATATTTCTGATTGAAACGTTTAGGCGCTAGCTGTGTTGCGTAGGTAGTGAAAGCATTGGAGTTGTATTGAAGTTGGATCGTATCTAAATGTGTTTTAAACTTAGATTACCGCCATATGTTCCGAAATACTTAGTGGTACGAGCCGAGGTTTGAACCCGACACCTACGGATTGAAAGTCAGACGTCTTACCGCCAGGCTACCAGCGCTCTCAAACATTTAATTTAACTACAAGCATTTACTTTAAAACCAGTATTATTTACGAGCGCCTTCGCCTTAAAAGTTTTCCTCAAAAATGCATGTTTTCCTCTACGTCACGAGGAAGGAAGGACCCTTGTGTTTTATGTAACAAACGTCGTGGCATTAACCTTGCATTTACTACAACACTTCACTACTCATTTACTACTTACCCTTGGTTTTCGCTCTTTCCTCATTGAGCAACAGGAGATGACATCCCTAAGAAAGCGCGAAAAGTTATAGTGAAATCATTAAAAGTCTAAAGTGCTCTTTGATTCAGTGACAGCTGCCAATCGCCAAACATGGCGAACATAATTTGTTCTAGATGTTGATTTATTACGTATTCTACTAGATGTGACATCTAGAACAAATTTTGTGCGCCATGTTTGGCGGTTGACAGCTATGTCAGAATCAAAGAGTAGTATAGATATGTAGTGATTTTCACTACTACTTTTGGGACAAAGAATTTCTTAGGGATGTCATCTCCTGTTACTCAATGGTCCTAGATATTATTCTAGATAGCCCATCTAGTAGATTACATAATAAATCAATGTTTTTTAGGGTTCCGTACCTCGAAAGGAAAAAACGGAACCTTATAGGATCACTTTGTTGTCCGTCCGTCCGTCTGTCAAGACCCTTTTTCTCAGGAACGCGTAATAATTCAGGTCTACTGTCCCTTGGAGATGTGAAAAAATCAAACTACTTCTAAGCCAACGCAATCAAAAGATACAGCCATTTATGCCGCAAAGGGTTTAGCAGGCTAAGGAAGGACGTGTGGCCCCTGTGAGGAATAGTTGAATTGATAAATGTCAATTGTCTATCGCCTCATAACTAGTAATCACTCCAACTTTCAGCCCTCTATCTTGAACTGTCACAGAGATAATGTCAAAAATGTATTTTCTTAACATTTTTTTTCAAACTCTTATATCTCCTAATCCATAGCAGCTAAAGCATCGAAACAAAATCACAGAAACGTAGTTTTAGTGGGAGTATACCCTATAATTTTATTAATATTTTATACGTGAAAAATAAAAGAAATAAATGTCAATTTATTTTTTGACAACTCTTTCCAACACGTTTTTTTGAAAGTACAATTATGAAAAAAATCATGTAAATTGCTTATAGTATTAGCTACTAGCATACAAAAAATCAATTGATTATATTTGGTGCAACATACTGTAAAAAAAAAACTAACGAAAGTATTCAAGTATCAAGAGCAGGCTTCTGAATTGAAAGTTCGTTTTTAAGATTTATGTTTGTAGCAACAAAGGGTGTATTGTTTTTAATTTGACGTATGACTGTCAAAAAAGGTCACTGAACTACTGCTGTGTTAGCATTTGTAACTAATTTTACTAACTACTAAATCAACGAAACGACGGATGTCCTATATGTTTATTATTTTATAAACAAAATTAATTGGTTTCATTATAGTACACGTATTAACATAACGAATTAAATAACTCATTAGAGCAGATATCACAATATAAGTCACTTAGATAATGACTATCGTAATATTCGTCGTCCCAGGTATAGGACAATGTTATCCTGCAGTCATCGCAATATCCTTTTAACATAATATTTTCGTCAGAGAGCGATATCTCAATATCTGGTAAAGACTGTAAAAACAGTTGCTTCGCTATTAAGCTATCTTTAAATTATACAATACTATTATACAATTTATACGCTAGCACATTTAACATAATAGTGAATTGTTTAAGGGAATATACAACACGTTATGTAGAAGAGGAGTCAGATTTTTCCATAATGGCGAAAGTAAGCTTTAAATGTAAATAAAATAAAAAATAAAACAGAAACTTCATGTATATACATTCTTTCAGATGGAAATCATGAAATCAAAAATATTTGGGCTCAACTTGCCACGGTTAATAGCGAAGCAACTGTTTTTACAGTCTTTACCAGATGTTGAGATATCGCTCTCTGACGAAAATATTATGTTAAAAGGATATTGCGATGACTGCAGGATAACATTGTCCTATACCTGGGACGACGAATATTACGATAGTCATTATCTAAGTGACTTATATTGTGATATCTGCTCTAATGAGTTATTTAATTCGTTATGTTAATACGTATACTATAATGAAACCAATTAATTTTGTTTATAAAATAATAAACATATAGCACATCCGTCGTTTCGTTGATTTAGCAGTTAGTAAAATTAGTTACAAATGCTAACACAGCAGTAGTTCAGTGACCATTTTTGACAGACATACGTCAAATTAAAAACAATACACCCTTTGTTGCTAGGCAACAAATATAAAACTTAAAAACGAACTTTCAGTTCAGAAGCCTACTCTTGATACTTGAATACTTTCGTTAGTTTTTTTTTTACAGTATGATGCACCAAATATTATCAATTGATTTTTTGTATGCTAGTAGCTAATACTATAAGCAATTTACATGATTTTTTTCATAATTGTACTTTCAAAAAAACGTGTTGGAAAGAGCTGTCAAAAAATAAATTGACATTTATTTCTTTTATTTTTCACGTATAAAATATTAATAAAATTATAGGGTATACTCCCACTAAAACTACGTTTCTGTGATTTTGTTTCGATGCTTTAGCTGCTATGGATTAGGAGATATAAGAGTTTGAAAAAAAATGTTAAGAAAATACATTTTTGACATTATCTCTGTGACAGTTCAAGATAGAGGGCTGAAAGTTGGAGTGGTTACTAGTTATGAGGCGACAAACAATTGACATTTACCAATTCAACTATTCCTCACAGGGGCCACACGTCCTTCCTTAGCCTGCTAAACCCTTTCCGCAAATTTTCGAAACTTGCAAGGGAATCAAAACCTACAGGGTACTTCTCGTGAACTCACATTCTTGAAATTTGGTACGAAGCAACGTCTTATAGCACAGATAATGGAAAAATTGCGAAAACCGTAAATTTTTAGTTACATCATATAATAAAAATATTTTACTACCCCTTTCCTCATGAACGCGTATAGGTATTAAATTGAAATTCATATCAAATACTCAGGTCTATAATACCTTTAAGCTGTAACAAAATCAAACTTCTATGTCAACGCAATGGGTGAACTTTTACTAATATGCCTACAGGTTTGTACGGAACCCTCGGTGCGCGAGTCCGACTCGCACTTGGCCGGATTTTTTTCCTAATGTTGTTTTATTGGACTCTAGGATAGGGTTGTTTAATAACCTTTTTTAATTTTTTTGGTGATATACTCCTACTGGTATATATACTTACCGTATATAGCCCGCTAGTTGGAATTTGGATTGTGCCTACTCATAAAACGGTGCTTAATTTGATGGTGGATTTAAAGAATTTGGTTTTTGTGCTGAATTCTAATTAATTTACTTTGTTTATATTTTACTTAATCTTTAGTGAACATAACAAAATCGCACAAAAAAGGCGGCCTTAATGGTCTACTCAGGGGCGTATTTACCCTATGGCCAAAAGGGCCATGGCCCGGGGCGCAAGGCTGCCAGGGGCGGCGCGAGCCTCCTCGTGTGCTTGATTCTGAGCTCCTTTTTGGATGCTGAACTTCAGTTAGGTACCGGCCCATAAGGGCTAAGAAAGAGTAATTTTAAACAAACAATTTCATAACGCCACAAACATGAACGCCACTACATAAACATGAAGGGCGTTATTTTGTACTTATGCCGCCTTTACATCTCTGCCATTACCATGTATCACATAAAGTAAACTGCAATTTTCCCCAAAAGGGAGGACATGCATATGACAATGACAATAGGATGCATGGCTATTTAACTAAGCTTCCGTTTTCAGTCAGTAAACTTAATACTTGATTAAGTAAAAGCTGATCGGTGACAATCCCCGATACCGGTCTAAAATCTTTCCTGATCTTAGCGTTCGTCCAATCTAGTATATTTTGCACCCTCCAGAAACTCAGTCGTCAAGTTACTGGCAATGGTAGTTTCGGTATGGGTAATGGTCGGGAAAGATGGATAGGCTACGACTTGAAGCCTATTGGACCGGGCGGCCACCGTATGATCACTTGATTGAACTGATCGAGGAGCAGTTAGGAACCTTATTCATCGAAAAAAAAAATAGGTCACAAAAATTAAAAAGGATGCAACTTCCATAGGGGACTTTAAGCTAAGAGTACGTAAGTGGCTCCTTGATCATACATTTTATTCTTTAGACGAGTTTTATGCTCATAAGTCCGATAACTCAAATGTGAAATTTTTTAATTCTATTCACTTATATTAACTGAATTACTAATATGAAAATTTTACCAATATAATTGAATATAATGATCCCACCAAAAAATAAATGTAAAAAAGAAGAGCCAAGTTCAATACAAAAATTATGCTTGGCTGTGGGCTTCGCCGCAAAAAGAATGGAGATCTAAATGAGTGCCAAGTTCTATGCAAAATCCAAATATGTATTTATAGGAACAAAATAACATTATGAACAAGAGTTTAATACTCTATTTCTTTGCTTTATTGGATACCTATAACAATTGCTGTTTTTTTATAATGTGAGATCTTAAAGTAAAGGTTAGATTTGACTTGGCCTGTTTTGATTACATCAGTCATTTTACAAAGTTATTTAACATATATATATATATATATATTAATTGTGATAAAAACTGTATTTGCAAATCACATGGTCGGACAGCTCTCAGCCTGGTCAAAATTTTACCAATGTAATTGAATATAATGATAAGATTGACATGTAACTTGGACAGATCTCAGCCTGGTCCGTTCCGTTTTCGGATTCGGACACTTATAGTGGTGCAATTTTTCGAATACCGACCTCATCGCGTAGCACGATGAATCAATCTCATTTGATAGCTAAAGTGATGCTATTTCAATATTTTTAGGTCGGACAGCCCTCAGCCTTGTCCGTTCCGTTTTCGGACAGTTTTTGGGGTTTAGTGGTGCAATTTTTTTGGTGTATTTTCCGTCTGTAGCCGATATTTACGGTCCTAGATTAATAAAATTTGGTGTTTGAATGGCATTTATAACCCGCCCTTAATTCATGCACAAGAATTATTTTTCAAAACATTTACGGTCCTAGATTAATAAAATTTGGTGTGTGAATGGCATTTATAACCCGCCCTTAATTCATGCACAAGAATTATTTTTCAAAACATTTACGGTCCTATATTAATAAAATTTGGTGTGTGAATGGCATTTATAACTCGCCCTAAATTGGTGCACAAGAATTAATTAAAAAATTTGTTTAGGGGTGCATTCCATACATGTAACTATTGTAATTGTTGAATAAAACAAAAATAAATTTCTGATTTGCAGTTCGGTACGTTTTCAAAAATGAGTTTAAGGTTACTAATTGTTTTATTTTATAGAATAAAATATTTGACTATAAAGTTTTATTCTCTTTTTAGCTTCTAAAATATGTAATTAAAAAATAAAAATAAAATCCAGGAGATTGTAATGTTAATTTATATGATAACCAAAACCGACCAGGCGGAGGCGGAGGCTGTCCGGCGACCGAGTGATTGACCGACCTATAAAACTTTTACTTTTCAATTAATAAAGTTCCATCCAAACTGCTCCTCAATGAGGTAAGTAATCATACTGTGGCCTCCCGGTCCTTATACCCCCTTGACCTTACACATACAGACGTTACTCGGTCCCATTAAGCTTTTTGCACGTTTCGCCGCGAAACCAGAGCGGATCGAGAGCGAATCAAGAACGGAATCAAAACCGCGGAACCTCGCCGCACGAATTCGCACTTGTTTCGCTATCGATCCGCTGAGGTTACGCGCTGTAACATATAGCGCTGTATCAATCCCGCTACGCATATTTGCAAGAGGCGGTCGTTTTAAAAAAAAGTTTTGTGACCGTCGAAGAGTCTTAAGAAAATTTTAATATTGGGGCGACAAATTTTTATGGCCCGGGGCGCCAAATTTCCAAATACGCCTCTGGGTATACTATCTAATATTCTCTAACAAACCAAAACAAAGCAAAGCCGATAAGATGTTTGGTCATACAAATTCTATAAAATTTTACCCTCTTGATGTTTAAGGTAAACGTGCACTTTGCACAATGGCAAGTTTTCCTTAAAACATCTAGCTTAACCACGTCACCAAGGAAGGAAGGAAGGGTATATTATGTTTTCATAAAGATATATTGGATACTGGAGCGATTACGTAAAACGTTTAAAAAACGACAACTACAATATATGTATACAACAATACTTAGTCGGTTCATAAGTTCTGTCACTAGGATTTGTAAAATAGGAACTGTTAGGGGTTGCTTACTATTTCAATATACGGTTAAAAAGCCTATTTAACACTGATTAATTTACGATATTATTTAAGGCAAATAGTTGTGGCAATTTTACACAATTCCCCGTAACATTCGAAAAAGCGCAATAAAAAACCACGTCAAAAACACGCGCCCTGTTAGAGTTGATTTTGACCATAATTATTTTTATTCAATTTTAAGAGGCTTCAGTCTTGCATACTGCATTAGCTTGATCGTTTATCTTCATTTTAATGTATAATTAACATGGGTCTGATTGACAAGAAGGCTATAGTATACACAATTTTGGAAGACTACCTTGAGTATGGCATCAAAATCATCGTGTTTTGCTCAAAACTGAAAAATACGTCGAGGTTCAGGAGAAGAATAGCTGAAGCACAGACTTGTAAGTCAACTAAATATTGGTTTTGAAATATGCCTTAATCATCGCCTTTCATAAAAATAACAATTTGTAACTCTGGGCAACTATAACAATGATCTTAACTAACTTTTGTGAAGTAGGTACAATTTTCATAAATCATCGGCGTGTTTGGGACTGACAACAATCTTCAAGTTTACAAGGATCTATAAAATACGCGATCTTGATTATAAGTTAATCATATTATATTTTAATCTGTATGAAATAAGCTTTCTAATCAGGTCTAATTTTTTTAAATAAAAGCTTTGTATTATATTTTATCACTTAAAACCCTTGTGACAGAACTTAAGGACCGACTACTATACATATACCTAATATGTATAGTATTGACGACGAGGGACCCTCATGTTCCTTTAGCCGTCAACACAGTGAATCCTCCTTTTTGTAAAGGGTCGGCAACGAGCATGTGACAACTCTGGAGTTGCAGGCATCCACAGGCTACGGTAGCTGCTTACCATCAGGCGGACCGTATGCTTGTTTGTTAGGGTTCCGTACCTCGAAAGGAAAAAACGGAACCCTTATAAGATCACTTTGTTGTCCGTCTGTCTGTCTGTCTGTCTCTCAAGACCATTTTTCTCAGGAACGCGTGGAGGTATCAAGCTGAAATTTTTATCAAATACTCAGGCATATTGTCCCTTGGAGCTATAAAAAAATCAAACTTAAAATCCAACGCAATCAAAAGATACAGTCGTTTATGCTGCAAATTTTAGAGTTTCGGCACTCGCAAAACCTATGGGGTACTTCCTGTGAACTCAGAAACTTGAAATTTGGCAAGAAGCAACGTCATATATAGCATAGACAATGGAAAAATTACAAAAAGTAGACTATTTTAGTTAAATCATAAAAAAACATATTTTTTTAAATTCGAAACTTACTACCTTTTCCTTCGTAAACGCGTGGATGTACTAAACTGAAATTCATGTCAAATACTCAGGGCTATAGGACCTTTCAGATGTAGCAAAACCAAACTTTTATATCAACGCAATCAAAAGAAATAGCAATTTAAGTCGCATATTTTAAAACTGAGTACTCGCAAGAAACTCAAAACCTAAAGGGTACTTCCCGTAAACTCAGAAACTTGAAACTTGGCACGAAGAAACTTCATATAGCACACACAAAAGAAAAATTACGAAAAGTAGACATTTTTAGTAAAATCATACAATTTTTTTTTTTTTAATTTTAAACTTACTACCTTTTTCCTCCTAAACGCGTAGAGGTATTAAATTGAAATTCATATCAAATACTCAGGTCTATAATACCTTTAAGTTGTAAAGGTTTGTACAGAACCCTCGGTGCGCGAGTCCGACTCGCACTTGGCCGGTTTTTTTTTTGTACACACATTTTTTCTACAAAAACCTCCACCTATTCAATCATTGGACTACCTAAATAAGATGCACGCTCCAAAAGTGAAGCACTTAAAATGAGTGAATTCAAACAATTGTCGCTAATCGCGCATCAGCAATCGAGAGCTGCGGACGTGCCAACGAAATAACTCTGGAAGTATTTTTGTGTTCATTTTGTTAGAGTATACCCCTCCAATAGAAACGTACCGAACAAATATTCGACTTCAATAAAAATAACATGACGAAACTAGCATAACTTTAAATCAAATCATATAATCAAATTTCCCGTCCTTCTCAAAGCTTCCTCGAAACTTCAATTAATATACTAGAAGCCAAGAAAAAAATCCAAATGGACATTTAAAAGCTTGGGATCACCCGGACGCACTAACCTTGGAAGAAGGAAAATATCGTTCTTAGAAATTAGAGCGGAAGGATTTCCCATGTGGTCATGAACTCAAGAGACACGATGTCTCGATTGCATAAAGAACATAATTATTATGTAAATACTTGTAATAACTTTTTTTTTGCTAGTATTTGCAACATAATTTGTGTAACTTATGACAGCAAAAACATCTTACAAAAGTTTAATATTAAAATAATTTTAAACAAAAAAGAACCGACTTCACTTAGCATCCACCTTTCCAACAGCAAACGCTTGAGCTGCTGTAAAAAAACACTCAAATCACTATAGGTGTGCCTATAATAGTTCCCTCGATTTCTCCAGGATTCCATCATCAGATCCTGGTTACAATAAACTGTGAAGTATACTCTTTCAAACAAAAAATAATTTTCCAAATCGGTCCAGGTGTCTTCGAATAATCGCTTAACATACATTAAAAAAAATTGCAAAAAAAACAAAGATCCCGACGAATTGATAACCTCCTCCTTTGAAATCTTGAAGTCAGTTGATATATAGACCTGCACGTAACGCACTAACGGTACACTACTTATTACAGAAGTAAGAAGTAAATCAGAAATAATCATAGTTGGCAACGGTATCTATTTGACAAAACCTTTTTTCTAAAATCTATTGGATTGCGCCAAATATAAAAGTTTGCTACAATATTTCCCTGCATATCAATAATGTATGACTTAACCGATCACCAAATAAATACGAAGTCGATGACGTAATTAATAAGATTGGTCACTACAAAAATAAATCTGCCACCAAAATTGTACCACCAAATATAATATCAAAACGATTACCAAAAAAACATAACGGAGTGGCGGAAACGTGTTGTTAAGGGTCGTAAGTTTTGCGATGAGACTTGGTTCGTGACACTCGTTGACAAAAGGAGAAAACGTCATGAAACCAATTCAGCACCAACAGCTGCAAATTTCTCTTGTCAGGCCTGCAGCAAGTCATGCCGCTCTCGCATCGGTTTATTCAGCCACCAAAAACGGTGTCTCCCTAAGTTTACACCATGAATCGTCTGCTAGAGACGAAAGCCAATGATGATGATGATGTTGACCAAAATATATACTTTAAATTTTACGGCAAATGATATGTATCACCAAAATAATATATCTGACATCAAAATCGGTTTCTATAAACAATATGGTAAAGATTAACTAAAAAACATATCAGTCATTTAAAAAAAAAATGCTTCATCTTTAGAAGTCGGTTCTATCACGCACATATTTTTTATTATTATTTGGTAGTAGATTTACAATCTGGCAATACAATAACAATAATAATCGGGCGATCAAAGTTTTATATTACATGCAAATCCAATTATTTGGTGTTTCAAAGTTGGAGACCGTATCGATTAAAATAGCCACAAGTATTTGTTGGAGACAGATATTATATTAGGGGATACAAATTAGGTGAGAAATCTAAATTTTGGTGGCAGAAAATATTGTTGCATAAACAAATGTAAATAGTAACGCAGTACGAGTATTAAAATGCACGCTCTTCAAGCTCAAGTATGTCCATATTGTCCATGTCAAGTTGATATTTTATGTCGTAGGTATATGCATTACATTAAAGATCGTAAATTAAATGGATGCTAACATAAATTACTATGTTGTATGACCCACTGACCGTGATTAAATAAATACAATCATACAGAGTATTTATGGCTGCGGTGCTTTTACAAAACAGTTTTTCTACTCCAACATTATACTCGTAATATGTCAATTTAGTAGTAGTAATTTAGTAGTCCTTTTTGGTGCTCTGTACTAGGATTAAGATGTAAATAGATTAAGTTGATATGTTGTTACTATTTTCTGTACCACCAAATAAACAATTTTCTCTTTCTAGTTGATTTTGAAAAAATAAGTCCCGCCGAGTTTCTTGCCGGTCATAATTCTTCTCGGGTCAGAGATGTAGGGTTAGAACCGGTGTAGTTTGTTTTTTTTTCTCTTTTACTTTGATAAGCTATCTGACGTGTAAAAGTGCCCTTGTGGTCGACTTACTGAATAAATGTTTGAGTTTGATAGGTATATTTAAGACAATATATAAAAACTTTGTCTATGGTATTCTCTAAGAACATCACCAACGATTATCTTAAGTATGGATTTTCGTACAATATTGTAACCCTGTAATATAATATTCGACCATTCAGGTATTTCGGATGGTGCCAGCGTAGGAGGATAACCACCAACTCCAGGAGATTGAGGTTACTAAATTGTATAGAGGCAGCAGATTGTAAGGCATTCGTCAATCCATTCTTACCGGCTTGCCTATTTAGAGCACTCGTAGAAAAAATATTGTATACACTATTCACATAATTAAGCTTTTCAATCTCGTACCTTACTTAGGCCGCTCTAAGCTTCGTGGCCTAAACACGATACTCCACTGGAAATACAATTGTATAATGCGGGTGGTGGACTGGTTTGCCGATGTGCTATAAAAAAAGTGTTTATCAGTATTTACTCATACTCATATTCATATTATTTTAAATATTACATGTCAAAAGATTTCATGGTGTGCCTGACGCACCTTCTTGGCACATATTTTGACTTTTTTATACTTTTTAAATTTTTTAATAGATTTTGTTTTATGCTTCATTCTGGTCTTTTCTGTCAATGTATCATAACTAGTTTCTTTGCATTATACTTACTATATTTTATGAACCAGTGCAGTTTTTATTATAACATTAACTAAAACACCTAAGCTCTTCACTAGCTGCGGGACTTCCGCGCTCGCAGGAGGCGCGGAAGGGGCCGCTGACATCGCGGCACCACAGTAATGAGGCACGGTCACTGTCCGCGCAAGAGACGCACCACGGATCCGTGGTGCTTTAATTTCAGAATCCCTGAAATCATAATCAATATTTAGTGCTTTTTTATCGTTAAATGCTGCCTCTGACTTACGAAACCACTCGTCCAATCGGCTACTTCTTGAGCTATGCTGACTCGCGTCTGCCTCGATGGCGGCGATTTCAGCTTTTAGTTCAAGTTTGGCGGTTGTACGCTGCAGGTCGGTAAGGCGGGCCGCGTCAGCAGCTTCACGATCAGCAGCCTCACGTCGGCGGCGTATTTGTTCCGCCTCAAGCGCGGCGAGGCGGCGCGCGTGTTGCGCCTCTGCCGCTAACTTTTTGGCCTACACTGTGGCTGAAGAGCGAGATGACGTACTTACTCGGGTGGAATGAGACGGCGCCGGGAGTGCGGTTGTCGAATCGACAGGAGGGGCTGAGGGCGCGGTAGATGGCCCTGCCTCACTCCCCGTAACGGTCTTACCTTTTTTATTCTTCTTACCCATGGCTGTTTCGGATCTCGTAACAACCATTTTCTTATTGCAATGATGTAGCTTCTTTAGAATACTATCAATATATCCGGTTCGAAGGACCAAATGTTAATGTTATAATAAAAACTGCACTGGTTCATAAAAGATAGTAAGTATAATGCAAAGAAACTATGATACATTTACAGAAAAGACCAGAATGAAGCATAAAACAAAATCTATCAAAAAATAGAAAAAGTAAAAAAAAGTAAAAATACGAGTATGTGACAAGAAGGTACGTCGGGCATTTTAATTACAATTATATAATATTAAACATAAAATTAGAATTATTAATTAATTTGTTATGTCAGCTTGGAATTAGTAGGTGTTGAAAGTTTTTCCAATTAGCCATTTCTTTAGTCTGTTTTGGAACATAAAGCCCACAATAAAATCATTCTGTATAATACATGCAAATATAGTTAACCAGCTATTTGAAACTCATACATCATCACTTCTGCATCTCCAGCGTAACACAAGTCCAGGTACTAGACGAATGCAAATTTATGGAGGATTGGGACCTTGGGCTGCATTCAGGATGGAAAATTGAAAACCAATATAATAGCGTTTCAAAATGATTTATCATCACCCATCCGTACCACTAGTAACCGTTTCCTAAATCTATCTCTAAATGTTTAGTTTCTAAATTGTTATTATCATCAATTCTCCTAACTTTTTTGGAACTTAGTTACGTAAGAAATATCACGTTGCTTTTAAGTGAAAAGTACATTGTGGGGAAACTTGCATATAGGTTTACCAGTGAATAAGTTCACATTTTTTTAAATCGCATTTGGGTAGCATGGGACAATTGAATACGGCAAACTCTATGAAATGGAACGTCCCAGCAGTTGGACGTATATAAGTTGGCTCGAGATGATGAATTAACATTGGTTTAGGTATGCCCCCAATATGTTTTCGATATCAATATCATACAAACACCTTAAATGCCGTATGTTAATTGTATTTTTTTTTTCAAAACCTGTCCAGCAGTTGACCTCAGTAAAGGCTACAAATGGCGACATCATTTGTTTTAATGACATCTCGTGATGATGGTACTATTCTGATTTTGTGAATAGCGACAATGTCACGGTCAGACAAGTTTCGCTATCCAAAATCATGCTTAGTTTAAAATTGTAATTTTAGTGCCTTTGCAGGGTTCATAGCAGGGTTCCGGGTTTGTTTTTTTCTTTTAACTTGCCCGATTGTAGCATCGACCACAATCTCTCTGCTTCGCCTTAAGGTTAACTGGTAGAGAATACCTTATGACATTTCTTCATTTAAGTACGCCTTTTGTACGATGAGGTTTCGTTTGTGCAATAAAGTTTAAATAAATTAATAAATAGCTGAACTTTCTATCTAGTGTACCAGCAAATTGTACCAATGATAGCAATAAATGACTTATTATGTATCCTATATGTCTATGTTTAAAATGCATAGATTAATCATTTGGCTTCGGTGGTTAAAACCTTGTTTTTTTAAAAATAAGTATATGGTTTTCTTGACCACCAAATTTTGGATACGGATGTAACAAAAATCCTGGTTCCAGATTCAAACTTTAAAATACATATACAATACATTAATAGTACATTATGATACAAGTGTGCTAAGTTGATCATTACATACGAAGCGTTATTGTGCGCACGAACGCACGTGAGTGCGCTAAGGAAGCTGAGCTATGGAATGATCAAACACACGCGTTTCATACTACGTTTTTCAATACACTTGCGAGGAAATAACAGAGTAGTATAATTAATAACTTTTGATAAATACATTAATTGTCAGAATGTTTACAGGATGGAGGTACTTACGAACCTAAGATAATTAAATTTAACCAACCTTTTTTATGATGTTATTAAGTATCTGGAACTATTTTTCAAATCATTTCATAAAATTAAAGACATCACATTTATTGTGCAATAAATTATAGTATTTTTTTCTTACGTATTGCTCACTAGATTTTTATGATGACATTCTACAAATACATACTAATGTATCACAATTTTGAAATATATCCAGAGGTTAAATTAACGCTAAAGTTGGCTTCTTATTCATTGAAAATATAATTTGTTTAAATTAATAAAACACGACGAGAAAAATCTAACAAATAAACAATGATTTGAGGTTAACTTATAAATGGCGCGCAATTTTCTTTTTTGGATGTGCATGCAGCTTGAGGCAAAGGCGCGGACGTATAATGCCAAACAGCCAATATTAAAATAGACAATTCGTGTTTAAAACGTAATTTATTGTGTATTACGAGTAATATAATAAGTTTAAATGATTCTTATTCACAATCAGGATATAATTTGTATTCTATCGTAAATGCGTATATTTTTAATATATTTACTTTTTTTTACTTTTTTTGAATGTAAACTCATAAAGCGTTAAAAAAAGTAAAGGTAATACCCGACTAAATTACAACGATTCGTCTGCGTACGTACAACTTGGTACTAGAGTACAAACGTCACTTGATCGGATTATTAAATTATTCCACAAGTTGGACAATTATTGTGATGTGCACGCGTGTTTAATATCTAGGATTATGAGCATAAAAGCGGTGGAATAAGAACCTCGTTACGAGCAGGTGTGTTGAAAAACACATTATATTCCAAGCATAACTCCAACACACAACAAGTCTTGACTTGACTTATGATCCTATGTCCCCTAGATGGGGCAGAAGGCATCCACAGTGCTCCGCCATCCCGTTCGGTCTTGAGCTTCGCGCTTCATTTCGCTCCACGTCTTGCCAATGGTCGCCGCCTCTGCAATGATCGTCCGCCGCCAGGATTGCTTAGGGCGGCCACGTTTCCGCTTTCCTTGGGGATTCCAGTCTAGGGCTTGCCTCGGGATGTGATCGGGGTCCCTTCGGAGCGTGTGGCCGATCCAGTTCCACTTGCGGCGTTTGATCTGCTGGTCGATCGGAGTCTCACCGCAGCGTTCCCATAGATCTACGTTGGAGATTCTCTCGGGCCAGTATACACCGAGGATACGGCGAAGACAGCGGTTGATGAAGACTTGGAGCCGACGCGAGATGTCGTTAGTGACCTTCCACGTCTCACATCCGTACAGCAATACGGTTCTCACATCGGACCAGAATATCTTGAGCTTAACTCTCCTAGTCAGTTTCCGCGATTGCCATACCGGACGGAGCTGTGCGAAGGTTGCTTTCCCCTTGGCGATTCTCGAAGCGATGTTGTCCTCTTCGGTCCCTCCTGCTTCCGACACTACACTACCGAGGTACGTAAACTTGTGGACCCTCTCCACCCCCTCCGTGCCGATAAGCAACGGCAACGAGGTCGTCACTCCGCACCTCATTTCCTGGGTCTTCCGGGTGTTAATTTTTAGTCCCGCCTCCAAAGCCTCTCGCCGTAGGTCATCCAGTTTGGCTTGCATGTCGATGCGCGTGTGGCTCAATAGGCATAGGTCATCGGCATAGTCCAAATCTTCCAAGACGTTGGACAGTCCCCACTCTATGCCGCGGCGCTTTCTGTTGGTGGTGTTGTTCATGATGCCATCGAGGACGACAAGGAAGAGGAGAGGTGAAAGGAGACACCCCTGACGAACACCCGCATGTACCGGTATGTCCTCCGAGACGAGGCCGTCGTGAGTCACCCTACAAGAATACTTCCTGTAGATGGCCTTAATCATGTTCGTGATCTTCTCGGGGACTCCAATTTCACGCAGCCGGTCCCAGATACAGCGCTAGCTGTTCGGAGTTGTATTGAAGTTGGATCGTGACTAAATGTGTTTTAAAGTTAAAATACGGCCCCTCGTGATCCGATTTAAGGCATAATTGGTATCGTATTCAGATTAGGAAAAAACTAGGATGCAATCTTTTTTTGGACATGAAAAAAGTTTTTTTTTGTATGGGCTACGTCGTCCCAACTGCCTGATGGCTCCATACAAAACAATTTTTTTCGCGTATTTTTTTTTCTATTGTTTCCTAGTCAGAATTCGATACCAAACGACGAAGAAGAAGAAGTAAACATATGAGACTATTTTATTGCTTTGTTAAGTGTTTTATAAGACTTTTTTTATTTCCTGCCTTTATTCTATGACTTCATATATCGTAAAGGCAATGACAACATTAACAAACTCACCTTCATCCTCTCTTTATATTCAAATCAGGATTTTATCACGTCAAGCCAAATAGGCTTATGTGCCTTTTCACTTCATATAAACTTAGTACTTTTCGTCTAACTTTAGTCCTTGGATTTATGACCATTAAAAACAACAAGATTAATAGTCGAAATTCGCACAGACCTCGGTCCGTACGTGCCACGTGCTTTAAAATCAAAAGCAAAACGCCTTGGGATCACAACAACTTACTTACAGCAATGCTACCTGTTTGGAGATTATATCAAAATGGCTGCCATACGTATGCTAAGAACGTAGTACTTAGTACGTAGTTCATATGACGTAAAAGACCAAAAAAATATGTCGCTACGATTGACGAGCTTGACGTACAAATACTGTAACCTGACTCGGTTCGGTTCTTTTAGTAGGTAGCTATCCGGCTATGGATGTGTACCTGCTTACACTTTTGTAACTAACTTCGAAAGGGGAAGAAATTCCAATCGGTAAATGGTTACAAATTGGGATTTCTCCAGTACCGATTAGTAACCCGGTTGGTAACCTGCTTCGAAACGAAAAAAGTCCCAATCGGTAACTAGCCCAATACCTAACTGGTTACAAGACGGAATTTTTTTTTCCATTCTGTAGCTGGTTACGAAACTTGTTACCAAATGGCACGACACGGGCCTAATACGTAACTGGTTACAAACCGGGAATCTTGTTATTATGACAAAAACGGGACTTAATCGCGTACACTTACTTTTATTATGAGTGAACATCGTGTAAGTTTAAATCAGTACGGGAATCTTGTTTCCCATTCTGTAGCCACTTCCGTAAATTTGGTTACCAAACAGTAATAAAGCGTGTCTTCTCTGTCACAATTATGCTTTAAGTAAAGAATAAAAGAATACGACTGAAATATCTCCCACTGATTGTCCTGTGCTGTTGAATGACTTGGTGACGTGTAACAATAATGGTGCCTGTTTCATAAAACAAGTTTACAAGTCTAAAACAGCATTTGACGACCGATTTACAAACCGCAAGGTTTTTGGTCACTTTGTCGCTTTGCAAAACTTGTAGCTTTATAAAATGCGCCCCTGGTCACGTTTGATCCTTCAAGGCATGAAACACTTGTTTACTAAACACCAGTCAGTATGACACACACGTATCTCGAGATCATATCTGCGGTCAAGGTTTGGTTTTTGTTTTTTAATTCGAGGTCAAGGTTAGTGACCTTCTTAAGTAGTCCATTTCATATTTTATCAGATTTAAAGACAATGAATATGTCATTTAGTTGAATTTTATTACCTTAAGAGACAAATAATCGCGAAGATATTCATTAAAGAGGTTTTTCAGAGAAGCTTTATGTATAAATGAAAGAGTATACGAATTACAATATAATGTTATTTTTTTACACACTTGAAAAGCATTTTATATTAACACTTAAGACAAAACAAGAATCCCTTTTTTGACCTTCACGCAGTACAATGGAATCCACGTGACCCAGACGTAATTCCGTAACACACGTAAGACACGTAAGTAAGTAAGACACGTAATTCCAGAGGTGTAACCAATGACAAATGTGTAGGTAATTATATGACTATCCCTATTGTGAAATTATTAAATGACAGTTACTTAATGATCACATCACCTTCCAGGAATGAAAGCGAACAGAATTTTAAAAAAAGTAGTTTGAAATTAATACCTATGTAGGTGTTTGGACACCACAGGATACCCTTAGGGTTATCCTCTTTTGAATGACACCATTCAAAAAACCGCAAGGAAAAGTCTAAGAAATAACGGGATCTAAAAACTTCTGGTCCGCAACAGATCAAAGACTTTCGGAAAGTAGGCTTCAAAGTAGGTATACATATTTCCCACTATCCTTGCATTGACGCTAAAATGATGAGAGAGAAAGAAGAATATAATCACGGCGTAAGTTAGATAGATAGATAGATTTATTTATTTATTTATTTTAGAAAACGACACAGTATTTTACATCATAAAATAAAATGCATTCACAAGAAGATCGTCACACAAATCAAAGTAAAAATAATCTATAAAGATATTTAATATTTTACAGGTATTTTAAATTCAGCAGGGAATTCTTCAACAAAATACAAATTCCTAGACAGTAAAAGTTCCTTTAGTCGGTGTTCAAATTTATTATCGGAAGTTTCATGTCTGAGAGTTGCGGATGCGGGTAGACTTTCATAAAATTCCGGGCCCTGATCGAACCGAATTAGACTTTAAAAAAGCAAGCAAAGGCTTCTAGTAAGGCAGGCTCTTTCCCGATGTCGCTCGAGGATGTGAAATATCTAAGTACCTACATTAAATCTTCATTGGAACGGAAGACAATGTTCCAAGTTTGCTTATATCATATTTTTTGTCACTTACCTTTCTTGGTAACGTGTTCGGGACGGATTTTAGTGACAGCAATTTTTTTTTCATGATTCGTAAAAATCATTCTGAAATCTAAACACAACTCATTTATTGACGATTAAGTTAGGCTTTTGGAGATGAGTTTCAAAGGCCAATTAGACACGATGAGAAACCTACATACACGTTCCATACGTGTTCCTTTGGCGATGAGTTTAGATAAACTTTCCTAAATGCAAATAAGCTAATAATATGGCCCTTGGTAGGTAGTTTTTTATTGTTTGTCATAATTATACTCGCTTGATCCTTGTTTCTTTATTCAGTAGTCATTACCTAAAGTAAAACACCGGTTTTACACTTAGATTTGTGAAAATAACTACCGGTTTATCAATTTCAGTTCATCTGTTCGTGTCTACCTCAAGAGACGTAATGGAAATATTGAAATATGTATGTATAAACCAAAGATTGTCCGATTACATTATGCTCTTCAGTTATATTTTAATATTAGCAGTATGCTTAATCAATGTAACATGAAATAACAAACATTAGTCAACAAACTTCTTTGGGCTTTACCTGCACTCAGATCAAGGTCAGATTCGAAACCAAAAATGTAATAAACAAAAAACGATAGTGGGTCGATCCGTAGCAGTTTGAGCTTTAAGTTGCTTTCATAAAGCTTATAATAAAGTTATACCTAGTGTGTGAAATACACTTTATCTTGCATATGGATACATTATTATTTTAGTTCCACGTATTCTGCAGGTACCTATGCTGCGAATGAATAATTTACTTTGAAAATGTGCGCTGTTTATTCGTGTTCTTAGAACTATTAGCACAATTTACTATTCTGTCTCACCATGCATATCAGAACACGTATCATGGTTGTCACTTTATCGCCTATTACGTCATCCATCACTTTCGCACTTACATACTTGTTAGAACGTGACAGCTATGGTGACCGGCGATAAAAATCCGACCATATTAGGCTAGCTGGCGTAACAACCGTTTGAAAACTAGTTCGAATTTAGAATTGACTGAGCGGAAATACGATTTACAATTGAATACGTTTTTTAATGGTTGTTATAGTTAGACTAGTGATGCCTAGGGGCAGTGTTGGCCACGTGCCCGTCACTATACTTAATACTTAGTAGGAATCACAATTCTTACGATCTTGGCTCACCTGGTAAGCAAATTATGTAGCCTGCGGTTGATACTACAAGCGTGTTTTGGACCTAATAAAATGAGATGACTTCGGTTTTGAACGTCAACCTCAACATTTGTTTGCCTGATTTTTGCAGCGAGTTTATTGTACAAAGATTTGGCATCGCAATTCAGTGCGGAAAATGCGAAATCTTTTTGTTTTCAGGGTTCCGTACCCAAAGGGTAAACACGGGACCCTTTTACTAAGACACCGCTGTCCGTCTGACCGTCTATCACCAGGCTGTATCTCATGAACCGTGATAGTTAGACAGTTAATTTTTTTACAGACTATGTATTTCTGTTGCCGCTATAACAACAAATACAAAAAAATTGAATAAAATAAATATTTAAGGGGGCTCACATACAACGGACATGATTTTTTGCCGTTTTATCTGTTACCAGACTGTATCTCATGAACCGTGATAGTTAGACGGTTGAAATTTTCACAGATGATGTATTTTTGTTGGCGCTAAACCAACAAATACTAAAAAAAACAGAATAAAATAAATATTTAAAGGGGCTCCCATACAACATACATGATTTTTTGCCGTTTTATAGATAACTAGCCTTTTCCCGCGGCTTCGCCCGCGTACTATAAGTACTCAAAAAGGATACGATACCCATGTTGATTTTCAGACTTTGTGACCACATTTGCCCCTTTTGGGGGTTAAATTTCAAAAAACCTGAAACACGTGTTTATTCATTTATCGTTAGGAATACTCCTGTGAAGTTTCGAATAATTTAGTCTAACAAATCTTGTTTCGCCATACAAACTTTGGACCCCCATTTTACCCCCTTAGGGGGTGAATTTTGAAAAATCCTTTCTTAGTGCTCCCCTAGACCTTATAAGGAACCTATGTGCCAAATTTGAAATCTCTAGACCCAGCGGTTTGGGCTGTGCGTTGATATGTCAGTCAGTCAGTCAGTCAGTCAGTCAGTTTCTTCTTTTATATATTTAGAAGATAAGATAGATGGTACGGAACCCTTCGTGCGTAAGTCCGACTCGCAATTGACAGGTTTTTTATTTATTTAGTGTCTTCGCCAGTTTAAACCTGGCCTCGGACACCGGAGGACTTGGTCACTTTTTCTATATTACATCTATTTCAGTTTATAGTGTATTTATGTTTGTTTTTTAGTCTCTTTAATCATGTCACTGTGTAGGCTGTTGGTTTTATATCATACGACGTGAACATAGATAATGTTAATGTGACTCAAACTTCAGAGCATCAGTTGACTCAAATATGTAGCAGACGATCCATTTTCAATTCAATTTCTTTCAAATCAAAGAAACAACTTAATTTCCACTAGTCCAAGATATAGATAACTATATTTATGAAATTAATTCATATACTTAACGTAATTCCCAAGTAAACAAAAACGCCTACGATTACTACGATAGCGTAAAAACCCCAAAGGGTTCCGACTTATTTTCTCTCCATGTACAAAACGACATAAACGACACTGATTTGCATCTTCGTTAATACGTTTTTCCTGCCCGGAACATTCTTCGCCTGCTTCCGTGTTGGTGGCGCGTGAGTTGATACTTAATGATGCACATTTTATTATTGTTTTTTTCTAAATAAATATTTTTGTGTTATTTATTTACAAAAAAATATATTTATTTATTTCATATATATATATATATATATATATATATACAGTGTGGATTATTAATGATGAACATGCATTTAATCGTCGCATCATTCGACCTACATTTTGTACGTACTAGGAGAATGATTGTATTTTTCGTGGTTTTCAAACTGCGGTTATAGTTCAATGCAAAATCAAAAGGACATATAACCAGTGCTTGTATTCCAACTTCAACCTTAATTATTAACTATCTAGATTTATTTTAAAAAAACCTAATAATAAAAGGTCCTATAAGGAGTTTATTACATTATTTTCTATGTAAGCATCAGAACAGGCTGTCTAGTATAATTGGGAACTGTAGTTTTACTTTATTCCTATGAATCTAAGGGTCAAGTTATACTAGGGTTTTCTTCAAAACCAAAATGACAGTAAGTACTCAAGATTTTCCTTGAAAAGTTATGTCAGTTAGCAGTCACTGGGTCGATGTACCCGCTGCACCCACATTACCTAAACTGTGTCTCAGTCACTCTCAGGAAACATCGTGCGTATGAAATGAAAGTCTCTGGGATTCCCCGCCAGCATGCGCGCGAGCATTAAGTTTACGCTCTTAAAGAGACTAACTACTATAAATCACTATTCTAAATTATTTTAACCAACTCTCTCCATCTAGATTTGACAAAAATACCTAATTTTGTAATTATAAGTTAATTACAGGGTTAAAAAGTCGTAAATAACTTTTGGGTAAGTATTTATGTTATACCTATTTATCAAGAGGCATGATGATTTTTTTTTATGTATGGTATCAATCGATATTTTTTGTTGTGGGGATCAAACGTCTATGTGGGGCCAATTGCATTAAAGCAACACAATAGTCAGAAATGAGACTTAAAGTCTGACATTTGCATTTGTTACTCAAAACGCTCCTAACAAAATGACGTGCAAAAGTGACGTCACTATCAAATAAAAGTATGGACAGATTATGAAATTGCTATTTTTACAGTGAAATGTTGCGTTTATATATATGGTTACCATACAATTTATTTTACAATAAAATGTGAAAAATCAAATGGTGTCATTGTTTTATTTTTAATTTAAGCCTGATATCTTTGAACCATTTTTAATAGTTTTTTTTATTTATTTTCGCTTTATTTAGATATATTGATCATTTTGAATCGCATCAACTAAGTTTTATTGCATAATTCAACATGTGTTGTATTGTAAACAAAATGTTTTAACAGTAACACATTAGTGTCTTCACTTATATTACGTATGTGATCTTGTTATTATCTTCCTTGATATGTATAATTGTATATGTGCATACGGATAATTATACAAATATGCCATAACCAGGAATAGGTTGTTATTGTTAAAACAAGTAAAAAAACATAGTCCTTAACTGCACCAATTAATAGATAGGTATTAGGTACTTACAAGACTCGATGCAGTAACATATAGCAAACGAGTCTTAAAATTTAATATAAGACAATAAAAAAACAATATAAGAATCATTTATGCATTTCTGGATTCCCCAATGACGTTGCATTAACCACATTATTCCAGTACTTTATTCATAATAATTGAAAACAAAGGCAAAAGTTAGTAAGTTTTATTACATTTTATGTCATAGTTAACCTGAATATTTTTTTACCATCGCCGGTGTATGGGAACAGGATCGATTATAAAGTGTGTGACAAATAAATGATATCGGAATTCTCCCAAGTAACACATCAAAGCAGTATAACGGCCGTCTTACAGCATATCTGTATGCTTTTAGCATTTTCAGTTCGTTTTATAGTAGCATTATAAACGTTTATAGTGCTGATATAGGTCTTAAATGGGCACGAATTACCCAGCTTGAGATCCTATACAGGTCATTTAATAGCATTACAGGCGCAATATGTCTGCGCTATTAGCATTATCGTTGTCATGGAAAGTGCCAATCGCATTAAAGAACCATTAGTACGCTCTATTAAGTTGCCAACTGCATTAAAGAAGCATTAATACGGCCAAAAAACTTGCTAATCGCAGTAAAGAAGCATAAGTACTCTCGATTAACTTGCCAATCGCAATACAAAAGCATTATACTAGCATAAGAGTGTAGTAAAATAAACCTTACGTCAATGCAAAAACGTCTCTAACACCGACGGAACAAATGTTATAATACAATGAACGTTGTGATTTAACTACTTTGTCTCGCAATATAAAATGGACGAAGATGGTACAAAAAACTGAATGAGTGACACGTCATATTTGTTTGCATCCTAACAAAATTTATAAAAGTTTTTGACTCTTTTACGTTATTATATCCTTCAAATATTACTGCGCAATGTAGTTTACTGTAAATGTGTATATAAGTTTCATTGAAAATTTTCACGCGCCTTTGATTTATTGTGGTTTTGCTATAAAATATTATAAAAAGATATGCGTCAAATAAACAAAACAATTGTGTAATCCTCGTATAGAACGAGTTTTGCATTATTAACATAATAGTGTTGGTTGAGCAGTCTTAAATTACGTAATTTCATTATTATATAGGTATTTTCCTTGTATAAATAGGTCCGCATGATTTTATTTTTAGGTTATAAATTATTTACAAAATGGCGTTGGTCTATATAGACGGAGAGCTAACCACGTCGGATATGACACAATAATGAGAGCAACCAAACCCCTCTAGTCAGTTTGGTACACTATGCTTATTTCTATTATTATATTATATATTATCTATTATATATTATAGATCTGCACATGTGGCAGCTTTAAAGTGGTGGAGGTCAAAGAATGCAAACCATTTCAAGAAAATAAATCCTAGAGATCTGGGTTTGATGCAATATTATGAGAAACTATACAAATACTATACAATATTAAGAGAAATTATACAAAAGTTTATGTTGGGAGAAAGTAGTGCCAAACGATGTATAATAAAATATAGTTCATAGTTTGTCGCCTACTGTTTTTGTTTCCGTAATAATCATACATCGGGGTTTTCGGTGCGGGAACGATTTGAGAAAGAGTAGAGATAAACAGATAGGTTGAGAGTTAGTCTGAGAAAATATCATATTATGCCTAATGAATAACTACCTCTCTGTGAATAGCTTACACACTATGATACGAGCTTTTTTTCTTAGAGGCATGTTTGTATTGACTATTATATACTTAGTATTTTAAAAATGCAATTGCATATCCAAAATTTATTAACTAGATCTACCTAAGACAAAGACACGGTATAATAAGTGTCAAATATTAATCTTGACGTCCGATATTTATGAACTATTTGATTAGCTGAAGAGGTTGACAATGATCAGTCATTACATGAATTAATAAAAAAATACTTGAAAAAATCATAGGTATATGTACCTACAATATATATACATAATAGTCAGCTATTACATATAAATTGTATATACGTATGATTTTTTCGATCAATTATTCATTAGGTAGAAACGTGCTAGAGTACATTCTGTTTTTTAAGTTAATGCCTACTCTTTGGCTAATGTCAAACATTCCCGCACCGAAAACCCCGACGTATGGTAATAATACACAATATTTTTTGGTCTAACGTTTTTTTTATCGATTTTTGACCAGTTTTGAGTCGATATTCCAACATATTCACTATAGATAGAATTATAAGGCAAACGACTATCGGTTTTTGAATCTTTTATCTGCATTCTGTAGAGCCGGATCTTGAAATAAATGAGCCGTTATTTTTTTATGATATTTTAAAAATATGGTCTAAAAAAACACTTTTATCGATATTCGAATGGTGTAAAGAATTTTACATATACGTAATCTACATATTAGGGTTCCTCTTTGATGTCTCTAAAAACTGTAGAGAGATTTTAATTTTTAACTAATTAAAACAAAATTTATGACCATAAAACCACTTTTTTAGCCTAAACCGGTTTGACTTTGATGTCAAATATCTCGAAGACAATGAATATTGAAGTAAATATAGGATACTATATTGTTTAAAGCCGTTACTGATAATATGATAAGCTATATAAATCATTAGAAAACTAAGGGAATCAGATCTAAGGTCGTTGGCGCCAGGGAGCCCCTTAAAATATAGGCCCTATCCTTTATAACTGAGACAACTTCGGCAATTTTTACCTAGTTTGGTATTACTATTTTCCAATTAAAACATTTTGCTAGTCTGTCACTGTGACCTCCACCCATTAAAAGCTGCCAGATGCCAGGATCTAGCAATAAGAATAGTATAGCAATCTAACCAGACGGGTTTTGTTGCTCTCATTATTGTGTCATATCTGACGTGGCTAGCTCTTAGTCCAATAGCAGCTCAGTGACCCTTAAAAAATGCCTTATTTATGCCTACAGCATTACACGTGAATAATTATGCTATTAAACAACATTAAGCATTTATTTATGCTATTGTAGAACCTAAGGCACTAAAATCGCTAAAAGCTGTATAGGGGCTGTTCATAAATTACGTCATCAATTTTTAATGATTTTTACCCCCCCCCCCCCCCTACAATCATCCAACACTCCCCCTGCCAAATAAAGTGACGTCATAAAAAAAATGCGTTTTAAGCTTAATTGTAATATAAAAAACTATTTAGTAGATAATATTTTATAGCATTAAAAGTTTATAGAAACACGACTTTATGTCCTTTTTTTACACATTGATGATGTGATCTTCGGAATGATCGCCCCCCCCCCCCCTCCTACGTCATGCTACCATCATCCGATGTCCAGACCCAGCCCCCCCATTAGAAATGACGTAATTTATGAACAGCCCCTTATAGTAAATTACTTGGCTTTCTAATGGTTTATATTATTGCTATTATACTGCATTAGGAACGTATTACCTACTTATAAATGCTATTGTACACCCTGAGGCATTAAAAATAGCTGAAAGCTGTAAAGCGAATTTACGTGGCATTATAATGGCTAATATTCATGCTCTTAAACATCATTAAGCATTTATTTAGGTTACTAAACGAAACCGAAGCATTGGTGTAGCAAACCAAATCGCAACTGTACAGCATTCAGCTGTAAAGTTTCATGTTGTTCGCTGCACTAAAACTAATGGCTAAACAAAAGCATTTATATATGCCATTATACAACCGTTATACAGCGTAAAGCATCATAAAATGCTATTGTAGAACCTAAAGCACTAAAAACAGCTGAAAGCTTTATACCGGATTTACGTGGCATTATAATGGCTAATATTCATGCTCATAAACAGCATTAAGCATTTATTTATGCTATTGTAGAACCTAAGGCACTAAACCACACCGAAGCATTAGTGTAGCAAACCAAAACGCAACTGTACTTCATTCAGCTGTACAGTTGCATTTTGGTTCGCTGCACTAAAACTAAAGGCTTTAAAAAAGCATTTATACATTCCATTATACAACCGTTATACAGCTTAATGCATTATATAATGCTATTGTAGAACCTAAAGCACTTAAGTGCTTTTAAACAGTCGAAAGCTGTACAGTTGCGTTGTGGTTTGCTGCACTAAAGCTAAAGGCTTTACAAAAGCATTTAGATATGTCATTATACAACCGTTATACAGCTCAAAGCATCATATAATGCGACAAGTTGCTCGGTGAACGTATATAAGAGTTTATACGGTCCTTAAGTTCGAAATAAGTTAACTATTCATATGTTATAATGCTTCCTGTGTTACTTGGGCTAAGAGTACGAATTATTGGTTTGAAACAATTAGTGCATTACATAGTGCCGTATTCTAATTTTTAAATGCATAACCAATACATTAAAAACACAATATTTTTCAAACATAACTCCAATACACAACAAATAATCAACTAACATTGAAGTTGTATAGGCGTTGCATCAGAATAATGTTTTAAGCAAATTCTGATATTTCTGATTCAGACTTTTAGGCGCTCTCTGTATTGCTTATCTAATGCGTTGGAGTTGTATTGAAGTAGGATAGGGGGCCGTATTGTAACTTTACAACACCTAAACGTCTGAATCAGAAATATCAGAATTTGCTTGAAAATTATTCAGATGCAACTCCAATACAACTTCAATATTGGTTGATTATTTGTTGTGTGTTGGAGTTATGTTTGAGATATATTGTGTGTGTATTATTTACGTATTTTAAAATTAAATACGGCACTGTGTCTATTTTATACGTGTTTTAAAGTTAGAATACGGCCCATGAGTATGTTCTACCTTTCAAATGTTTGCAGTAGGTACCGCCGTATGTGGCAAAACATAATTTCTTATATGCACGGTGCATTTTCCTGTTTTGTTCATCATCATACTCAAATATCTTTTAAATTTACAATCATATAAAACCACAAACCGGTTTATATGGATCGGTAACACGATCTGATACAAGCAGCATTTTAGCTGCGTGCGCGCACGCGACCAACTAAACCAGTTTCTGATACATCCACAGAATTACCCGCAATTATTGTCTATGTGGGTTTTCGAATGACCATTCTAATTCGTATTTATTTGCGATAAGAGCTAGAATGGAGTGTAATGGCCAATCACCGTATGAGGATTTCCGAATAGGGTACGGTTTAAATCTTACGAAATGTTTTCATCTTATTTTATTAATGGTGGTTTTCCCTGTACACCTGAATGAATCGATAGTGAATCTTTATTTTGTCTTAAGGATAGTGTGAACTGTAGAGTACTGGCAATACATTCGACTGATCAATAGTACGCCTTATACCATTGACATATATATAATGTTCATGATTAGCTTATGTGTCTGGTGTGGTATAAGTTTATTTTTAATTTGAACTAGGAGTAGGTAGAGTCTGTTTGGAAAGAGAAATGTCGTCGATGTATGAGTTCCCATATAAACCACGATACTTCTCTTACCGGACAGACTCTATAAGGAAAATATTAGACGGATAGTGACAAATATGTATAGGTATTGAATGAAAACGTAAATATGTTACACTTGCTCTTAAAACGTTGCATTACACGCATGTCCTTTCAAGAGTACAGAGTAGGTACCGCCCTGTAAAAAGACGTCATTTGATATTTCAGTCAAATAACATATCATAAATACTCTTTATTTGCACACCTCAAATTAAGAAAACAAAATATACACAAATTACAAACAGGAAAGTAGAGGTAAGATAATTGGCGGTCTTATCGCTAAAAAGCCATCTCTTCCAGCCAACCTTTGGGAAGCGGAAACATTTGTAAATCAAACATTTGTCAAATTTACATCAATAAGAGATTGCTTTACTTCAATGCGTTACATCAAACGTTTAAGTGACATTAAAGAAAGAAAGAAAATATATTTTTTAGCAACATACACATATAAAATAGGAAGACATGGTCCCACGAAGATAGAACTGTGATTTCATAACAAGCCGGGGTCTCGTGCACACACACTCACTTTTGACGTTTGAAACAATCACCGCACGTCCACGAGTTGTATATGTGTGCGTGTCGCGCGTAAACACGAGGAAATCGGCTTATTATGGAATGACAATTTTGTGTTCACTATGGTATTCATGACACCGCGTCTTCTTATTTTCAACCAACTTCAAGATTTCGAAGGAGGAGATCGTCGGGATCTTTGTTTTTTTGCTATTTTTTTTTGTTTACCTATTTGGAAAATTATTTTTTTGTTTGAAAGAGTTGTTCACAGTTGGTCCTATTGTAACCAGGTCAGGATCTGATGATGAGATCATGGAGAAATCGAGGGAACTCTTCAACTATTATAGGCACACCTGTACTGATTTGAGTATTTTTTACAGTAGCTCGAGCATTTGCTGTTGGAAAGGTGGATGCTAAGTGAAGTCGGTTCTTTTTTGTTCAAAGTTACTATACTATAATGTTGATTTTAAATCACTCAAGCACATTTTTACCGCCACGTCTCGGCGCAAAAAAATGCAAAAATGGGAAACCTGATCCACTAAGATATAATCAGCCAGCCAACCTACCTACCATATAACCGACCGCGGGGGTCCTATATTAATTTTAATACGGAGTATACGGACATATTCGTAATTATAATCACTCGATTTACTTTTTAAAAAAATCTGTAGGGTGTATAGTTGTTAAATAAAATATTATAAAATAGACATTTCCGTATATATTTTACGCAGAATCCCACGATGTTCACGGTCGGTGCCGATCACAGTGCACACAGGTTGTATAAAAATAGTGGTGATCCGTTTAATGTCATAATTCGCATCGTATTACGACTAAGAAAAAGTCAGAAAAATTTTTTGGACGCAAAAAAAAATCTTTGTTTGCCCAGCCGGCCGACCCTCCATACAAAACCATTTTTTTTCGCGTGAGAATTTTTTTTAATTTTTTTTCTTATTTCTAATTATAAAAAAAAAATATATAAATACGGTACCCCTTAAACGGATCACCACCATTTTTGTTACACCTTATATAACATAATTTACTTTTTAACTCTTAATAAGCCAAATTTACCCATAACTAGCTTTAATTAATCATTATCGATTAAACTTCAGCGAACCCAATGGTCTAAATAATCAGTACTTTTAATTAACGTTTAAGGCCAATCTTATCTGTCCTTTCAAAAACCCGTCTTAACTAATACATATTAGGACACAATTTCAAATGACCATATAACTGTAAAATGTTGTTCCAAAAGGACGTAAGTGATAAGGATTTTGCAATTTTATAAGCCGTTTTACTATACTCGTTTACGCACGTGTCTGGGCAAACGAGCCGCGTATGTTTCGAGCGATTAGCTACAATTATTATAGCGACTTCCTTGTACATTTGCATATTGCACGAAATGTTTATAATAATATAGAATATAGAAAAGAACAGTCGTATTTAGAAATAAAGGAAATTTGTAAAAATTCATTGCTATGTGTGAGAATCAAAATCGCGACTCTATTTTCTCTATATCGTTATGATTTGATCTCTCCCTTCCATATCATTATCCACATTTTTCTATTTACCTCTTCAAACGTTTAATTATTTCCTAGTCATCCAGTAAAATATTTCCCTGTTCATCTAATATGGCAGCACTTTTGGGTTTATGTTTTATTTGTTTTCCCTTTTTTTACTAAGCTATTTTCTAGGTGTGCTTCTTTAATCCATTGCACTTAGTTGCGATCCTATTTGTTTTTCTTTTATTTGTGTTTGTTCCTCAACTGTCTTCTCTCTAACATTAAATGTATTATCTCCGTAGTAAGCCATTGCTTACGTGGTACAATTTCCCATTTAATAAAGTTTGAGTAAACTTAATTCACTTGCGATTTGGTCATTAGGACATGTAGCACCTTGGGCCTTGGGTGAACAAAGTTTTCTAAAAACATCTTTCAAATTTGACATTGACGTAAATGTAAATAAAAATTACTTTTAGTATACTTAGTTAACCTGGGTGATCTACTCTGGGTGCACAGAGTTAACTACATGCAAATTTCTCGCTTTCAAAATATTCTTCCGCAGTATCTCTTCACTATCCTTAGTTGTAATTATATTATTTTTATATCGCACTTTCTTATCACCTATTACTAGATTAAACTTTCTTTTATCCTTTGAAAACAATTGTCTTTAGTTTTTTTTTCTTTTTACTAGTCTTAATAGTTATGTAAATGTGTGCGGTCTTTAAATTGGGCTTAAAACTTCTTATTACCACGTTTTTCCTTATTTTAGTGCTGAAAAATGTAAATCACTAATAAGGGTGCAGCATAAAAAACGGTTATAATTCTCTTTGCGATGTTTACAGTATAGACACGAACGCAATTAGCGTAAAAGAAACTATATGCATGACCTAGTTACCTAAGCCTCACTTCTGTATAGTCACCGGCAATAGTATCTTCCTACATGAAGGCTGCAAAAATATGTGAGTATCGCTCTTAAAAATATTTATAACGGGTTACTCACGTAATTTAAGTTGATTTTTGCTCGACATGTTTCGATCAATTTATGATGATCATTTTCACGGGCGGCCTTCCACGACGGCTACTCAGCCGGTAGCCGGCGCGCTGCCGTCGCGGAAGGCAGCTCGTGAAAATGATCATCGTAAATTGATCGAAACATGTCGAGCAAAAATCGACTTAAATTACGTGAGTAACCCGTTATGAATATTTTTAATATGTTAGAGTCTCACGAAAGTTTTATAGTTAAAAGAGTATCGCTCTTATTTGTAGGGTCGTAAGAGCGTGTCAAATATTTTTGCAGCCTTCGTGTAGGTAGATACTATTGCCGGTGACTGTACGTAAACATTGAAATCCCATGTACGCCATTTTATTTTTAGCTGAGATTAAATAATACCTAAGTATTGGTTTGCCTTATTTTTTTACAGGATATTACCTTAACCGACACAGAAATAGTGTGTTTATGTCATTCAAGTAAATATTTACCCTTACCTATATTAATGAATACAGTTTGTTTGATTTTATTTACATAGGTAGTCAAGGAATCATATAAATAGGAATATCAAATGTTACATGACCCACTAATGCGACTCGGAAATTTAATGTTTTTTGGAGAAAAAACCTCGTATTTTTTTATACCACGACACTGGCAAACAAGCATATGGCCCGACTGATGGTAAGCAGCTACCGTAGCCTATGGACGCCTGCAACACCAGAGGTGTCACATGCCTGTTGCCGACCCTTTACAAAAAGGAAGACTCACTGTGTTGACGGCTAAAGGAACAAGAGGGTCCCTCATCGTCAACACACTGGGTCCTCTTTGAGCTCTTTGACAACCTTACGCTATCGCTACGCTTTTCGTATTAATGCTGGTTGCACCAAACCGTCTGTTAACGTTAACGTCATCGTAAAAAAAATATTGTATGAAAAGTTTGACAGTTTTCTATGGGATGACAGCTCCGACGCCATATTTAACATTGATCAGTACGTTAGTAATGCGTGGTGCAACCCACCCTTATTATAGCCTCAAAAATGTGTGGTTAAAATGTTTTGGGGTCTTAGTGACCACATTGTATAAGCAAATAATACGTATACTTCTATAAGCCTGTCCGTGCTAAACTATAATGGTTCCGTTTTTGCAATTTTGGCTACGGAACCCTAAAAAGTAAATGTTCTTAGTAAAATTATTTTCGAAAATTAATTGGTACTCGTACAGTCGAGTTCATAAATATGTGTACATATCTTTACCTTAATCTATTAATAAGGTGAAAAAATGCACACATATTTATGAACTCGACTGTACCTGCCCACTTTTTTTCTTTTCTACCACTATTCTATGCAGAGTGTTCCTTGTCATTTTGATATCTGTCTGTAAGGATGTCTAGACTAGGCCCCAAAGTGGCGACATCAAAAAGGCGTTATGCACTGAGATACAATTAAAAAATGTTTATCCTTTAATTGGGATTAACTCTGAAACTACGCGAATTTCAGAAAAGATTATATGATATTTTAGTCTCCAAATATGAATTTTATGTTAATGAAATTTATTTGTGCATGAAATTTTTTTTTTCATGCTTTTTAATTTATTGTCAATAAATGTATGTTTTATAAGGATTTAACTGTTTAGCAATTAAGATTTAATTTGATATCTTGTTGACATACTGACTATGAGCCTTGAAGCTTGAAATAACTGTTTATTTTTATATCATCTGGAATATAAAATCTTTTGGGTTCGTCCTAAGCACGTTGTATACTTATTCATTTTCTTCGTACTATGAGCTATGTAGAAAGTAAGTACTGTAGTTGACTAAATTTTGTGTTGTAGTGTAGTGTAAATATTTTAACCGCATAACGGGGAAAATTATATTTGTTAAAAAGGGGGAAAGTACGTAAACCTACCTTTTTAGTTATAGATCAAGAGTAGACCGTAGGCAATAGGGATGATGACACATGTTGAATTATGCAATAAAATTTAGTCGATAGGATACAGAATTACCAATATATCCAAATAAAGAGAAAATTAAAAAATCTATTGAAATGGTTCAAATGCTTCAAAATTTTAATTTTTTTTAATTTTTCAAAGTACGAAATTAAAAAAAAACAATTACTTATATCATTCGATTTTTAACATTTTACTGTTAAATAAATTGTATGGTAACCATATACATAAACGCAACATTTCACTGTAAAAATAGCAGTTTCATTATTTTTTCATACTTTTAACAGGACGACTATATGATCTTGACGTCACTTTTGCACGTCATTTTGTTAGGAGCGATTCGAGAAACAAATGCAAATCTCTGACCTTAAGTCTAATTTCTAACTTTTGTGTTGTTTTAACGCAATGGGCCGCATATAGACATTTGATCCTCACAACAAAACGAATCGATTGATACCATACATGAAAAAAAATCACCATGCCTATTCTATTATTGCCTAAGACTTTTGGGTCTTAGATAATCACTAAAGAAGAGCGGTGTCCTTTAACACAGGTATTTCAATACTTAAAACGGGACACCAACCTGTATTTTGTTAAAAATTTCTTGTTACTGCATAAATCATTCTTATCTATGTTTTTTTTTATTACTTTATCAAGCACAGTGTGTATTTTGTAATAAAAAGTTTACATTTGCTGTGTTGTTTCTAAGTTAAAATAACGAATTAATGACTTGAATTTAAAATTCTACCATACAATGCAATTGTTATGTGCATGGGTAGTAGGAAATACTTATATTATATTAAGTTGGGATTCTTATTTTATTTTGTTATAATAAAAACACGTTCCTTCAGTTGTACATTTATTACTGTACACCATTGAGTAACAGGAGATGACATCCCTAACAAATTCTTTGTCCCAAAAGTTGTAGTGAAAATAACTACAAGTCTATACTTCTCATAATTATTTTACTTGTTTTTTTAAAGTGGGTATTCCACTCATACATTAGTATGTTATTTAATCAAATACAAACATTGAAACATTGAAAAAATAATCAACCCAGTTTGACTTGAACAAACATCGATACGCCTTACCGGGGCTCGATATCGAAAAAGATGATTGAAGGCATTGAGAATTTCGTCAGCTCAGTAACTGAACCCATAGCTTAATTGGTAAAGCGATATCGAGCCCCGGTAAGGCGTATCGATGTTTGTTCAAGTCAAACTGGGTTGATTATTTTTTCAATGTTTCAATGTTTGTATTTGATTAAATATCTATACTTCTCTTTGATTCAGTCACAGCTGTGAACCCCCAAACATGGCGCACAAAATTTGTTATACATGTCACATCTAGTAGAATACATAATAAATCAATGTTGTACAGTCACCGGTAATAGTATCTTCCTACACGAAGGCCGCAATAATATGTGACAGGCTTCTATGGTCCTACAAATAAGACTAATAAGAGCGTGTCACATATTTTTGCGGCCTTCATGTGGGAAGATACTATTGCCGGTGACTGTACGTACACTGACAAATTGTTTACAGAATAACCACTAAAATAGGATGATGTAGGAAGACTAGGAAAGTTAGTCTATACTATGTGAGCTGAATCCTACCTACTTCACAACATATTTAACTTTTTTATATTCTACATTTTTTTATTGAAAAGTCTTAAATCGAAAAGTCGTAAAGTTTGATTTTACGCACGATTTGCAGATCAGAATTTTAAATAAATGAGTATTATGCGAGACCCGCTTATAAATGACCCACCTGAACTACGCGCGATTGGGCATAAAGGAGTATTATGCGAGACCCAATAGTATTACTAGAACAAGACATTTTAAATTGACCAATCAGAACACTTCACTATATTAAATCCACCAATCACAACACATATCGGAGTTAATCGGAACGATAGATACTTTTTTGGTGCGTATACTGTGTAAATAATTTATGTCCTTAAAAAAACATTGTATTTAATATCAACCAATCAGAATACCGTAATGTTAAAATCGACCAATCAGGAAACGCAATTTATTTCTCAAAACATGAGGTGTTTTTTAGTTCCTACTTCACAATCATTAAAAAAGATTTAATTTTTTGGGAAACGCTTTAAAGTGTGTTTAAACTGTTTAAAGAGCTAATTATACCGTCGTCTGTGGCATTTATTCGCGGTATTTATATTTTGTATCTATGTCAAAGAAGTAAAAAAATTAAAAGACCGTCAAGTTATACCATAATTTCACCTTAGTTTAGTTATTGTGCGTAAATAATAAGTATTTTTATGATATTTTCTCGCAATCGAAGTGAAACATTGTATGCATTACTCTGGTCTAAAAGCCATATTACCACTCGTACAATTTTCCCTCATTTCGGTCGGGAAAATAACCACCTGGTGGTAATATGGCCTACTTTAGACCCTTGTCAAACAATCTACTATTATTTCATTGTAGTTTTTTCGCAATTGTATTAAAAAACGTTGTTCGACACACGTGCAGAAGTGTCATTTTAACTCGTCCCGAGTCTTGACCCTCGCCTGTCGGCTCGGGTCAAGTAACCTCGGTACTCGTGCAAAATGACATACTTCTCGCACTTGTATCGAAAACTACTATTTATCGAGATCGTTTTTTATATTGGTTGATAAGTGGCGTTGTTGTAATTTTGTTGGGGTTTTATAATATTTAATTTAGTTATATATTACTATGGTTTAATTATTAATTAATAAAATAAGAAAATGCTGGACTGGTCCCGGTGCCGTATTTTTATTTTAAAGTATATAATCAATACATTCAAAACACAATCAATTTCAAACATAACTCCAACACACAACAAATAATCAACCAATATTAAAGATGTTGGAGTTGCATCCGGACAAGTTTTAAGCAAATTCTGATATTACTATATACTTAAAAACACGTTATGACACGATCAAACTTCAATACAACTCCAATGCATTAACTACGCAATACATCTATCGCCTAAACGTCTGAATCAGAATTGTCCGAATTTGGTTGATTTTTTTTCCGTTGCAAATCCAATACTACTTCAATATTGGTTGATTATTTGTTATGTGTTTAAGATAGATTATGTTTTAATGTGGTTTAAAATTAGAAATTACCTACTTGCAGCCTCCCCATTTACCTACTTGCAGCGTTACTAGTTATCAATTATCATACTCGCTAGCGTTTGCTACGCGCGTAAACATGCTACGGCTACGGCGTAGCTTCGGCGTAGAAGAAAGCCTCCGTACTTTCCCAACAACGACTAGTACGGGAGGATCATGTTAATAATTTCTTGCTATCTTTTTCTCTCCAGAGAATATTTGATACTTAATATATATTAGATCAGAAAAAAATTTTGGAAACACATTTTTTTGCGCCTTTTATTGGTTATTTTGATCCTTTTCAGTAATTAAAAGTATGATAAAACTAATCTACTTACATAAAACATCATTACTTTAAAAAGGTATTATTAACATATGGTGGAAAAACATCTTTCAGAAATAGAAACACAATATCTTAGCAGTACCTTCTTTCTTAGGGTTCCGTACCTCGAAATGAAAAAACGGAACCCTTACAGGATCACTTTGTTGTCCGTCCGTCTGTCAAGACCTTTTTCCCAGGAACGCGTAGAGGTATGAAGCTGAAAGTTATATCACATTCACAGGTCTACTGTCCCTTAGAGCTGTGAAAAAAATCAAACTTCTAAGCCAACGCAATCAAAAGATACAGTCGTTTATGCCGCAAATTGCCGCAAATTTTCGAAACTAGCAAGTGAATCAAAACCTACAGGGTACTTCCCGTGAACTCAGAATCTTGAGATTTGGTACGAAGCAACGTCTTATAGCACAGATAAAGGAAAAATTGCGAAAACAGTAAATTTTTAGTTACATCATATACTAAAAATATATTTAATAATTTTAAAGTTACTATTTACCCCTACATACCTACAGGTTTGTACGGAACCCTCGGTGCGCGAGTCCGTCTCGCACTATGCCGGTTTTTTTTCCTTAGCCTACCTATATTAGATTCAAGGAGATATTTATTGATGACGTACACAATATTACATAAAAATTTACAGACAAACAAAATAAAGACGTATAGGTGTAGCACCACGAAATGGACCCTGCTCAGCAAAATGCTAGCTAGTATGTCAGTTGGCGCTGGTCTTCAGTAGCGCCCATTTGGTGACTACTATATAGTATAGTGTTCCACTGCTAGCAAAGGCCCCTCCCCTTGACCTCCATGACTCCCGATGATGTACTTCCTGCGGCCAGTTACTGGAAGGCATTTAGGTCGTACCGCCATCTCCGGCTGGGCTTGCCGCACCCGCGCCCCTCTTACCGTTTGTTTTTATTTGTATTTATTTAGGTAATTACAATAACAATAACATTTTGATACAAGAATATCGGTAAACCAGTGTGGTTTGTCTCGATACCGATTCCGCAGTAATTTATGTAAAAAGAATTTTTGCAATCAGTTTGTTACATACTACATCTATAGGTAAATATATAAAAGAAGAAACTGACTGACTGACATATCAACGTACAGCCCAAGCCGCTGGGTCTAGAGCTTCCAAATTTGGCACGTAGGTACCTTATAAGGTCTAGGGGTGTACTAAGAAAGGATTTTTCAAAATTTATCCCTTAAGGGGGTGAAATAGGGGTCCAAAATTTGTATGGCGAAACAAGATTATTTAGACTATTTTATCCGAAACTTCACAGGAGTATTTCTAACGATAAATGAATAAACACGTGATTCAGGTTTTTGAAAGTTCAACCCCTAAAAGGGGGAAATGTGGTCACAAAGTCTGAAAATCAACATGGGTATTGTTTATATGGTTTATCGGGTCGCTGATTACGAAATCAACACTTAAGGGGGTGAAATGGAGGTTGATAGTTCGTATGGGGAATTTTTAAACGTTGAACTGATTTAGATGAAACTTGATATAGAGATAGTTTGAGTCCCGGGAAACGACGTAGGACAGTTTTTATCCCAAAAAGCAATCCTTAAGCGGGTAAAATGGTTTTTGTATGACGATCTTTTAGTGAAAGCATTTGTTTTATCTAGTGTAAAATACTATGTATTTTTCTTTGAGGAATAAATAAATCTAATCTAACCTTAAAAGTATTTTGAAAAGTAAGTAAGTAAATTAAGTAAATATTCTTTATTGCACCAAAAATAAAAGAATAATAAAAATATTTTTTTACAATAAACTCTTTAAAAAGGTGAAAATCATTTATAATATTATTTTCAATTTCAAATAGTTGAATATGTGACGCCACACAGGGGGACCAAGTGTGACAAGGAGGAAGAAGGGGGCTGAAAATGTAAAATTGATGAGATGTAATTTGTTGAAGACATGGATGTACTACATAGGGGATCCGACATATGTAAATCAAAACACATAAAAATATATTCGCCTATTTTTAACTCAGCGCCTATTCATAAGCAAAAACAGAAGACGAGTATATACATAAAAACCCAATGCGGCCGAAAAATCCGCCATGTTGAGAGCTCTGGACGTCACAACCTATACACTTTAACCGCCATGTTAAGAGCTCCAGTACAAACAGCAACACGCTTAACTGTACATCGGTGGACCTTATTACAAAAGGCATAAGGTCCACCGATGGGCAGTTAACAGTGTGGGCGATGGTACCTCAAAATCGACACTCGTGTTTCGTTGACGTGTCATTTCCCCTATATTTATTTCAATGGTTGAAGACCTCGGATGAGTTCCTTAGTTAAAGTTCGGTGTGACTTTATGACCTACATTTTCACCTCACAGAATACTACTTACGTTGAAAAAACACTGTATTATCATAAAATATCTTACATAATTTACTCGTGTTAGAAGTTATTCGTCTGTAAAAGGCAGGTCGTTGTTCCCATACCGAGCAAATAAATAGGTCAAGGCTCTTCCCTGGAAAAGCCCGAGTTTTTATCTCAAGAAACCAATTTTCTTTGTTGCGATTGAGTTTAATAGAATTCATGGAGATTATAAATAAGTGATATTCATTTAATTATTTTTAGAAAAAAAACTTTGTGTAATGTACCTATACATTCTCCAAAAGATTTAATGAAATAGGTAGTTATGAATGTGTTTTTAATATATAAATGTGGCTGTTATTTTTTATTTATTATACTGCTTACGCCTTGAGAAGCTCAAATGAACCCAAACTCAAAGAACAATATAAAGAAATGTAAACCAACTAAAATGTATTACATCCATATTTTATTTATTTAAACTTTTTTGCACAAAACAAGAAAATTTACAAATCAGACTTAATGCCAAATAGCATTCTCTACCAGCCTACCATTTGTATTAAGCAGAGGCATGTTGGTTGGTGCAGGAGACACATGTAAATTTACTTAATAGAATCATATCACCGTAGCATTAAATTTTGTTTTATGCATTTTCTATAAAAAGTTAATCGTGATTTTTTTTATTTTACCTAATAACTAAAACATCCAAATCTCCACGCATGCTCAAAATGACTGGGCTCAAAAGACCCAAGAGTTTTTAACAGAGATATTGTACGAGTATAATAACATTATGTGTACTGTGAGGGGTTGGTGTAGCTTCAGATAAACACAGGGGTAGAGCTTGATAATCTTGATTTATTTAGATTTTCATTTTAAGGAATGCGTGCGTGACCATGAGGCTGGGAGCCTCGATGGTGACTAATTTTCATATTGGATTCATTATTTACATTGACTTTTAATTTGAATGAAGAAAATTTGACATAAAACGACCAGTAATGTAGAGGTTTCTATCCAACCTCTACATATCTCGCCGCTCCGGGGAAGCGAAAGCGAGAAACCTGCCTGGAGAAAAACAAAACAGCATGTTTCTTACTATTAACGAAATGCCAATCCCTTAAGTGTAAACGTATTTATAAACAGTAAATATTTGCCATCGTGCAATAACAATAAACACGCCACTTATTGAAGGGAGTGACTCTACCAGCCAAAACCCAAAAGAACACGGTAGCACGCTGTGAGCTATGCTACCAGTGTAGCTGACCTACCTACGGCTAAGCCCAACTAAATCTAGAAGCAAATGCCAAAAATAGAACAGGCAATCAACGCGGGATGAAAGCTGTACTACCAAGCAGTCGTTCGAGAAATAGTTTATTGAAGTTAAACCACGAAACGAATAACCCTCGCGGTCGCGCCTAACCGACGAAAACCGGCGCAGCAAGGTGCAGAAGCCCCATTCCCCATTCCATACGTTAAAATTTTCTTTCTTGTGACTGCTTGTTCTCAGCTTTTTCCCTCGTATGGCAGATTTGCTTCGTGTTGTTATTGTTACATTTCTCGTACGTATGACACATGAAAACAAATACATTGCATTAGTTATTTTGAAATTACACCACATTGTTCATTGGGTCACAAAACATTACGAGCATCAATCATTCCAAAGGTAAATATTTAAAATTATTTAGTTTGATAATACTTGGAAAGAGCTCAAAGAAGACCCAGTGTGTTGACGATGAGGGACCTTCTTGTTCCTTTAGTCGTCAACACAGTGAATCCTCCTTTTTGTAAAGGGTCGGCAACGCGCATGTGACTCCTTTGGAGTTGCAGGCGTCCATAGGTTACGGTAGCTGCTTACCATCAGGCGGGCCGTATGCTTGTTTGCCACCGTCGTGGTATAAAAAAAAAAAAAAACTACGAACCGAAGAATAATGACAATATGCTGATATTTACATAAGTTTCTCACGAACCTCTACAGTACGGTCACGTCTAAAAATATGGATACATTTAATGTGACAAAAACTTGTATCCAATACTTTACAATAGTAATAGAGTCGAGGCTACATATTTTTGTTACATTAAAAGTATCCGTGGGATCCACAAGACACCATCGACGGCAGCCGAGGTAGAGGCAGACCGAAAAGGAGATGGCGGGACGACCTGGACGCATTCTTTACGGAATGGCGGGGAAGCACTATGAACAGGACTGAATGGAGGAAAAGAGGGAGGGCTTTGCCCAGCAGTGGGACACTAATACAGGCTAATAAAAAAATAAAAATAAAAGTATCCTTATTTTCAGACGTGACTGTACGAGTAGCTGTGTGGATGGGTCTCAAAACGAATTTAGATAAATTTTATTTCTGACAGCTGTCAAAACGTAAATTTTATGAGCTGTAAATTACTCTTAGGTTGTTAAATGTGCTGATATGTACTCTGATTGCTTATCTTTATAGGGTTCCGTACCCAAAGGGTAAAAACGGGACCCTATTACTAAAACTCCGCTGTCCGTCTGTCTGTCTGTCTGTCTGTCCGCCTGTCAGGAGGCTGTATTTCACAAAACGAGTTAGGCAGTTTAAATTTTCACAGATGATGATTTCTGTTGCCGCTATAACAATAAAAACTAAAAAACAGACTAAAATAAATATTTAAGGGGAGCCCCCTTACAACAGAGATGATTTTTTTGCCGTCTTTGTCTGTCACCAAGCTGTATCTCGTGAACCGTGACAGTTGTAATTTACAGAGATGATTTATTTTTGTTGCCGCTATAACAAAAAATATTAAAAAATAAAATAAAATAAATATTTAAGGGAGCTCCCATACAACACATTTTTTTGCCGTTTTTATATATCGCACTTGGCCGGTTTTTTTAATCCACTATCATAAAACAAATTATCGTAATTAAAAATCAAAAAACTTTTATTATCTACTAGGTGGCTTTTATTATATAAGTACAAGCCTTTACTCGCGACTTCTTCGGTGTGAAATTATTAGTAATTTACTTCTTTTCTACCCCGTTAAGAGATGATTTCGGGGATAAAATCTATTCTATACCCTTTCCCAGAATCCAAACTATCTACGTAAGAAATTTCATCTAAATTGGTTCAGCGATTATTCATCTAAATATATAAAAGAAGAAACTGACTGACTCACTGACTGACTGACTGATTGACTGACTAACTGACTGACTGACTGACTGACTGACTGACTGACTGACTGACTGACTGACTGACTGACATATCAACGCACAGCCCAAACCGCTGGTTCTAGAGATTCCAAAGGAGATCGTCAATTCTGGGCCACCTGATATAAACCGTATACAGTTTGTACTACAATGTAAAATAAATACTCATTTTATTACTAAAGTAGACAAAATATTACAAAATAATGAAACGGGAATTAGAAATACTAAATAAATAAACATTATGTTGATCTTTCCGCGATTAAAATACAGCAAGACAAGTCGTTAACGTCCTTATGACATTGACATAAAGTTTAACTTCACCTGGACTGAAACGGGTTTGTTTTTTGGTTTGACGCTGTCAATATCCACCGTTACATAATCTGCGTTTTGATACTGTTCGGTAAGTTATAACATTGTAATATTAAAATAATATCTAAGCCTACGAATACGGAAGTTTAAATTAGAAATCGACTGTATTAAAACGCCTAAAGATTGAAAATGCTTATTTTTGCATTTTTGATCGGAGTTTGAATATTAAAAGAAGGTTTCATAATGGCATAATATCATGCTCCTTCGATAACGAAACGCATCTTTTTTTCAATTTTGCAATGTCAGATACTAGTGCTATCGCACTTAACGGTGGTAAACCTTATCCCTTTGCAATAGGTGTTAGGAATGTTCAGTTAATAGTATCAACAATGGTTTGACAGCCGTCTTTGTTTACCGAAATACAGGAACTATAAATACGATCAAAACATGACTTTTTATTATTTCATCATGATTCCCGTTTTGTTTTTAAGTCCGCTTTTGTACATTTTCTTTAAAAAACCAGTACTTTTTTTACATTAATGTATAAATCATAGGCATGCACGCTTTCAAAAATTGTCCTCGTCAGATTCAAGTTTTAAATGCATGATTTTTCAATTTTCCCATTAGATTTCGAAATTTTTTTACCACCGTCCTGATCTAGAAATTATGACGATTTTTTAAAGGTTAGAGTCATTCCTAAATGGTCCTAAATAATCTGGGCCTGATCACCTAACAAAAATTGACGATCTCCTTTGGCACGTAGGTTCCTTATAAGGTCTAGGGGTGCACTAAGAAAGGATTTTTCAAAATTCACCCCCTAAGGGGGTAAAATGAGGGTCCAAAGTTTGTATGGCGAATCAAGATTTGTTAGACTATCTTATTCGAAACTTCACAGGAGTATTGCTAACGATAAATGAGTAAACACGTGTTTCAGATTTTTTGAAAATTCAACCCCTAAAAGGGGCAAATGTGGTCACAAAGTTTGAAAATCAACATGGGTATCGTATCCTTTTTGAGTACTTATAGTACGCGGGCGAAGCCGCGGGAAAAGGCTAGTACCCCATACAAATGTTCACCTCCTTTTCTACCCCTTAAGGGATGAGTTCAGGGATAAAAATCTTTATATCCGTCCACAGGTCTCAAACTATCTCTATACCTACTAAATGTCATAAAAATCGGTTCATCGTTTTAAGTGTGAAAGGGTCGCAGACAGAGTAATTACGCATTTATTATATTATAAATGTAGTATGGAATAATATATTAGAATTATTATAGTATATTAGTATGGATATATTTCTATTTTGAAATTCATACGGCTTAGGCTACTAGATGTCTAAAAATTTGTTTTATATATTTAAGGCTGCGTTTCCACCAGAGATGAGCGAGGATGCGTTGCCAGGAATGTGTTTCACCAATAGAATCACTTCATTTGTTTTCCTCGCACATCGCAGCTTTAGGATTGGTTCTTAAAATACACATTCCTCGCAACGCATCCTCGCTCATCTCTGGTGGAAAGGCAGCCTCAATATGATCTATTTTCAACGCATCCTCGCTCATCTCTGGTGGAAACGCAGCCTCAATATGATTTATTTTCAACGCATCCTCGCTCATCTCTAGTGGAAACGCAGCCTCAATATGATCTATTTTCAACGCATCCTCGCTCATCTCTAGTGGAAACGCAGCCTCAATATGATTTATTTTCAACGCATCCTCGCTCATCTCTGGTGGAAACGCAGCCTCAATATGATCTATTTTCAACGCAACCTCGCTCATCTCTGGTGGAAACGCAGCCTTAATATGATGTATTTTCAACGAAAGTCTTAAAAAGACTTAACTTTCAACATTCTGCGTTCGAAATCGAATCTTAAATTAAATACAGTATGGCTAAAATTAAATAATTTGTATTATTCCACTCATATCTTGTTATATTAAACATAATAGTTTATATTCTGCTAACTTCAGAAGGCAGTCAATTCGTTTGGTATTTGAATGTAGATACTGCCTTCTTGCGTAGGTCCAAACCGTGACCTAGTCAAGTTAATGCTTTACGGGCTTTTTTATGAGGCTCACCATACATTAACATTAGATAGAAGAATTGTCACGTTAGTAGCGTATCTTAGTTATACAGCAGTTATTTAAATAAATAAGTGGGAATAAATAATTGTATCTATATAACATTAGTATACCGGCATTTTTTGTAGTATTAGTGTAAATCATTCGATATATGAAGGTTGTCTGGAAGAGATCGCTTTTAGTGTTGTTACCTACCTCTATGCTGTTATATAATATAGGTATATATTATAACTCTTTTTGTTAGTTTGTTGTAGTGTGCAATGAAGTATTTTATTATTATTATTATCATTCCAAAATCGGGCAAAAACTTATCAAATTTGCTTCCCATGTTTAAAAATAAGATAATAAAGTAACGTTACCATTAAAATTTGTCTAGCCTAAACACACATTGTAAAATTAGTTATCAGTGTTAAACCGTATACTCGATCGACAGATATCAGCCGCTATCACAATAACAAAACACGGCTTGTAAACAAACCGAAGCGTGCCAAGTATTAGTAGGAGGAGTTGCGCAGCGACTGGCACTCCGCGCCCGACCGCCGACCGTGTCGCTCGCGCCATGCTCGATTACGCGCGCCCGTACGATCCCGCCATGTGCGACCTGTACCTCGCGCCCGCCGCGCCCCCCGCGCCCGCGCGCCTCGACGACTTCAAACAAGTCTTCAACAAGGGCCCCGCCTCCTACATCTACGGAAGCTACTACACCAACCCACCCTACGACGTATACGCTGAAGAAGACACATCAACAAACGTATACCACAACCTCGTCAGCTCACGGGAGTACTCGCGCGATGAGTGGAAATACAAATTCGTCGTCGACTGGAACGAGGATGACACCATATCCTGGATTCTTGACACAGCCATCGCGATGGGCTTCAGTGAATACGACATACCGTGGTACAACTTCAAAATTCTCGGTCACGAATTGCGAATTATTAAGAAAGATGAGATGATGCAGAGACTCGCACATCCTAGCGTCGATCCTAACATCACAGCTAGAATTGCCAGTGGATTGTTCGAGAAACTTCAGGGCCGTATCAACGATGAGTTGCTCAGACAGTCGTCAGTGCTAAGGTACGCAGAGAGTGATCCTTATCAGCAGCAGGAGCCTGCACATACGATGTTGGACTTGGATCTGGATCACAAGAGTCGGATGTACGCGTCAGACTACAAGCCAAACAACAGCAGTTTGCTAGCGGCGTGCGATTCCAGTGACGACGCAGAAGACGTATACCGTAACTCAGAGACAGCATCGCCTGAATGTTCCTACGGCAGTGACGGAAGCAAGTCTGGAGACGAAGACGATAAGAGGAAGCAGTTCAAACGGCCTCCGGGCCGGCCGAAAGGAAGCGGTAGGAAAATCTGCAAGCGTCCAAGAAGCGTATCAGTCCCAGAGTTCCTCAGAAATCTCCTCTTCGACCCCAAGTACTGCCCGTCGATAATCAAATGGGAGGACCATGCCAACGGCAAATTCAGGTGAGTCTCAACGTTTGTCCTTGTGGAATGCAGCAAAAACTGTGTCGTGACCAAGACGTTAGCGCAGCATCCGTACCTTTATTATAAATCACGTTTGCGGCACGTGGCCCACTACACATGTTTTACTGCTTCCATCATAATAACGCTCTGCTTTATTCACCAAGTCATTACTTTACCTGTATATGAGTCTACAACAGGTTGAGTTCAGAAATCAAGACCGGTAATTATTATATAATTGGTTGGTTCTCCTTGGCCATCGATTGTGAAGATCAATTACTCCTGAATGATTAGCTGTCGCGAAGCCGGCATCTGCCGTGACGACCTTTATACTCGCTCCATTTATCGATTTTGCCACCATTTACCTGGTTATGAAATTTAACTTACATTTAGGGCTTTGTTTACAAACTGACCTCACAATTCACAGCGATTTTAAGTTTACTTTTTACAATACATAGTCACTTAAGAAAGGTGTGGAAATTTGAGCCCCATCAAAAGTTCATAAGTTAATATGGACACCATGTCGAATAGTTCAGTCAGCGTCAGATGTAGCTAAGCGGGCGAGGTGTTCAAAATGAGCTAGACACAATTTTATTGAGAGATTATAAGACAACAAGCTTGTGTAATACGAGTAGTAAATTGTTAACCAAGGGTTGAAAGGGACCCATTTCACCCGACGCCAATAAATAGTTCGTTGTGAAATGGCTAACTTCACCCGAGTTAAACACTCTACTTTTCATTTCTACTGTGAGAAAAGTAAAATGCTACTCGCACAGTTTATAAAACAGGTATATAAAGAAAAATCAATTAAAATTTTAAGTAAAATTTGCACAATTTGAAAAAGACAAATTCAATGTTATTGCGGTGGTCGGGGAGGAGGTCATCCAGGGTACCGGCACAATCCTCAAAATGACGTAACTCAATTATCTTCGACTCCGTGGCTTTTTTATAACAGGAGAGATGAAAAGATTAATGAACACCTCGCCGTTCTGCTGCTAACTGTTCAAAGATTCTCAATAAGATTGTGCCTTTATCTGTGAAACGACACAATTACAATATTTTTTTAATTATTTTAATCACACGTGTGGATTATGTAAAATAACCGGTATAATTTATACATGTGCTACAGCACATGTATAAATTATACCTACTTAAGTACGAAGACGCAAAAAATACGAAGCTAATAAATTGTGTCTGACCCGAAATACCAGTTGATGTTGTTTTTGTGCAACCCACGATATCAATGATCGGGTTGCAGATTTTTAATCAGAACTTAATAAAAACTTGATCAATAATTTACATAAGAAATAATTGAAGACAGAATAGATCCTTTATAAATTAATACAGATAAAATATTTATGTGTGACGCTGACGATATATTGCATTCTTGAATATTCCGAAATCAAAGATCAAAATATAAGATCAAAACCTTCATGTATTTATAGTAACTTATATCAATATTTGACGGTACCTACCCATTTAAGACATGTTTCTTGTTAGTTGTAAATTCTCATTGACGACGTTTCTGGGTATTATTTCGGTTTATCATTAGAGCCTTTGTGATTATTTGAAATTGATTTTACAACCAAAGCTAAATGGTTTTTGGCACTGGATGTGACACATGTAAAACGTATGGCCTTTATTAACCTCGTAGCACATCTCCTGCTATTTTAATATATTGCGGGATTTAGTCCCTTGAGTTTTATATTCTTTCATTTAGTCTATTGATTGATTTGGTTGCGCTTACCTAGAAATCGCGTCATATATGGACCTTTAGCGTGTGCGGACTCCATAAACATTTGCCTTTGATAATCGTTTATCCCTTTCCGTCTTTTTGACATTTATGATTGTTTAAAAGAGACAACAATAAACAGAGATTTGCTACGCTTTATGTAAAAGAAGGAGCCACATTCTTATGCTGAATACGAGAAGTATTGGAAATCGATTGTTTCCACCATTATTTCCACCATTGTCTTTAAGCAATGAAGTAAATCCTAATGATTTAGTTTGTCTATTACTCAACTACTCATCGCCTTAACCTTGCCCACCGGCCTCGTCTTCGCATGTTGACATTGCCACTGCAACACCTTCATCTACCATGACACCTATCCAGTCTTAATAAGGCTGATTTTGCATTGTCTTAGTACCTGCTTAAGTTTGCATGTTGACATTGCAATTGTAGCGGCTGCAGTTGTTCTGGATTATAGCTCGTTGTAATAGGGGTGATTCTGCTTTGTGCAGAGTTGTATATAAGTTTGTAAGGTTGACGTAACACCATGAACAATTGCAATAATTGTATCTGGTGGCTCCTTTACGCGTTGCTACTTCGGACGAAGTTGAAGGTTGCGTTTTTGCCCATAAACTTGTTAAACTGTTTTTATGAAGTAAACATAGTTATCACGATTCTACATAGCGCGTATTACATCTTGGTTTTTTAGTCACCAAAAGAAACCACAGGGACCCTAATTCGACATGCCAAACTGTGACCCGTGGATGACTCGTGCGAAACCACTACTTGTTTGACACATGTACAGTCGCCATCAGATATATCGGAGAGGCCAAGCTGGTCACAGATATCTGAACAACGCCTCTATTGTCAAGGCGATAAAGTGCATGTTCAGATATTTTTGAGTATTTTGACCACTGTACTAGAATGTGCCAAAGATACAAATATGGTTTATGTTATATAAACTTTTGCATTTACTATATAAATAAGTTAGGACGGCAAATAAATAAATAAATATTATGGGACAATGTTACACAAATCAACCTAGTCCCACAGTAAGCTCAATAATGCTTGTGTTGTGGGTACTAGGCGAGGATATGTTTAATAAATAGATAAAGATAAATACTTAAATACATAGAAAACATCCATAACTCGGGATCAAATATCCAAGATAAACACACAAACAAATGGCCTGACCAGGATTCGAACTCGGGACCTCCTGCTTCATAGGCAGGGTCACTACCGACTGTTTTTATCTTTATATTCTTCGTAGTTAGTTACGTACCACCTGTGGTGCGCATCAACGTTAGGTACGTTTGACGTGAAGGATATATCTGAGCTTTTTGTTTAGGGAAAAAACTTACAATACGGGGTGTTTTTTCAACATGCCTCATTCTTACACGAGCGGATTAGATCTCGATGTTTTCTAGATTTTTGGGTTGATGTTGATACCATATCAATACTTGTTCAATGTAACTTAATATACACCTTCTTGAGTCAATATTTTTGTAGTCAACAATCCAAAATCAGATATAACCATAGTGTCCACACATGTTATTAAATTTGGCAACTGCGTATGTTTTGACAAAGCCCGAGCATGACCTGAGAACCAGTTCTGCTGGTAAAAAAAGGTACACACATTAAGCCCTCCAGAACCAAAATGCGTGAGTTGAGAGAATATGTGCAATGTTGCACCTTATTTAGTTATAGTAAGGAGCATAATGTATTTCCATCGTATATATGGATGAGTTTTTAGTATAAGATGGAAACTTTGACTGGTTTGGTGCGATGTTGACTGCAATAGCGATGCGAGGTCGATTGTCGTCTTTTTTTTAATAAAGCTATATCTATAGACAGGGTGACTTTGAATATAATAAAATAAACATACTTCATGTTCAGTCCCTCAGTTTAATTTTATATCTCTACATTTGTTATAGTTGATTATTTGACAAGATCATATATCACTTGATAACAAAAAAGATAGAAGACAAATTTACTAGTTTTATGTCCTAACTTCTTAATTGTGATCTTAATAAAATAAATTACAAAATATACAAAAATAAATTAGAGTTATTTACTGCAACTACAACTTTTTATCTCTATTTTTGTTCCCAATTTAATCATTACCCTGTATACAGGATGGTTTTTCAATAACTAGGCATATTGTGCGAGGTGATTTGGTAGGCCATACTAAACAACTTTTACTATGGGACCAACTCCGAAATCACAAAAAAACTTTTTGTTTGTTCCATACATTTCGCCCGATCAGTCAGACGTGGACGTTTTCTATGGGGAGGCCAATTTTCTTTTTTGATTTCGGGGTTGTTCCCATAGAAAAAAAAATCAGTATGACTTTATACGTCTCTCGCAATATGGCTAATTATTGAAAAAACACCAAGCCTCGCACTTAAGACTTTTTAGGGTTCCGTAGCCAAATGGCAAAAAACGGAACCCTTATAGATTCGTCATGTCTGTCTGTCTGTCTGTCTGTCTGTCCGTCCGTATGTCACAGCCATTTTACTCGGAAACTATACGACGTATCTGAATAAAATTTACACATAAGGTGTATTTTGTATACCGCTACTTAGTTATGGAGTTAAATTTGAAAAAAAAATATTTTTTTAGGGGGGCGCTCCATAGATGTACCTAACTAAATTTCAAAAAATGTTTTTTAACCAAATATCAACGTGTGATACATCAATCGATAGGTCTTTAAAAATAACATTGAGGTTTTTTTTACCATTTTGTGATTAAGTGAACATTTTCTGAAATAATCGCTTCGAAAGTCAGAAAAATTGTGCCCCCCCCCCCCCCTGTAACTTTTGAACCGTAAGTCCAAAAAATATGAAAAAATTTGAGACGATGTGCCTTATCATATACTTTCTACGAAAATTATTTTGAACATTACCGGTTCAGCCATTTTTGAGTTATCTCCAAAAAACTTCTTCCATAGGCATCAGATACGACCTTTTAGTATTAGTTTGGTTCTTATTACATTGAAGGTACGGAACCCTCCTATGCGTGGTCCGACACGCACTTGGCCGTTTTTTTTTATATGACAGTAGCCATTTAAATACGCGTCTAGTTGCCAAGTGTGATATTGTGATATTATATGTATTATATTATATAATTAGCGACCTTGTGGCTGCAGTATCCAATCATTTGGTTCGCTTATGCAGTATTCATTCGAAGTGATTACTTATTTAAGATCTCAGTAATGATTTTCGCAATATATTTTATGGCTCCAACCTACATAGCCTAATTTTTCTAAATATTGGAGTAGTTAATAGTGTCTTTCTCAATGTTTAGCTAGACAAATAAGACAGGTATGTAGTCAGCATTACATAGAAGACACCTATAGTTGATAACCTGGATAGGTACCTAATATATTACCCATACGGGTTATGATAACGAAAATACTGGTGATCCGTTTAAGTTAAGGGCATAATTTGGTATCGTATTACGACTAAGAAAAAATTGGAGAAAATTATTTTGACCAAACCAATAGTTTTCTTCGCGTAACCAATAGTTTTCTTCGCCTAACCAATAGTTTCCTTCGCGTAACCAATAGTTTTCTTTGCGTAACCAATAGTTTTCTTCGCGTAACCAATAGTTTTTTTTCGTCACAGTTTGGCGAGTTTTACAGTAATATGTTTAATATAAGTTTACATTAATAAATGCATTCTAATAATAAGTAAATTGGTGTCAACTTTACACTAATTAAAAAAAGTTTTATTAGATTTGTAACAGTTTCACTGGGTAAGACACTGTCTCATGAACTCAAAGCCTGCGAGCCAGGATTCAATGATTCCTCTCCTTTTAAAATATTTCATAAAATAGAAACCTTTTTTCCAATAAGGAATATAATTTTCTTTTTTCTTATTGCAATAAGGGAAATATTATTTGCGAATATATGACTTATCTACAATGTGTATGATTCAACACAGTACACGCTTAGTGCACGTTACATATTCGTATCATTAATTATTGACTTGACATGCATCTAAATTACTATAGTCATTATAATTAACATATTTTTTTTTATAAATCCTTGCACGAGCCCGACCGGTTGATGCCGCATTATTTCTTAGAACCGTATTTACTAACGTGTATATATTCCTTATTAATATGTATATGGAGCATTATAATGTTCTATAGAACATTAGTACTCTAATAGAAATAACTAAGTTTTAATTACTTTATTATAAATTTTACTTGCGTTTTATTCATTAATATATCACTATAAGTATAAAATATAACGGTTACACTCACGTTACTTTAGTCACTTCGCGCGACATGTTTCGGAGAGCTTAGGTCTCCATCTTCAAGCACTAAGAGTGCTATCTTGAACCGGCCCGTAGCGCCGTATTAATATATATACAAAGGGCATTTAATTAATTCGTAACCTATTACAAGTATATAGGAGCTAGCTATGGTCAGTTGATTTTGCTGTAACTACATACGATAAAACATTTCAATTGGTATTTAATTTAATTCTGATACAGAGGTGTCTTGCGTATATATTTTTATTGATATATTATGCTATTACAATCACTATCGTAACATTACATATATACATATCAATAGCCTATTGGCATGCCCGTGGCGTCGCTCTGTCGGATATTGGACAAGTACTTAGACATTTGATATTTAAGATATAACAAATGGCTAGAATCTTCTTGTCAATCTAGCTCATATAAGAACTCTCCAGTTATATTTATATCTGCTCATAAAGAAAACTTTACTAATTTTATCACGGAACAACCATTCAAATCAAAAAGCCATCGATATGCACCCGTAAGGTATAGGCTTAGATGACGATAAAATCACTTCTACTCAAAACTAAACAATTTATTATTGCTTTCCTAAGCCGACACAACTTTCTAAGAAAGATATCAGGTTTTCTCGTAATAAACACAGAAATTCTTGAAGAAATCGCGAATTATATCTGTTTGTGACCCACCACGTATAAGTAATGGTTGTGGAGGGTAACAAGGTATATGACAAGGACCAACGATAATAGCACCTTCTCTGTCGTACCCATTGAAAGTCGGTACGGACGGACGTCCCAGTAGCCAGCGGACAGTCCTGTTGTGTCCGAAGTTGTGTAAAAGAACTTAGCTTTGCTTCGCTCTCTCGTTCGATAAGTAGCACAGATTTAATGTGATATTGAATACTTTTAAATTTGGTTTTCATTGTGACGTTTAACGGTTAAAATTTAATGAGTTCAGTCGTTAGTCATTGCTGATCAATTAATAATGACTTATGGACACATTTTAATTACGATTGATTAAACTTTAAATCGACCTGTCGGTTAGATAACTTTCGACATTACAACTTGGTAATTTGTTTGGGGAGAGTGGGAAAACGATATGGATTCATGTAGCTTCATCTCTTTCTGTTTGATTCAGTTTTCAATCGCTTTAAGACCTTTTGGAAGTATAGCCGCTAGTTAAGGACAGCTGCTCAGAAATGGGTTATTATTTCTTTTTAAAGTCAATATTACAAGAACGGGCTAGACAATATATGAAAGGTACACGGAAAGAACATGTCTAGTCACTTTTTTGTAAAATGAGATTTTTGTATCAGAATGTAGAGCTTGCAACGAACTATTGGTAAAAACTTCTGTTACAGCTGTAATTTTTAAGATAAATCTACTTTTTAACTCTTAAAAACCATCTAGTTACGAAAATAGTATGGTCAATTGAATTGTTCCAATCTTTGAAAGCGCTATAACTCAAAATGTTGTCAAAGTGACTAGACATGTTCTTTCCGTGTACCCTTCATATAGTCAATGCATTTTCCTTTATTGCTTAACATGTCTTTATGGAATTTAAACTTTCGAGAGACATACACTGGAACAGATGTAGGTTTCACTCGCGTATATTTCGTTATTAGTTAAAAAGGTATTTTTGAAAACAACGACATTTAATTTTCTTTTATTAATTGATTAACACATATCTCACAGTAGACTTTTTTTTCTAGAAAACTATACGTATAATATGTTACATAACAATGGCACTGTAGATACCCAAACGTGTCATTGACTATTTCCCGCCGTTTTTGTAACAAATTCTCATAGTTTTGTTTAAGCGGTCTCAGTCGTGTTTAAACTTAATATTGAATAGACTTTATTTTAACATAATAAGGTCCAAAATGTGTTTAAGGCTTTCCATTTTCTACAGTTGTCTGTTTGTAGTTAATTTCAGCCCATAGACATATATAAAATAAAGAGACATGGCGCCGTGAAGACAAAACGGAGTTCCATAATAAGCCGACTTCTTCGTGTTTACGCACACATATACAACTCGTGGACGAGCGGTGATTGGTTTAAACGTCAAAAGTGAATGTGTGTGCACGAAACCGCGGCTTATTATATCACAATTTTATCTACGTGGGATTACGTTTTCTTATTTTATATGTCCATGATGCAGCCTTTAGTTTATTAATTTAACTATTACAATATTTTTTGCAACTGTTAGGTATGTAAGACCTCCACATCAATAAAAACTGTGTGTGTGTGCATTCTGTTTGTTAAACAAGGGCCGCGATTCGAAAAATAAACACACACTGGACAGACACAGCTCCAACCCAAATCAACCAAACTCAATTCAACGCTATAACGACATTGACATTTGCTATTCGAACAGATTTTCATTCAACTTTGGTCTCACATTGGTCTCACATTGGTCACATATTGGTCACACATTGGTCACACATTGTACCAATGTTATACCAATCGCGGCCCAGGCATGTTACTGTTTACAAAGTCGGAGTAATAAGTTTTACCAAATTAAAACCCATTATCAAAACTTTATTGTACAACAAAGAAACATACAACAGAAAGAATATAAACATAACTATTTATAAAACAAAAGTACTAAAATTAAGCCTAAACTTAAAAAAATAAATATATAACTAAAATCGACCCTCTAAACCTTGGCCCCTCGGTAAGGTGCCCATCACACAGGCAGCATTCCCGCGTTGATTATCAAAACAAAACTATTAAAAAAATAATGAGTCAATTAGGGCGGGGAGCGCGGGGTGCACAGGGTCCGTATAGATTTTCTTTTTTTTCTCTTCCGCCCGTTGCTACGCACCCAAGGCCTACTTCCGGTGCCTCCCTGTTTTCGAGATTCCACGAAAACGCAGAAAAAGTGACATTAATTAATTTGGATCTTAATTAAGGGCCCTTAAATAAAACGTAATTCGTTCAAGCGCGGGCAGATAACGGTTTTTTCAATTTTACGAATATTTTTCCAGTGGTCTTCAAGTAAGATGTTAAGGAACCTACTGTTTGAGCTGTGACAATTGTTTTAATGAAGAAGCGTGTTTATACTAGCAGTTGATGGTAGAACCTACCAATTTAGAACGTATGTGCTATTCTTTTGTTAAAGCTACCAGGCTGCCCGGCGCTTAGGCTTTAATGAGGATTTCCGCGATCAAGTTTGAAAGAGGTCTAGCTGTCACAATCCACCAATCATGTTTAATCTTTTTTTTTTGATTGGTGGATTTTGACAGCTGCTGTCAAAAAGACCTCACGCCACGGTGCTGCCGTCTAGTGAAAAACTCAATCTCGGAAACCCTCGTTACTTGAATACAATATTGCATAAGTACATCGTAAGCGCCGGCCGCCAAATGATACCTTTACCAAAATAATGACACATATATTGTTCAAATATCAAGGAGCTCCAATGAGTTTTATTCAACCTGTGAATTCAAAATGGAGTTGAAAGTTTTTAATGAATTTTGCGCGGACGATTTAGCGGGCAGACTAGTGAAATAACAATCGTATTTAAGTGCATTTTTTATACCTCGAAACTAAGTTTCTTACTAAATAATCTTTACGAAATCAATTCTTTATTTTACAAGCCTAATGTTATCATTATTTTTTATTTTTTTCATTTGTCAAGTAATCTTTAAAGTATGTAGGTAGGGCAACGATTTTATTACTCCACTATGATGCGGTTATATTATGTTTGCTATGAGTGGGAGTCTTAAAATTACCTTCCCCGCATATTGTACCGTTATAAATATTATCATTCAATGCAGGCACATACAGGCTGCTTATTCAGATGGGTTGATCTTTTATTTTATGAATGACATGACGTTGTTTGAACATAACCCTTAAACCCTCCTTTTGGCAATTAGGTTAAACTTAAACACCATAGACTGCTAAGGGCAAGTATGTTTTTTTACAAGTTTTTTTTTCTTGTTCTAATCGGTATAAAACACACTAGTGTCAAATCAGTTATTCTAGAAACTTTTGTTTCCATTTTCCGGGCACTTATACGGACATTTATTACACATTTATTTTTAAAGTTAGTTTTGCTAGTTTTCCCGACAAAAGGTCATACTTTCTTATATTATTTATGGCTTCTGTATATGTAGGTATCTAACAATTGCTGTGGGTAATACGCCCAAACTAAATATTTGAAGGGTGTATGTGTAGGTTGTTTTTTTTAAATAATGCTATAAAAATACTTAAATTATATCCATATATTTCAATACACACGTTAACCCATAAAATGTGTATTTCGACAAATAAGAGAGAGTAGCTATGATCATTCATAGCTATATTATTCATTCATATGAATAATATTTATTTCAGATTCAATCCATATTTGTGTTAGTATACATGTGAGATATATTCGGTTAGTAAACAGTAAAAAAAATTAAACAAATTAAAACTACTATTTACATGATCTTAGAACAATATTTTGGGGGTGATTCAACTACGCGTTGTATGCACTTTTACCCAGAAAAATACGATAGGGTTGTCCCATCTCTCTGACATAATAATGCTATAATGTACAGTATTCTACATATTTACCTTCGTTCGTTCAATGTTTGTATTATATTGCCAGCTTATTTCTATCAAGCGACTTCAAAAAAGATTCGCAATTCCATATTTCGTTACGTAGCGACTTCAGAATTACCCTCGAAACTGGTGGTCCTATAAATATATTTAATTGAAGCCATACACATAAAAAATCAAATCGAATCACTTCAAAATTTGAAACGTATTCGAGTACAACATAAACTTCTTCCCCCTATAATACATCAACAATATAACAATACTGACTTGCGCAGCAAAATAAAATAAATTCAAATGTTTGTTGTGCGAGTTAGTATTTTTTTTTGATATGCGGTATATTATTTCCCATAATATTTTCGTACATGTCTGTCAAGTCGTGAACATTTCAAAACCCGGTGAAAGTCCCGTTCTGAAATACTAAACCAAACACCGAGCCGTTACATCCGAAACACTGCAAGAAAAATACGTAGTACGCCTCCGCCCCGTTGCCACGGCAACCCCGGGAAGCCTCAGTCACGTGTCACGGGCATTTCCGCTCTTTTTCTCGCGTTTTTTCCCCCCGGGCGGGGAGGGCTGAGCGGGGGGTAAGGGGGGGCTCGTGTACGCGACTTAATTGCGTCTGTGAGTGTGGTCCGGAGAAATTAGAGCGAGGTTAGTGAAGGTATAGAGGCGGCTGGAAAAATGGTACCTATGTATATACTGCACTAGGTACCATTTTTCGAGTTCAGATTTATTAACTATTTTTAGGGTTCCGTACCTTGAAAGGAAAAACGGAACCCTTATAAGATCACTTTGTTGTCCGTCCGTCCGTCCCTCTGTCAAGACCCTTTTACTCAGGAACGCGTCTCTCAAGCTCAAATTTATATCAAATACTCAGGTCTACTGTCCCTTGGAGCTGTCAAAAAATCAAACTTGTAAGCCAACGCAATCAAAAGATACAGCCGTTTATGCCGCAAATTTTCGAAACTCGCAAGGGAATCAAAACCTACAGGGTACTTCCCGTGAACTCAGAATCTTGGTACGAAGCAACTTCTTATAGCACATATAAGGGAAAAATTACGAAAACCGTAAATTTTTAGTTACATCATATAATAAAAATATTTTTAGCAATTTTAAAGTTACTACCCCTATATACCTACTGGTTTGTACGGAACCCTCGGTGTACGAGTCCGACTCGCCGGTTTTTTTACTTTAGCTTTATTGATTTTTGAATATTTTTAATTTATCTGAGTAAAGCGAGCCGTAAAATTGAATATTTTTTTTATGAATGTATCCCGTTGTTGCGCACATGTACAAATTAAGTACACTAACATAATTTGTGACGAACATACCGAATTAATTAATTAGGTTTCCCACATATTTAAAATAAAATTAATATATAATATTTTATATACCAAAGAAATAAAAGTAAATTTATATAAAACACGTTGCCGCATAAATAGTCTGATGTTTGAAATACTGACTCCATCATATCATCATACAAGGTAGAAAATCAAATATCAATAAAAACTAAAGGTACCTGAGGTGTGAAGTTATGTGAGATACACGATCAATATGTGTGTTTAACTATCCATACAATATAAGTATGTGTTAGTCTCCATGCCACATGTAAAGGGCCCGATAGAACCGGAAAAAAATCTTTAATCAATTTTTTTCACATATCTACTTTGGAAATACAAGTGCGAGGAAATTAAATCTTTGGTTCAAAAAATCTTCTAGATTAATAATATGAATTATTAGCATATATTCGAATTTGTGATAGCGAGAGTAAATAATATATGTTATATATTATTCTAATTAACGTAATTCTCTATATATAAGTATACTGAATTTGAAAAACAATTAATGGTGTCAAGTAACGTACTACCTACAAAGGTCACAACATACAATTACTTGTATATTATACACCAGCTAATTACGCTACAAGATAAGAATATATACTTGTAAATTATATGTATATCGTTAGTTTGTTTACTCCGTTGCCAATTAGCGGCCGAACTAAATTAATTATATTACGTCTATTCATTTGTTACAATTTGACCCGACGCCTAATTAGTTTGAGACCGAAATTAAAATTAATTAACAAGACTACAAATATTTTTAGCTAATGTTTACATACGTAGAATGGACTTAAAAGTATTTTTTTTAATCTAAATAAATTAATATTATGGGTCAATCTTACATAAACCACCTTAGTCCCACAGTAAGCTCAATAACTAGGAATACACACACAGATCTGTCTGGCGTATTTGGGCAGATCCGTCATTGTATGGCGGGAATTGAGGCACGGATGTGTATACGGACAGTTCATTGCGCCATACCATTGCGTTATTGACAGATATATTCGCCAGGCATATCTGCCAGATACCCGACTGACAGATCTGTGCGTTAATTACTACCAAATAAAACTTATGTTGAAGGTTATAGTTACAGTGAGAAATGTTTTTCCATGACAAAGTGCTCATACCATTTAGTACAGTAAAGATACGGTGGCGTCAAACATTAATTTATAATAGCCTGATTTTTATATATTTTTTAATTTTTATGGGATATTTATAGATAACATATGCAAAAATCCTACAAACTTTTCACCCGGAAGTAAACAAGTAAGTATTTTTATTTGTAAACATGACGATATATGTCTTCTTTCTGTTGAAAGCGAAAAACAAGAAACCGTGTACATGTAAAATCACATATTTTACAAAATGTACGGCGCGGGCGATATATATCCTAAATCGTTAGAAACAAATAGTAATAAGTAGTAGGTTTTACTTACAACTTAAAAAAACTTAGAAACGATATATTCATTAAAATCATACAAGAAAAACGCTTGTAATATGTGTGTACATATTTGTGGCGGTTAGCGAAAAACGATATGTCGTAGGATTTCATTGCGTAAATAATACGAGTATCATGATATTTCCGTTACACTAAAAATATTAGCTATTATTAATTATTTCCAATTCCCCATACTAGCCGCCCGTAAAATGACTGTAGTAATTGATTTAAGGTTGATTTTTGCCTGACCTGTGGAAAAACTTTTTTTACTATACCTAAACTAGGCGATGATATATACAAATTGTAACGGAAATGCTGGTGATCCGTATACAGGCATAATTGGTATCAGATTCTAATTACGAAAAACTAAGAAAAAAAATTATTCTGTATCAGGGTTGGCTTAATCGTCCCCAACCCAAAAAAAACCCACTGGGTTAAATTGGGTACAACCCAGCTGAAAAAACCCGTGGGATTTTGACAAAAGTGGGTTTTTTAAATAAATTGACTTAAGAAATCTGATTTAAGCTGTAAAAAGTCTTAAATTATATAATGGTTACCTACTACTTTATATATTCTTGTATTTTTTGGTGAAACTTAATGTTTGGGGTTTAGTTTATCATATTTATTAAGTAGTTAGTAGCCAACCAATATATAATTCATCATCATCATCCTCCAATAACAAACTTGAAGCCAGACTGGCGATTTCCCCAACCGACAGAAAACACATGCCATATTATTCAGTTACAAAAATATTTGGTAGAAAAAATGCAATAAAATTAAATGCATTTAAATCTAAATTCAAACAAAAAACTTTATTATCCCGAAATAACCCGAAAAAACTCGAAATTACCCAAAAAACCCGAAAAAACCCAGTGGGTAGATATTTTTTGAAAAAACCCGGGTTTTTGCCAACCCTGTTCTGTATGGAGGGTTGGCCGGCTGGGACGACGGGTCCCATACAAAAAAAAATTTTTTCGCGTCCAAAAAATTCTTCTCCTATTTATTATTATTCGCAATCTGATAACAATTATACCCTTAAACGGATTACCAGTATTTTTCTTACATCCTGTATAATTTTAAACATTTATTAAAGATAACATTACATTTTACATCTTAACACAAATTACACTATACTATATAATCGCATACTACACTATACTATACTAAACAAACACATTTACAAACTTATAAACTAAACTCACTAAACTATAAATTTACCTAACTTAACCTAACAAACTAAAACTGAATTATATTAAAAATTCCCCTGTTGGTAAAGGTGCCGTAAATGCTGGCAGCATTACCCCGCTGAATTGCAATACTTATGCGCTGTGCGAGGAAGCTGCCAGCTCTACGATCCCCGGTAGCGTCCACCAACCTCTTTGCCAAGGCCCTAAAAAAGGTCTGGGCACTAGATCCCCACGGGATCCTGTATAATAAGATAAGATAAAAAAAGTTAGTTGCTTACATATTAATTCTGAATTAAAAATATACTTATTAGGTAGGTGCCTATTAATAATCAAAATATTCAACATCTAAACATAAATAAAACAAATATATATTAAAAACCTAACTTTAACATTTATTGAGAAACAAAACGTTTCTGATCGTTCTCTAACTCTATGGTGCGTGCACCAGAGTCCCTGTAACATTTCTTTTTCGTGAAAATCTATTTATAACTAGGGCAGCTTGTGCTTAAGGTTGCACAACCAAATACCCACCTTCTCGCTTCTAAAATACAGTCGAAATTTGCTTGGCTACAGCAACTGCGTAGATATTTATACATTTTTTCCCATAGTGGCTCTATTATATTGATTAGTAAGCCCCCCTTCCGGGGAGAAGTGTCTTTTGTGCGATTTTTCTCGGCTTTCCTTTGTTTTTCATCTTGTGCTCCGGCTGGGAATGTGAATGAACGGACAACATAACAAAGTTTCTGCCTGGAACGCTGAGCCTAGTTAGTCTAGTATACAGGATGTTTAATCTATCGGGGTCAGATAGGGAACATCTGAAATCATACAGCCTGCAACAAAAATGTTGGTGATACGTTTAAGGGTATAATTGGTCGGTATTGCGATTAAGAAAAAGTGGTAAAAAAATTTTTTGGACGCGAAAAAAAAATGTGTATGGGACACGTCATCCCAGCCGGACGACCTTCCATACAAAACTTATTTTTTTTTACGTGAAAAATTTTTTTTTCTTACTTATCATAATTAGAAATTAGAATACGATAACAATTATGCCTTTAAACGGATAACCAGCAAGAGATAGTTCTTAATTTTTTTCACTACTATTTTTAGCTTAATCACTCTATATTTATTTTCTATCGTTTCTTGCCAGCTATGCAAACATTCGTCAATACATTTACCTATTGGATCCCTAATGAACATCAGTACCTTACATAACACAATTTAAGTAGTCTGTATAGTTAAAATTACATAAGATGTCCGAACGGAACGGAAGGAAGACTCTTGAGTTAATTTTTTCAGTCATCTTAAAAAATCTTACTTATACTTATTATATACTTACTAACTAAAGACGTGGGGGCTTATTTGATGGTACTAAAACTTGATTTTTTAATTTTAATTGGACTGTGTTAGGAGTACCTACTTAAATTGTGATCGTTTATTTATTGTTTTAGACATGTGATTGTATTACAAAATAAATATTTACTGTAAAAACTAAAGACTATTTAGTCTTTAGTTTTTACAGTATATATTATATACTACTTGCTAAAAATGTTGTGTGTTATATAATTTAAATGACCAGTCTCCTCGATAACGTATGAAGGTATATGTCTATTTTTTTTAGTGTACTCACAGTGTCTTTATATCTTAAATAATACAGGTACCATCGGGTTCAAAATTGCATGGTCAATTTATCAATGAATTCATTCATAAATTGGCCATGCAATTCTGAACCCGATAGTACCTTACGATATGGCATCCTGTTTTCTTGGACTTACAAATTTCATGAGGCTTGACTTTGAACGGTCAATAATCGTGTTTTCTTGGATAAAGATGAATACCCTACTTATCGTCAAGATTTTTTATATATTGTGTTTTTGAATTATGACCAGTCAAATTAAGTTTATTTAATGGTCCTCATTTATAATAGTTCACAAAAAATACAAAACAAAGAATAACTTAATATTTAAAAATTTTCAATTAAATAAATACTTTACATATTTCTCAGATACAAACTATAGAACACGTTACATAAAACTAAAACACTTCTCAAATATATTATAAACTTTTTACAACAGATTTTCTGACTGTTAGAAATAAATCATATTATAGTATTTTAAAATAAGAATTTGAGCGGCGTCGGAACTTAAAAATTTCATATCAACTTGATTTATTTTGATATTGATTTTACATCACTCGTACTATATACAGTGTGACGCGCCGAACGCCTTGCGAGTTCAGAAATCAAGTTGTTTTCTAAATACTACAGCGGCTCAATATCTCCAATTGGAATAGACTGGACTAGAAATCAACAATCCCACCGGCTATCAAAAGGCCTCAAGTCATCAATGAGAATAATTTGCACGGCGGGAATTCCCAACGGAGGACCCACACACGCACAATCACGCACACATACACAGGTGTCGATGTCGCAACGTGCCGCTGGCAAAACTTGAAATCGGATTAATTGCAACTAGATTACGCGTCGGACCAATAATGAATACATTTCAAAGGGATACTCAATCTAATTTAATGGGTATAGGATTCAAATTAGCTTTTATATGGAAATGTGACTTATGTTGTTTCCGATTCAAGAATTGGCAACTAGATTAATTATGAAAGGTCTTATCATTTATGTAAATACCATAGTGTTAAGTTTTTCTTTATACCGGTTGTTATATATTTAACTCTTTTTATTACACTATTAGATTTAAATGATTAACCACCTTACGATGAGAGGAAGAGGTGGTTTTCGTAATAGTTAGTCAAAAATTTAAAGTACGTTGTAAAAACCTAATTTAAAAGTCGTTGTCCTAGTTCTTACAAAACAGTATGCTAAATCAGTATCTTTTTTGTATTTTCCTACGCATAATAATTACATATATGTATGTAGATGTATTCAAAGGATTCTAGCTTATTTTTTTCCAAATGCTCGCACGACTATTGTTTACCATTTTCATTACATTAGAATGCATAAACGTTATGTTTTTGTACCTACTAACACTTATGGGCTTTGGCTGATATAAATGATTTTTATTATTTATAATTAGCTAAGAATTAATTGAATACTGAAACCAATACGAGTATTTTAATACTAAAGCACTTTTAGTCATAATAAACATCATTAAAAAACTATTTATGACTTACATCTATATACCCAGGTACTTGTATGATATATATATATATTTTAAAACAAAATACAAATTAGATGTCAAATTATATGTTAACGACCAGACGGGACATGACGTCGTTATACTAAAATCGTCTATATGAGAGAAGTGTCTGCAACATAATGACGTAATCGGCGCGGGCGCCGTCTGCGGGCCAGTCTACCGTCTTATCAAAACGATACAACTGTATATGCAATCCACAGGCTTTTACGTCATTTTGTCACAAAACAGATAGCAAGGTGACGAGCACACTGACATATAAATTTATTCCTACGACTTAATTTGTTTTGCGTGTTTTTTTTAATATTGGTATGTTTTATTTTCGTCGGTCACTGATGAATAATAATAATGTGTTATTGTTTAAATTTTCTCACGGTTTTTGTTATATGCTAATTACTTACATGAATACTTCCACGTTTTAAACATGCAAAAGTGTGAAAATAAAAAGTGTGAAATAATAAGTACCATGTATTTTATTTCTCAGTTAACAATTTCGTATTTATTTATATATGCTAGATGGCGCCTATGGTTATATGTGTTAGTTAATTTTATTTTATGAAATTTATGGAGGAACGTATTTATTATTTCACAAGTTTCGAGAAAAACTGCACCAGTTTAACGATACTAGGATGTATAATAATGTAATAGTTATTGTAATTACTTAATAAATAAATATCAGCCCTTAAAACTTAAAAGTACCTATATATAAAAACATACCCGCCCGTAAAAATACTCCAGAAAATAAACAGTATTCACATATGTAGGTACAGGTATTATGTTGCCTTATTTCCAAACAAAATCCGAAAAAAGGTCGCTGACATTCACATACATATACATATTCATATGTATGACTCTAGAAAAACAATATATCACCAGTATGTCGCGGCCCTAGCCCCACCCACCGTACTACGAGCAAAAAACGTCAGCAAGCACACATACAACACAACAGAGCGAGACAGAATGAGGAAAACGTGAAATTAATTGTATGATAAAGAAGATCCACATTATCAGTGCAATTTATAAATCATATGATACAGCATGTCAATATGATAAATATTGACTGAGCTAAACAAACTTCTTGATAATTTTTATGATAAACAATGATACATCATATTTACAAACACGATATGTTTTACGCAAAATATAAACATTGTTTTATATTTATCTTTAATTAAGATGATATAATTATTATATGACATTTGACTTTAAAGAGATTGTACAATCAGCGCAAAAGGTATGTTTACATACTTGCACCTTACTCCGTCATAATAAGGTACAACGGTGTAAACATATCTTTGTCGCCGACTGTAACTATAGCAACATGTTTACTTACAATTAGTAGACTTTATGTCATTAGAAATACGGTTTATAATTGATTAACTTTGTGTTGTTGTGCTGTGATGTTTATATTTGATTCTGAGAATTAAAGTAACCTGTTATAGGGACTTTTATAGCTGATGCAAGGCCGATTCGTATACATACAATGTAAACTATGCTATGTATTTGGTATTGGCAAATTACATATCGATAATATTATGAGCTTTGCTACAAATATCCCTCGCAAAAAAATATACACATTGTGTACATGAGAAATGCATTTTACCAAGATCTCGTAAAACTGCTCCTTTTCAGCCTATAATAATATTCCTACCTAAAAAAATTTACTACTTATATTAATTTTTGTATTTTTTGTCGTCTAGATACCAAAATTACAGATCGTCTGCTGTCTACCTAGTTCTCTGGTCCTGGTATTCTGTCTGGTTTTGTACTAAAATATAACAATTGATTTGGGCTAAGTAAGTTGTAATTTTATACATTAGTTTTATATTAACATTACAGTTGTCACAGTTGGATTGCCCAGATTGGGTCATATTAAGGCAGATCAAGATGTCATAATATCAAAAAAATACACAAACCAGAATTCATTGTGTTGGTCATTTTTAACCTTTTTACTATTAATTATTTTAAATTGCTAACTAATTGTCAAATATATTCAGAATGCATCTAGCGCAATCTTCAGTGCGTCATTCTTCACAAAAACAAGTTTCGTATGTTTGTTCGTATATTTTCTCCCAATTCTCCGAACTCGTACGCATCGTGAATTTTAAAAATAAACGTCCATCACTGGAATGTAAACTTTAATCTCTTTGTAACTGGGTATCTTTCTGATTGAAAGGTAGCGATTATATATGAAGCCATTGGCAATTCTGTGCCAATTTAAGACTACAGAAATATGTTAAATGTCCGTCTCGTTGAACTTTAACTGTATTAAGGCCGAGCCACATCAGATGGGAGAGCTGGAGGCTTAGCCAAGATGACAATCGTTTGCAGAAAACGAATCGAAACGCTATTTGTCTCTCTATCGCACTGATATGGAAGAGTGAGCGAGAGCGTGTAGCGCTTCGTTTTGTTTTCTGCAAACGATTGTCATCTTGGCTACAGGGCCTGCACGGCTATTGCTCCCTGTAGACACACACGCAAACTCCGGTTGTTATGTATGGTATTTTATGAGAGATGTCACATTGCCTGCGTTGTGTTATTGTACGTATTTTTTATACCTGCTCGACGATGACTGAGGTTAATGTTGTTTTTTTTAATTATGATTTTTGTGTGATTAATTTGGTGGATTTTTAAGTACGAGTCTATCTAGTAGATTAATCTTAATTCCACAGGCTCAATAAAATCAAATATAAAATGACATAGATATATATAATTAACATGATAAAATGGTATACATTGTCTTGCATTGCATATTACTGAATTGCAGTTTGATTAAATGTTTACCATCAAAATGCAACTCCAGTTACTATTGATAGCATATCAATCAACAGTTATATCAATAATTGGGGTTTTTAATGCTTGCTATTTTGAAATATTACGTCATACTATTTCGGTAATATCACTCTTGGTTTGAAGAATTCTTTAAAGCCTTAGTGAAAAGGATATTTATTATTAAAATAATCTTAACCGCATCTTAGGCCCCAATATTCACGTCTCAGGACAAACAATACTTAATACCTAATCAGTAAAAAAACAATTATTAAGGTAGCTATAACAGCTACGTTGAGAAGTCACTGAAATCATAACAGGCACCCTCAGAAATAGGATATATTATCATATATCTTATTAAAACGTACTATACCTACTCGGTTCTACCAGAGAGTTAACCCACCGATTTAACCGATCATTTAAATTGTAGTTAAGCCAACCCTAGCTACCGCTAGTTAAGTAGTGGGCAAGCACTGATAGCGTTATCGGCCGGCAATGGCGTCGGCCGGGACATTACCGAACACATTATTGTGTGGACTCTCTGGTGTTAGTATTTAACTGATTAAAGCTAGAAACAAAAGATTACGACATATGAAGTCGTTGTTCAAACAGCAGCACTCTTAACTGTACATCGGAGGACCTTATTACAGAAGGCATAAAGTCCACCGATGGGCAGTTAACAGTGTGGCGATGGTACAGTCGCCATCAGATATATCGGAGCGGGCGAGATGGTCACAAATATCTGAACAACGCCTCTATTTTCAAGGCGATAAAGTGCATGCTCAGATATTTTTGAGTACCTTGGCCGCTGCGATATATTTGATGGCGACTGTACATACAGCCGGCAGCAGAAGTATTTAAAAGATACGTCTGTTTTCGGTATTAGGTATCGCAGCGCCATCTGGTGGAACCTAATCCAGTCCAGTCTGGTGGAACCTAATCCATCATGCCACTTAAATACAACTTCAGAAAAACAACAAATATACAACTTCAAAATAACACTAAACTATGTAAAAAAAACCTACAACAAGATAACCTAAATTAAATACATCTAAAAATCTATATCTAGAGTTGGCCCCTGTGAGATGGTACAGTCACCTCACCGGCAATCGGCGACTGATGATATATAGACAATGAAGTAGCTCTGAAAAACGACCCCACAAAAAGTGAGCCGCGAGGGGCGGGGCTTACAAACTGAGCCGCCAAGCCGTTTAGTTTACAAATGGCGGTTCAGTGACACGGTCGTAGTGAAGTTTATCAAAAAATTAAATAATTTAGTAAACATGCCTTCTTGCGCCGTATAATGGTGTCAGAGTAGAACTGGAAAACATAATAAAAAAGACGGGCTCACTTATCATACGTAAGTTAAGCCGAAAACATATGATTATAAATTTATTTTACCGGATAATTTTGTATGGGGATGGTGCTATGCCAACTTTTGAACAACCATTAAAACTTCTTACGATATTTTTTTATTACTTCTTAATGAGATAAATTTTTTTATTTAAGTTAAATACACATATGTTTACATCTCATTTTTCATAACACGTAGATAAAGTTAATAGTATACAGTATGCCTCTAATCATGGGCTTTAAATGTAAGGATCGATTTTGCTCATAAACTACAACTTTTGAAAATAACTGGATTTGTAAAAAAAATACAATTCAAGACTTATTAAGTGCATGAATTTATTGCAAAATCATCAGTTTTTGAAGTGTGACAGACGATGTCAATTGCTTCATTGGATGTGGTATAAGGAAATAGTATTTATAAAATAAAATAAAAAAATATTATGGGACAATCTTACACAAATCCACCTAGTCCCACAGTAAAGCTCAATAAGGCTTGTGCTGCGGGTACTAGGCGACAATATATATAATAGATAGATACAGATAAATATTTAAATTCAAAGAAAACATCCATAACTCAGGAACAAATATCCGTGATAAACACACAAATAAATGCTCTAACCAGGATTCGAACCCGGGTCCTCCTGCTTCATAGGCAGGGTCACGAACGACTAGGCTAGGAGGCCGTTAAATTTAGTTTACATATACGAAGTATTATCATAAAATAACCTTTATTCAAATAGTTGTAGACTAAAAGTAGCTCAGTTTAAGGAGCACATTGAGCACAATCAGTCCTCGCATTTAAAGCTCCACGGTCAAAAACAGGCTGTATGTATATAGGCTGTTTATGGAAATGAGTGATACCTGATAGTCAAAGAAATCAAAGATAAATTTTAATTGACATATTTAAATGAAATAAAACGACTAGAAACGGATTATATGGTGTATACTAAATTCAGTTTATCTCCTGACTTTACTACGTATTCCCCGAGTATTCTATAGGTGGGTGGTTATGCACAATATAATTTTTGACGGATATAAATATATTTTTCTCAGTTGACCCATAACCATGAACGTTGAAAATTGTACAATGCAGTTTTTGTATACAAATATAGATTCTGATTGTGGACCTGAGTGAGTCGCAATGGCTTCAGGCTGCTCTTCCCATGCGGTATGGCGGTTTTGGGATACGCGCGGTTGAAGGGCTGGAACTTATCGCGTTTCTTGCATCAGCTCACGGGGCTGCGGATCTTGCCACTCGCATTTTCCCTGTTCATGGTGGCAATTTTCCGGTCCCGTTAGTATCTGATGCGCTTGCGAAGTGGTCGAGCACGGTCCCTGGCGGTAAAAGGCCTGACATTCCTGCCGCTCAAAAGCAATGGCATGACTTGTGGAGCAGGCACGTTCAGGCTTCGTTGTTGAGTGGTGCGTCGGGGGCAGATCTGGAGCGCCTTAAAGCCCTAGAACGAGCAGAATCTGGATTATGGCTACATGCCGTACCTTCGCCTCAGCTTGGAACGCTCTTGGATAAAGATTCTTTGAGAATTGCAGCGGCTCTTAGGTTGGGGGCGAAGGTATGCCAGGCTCATCGTTGCCGGTGTGGGGTAATGGTGGAGGAGAACGGGCACCACGGTCTCAGCTGTCAGAGGTGTGCCGGGCGGTTCCCGAGGCACCACTCGATTAACGAGATCGCACGGACGGGAAAAGGTCGGATGGCCTGACTTTAATTTCGTGGCGGATGGGGCGCTGTCTTTTATGGGATGCAACTTGTGTTAGCACATACGCTGCATCCCATTTTAGGTATACCGTCAGTTGTGCGGGTTCAGCGGCAGAGTCTGCGGCAAAGTTGAAGAACGCCGCTTTCGAATCCGCATATGACTTTGTGCCGGTGGCCATTGAGACAGCCGGACCCTGGGGGGCAGAGGCGCTTAGCTTCTTCAGGGAATTAGGGCGTCGTTTGCGAGAGAGGGGCTGCGATCCTCGCTCGGGATCGTATCTGGTTCAGCAGGTCTCCATTGCTGTTCAGCGGGGAAATGCGGCGGGAATAATGGGGACCTTTGAACCGGGTACGATTCGGAGTGGGCTTTATTAAAAATAATAATAATAATAATTTGACATTCCATTATTCTAGTTTTTAAGTTGACTTTTTATGTGATTCTGTCTGTGTGTGTTTTTGTGTATTTTTATGTCATTCGTTGTTTTTAATTCTTAAATTATAAGTTAGTTTATAGTGACAAAGTGAATATAGATTCTACAGTACTAAACTAAAAATCGCAGCATCGGAATTAGCTGCGAAGTGCGGAGCAGTGTGACACAGGCGTGGATACAGAGGGGGGAGGGGGGCAACAGGGGCATTTGCCTCCCCCTGACACGTAAGCCTCCTGCACTACGGGGACCATAGGTGCGGACCGCAAGATTTTTTGTGAAGGAAATTGCCCCCCCTTGAATGGAATCCTGGATCCGCGCCTGGTGTGACATAAAAGTCTTGCGATATACGTATTAAGCAAGTAACCAGTAAAGTGACCAAGTATCTGCTTATTTACTTTAAAATTAAATTCAAACCTCTTACAACAAAAAATATACATTCGAAAATTGCTCTCTATTTTATGAAACCGTCCACTAATAATGCGTTTCCAATTTCACTGTTGCCTTGTCATTTTCAAGTGTCAGTGCTACGACGAATCACAGCAAAATCATTTTACGATTGACCAATCGTATTTTAAGTAATTGTTGTAATTGAAAACAGACTAATATTTTGACGCGTTTGATTGGCAGCGTAGTGAGCATGCGTATATCGAGTTGTTTCTCAGTTTCACGCTTACGGTTTGTTTGAAGTTCTACGTCTAGATATATCATCAGTCGCCGCCGGCAATAGTATCTTCCTACATGAAGGCCGCAAAAATATGTGACATGCTCTTATTTGTTGGGTCATAAGAGCGTGTCACATATTTTTGCAGCCTTCGTGTAGGAAGATACTATTGCCGGTGACTGTACCGAGGCTGCCAGCATTTTCCTTGCTAAACCTTGCTTACTTAGGCGTTGGGCGAGGAAACCAGATCTTTTATCCCCGGTTATGTCGACCAGCCGTTTAACCAACTCTCAAAAAAAATTTTGTGCTGCTGGGCCCCACGGACCAAGAGTCTCGACTTCAAACGCAACAAAGTTGTAGTTGGCATCGAGACTCCTGTATTTGCGCCTTTTAAGGGCCTCAGCGGCCTGAAACCTACATTATGTTACCATGAAGTAAACAATTTCCAAATTGTTTTTTGTTTCAATAAAAACCACGTCAACTTTATTCGACCATTTATCAAAGACGCAATACCAAATTCGAAATCACACAACGCACATACAATTATCACAATATAAACATGAAACCTGTTGCAAGTTCACTCCCCCCACTTACACCCCCCTCCCACATCCCCTTCAAGTCGCAAAACGTGACTCGTGAGTCAGGCAAACAAGTTTTTTGGAAGCTTTTTGTTATGAAAATATCTTGATTTAGCGTTGGGCTTGCAAATATTGACACAGCCTTTTAGGCTCTTGAATTTTACCTCTCATAAATATTCAAAATGCAACAAATATAACGTAGTTAATTCAACAAATAACAGAAATGAAAGATTTCTAGAAAATTTTACAATAATTTAGTTCGAACTTGTAGTATTTAATAATATACGAGTTTTTATGTAATAATAATAAAATACATAAAACTCCGTTTTCACTCCGTTATGGATTGAGTTTTCCCAAATTATTGCTTAGCACAGATCTAGAAAAGCACTAACGCTTATAGATATTTGAAGTGTGCAATTATTTTAATATTTCATGAGTACGAAAGAAGACGTCAAATCCAAAAGCGTAACAACTTTTGAGCTTTTATAAAATCACATCGAATTCGCTTGATGGTCCTAGAATATAAAGTTATCAATGGAAATAAAACTCCACACCTAATTCCATCTAAATCGGGTTAATTGTTTAAACGTAAAAAGAGAGTCAAACAGACAGAGTTACTTACGCATTTATAACATTGGTGCACTGGTAGGCATTAATAATAAATAATACTTTAGCAACTATCACGTAGTAACGGTCAGTAGGTACCGTTTTTGACCTTTAAAATAATCGCCATCCATAAACGCGCATGACTTAAATCCACAAACCGCATAACAAACGTCATAAGTCCCTCCAAATCCATATAAACTTAGGGTCTTTTCGATCTAGTATAATTCCATGGTGTTTCAGGTGATAAGGTTATACAGTTTATACATTTTGCGGTCAATTACGGGACCACTTCCCGTCAGGGAAAACCATTTGTTATTTTATATATTAATATATTTATTATGTTTTCCTGTATAGGGATCATTTGCTGCCTAAGCGGAAAATTGTAATTAGGTATTTAAGTTATTTTTAATAAGTTACATATTTATTAAAAAAGCAGGTAAAGTTTTATTACGGTACTGGATATTTAAGTAAAGCTTAGTTTGCAAATTTCTATCAAAAAAATCTAGGATGTTGCCTTATTAAGATTATAAATATTTCTTCGCTTTTCCTTGATACAGTTGAGTTTTCCAATGTCTATTCGAATAATTATGAATACAACCTTTTTTTTTGGCGCTAGAAAATGTTTGAAGCACCACCCAGTTCGGGGGCAGGGGGTGGTGATGTGGGACTCCTGGAAAAGCCAGACTACCCACTAAAAACCAACGGTTTACCCTCAACGACTTTATAATTATAACTCGTCGCAGGATTCGCTTGCACACAACTGCGGGGATAGATGTAGATGTAGTGTAGGGACGCCCGGCCGGATCAGGCGGGCTGTCGATCGCTGCTCGCGTTCATTCAGCCCAGTTCCCTGGAGTTGGAGCTGCAGGTTACTGTTCCGGCTGCGTTCCCACACTGGTCTCCTCGAATCTTCTTGTCTTCCTGCAGAACAGAAGGACATCCCTGAGATTGATACCCTTTAGTTCGCATTCTTCTAGCTCATCTTTCCCAAATACATTATATCGCGTTGCCGCGTACATAACGCATTCCGCTAGTAAATGCTTGCTGGTTTCCTCCTGACCGCAGTGCGGACAGGAGGCATCCCTGCTAATGCCTATTACCTTGAGGTGTCTGTTGAGGGTGTTGTGTCCGGTGATGATACCGGTTAGCACTCTCAGACTTTTCTTACCTAGTTTTAGAAGATACCTGGCTCTCCTGTGATCTATACCTTCAATCATCATTCTGGACTGCCTGCAGCCAGTTTCTTCCTTCCACCTCCTATCCGCTTCTTTATCTTTTATCCTATTTATTACTCCCCTTGTTACTTCTGCTGACATTGGTAGAGCCGGTTCTGGACCTGTGTATTCCTTCTCCGCTCCTTCCCTAGCCAGTTCGTCTGCTTTCTCATTTCCTGTGACTCCCTGGTGCCCCGGTACCCATGCCACCGTTACTTCCCTGTATTCTCCCAACTCATTCAGCTCCTCCTTGCACTCTTTGACTAGGGAGGAGGTGACCGACGTCTTCTTCAGTGCCTTCAGTGCTGCTTGACTGTCGGTGTATATAACTACCGTGCCAGCCTGTTGCCTGCTTCCCTTAACGATACGTGCGCACCTCGTTATCGCACATACTTCTGCTTGGAATACACTTGCATACCTGCCAAGTGGAACCGATACTTTCTCTCCCAGTTTGGGTATGACTATTCCCGCTCCTGCTAGTTGCGTTGAGCTCTTTCTCGAGCCATCCGTGAAGCAGATCGTCGTTGGATGCTCGACTACTACCTTCCAGTTGTCTCTTTCTCCGATGTGTATTCTGTATTTCTTATCGAAGATATCCTGTCTCCTTATGAGGTCGTTATTCACCATCAACATTTCCATGCTGGTTAGCGCCTCTCTTTGTATCAATGCATGTCTTTTATCCACGCAGCTTCCTCTCCATTCTTTGCAGGCTTTCATCCTATACCATTGCTCTGTAGCCTTTTTCTCCACCTCTAACTGTAGTTGCTTCATCCCTAGCATTACCTCCAATGCGTGCGTGGGGGTTGTTCTCATAGCCCCCGTCACCATCAAACATGCCAGTCGCTGCACCTTCGTTAGATCTTTCTGGTATTCTTTGATATGGGTTCTATGCCACCAGACTATCGCCCCATATAGCACCCTGGGTAGTATTATTGCCTTGTAGATCCAATCGATCATTCTAGGTTTCAACCCCCATTTTCTCCCCACCGCCCTTTTACATTGGTACAGTGTTCTGATTGCTTTCGCCGTCTGCTCCTTGATGTGGGTTTTGTATTTAAGCGTTCTGTCTAAGGTAACGCCCAGGTATTTTACCTCTCCCACCCTCTCCAGTTCTTCCCCTTGGAGCTTTATTGGTTTCATCTCCTCCTTCTTTCTCTTGGTTGTGAATAACACAAGCTTTGTTTTCGACGGATTTAGATTTAACCCTCTCTCTTTGCACCATTCCAGCACCTGTTTGAGACTTCTTGTCATTATGTCTCTCATGATGTTTAGGACTGTACCTCTTATTAACAGTACTCCATCATCAGAGTACGCTTGCATATACACGCCTCCTCTGTTGATCTTCTTCACAAGTGAGTCCAGTAGTAGGCACCACATAAGGGGTGAGAGGCATCCTCCCTGTGGGAATCCTCTTTTAGGACTTATGTTCTTTGATATGCCTCCCAGTTCAGCCCTTATGGACCTGTCCTTGAGCATTCTCTTTATCCATGTCGCTACCGTCGGGTTTATCCCTTCCCTTCTTAGGCTTTCCTCTACGGCTGCAAAGGATGCTTTATCAAAGGCTCCCTCGACGTCGAAGAAGCAGCCCAGTGCATATTGCTTCGCGTCTAAAGCCCGCTCTATCCTTACTGCAAGATTGTGCAGAGCTGTCTCTGTTGACTTTCCTGTCATGTATGCATGCTGATTTCCATGTAATGGATTTCCGCTGCTTTCCATCTTCTCCCTTATAGACTTGTCTATCATCTTTTCTAATGTTTTCAGTACGAATGATGAGAGACTGATGCTCCTGAAAGACTTCGCCTCTTGGTAGGATTTCTTCCCAGGCTTCGGTAGGAACACCACTCTCACCTCTCTCCAGCTCTTAGGAATATGTCCAAGTGCCAAGCTTGCCCTGTATAGCTCTATCAGGTTCTCCTTTATGATTCTGTATCCTCTCTGGAGTAGTACAGGCTGCACCCCGTCCGGTCCAGCGGCTTTGAAGGGTGCAAAGGAGTTAATTGCCCACTCCATTTTCTCCTCCTTCACCACCTCCATTGCCGACCCCCAGTCCGCGGTGCTTTGTCCTATCTGCTCCCCTCTCTCCTTATCTTCTATGCCGTAATCTGTATATTCCTTATCTTCGCAATCCGGGAAGTGAGATTTCAGCATTATACTTAGTATCTCTTCTGGTTCCGTGACTAATTGTCCCTCTACTCTTAGACTGCCTAGTTGACACGATCGTTCTCCTGCTAGTAGTCTTACAACTCGTGCTCCCTCTGAGTAACTGTGTATATCTTCCGTGTATCTTCTCCAGCCCTCCCGACTGGCCCTCTCCCTCAGTCTGGTATACTGATTCCTGGTTTCTCTGTATGCGTCCCAGCTCCGAGAGTCGTCCTTCTTCAGTGCCACTCTCATTGCCCTGCGTGTTTTCTTCCTTAACTTTTGCATTTCTTTTGTCCACCATGGCTGACCCTTCCCCGTTTTAACCTGTCGTTCTGGGCATGCCTTGTGGTACGCTGAGATCATGTCTTCTTTTAATTTGAGTGCCCCTATCTCTAGGTCCACTGTGTTCTCATATTTCGCTCCCGAGGTAGTCAATTTACTCAGCTCCTCTTCGTACTTAGTCCAATCCGTTTTCCTCGGATTCCTGATCTTCAACTTTTCTAAGCGACATTCAACACTGTACAGTATTCTGCGATGGTCTGACATGCTGTCCTCCTCATCTACTCTCCAGTCCATTATTTTGTCGCTTATCCCTTTAGATGCTAAAGTTATGTCAAGCACCTCTCTCCTTGCCCTGGTAACAAACGTCGGTGTGTTGCCTATGTTCATGATCTCCAGGTCATTGCTAGATATAAATTCTAATAGGGACTCCCCCCTATCGTTCGTGTCGCTGCTACCCCACACCTCGTGGTGTGCGTTAGCATCGCATCCAACGATAAGTGGTATTCTCTTACCTCTGTATCCGAGTACCAGTTCTTCCAGTTTACTTGTCGGCGCTTCCTCATCCCCCGGTAGATAGCAGGATGCCAGCGCCACCTTGTATCTCGCCCCGTCGTTGACAGTGAGGTAGACCTCCACCACCACTAGGTCTCTGTAACATAGTGTCATTAAGCAACCTATGTTTCTTATATTATTACTAACATATATGCATGACCTGGGGGGGTGCTCACCATTCCTCTCATAATGAAGAACTCCCCCAGATGTCCCAGGCCTGCCACCTGATTTCTCCATGCATATGGTTCTTGCAGCAGGGCTATGTCTACCTCCTCTCTCGCTAAGTACTGTCCTAACTCGGACATTGCGTCCTTGCAATGTTGGAGGTTTACTTGGCATATCTTTGTGTGTTTTTTTGTGTTTGTTTGTGTGTTTTGTGTATGTGTTGTGTGATTCATTTTGTGTGTTTGTGTATTGTGTATTGTCTCTATCCCTCATCGTTACTCGGAGAGTTCACTTCCGACGACGTCCATACCCTCCTCTACCGTATTGACGTCGACCGGTACAGCACTCCCCTGCTCCGATGCGGGTACTTCTGTCTCCTTTGGCTCTTGGTTCGCTCTTAGAATCCTAGCTCTAATTCTGGTGGCTGAGAAGTATAGTATCTTGTTTTTCTCCTCACCCCAGTTCTCATCGACACTGTCTGAGACCGCAAAGGTCATTCGGGTCCCTAGCTCCAGTGTCTCTCTTCCTGCAGCTCGCCAGGACATTATTTGCAGTTCCGGTCGATCTGGGTTCTGAGCATAAAGGAATTCTTTTACGAACTCAGTATCCATTTCGCCCGGAATCCACACCTGTACTCTGGTCTGCTCTATCTTCCGCACGATAATCCTGTGACCGTCTAGCTCCCCGAAGTCCTGGCCTAGCAGCCACTCCCTCGACCCCGCCGTCAATGGTGTCACAAGGAAGAACCCCTCCGACACCAGTCCCGACGTAGCAAACTGAGGGGCTGCCAGACCAGACTCCCCCTTCACTATGCTCATGACTACTCCCTCTATCAACTGCGCTAACTTTTTCCGGATGAGTCTTGCCAGGGCCTCATCCACCGAGACACCATCCTCTCGGCACACCGCCACAGCTAGACCACGGTTCGCCTTGGCGACGTTCCGTGGTCCCTCTGCGTCTCCCTTGCCTTGATTCTGGCGCTTCGGCGGAGGACGCTCCGAGCAACCCTCATCCGTACTCTGACGTTTGACCTTCTGGCTGCGTTTGCTGGGGCCTGGATCGGAGATCCCTGTGGGTGTTACCCCTTGATTTCCGATCCCCTCCCCAGCCCTCCCAGCCTTAATGGCACTCTTCTCGCCAGTCTAGCTTTCTTCCTCTCCTCCTTCGATTGGTACTTTTGGAATCCCTCACTATCCACCGCCCCTCTTTCTTCCCTATCGGTTCCCTTCTTAGGCGGCGTTTGGAGTAGTTTGTCTTCTTCTCCTAGTGACAGGCCTCCTAGTCTCCTCTGGACATCTGGGGTACCCTGCCGTGAGATGCTTCGAGACCTCCTAGCGGATTTTTCCCCAATCCCTCACTATTCCGGTCGGTCGGGTTTGTACTCCCCTTCACTTCCGCCCTTACAGGCTGCTACTCCGCTTGCGCGGTATAAGTTGCTTTAGCTTTAGTTTCCGATTCCATGGTTTTAAGATTTCTGTGGGAAGAAAAACTCTAAGGAACGTGGCATTGCTCCCGTACCACGTCCTAGCCACATTGACACCTACGCGGGAAGCGCCACTTTCCCCGCGCATAGTTGTTAGAGACAGCGATTGTGTCGATTAGGCTCACAGGCATGAGAGAACAGCTCCTGCGTTGCTTCCTTGTGGTGAACAGAACACTGGCGCGCGCAAGGATCTCTCCTAGGAAGTCGCTCGTGACCCCCGGAGTACCCAGTGCGCACGCGCAGGTTCCCCCAGCCACTCCAGTTTCCAGTATGGGGCGGAGCTCACACTCCAGCCCGTAACCGGTCCCCAGATACAACACAAATCCTGCTCACCCTCCCCTCGTCCGCTTGCGAGCCCAATCCACACCCTCCCCCCGCTGCCCACAGCACGGGCTGTGAGGGTCCTCGGCGCGTCCTCCCACCTTGACCCTGGGGGTTTACATTCATCATTCATACTTCACCTCGGCTTTGTGTCAGTCATTCTTCCTTTCATCCCCTCTCTCATACAACCTTCATTCAGCGCCGCCCACCCCCCCTTTTGCCGGGATACTTGCAGCACCGGTAAGCAATACCTTACTAGGGAATTGTCTACCGTTGCCCCCAGGGTGCACCGTCCAGAAACCTACCCTTTCCCGTGGATCAGGATCAACGGGAATTGGTAGGCCCCTGGCACTCTTGGAGGTTTCCCGACCAGCACCCCACTGCGGGGATATGAACACAACCTTATTTAATGGATTTAAGGTCGTGTACCTACACATATTTTTGTCCAATTAATCGTATATACATTGGAGAACTCATCTGTACCTAATAACGTGCCTAGCTACTCGTACGTACCGACCTACTATGCGTAAATGCTTATCTTATTATACGCGTTTGACGAAAAAGGGTAGAATGACAGGAAAAAATTATAAACTCCCAAATGCGTAAATTCAGTTGGGATCGTGTCTATACGTGTTTTAAAGTCAGAGTACGGCCCCTGGACACATGGCTTCCTCGTATCTACTCAAATATAGGCATACATAAGCCACAGCGGCAACGGTAGGCGATATAAGACAGAATCGATGCTAATTATTTTGAAAAGGTTTTGGAACAGTGCCTTTGATTTTTGAATTTCGAACGTTGATTCACAGCACGTTGCACCTTGGCCTAAATGGCCAATAAGGATGGCTCATAATATATGATACCTTAATGTCAATTCATTAGACATTATCACACTTATCACTTAAAATGTTTTATATACTTAAAGAAACTAACAAAGTATTAAATTCAACTAAGTATCCACTGAAAAATATCATATCCAATAAAATTTTCTTCAATAATCGAAGTAGCGGACGAAATGAAAATAAATGACATTACGATGTCTAGATTGACAGGTGTTTGTTTACATTATAAAACAAGCAAGGATGAATTTTCTATACCTTCTTTTGGGGTATTCGTTTGAACTCAAGATGGCTGCGCCGTCTTTAGAATAGTCTTTTGTTTTTTGCTCATTTACGTAGTTCAGTGTGTAATATGTGTGCGGTGACCTAACGAACAAGTGTGCTGCTAATGAAAAATTTGTCTCAAAACGCGCGTCTCAAGTCTCGGCCACTCACGTGTTTGTAGGGTATCACCTTACAATCAGAAAGGTCTCAACCGAACAACGTTGCTTATATTTTATGGAAAATTAATATATTAAGATAATAAGTCTACACCTCGACATTGGCAGTATTCACGTGGCGAGGAGTAAAAGCCATAATAAAAAAAAGAAAAATACCTTCTTTTGTGTCCGATCTGCAATATTATCTGGTGGAATGATAATTTCGATCACCATTGGTCGCTTGTAGTCCATCCATCATCGTAGATCCTTGGATATGATTATTGTAGTGGTGCTTGGTTGGTTGTATTAAATACTGGTATAACGTTATAACTGTATAAGTGGTGCGTATAACGTTGACTCTTTAACTCGGTCAAGGAACATGGCCTTACACCGTTGTAATTTATTTAGTAGGGAGTAAAGTTTTAAGTATAAGAAAGTTTTCTTTCTTTTGAATGAGATGATAAGGAAAAATTGCGAATAGCATTTCTATTTGTCAACTAGTTGAGACTCAAGGTGTTGAAATTTTAACTTAAGATTAAGATAAGATCATCGCGTCGCTTAACTTTCGAAATTTGATTTTCCCAGGTGTTAACAAGTTAATGTTCACCTCAGTCACCTTTAAACAGTTTTATGTCTTTATTATCTTAATTTATTCGTCTGTAATTTAGAAACAATTCACACATACACATACTGAAGCCTTCATTGTTTCATATTTCACCATAAGTGCGCAGCTTTTTTATTCGTATTTTTTTTTCTGAACCGGTCGCCTACTAAATTCTGTTTTACTCGTTCATAAACACATAAACTGAATTCAACTGTTATTGCCTCTTATGTTTCAACATTGAGCATAGGGTAGGAAGGATTTTTTGTTTTTAATTTATTGCACAAATAGAAAACTGTATAAGAGGCGGACGTAATGCCTTAAGGCATTCTCTCCCAGTCAACCATTGGATCAAACCAAAGAATTGCCTTTTGTTTTCACACACCATTGCCCAGGCGCACGCATGATACCATGCATAGCACGTTGCCTCCTTGGCCCGGGACGCAAGGCCAGCGCGCGGCCTCGCCCGGACGCAGTGCGCATCCAAATTTGTGAATCAGTGCGCAAGTAAGGTTAACGACTTTGAGAGAAATTCACGATGACATTTTTGAAAATTTTACACACTGTGGGTGTGATTGGCAGTTTGGAGCCTTGAGTTCTGCGGCATTGTTCGGATTTGGCATCTGATTTGACAAATGATGACTCATGCTGGAAATCGTGAGAGTATTTATGTCATACTAGCCTTTTCCCGCGGCTTCGCCCGCGTACTGCGTACTCAAAAAGGATACGATACCCATGTTGATTTCAGACTTTGTGAGTTGTGACCACATTTGCCCCTTTTGGGGGTTGAATTTTCAAAAAACCTGAAACACGTGTTTACTCATTTATCGTTAGGAATATTCCTGTGAAGTTTCGAATAAAATAATCTAACAAATCTTGATTCGCCATAAAAACTTTGGACCCCCATTTCACTCCCTTAGGGAGTGAATTTTGAAAAATCCTTTCTTAGTGCATCCCTAGACCTTAGAAGGAACCTACGTGCCAAATTTGGAATCTCTAAAACCAGCGGTTTGGGCTGTGCGTTGATATGTCAGTCAGTCAGTCAGTCAGTCAGTCAGTCAGTTTCTTCTTTTATATATTTAGATATGACATTCATAAAAAAAAAATATGATGACCTTTTTTAAGACGTGACCTTTTCCTTCGTGTTTGGACGCGAAATAAAAAAGTAACGCTTAAAATCTAAAATTACTTTAATATTAACCCTTTAACCGCCACCGTCGAATATATGACACTTATGAGACAAAGTGGAGTAAATTATGACAAAGTCAACCTTTATTGTTACAATTTTGACGTAAATAAGGCGGTTAACCCTTTGAACTCCAAGAACTCCTAAAGAGGTCTTGTGTCGTCGTGTCCACCAAGCCAACAACCCATAAAGGGGTCGGAGTGAAGGTGCACTTTGACCAAAATGAATTGTTTTGCACAGCACTATGAGATACGTCTTTTTTGTGTGATCACTTCATTTAAATATGAAAGCGTTCAAAAGGTTAAAAAGGTATATTATTTTTAAACCTCTATATGTCATGTTATGCACGATAGGTAATTAGATGATAAACTATAATTAAATACTCTTTATTCTACTGATGTTTTTAATACTCATTATTTTAATTGAAATAGGCACAGCTTTTTATAAGGCCTATAAAATCATTTGTTGAATCAAAAACAAATCGCGTGATAAACGCAATCTAACCCCATTACTTATATTTAGACCTTCACTGATGACTTTCTTACGTATCTATTAATAGACATTGCAATAAAACAATCAGTAATCAATACCAAGTTCGTTACCCAACAGTCGCAATAAGGATGCGCAATGACATCTTATTTATGCGTTTAAAAACAATAGGGTTACACTATTAATATTCCACAACTTTCGTGAAAACGAACTAGAAATTGAAATAAAATTTCAGTTCTATCGTTGTTTAAATAGGACTTATACTCATAGATTTAAAGAAATCTGGACTAAACATATATAGATGTCATATACAAAGGAAAAAGTGACCTAGGCCTAACCAACCTAATCTGGATCTAACCAAGCTTATACTTCTTTTTTTAAGATTAGAAAAATTGTGCGATTCTTGTCGAGCGTTTTCTGGGAAGTCGCCATTTTGCCTCTTATTGTCGTAAACATATTACCTATAGTGGAAAAAAGGAGTCTCGTTTAAAATTTTCCCAGATTTTGCTGGAAAAAAAATACATGGACGAATTCGACCGTTATTTTTCAAATCCTAAAAAATGGGGTATATTGCGGGTAGTTGAAAAATGTGTTTTTATACACATTATTTTAGGATCCGAATGGAATTCTGATTATTTTAGCTAGTCTGTCTTCGGAACTACCAATGCAATATAGCACTCCAAACGTCAGATGTAATTTTCATGCTAATATATATGCTTTTGCCCGCGACTTCGTCTGCGTGGGATTAACATTCGCCATAAGGAAATAATGAACCGCCTTAGTAAAATCTCATAGCAAATATTAATTTAACGCACATGCTATTTTACGTTTACAGTGTGTAACAATTCCATACAAACTTCCACCCCCCTTTTCATCCCTTTCAGGGATAATTTCTGGGATAAAGACTATCCTTCCCCGGGACTCAATATGTTCATACCATATCTAAATCGATCAGCGGACAGACAGACATACACACTTTCGAATTTATAATATTAGTATGGATTAGTAATTAGTATAATAGTAATTCGTATAGTATATTAGTATTAGTATGGATAAGCAATTAAGTCCCGTTTGAGTAATGAAAAACCTGTAGAAAAAGGTTAAATATATGTTGGCCGTAACTTCATATCGTCGTATCAAGGTAAAGCATGACATACATAAGTACTTTCCGAACGGTACTATCTTAACAATCTAAATAAGGTAACACTATCAGTTTATTGTCATATGCTTCTATATTTATGATAAAAAAATAGATTACGCTTATCAATAAATGATTCTATGAAATATCACGCAAATATCATAATGCAAACCTCTGCTTCAACAGTATTGATATGATATTACTTATATCTTAGAAACGGCTACATTACTTCTACCAGAAAGATAAGGGTTATCTTGGATATCATTGTATCTAGAAAAGGTACTCGAATCGGTTTATATAGATAGATACTAGCTTTTGCTCGCGAACTCGTCTGCGTGGAATACGAAGTAATCCACCCCAGGATCGTCTGAAGGGTTTGATTTCTGGGATAAAAACTATCCTAATCCCGCCGTACTCAAACTATCTTCGTACCAAATTTTATCTTAAACGGTTCACCAGCTTAAGCGTGAAGAGTTAACAGACACACTTTCGCATTTATAATATAGGCACTTAGTCATATAGAAACATCTCCATAGCATAGAGAAATAATTACGCCTAGAATAATCACTCCATTCTAGTTTTTATTGGTACCCTTACTGGCTAATAGCCTCTCTGGGTAGACCCTGAAAAAGAACATGTATATTCTTAAAATTAACAAAGCCTTATTGGATATTCAATCCCTTTTGGGGTGAAAATGAGGTTGATTATTTTTGTGGCTTTCGTATGAAATTCTAAAGCATAGCTACTAAGCCTTCTTGTACAAGAAGCCACAGAGTTACTTGGCCCATCTGCATACAAAGCTTGTATGCAGTGTGGACAACCATCTCTGCCTCACTGTACATGTAGAATGATGTAGCCATTGGGACAATAAAAGGCTAATAAAACCTATTAAATCAATAGAAAATAGCACTCACGCATGCAAATTAAGGTCAAGATAAAGGGTGAGATTAACATATTTATGCACAAATGCCTCAAGGCGGTCGCGCGACATAAACTCCATGGGCCGTAGGTAGTAAATAGCATGCTCCTTACTAAGTAAGGGTTTACATAGTGTGGTCACGTACGCACTTTTAGAGTTTTTGTTATTGTACTAGAACTCTAGACACCAATTAAAACAGATAGTTCTAATAGAGGCCAAAGAGAGGCCAAATTACTTTGGATACTCTAACTATAGACCGCTGAAGCTGATTGCGAAAGCGCTGGTAACCTGGCAGTAAGACATCCGACTTACAATCCGGAGTTCTCAGCTTAAAACACCGGCTCGTTTTACCTACCAGTCGCTTATCGAAGAAAAACATTGTGAGGAAACCGAATATAACCACAATAAGACCTAGTATCCCCTCTGAATGGGAAGGTCAGACAGCAGTCGCTTCCGCTAAAACTAGTGTCTACGCTAAATGGTATTAGGTTGTCGATCGAACCTTGAGGCTCAAAATGAGCTATGGCAACAGTCGGGACAAGGGCTTGGATGATGACTCACTGTATGGCATTGAGACCAAGAAAGGTAGTTTTTGCTGCATAAAACCTAAATGTTACATAACAGGTACTGAACTCCAGCTCAGAGATATCGCTGGCCCAATATTACACGGTTTTATGTTTCACTTTTATCTAATTGAAATTTGAACATTGTCATAGTGCAACTAAGTCTAAATTTAACTACCCTGAAAATATAACATAGAACCCTGTAATATTGGCCTAGCGATATGTAAATTTACTTTATCGTACTTTGCAATCAGTTATATCTTTGTCATAATTGTCATAAATGAGTACTTAAGTTCGCATCGCGACCCGGCGACCTTGGTCAGCCATTATCTGGACACTTTGCATCGGAACTTGACACGGTTCTGCTACATCTGCGCTCGAGTAATGCATCGTAAATTACATGACGAGACCAGTTATTACCTCCTTGTTGAACTTGACCGGCTGCGAGTGTATATGTTATTGTAGTTAGCTACTAATGCTAGGTAGGATTGGTATTATAAACACTAAAATAGGCTACTTTAAAGGGTTACTCGTATTTGGATTTTATATTGTTTTTGACCTTAAAGCAATTTAAATCCAGATTACCCTTTAATTGTTTGATTGACAGACGATTGAATAAAAAATGTCATATCCAAACCTTGTGTTAGTGCTCTTCTTGCGGTTACTTTTATATTTGTGAACTGTTGCGAGGTTTTTACTACGAAAGCTAACATTAGTTATAGGTACAGTCAACCAATTTGATTCCTAGGCTCTAGAACCTTGTCACAATAGCCTTGCCTCAATAGTAACGAATAGGTTACTATTGAGGCAAGGCGTGGTAGCGAATAGGTTACGTTTATACGTATCCACGGGCAACTGTCATTACGACAAGGTTCTACAGTGGCCTAGGAATCAAATTGGTTGACCGTACATTAACTAAACGAATGGCAACTGTCAGTCTTAGTAACGTTTTGGCATATTCATCTGTAGGTACGTTGCATTACATTACATTTGTAGAGGGCGTTGTTCCAGATTCCATACAATGAGAGAAAGAGACAGATGACGAATCGTCCTAAACTAGTATGCAGTAAAAAAGCTTTTCTTAGGGAAAATCCTTCCCTATAGCGTTAATCTATAGCATTTTAATTTAAGTGTATTTGAGAAACCGGTGGATTTCAATTTCGTAGCAATTCGAGACAAAACATTGACCTATTTTCGCGAAAATTAATAAAAACTACTTCGCGGCATACAAATTCAAAAATGTCAGTTTAACCGTTGCTTTCCCTATTAACAGATTCATAACAGATCCGTTTGAGCTCAAGATGTCTGCGCCGCCTTTAGAATAGTTTTTTTTTTGCTCATTTAAATAGTTCAGTGTGTAATATTGATAGCTTATTGTGCGGTGACTTAACGAACAAGTGTGTAGCTAATAAAAAAATAGTCTCAAAACTATTATCCGGGGTCTTGGCACCCACGTGTTTGTAGGGAGGCTATCACCTTACCATCAGCAAGGCCTCAACCGAACAACGTTGCTTTTATTGTATGAGAAATTAAAAAAAAAAAAAAAATATTTATTGTTAGTCAGTAAACATAATAACATAAGTGAAATATCTGTCGGATCCCAAACTAGGCCATTAATATATAGGCTAGGCTATTAATATAATAAGTCTACACCTCGACATTGGCAGAATTCACCTCGCCAAAATCGGCAAGGAGTAAAAACCATAAAAACAAAAAAGAAAATTTAAAAAAAAAACTGATTGTAATGCTGGAGTAGAAAAAAATAATTTGATTTATTGTCTAGTTGTTCCCTGGTTAGTTTTGATAATAGCTGTACAAAGACGCTTGTACAATTGTGCGCCACGTGCCTTCGTCTGTCAATAGTGTTGATGACATTGTGCACCTTCGAAGGACCCATTCATTTTACGATTATCTATCGGCCGAGGCCGACGCTTACTGCTGATGACATACGGCATTACTTTGCGCGATTGCAGACAAATATTACTCGTGTTGTATTCTTTTCTTACCTTTGATTTTATTGCTTGATAAAAAATATCTTATTTAATTCTGAGAATAAAAGATTTTATTTAGATAATTTTCGTGTTATCTTAAGTAGTTCCTAAAAATAAAACAAACAAATAACAAACTAGGTATCCCGGTGGCAGGGTACCGTAGAGTGTAGACATATTATAAAGTTAATATATTATGTTGCTATGACTTCGTGTCCTTTTTTTGTAATATCATAATTGAGAAATACTGAATCAATCATCGACTACATGTGTAGGTACCTACTAATCATATGGACCTTAAAAACTGGGAACTTACGTTACTGGTCCAATTAAAAAGTAGATTTTTTATAACGACTGGTAGGGCTCATTAAATTTATCTAACTTAAGTACGTAAAGGAAGCTGGATACGGTCGGATTTCCTTCGATAACATTATTTCACTTTAATTAAACGTACATTTTTGTTATCACGTTCCAATTATTTACCATAACTAAAAATAGGAAATTTATTAGCGTAATTTGGAGCCAAGACGTAATTCATATGTATTGCTTATTTTTTTTTAATAATGTGATCTTTCTCTTCCCTTGACTGAACCTTGAAAGAAGAAATTTAGTTTAGTTTAAAAAAATCATTCGTCTCATTTTTTATTTCTTGGTCTATATTAATACATACAATGATACTTAAAACTCTTTCTCCTTTGGATCCGTTATTTCCAAGCGTCGTCTCACATCACAGAATAAGTAATAGTACAAGTAGTCTTATATTGATTTGGTCTTCAATGCGACCAGATTCACTCCGCCATGCGCCATTCAAAGAACTCAAACCTATTCCTAACATATCTCTTTCTCTTTCCAGGTTCGTCAAACCAGACGAAGTGGCGAAGCTATGGGGCAAGATGAAACAAAACGACGGCATGACCTTCGAAAAATTCAGCCGGGCCATGCGGTACCACTACCGGCAGTCCGTCCTGGTGTCGGTCCCTACCGCGCGCCTGGTGTACCAGTTTGGTCCTAAAGGCCCAGACTTTAAGACGGAAAACCCTAACTTTATAAAAGTAAAGTCGGAATTAGACAGTTACGAGATGTACTCCTAGTTTAAGTAGTTAGGGTGTAGTCAAGCGCTAGTTTAGTCCGTTGTGATTGGTCACGAGGCTCGATGATTGTGAGTTTTCCACGATAGTTGACTCCGATTTTGGATATAAATTACTATGAATTTATTCAACTAATCAACTTGAAATTTTAATAGATATTTGAATCGCCTACAACAAAATCTATGACACAAGTCTAAAATGTAAGTAAGGTAGGTTAGTCAAAATGACTACGTCATATAAACGACCTAGTTGCCCTAGAATTTGCCCTAATAAATATCAGTTCACGGTCTTAATATAATAAGGGTGACTAAGGCTGCCAAATAAGAGCATTTAATTAAACTATCATACACAATATCCTACCGTATTTGGCTTATAATATAAATTATAGTTGTTACATTACGTGTACCTAAATTATTGTCGTCTATGACTAAATACCAAACTGTTTGGTATGGATGGATTATATAATGATTTTGGTGAATCCGTCCACATGACACAATATACTTCGCATTAAAAGAAAAAAATTACACTTGTGTTAATACAGTGGAGTCTCGTATCGTGGAGCTGATGGGGTATGAAGCCTGATAGATAGGTGTTTCAGAATGTTCTGGGTGTGTTAGGGATAGCAGTATCCTGTTTCGGTTTCAGGCCAGCTATGCGATTCACAACCTGTCCCTCACCAGTATAACTTGAATCTGATATTCATAACAACTATGTGTTATCGGGGGCTAGACATTGCCCGATGGTACCAGTGTTTAACTTTTCATTCTTTAACTCATTAAATAGAATCAAACTTAATCGCGTACACTTACTATTCTTATTTCACCTGACGGTTTGGACGTAACGTTCATGGTCGCAGGCAAACACGTGAGGTTCGCGTTTTTATTAAAATAATGACTTCATTCATAAATCAAAAATCATAGTGGACGTAGCTTGCAATACGACTAACTTATCTATTGCAATTTAGGCGGATAAGTGACCGTCTCGCAGGCAGGCTACAAAATGGTTAATAAGTACACATTAATAGTTGCAGAATCAATGCATCTTTAATTTTCTTTGAAATGAGTATCAATGGCCACCATTGGGTATATTTTTCCCTTACTAGTATTGTCCCCCTTTGCTGGTGGGCCGGATTGTGAACACAGCCCTGGAGTGCGGTTTGACCCGTCAATTACTAGATCGCCCAATTGTTGAATGTCCATAATTAATTTTTAATCGTGATTAAGTATTTTTACGAACAGTTTTTATTGAGAGCTTCGGACTCGAAGGTTGTTCTGAACGAATTTTTGATAAAGTATTTTTGATGTTTTGATTGTTGTTAGCATTTTATGATAGTGTTAAGCGCAGTTGAACAAACATTCCAATCTTATTTATATTTGTAAATGTAAGTTAGTATAAGTCCGTTTCCAATTTCAGTTCAAGTTGCCATAATTAGTTATTAAGAAAAAAATGTACTTAAACTTTATGTTTCATTATTGTATAGTTGTTTTGCATGATCGATTATAGACTATAATTGAAGGTCCATGTTGATTATTTCTGTCGTTGTTAAGCTTCTTCTCAGTGTTAGGTAAGATATTGAAATTATCTGTAATTGAGAATCGCCGTTGTGCAATAAGGAATTTATGACAAGGATAAAAGATCTGCTAGCCAAAGATTAGTTTTGACAAATTACTTTATGTGTTTAAGGTTAACAATAAAGTTTATTTTTTTGAGAATTTTTAACACTTTTTAGAGTTAGTTTTGCGACTCTCAGGCGATTGCTGTGATGTAAGATAAAACTGAATAATTTCTTTGTAAATAGTTTCTTTTCACTAAATGTCTCACCTTGATATCATTGTCGTTTAAAAACTTCAGATTTTCATTTGTCTATTTAACAAAATAAATTATTTCATTAGAGTTAAGACTTTCTTTAATTAATCGACGAGATGACTGTATAATGACAACTGACAGTACAAAGCTGTGTCTTTATAAAATGTTGTATGTATACTTGTCGTGCGATGACGCAGGCCTAGTTAGAATTAAAAATACGAAAACGTAGTTAAATAAACCATTGGCAAATATATATGTTTGGAATAACGTTCCGTTTTGATGTTTAACATTGACTAAAACTTATAGACGTAATTAAAACTAAATATTGATCTACTCATATTTGAGAAACTAGATAATTCCTAGGTTTTCTTTGTGAACGACTTTGCAGATTTTATTGCAACTTTTTAAATAACTATACAACGATTAAAGCCAATTAGATAAACTAACTTTGAAAGAAATATTTTCTTTGAAAACGTTAAAGAAGGGTACTGTAATTATATATAAGTACTTAGATTTTTCAATTATATGTCAAATTAAAATATTGAATGTCGATTGACGTCGGTTACCACTTATTGCTCAAGTTTGAACGTCATTCGATATATTGTATTAAACCATTACTAATAATATACGTAATATTTGAATCATAACACTCTGAGTTAGTCACTTTCTAGTTTTCTGTAAAAATTGATGTACTTACATTGAAGTTATAATCATTTTGGATGCATTTAAATGGTGGAAAGTTAAAATTTTGTGTTATAATTTTATGATTAAAATTTAATCCTATAATTTTACGTGTCACTCTAACAATAACTACGTTCCTCTGGTTTTTCAAATGCATCAGGTGGTTAATAGTATTAATACTTCAAATTATATGCCTTATATTTTAACCCCTTGACTGGAGGCAATTGATAATGCCTAAAAGGAAAAGTTCCATTTAATAGTCAATTCTATAAATACATATATGCTCATACATATGTGTATATGGTGTACATATAAATATATCACGTCACTAAATATTTATGTAGCTAAAACATAATGCGTATTTGACCCACTGGTATGCCATGACGGTGTCCAAATGATGTTTCATTATTGAATTGATTAAACTTTGCTTGGCATTAATTTTATTGCTAAATGAATATAAAATATAATAAAAGTTATTGAATAATAAACATATGATACAATGATTCAATCATTTGTTTGACAATTTGCGACACAAGTTCGGCCATCAAAACTCATCCAAAATGAGCACCTTCTTAAGAACCACAAAACTATCGCTATGTCCTATTTACCTACACCTACAGGATTAGACGCGCGCTATTTTTGTGGTTTTTTGTTTCTAATAATAGCGACTTAATCAAAATGATTATGATGTACTCATATTACTTCATGTTCTTTGTTATATAACTACAGGTTAAGTTTACTAACATAACTCACTTTAAAGTACGACAATGCGAGTAAGTAATTATGTACATCATTTTCAATAAAAAAATTTGTATTAAGATACAAAAAAAATTGTTTTTGATACATTATTTTGAATTACGTCGGTATTATTATAGTAAACATATTTTTCTCAATATTTTCTACAATACTTATGGTTGTAACTGTTATTTTGTTTAAGCTAGCTGTAAGTGTACGTGCAATCTGAGGAGAGGTGTATTATTTGAAATTAAAAGAGAAATATATGATCTATATGAATGTGAACTAATATTTTTATTTCTATTTTCGTTCTTCCTTATAATCTAGGATACCTACTTTAATCCTTTAAAGGGCAACGGTCTCAAAAAAATACACCTGTAACATCAATCATCATATTTTTGTATTTTTTTCTTGTACATAATTTTTAGGACTATTTGGCGATGAGGCTTGAATTGAGGATTTTCTTCAGTAAATTATTATAGGTGTGATAAAAATATAATTATTGAAGATAAAACATATGAAAAGAAAGAACGTTAGTGTAGAGTAGTAGTATAATCAATAATAAAATACAGGTTTATTATAATTATATCATTGATGTTTCTGAGGGTACCAAAATCTTAATAACGATTATACTATTGACAGTTATAAGACTAGATACGGAGGCACATATATGATAGTAGTCCTAACCCGACCTTAAAATAAGAGAACATCACCAGTCAATAGCAGAAAAAAACAACTACAAACCAGAATTAATTTCTCTGGACCCGCTATGCATGGAGGTGTTTTTCAAAACTGCACCTAAATGTATGCGTTTACCGTCTAATTTTGTGAATACAAAATAATGATAAATGATTTCGAGGTGGCGTACTTGTCGGAGGCGGAAAATGCTTGGAGCTTGGCCTGCCCGAGGGAGGAGATGCCTACTCAGAGGAGCATCCAGAGGGTGTGGGATGAGCCTTTGTGTCGCAAGGTACAGGTCGATCTGCTTGGCTCCGCTAATTCGACAGTAGAGAGAGCTCGTCTGCTGGCCTCGGCGGAGAAGGAGTCAGGGTTCTGGCTGCACGCGTTCCCGTCCAGGAGCTGCGCCACACTCTTGGACAATAATTCCATTAGGTTGGCTGTCGGGCTTCGTCTGGGTGCTGCCATAGTTGTCCCCCACCGTTGCCTGTGCGGTGCTGAGGTGGACTCTCTGGGAAGTCACGGACTCTCCTGCCGGAGAAGCGCTGGCCGTATATCCCGTCACGCCAGCCTCAATGATGTGATCCGTCGGGCTTTTGCCAGCGTGCGGGTGCCGGCAGCTTTGGAGCCACCCGGTTTGGCGCGTGACGATGGCAAGAGGCCCGATGGAATGACGCTTATACCGTGGCAATTGGGTCGGCCGCTTGTTTGGGATACCACGTGTGTGGCATCCCTAGCGCCATCCCATTTGGCCACCACATCTGTCAGGGCGGGCGGGGCAACGTCGGCGGCGGAGACGCTAAAGCGGCGCAAATATGCTGGGCTCCCTAACGGCATGGATTTTTCTGCATTTGCGGTAGAAACCCTTGGTCCGTGGGGCCCAGGTGCCCTTAAGCTTTTTAAGGAGCTTAAGAAGAGGTTGGTGGAAGCTGCAGGTGACCGTAGGGCTGGCTCATTTCTCGGCCAAAGACTGGGTATCGCCATCCAGAGGGGAAATGTAGCCAGTATTATGGGCACCCTTCCCCAGGGGAGTGATTTGGGGGACATCTGGGGGCTGGGTTATTACTTTAGGTTTTTAGTTTAGTTTTGAGTGCTGTTTGTCTGCTTTGTTAAATTTAGATTATATACTTATACATAATATACATATATACATTTGGTGATGTTCTAGTTAGTATTATTTTTAGGCTTAAGTTTTCTGTTAATTTGACTGTCTTGTAAAGTGTGTGATTTGTAAAATATTGTAATGTAATATTAAATAAACTCCTATTAAATGAAATCAAAGCAAGAAAAATATTAAATAAACAAGTATTGTTGTTCGGCAATTGATAAATCCCAAAAAAAAAGAATCGTGCAATGATGCAATATTAAAATATTAATAACATGATGAATAAGTCTGCCCATACAAAAAATTTTAGTAGGTAGTTGAATTGTTAATAGATTTCAATTAAGCTGCATGAGGCAACTATACAAAAGAAAGAGACCTATTTCTTACTAGTAGACGGAGAGCTGGCCACGTCAGATATGATATGACACAATAATGAGAGCAACGAAACCCCTCTAGTTAGTTTGCTATACTATGCTTCTTTCTACGCTAACGGGGGTAGAATTCCTCATCAGAGTATCTCTGAGGAAATAGAACCACTTGTTAGCAGATAGTTGGAAAATGTAAAGCAAAAGGTATCAACCTACATTCCAACTAAATGACGAATTGAGAGAGTTTCAAGTTAGCTACTTCGACGGGCAGCGAAATTATCCTACCTATTCCTACTTTTAAACGAAAATTATTTGTTCATTTCTTCAAAATTATTCTGAGACTGCTAGAATGTATGTCAGTGCAAACGAAAAGGTCCCACTTTGTAGATATGGAGTTATTAATACTTCCTAAAACTACACAATACATATAAGCTATCTATTGGTGAAAGAATTAAGTGTCCATCACATCAAAAAAAAAACTCATTCAAAAAGCTCCTTAAACTATACTATTTGTCTCGTCCGTGACACTTTCTCTTTACAGCCGGCACTATATATGTATATATATTTATATATTTATTCTGTTTAAGTGTATTGTATCTTAATATGGTTATTTATTTATTTATTAGGATATTGTTTTGTGATATTTTTTTTTCCGCTTTTCTTCACTGTTTTGCAACACCTACTGACTTAGTTTATTTAACACAATTCCACTACCTAAAGGTTGTCTGGGAGAAATCGCTTTCTAGCGATAATACCGCCTGTTGTTTACCTCTATTCTGACTTTCTGCATTTTCTGTACTGTTTTCTTTTTGAGGTGTTCAATAAAGAGTATTTGTATATTGTATTGTGTCCATGTAAATCGACAAAGTGAGCCCTTTCTCTAAACGCGTTCACATACAACTTATTTCCTAAATCTCCTTTAGAAATAAAAAAGTAAGTCTTCTAATGAGATATCGATATCGCCTTATTGTCCACAATTCATTCTTATAAGAAATTATATTAAAACTTCATAGGCAAAAGACATCGCGATATCCAAAATACAACACATTTTTAGGGTTCCGTGGACAATGTCCGTCTGTCCGTCTGTCCGTCCATCCGTCTGTCCGTCCACAGCTTTGCTCAGTGATGATGGGAACTAAAAAACTGAAATTTGGTATGAGTATGTGTTTTATTCGTCCGTTAAATTCATGAAAGTGAGGTCTAATAATTACTTTCAATTAAAACAATATTGAATAAAATCGGTGGAGCCGTTTTTGAGTTATAACTCAAAAACACATAGTAAAAGGATGTAAGTGCCACATAGTAAAATGACGAAAGTGCAATCAGACACACACAACACACTCACGTTTTGTTTTGTCTAAATCTAGTTTATATTTAAATTATCTTTTAAATATATAAAAGAAGAAACTGACTGACTGACTGACTGACATATCAACGCACAGCCCAAACCGCTTGTACTAGAGATTCCGAATTTGGCAGGTAGGTTCCTTATAAGGTCTAGGGGTGCACTAAGAAAGGATTTTTCAAAATTCTCCCCCTAAGGGGTTGAAATGGGAGTCCAAAGTTTGTATAGCGAAACAAGATTTAGATTATTTTATTCGCAACTTCACAGGAGTATTCCTAACGATAAATGATTAAACACGTGTTTCAGGTTTTTTGAAAATTCAACCCCTAAACGGGGGAAATGTGGCCAAAAAGTCTGAAAATAGACAAGGGTATTGTTTCTATGGTTTATCGGGTCGCTGATTACGAAAACAACAACGATTTTAAAATCCAACGTGGCGGACGTGAAATACCATAACCCCTGTTGGGAGGCGACGGGGTTGAAATGTCTAAATATCAATATGTATTTTTTTTCGTTTTTTGGGACGTTAATTACGAAAATGGCATCGATTTTGAAATTTAATATTGCGGACATGAAAATTCTTGAAAGTATTTCTGCCAAATTGCAATCTAATCTAAATATATAATAGAAGAAACTGACTGACTGACTGACAAATTAACACACAGCCCAAACCGCTGGTTCTAGAGATTCCAAATTTAGCACGTAGGTTCCTTATAAGGCCTAGGGGTGCACTAAGAAAGGATTTTTAAAAAGGGGATGAAATGGGGGTCCAAAGTTTGTGTGGGGAAACAAAATTAGTTCGACAATTTTATTCGAAACTTTACAGGAGTATTCCTAACGATAAATTAGTAAACGAGTGTTTCACGTTTTTTGATAATTCAACCCATAAAAGGGGGAAATGTGGTGACAAAGTCTGATAATCAACATGGGTATTATTTCTATGGTTTATCGGGTCGCTGATTACGAAAACAACAACGATTTTTAAATCCAACGTGGCGGATGTGAAATACCATAACCCCTGTTGGGGTGCGATGGGGTTGAAAATGTTTATATATCAATATTGGTGTAATTTTTATGGTTTTTTGTGACGTTAATTACGAAAACGGCAGCGATTTTGAAATTTAATACTGTGGACATAAAAATTCTTGAAAGTATTTGTGTGTGGTTTGGAAGTTATTAGATGAAACTTGGTATACAGATAGTTTGAGTCCCGGGAAGGAATATAAAATAGTTTATATCGCGAAAATAAACCCTTAAGGTGGTGAAATGGAGGTTGGAGGTTTGTATGGAGAATTTTTAACCGCGAACCGATTTAGATCAAATTTGGTATAAAGATAGTTTGAGTCCCGGGAAAACAATATATGATAGATTTTATCCCCAAAAGCAATACTAAAGGGGTTTGTAGTTTGTATGGCGAATTATTAACCGCTGAACCGACGATTGAGATGAAACTTGGTATGTACATAGATTTAATATTAGAATTTAATATTATAGATGCGAAATTGAATGTGTCTGTCTGTCTGTTACCTTTTCACGCTTAATATGAAACTTAGTATAGAGATAGTTTGAATCCCGGGAAATGACATAGGGTAGTTTTCATCCCGAAAAGGGTGAAAGGGTGGTTGGAAGTTTGTATGGGATTTTTTTAACAGCTGTACCGATTTAGATGAAACTTGGTATACAGATAGTTTGAGTATTGGGAAAGGATTACGATAGTTTTTATTCCTAAAATTAGGTAGATAGATAGATAAACACTTAATTCATTCCCACAACATACATGGTAATTACAAAGAATTTTTTTTAAAAATAGGCAGTTTATAAATAAAAATATAAAACTATTCAAAATAACAGTTCGATATAAAAACAAAAAAAAACTTAAAAGGACCATGACCCCTGAACCATGAACCATGAACCATGTGTTGTGGCAGAGAATTGGTGCTGGCTCGGCATAATGATATTCTGCCAGGACCTTACAATAAAGTTTGTGTAACGCTATATGACGAACCTTATGTTTATGTAGTATATGTGCGAGTGCCGTGTTAATGTAAGTATATAAAGTATGTGTATGTCTGCTAACCACGAACCAATTTATATACAATTTGTTGTGGATATAGTTTGAGTCCTGCGAAACAATATAATAATAAATAATAGATAAATAAATATTATAGGACAACCTTACAAAAATCGACCTAGGCCCACGTTAAGCTCAATAAGGCTTGTGTTATGGGTACTAGACGACGAATAGTTAAATATGGATAAGTACTTAAATACATAGAAAACATCCATAACTGAGGAACAAATACCTGTGATAAACACACAAATAAATGCCCTGACCAGGATTCGAACCCGGGACCTCCTGCTTCGTAGGCAGGGTCACTACCGACTAGGCTAGGAGGCCGTTAATATTTATAGGACAGTTTTCATTCCGAACAACAATCCTAGAGGGGTAGAAAAGGGGTTGGTAGTTTGTATGGCGAATTATTAACCGCTAAACCAACGATTGAGATGAAACTTGGTACATAAAAGGTGTAACAAAATACTGGAGGTCCGCTTAAGGGCATAACTGGTACCGTATTCTAATTATGAAAAACTAATAATTTTAAACAAAAAAGAACCGACTTCACTAAGCATCCACCTTTCCAACACCAAATGCTCGATCTGCTGTAAAAAATACACAAATCACCATAGGTGTGCCTATAATAGTTGAAGAGTTCCCTCGATTTCTCCAGGATCCAATCATCAGATCCTAACATGGTTAAAATGGGACCAACTGTGAAGTATACGCTTTCAAACAAAAAAAGAATTTTCCAAATCGGTCCAGCCGTCTTCGAATAATCGGTGAACATACATAAAAAATAAAAAAAATTGCATAAACAAAGATCCCGACGAATTGTTAACCTCCGCCTTCGAAATCTTGAAGTCGGTTGAAAAGAGATTTATTTCTCGCGAAAAAAAAATTTGGTTTTGTATTCAGGGTCGACTTGGATGGAAAAAGAAGAAGAAAAAAATTTTAAAAACGAATTTTTTTTTTGTATGGGACAAAAAAAATCTACTATTTTTTATTAGTCGCAATACAATATCAATTATGCCCTTAAACGGATCAACACTATTTTTGTTACATACTGTAGATAGTTTGAGTCCCGGGAAACAATATGGAATAGATATTATCCCGAAAATCAATCCGTAAGGTCAATGTCGTTATAGCGTTGAGTTGAGTTGGGTTGAGTTGGGTTGGAGCTGTGTCTGTCCAGTGTATGTGTTTATTTTTCGAATCGCGGCCATGGAAACCTGAAAGCCAGGACCCAATCATCGCACAAACATACATACATATGTACGTACATACAAACATATACGGGTCAAAATAAGAAACTTCTTTTTTAGTACTTTTAGTACGCGGGGGAAGCCGCGGGCAAAAGCTAGATATAAATAATAATCTCTCACTGTTTTAGACATGTTTTAGATATCATAAACATTGTAACCTTATATAATGCCTGTAATCGGGAAGAAACTGGCTCTTGAGACACAGGCAGCTCCAACCCAACTCAACGCTATAACGACATTGACATTTGCTATTCGAACAGATTTTCATTCAACATTGGTCTCACATTGGTCACACATTGGTCATACATTGTACCAATGTTGTACCAATGTGAGCCCAATGTTGAATGAAAATCTGTTCGAATAGCAAATGTCAATGTCGTTATAGCGTTGAGTTGAGTTGGGTTGAGTTGGGCTGGAGCTGTCTCTGTCCAGTGTGTGTGTTTATTTTTCACAATCTGTACACGCTAAATGTACACGCAATGTAATGTACACGCTAAAGTTGCAATAAAGATTGTTTATTATTGTTATTGCCGCAAAATATCCTTTAATACCTTTTGAATATATGTATTGTAATAGACCGGCAACTACGGAACCCTATACTGAGCATGGCCCGATATGCTCTTGGTCGGTTTTTTTATGAAATATCCTTCCTTATCACCATTACAGCTAGCCTTATGAAATAAAGTCATATTTAAGTCAAACTACCTACCTGCCTATAGTTTTTTCTATAGCTACACATTCATTACTATTAACTACCTACCGTTTATCAAACATGGCCATTAACACAGTGGTTCTGCCATCCAATGGCTGCTCGTCATTATTGCGGTCCGTGAAACCCCGAATGATATGACTTTGTGTCTATATTTTATATACATACGCAGCTGGTTTCTCCAGCTTGAAATGACTTAAATAGGCAATTATTGGCGAAGTTATGTAGGTAAGTATATATAATTGTCATGATAAGTAATTTGGCGCAAAGTATATCAAAATAAATTATTCTGAAAATTTTATTAAAAATAAATAGGTAAGTACTAAGTATACATTTTTAGGCTTCCGTAGCCAAACTGGCAAAAATGGAACACTTACAGTTTCGTCATGCCTCCTCTAACGGCCTCCTAGCCCAGTCGGTAGTGACCCTGCCTATGAAGCAGGAGGTCCCGGGTTCAAATCCTGGTAAGGGCATTTATTTGTGTGTTTATCACGAATATTTGTTCCTGAGTTATGGGTGTTTCCTATGTATCTAAGTATATATTTATCTATATAAGTATGTATATCGTCGCCTAGTACCCATAGTACAAGCTTTGCTTAGTTTGGGACTAGGTTGATTTGTGTAAGATTGTCCCCAAATATTTATTTATTTTATTTTATTTATGTCCGTCTGTCCTTCCAACCGTCCGTCCGACCGTCCGTCCGTCCGTACGTATGTCCACAGAATAACTAATGGTACTACCGCAAGTAGTATATCACAGCCATTTTACTCGAAAATTATAAGAAGTATCTTAATACTATTTAGACATAAGGTGTATTTTGTATGCCGCTATTTAGTTATGTAGTTAAATTGCAGAAATACATATTTTAAGCTCGATACTTGTAACTAAATTCAAATATATTTTGTTTTAAATATCAACATGCTGCACGTTAATCGATAGGTTTTTAAAAATAACATTGAGGTTTCTTTGAACATTTGGTTTTCAGAAATAACCGCTTCGAAAGTCAGAAAAATTGTGCCCCCCCCCCCCCCCCCCCCGTGTAAATTTTGAACCTCAAGTCCGAAATTTATGAAAAAAATTTAAAAGATGCGCCTTATTACATACTTTCTACGGAAATAGTTTTAAACATTATCGGTTCAGCCATTTTTAAGTTACCTCCAAAAACCTTCTTCCATAGGCATCAGATACGACCCCTTTTGGCATTAGTTTGGTTCTTATTCCATTGAAGGTACGAAACCTTCCATTATGGGTGGTCCGCACTTGGCCGGTTTTTAAAAGGTAGGTAAGTACACAGCATAGCCATCAATCCATAGGACTCTTCTTGAAATAATAAGTTTTTATGACCCACTACAAAGGTACCACGAAACATATATTATAGCGCCGTGCAACGCCATCAACTTCAGCTGTCAAAATTGCGGCTATGGCATTGTACACTGTTTTACGCGTAAACATGTGATATTTCGTTTAGCGTGACATCTAGTGCCAAGTAGCATAACTATGTTGTTTCCAATGGTTTCCTCGTGTTACGCTATTGAACGCTAGATGGCGTAAAACAATCAAATAACAGTGTAATTTGATAGCAACAATTATAAATAATGAATTAATCTAACGTTTTTTTTACTGGTATTGATTCGTTATATTTTTTTATTTTTTTAATAAATTTATTTTCTTTTAAAATCCCAAATAAATTCAATAATGTATTTTACAGCGCCACCTTGTGTTAAACAGACAAAGTTCTAATGTTTAAAACATTAAATAGATGGCGCTCATAATGCTTTCATCACTGACCTCTGCCACACGTAAGCAATCTGAAAGAATTAAAATACTGGAGATCCGTTTAAGGGCATAATTGGTACTGTATTGCGAGTAAGAAAAGGTGGGAACAAAATTTCTTTGACGCGAAAAAACCCCAACATGGAGGGTTGGGGTTTTTTCAAACCAATTATTTTTTTTCGCGAGAAAATTTATTTTCTTACTTTTTCACAATAAGAATACAATACCAAATTATGCCTTTAAAAGGCTCACCAGCATCTTTGTTACACCTTGTATAATGATGTGATATTTTAATCAGAGGTTAAAGGGCTTTTAATAGTATTTTATGCAACAGTTGTATAAGAGGGGTCAAAAAAGGTGAGTAGCGTGGGTAACAATTTGAGCCGTAGGCGCAGCCGGAGGCGAAAATTGTTAAGAAAAACGCCACGAACATTTTTTGACCTACTTATACGACGTTGCATACAATACTTTTTCTACGACTACACTTAATTTTACATAAAATGCGAAATTGAAAACTTTTATGGATATCGCAGTTATTTTGTCAATAAATCAACAATAATTTAAGTTTTACCTTTTAAAACACAATTTTTACATTACTAACACAAATACACAGAGTCGTTATTTGATCAATGATTAAAGAGCTACAGAGATTAGTAAAAATAACTAAATTACTTTCAAAGTTTACAGTTTGCAACAAATGAAAGGGAAACGTAAAATAAAAACTAGGTCTGTGGTTCTTTTATTTTTAATTTTTTATAGTATTTTCTTTTCTAAAAATGCTGCGTTTATTTAGGTTTCTTAGGTTGGCAGTAATTTATTTTGTCATATATTAATGTGCGTGCATGCCATTACGCGATGCTATTTTGGCGCTTTTATAGAACAAGTGTTATTTTGGGGAATAGACTAGATAGACTTTTCTTCGAGTATATTATCTATGTTCCTACAAAGGTGTTGACAAATGTATAAATGACAGATAAAAGTACAGGAGTAGAAAAAATATATTATCTACACACATATTATAAATCCTAAATGATGTGTTCGGAAACCAGTAGAATGACCGCCATTGCACCGCCATGACCAACTCGATTGTGTCGGCGGTCGCGCGGGCGCGTGCCGGCGCTCGGGGAAAGCGCGGATCTTCGTAACGTTACTGTGGGTAATGATTGTAATGAATTTTCATACGTTTTTACCACAGTCAGAGATGTTACGTTACTGGTCGCAATAATGGTGGTAATTACATACGGTTTCCGAACGCGGAATAGAGGATTTATAATATTGGTGTAGATAAAATATATATTGAGTTGAGAACTACCTTAATATACCGCCGTCTACGATTTATTACTATTAACAGACTACTCCTCAGATGTCTTCAAAAAAATTCCCACTTTAGAACTATATTGTATCTAACTTTATACCGTCTGACCGCATTCTTATCTTCGACCTTATCTGATGAGAGGAGGATATCAAGAACACGTGTTCACGACAAATGGCTCATTCAGCTCACACAAACTCGAAAGATACACGACTACACGTGTATCTTTCGAGTTTGTGTGAGCTGAATGTGCCATTTGTCGTCCACTGCTGAGTATAGTGAGTATAGGCAGAAAGTATTTATTTAATAGAGACCGACCGAGCCCCGAAGTTACCGAAAATGTAGGGGAACCGTAGTAACGATACTCGTTACTAGATGGCACTGCAAGTTTCTTTACATTATTTGGTAACGTTGGGCTGCTCTCGTTCAGATGGCGCTTCTTGGACCCTCAAAAAGTTCTTATACTGTGGATCGCAATAAAATATAAACTCTCTGGTATAGGCCTCTTTTGGAGGTAAACCCAACCAAGTGTAGTCCAGTAATGCAACTATTGGTCCACGATTTTAATACGTATCATCAATTCCAATATAAAAGAGCCCAAAGACTCTTGTTCCTTTAGCCATCAACACAGTGAATCCTCCTTTTTGTAAAGGGTCGGCAACGCGCTTGTGACAGGCGTCCATAGCTACGGTAGCTGCTTACCATCAGGCGGGCCGTATGCTTGTATGCGACCGTCGTTGTATAAAAATGCTTTTAACTAATTTTTTCACATATTTCAATAAAAGGAAGATACGAGTATCAGAGTCTGTTTTGGACCATAGTTAGGAAGTTTTGGACTTTAGGCACGGTTTTACAGACGCCATTTGTCCTGGTCCTGAGTTATACCAAAGAGAAGAATGTATAAAATAGAGGAGCTATACGGCCCCATACATTATGCGGTGACTTTTAAGCGCCATCTAGTAAAGCTATAAAACTTGGAGCCTCAAAAAGTTCTAAGACTGTGCTCCTCTATTTATAAATACTTCTCTTTGGTTAAAGTCATTATCATCGTGGAACATTTTGTTTTATACCACGACGGTGGCAAACAAGCATACGGCCCTGATGGTAAGCAGCTACCGTAGCCTATGGACGCCTGCAACTCCAGAAGTGTCACATGCGCGTTGCCGACCCTATACAAAAAGGAGGACTACCTGTGTTGACGGGTAAAGGAACAAGAGGGTCCTTCGTCGTCAACGGGGACCTCTTTGAGCTCTTTAGCAACTTACTTACAATACTTTGTGTGTAAAGTACACTCGACAATAAAAACGAGTACTTACCTAGTTACTTATTTTTTTACATTAAACTTATTAGGTAACAATTGCTTAGTACGTATAAGTACTTAGTTTACCTGTAATTTAGTACCTAGCCTAGAACATTGAAATCAATACCTAATACCTAGTCACCAGGCACTTTGACGTTTGTCATCGTCATCGTATCCGGCGGTAGGAAGCGGGGCGACCTCGCGTCTTCCGCGCCCAGCGCAAAAACATCTACACCCGCTAAACGTCATAACTACCAACTAGGAAATATATACCTTATCACAATTGTGTAAGATCTACAATTGGTTGTACATTTGTAAGGTATGATTTAGCACTTAAGACGTTGGGATGTTGGGTGCTACGGATGGCGATTCTTTAATTTCACGCGTGTTTCGGATGTTAAGAAAAACAGATGTGAAAGAAGCCAGATTGTATCCTATCCCACTGTTCGTAATAGTAGTTTATGTAACTGTTACGTAATAAGGGTCCTTAAAACATGAGTGTGGTTTTATGAAATGAGCCGCAGGCGAATTTCATAATAAGATCACACGAGTGTTTTAAGGCCTAATTACGTACAGTTGCATACACTGCTTTATCTACACTCATATTATATATATTAAATTAAGTGTTCGGAAACCATAGAATGACCGCATTGTACCGTCATGCATGGCCAACTCGATTGTGCCGGCGCTCGCGCGGGACCAATCGAGTTGGCCATGGCGGTAACATTATGTTATCAAATTCGATGTTCCAAATTTGAAACTCATTGCTTAACAATATTTGAGCATGCAAAGTTAAAATTACGTTACTGCCGCAGATAAGAAACTTATCATAGTTAAATCATTTGTTGTAATGCTTGTCATTGTCTACGGTTTTTGAACGCATTTTAGAGTACTTACAGTATGAGTGTAGATAAAAGTTAGAATAGGTATCGTTTCTTTCTTATTCGTATAGTTAATGTGAGAGTTAAAGACAAATTCATTGGCGTTTCAGGTAAAGAACCGACGGCCAATGGGGCAAAACGGTATATTCCTACAGATGTACCCACTGAGGTCACGTGGGGTGGTCACAGATGGAACGAATCTTTCCAATGATGGAAATAGATTCCTTCCCAACTGTGCCCGCGGGAACGGGTGGGAACTGAACTATTCCCATCTGTTCGTGCACAGATGGGAAAGATTCATTCCCATCTGTGACCTCCCCACATGACCATAGGGGGTACAGATGGGAATACACGGACAAAATGGATTGAGGACCTACCCAGAGAAAGCCTAACGAGGAGGAGCTACGATAATCTGCTCAAAATTGCAGGAACCCGTTAGATAGTGAACATCTTTGGGCTATAAGTGCCAGGCCTATAACCGCGAACCTCTTCGTTCGTTCGTCTATTTGCATTACTGTATTTCGAATATATTAAGAATATGCAAGAGCAATAGAGGGAGTTAGCGAAATTTCGATTTTCGACTTTGGCGGACTGTCCGAACTTTTTAGGAGATGTCAGGAGTCTCAGGACTTTTATCAGGACATTTCATTTTTCGACATGGCATCACTAACCGGGAGGAACACAACACAGTAGGGTATGATTGCCATTTAGCCGTTCGAAAATTAGCCTCGACGCGCACAAAAATCGGTTCCAAGCTAGTCTAGTGCAATACCTAAGTATAAATACCTACTTACGTAGATAAATTGGTAAATATTGACCTAACTCTGTCATTGTCGCCTGGTTAAAGCGGTCCGGCCGACATTGACCGGTTTCGTTTCTTTGTTTTTCGACTAAGACTGACATTTATCGATGAAGTAATGCCCAAGTAAACGCCAATTTAAACGGGCTCACGAATAAGTTGCAGAATAAAATACCGGCGGCCTGTAGCCACGCGACTAAATTACCCAGTAAATATACCTACTTATTAACTTTCATGTTTTTTTTTCATCCCCACTTCCAAGTTAACTACGGAACGCTAAAAACTAAATAACCATGCATGGAAGATTAAATTATTTGTTAGGCGTACGTTTTAGAACATACAGAAATTAGTCAGCATATAATGCTCACACTCCATACAACTGGTTATTCGCCCGAAAGCTTGACATTATTAAGTACCAAGTTTTAATACACCAAGGGCGCCCTCACGCCCCTGCCCCCCCCCCCCTCCCTGCAGTCCCTTATTCCTCAAACCTTCATAATAACAAGAACAACCTTTCGGGCTAATACCCAGTTGTATGGAGAGAGCTAAGCACTCTAACCTTACTTATTTCTCTATGGCTAGAACCATTTATTTTACCAATTATTTAAATAAAAAACCGGCCAAGAGCGTGTCGGGCCACGCTCACTGTAGGGTTCCGTAGTTTTCCGTCCGTCACAGTAAGTGTCCCCACTTAAGAGTTAATAACACCGCCATGTAGGATATGATATGAGAGTTCCATGTACAGCGACATCTATCGGCAAATTGAGTAAACTATTGCGCGCGAGCATAAAGTATGGAAGATGATTTTTATGGGATAATTCTTTATTGCGTGAACCGATTTTCACCGTTTTTACTTTATTTGAAAGCACGTCATTTCATTCTAATTTTGTAGAGATTACAGGTACAATAAACACCTGCTTATACGGTTAAATTACAAACTTAGTTCAGAAATTATTTTGTATTTTTTTTTCAAAAACTATTCATCCTATCAAGTTCAAAATAATTTTCCTTGAAAGTTTTTATAAAGTTCTACTTTTGAGATTTTTTTCATATTTTTAAAACTTATGGTTCAAAAGTTAGAGGGGGGGGGACGCATATTTTTTTACTTCTGGAGCGATTATTTCCGAAAATATTTACATTATCGAAAAATGATTTTAGGAAACCCCTATTCATTTTTAAATACCTATCCAATAATGTATCACACGTTAGGGTTGAAATGAAAAAAAAAAATCACTCCCCACTTTACGTATAGGGGAGGTACCCTAATAAAAAAAAAATTCCACTTTTTATTTTACCACTTTGTCGGCGTGATTGATATACATATTAGTACCAAATTTCAGCTTTCTAGTGCTAACGGTCACTGAGATTATCCGCGGACGGACGGACGGACGGACGGGCAGACATGGCCGAAACTATAAGGGAATATAGTTGACTACGGAACCCTAAAAACCAGCAATTATTTAAATAAAAAACTTGAGAAACCACCTATGATACAATCTACCTGCTTTTTAGGGTTCCGTACCTCGAAAGGAAAAAACGGAACCCTTATAGGATCACTTTGTTGTCCGTCTGTCTGTCTGTCTGTCTGTCTGTCTGTCTGTCTGTCTGTCAAGACCATTTTTCTCAGGAACGCGTGGAGGTATCAAGCCAAAATTTATATCAAATACTCATGTCTATTGTCCCTTGGAGCTGTGAAAAAATCAAACATAAAAGCCAACGCAATCAAAAGATACAGTCGTTTATGCTGCAAATTTTAGAGTTTCTCGGCACTCGCAAAACCTAAGGGGTACTTCCGGTGAACTCAGAAACTTGAAATTTGGCACGAAGCAACGTCATATAGCATAGACAATGGAAAAATTCCAAAAAGTAGACATTTTTAGTAAAATCATACAAAAAAATATTTTTTTAAATTTTAAACTTACTACCTTTTTCCTCGTAAACGCGTGGAGGTATTAAATTAAAATTCATGTCAAATACTCAGGGCTATAGGATCTTTCAGACGTAGCAAAACCAAACTTTTATGTCAACGCAATCAAAAGAAAAATCAATTTAAGTCGCCTATTTTGAAATTGAGTACTCGCAAGAAACTCAAAACCTAAAGGGTACTTCCCGTAAACTCAGAAACTTGAAACTTGGCACGAAGAAACTTCATATAACACAAACAAAGAAAAAATTACGAAAAGTAGACATTTTTAGTAAAATCATACAAAAAATATTTTTTTAAATTTTAAACTTACTACCATTTTCCTCGTAAACGCGTAGAGGTATTAAATTGAAATTCATGTCAAATACTCAAGGCTATAGCACCTTTCAGATGTAGCAAAACCAAACTTTTACGTCAACGCAATCAAAAGAATTATCAATTTAAGTCGCATATTTTGAAACTGAGTACTCGCAAGAAACTCAAAACCTAAAGGGTACTTCCCGTAAACTCAGAAACTTGAAACTTGGCACGAAGAAACTTCATATAGCACAGACAAAGAAAAAATTACGAAAAGTAGAAATTTTTTGTAAAATCATACAAAAAATATTTTTTTAAATTTTAAACTTACTACCTTTTTCTTCGTAAACGCGTAGAGGTATTAAATTGAAATTCATATCAAATACTCAAGTTTAAGTTGTAAAGGTCTGTACGGAACCCTCGGTGCGCGAGTCCGACTCGCACTTGGCCGGTTTTTTATTTAAATTTCAACTTAATTCCTTGCACTAATTGCTATGTTATTAAATATAATAGGTAAATAACAAATAAATAAATTCATAAACCTATACAGAATGTAACAAATATACTGGTGATTCATTTAAAGGCATAGTTGGTATCTTATTGCGACTAAGAAAAAAGTAGAACAATTTTTTTACGCGAAATTATTTCTGTATGGGAGCATCGTCCCAGCCGGCCAACCCTCCATACATTTTTTTAGGGCGAAATATTGTTTTTTATATTTTCATAATCAGAATAAGATATCAATTATGCCCGGATCACCAGCATTTTCTTTACACCCTGTATAAAACGTAGTAGGGTTTTACCAGATGTGTTCGAATTTAAGTAAGATCCAAAACTGCAATAATAGTACTGAAAATAGATGTCATATACTTCAGAAAAAGTGATCAAACCCTCCGGTGGCCTCGGACACGGGAGGGTTTGGTCACTTTTTCTGAAGTATGTGACATCTATTTTCAGTTTATATATAGTAGTGTAACTACTTAAAAAATTGCAAATCAAAAAATATTGAACAAAATAATTTGATTTGCTTCAAGATGCAATAATAGTAGTTTTCGATACAAGTGCGAGAAGTATATCATTTTGCACGAGTACCGAGGTTACTTGACCCGAGCCGACAGGCGAGGGTCAAGACTCGTTACGAGTGAAAATGACACTTCCGCACGTGTGTCGAACAACGTTTTTTAATGGAATTGCGAAAAAACTACAATGAAATAAAATTACATTTATATTCTGTCAGTGTACGAAATACAGCTTCATTCAATCGCGCGTTGTTCAAGTAATACTATTGGGTCTCGCATAATATTCCTTTATGCCCAATCGCGCGTAGTTCAGGTTCAGGTGGGTCATTTATAAGCGGGTCTCGCATAATACTCATTTATTTAAAATTCTGACCGCAAATCGTGCGTAAAATCTGCAAATCGTGCGTAAAATCAAACTTTACGCACGATTTGCAGATCAGATTACTTTTTAGCACTAGTGCATAAAATCAAATTTTACGCACGATTTGCAGCTACATAAACTAAACTTTTTGAGCAATTGTATTAAAAAAAATATTTATTGGCTGAACGGTGCCATACATTATGACATTTATGATCTTTACGTATTCTATATTCACTTTGCAAATTATATAGTTTAATACAATTAAATTGTGTAAACAGGGCTTGGAGTGGTATTATCAAGTATGAATTTAATAATAATTAATATTTTTTTCCGAGAAATTTGCCTTTTATTCTAATTTTCTCTGATTTATTTTTGGACGACTTTGCGACTACTTTCAGTATTATGGTTTTTTCAGTCTTCGTACATGAAATTACACTCGATTTCTAAATTAGCTTTCATTTGGTACCATAATTTTCAGATTTGGATATAAAATTACAAAGATATTGGGTACACACGATAAAATGCTAAGTGATGCCCTTTTTTGCTCGCGAGTATACTTGACAAACGCGCATTTTCCGACGACATGGAAACTGTAAAAAGTGGTAGAAAAACAATTGGGCCGAGTGAAAATAAAAGCATATCTTTTCCAGCAGTGGGAGACGATACTAAAAACCTCCGACCTGAGGGTCACATTACGTCTTTCAGGTAAATGCGCAATTTACCGATTACCGCGAAGCATCGGAAGCCGGCGATCAAGAGCCGATGACAGACAATCGAGCTATTACCCTGCTTCCAAGTACTGCCTCAATCGTGATATAGCCGCTATAACCAGTGAACTTCACGTTGAAATCTGATCGAGCTTGTGTTTTTATTCCCAATATTACTATAGTTTGTACCATCAGACTGTCATTTAGGAAGTAGAAAGATTGTTTTTTAACCCGTAATGTATAAAGTATTTGCTTAAGGTTGTGAAGTAAAGTAAATCAGTATATGTATGTATGTATCGCTTTATTAAACATAAACAAATAGTTTTTTTTTTTTTATTGTGAGCCTATAGTGTCCCACTGCTGGGCAAAGGCCTCCCCCACTCTTACCAACTATCCTGGTCTTGTGTAGTCTCTGGCCATTTTTTCAAAAAGGAGTCAAGCTCGTCTCGCCACCGCCGGCGGGGTCTGCCGGATCCTCGATTTGAGCTGTCGGGTTGCCACTCAGTGGCGATCTTAGCCCACAAGTCATTCGGCATGCGGCAGACATGTCCAGCCCAGTCCCACTTTAACTTAGCCGCCTTCCGAGTTACGTCAACTATTTGAGTTTTGGAGCGCAGCGTAGTGTTCCGGATGCGATCCATTAGTTTTACACCTAATATGCTGCGCTCCATAGCTCGTTGGCAAACCCCGAGTTTGGACTTTTGAGATAATGTCAAAGACCAAGTCTGAGCACCGTAGGTGAGAATTGGAAGTATGCACATATCCATGAGTCTCCGCTTAAGTGATAGAGGGAGGTCACCTTTCATTAGATGTTTCATGGACCAATAGCTCCTCCAGGCGTTTTCAGTCCGTCTTTCGACTTCCTTCTCCTGGCGCGCCTGGAAGGAAACTAATTGGCCCAAGTACAGATACTCATGGACATATGCAATCGATTCTCCGTTTATCTCTATCCTACGTGGGGTGCTATTTGTCATAAGCTTAGTCTTTGACATGTTCATCTCTAGTCCAACTTCGAGGCTTGCGTTGCTTAGGTCTTCAAGCATGGTTTGCAACTCAGAAGCCGTTGAAGAGAACAGGACGATGTCGTCAGCAAATCGAAGATTGGTTAATTTCCTATTTCCGACGACCAGGCCCCTATCTCTCCAGTTCGGCGCAAGTTTTTGAAAGACGTGTTCTAGCGTGCTTGCGAGTTTCGGCGATAACGGATCTCCTTGCTTGACTCCTTTCTGAATAATTATTTTACATGTTTTTTTAAAGTGGGGCATTCCACTCATACAATAGTATGTTATTCAATCAAATACAAACACTGAAAACATTGAAAAAATAATCAACCCAGCAGGATTTGAACCTCGCATCGATACGCCTTACCGGGGCTCGATCGCTTTACCAATTAAGCTATGGGTTCAGTTACTGAGTTGACGAAATTCTCAATGCCTTCAATAATCTTTTTGCATTTATTTTTACATCGACTTTATAGCAGCCGTAAGCGACATCTAGGTAAAGCGATCGAGCCCCGGTAAGGCGTATCGATGCGAGGTTCAAATCCTGCTGGGTTGATTATTTTTTCAATGTTTTCAGTGTTTGTATTTGATTGAATAACATACTATTGTATGAGTGGAATGCCCCACTTTAAAAAAACATGTAAAATAATTATGAGTTGATAGCAGCGCCATCTATTATTTCCGTTGTGACACTTGTAAAAGGGTCGGCGGGAAGGGTATCTAACTCTAGTAGTTAGCACCTAGATGTCGCTTACGGCTGCTATAAAGTCGATGTAAAAATAAATGCAAAAAGATGATTGAAGGCATTGAGAATTTCGTCAACTCAGTAACTGAACCCATAGCTTAATTGGTAAAGCGATCGAGCCCCGGTAAGGCGTATCGATGCGAGGTTCAAATCCTGCTGGGTTGATTATTTTTTCAATGTTTTCAGTGTTTGTATTTGATTGAATAACATCCTTTCTGAATATCAAACGATGCACCAGTAGAAAACTGCAGAGTTTTATTGCGGCTGAGCTATTTTTAGGGTTCCGTAGTCAACTAGGAACCCTTATAGTTTCGCCATGTCTGCCCGTCCGTCCGTCCGTCCGTCCGCGGATAATCTCAGTGACCGTTAGCACTAGAAAGCTGAAATTTGGTACTAATATGTATATCAATCACGCCGACAAAGTGGTAAAATAAAAAGTGGAAAAAAATGTTTTATTGGGGTACCTCCCCTATACGTAAAGTGGGGAGTGATTTTTTTTTTCATTTCAACCCTAACGTGTGATATATTATTGGATAGGTATTTAAAAATGAATAGGGGTTTTTTAAAATCATTTTTCGATAATGTAAATATTTTCGGAAATAATCGCTCCAGAAGTAAAAAAATATGCGTCCCCCCCCCTCTAACTTTTGAACCATAAGTTTTAAAAATATGAAAAAAATCTCAAAAGTAGAACTTTATAAAACTTTCTTGGAAAATTATTTTGAACTTGATAGGATGAATAGTTTTTGAAAAAAAAATACAAAATAATTTGTGAACTAAGTTTGTAATTTAACCGTATAAGCAGGTGTTTATTGTACCTGTAATTTCTACAAAATTACAATGAAATGACGTGCTTTCAAATAAAGTAAAAACGGTGAAAATCGGTTCACGCAATAAAGAATTATCCCATAAAAATCATCTTCCATACTTTATGCTCGCGCGCAATAGTTTACTCAATTTGCCGATAGATGTCGCTGTACATGGAACTCTCATATCATATCCTACATGGCGGTGTTATTAACTCTTAAGTGGGGACACTTACTGTGACGGACGGAAAACTACGGAACCCTACAGTGAGCGTGGCCCGACACGCTCTTGGCCGGTTTTTATATATGACAGAGATGAGGTTAATGTAGCTGTCTTCTATATGTTGAGTTTGTAGAGCTGTAAAAATGGACTTATGGAAAAGACTATCAAATGCTTTTGAGTAGTCTACTAATGCAAGATAAAGTGGAATTTTGTTTTCGTGATGTTTTTCTATTAATTGATTTAGGGCATGTAGGTGGTCTGTGGTAGAAAGTCCTGGACGGAATCCTGCCTGTTCGGGTGGTTGGTTTCGGTCAAGCTGTGCTGATATGCGGTTTTCTATTATTTTTATGAAGAGCTTATAGAGGTGGGAGACAAGACTGATAGGACGATAATTTCCTACGTCAAACTTGTCACCCTTCTTATGTAACACAATAATATTTGAATGACACATGAGCTTTGAAAAAGTTTGGGTGTTAATTATCATATTGAAGAGTTTGGTGATATACGGAATTAATGTTGGCTCGCCTACTCTCAGTGCTTAAACACATAGCATAAAATATATATACATAACATAAAAACAACAGTGACATATATAAAAGATATGCACAAAGGCGAGCTTATCCCTGATAGGGATCTCTTCCAGCCAGCCCATAAAAAAAATGAGAAAGGATTAAATTCAAATTGTATATTGGAGTGACCCTTCTATAAGTATTAAAAAAATCATAGTTTATGAATATAATTATAGTGTAAGTAGGTATTAAGCCCGTGAAATTAAACAATCAAAACTGCTAAAATCGCAAAGCGTGATGTAGTTGTAGCACAATCAATAAACGACAAAACTCGAAATCTGCCGGACAGTTTTGAAATTTGGTGTGTATGTTGATTAGAGGTCCCGTTTTATTGTCCACACCATTTGACATTTGAGGACCTCGAGGAACCGCCAGCACCTTGGAAAACGTCCTCCATCCAGAAGAAATTCGCTTTTCCCTCCGAATCTACGCGCTCTATGAAAATATGATCTAGGACAATATTAAATCTCATTAAATTCTACATATAAAACATGCATACTCTTTTGCTGAAAAATGCACCTCCTTAGAGATATCACTTGAGGAAGTGAAGTGTATCGTCAATGCCTTTCCAGGGGATATTCTCATGATATGAAACTTGTAAGAATACAAAGTTAACGTTTATTTATAGTTTTGTAAGTCAGCTACACCAATATCAACATTTTAACCGACTGCGACAATAACAGTAAGTAAGGTAATGGTTTCAAAACTGAAAACTGAATACATCCTGTTGCCTAGGATGCTAAGCGGATTTCTACAAGTGACATATCCCTTAATTCCACTTGATCTGAACAATAAATCCACAGTTATATATCAATTAAAAAAACAATATGGCGGCCGCAAGAGGGCACCAAATATGAAATCATGTTTATTCCTTGGTGCCTAAACTACTGCGCGGATTTCAATGAAAGATACACCAGCAGGTCTGTAATCAACACACCAGTGCCATGCAATGCAAATTTTCTAAAATGTATGAAGGATAAATCCATAAGACTAAATAATTTGATGATAAAACCCTATTTTTGCTCTTAATTAGAGGTCAATCAATAGTGGCAGCAATGAAACTCAATACCTATTTTCTCTGGGATCCTAGTATGCATGTCTGAAAACAAGAGCTTCGAGGACCACCAGAATCGGTTGCCAGCGTGCAAAGTATGTCCATTTTTAGTTTTTTTGCACTTCTACAAAAAATGTAATCGTTATGCAATTAATGTGTATGGCAAACGAAACTTCATTAAATTCCACACAAAAAAATGTACGACACCATATCACAAAAATCTATCCTTCTTTTAGAAATATAATTCAGAAGTCAAAATTTTGTGTTGGTGTCCAAACTAAATATTAGCATATTTCAACTAAGGATACATTCGGCAATTGATAGGTTTTTGATAGCCCATTACTACAAGAAGGCTAAGTTTTTGAAATATGGTGTTATACACTTTTTTGAGTGGAATTTAATGAAGTTTCGTTTGCCATACACATTAATTGCATAACGATTACATTTTTTGTAGACGTGCAAAAAAACTAAAAATGGATATACTTTGCACGATGGCAACCGACTCTGGTGGTCCTCGAAGCTCTTGTTTTCAGACATGCATACTAGGATTCCAGAGAAAATAGGTGTTGAGTTTCATTGCTGTCACTATTGATTGACCTCTAATTAAGAGCAAAAATAGGGTTTTATCATCAAATTATTTGGTCTTAGTGATTTATCCTTCATACATTTTAGAATATTTGCATTGCATGGCACTCGTGTGTTGATTACAGACCTGCTGGTGTATCTTTCATTGAAATCCACGCAATAGTTTAGGCACCAAGGAATAAACATGATTTCATATTTGGTAACCTCTTGCGGCCGCCATATTGGTTTTTTAATTGATATATAAGTGTGGATTCATTGTTCAGATCAAGTGGAATTAAGGGATATGTCACTTGTAGAAATCCGCTTAGCATCCTAGGCTACAGGGTGTATTCAGTTTTCAGTTTTGAAACCATTACCTTACTTACTGTTTTGGTCGCAGTCGGTTAAAATGTTGATATTGGTGTAGCTGACATACAAAACTATAAATAAACGTTAACTTTGTATTCTTACAAGTTTCATATCATGAGAATATCCCCTGGAAAGGCATTGACGATACACTTCACTTCCTCAAGTGATATCTCTAAGGAGGTGCATTTTTCAGCAAAAGAGTATGCATGTTTATATGTAGAATTTAATGAGCTTTAATATTGTCCTAGATCATATTTTCATAGAGCGCGTAGATTCGGAGGGAAAAGCGAATTTCTTCTGGATGGAGGACATTTTCCAAGGTGCTGGCGGTTCCTCGAGGTCCTCAAATGTCAAATGGTGTGGAGAATAAAACGGGACCTCTAATCAACATACACACCAATTTCAAAACTGTCCGGCAGATTTCGAGTTTTGTCGTTTATTGATTGTGCTATTGTGGATTCTTGATATTATGTTTTTGGGACTAGTTAAGGCTATTTACATCTTTATTTGTTACAACTAGTTACTTGTGCTGGCTGAGCTGGCTTGTACTGACATTAAAAAGTAAGTACTGTGTTTTTATATTTTCCTTTTAATTTCACAAATTATAAATTTTATTAACAAGGTTGCTTTGGCAATTTTGGCCCTTTAATTTGCAACAACCTGCGTACATCACGCTTTGTAAATTTAATATATAATTTCACTGATTTGAGCTGAATTTCCGCAAATTAGAGTTTTTCTTTCACCAACAAGTAGAGTCTTACTGTTACTATGGATGTACATATGGTTAAAAACCATCCCCCGTATTATAAACGTCTCGTGTTTTATATGTTTCTAACTACTTAATACTGTCAAAGTGGCGGATAAGGACAACACAAAAATTAACTAATTGTGGCCTGAGACTCCTGAGAGACGGTTATGAATAAGGAGTTTTTTACGTTACTTTAGTCACATTTAGTAAAAAGAGAAATTAATATTTAAATAAAGTTTTGTAAGTATTTATTACTGCGGTGTCGGACAGAGACGGCTGTGAACAGAGAAGCCTGGCGATCTTTGGTGTCGGAGGCCATAAGATCCACTTCGGGTAGCGCAGTAAGTAAGTATTTATTAGTCCATGACCTACATTAGATTGGGTCGTGGATTGCTTTTCCTGGCTTCAGTTACAGGGACGCGAATAACATTATGATCCTATCAAGTAAAAGCTGATTTTTCTTTGCTTGGTTGGTCACAAATATATATCAACATGTTGCACATTAATCGGTATTTCTTTAAAAATAACATCCAGGTTTCTTTAAACATTTTGTGATTAAGTAAATATCCCCCCCCCCGGTAACGTTTGAGCCGAAAATCTAAAAAATATGAAAAAAATAGAGAAGACTTTCTGCCGAAAATTGTTTTGAACATTGTCGGTTTACCCATTTTTGAGTTATCTCTAAAACCCTTCTTCCATCGGCATCAGATACGACCTTTTGGTATTAGTTTGGTTCTTATTCCGTTGAAGGCACGGAAGGTCCGGTCCGACACGCACTTGGCCGGTTTTTAGTATTTATATATGATACCTATTTTATGTGATACAAAACTTCCGTAGTAATTATAAGTGACATGATATTTATATTGATATATCTATACTTAGTTATATAAATTTAATTATATAGATTACTAAAAAAACAAATTGATGAATTACTTAGCCTTAACGCACCCCTCGCCTAACCTTGGGCCTTGGACCCAAGGGCGCGAAGTGCATGCATATTGCATAACAACGCATGCAATACCTATTCAACTTTCTGTCATAGCAAAGAGGGTCTAGTATAGCTTGACAATAAAATCTCCTTCATCAGAGGACGTTAGTTCTGCGTAATAGTCCAGATTAGGGGAGAGAGTATGCTGCGTTTTTGGAATTATTATTTGGAATGACGTTGTTTTCAAATGACTCATATCATAGACACTTTCCCTTAGCCTCTTAAGTTGTTGCTCTGCATAACTACAGACCATAATAGATAGGTAGGTGCCTACTAAATAGCGCATATTAACAACGTGTATCGTTATCGGCATTTGCTCGATCATTCTTGTAGAAGTACAGTGTTCATACCATGTATGTATAATTATTATTGTCCGACCGAAGGTTCGGTTTCGGCCAGTTTCGGCCCAAGGTTCGGTTTCGGCCAAAAAACGGCCGAACCTTTCGGCCGCGCCGAAACTTTCAACATTGTAATTAATCTGCCAAAATTGCAAAACGGAACCTTTATAGTTTCGTCATGTCCGTCTGTCCGTCCGTATGTCACAGGCGTCACAGCCGTTTTACTCGGAAACTATAAAACGTACCTATATCTTAATAAAATTAAGAAATAATGTGTAAGTACCTATATTGTATGCCGCTATTTAGTTTTGTAGTTAAATTGTGGAAAAAATTATTTTTAGGGGGGTCGCTCCATACATGTAACTAAATTTCGGTCAAAACTGGATTCAGAGCCGAACCTTATGTTTCGGTTTCGGCAAAAAAACATGTTTCGGTCGGACTCTAATAATTATTTCACACGAAAGTCGTGACGCTTACACTGCTTACCTACGCATAACCCATTAATACACGAAATTAATGGGCGACATAACCGTGTACATATTATTGACGAGTTCGTCCGCTTACATATTTTTATCTTCGCTAAATAATCTACAAACGGCTATAATACTGCACCAGCTCAACAGAATGGGACTAATAACTTTTTTACATTCCACAGTTCCAATCGTGGCCAATCTGAGTCATTCTACTGTATTTTACATAAATCATGTAATAAACGTTAAATATTAGCACAAATGTTAACTTTCTTGTTCATAACCACATGTTGATTTCAAGATCACGTGACTACAGTAAGTGTTCTACTATTTCAACCATTTGTACATAGCCCGGATAGCTCAGTCGGTAGAGCATTGGACTTTTAATCCAAGGGTCCAGGGTTCAAGTCCCTGTTCGGGCGGCACTACTTTTTGCTTTTTTTATTTTTATATCTGTAATTATTAATTATGTACTTTTTAAATACTTAATTTAATATTTAATGAAATAATACGTTTATTAAATTGACCTACGTACTTAATTTTAAGTTTATACTTAAGGAAAGTTCTTTGTTAAGCAGCATTTTTTATATTTTCAACAGGAACCAATTAAATAAAAATAGATGATTGGGCTTATGCTTGTTTGCCACAAAGAAACGTATTTAATTATATTAAAAAATATTAAAAAAATTTGCAATTACCAAACATATTCACAGGAAATTAATTCATTACAAATAAACCCCCGCTAATTAGATTTCCACGGCTTTTAGAATGTTAGTATGGTTATTAGGTACGCTGTCATAAAAAACATTACGAGTTACAAAAATACAGCCGTTTTACTTAGAGTAGCACCAAGCCGAACACCCTCGAGTCGAGTGCCTTCATAACGCGCTCGACTAGCGCCGTGGCTTAACGCACCCAACGCGCGAAACACATAAAACGAGCGCGAACATGCACCAACCATAAATACCGTAAACAGTGCAAATAAAAACATTCCAGTGTCGGGCAATGTCCCGGGCTTCAGTTTTTAAAACCTACTTCTAATTTTACTCAAAAATGACTAAATACAAATTAAATAACACCGTCAGGTCCGCGTCAGAAGTTACTTTAACTTCTTTTATGACTGGCAGCACAGATTCCAAAAAGGAAGACAAATACCAGTTGGATTTAGACACGAATCAGAATGACAATTTAAATTCCGTGTCCAATAAGAACTTAGAAAACTGTCCGCACTCGTGTGGGTATATAAAGAATCGTTTGACGTCGCTAGTGAAAAGTGATGGGTTTGGGGTTGGACTGAACGAGCTGAAGGTGGAGGGTATGGACAAGAATGTATGTTTGTGTGAGGTGTACAATGGGGGCTGTAAGCTGTGTCCGAGGCCGAGTCTGGCCCCGACGTTGTCGCTCAGTGTCGACGCCAAGGACTGCGCGGCATGTCATGGGGCTTGCAATGTCAATTCCAGTAAGTGAAACTTCGCTTGATCTTACTTAGAGGCATTATAACGGCCTCCTAGCTCAGTCGGTAGTGACACTAGGTAATGATAATGACCTACGAAGCAGGAGGTCCCGGGTTCGAATCCTGGTAAGGGCATTTATTTGTGTGTTTATCATAGATATTTATTTGTACGTGAGTTATGAATGTTTTCTAAGTATTTAAGTATAATCTATATTTATCTATTATTTATATGAATAAGAATCAATCGTTTTATTCTTGATAAACCATAGTTTAAGTATTAAAAAAATAAAAACGAAAGAAATGTATAACATAATACACAGTTTACCACGAAATGGACCCGCCTCAGCATTATGCTGCCCCGAAAGCCAGCGCTGATCTTCCGGCGGCGGGACCATTCGTGGTTTAAAGATACATTAAGATACAATAAAGATACATTATTGGAAAAAAATACTTTTACAACGTTCATGTAAGGGCAAAATATGTGGAACAAACGTGATAACATTAAAAATATTTAGAGTAAATTACAAAGAATTACAACATAAATAAAGAACACTACCTAGGTTGTTTAAGCTTACATATATCGTTGTCTAGTACCCACAACACAAGCCTTATTGAGCTTACTGTGGGCCTAGGTCGGTTTGTGTAAGATTGTCCTATAAAATTTATTTATTTATTTTTATTTTTATTTCCAAGCCTAGATTAGTAGGAATATAAACGTAAACTTGTACAGTGTTAGCATGTGTCACGAAAGATTAACTCTCACTCTTTGAAATACAACGATTGGCTGACAACGAAATACTGATATCATACTATTTAGCTGACCCGGGCGAACTTTGAACCGCCAACTACATAATTTTTAATTTTTTTCTATATTTAAATAGTTATTCTGCTATTCGGGGCAGTGATAAATCCAAAAACAAAACAAACACCATTAAAATCGGATCAGTCGTTCTTGAGTTATAAATGGCGTAAACGACACGACTTTGTTATATATATATATATATATAGATTACGATATTATCAATTCAAAGAGGTACGTTTTAACGGTCGCGATGAGATGCCTGGGGGCTTAGCCAAGATGACAATCGTTTGTAGAAAACGAATCGAAACACTATCAGTCTCTCTATCGTACTATTATGGAAGAGTGAGCGAGAGCGTGTAGCGTTTCGTTTCGTTTTCTGCAAACGATTGTCATCTTGGCTACAGGGCCTAATGCCATTGTTACTGACTCGATTAATGAAGTATGCTAAAAACTGATTAAAAAATCAATCAACTCTGAAAACTTCTATTTTTTTATGTACTTAGAGCCGCGTCTATTGAAAATTCATATTCTACATAGAACAAAACTCATTTCGTTTCACTCTTTAATCGATTCATTGAATGAGAGATTTCTAAGTCAGTGAGATAATCATCTCATTAGCGAGTTAAAATAATATGATCAAATGATACGGAGAGCCGACCGCAAAATATAAAGATGGGACTAAGGCTAGGATGCTTAAACTATTCCACTGGGTCAAAGTTTATAAAGATAAGACACCGAAACATACATTACATATAAACAATTTCACATCATGGGTAGGTACGTACGTGTTACTTTGCAACGTAGATTATAGCTAGGAATTTAGAACCTAGATTAGGTGGTGACGTTTGTTCGAGACAGTGTGCCTTTAACACGTCTAGTATTTTATTTATCTATTTTATCTAGTATTATTATTATATTCAAACTTTATTGAACCAATATATATATAGCATCCTTAAAATTCCTTAAATCACAAAAAAAATATTCCGTCATAATTTCTTTGTTTGATTTTAATCTGGATGTCTTCGTCATATTAAACAAATTTAAAAATTCTTCTTTTAAGTCAGCGGTTTTCAAACTTTTTTGGTGACGGAACCCGTTGGAAAGCGACGTATTTGACGGAGCCCCAAAATAAAATAAAATAATTTATATGTGCTACACAGATAGAATAGCAAGTTTTTTATTTTATTTCTCAATATTAAAAGTATCCTCGCGAAACTCCCACAGAGGCTTTGCGGAGCTCTAGGGCTCCGCGGAGCACACTTTGAGAATGGCTGTTTTAAGTTTTTCCCTCTTCTAATAGGTAAAAACCTTATTAAAACATTTTGAACAGTTCTGAATATTGTAGATAGTTTTTTGAGAGACACTATCCCCCTTAATCATAAACGTCTTACAAGCCTTATTTTGTTAAATTAATATTTTGTTTGTTTCTGACAAACACAACTGTCAAAGTGACAGACAAGGACAAACGATTATTAATTAGTTAAATGAAGCTTGTAAGACGTTTATGAATAAGGCAATACGGGTATGTATGAAACCAGTGCTTTATAAATGAAAAGGTTGATTGAGTCGGACATAATATTTAGTCACATTCACATCTCATGATTGTGAAATGCATTTCAAAACCGAACATAATCGCCGGATTGTACATTTCCATGCCATTGTACACGTATCACCCAGCTCTTCGTTCCACTGCTTGCCAAGGGCATCACCTCACGATAACCAGTCAAGCAAGATCTGTGCGAACTAATATTGATTATGGAACAATGTCAAACTATACTGGAACGAGCAGCAACCGACTGGTTTGCGAGTTATGCCGGTTTATCACACAGCTAAGGTTCGGCAAACCGAATGTAAAATAGGCCAGCTAATCCATAAATATGTTTATGACATTTTTATTATTTTACCTACTTTTTTATGGCATACATACATGCACTACTACACGCACATACACAACATACATGCATGCACAAGTACACACACATACACAACATACATGCATGCACAACTATACACATGTAACTTGCTTTATTTAATTAGTTTAAACTGTTTAAAGAAAAAAAAATACATGAAACTTTTTGACTTTTGTTACTTAGACAATTCAAACAATCTGTCATTTTCTATACAAAAAAAGTCTGCCGATTTTGGCGGGGGAGGGGAATGTCAAATCGTACGTAGTACAAATAGCCACGTGAGATAAACGCCAGTCCATACAATAAATATGACCACAGGTCTATATGTTTTCGGCAGAGGGGAAATGTCAATGGCCGCTCCGGTTGTTTGAATTCTCTAAGGCGTCATACCTACTCGTGGCATCATCAGACATAGAACTTTACGTGGCCTAGGGACTTTCTAACTATATACATTTATCGATAACTTGAACTTCCTTATGTCAGTTTTATAAGTATAATATGAATATGCAAGTAGCATATATTATTATACTGTATACTTTCCGTATAGAATGATTAAGAAGGATAACGGTTTATCTCCTTATAAAGTATTTTTATTGATACTTATTTGTCTAAATTTTAAAAACCCTTATAAGTAGATATTATATATTCTATAACATACCACAAACATACCTATTATCATTATATAATATCGACTGAGTGGTAGTGGTCAGCACACAGGTTAATTAAGTAATTTCTACTATGAAATGTCACTACAAAATAAGTAGGTACTTATTTGAAACAGGCCTCTAGGCCTGGTCATCATAATTTACTTTCATTAGTTGTAAATGTAAAATACTGGGCCACGATCGATTCGACATGCCAAACTGTGAAACGTGGATATCACACTTGTATCGCTAGTGGATAGAGTGATATCCATCTGTCCACACGTGTCCACACCTAACTGTTAATCTGTCAGTAGGTCACGCTAGAGCATTTTGTCTATGGCTATAGCCACCATTTTAGAAATTTGGGGTGGAATCACTCAAGAGTGATCTTGAGTGATTCCACCCCAAATTTCAACTGTCACAAAAGTGTGATATCATAGTTGTCTCGCAAGCGACTGTCAGTTATGCCATGTCGATTCGAGGCCCTGACCTACTGACTTATGAATAAATAAATAAGATTCCATTATTATTCTGACATAAAAACTGCAGTTATAAATATCATAAAAATATAATACGAGAATATAGGTAGGTACTCTTTTTTTTCCTTAATCAATAACATTGTTATCGAAATTACTCCAACCGCATAATTCGATTAAGTGCGAGCGAAGTGTGACCAAATCAATTAAATACTAATAAAATTTCCCGTTCAAGAAAGGGAAGCAAAGTAGGTACCATCGGGTTCATAATTGCGTACCCAATTTATCAATGAATTCATTAATAATGAACGAGATGGTACATAAAGGTACCCAATTATACCGGATACGGGAGGGACCGATCAATAGGGATGATGACATATGCAATCTTAATCTGAATAGATATTCCGCCGGTATCCATCTATTCATTTAATAATCTCTATTCTAGATAGAATAGAGTATGAAAACCAGAAAATTTTAGCTGCCATATCGGACATGTGGTGAGCTTTCGGCTAGTTAAATCGCCGGATAGAAAAACCTTTCCCAATATCCCGGATTCTCCTACAATTTTATAAACTAACTAACTTAATGGCGCACCGACCCAAAATGAGTCCTGGCCTCCGACACAAGTTTACGCCAGTTGTCTCGGTCTCGCGCAATCTCCCCCCAGTTAACGGCTTGGAGATCGCGCAGGTCCGATTCCACAGCATCGCCCCAGCGATACCTGGGACGACCTACTGGCCTTCGTCCTGCTATGCGACCCAGGTAAGCCAGCATAGCACCGCGATCCTCCTCCATTCTGACAACGTGGCCGAGCCAACGGAGCCGGTGTGCTTTCGTCTCTCCGATAATATTGGGTGCAGCCACTATCTCCTCAATTTCAACAATTTTATAAGCAATGAAGTATTTCAGGTAAATAGATGAAAACGGTAACACCTGCGTGAGTAAATGCATAACTTAACAACAACCTTAACGTAAACAGTAAATAAACACTTAATGACATTAATTTTATTTGTTCTTCGATTTTACGTCATACGCGGGGAAGCTTGACGATTCAGGTACCATTACTATAATTATACTCGTACATGTTCTATACTATCGGGTTCATATTTGCATAACCAATTTATCGAACGAGCGAGGTGAGTTCTTACAAACAACTTCACACACAACTTCAAACAATTTAACAATAATTTGAGAGTTCGTATATGAGCAGGATCGACCAAGGGGTCATGGAGCAAGAAGGCGCGAAAAACTCATCATAAAGGTCTTATTATATAGGTCATCTCGTTTGAAAAGGAAATCGCGAGTTCTGAGTTCGAGGCGGACTACTAGTGAATGAATGAATTCATAAATCGGGTATGCAATTATGAACCCGATAGTACATACGTTGATGTGTTATACATAATAGGTACAAACAAAAGCGTGTAATCTTTTGTTAACTTAATATTGTTTAACTTCGCCCGTGAAAATACTGAAGACTTTTCTTCAACTCCACAAACTCAAAAAAGCCGGCCAAGTGCGTGTCATATATGCGGCATTTACGCCATTTCGGTACGGAAAGAGTTTTTTGAAGATAGCTGAAAAACGGTTCAATCGATAGTGTTCAAAATAATTTTGGCTGAAAAAATATATTGAAATGTATCTCCTTAAATTTTTTCATATTTTTTGGATCACTGGTTCAAAAGTTAGAAGTTATTTCTGAAAATAATTACTTAATCAATGAATGTTATCAGAAAGTTATTTTTGAAGACCTATCGATTTAGACGCAGGAATCAGGATGTTGTATTTGATAAAAAAAAAATAGTTAAAAGTATTGAACAATGGAGTGCTCCCCTATATTTTTTTTCTTTCTGCTACTATACTACAAAACTAAGTAGCAGCACACACAAGACACCTGTAGTAATTTTTTTATCACTAAGTATACGTTTTACAGTTTACGAGTAAAAAACAGATGTGACAGACGGACAAGACAGTATACATTTGGCAAAATATGGCAACTGTCACACTGATAAGAATCGTCCCGGTCTTTTCACTGAAAACATGATTGAATTTAACCCATTCATCATGAGAAATCTGCCAATTGTTGTCGAAATGATGTTACTCAGGTAAGAGCATATAATAGACTAATTAACCCAAGACCCCGCATAGCTGGGTGACCCCCGCTGCCACGCTTGAAGTAAATTCACTCCATAGTGAGACACTAATATTGGAAGTGTCAGTAAACGTAGTACGTCTCCATGACAACCATTAATGTCTCACTCTCTCTTACGCCCCTCGGAAGAATCGCGCATTCCCTGTCTAGCATTGCGAGTTTCCCTCTCGCACCCCTTCTTTTTGGCAGCTTAGCTTTCAAAGAAACAACGCGCTAAGCGGAGTATAGAAATATCTTGTATGTGGGTAAGAGTTCGTATGATATGATTACATGCGGTCTAAAGCCACCAATTATATTGTAGTGATACTGCTACTTATCAAATAAGCTGTTTTAACTTCAAACGGTCAGTATTTATTATTTTTGCATGTCTTCAGAGTTGATTGCTTTGTCACGAGTGTCTTAAAACACCTAACACAGACTCTGTAGTCTCTAACGCTAACATTAGTCGTAGCCGTCATTAACATATCTAATGTTGTACAACTATTCTCCATTATGAATATATAGGGTTGCCTACCATCAGCCTGGCAGTTTTTTTAGTTAATATCTTGGAAAGACGAAAAATTGCTGGTTGGTGCTGGCTGGTAATGCTACTACACAGTAGGGCACAGCACATCGAATGTCATCTCGCTCAAATCTGGAGCAGAGCCCGACTGGAGAAGTACCTCCACCTTACAGAAAACCACAGCCAAATAGCTGTAGGCCCTACTCATAGTCTTGTGTTCCTGCTGGTGGGTAAGGTTGCCAAAGAGCTCAAAGAGGACTCCGTGTGTTTTCGACGAGGGACCCTCTTGTTCCTTTAGACAACAACACAGTGAATCCTTCTTTTTGTAAAGGGTCGACAACGCGCTTGTGACACCTCTGGAGTTGCAGGCGTCCATAGGCTATGGTAGCTGCTTAACCATCAGGCGGGCCGTATGCTTGTTTGAAATAAAATGAAAAATATTTATCTGGTAGGTACGTAAGCGTACAAAAAAATAATTACAACAAAATGCCACCGTTGCCGTTTGTGTTTGCCACCATCGTGGTATAAAAAAATGTACATTGGCTGATACAATTTAGGACCAAAATCAAAATATAAATGATATAACATTTCAAAAAAAACACATGTTAATAGTTGTTCGCAAAATTGACCAGTGAAACCTGTCTGAACTCAAGGTAAAATAAATTTAATTCGCGTTAGACCCGTCTAATCTCAGTTAATATTCATAAACTCATGCCAAATATAAGTGGATTTACCACTAACAGCGTTAAATCTGTCCTAATGTGACAAGTTATATTTTACCAACCGCACTTGACGAACTCATCAACTTACCTATTAAAACAGATAACTTACAATATATGTACCTAATTTAGGAACAGCACCATGGCGACAGACTTTTTAATGCAGCCAACCTTCAAAGTTTAAAGTTCATGTTAATTTACACTACATTTGATCACTTAAAATAAAACCTTTTATTTATTACCTACAATTCCTTCTTCACCCGTTTCAAATGTACTTCAATCACTCTGAATCTAAACATTTCTATCCACCGATTACAGTTCATTAACTATTCCATTCCGTTACAAATAGGTTCTTGAAAAATAATCCAATTGAATTACGATGTTAATTTGATTGAACCGAGAAGTAAAGTTTTTGCGGCGCGGAATTTCTGTACGGGCCATTTTTTGTGGCTGCAGCTAATAGGTGAAAAGTCATGCCTAGCTGTCAACCGGAATGGCCATTTCAAGGTCATAAATGTGTTAATAATGATAATAATAATTCAAGAGGACTGAGGGTAACATTAAGTTGTAAGATTAAACAGGTACAGTGTCACAAACACGTTAGGAATTGAACTCTGTATATCCTATAATAATTAGGTTAGCTGGAAGATCCCTCTTAGGTTTTAACTTATCTTGTGCAATAAAGTGACACAAGCATAGATTTTGCCTTTGATTAGCTAGACTTAGAAACGCAAATTGTCTTAGGTAATTTTCTAAGTCTTAAGAGTAAACCTAAGCATATTTTTTACGTCGACGATAACTATAATATGAAAAAGAAAGAATCTAGTTGTAGTCTAAAACTACCACCTACATTATACAACCATATACATTATACAACCATATACATTATACAATATATATACAAACTGTCAAGTTGATAATAACAAACAAGGGGCACGTGAGTCGCCCGTGTCGAGCTTGCAGCAGCACGTGTTGCCTAGGCGCATACTGGGTGAACAATTTATATGGAGCAGAAGCCCAGACCGGAATGGAAAGCAATGAAAATTTCGATTAAATTCATTGCTTTAGGGCTAAATTGTTGTAATTAAAAGGACGACGTAAGAAGACCCAATATTTGCTGTAAAAAGTTAAATCTTACTCACATATAATTAATTACTTAAACCCAATAGGTAGGTACTCGTTTATAAATTTCTCATGACAAAATTGATATTCTAAAAATTTGTTTAAAAATTCATGTCAAAATTGATTTTGAAAAATGAAAACTCTGGAACAGATGGGGACGAGGCTCTATTGAAACTTTCGATCTACATTACGAGAATTTCTTGAAAACTATTATGGTTTCGGTTAAATTCTTTCACTGAAATATATGTACGTCCTATATCTTTCACAGTCCATATTTATAACATGCATTGTTCGAGGACTTGATGATCTTAAACTACTGTAGAGTAGTGTAGAGCCTTAAACATATTGTTCTTAGGCCAAATTTGCTCAGATCTTATTCACATTCCAGATTTGTCCCTATCATGTTGCTTACTCTGTATGCCATTAGACGTTGTGGCTGACTGGTTGTAAGTGGTACGCGGGAGCTATATCTGTCCGAGTTGCCGGCCGGATGTCCTAACATGACATCCGCAGATCCTGGGTGACGACTCACGACACTTGACATTGACAATTTTAATTAAATAAATAAATATTTGGGGACAATCATACACAAATCGACCTACATTCAAATTAAGCTAAGCTTTATCCTCGTAACAAATTTTTAAGACGGCAGATTACAGTCATAAAGTCATAACAGCCCACGAGATCAACTTGTTTATCAAAATTAGACCTTATTCCTGAAGTTGAAAATTCAAAATATAATGTCATTATATTGGGACTTGTTCTAAAATAGGACTGAGCCTTACGAGGTTAAGGGTAATAGACGCTTAGCTTTTACTATAGATGTCTGTGGAAAACGACTTTATCGAACGAGCGGAGCGTAAGTGAAGTGAAGTTCTTTCAAACAACTTCGGCTACCTAGACTAGACGTCTGTGCATTTCGATGGCTTGGCGAGAACTTTAGTAACGTTTTTCTCATTTATATGATATTTGTTGGGGTTGTAGTAGAGCGCAATACAATTTGAGAGTTCGTTCATGAGCATGATCGATCAAGGGATTATGGAGCTAGAAGGCTCGAGAAAATCATCATTGTCACTCGTTTGCAAGAAAATCGCGAGTTCTCGGTTCGACAAGGACTACTAGTATTTTAGAACCCGTATTTTTTACGTTTTATCCTTGAGCTTGTGGTGTAGTTTGTGGGTTTGCTAAATTTTATTGTGTGTAGTTTCTGGAACTTGTCCGTAGTCCCCCAACTAAGCTACTTCTGAAATTCTACAAAAAAATCATCGTTCGAGTTAATTGATAGACCATGGTCATGAGTTACATTTCTGTTTTTAGTTAAATATAGATGTGCTTTTTTGGAAAAAGTATGTGTAAATGATCTTAGTTTTACGGGATTAAGTTACAAGTTACTTAAATGATTTTGTCCAAAAAATCATTCAAACATTGTGTCAGAGGGTAACTTTTTCTACTTCGGCACCGGCCGCACCTTGCTTTAGTGCATGGCCTCTAGCCTAGACAGAGACATCTTTCGTATTGAACTCTTTCGTAACTTACGTAACAGAAGCAACTAGGTACTATTTATAAATGAGTAATTAACGTGACGTTAATGATTTCATTCATAATTCATGTTTTAACAAGAACATCGTCTGGAAGCTTCACTGACGGTGTTAGGATTCTCGGTATTTTAATTTAAATACCTGATATTCCCATGATTATGTTGAATAATAAGTTGACAATGAAGCGATGAAATGATAGTTGCATTGTTATGACAACAAAAACTACTTTTATTTAGTACTAGCTGACCCGGCTAACTTCATACCGCCACTACATTTGATTTTAATATCCCAATATTTTTATACTATATTCCATATATTTTTATAGTTATTCTGCTATTCGGGGCAGAGATAAATCCAAAAAAACCGGCCAAGTGCGTGTCGGACCACGCATAGGAGGGTTCCGTACCTTCAATGTAATAAGAACCAAACTAATACCAAAAGGTCGTATCTAATGCCTATGGAAGAAATTTTTTGGAGATAACTCAAAAATGGCTGAACCGATAATATTCAAAATAATTTTCGTAGAAAGTATATGATAAGGTATATCACCTCAAATTTTTTCATATTTTTTTGACGTACGGTTCAAAAGTTACAGGGCACACAATTTTTCTGACTTTCGAAGCGATTATTTCAGAAAATATTCACTTAATCACAAAATGGTCAAAGAAACCTCAATGTTATTTTTAAAGACCTATCGATTGATGTGTCACATGTTGATATTTGGTTAAAAACATTTTTGAAATTTAGTTACATCTATGGAGCGCCCCCCTAAAAATTTTTTTTTTTTCAAATTTAACTCCATAACTAAGTAGCGGCATACAAAATACACCTCATGTGTAAATTTTATTCAGATACGTCGTATAGTTTCCGAGTAAAATGGCTGTGACATACGGACGGACAGACCCCAATTTTGCCATTTGGCTACGGAACCCTAAAAACATAATTAAAATCGGTTCAGCCGTGTGTGTGTGTGTGTGTGTGTGTGTGTGAAAATGTGTCAGTATAATAAGAATAAGTATAACAAAACATTAAGGTTTGTAAACAAGACTCGATTATTAATGCTTACGGAATTAGGTAAGTATTGGCTAAGTGAAAACTGAAGCGTTGCAACATTATACTGATGACTCTTTTAATTATTTAATTATGGAGGTAGGTCGCTGTGACTGTTGAAATTTTCGCCAGAAAGCAAATTTATAAAATGAAATCACATGCAGTTGCCTTGCTCGCACCACTTGCACACATATCGGAGATACAAAATGCATCGCTAGATTTTCGATTTCAAAATAAAATCATGTAATCCAATAATCTGGAAATCATCTCCATACATTTCCTTACAAAAGGTGGTGTAGAAAATGTTTGGTAGGCAAGGTAGGTAGGGTGGTTATTAAAAATCAAGATTTTAGACCTTGAGTGGGGGGAGCGTTGGTCGCCATCTTGGTTTAAAGGTGCCAAAATCAGTTGTTTTAACCTCGAAGCTAAAACATTCATAAACAATACTTTATTGAAAAGGTAAAAGTAGAATTTATTTATGATAAACAAGAGACATTCAATAGTAATAACTTAGAAATTATGAACGTTAAATTAATGCATACATTTTGTAAACATTTTATTCTGATGTAATTTGCATTTCACTGAGTTACTGGCTACATATAATTTTAAATAAAAGTAAAAATAAGCGTTAAATACCCAAAAACCTTCCTACTTTTAGACCTTGAGGGGTGGGGGCGGGAGCGTTGGCCGCCATCATGGTTTAAGGGTGCCAAAATTTAGTTTTTTTAACCTTGAATCTAAAACGGTTGTCAGTATGACTAAAATGTCTTTGGAACGTATAAAGAAGATACCTAATATTGTAAACAATTGTTGTCTATAAGGGTTCCGTTTTTGCCATTTTGGCTATATACAGGGTGGTCCAAACCTTGACGTCAAAAAATTTTTTTTAGATACCTCTCGTCGTGGGCTATCAGAATATACCCCATGTATGTTAGCCGATTTTTCGTAGTTTTCGAGTTATGAATTTTTTAATTTTTAACTTTTGGTAAGAAGTTCCGGGTGAAGCAATTAATTTATTTAAAAAAACTATTGAACTTTTTTGATTTTTTTCTTTTTGTAGCACAATCCTTAATAAGCGGTGCATGCAGTTGCAAAAAAAAAATCAACAGCCTCACTTGGCTGAGAGTTAGAAAAAAAAAGACAAAAGTGAAAGTTTTACGTCCAAGCATGTCAAGCTTAGATTTTGTGCTTAAATAAAAAAATACAAACGATTTCAAGGACTTTTGGTTATTTTAGAAATTGCTAGAACCTAAGTTTTTTTAAAGGTAAAAAAAAGTGACACTTGATAGTCATAATTGGACGGGTCGAACAGTTTCCTGATAACATTTATTATTTTCAGTACTTTTTAATGATGTAACTTGGCAAGTTTTAATAGAAAATTATATACTTGACACATTGCAGTCCAAAGGTGTCGATTCATTGCATTGAAAAGGTGTGTGGTGTTTGAAAACTTGCCAAGTAACATCATTAAAAAGTACTGAAAATAATAAATGTTATCAGGAAACTGCTAAAAAAACCGGTGTGCGTTTCTCTGACTATTATAATTTTAGGTATTTCTATGTAACGTGATACTTATTCAAAATGTACCTTAAAAACTGCTGGAAATCAAGTGTGCATTCCTATAACTATTTATGATTTGAGGTATTTTTATGGAACTTGGTACTTATTCAGATCTCACTTCTTTTATAGGCGAAGCATTCCCATAGTATCGAACTTGGCAGCCTTTCACATTTATGTTTTTGATGGGATTAACTATATTGCATTGAGAAATTACATGTTTTTGACATTTACTTACTATTATAAAATGTTGCAATCTATACATATAATAAACGCGTAAGGAGAAAAAAAATGTACATTGAAGATATTTTAGAAAAACTTATTCAGGGCGTTTTAGAAATGTTGACTGAATACATTTCAGTGATTTTTGGAATTCTTGTCTGTCTGTCTGTGAATTTGTCCGCGCACTACGTAAAAACTACTGCACAGAATTTTACGAAATTTTGTATAGTAACAGTTTATACCCCGGAGCAACCCAGCTCCTCGAGGAATCCTATCAAACCTTTGATGTTGAGTAGGACCTCGGGGAGATCACCTGGGGATCCGAGGTGTTTTGCCCTGTACGGGGCCACTCCGTTGCACTCCAGCACCACGTGAGAGGCTGTTTCTTCTGTATCCATGCACCCACGGCACAGGGGACTGTCTGTAACACCTAAGTTAAAGAGATGTTTGTTAAATGGTCCATGACCTGTTATCACACTAGTTACCATCCTTAAGCGGATTTTGCCGAGACGGAGAAGTGTTTTGGTGAGTCTGTCGTTAATACTAGGCATGGCTTGTTTAGCCTGTCTGCATTCCTCATGACTTTGCCAATGTGTTATGTGCAGTCTCCCGGTTCGTTCCAGCAGCGTCGAGCGTACCTTGCTGAAGGGCGTCAAAAGAATAGGCTCCGGGCCAATTGACCCAGCACCCGACCCCTGCCTGGCCAGCTCATCCGCAGCGTCATTCCCCCGGGAACCGCTGTGACCTTTGATCCATTGAAGGACAATATTGTTATTATGACCTACCTCCATTAGTCGTTCATGACACTCGTGTATAAGTCCAGATGTAATGATGTGACTTCCTAGAGCCATCAGTACTGCCCTACTGTCAGAGAGTATACGGATGGATGCTCCTGTTACTTTCCTTGCAGTGATGGCGGCAGCCGCATTGATGATGCCCATGCACTCAGCTTGAAATACTGAGTTGTGAGCGCCCAGCGGTGTGACTATAGACATGTTCAGATCGTTAGAGAATGTTCCGCAACCTGACCCCACGTCTGTTTTATTTTATTTTATTTATTTTCAACACTTACAACTATCTTTACAGGTACTAAACCTAAGACAATAGTGTAACTATTAACAAATACGTCTAACAAATAATGTAAACAAAATCTAATCTATTAATCTTAACAAATTATTCTAATTTATGGCGCAAATAACATAATAGGAACAATGTGGACTTTAGATCCATCAGTGAAGATTCTCAATTCCCGGAGGTTGAGTCCTTCCTGATTGTCGTCCTCATGTAATTGTATTTTGTACCTTTTATCGAAGACAGCACGTTTGTGAATCCGATCCGTGCCTGCCCTGAGCACTGGAAGTTCTTCGTATACCCTCTCCAGGCATATTGTGTGCAGAGTGTTCAAATTAGACCATACGTTGAGGGTTCGCAACCTTACCGCTGACAGGGCAGCCTCCTGCTGTATGTGGAGGTGAAGCGGTGGAAGGTTTAGCATGACTTCCAAGGCTGCGGTCGGAGTGCTCCTCCAGCAACCTGTGGTAGCCACACATGCAAGCCTCTGTAGTTTCTGCAACTTGTTTCTTACGGTGGCGAGGTTCGTTCTTGGCCACCAGACCAGCGCCCCGTAGCAGAATAGAGGCCGGATTATCGTCTTGTAGAGCCAGAGAGTGATTTTTGGGTTGAGCCCCCACCTGTTACCAATCATCCTTCTGCACTGCCAGAAGACGACTTCGGCCTTGTTTATGCGTTTGTTTATGTGGTTGGTCCAATGGAGTCTACTGTCAAGAGTGAGTCCTAAGTACTTTACCTCATTGGTCAGATGTAACTCAGTTTGGAACAGTTTTGGTTTGGTAAAGCTGCCAAGTGCCCTTTTGTTGGTGAACATTACCATTTCTGTCTTGGTGGGGTTTACTGATAGGTCGAATTCCTTGCACCAGCGCTCCACGATTCTGAGAGATGCATGGGTGAGGTCACAGACCGTACTGGCGAATTTACCTGATATTAATATCGCCAGATCATCAGCATAGCCTATTGTGTAAAGGTGTTCCTTGTTTAGTTTGGTTATAAGATTGTGAACTACTAGGTTCCATAACAACGGTGATAGGACTCCCCCTTGTGGGCATCCTCGCACCGCCGCTACGGCCTGCGGCTCACCTGCATACCTTATAGTCCTTTTGTTGAGCATGTTCATGATCCACTTGGTCAGTCCGGGTTCCGTGCCGTGATTAGTTAAGGCATTCCCTATACTGGCGAAGTGGGTCTTATCGAAAGCGCCTTCAATGTCAATAAACGTGCCGAGGCACATTTCTTTGTCACCGATGGCCTTCTCGATCCAGCTGGCGACCATGTGAAGAACCGATTCTGTAGATTTACCTGAGCTGTACGCGTGTTGGTTATCGTGCATCGGTATGTTCTTGAGCGTTAGATCCCGTAGGTCCCTGTCGCACAGTTTTTCCAGTGTCTTCAACAGGAATGATGTGAGACTGATGGGTCTATAGGATTTTGCATCTGTATAGTCACTCTTACCTGGTTTAGGTATGAATATCACGTTCACATCCCTCCATAGCCTGGGCACGTAGCCCCAGGCCAGACAGGCCTTCATGATCTCGATCAGGGTTTCCAGGATCAGTCCTAGGCCCCATTGTAAAAGACCAGGGAAGATCCCGTCCGGGCCAGCCGCCTTGAAGGGATGGAAACTGTTGATGGCCCAGCTGAGCTTTTCAGCCGTGACGATTCTGTTCGCCATTTGCCTGTTGTCGTCTGTAGTGTTATAAACCTCCTCGTCCTGCCGTTCCTGATCTGTGAGACTTACACATCCGGGGAAGTGAGTTACTAACAGGAGGTGTTGAGTCTCTGCAGAGGAGGTTGTGTATGTGCCATCGGGTTTCCGCAGCGATCCCAGTTGAGTCAAGGATTTGGGGGGTAATGCTTTCCTTACCCGATTTGCGTGGTCTAGTGTTTCGATGCTGCTGCAGAAGTTCTTCCATGACAGAGACCTCCAATACCGCAGTCGTTTTTTGTACTTGGCTTTGGCTTCATAGTATTTGTCCCTGTCCGCCTCGGCCGTGGTGTTCATTGCCCTATTAAAGAGAGAGAGAGTTAAAACGTGTTACTTCGTTTTGGAAATTGTAAGTATCCGGACATATATTGTGATCCATTAATACCTGGAGGTACTTTATTCTCAAATAATCTATTTATCAATACATGAAACCTACTTACAATATACTTAATTAAAAACAAATAAACCGACAGCAAAAATTGTACCGTTTGTGAGAGCAACATGTTTTATCTCGCTTTAACAGCTGATTGCAATAAAAAGGATGGTCATGAATCTAGCAATTACTAGCTGCTAGCTGTCACGCTGCTGCTGAAGAAATTCTCGCTGCGAACCTCCGGGCCTGGGTCCTGCGCGGTACTCGCCGTATGGCTTTCGCGATATTGCCGCTCACCTCGTCACGGCTTCGGCGTTCAGATTCACCAAAAAACTTGACCATCAAGTTTTGCCGGGACCCTTTCATGCTCCTGCTGAAACAATTCTTGCTGCCTTTGGCCTTATTAGATTTTGGCCTGCTGCTGCAAAAGCAGTTTACTCCTGCCCTCAGATTTACTAAGACTCTTCGCCATTGAGTTTTGTCCGGATTCTGTCACGCTGCCTGCTGCTGCTGAATAAATTCTCGCTACGACGCTCCGGGCTTGGGCTAACTCGGTACTCGGCCTATGGCTTTCGCAGACATTGCCGCTCACCCTCGGGCCTTATGACACTTCACCATTGAGATATGTCCGGTCCCTGTCATGCTGCTGCTGCTGAAGCAATTCTCGCTGCGACGCTCCGGGCCTGGGCCTAAGCGGTACTCGGCCTATGGCTTTCGCAGACATTGCCGCTCACCTTTGGGCCTCGGGCCCTCAGATTAGGTAAGGTTATTTGCCATTGAGTTATGTCCGGTCCCTGACTTGTACCTGAATGCTGCTTCTGCTGAAGCAATTCTCGCTGCGACGCTCCGGGCCTGGGCCTAAGCGGTACTCGGCCTATGGCTTTCGCAGACATTGCCGCTCACCATCGGGCCTCCGGCCCTCAGATTTACTAAGACTCTTCGCCATTGAGTTTTTTCCGGATTCTGTCATGCTGCCTGCTACTGCTGAATAAATTCTCGCTACGACGCTCCGGGCTTGGGCTAACTCGGTACTCGGCCTATGGCTTTCGCAGACATTGCCGCTCACCCTCGGGCCTTATGACACTTCACCATTGAGATATGTCCGGTCCCTGTCATGCTGCTGCTGCTGAAGCAATTCTCGCTGCGACGCTCCGGGCCTGGGCCTAAGCGGTACTCGGCCTATGGCTTTCGCAGAAATTGCCGCTCACCTTCGGGCCTCCGGCCCTCAGATTAGGTAAGATTATTTACCATTGAGTTATGTTCGGTCCCTGACTTGTCCCTGAATGCTGCTTCTGCTGAAGCAATTCTCGCTGCGATCCTCCGGGCCTGGGTCCTGCGCGGTACTCGCCCTATGGCTTTCGCGATATTGCCGCTCACCGCGTCACGGCTTCGGCGTTCGGGTTCACCAAAAAACTTGACCATTGACTTTTGTGGGGACCCTTTCATGTTCCTGCTGAAATAATTCTTGCTGCCTTTGGCCTTATTAGATTTTGGCCTGCTGCTGCAAAAGCAGTTTTCGCTGGGACGTTGCGCTCACACGCTACCTCGCGCTCATACCTTCAGCGTTTGACCCTCTGTTCGAAGCATGTTCTCCTGCAGGAACTCGGCCGTTAGCATTCGCAGGTCTCGACGCACGCCTTTTTAGTCAGTTATCTTTATCACGGATGAACTAATAAATTTAGATAGATATTTATATGTAGAACGCGTAAATTCTACACTAAACTGGACACACTTCTGGATAGTAAATGAAAATGACAAAATCTCCCACACACGCGAGCGAAGCCGCGGGTACAGCTAGTAATAAATAAGTATTACATTTTTACGAATTCGCGCACTTCCTACCTATCTTCCAAGGCATATTTTATTAATTACTTAAGACTTATACCAATTAACAAATAACGTTATGAATCTTGAATAAATAAACAGACGGGCACAAACATTTCTTTCAACTTTTTAACACACGCGCACACTTTATTTTTATAAAACATTAAACTAACTTTACATTGACAAATGTATGTACATATGATATATATAATTTTGGCAAAAAAGTCATTTATTTACTATTCATAAGCTTTGTAATCACGCATTTATATGATTTCGTAGTTATTAGTTTTTACCATAATAATCCAATCATTGGGGAATCATCTCCATACATTGCCTTACAAAAGGTGGAGTAGAAAATATTTTAATGGTTATTGGTAGGCTATAGGGTGGTAATTAAAATACTAGATTTGAGACCTTGAGGGGCGGGGCGCGCGGCCGCCATCTTAGTTTAAAGGTGCCAAAAATCCGTTTTTGAACCTTGGCGCTTAAACGGTTATCAGTATGCCTAAAATGTCTATGCAACGTATGAAGAACATAAAATTGTCTACAATATTTCCATACACAATACATCTGTAAGTCTTACAGATATAAAGATCCCATCAAAAACATAAATGTGAAAGGCTGCCAAGTTCGATACTATGGGAATGCTTCGCCTATAAAAGAAGTGAGATCTGAATAACCGGTTTTTTTAGCAGTTTCCTGATAACATTTATTATTTTCAGTACTTTTTAATGATGTTACATGGCAAGTTTTCACACACCACACACCTTTTCAATGCAATGAATCGACACCTTTGGACTGCAATGTGTCAAGTATATAATTTTCTATTAAAACTTGCCAAGTTACATCATTAAAAAGTACTGAAAATAATAAATGTTATCAGGAAACTGCTAAAAAAACCGGTGTGCGTTTCTCTGACTATTATAATTTTAGGTATTTCTATGTAACGTAATACTTATTCAAAATGTACCTTAAAAACTGCTGGAAATCAAGTGTGCATTCCTATAACTATTTATGATTTGAGGTATTTTTATGGAACTTGGTACTTATTCAGATCTCACTTCTTTTATAGGCGAAGCATTCCCATAGTATCGAACTTGGCAGCCTTTCACATTTATGTTTTTGATGGGATTTCATTTATTTTTGTTAGGTGTAGGTTCTTTATTATTTTTTTATCACTTTTGCTTTAGGAAATGTCTCATTCCACTTAGGTATGTACCTTATACTATAACCCTTTATACTCAGCGTCTAATTCTATTTTACTATTTATTTATAGGTGATTTTTACAAATAAACTGGCTCCCTACACCTATAAAATGTACCTACTTACATATAATTACATACATCAATAACGTACTTTACTCTGTTTGTAAGTACGCTACCTACATTGATAATTAATAACTTGGTAATACCTACCTACCAGTAGGTATTATAATTGGTGGCCTATTATGTAGCCCTAGAAGTGCACCATCCCATCTCATCCCGTGGCGTATCGGAGGGTGAGATGGGCAGTAGTATATATAATTCCATCTTAGAGTATATATGATTTCCATGTTCTTGAATCTGCGATTTTATTAGTTGTAAAATTAGAAATTATTTAGACTATGCGAAAAAAATTGTCTTTTCATTTTTGTTTGACTGATTTAGCGCACCTAGTGTACCTAGTGACCTGCTTTGCACTTCGTAAATCGTGGGTTCGGTTCCCGCAACAGACACACACAGAGTGGTGAACAATTTTATTGTTCTTGTCTTTAAGACAAACATGTATTGTCTTAAATTGGTATGTATCTAAATTTAAATAAGTCTTATCTCATTTTCACTCCATACCTACTTATAGTAGAACAAAATTACACATTCGTTGTTTTCGAAACTGACTCACACTTGGCCGTTTTCAGATTTTTACTTTATTTCGACCTAAAGACAAACCTTCGAGCCAAATTTCAGGTCGGTACGACCATTGGAAGATAGACCCATTTAGTTCATTATGACTTCATAGTAGAACAAAGTTACACCTTCGCTATTTTTAAAACTGACTCACACTTGGCCGTTTTCAGATTTTTCCCTTTACTTTGACCTTAAGACCTATCTCCATGCCAAATTTCAAGTCAGTACGACCATTGGAAGTGGTCTAGGTTTTTGATGAGTCAGTGAGTTCGCAATCGCTATTTTTACTATACACTCAGTATAGTAAAAATAGCGATTTTCTGACGTCAATATCTCAAGAACTGCTATAGGTAGAATAATGAAATTTTGTATTCTAGACAATTATGGGGATGTCAACAGACACTCGAAATTTCTTATGCGTAGATAAAATATGTTTTGAGTTATAGGGTGGTCGAAATTGGCCCGAAATGGTTCGTGTAATATAACCCACGGCCGGTGTGTCGCTTTTTTTTGCTCGAACTTGGCGGACACACTGCCGTGTGTCTCGATACAGGGGGTGTAAAAGTGTATATTTTCTTATATCATAAGAATTTTATTTATGAGTTTCAAAGTTTTGTGCTTCGAGATAAGGAAATGAAGTCTCTACCACAGTTTTGTCATATTCTAGTGATTCTTTTAAAAGATATTCAAAAGTTGAATTCACCTCTAGAGCTCTTATAGAGGGGGTGAAAGTAGTCTCACACACAAAATCAGTGTTATATTACTCATCATAAAATACGACTAGGCGTTGTTAGGTATATAGCAATCAATCAATTCGGGTATAATTAATTTAGATTTGACAAAAAACATATACGGTTTCGTAGAATTTTTTTTTTTTATGTAAGTGCTTGAAATTTTTTTTATTTTTTTGAACTTCATATAACTGCCAAGTTATTATTAAAATATCGTATAGGCTTTAGCATTTTTTACGTAATGCCTGAACAGTTCACTTTATGACAAAAATGTCTACGAAAATTATAAAGTCTCTATTGTTCTTTTGTATTTGTATTTATTCTGTACGTCTTAGAAGATACAAAGTTACAGGAAGGAAAAAATTACTCATACTCATTGTATTTATACTTCTCGTAGACATTTTTGTCATAAATTCAACGCTCAACGCAAAGTTCAAGCATGTAAAAAATTATAAATAAAGCCTATACGATATTTTAATAATAACTTGACAGTTATATGAAGTTTAAAAAAATAAAAATATTTTCAAGCACTTTCTTTAAAAAAATATTTTTTTTGTATGAAAGCATATATGTTTTTTGTCAAATCTAAATTAATTATAGCCTAATTGATCCATAGCTATAACTGACAACGCCTAGTATTAGGGTTCCGTAGCCAAATGGCAAAAAACGGAACCCTTATGGATTCGTCATGTCTGTCTGTCTGTCTGTCCGTCCGTATGTCATAGCCATTTTACTCGGAAACTATACGACGTATCAGAATAAAATTTACACATAAGGTGTATTTTGTATGCAGCTACTTAGTTATGTATTTAAATTTGAAAAAAAAAAAATATTTTTAGGGGGGCGCTCCATACAGGTAACTCAATTTAAAAAATAATAATTAACCAAATATCAACATGTGACACATCAATCGATAGGTCTTTCAAAATAACATTGAGGTTTCTTTGACTATTTTGTGATTAGGTGAATATTTTCTGAAATAATCGCTTCGAAAGTCATAAAAGTTGTGTATCCCCCCCCCCCCGTAACTTTTGAACCGTAAGTTCAAAAAATATGAAAAAATTTGAAGAGATGCGTCTTATCATATACTTTCTACGAAAATTATCGGTTCAGCCATTTTTGAGTTATCTCCAAAAAACTTCTTCCATAGGCATCAGATACGACCTTTTGGTATTAATTTGGTTCTTATTTCATTGAAGGTACGGAACCCTCCTATACGTGGTCCGACACGCACTTGGCCGGTTTTTTATGATGAGTAATAAAACACTGATTTCGTGTGTGAGACTTACTACTTTCACCCCCTCTATAAGCGCTCTAGGGGTGAATTCAAGGTTTGAATATCTTTTAAAAGAACCATTAGAAGATGACAAAACTGTGGTAGATACTTCATTTCCTTATCTCGAAGCACAAAACTTTGAAGCTAATAAATAAAATTCTTATGATATAAGTACACTTTTTCATCCCCTGTATCTTTATATCTGTAAGACTTACAGATGTCTTGTGTATGGAAATATTTTCTACTCCACCTTTTGTTAGGCAAATGCTCCAATGATTGCGCTATAATGGATTCCTTGACGTTTGTACATAACCTAAAACGTCAAAGGTCATTAACATTTGCGGAATGTTTTTTTTTTCATATTTCAATATTGCCGACGGTTCAAGTACCGGTCATTGTCCGTGAAAGTCTCTGCATAGAGCATAAATCATGTTTGACAGCGACGCAAAATACATTATTAGGCTAACTAGGTATTGAATTTCATTCGAAGCTTTTGCTGAGTGCATTGATTCGCTTTTGTCTTTACTTTGTATTTCGCCGGTTGAGAATACGATTGTGTCATATCCATTTTTAGGGAAAATGAGTTTTTAGTGTTTTTCGCAATATATTTTTTTTTGGAACAAGTAGCACGAATCGGCATTTTTTTTTATTCTTATTTTTTAGTCAATTTATTTCAATATTTTTGTTCCATGTCCACGTCACGAAATATATAGTGAATGTAATATTGTGCCATGTCCGGATATGACACAAAACCATGATTAGATCCCGGTTATCAGTGTGCCAAGCGACTAAGCGATCAACGTTTTTGTGCTATATCCATAACCGATTTATTTGTATTGACACTTTTATTTTCCTACCCTCTTTATTAGACTCATTTCTATTTCGTCCGAGTAAATATTTCGTATTGTACGACTAACGATTTCGTATCGAGGCTATGTATGACTTTATGAAATGCAACAATAAGGTTCATTTGATTGAACAAAAATTTTCTGAACCGGGTCATAGTTCAATTCAAGAAGTTGACACAGTTCATAGTATGATCGAACGCCACTTTCGAAATATTGAAATTTAATCACCAATACGAGTATCATTCTTACGTCACTTTTTAAAATTGAAATTGGACAAGTATGATTTTCAAGTAGTGAGTTGCATACTCAAGAAAGAAGACCTTTTTGATTACAAAGTTATCGCAAACTCATTCAATTTTACTGATGTACACTACGCAAAAATCAAACACATTATTTACAGTTCTGAAAACCCCCTTCATTTAAAATGCAGGTATCGGTTTGACGAAAATATGGTTACAATAATACCAAACCGCCTTCAAACGCCAAGGCCGAAAAGAAATAAGAAATCTAAAGTGACAATTTTGTCCGAAAGTGTTTTGGTTTTACCGTCTATTCCAAATGAAACTATTAATGTAAGTAAAATTCCAACAAAAAAACGATTAGACATTTTAAGCATGATCAAATTCATGCCCAGTGATGACAAAACTTTTTACGAGGTTTTGTTCAAATAATTATCGTAACGTATATTTAGAGTTTTATGAACAATTTTAAAGTACCTACACATACAATATACAATAGGCCTACAGTATACAATTCTGCCAGAAATTGCAAAGCTTTCAATACCAGAAGTAATTGAGTGCTGTGCAATCGAAATTCCCCAACATAAAACTATAATTGTTTGTATATATAGAGTCCCAAGGAATAGTAATCTTAATACCTTTTATGAAAAATTTGACAAATTATTGCACAAAATATATAATAAGCTAGACAAAAAGATTATAATTTGTGGGGATTTTAATATTGACATATTAAGCAGAATTAATTTGACACTAGAATTTAAATCATTTTTATATAGCCTTAACTTAAAATTAGAGATTAAGCAGCCAACAAGACTAGCAAGTAACACATGCATAGATAACTTTGCACATAACCTTAGGCAAAACCTAAAAAGTTATGTTCTTGACCTAGGTCTCTCTGACCACACTGCACAAGTGCTTAAAGTCCGTGTTAAAAAAACGTGTATATTGTCATTTTGGAGAGTTGTAAAATATGATTACTCACACGAAAATGTACAAAAATTTATAAATTGTTTATCATGTTTGTCCTTTTCTGATATTTACCAAACAAGCGATCCAAATAAAGCTTACGAGTCTTTCATAGAGACTTTTCGCTTATTTTACTCTCTATGCTTTCCTAAAAAAATAGTTAGAATAAGAACTGATCAAAAAGTCAAATGGATATCTCGTGGTATTAAACTTTGTAGTAGAAAGCAGAGAACATTACTTTGGCAGTATAGGCATTCTCCTACTGATACAAATAAGACTATATTAAAAAACTATACGCGACAGTATAGGAAAATTATAAAGTTGACTAAAAAAGCTCAAAACATGCATCAAGTTTACACTTCTGAGAATAAGTCAAAAAAATTGTGGCAAATTATAAATAATAATACGAATAAAATGAATATGCCTAAAGAAGGTATTTCAAAGATTAGACATGGAGCTGAAATCTTAACTTCTCCAACCGATATAGCAAATGCCTTAAACAATTACTTTGTACATAGACCCAATACTTATAAGCAAAATAGTTTTATGCACACGAAAATAGAGTATAACACTAAATCTATGTTTATGACTCCAACATCACCTCATGAGATTAAATTAATTACACGTTCTCTAAAGAACACGAACAGTGTAGGATATGACAATATAAACACTCGTGTTATAAAACTTGTAGTTGACATTATATGCGTACATTTAAGCTACATTATAAATTTAGTAATTTCTATGGGCATATACCCCGATAGTCTAAAAAAAACTATAATTAAACCGTTGTTTAAAATGAATGATAAAGAGGAACCACGCAATTATCGACCAATGGGCCCTTATACCCGTGTTTGCAAAAATATTTGAAAAGGTAATTTACCAAAAAATGTATAGCTTCTTTGAAAAATGTAATATTTTATGCAACGAACAGAAGGGTTTTAGGAAAAACATATCGATAAATATGGCAATTTACGACTTAGTTAAGCTAGTAACTGAAAATGTAGACAAAACAACACCGGTTTGTGCGGTGTTTACAGACATGACAAAAGCTTTCGATTATGTTGATCATGAGTTGCTCTTTCAAAAACTAGATAGGTACGGAATTAGAGGCAACGTGTTAAATCTTTTAAAGTCTTATCTGACAAATCGTTTGCAATATACTGAAATATCAAGAATCTCTTTAAAATGTAAAACTGAAAAAGTGTACGCCTCAAATGAACTGGTTGTAAAATATGGTGTACCTCAAGGCAGTGTACTTGGTCCCCTGCTTTTCTTAATATATATAAATGACTTTCCTAAAAATGTTCATCGTCCAATGATTATGTTTGCTGACGACAGTACCTCAATTGTAAGTTGTAATAATAATATTGACTATGAAAATGACATAAATTTAGTAATTAATGAAATGGTGACTTGGCTTAATAACAATAATTTAATAATTAATTTAAATAAAACAAATGTAATGCACTTTCACCAACGGAAAGAAGTAATGGACATGAACATACACTATAATGGAAACGCTATTGAACGAGTAGGTGTAACGAAATTCTTAGGACTTTTCATTGATGAAAAACTTACCTGGAAAGATCATGCGGAGTATGTCTGTAATAGAATAAGTAGGTCGGCATTTGCCCTACGTAAACTTGCAAAGATAGTAGATAAAACCGCATTACTAACAGCATATCATGGCCTCGTGGAGTCTGTCTTAAGGTATGGAGTTATCTTTTGGGGAAACACTACCTACAGAAAGTCCGTTTTCATAGCCCAAAAAGACTGCGTACGGGCCGTCTGTGGACTTGCCTTTCTAGAAAGCTGTGACCCACACTTCAAGCCATTGAACATTTTGACATTTCCATCTCTTTATATATATGAAGTTGCAACTTTTGTAAAAATGAATCCTGACATGTTTCCAATGGTGACTCAGCGTCGCAAACTTCCTGTACGACCCCAATATGTAAACGACATCTGCAATCCGAAAAGTAATACAGCTCTACTAGATAAAAGCATCCTGGGAATGGCTTCTAGAATATATAACAAGATCCCAAACGACATTAGATTGAAAGAAGTAAATGAATTTAAAAGACAATTTAAAGCCTATCTAATTAGTAAAAACTATTACTCTCTTAATGATTTTTTTAATGACATTGACTCTAATGTATTATACTAACTGGCTGACTTATTGTCTATTTGAAATTTTAATATAATCTATGTTCTGTTATCTTATTTGTTATTTGTAGTTTTTATTTTGGATCTATGCTGTATATATTGTTGACATTATAATAATATATTACTTAAATAAATGTATTACTAACAAACTGCACTACTGTTAAGATAGTTAAGTTTAAATATAAATTTGTACGCCTATAGGCAAAGCACAGAGAAACTAATGTAAATTATCACCGTATTTTATATCACCTGTGTTAAACAAATACACTATTTCATTTCATTTCATTTCATTTCATTTCATTTCATTTCATTTCATTTCATTTCATTTCATTTCATTTCATTAGCGTTTAATTGGTGATTAATTTGCTCAACACTCTTGTTAGCATAGGGTAAATACCACCTATGAAAAACCATTCCTGAATAGCTAAATATTGTTAGTTATAATTTGGTTTTAATGTGTATCATAGATACTACGGGTGGACCTTATATCTCTGCAATACGGTTTATAACTTGTTAGCAATATTGACAATTTGACTCAATTTGTGTCATATCCAATTTTTTGTGCCACGTCATACATAGTACATTTAATATTTAGTCATCAGGAATGGATATGACAAACATAAAAATGCATATATCTCATGATTACCATTATGTTGATTAATAGTGAATACTTATTACAAAAGTTAGCCAACTTGTGTACCTAATTGACAGTTATGTTAAATTTTTCATAAATAGAATACTTTCCGAGAAATAATTTATATTGTTTAATTTCGCTCTCATGTAAACCTGGCTAAGTGGTCTATGGCACAAACGTATTCTCATCCGGCGATTTGTAAACAAACGCTGAATATTGGCTGTAAGATATGTCAAGTTTAAGTTGGGATTAATATAATTATGGCAGGGTCTTTGGCATATTGTAATTAGGATTGAGGTTTTGTTGAACGAGCGGAGAGTAAGCGAGATGACGTCCTAGTGGACTTCTCAGCATTTCGATGGCTTTTTGATTTTGAAAGTTTGTTCTGCGATAACTTTAGTATCGTTTTTCTGATCTTTATGAAATTTGTTGGGGTTGTAGCAGAGATACATATAATTTGAGAGTTCGTATATGAGCAGGATCGGTCAACGGTTTATGGAGCTAGAAGGCGCGAAAAAATCATCACATGGGTCTTGTTATGTTGGTTATTTTGTTAGCACGTAAATCGCGAATTCTCATTTCGAGGCGGACTACTAGTTTATAAAACATTAGATAAAATGCCCTTTGCAAAGATAGACACGGCACATACTTCTAACCTGGGCACGAGTGGCTGACTGTGTGATGACACTGATGACAGCACAGATCTAAAATGACGCTGATGATAGGAATATGTGGTGATATCGTCTCGCCGCTGCAAGATAGGCACATGCCGCCATCGGTGGCCCGTAGTTACGAGGCCGATTGGTTTGGTACTAGGTCCAAGACCAGGTAGGTTGACACGTTTGGCATAGGTACCTAAGACGAGGTTGTATTACACAGTTAACCTTCTTACGTAGTAAGTAGGTAAGTATTTATTAAAAAAGCCTACGTCCGCATGTCTGCAGCTAAAACATATCATGGGATGCATGGGATAGGTATTTTATTTTATTTTTATTTTATTTATTTAAGGATCACCAACGGATAAAACATCTATGTATAGTACAGACAAGATACAAGAATCATGCAAAGATGCATAGCCACTTATAGGTGACCACAGCTTACGAATTTTAGTCAAATTTTAGTATTTAGTGAGTATGTGAAAACGAATAGGTAATTTCTATCATAAGCTGTAACAATATACTGGTGATCCGTTTAAGTGCCTAATTGGTATCGTATTTTAATTATGAAAAACAAAGAAATAAAAATGTTCAAGCAAAAAAAAAACAGGTATTTTATGTACCTAGAGTTGGCCGGCTGTGACGAAGTTACACATACAAAAAACAAATTTGCGTCCAAAAAATGTTTCTCCTACTTTTTTTTAGTTGAAAAACGATACCAATTATGCCCATAATTGATCACATCCTGTATAAATGCAGGAGCACTGTCTAAGAACTTTTTGAGGCTCCAATTTTGATAGCTTTACTAGATGACGGTGTCCGGCCCCATATAGTATACGGTAACTCTGGATCGCCATCTGGGGAGCGATTTTTGAGATCCAAGCGCTCGAATATGACATTTAAAACTCTGAATAAAACGAAGAAATAATGTTTTAAAAATAACAGAGATAGTAATTTAAAATCATGATTATTGATACTATTAATTTCATGGGTAAATAATGGCAACAAACTTTTGTGTGCGATTATATTCGAGGTTAAATTCTTTGAATTCGAGCGCTCGATTCTCAAAAATCATTATCAAAGCTATAAAACTTGGAGCATCAAAAAGTTTTTAGACAGTGCTCCTCTATTTATAGGACATACTCTATGGTGTTAGCTAGTTAAAATAATGATACTTATCGTTCAAGGATAACAGAGCCACCTAGTGGGCAATAGCTCAACTTTACCAGTACCTACCATTCAAATTCCCGCAGCCGTCAACAAAATAAAAGTAGGTTCGGCTAAATTACTACAAAATAACTCCGTAAAATGATCCAATTTTGTCAAGTGAGCAGGAAGTACGCAACGAATTGTGATAATTTGGACAAAATAATAACACTAGCTAGCGTAAATAATTACAACCAGGAGTGCGATTTTTGAATCTCACCAAGTGACTAATTCTCACCGATGTGAGTGATTTACTTTCGGAAATCACTCACATCGGTGAGAATTAGTCACTTGGTGAGATTCAAAAATCGCACTCCCGATTACAACAGAAAAAGGTATAATATTAAATCGGTCCATAGATGGCGCTGCGAAAGAAAAGTTACTAAAAACCTGAAAGTGTTATTTATTAAATTGATACGATGATAAGTTGATAACGAAATAATATGTTCTCTTAACTCACTTTTTTGTGTTTATTTAGAATAGAATAAAATAGAATAAAGGTTTATTGTCACTTAAAACATACCATACAAGAAGCAACAAAATAAAATACAAGTAGAATATTTTCTTAATCTATACAAAATTAAAAGAAACAGACTTAGATGTACTCATGAATAAACAATACTTAATTTAAGAGGTGAAAGTATAATTTATTTTTATGGTAAACAAGATACATTGAATAGTAAAATCTTAGATTATTATGAATGTCAAATTGATGCATACATTTTTTAAACATTCTAATGTAATTTGCATTTCAATGAGTTACTGGCTAAATATAATTTTAAATAAAAGTAAAAAAAAACCTACCTACTTATATATCTACAAAAAAAACTAACAAGGCTATCACCGAAATCGGACGAGGCAAGACAGAAAAAAGTATAACCGAAAAATAACCATAATCCGATAAGGAGTTAAGTTTATTTGATTATAACCCATAGTTTACGTATAAAGAACAAAACATTTTGGTAAGTAATAAATAAGCCTTATTAGTTTTGTAGTCACAATTTTTAAGTTACTGGCAAACGAAGTTTGGTTGCTAGTAACCAATTATTTTTTTCCGTGAACAATAATAAAATAAAATAAAAATTTTCTTTATTTAGGTATAAATTAAAATTAAATTAAATTAAATTAAAATTAAAACTACATATGAATAAAATACATTAAATTAAAATACCTTGGAATAATTAAATTAGTAGGCGATTGACCAGACCTTGCTTGCGAAAAAACATGATGCACACACTGCCTTTACAATGCTATTTGTCGAATATCTTTTTAACTTCATTCTATAGGGTTTTCCAATAAGGGCGGGTCGATTTTAAATTGTTATAAAACAGGCTATGTGTAAGATATTAATTACTTTTTATTTTTATTTGACAGGCCCATACGTGCAATTTTTTGTGATATATGACATCGTTCAAATGTCCGCCTTGGCTTCTTCTGGTAGCCCATATCCCAAAAGGCCAATTTTCAATAACTCTCAAACTGATCAGGCTGAATTTCAGTGATGAGCTGGGTTATACTGATTTCAAGGACATTCGTGCATTTGACCCCGCTTGACTTTTTCGTAAGGTTTTCTGAAATCGCAGGTCTACTCAAACAAGCTACAATCCACTTATCCCCTTAAAATCAATATAACACAAGCCATCGCTAAAATTCAGCCTGATTTGTGCGACAGAGTTATTGAAAATTTGACTTTTAGGATATGGGCTACCAGAAGAAGCCGAGGTTGACATTTGAACGATATTATATTTCACAAAAAATAGCACGTATGGGCCTTTCAAATAATATTAAATAGTAATTAATATCTTATACATAGCCTGTTTTATTGCATTTTAAAATCGACGCCCTTCTTGGAAAACCCTATAAATTCATCTGCGTTCTTAAATAGCATTTCTAATATTTAAAGCACTTGACCTCAAATGGTTTAAATTTCTACTCTTAAGAAACAAAAATCGAAACAGTTAGATAGATACCAATTTTGTCATTTTCTTCACCCGATAGAACCACCGGAAAAACTAAAAAAACGCGTTGCGAGAGCGATCGCACTTTAAAGGAAGTCGCATCTTCCATCAATCCTTCATAGAAAGATGCCAAATTCGACACAGGTGACGTCCCCAAACGTCCAGTTTTTACGTCATTTCAATTTCCTTACAGTTGGAAAGGTTGGTTGTAAACTAATTAGTTTTTTTCAGTTAATTGGTCGCTCAAGGCAGGCAACCGAGTGCGGCTTCCTACTCCTTCTATTGTTTTTCGAGGCGTTTTTGTGTGTTAATGTGTTAACGGTAACTGTGGTGTATGAAGGGTTAAATCAATGTTACAATAATTAAAGGTTATTAGGTTAAAGGTTATTAAATAACCTTTAACCTATATTTTAGGTTCTTCATCACTACATAAATAGTTAGTATAAAACAAAGTCGATTTCGCTGTCTGTCCCTATGTATGCTTAGATCTTTAAAACTACGCAACGGATTTTGATGCGGTTTGATGTTTTTTTACTAGATAGAGTGATTCAAGGGGAAGGTTTATATGTATAATAAAGACCGTATCGTTTATTATGGAAACAAATAAAATGGTATAATTTGTGTCAACAAACTACATTACAGAAAAAAACTAATAAACACACTTGATTCTTGTATCTTAAATCATAATAAAAAGAGCTACTTATTCTTATTGATTGGTCCCCTTTGCCAGTTTTCTGACTTTACTTTTGACGTTCTTCATTATCCTTTGGACAGCAAGAGTGTCGAAAGTTTTATGGGTACGGATCCATTCTTTTTTGAATTACTCGATGTTATCTGTTGGCTTAGTTTGTTTTCTTAGCTTTGCCTTCATCAGAGCCCAAAATCTCTCAATGGATCTAATTTCAGGGCAATTCGGCGGATTTAACGTTTTCGCAACAAATTCAACATCATTCTTTTGATACCAGTCTTGTACATGACGAGCGTAGTGACATGCAGCTAAATCGGGCCAGAATAATGTTCAATCTCTGTGCTTTCGAACGAGTGGCATTACTCGCTTTTGAAGGCATTCTTTCTTGTAAATCTCTGAATTTAGGTTACCCTTTACGATGAACGAAGACGTTTTTATCCCACACTAACAAATAGCTTGCCAAACCATAACTTTTTGTCCATATTTTTCACAGAAAATGGATTTATCAATTTTTGGGACCTCTACCTTTCGGCACGGATAAAACTGCGGTCCAGGCAAGGTTTTGTAGTCAAGTTTTACATAGGTTTCGTCATCCATGATAATACATTGAACATTTTTACTTAAAATTTGGTCGTCAATTCCGAGCTCTAGATTTGACCAAAGATTCCTGAGTTTTGCTGCGTTTTGGCTATTTTCTTTTTATATGTTACAAGCGAGTTACACTCCTTAGCTCGCTGAACCATTGCTAACTATAGAGGCATGACATTTTTTTCGCACAATCCCGAATAGAAATCTCTTTATTTTGGCAAACTGTTCACATATCTTCTTGCCCAAATCAGGACGTAAAGGGCCACATTTTCTCCGCGACCAGGCAAATCTTTTAAACTATGATGCATGCCGAACCGTTTAATAGTAGTGTAAACGGCTTTCAGACTCACTCCTTCTTCTACGGCAATTTTTCTCATGCTTATTCTCGAACCTTTGCTGTATTTGGTCACAATTGAAAGTCGTTGTTTTTTCGATTGACCTTTCATCATGGAAATTATATAGATTTATATTATTTTTTATCTCAAGATCAGATAAATGAAATATATCTTATAGATTGAGATATGACATACGACGACACAAAAAATTGATATGTTTTTCATAGAGTATTACAAACTTGTTTCGATAATAAACGATACGGTCCTTACATGCATAATATAGTAGAGAAACACTGATAAGTTTAGAGGTTTCTAATATGATGTCGTAAATAAACACTTTTTTTGCGCTTACATTGCAAACGCTGGGGCCCTGGGTTTTCTGACCACCCGTCGCCGGCGGCCGGCGACCGACCCGAACAAAACATCCGAACGTCGTCGGCGGCGGACACGAGTCGGTCGCCGGCCGCCGGCGACGGGTGGTCAGAAAACCCAGGGCCTGGCTGAACCCGACGAAATAGATCAAAATAGTGTACTACAGTATTGTACACCTTAAAAAGGTCTACAAAAAAGTCCGCGATGATATATGTCTATGGGATTAGGGATAACCCACAATAACCATTTTTAGGGTTCCGTAGTCAACTAGGAACCCTTATAGTCTCGCCATGTCTGCCCGTCCGTCCGTCCGTCCGTCCGCGGATAATCTCAGTGACCGTTAGCACTAGAAAGCTGAAATTTGGTACTAATATGTATATCAATCACGCCGACAAAGTGGTAAAATAAAAAGTGGATTTTTTTTATTTATTAGGGTACCTCCCCTATACGTAAAGTGGGGAGTGATTTTTTTTTTTCATTTCAACCCTAACGTGTGATATATTGTTGGATAGGTATTTAAAAATGAATAGGGGTTTACTAAAATCATTTTTTGATAAAGTAAATATTTTCGGAAATAATCGCTCCAGAAGTAAAAAAAAAAGTGTCCCCCCCCTCTAACTTTTGAACCATAAGTTTTAAAAATATGAAAAAAATCTCAAAAGTAGAACTTTATAAAAACTTTCTAGGAAAATTATTTTGAACTTGATAGGTTTAATAGTTTTTGAAAAAAATTGACAAAATAATTTCTGAACTAAGTTTGTAATTTAACCGTATAAGCAGGTGTTTATTGTACTTCTAATTTCTACAAAATCACAATGAAATGATGTGCTTTCAAATAAAGTAAAAACTGTGAAAATCGGTTCACGCAATAAAGAATTATCCCATAAAAATCATCTTCCATACTTTAAGCTCGCGCGCAATAGTTTACTTAATTTGCCGATAGATGTCGCTGTAGGTGGAACGCTCATATCATATCCTACATGGCGGTGTTATTTTAACTCTTAAGTGGGGACACTTTCTGTGACGGACGGAAAACTACGGAACCCTACACTGAGCGTGGCCCGACATGCTCTTGGCCGGTTTTTTTATCTCGTGCGAAGCCGGGGCGGGTCGCTAGTATTGGATAATTTAAGTTAATTTAATTTAACTTAATTTTAATTTTATTTTAATTTGTACATTTTTGTTGTGTTATTTTAAATTGTAAGTACTGATATGGACTTGCTGTCTGATTATAATGTTCTGTTCAAATTATAATGTGGTATTTAGGTATAACTCAGGGTAGGAGTATAGCGAACAAGCGACAAATCAACGCATATTTTCACATTTAGTTCCCCTACAATCCGCATAGTCAATACCATTACGCTAGTATTTTTTTAAGAATTTTTTTCAGAGTAAGTCGAATTGTCAAGTTAATTAAAAATATATAAAATACGTCATATTATATAAGTAAGAAAAAGTATATTCCTATTAAAAATTTGTATTATTGTTCAGTTTAAAGATCCATAAATAACTATCTTGGTACTTTTACACGTCGATTTTCTGGCTAATGGGTAATTTAATAATTTAGTTAAATGCACGCCTACATAAGCCATGCTATAATAAGTGCACAGTATAGAGATTACAGTAATCTATATCGAAACATTTTCACGTTCGGTGTTTAAGAAAGTTTAAATCTCTTGCAATCAAGACAGCTCACTTCATACTGTTGTTGTACGAGTACGAGTGTGGCCACTCTACGTGGCGGCTGCTCAGATTCCCATCTGACAACATCATTTTAAAGGAATTACATATTATATCCATATGTTTACATGCTACCTGCCCCTTCTTAACCCAGGGCGACGGTGACTTGACTTTGTGCCTTGTGGTGGTGACTTGGTGAGTGCGCTTTCTCATTCGCGCACTAAAGTATATTTTTTAATTGAGTGAAGTAATTTGACAGCACTTTACATTTGCAGCCTACTTTGTATCCCAGGAACTGTCAGGTTACTTTGCTCAATTAATAATTTATTTTACCAGTCTTTAATTAATAAACTTCTGAAGTGAACCAACCGCACCCGAAAAGCTGAAAGACATACCACTGACTGACGTTGACGTTGTTACACTTGTTACGCCCCCGCCCATATTTGTAGGATGGATTACTCTATCTAAGTACCTACTATATTATTATAACTTTATTATGATAAGTAGGCGTGGGTTCTTGTTTCCACGAACGACCTATTCGCCCGATAGTTTATTGCCATCGTAACATTTTGACGGCCAAGATCAACAATTCAGCATTGATGAGCTATTTTAGTGCCTATTGCCTGAGAAATATATTTATGAGGTATTCATGTTCTTAATAGGTTTAATTACTATTAGCATTGCAAAAAGCCGGAAAAAAGAGGAAAAATAAGGAGTGACATTCGAAATAAACAATGTAAATTGTTGCAATTTTTCTGGTAAAAAGCAAAGAGCGGTAAAATAGGACGTTTTTTCCAAGTCTCTGTATAAGTAGGTATTTGTAGGTGTTGCTACCTAGTTTTTATCACTGTATCGTTGTACCTCTTTTCACATGTGGTGCACAATAAAGAATATTTATTATTATTTTTTTTCTATACCTACAACCTTAATGATGTACTCAAGTTGATTTTAAATTGCACGACAAATAAGTTTGTTTTCCAAATCCTCGCGATTAAATAAATGTAACTTTTCAAGGACGCCCTTTTTGAAATTTTGGAGCTATTATTTACGAAAGTATTAGTTTTACCCAAAAAGTGTTTTAGAAGAACCTTATTATTTTTTAAGGACCTATCCAACGACCACCCGCTCGATAGGGTTGGAGCGGAAAAAAATCAATCAAATCATATGCAGGTACGGGAGATAACCTAAAAAATATTTTTTTTTTCATATTTTGTTTTACCACTTTGTCAGCGTGAGTAAAATACATTCTCATACCAAATTTCAGTTTTCTAGTACTAACCATCACTGAGCAAAGCCGCAGTAGCAAGCAGTTATCAGTAGATGCGCTTAGCGATTCCGTCTTGAGACAGATTTTTCATTATATTTTAGTCGTAAATTCTTCATCGTACAGTCACTCTGTATTAACTTAATACCTATTAACAACAACAAAAATCTGTGCCTTATTGCAATATTTAGCAATTATTCTGCCGCACAACGTAGCGTAACAACTATTGGATAACCCGTTTCTATATGGAATTTATATCACGGGAATAAGGTAAACAGTTGAATGGGTTTTTCCGTTGCTTTCCGCTTGGTTATAATACATTCTCATACCAAATTTCAGTTTTCTAGTACTAACCATCACTGAGCAAAGCCGCAACAGCAAGCAGTTATCAGTAGATGCGCTTGGCGATTCCGTCTTGAGACAGATTTTTCATTATATTTTAGTCGTAAATTCTTCATCGTACAGTCACTCTGTATTAACTTAATACCTATTAACAACAACAAAAATCTGTGCCATATTGCAATATTTAGCAATTATTCTGCCGCACAACGTAGCGTAACAACTATTGGATAACCCGTTTCAATATGGAATTTATATCACGGGAATAAGGTAAACAGTTGAATGGGTTTTTCCGTTGCTTTCCGCTTGGATATAATACATTCTCATACCAAATTTCAGTTTTCTAGTACTAACCATCACTGAGCAAAGCCGCAACAGCAAGCAGTTATCAGTAGATGCGCTTGGCGATTCCGTCTTGAGACAGATTTTTCATTATATTTTAGTCGTAAATTCTTCATCGTACAGTCACTATGTATTAACTTAATACCTATTAACAACAACAAAAATCTGTGCCATATTGCAATATTTAGCAATTATTCTGCCGCACAACGTAGCGTAACAACTATTGGATAACCCGTTTCAATATGGAATTTATATCACGGGAATAAGGTAAACAGTTGAATGGGTTTTTCCGTTGCTTTCCGTTTGGATATAATAATCTTTGAAATTTTCCCTCACGCGACTCAATGTGGTACAAACGATATTTCATTTCAAGTAACAATTAAACATATCAATATGAAGGCGTATCGAAGAAACAATAATGGCACTGAGGTGCCTGGGCATTGTGGACCGCGGAAAACTACAAACCGTTGGATAAAAGAATAATTAGTATATTATATGACGGAAGAGGTAAACAGTCTTGTATATGCGTCATTAGCGCATTTTAATCGGCAGATAATTACTGATTATAATTCGCTATTCTAAGATTATTGGGCTAAGTGAATCTTTTGAAAGGGTCACCTTACTAATAATTGGTCATAATAACTATACAGGGTATCTTAGTCAATAGATAATTTTTTTTTGTTACAACATTGTTACAAAATAATTTAGTGCATAATTTACGTTTTTAAACCCTAAGTTGTTTCGCTTCCTTCATGTATCAGTCCAAAGACGGCCAGAAGGCTGAATCGCTACTGGTACGAACTGGTGCACTCCCGCGCACCCTACGGAAGCTAATCAGAATCACCATTCAGATATAGTGGCGACATCTTCATGAATTTAACGAGAAGTCCTGCACTTAAGTTGCATGTTACATGTTTGTTAAGGCATACTACGAAGCCAACACTTCACTGCATAAGTTCACGAACATATAAATATGTTTTAATTATTTATGTATGGTAACGCATTGCACGTTGTCCCCAGGTTTTCTATGAAATATATGCATTTTCTCCTGCGTTACCGGTTTTATTTGAGAATGTAGGAACATTTGATGTGTTTAATAGGTGTGATCGGTTAATTTGGAAGTCTTATTATAACGTTTTGTAATTACTCGTAGTATCATCCTAAAGTCGTCTGCTGAGTTTTTATATCGTAAAAGATAATTATTATCCTAATTAATACCTACTTAGCCAGTAGTCCCTGTTTTTTCGGCATCTACTGTAATGTAATGTATTATTTCTTGCTATGTTGGCTGTACCTAATTAATGGTTGGTTTAATTGGTTAGGCACCTAATCATTTTAACTCCACTATGACTAATCAAGAATGCAAATCTAGAAGTGTTAAAGAATGCAAATAATGCTTATGGTTTTTTTGTCGCTTTACACGTGTAGGTATAAAGATACAAATTCCTTGTTGCAATGAACTATGGTTCAAAATCATAAAAAAGTTTAAAGGTAAATCATGAAAATGTCTATAATTTGAAACGTTTGAAGCTGCTACGTGCGTAGCACTTCATGCTACGCAATGTTTATGGATGGACCATCAAACAATTAATAACTATTATTTGTGACGGAGTATTTACTATGTATATTGGAGTTTTTGAGCACTTCATGTGAGCTGGAAATCATCAAAAGATTTTTTTTATCGTATGGCTACATGTCACTGGATATAGATAGGCATTTCCTCTCTGGGGTAGTAGTAAAGGGAAATCAGATAATAAATAAAATCCAGTGAGTGCTGCGGGGTCCAAATAGGAGATACCGACATATTCAGTGACGTAATTTTGTAAATGTCGACTTCTATTTAATTAATAATCAGATGCACAGGACAAAGGAAGGAAGTCTTCACCTAGGGTTGAGGCTAGCTAGATCTTTTATCTAATTGAAGAATTTTATCTAAGATTATTGATAACAGTGAAGCATCCGTTCTATAATGGCTTTCCAAGTTGATGTTGTCTGTTGTCCGTATTTATCTACTATACTCAAGGATCACAACCATGAAAATGGGTCACCTTGCACGAAAATTGCAGAAATATCTATACGTTGTGACCCGTTTTTTTGCCAGTCAGGAGCGGAGCGGTAATCGACTTTCTATGTCAGTGATTCTTAAAGTGATGGTCCCATGGAGCATTTGAAGTAATCCGCGAATCCGGGTACGTGACGTGATACAGAGATCCCCCATGGCACATGTTCATAAAAGTCATGCTGAGTTCCGAAAAAATAAAAATAAACATTAGAATTGGCCGAAAGCACAAAAGAATACCACTTCCGGTGTTAAAAATGGATGATATTTACCTACGTAAATTACGTTACGTTTATTTATTTTATTTTTATCTTTTTTTTTTTGTTGTTTGTAGTTATTAGAGTATATTTATCTCAAGTATTTGGAATTTGTATTTGACCACTTCAATGATTGTGTAACTTCTCTTAACTCGCTAATTGTTTAAAGCACTACCTGTTTCTGAAACTCTGTTCTCCTTCTCCTGCTACCCTATGGTTGTCTGGTAGAGATCGCTTAATAGCGATAAGACCGCCTGTTGTTACCATTATTTACTTTGTTAAATCTGTTTCTGTACTTATTTTTCTTTGTGTGGTGCAATAAAGAATATTGTATTGTATTGTCATTTGACATAAAGATGACACTTGTAGCAACAAATAGAAATTTACAAGTCCAGAAAAAACCAGTCTGTCAGTTTCTGCATGGCTGGAAGTGCCCGGCAGACTGGTTCAAAAGTGACGTAAATTTGGAGTCAAACTCGTTCTGCCGGGCACTTCCGGCCATGCAAGACCTGGCAGACTGGGTTTTACTGTACCTATGTAGATACAAATTGCTGTTTGTTGCCACAGGTGTCATCTTTATATCAAATGACGTAAGTAAATACTGTGGTACTTTTTTGTTCTTTCGGCCAATTCTATTTTTTTTTACTATTTTTCGGAACTCCGCATCACTTATGCCATGGAGCTTATCTTTGTATCACGTAACGTAGCAGATCTTGCGGTCACCGCCCGTACTATAAACGGAACAAACTTTTATTGATTTTATTGGTCACATCATAACGGATAGTTGTTTGGCCGGATACCGGATATCCGGCGGACTCATTATCCGGATAGCCGGATATTCGGGGCCAAAAATTGTATCTACAGTTAAGCTAATTCGAGCACGCGGGTGCCATTCCGTACAGGTTGCAACTTGTTCAATATATTGTAAGCTACCTAAAGTTATCCCCTTTATTGAATGGAAGAATCACGCGACGTAATAATCTAATATTAATAATTGATAAGTAAAGTTCTTTAGTGGCTTACTATGTATTCATCCCGTTTTTAAACTTAACTGTGTTAAGTTAAGGTAAAGTTAAGGTTGACTGGTAGAGAATGCCTTATGGCATTAAGTCCGCCTTTTGTACGATAAGGTTTATTTTGTGCAATAAAGTTTCAATAAATAAATATGTACCTATCGTTTTAGTATCCGGTATCCGGCCGAATAGTACGCAACTATCCGGTGTTCGGTCGGATAGTAAAATTGTGCCCAGATAGGCCGGATACCCGATAGTGGCCGGATATCCGTAGGATCACTAGGATCTCTAATCATAAGTAGGTATTTATCTCCAAACAGTTGGCGGACCCGGAGTATGTCCTAAAACTATGGGCTATGTATGAGGATATATCGAAGGCCATGCATAGCTCCAAAACCTACTTCACCGTTGTAATGGGGGACTTCAACGCGAAACTGGGCAAGAGAGATGGTGAAGAGCTGAGAGTGGGGCAATTTGGATTTGGAAGTCGGAACCACTGGGGCCAACTACTGGCTGGCTTCTTGGAGAAGGAGGGACTCTACATGATGAACTCCTTCTTCAAGAAACGTGAGCACAGGAAGTGGACCTGGATGAGTCCCGACGGTGCAACTAAAAAGAAGATTGACTTCATTATGTCGACGAAGAAGCATATATTCAATGATGTCTCTGTGATCAATACGGTTAAAACCGGAAGTGATCACCGTCTGGTGAGAGGCACATTGAATATATGTGTTAAGCTAGAGCGCTCTCGACTGATGAAGTCTACGCTCCGTCCAGCAGCACTTCAAATCCAAAACCCTGAGAGCTTCCAGCTGGAACTCCAAAACCGTTTCGATTGTCTAGGCGGCGATGTGGACGAATTCAACGACGGGTTTATGGAAGCTGTCCATAGTACTGGGTCTAAGTTTTTTAAGGCCCAGCGGAGCAACAGAACCAAAAGGCTCTCTGATTCCACTCAGAAACTCATCGAGGAAAGGAGAGGAATGGTTCTGCAATCCTCAGCAGATGCGTCATTATACCGGCAGCTCAATAAACGGATCTCTAAGTCCTTTACCCGTGATTTGCGCCAATTCAATACAAATCGTATTGAAGAGGCCATTGAGCAGAACAAGGGCTCTAAAGTTTTCGCAAGAGATTTGTCTATTGGGCAGAGCCAGCTCGCCAAAATAAAAACTGAGGATGGCAGAATTAGGGATTGCGGTACCGGTGCCTTTTTCAGAACCGGTACTGAGATTTCCGGTACCGGCTCGAAACCGGGAATTCCCGGTTCTTCGGTACTTTTTCGGTACTGAGATATTTTTTTAGAAGTTTTGTAATTTCGCTTCAATAAAATGAAATTTTATTCCTAAATTCACTATAATTTCTCGCGTATGTTTTCTTTTCTTTATGGGTTGCTATTCAAACCGCTCTTTTACAGTTATAGATTTTCTTTTGGTCACATTTTCAATGGTTTTACAATAAAAATAGTATACTTACAACCTGTTATGTCCGTAAGTAACTGAAAATTGGCAAAGTAGAAAATACATAACACATAATAAAGAAAGTTTAAAGGCGAATTTATCCCTAAGTTACAGTTGGTCGATCGGAGTCTCATTGCAGAATTTCAACATGTAGGGGTTGTGTTTTTTCTCGGACTAGTATATACCGAAAATCCGGTGGAGGAAGCGGATCATCGTAACTTGAAATCTGCGCGAGATATCTTTTGTGACCTTCCACGTCTCGTACCCATATAGCAACACGGTATTTACAGGATAAACCGTTTTATAGGAATATTCTGAACTTTCCATACAGTTTCCTTGGGGCGAAGCTGTCCGAAGGATGCTCTTGGTTTGGCGATTCTCGAAGCGATGTCCTCCGGCTCCTCCAGTCTTCTACACAACATTTCCACATCCTCTGTGCCAATAAGTAACGGTAAGATACTTGTCGCGCTGCACCAAATTTTCTGGATCTTCCAAGTGTTCACTTCCCGTCTTCATTGCTTCTCTTCAAAGATCGTCAAATTTGGCTTGCATATCAGCTCATGTGTGGCTTAGCAGAAAAAGGTCATCAGCACAGTCCAAATCTTCTAAAACGTTTGAGAGGCCCCATTCCATGCAGCGACGCTATGATTTCGTGAAATGCAAGCATGCGGCCATCAAGGGCAACATGAAAAAGGAGAGAGGGAAGACCCCTTGTTGCACACCCGCATTAATTAGAATATCCTCCGAAGATCCTGCGTCACGCACGCTACAAGAATATATCTTGTAGATAGCGTTTATGAGGTTGTAATTTTTTGTGAACACCAATTTCATGCAGATACAAGCCCACCTTAGCGTATCAATGGCTTTTTTACCCGACTGCGTTGAAATCTACAAATATTACGTACATTTCCCTCTGCCATTCCGTACCCTGTTCTAGTAAGTATGATGCGTAGTGTGTTGACTTGATCTATTTTTGAGACTCGAAAGCTGCCTAGATTCATGTAATCATTTTAAGCCGGGTCTTGAGTTAATGGAGTTAAAATGAAAAGCTTTTGACATATACCAAATGACAATTAATTTTGTATTAAGCAGAACGTCTGCTAACAATACCACAATGCTTAGAAAAAATGGAAAAGTAGAAAAATCCACTGCCTCAGGCGAGGCGAGGCGTCCCCCTAAGACGCATATGGGATATAGTGGAGAAATCCGCAGCCATCAGGTGTGTCTCAGTAGCTCCGTTGGTCAGAGCGATGGGCATGTATCCCAGAGTCGCGAGTTCGTGTCTCGCCTGAGGCAGTGGATTTTTCTACTTTTCCATTTTTTCTAAGCATTATACCAAATGAACATAGAGATACCGTCACGTTACACGTGACGTGACAATAATATAAGAAGCAACCGAACGAAGAGTAATGTGATGAGATAAACATTGAAGAAAAGGTGTGAAAAATGATAGTTAGGATTTAAAATAATATACCTAGTTAGTCAATCGCATTGAAGGCGAATTTACCCCTAATGGATTTTATTCTGGATAAACTTTCTCACACGAAAAAACGAGCAATCGAGCGCTCAATTTTCACGAAAACTAAAACAAAGTCCTCCATTTGGCTCTTAGTCATACCGACAAGGAAAGACCATTTTGACTTATCGTCACTAGAATTTAGAGACGCACTGGCACTGCGATACCACAGAACACCTGTCTCCATGCCCAAATCATGTGATGGCTGCGGCAATGATGACTTCAACGTCGACCACGCCCTCTGCTGCAAAACGGGTGGTTTAATAACACGACGCCACAACGAAATTAGAGATCTATTTTGTGAGCTATGCCAGCACGCTTGGGGAACGTGTTCAAAGAGCCCATCATCACCGAAGGCAACGGTGGACGTCGCGGGGATCTCTGCTGCCGCGAGGGAGGCGTTATTTGATATCCGTGTCGTAGAAACCGACGCTCCCTCTTATATCTCTCGTCCGGTAGCATACGTCCTAAAATCCGCCGAAGAAGAGAAAAAAAGAAAATACACGAACGCCTATGAAAAACGTCACGCAACTTTCACTCCCCTCATCACATCCGTCGATGGAGTCTTCTGCTCCGCAAATGTCCACCTTCATCAAACATCTCGGTGAAGCCATCGCTGACCGGTGGAACAGATCCCTTAGTGTAGTAATGGGCTGGCTAAGATCGAAAATTATGATTTCGATAATCCGAGCCACCAGCATGTGTATCCGTGGGACACGGCACAGATTCAAATCCATCCAACATTTCTTCGGTTCGGTTTCAATGACGGTGCGGCCCTACCCAACCTGCCTAGCTCTACCCTGTACTAGCGACGTTTCCTTGTTGTTGGCCATTTCTGTTTTTTATAATTTTACATTTTTGATAAATAAATGAGATAAACTGTCAATCGCATGGATGTATCAAAAAAAAATGCAACAAACATTTTTATCCATACAATTTCGATTCAAAGGTAATTAAGTAATTACACAATAATATCACTGGAAATTTTCACACTACGTGTAAAATATTTGCCTTCCTCCCCAGTACCGAAAAGAACCGAGAACCGGGATTTTCATACGTCGGTACCGGTTCTGACTGAGCTGTAAATTCCCGAGATTTACCGGTACTTTCGGTACCGGGAATTCCCGGGAGCAATCCCTAGGTAGAATCGTTTCATCCAGACCCGAGCTTCTGGGGGAGATAGAGGACTTTTATGGACAGCTATACACATCAACTAGCAGACCTGAAGTTGATCTGGCGGAAGACCCTAGAGCTAGACTGATCCGAAATTATACCGAAGACATCCCGGACATCAGCCTGTACGAGATTAGAATGGCTCTTAAACAGCTCAAAAACAATAGGGCACCTGGTGAAGACGGAATTACAGCCGAACTTCTGAAGGCGGGTGGTAAACCGGTCCTTATGGCCCTTCAGAAGTTGTTCGACTCCGTTTTACTAGAAGGGAGAACGCCTAAGGCATGGAACAGAGGTGTGGTGGTATTGTTCTTCAAAAAGGGTGATAACGCGTTACTGAAGAACTACCGACCCATTTCACTTCTGAGCCATGTCTATAAGCTGTTTTCAAGAGTCATTACGAACCGTCTCGCACGCAGGCTAGATGACTTCCAGCCTCCCGAAAAAGCCGGTTTCCGAAGAGGCTTTAGTACCGTAGACCACATCCATACGCTCCGTCAGGTTATACAGAAGACTGAGGAGTATAACCTGCCCCTCTGCTTAGCGTTCGTGGACTACGAGAAAGCCTTCGACTCGATCGAAACCTGGGCTGTACTACAATCTCTCCAGAGGTGCCAAGTGGACTATCGCTATATCGAAGTGCTGAAGTGTTTGTACGAGAACGCCACTATGTCAGTCCGACTCCAGGACCAGAACTCGAAGCCTATTCCGTTGCAGCGGGGAGTCAGGCAAGGAGATGTTATTTCTCCTAAACTGTTTACCGCTGCACTGGAGGATGTTTTCAAGACTCTGGACTGGAGAAGGCTAGGCATCAACATAAACGGCGAGTACATCACTCACCTTCGGTTTGCTGACGATATAGTAGTCTTGGCTGAGACCATGGAGGATTTGAGTACGATGCTCGATGACCTCAGTAAAGCCTCCGAGCGAGTTGGTCTAAGGATGAACATGGATAAGACGAAGATCATGTCAAATACCCATGTAGCACCAACTTCCGTTACAATCGGAGACTTTACACTCGAAGTTGTGGACGATTATATATACTTAGGACATACTGTCCAGTTAGGTAGATCCAACTCGACGAATCCGACTCGGTTGGGCAGCGTTCGGGAAGCTACGGCACATCTTTTTGTCCAATATTCCGCAGTGTCTCAAGACGAAAGTCTTTGACCAGTGTATATTGCCAGTGATGACATATGGAACTGAAACGTGGTCGCTTACAATGGGCCTCATAAGAAAGCTCAAAGTCACCCAAAGGGCAATGGAGAGGGCTATGGTTGGAGTCTCTCTGCGTGATCGCATCAGAAATGAGGCCATCCGCAGCAGAACCAAAGTAACCGATATAGCCCTCCGAATCGCTAAACTAAAGTGGCAGTGGGTGGGGCACATTGCTCGTAGAACCGATGGCCGTTGGGGCGGAAAGGTTCTCGAGTGGCGACCACGAACCGAAAGGCGCAACGTGGGTAGACCCCCCGCAAGGTGGACTGATGACCTGGTGAAGGTCGCGGGAGTCCGCTGGATGCGGATGGCGCAGGACCGGTCATTGTGGCACTCTTTGGGGGAGGCCTATGTCCAGCAGTGGACGTCTTTCGGCTGATATGATGATGATGATGATGAGTTGGCGGACCCTGCCAAAAATTTGTTGAATAGTCTCTTATTCACCGCAACGTAAGTTGTTTAAAAACAAAGTATAAATGTACATAATGCGTACTAAAAAAAGTATATTAATACATATGTAAGTATACGGTAATTATTTAATAAAGAAAGCCGTGGTCTGTTGCAGTTTTATTTATTAAGAATAAGTAATACTTAGTACAACAATGGTTGTCTATTTTTAATTAGTATCAAAGAGAATAGAATGGATGTGGTGTTGCCAGGCCTCATATAATATTCGGTACGTTCCGAACAATATTTTCTTGCACTCGACAACAAAGTATGATCTTCGCGGAACGAAAATTTACCTACAAAGCTATAAACTTTAACACTTGAATTTAGTTTTTTCCTTATAAAAACAGGCGTTCCTTCCAATACGATATTATACCTAAGCTTCCAGTGTCTATATTTCCCAGTTTTTTACAAAGTGTATCACGCGTCACGCTCATAATTTACGCACGAGCACCAAAGTTTGAGTAGCTGCTCCAGCTGCGTCAGTTTGTACAGGTTTCGAGACACCGAAGAGCGATAAATTAAAAATTACCATAAAATAACTATGTCACTACGAGTTACAACAGACATACGACTTTTTAGATCAGTACCTACAGTCAGAGTAGTCATCACGATTTACGACTCGACTGTAGAACAATAACCTAAGGAATGCATACAGTTACTGTTGAACCCTTGCTGCAGCCATGTAAGTGTAAAAGAGAAATTTTACGGCCCCAGTCGCCAGTTGGTTTTGCGGATAGCATAATTCGTACTTATTCATATTTCATGAACTACATTCCCGTTTGTTGCATTCCCCAGAATCCGGTGGGTTTCCCGCGAACGTGTTTCCAACATCAGAAGGCGGTTGGCGACGTGGCGCGGCGCGGCGCGCGCGTGCGCTCTGCTCCGCGAAGACTTTGCGCAGAAGATTGCCAATACTGGAGTGGCTGCCGCAGTACTCGATACGGAAAGGAATCTCAGACCTCATTGCCGGTAAGTGAACCTACTCTTATCCTGCCAACCTGTTTCCAATATCATACGGCGCCTGGCAGCGTGGCGCTGCGCAGCGTGCGCATGCGCTTTGCTCCGCTAAGACGTTGCGCAGAAGACTGCTTATACTGGAGTGGCTGCCTCAGTACTCGATACAGAAGGGAATCGCAGACCCCATTGCCTCTAGACAGATCCGGCGAGATCTGTGCGTGTATACATCCAAGGTTATTAATAAAAGCGTACCTACCTATTTACTCGTACGCGACTCTTGTTCGCTCATTCACTGTAGATTGTAAATATTATCTAAAGAAAGAAAGAAAATACATTTATTTAACGCTACAAATACACACGAAAAACAAAGCAAGTAATAAAACAACACAAAGACGTCAAATAGGATCCCCACTCAGCGTGATGCTGATGCCGCGGCAATTTAAACCATGGCGCTGGTTTTCAGTGGGGACCTGACTTATGAGCTAATACGAAACTATGACTAAATACGATTCCATAACATACATAAACATACAGAAGAACGGAAATCGAGAAAAAAAAAAGTAAGTTAGCAGAGCCAATTAAATGCATGATATGATATACAGACAAAACAAACAAAGAAGCAGACAATGTATAAAAAGGATCATATTTTATTTTATATTTTGTGCCCTCGACACTGAGTTTGTAAAAAGTGTACGCGACATTTTAATCTGAACACGAGTAAGAATAATATCGTTAATTGCTTTAAAGTTACAAACAGTCCTTTCTAAGAATTAACTAAACCACCAAACTAAACAAATAAAAAATTTACAATCAACTAATCGTCAACACCATCGACATTGTCATCAAAGATCAATCTAATGCTAATAAAAACAAAATGGTAATGTTAATTCTCGTTAAAAACGTAGATAAAGAAATAGATACTTCGACATAGTTAAGAAGTTTGTAGCCACAACGTTCGAGCTAAAAATTTAACTATTAATCGTGAATCATTTAGTATTTCAATTAGGTTTTTATCTAGATTTTTTAACAAATTAAATATGCATCGAACGGTCTCCGTGACCTGGCTAAATGGTATGTAGGTGGAATTTCGCGCCACTTGATTCAATATAACTAGTAGCAGATCATCCGTGAAATTGATAGATAAACAGGCAACATGCCTTTGGATTAGAGATATTTGAAAGTTGTACTAAAAACGGTAAGCCAATATTGTGTCAATTAACTAAATATTTCCTATAGATCAATTTAATTACTTCGTACCAATCATTCAATTAAGCTTACGATACCTAATAGTCCTAATACACAGGAAAAACAATGTCTGACATTTAGTCTTTGAATGTTTTAAAAACGGTAAAAAATCATCATAAATACAGGATGTTTTTTAAATAACTAGCTATTGTGCGAGGTGGTTTGGTAGGCTATACTAAATAATTTTTACTATGGGACCAAATCTTTGTTTTTTTTGCTATTTTTTTATGCATGTTCACCGATTATTCGAAGACGGCGGGACCGATTTGGAAAATTATTTTTTTGTGTGAAAGAGTACTTCACAGTTGGTCCCATTGTAACCAGGTAAGGATCTGATGATGGGATCCTGGAGAAATCGATGAAACTCTTCAACTATTATAGGCGCACCTATAGTGATTTGAGTTTTTTTTACAGCGCTCGAGCAATTACTAAAGGGGGAGGCTAAGTGAAGTCGGTTCTTTTTTGTTTAAAATTATTAAGTATAATAGAGAAGATATCGCCAAACAGATAACAAGAGTCAAAGAGATACTAAACGAAGGAAATCGACGATGGAGAAAGTTATATTATGGTTGAAGCCAAGATTTTGACAATATAGTACCTAAATCAAGGCGCGAAGTACCTAACCCCATGCCACGGTAAATAAACAATACGGACGTGGGTAAATTCCTATGAAATCACGTTGTTATAGTCAATGAGTATCAACATAACTGCATCTTCAACTGATAAGCGTGATGTCACATGAGCAAAAACTGCACAGTGGGTGCAGCACACGCAGCGAACCGCGAAGTCGATTGTGTCCACTCCGTGGCAACAGCGTCCTCTGTGCACAGAAGAGCTCAAATAACTCGAAGTTTCGGCCAAAATAGGCCTTTTTTGAACGGCAACCTGAGTACAAAAACTATGGCAGTCACATTTCCTCACTTGAGGTGCAAATCTCTGAACGAATTGCTATGAAAGTGATTTTAAAGAAAAATAACTTCACTCCACTTTTTCAAGAGCAAATCCCTGAGCTATTGTGAAAAATATTCAAATTATGATCCTTGAATCCTGACCTGATGACAATGCGATCAATTTTAAGAGAGGTATGGGTACTGCGGATGTCATCGTCAAGGCGCATGCTGCTGCACAAAACTGTCACATATCCGTATCATTCGGATAACCCCTTTGTGGCCTCCCGAGCAAAGCCTCGTTCTCCGTGTTCAGCCGATCCGCCCAAATGGGATCCCCATATAACGCTATACTGCGTGCTACACCGGCGTACAGGCGTCGGTATGGAGCATCTGGACCCCCCACATTGGCCAGTAGCCGGCCCAGAGCCGAGGCGGCGCCTACGATTCGGGGAGCAAGTTGGCTGAAATGTTCTCCGAAATTACATTTTCTGTCTAGACAGAAGATGCCCTGATTCGACATGCCAAACTGTGAGACGTGGATGTCACACTTGTATCGCTAGTGGATAGAGTGATATCCATCTGTCCACACGTGTCCACACCTAACTGTCAAGCTGTCAGTAGGTCTCGCTAGAGCGTTTTGTCCCTTTTGGCTATGGCCACCATTTTAGATATCACTCTTGAGTGATTCCATCCCAATTTCAACTGTCACAAAAGTGTGATATCATAGTTGTCTCGCAAGCGACTGTCAGTTGTGCCATGTCGAAACGGGGCCCTGATATTTGATGTGGGGGTTCATCCTGACCATCTCACCACTCACGGGGATAGCCGTTCCGGCCGGCGGCTGCCAGCCACGATATGTGTACCTAAATCAAACGTTTCATTGGCATTGGTTGTTAGAATAATAACTTGTTTTGTTTAGATATAAATTTGATGACAATCGAAAATTATTTTGATAACAAATCGGGAACAAATAGTAAATACGCTCCTGTTTACAGTGACTAACAAAACATGGATTGTACTCACGAGATTATTATTTTACCGAACTGTTTATTTTCAGTAACATCACGGTATCGTGCATATTTTAGCTCTATAGCAAAATGATCGTGTGCCGTATTCAAACTATAAAATACATTAAGACACAAGCAATACATTAAAAACACAATCTATCCTCAACACAACAAATTAGCAACCAATATTGGTGTGTATTGGAGTTGCATCGGAATAATTTTCACGGAAATTCTGATTCAGACGTAAGGCGTTAGTTGTATTGCGTTGCGTAGTGAATGCATTGGAGTTGACATGAAACGGGCCGTATTCTAACTTTAAAACACGTATAGACACGATCCAACTTCAATACAACTCCAATGCATTAACGACGCAATACGCTTACACGTCTGAATCAGAAATATCAGAATGTGCTTGAAAATTATCCCGCCGCAAATCCAATACAACTTCAATATTGGTTGATTATTTCTTGTGTGTTGGAGTTATGTTTGAAATGATTGTGTTTTTAATGTATTGTTTATGTATTTTAAAATTAGAATACGGCCCCAGCTAGCGCCTAAACTCTACAACTTCAATATTGGTTGATTATTTGTTGTGTGTAGACTGTGTAGGGGTTCTGTTAAAGATATATTGTATTATTATGTATTGTTCATGTTTTTTAAATTTGAATACGGCAGAAGGATCCAGACATGAATTGAATTATGGTCTAAGAGCTGGCCACGTCAGATATGACACAATAATGAGAGCAATGAAACCTGTCTAGTTAGACCGATTTACCATCCTTATTGCTAGACCCGGGCATCTGGCAGCTTTTAATGGGTGGATGTCAGAGTGACAGACCAACAAAGTTTTTAAGTTGGAAAAAAGTAATACCCAAATAGGTAAGAAATGCCAAAGTTGTGCAACTTATAGAGGACAGGGCCTATATTTTAACATTAGATTAAAAACCATTGTCTACTATTGCGAAAACAAAAACAGTAGGCGACTAACTAAAAATTGCATTTTACATCATTTGGCACTATTTTTCCCCAACAGAACCTTCTGAATATGATATAACCTAATGAATTACATAATTTCCTATAATATTTCATTTAACCCAGAACTCTAGGATTTGTTTTCTTCAAGTTATTTGCATTCTTTGACCTCCACCACTTTACAGCTGCCAGATATCCGGATCTAGAAATAAGCATAGTATAGCAAACTAACTACATGCGTTTCTTTGCTCTCATTATTGTGTCATATCTGACGTGGCCAGCTCTCCGTCTATTAGCATGCAATGTAATTGATCCGTACCACCACTGTACCAGTGCGTGTCGGATGCTAATTGTCAATGGTATCGGAAATTATGAGGAAGCGCGCGACTCTGAGCCTAATGTTGTGATTCCGGTACATACAACAAACATTAGACATTATCAACACCATTTTAACATTATGTAAACTGGTAAATTTTGTAGCTACGGAAGTAAGGGTAAGACGCAGAAGTTTAAGTTTTACCGCTTAGATATAAATGGATTAAAAAGATACATACTCTGGTTAAAATTGGAAAAATTGAACTCCGTTCTGAACATTGTTTATTATAGTCCGAGCTATTGCGTTGAAAATGGGAACTTTATTACTTACCTATGCAAGTTAAAAGGATTAATTTTGTATTAAGTAAAACGTCTACTAACGATACCACAATGCTTAGAAATCAAGGAAAAGTAGAAAAATTCGCTGTCTCAGGCGAGACTCGAACTCGCGACTCTGGGATACATGCCCATCGCTTGAACTTGGGACTCCGATGATCGATTGAGAAGTGTAAGACTTCTTCGGCAGATGTCGTTAGGCGTCCCCCTAAGACGCACAAAGGATACAGTGGAGAAATTCGCAGCCATCAGGTGAGTCTCAGTAGCTCAATTGGTCAGAACGATGGACATGTATCCCAGAGTCGCGAGTTCGAGTCTGGCCTGAGCCGCGGTGGATTTTTCAACTTTTCCTTTATTTCTAAGCATTGAAGTTAAAAGGATGTTTAGATATGAACAAACAAATGTTAATTAAAATTGTCTAGTTGTCAGTGTTCGGTGTAACAGCCAATCGGATGGCACCGATATCGGAAGCGGTGTGGAGTTGACCTGGCCTATTGTGGCGGTTCCGGCGCGTGCGGCACAATGCTGCGCGCGCGCACGCTGGTAAAAGATCGTAAGTCGGGTAACGATCATGCCATGTAGTCATGATGTCATTTTATTATAACAATATCTGTCAATATCAATGTTTACTTTACTTCAAATCGCAATTCCTTTTGTAAAGGGCCAGCAACGCGCATGTGACACCTATTGAGTCAAAAATACCTATTAAATTTAGATTTACCTGTTTAAAACCTTATACTGTAAAGCTGATAACTCCCTCCTTCTACAGGCATAACCGTCGGCCTCACCGTGATCCCGCAAGCCATCGCGTACGCCGGCGTCGCCGGCCTCCCGCCCCAATATGGCCTCTACTCCTCCTTCATGGCCTGCTTCGTCTACACCGTCTTCGGCTCCGTGAAGGACTCTGCCATCGGCCCTACAGCTATCGCCGCTATCCTGACGAGGGAAAACCTGCACGGCCTTGGCCCGGAATTTGCTGTGCTGCTGGCATTTCTGTCTGGGTGTGTGGAACTGATTATGGGGATACTGCAATTAGGTAAGTCTAAAGACATAAACTTAGATATATGTCATATACAAAGGAAAAAGCGCCCAGGGCTGGGATCGAACCAGCGTCTTCTGCATTCGCGACAGACCACCCGGGCCACAGTAGCACCAGTCGAATTTTCCCGTGTATATGCAATATTTTTGTAAATGCTAAGGCGCATTTTAGCCAATCATCTAAGGTAGAACATTATGAGTCCGTACCTCCAATCCGAAAGAGTCTAAAGACCATGCTGAACATATACCTCACTCAAAAACTCATATGAAACAGAGACTTACAATCAGCATTTGCTCAGCACTTTTCGGCAAAAGACCCCATTTTCTGTGCCACTTTCGAATGATGGCCGTAATCCTCAGTAATATATGAGTTCAATGATTATACTTCCAATAAATATTTGCTCGGTTATAATTACAGCGCTAGCACTTCCAAGTTCCCCCGAATTTGAATGTTATAAGTGTAAGCCATCAGGACATATAATTATCATGTGCGTATATTGATTAATTTGATTATTGTCAACGATCAGTCTTATATAAATAAATGTGAAGTTCAAAATCCTTTTAAAATTGCTTTAAAATATTGTACTGGTAACTATTATACTGGTGGTTGTAATATTTATCGTATTTTTTATTTTGTCAATCAAACAAAAATTGGTGAAGATATAGCCCGTTAAAGTTCCGCGTGACGTCACATTTCAGTACTCTTTTTAGCATAATGTGACATCACTCGGAACCTTAACGGGCTACATCTTCACCAATTTTTGTTTGATTGACAAAATAAAAAATACGTGTCCAATATTTTTTGATAATCTAACTGACGGACTGGATAGAATCATATTTTTTTATCCAGGAAAGTGCCCAATTGTTTGTCTTTATCGGCGATCTTCATGCTAGATTTTTTTGGAAGACGTCATTCGATTCTATTTCCCTGTAGATTCAAATGTCTCTAATAAACCTACTATCTATGATAGGCCTGAAACGTCAAAAATACGTTAGGCGTCTGCGCCGCGCGTCAAAACGCCCCATACAAAAAGTGTGAGGTTTGTGACGTCACCGACCTCAAAGTTGCAGAAAACTGTTTGGAAGGAACAAGTATTTGGAAGATTTTTGTAATTTTAGGCACGAAAAAATGCGTTTAGCTACATACATAGTTAGCTACATACGTAGTTGTCATACATTTTTTTTCTTGTTAGAACATAAGTAATCGAACTGAGGTTTCGAAAATACATTTGAGATGTAAAAAAAATTCCCAAAAATTTTACGTTTTTAAACCGCAATATCTTTAAAAAACTGTTCAAAATTATTACGGATTTCCACTTATTATATTAATTTGGTGTTGTTGAACGTGTTTATAGAACAAATTCAATTAAATATTTTTCACGCATGTTCTCCATTAACGCATTGTTTAAGAAAATGTAGATTAAACGAAAGTTTTACAAAAGCCAAATCATAAATTTACTAAGAGAAATCTTTCTAACCAACTACCAAAATGTAGGTTATAGGATTAGTTGTAGGTGTATGTGTTGAAATCGGTCAATCGTCAGTCATAAACTAATAAGTTGTATTTTATCCTCTAACTTACGTACATAATTCTTATTCGCAATTTTCACAAAGCGAAAACATTCATTTGTGTTCATTTCAAAAGGACTAGCCACAAAGGCGACAATAACTAACAATTATCTCCAGTTTATTGTCTCATCTCCCTCGTAGCCGTGTCTCCTTGGCGTTGGCGACAAAGCGACAAACCTCTGGCTTCCACATTGTCACACTTCCATATTGCTATGTAAACTAATGCTTCCTGTTTGACGGTATATTCGAGGCATAAAATCTGTCATTGGTTTGATTGAAATTTGATATTTAAAAGCGAGCCGTCAAAAATGACAATGGCTTATTCAGTTTTTTTTTGCCATCAACTTTTCTTAAGGACAATCATACACCGATCAAACTAAGCAAACCTTGTACTATGCATGGGTGCTAGACCTAGAGGACGGATATACGAGTACAAAACTTAGATAGAGATATGCATACATGTATATACATAGAAAAGTCCATACACCAACAAATACACTTACCAGGATTCGAACTCCAAGTAGGGTCACTACAGACTGGGCTGCGGAAACCGTCAAATTTAAAGTCAAGTCTTTGTTGTTAGATTCATGTCAAATAGATATCCAAAAGAGGTTATTTTGGACCCGGGGTATGTCCTTAAACTACGTCCGGACTTGGGTATGTCCTTAAACTATGCCAAAAAGAGAGGTATGGGCACTGCGAATGGCATCTCGCTTAGTGTGGTAGGGCACGTTCAGTGAATGTCATCTCGCTCAAATCTGGAGCAGAGCCCGACTGGGGAAGTACCTCCACCTTACAGAAAACCACAGCCAAATAGCACTAGACCCTACTCATAGTGTTGTGTTCCTGCTGGTGAGTAAGGTTGCCAAAGAGCTCAAAGAGGACCCAGTGTGTTGACGATGAGGGACCCTATTGTTCCTTTAGCCGTCAACACAGTGAATCCTCCTTTTTGTAAAGGGTCGGCAACGCGCATGTGACTCCTGTGGAGTTACAGGCGTCCATAGGTTACGGTAGCTGCTTACCATCAGGCAGGCCGTATGCTTGTTTGCCACCGTCGTAGTATAAAAAAAAAAAAAAAAAAAGGCCTAAAAAGCTAGCTTATTAAGGCACTCATAAAAATTACAAAGCTAATTTTAAAATGTAACTTCGGAATTATTTTATATCGAGCCGATTTTGTCCAATCGTGTTTCGGAATTAACAAAGTTCTTCTAAATAGGTATAATGAATATTATATTAACATATTTATTTACTTTCCTTAAAGAAGTAGTTATAGCTAAAAAACTGTTTAAGGTGTTGTCAGCCATTTTTATTGCAAATTCATAACAAGTCATGAATTTCGAGTTAGAATACCACTTTCGGTATAGCGAGACTTTCCAATGTTGACAAAGTTTGGAAAGTTGTTTTGCTAGTTGTGCTATTGTCATTCCTATATTAGACATTTGTAATATTTAGGAATTTAGAAAACCGTTAATAGTCATGACGAATTGTTTTCGCTCCTAAAAGAATATGTAAAATAATACCTACCCGCATACTTAGGTTTGTAACATGTTCTAGTCTCCGCTATAATGCACGAATAATAATGCGGGTTGGGGACTTCACATACATAGAGAATCTGTAATGAACAGTTATTTCAAATGAGGATTTATATCTAACAGTAATTAACTTAACCCTATAAAGCGGACAAAGTGGTTTTACGACCCTTTATACAACGTGTTACTTGAGCCACTAAAAACCCCAGACACCCCAAATGATTTTTATTATTGCAAATTAATCTAGAGTATTTATTTTTCAATCGATTAATTATTTCGAAAGATATTCATATGTTTATTTTTCCTTGCGATTCTATTCAATTGTTAACTCTACATTTGTTGCGTTGTTGTCACATCTCTACATGTGTCATATCATGTCAACCTATCAACTTACTTTGTCAATTTGTATAACATGACATACTTTGACAATGAAAAACAAATTTGTCAAAGCTGCCAGCCATTATTAAATATTCAACCTCTATCTCCTAACCTCTCCAAAGATTGATAAACTGTAGTATTAGAAACTTTTAGACTCGACACGTAAAAAACTGGAAAATTTACGAAAAAGTATACCCATGTTAAGATATACAGCAATCGCTTCCACTCAATAAGCAGTTTTCAGGTTTTTGATCTTGGAAGTAACACGTTGTATAGGTGCTGATCCGCACTACGCTCCGGCGTGCGTGTGGGACATCACTATACTCCTACATAACGCTATCACGCTCACACCGACGCCGCTACGGATTCGCATCAGTCTTATATCTGCGTAAGAGTATTTAAATAGATAGGTACATCAAATCAAACATACCAGTAATCTCATAAAGCATTCCTTGCACCATCCGACCGAAACCATTTGTTTTTATGTTTCATTAGATTCGGCCTTGTGCAAATATAAGTATGAGATACAGCAATTTTTAAAATTAACTAAAGGTACACCCGTCACATAAATCACAACAATCTTGTGATCAAAATCGGTAACTATATGACGTCACTACGTCTGTTTCACGTGCTCGGGCGCCCGGCCTTCGCCGTGACCACCTCAAGATACTGTCATAATAGTCGACTATGTCAAGTGACAAGCTGAATTAATAGGCTTTTCTGTAATGTACTTGTCTATTTGACTTGTCCGGCTGTTTAGTTCTTGTACGATTACGGTAACTTGACCGAGACCTTTTAAGTAATCTATGGTGTACTTGCCGTTGTGTATTTGGCGTAGCGACGAGCCAGACCGAATGTTTAAAACTAGTGTTGTAAAAGACTCGAGTCTGGAGTCCTAATTTTGTAGACTGGCCTCAATTAATAGAGACCTCGATAAACTCGAAGATTCCGAGTCTAGAGTCGAGCGAGTGCGAGTCCTCTGTGCGACTCTTTTTTATAGCTAGTCTTCGAAAAACTTAAGTCTTTTACTGACTCCATTAGTTTCGAAATGACACTCGTGGCTAAATTCGCAAGTCATGATATGAACATTTATTATTTATATTTCGTGGCAACCATATAATTAGTTATTATCCTTAAATTAAGTATGTTTGTTTGCATGTTGTTGTTGTCGCGAATAAATGTTTTCTATTTCTATATAATAAGAAAGTAACATTTTGTTTAAGGAATCATTCTTTATGACAAGTACAAATAAAGTATTATATATAAGTAACTGCGTGTGGAAATAGTACAAAACATATCACACTTCAAAAATAATTACTGAAATAACAGCTACATCGTCGTACTATGAAGTGTATGAAATTCTCATAGTTGAGGGTAAGGTGGGCTCAACTCAAACAATAATAAAGCTCCGCTACGACTCGTTACACAAAGGGACTCAAACGCAGAAATGAGCCTCGAGTCCTATACAACACTCGCTTGGTTACAAGTTCTGAAATAAATGGAGTCCTATATACTGGTCGAGTCTCGTTATTTGAGTTCCGTGTCCTAATAAAATGGACTCTCGGAACTCTAATCCTGTACAACACTATTTTAAAAACTGTCAATGGCTTTCTTGTTAATAGAGGTTGTACAGGACTTAGGTACTCGTAAAACTTGGTTTTTTAGTTGAGAAAAATGAAATATACTTAACTAGTTTTTTTTTTAATCTTGAAGCAAATCAAATTATTTTGTTCAATATATATATTTTTTTTTTGCAATTTTTAAGTAGTTACACTACTACATATACTGTATATATAAACTGAAAATAGATGTCAGAAAAAAAAAGTGACCAAACCCTCCGGTGTCCGAGGCCAGATTTGAACTGGCGTCTTCAGCTTTCGCGGCTGACGTCCTGACCACTAGACCACCCGGTCACGGCGGAACCTGACAAATTTTCTCATGTATATGCAATCTCTGAATTTGAAACGGCTAGGCGCCGTTGACCATACTCTAAGGGCATGCGCAGTACGTGCTTGCACCTCCTATCCGAATTACTTACGTGATTCTGGTATAGCGAGAGAGATGGTGCTGCCATCTATGAATCTTGAAGCAAATCAAATTATTTTGTTCAATATTTTTTGATTTGCAATTTTTATGTAGTAGGTGGTCTAGTGGTCAGGACGTCAGCCGCGAAAGCTGAAGACGCCAGTTCAAATCTGGCCTCGGACACCGGAGGGTTTGGTCACTTTTTCTGAAGCATACGACATCTATTTTTAGTTTTTTTTTGTTGAGAAACTGTTCCAAAAGAACTAAATTTTCTATGAAACCCGAACGAAATGTAACTACTAAAGAAAATAAACAAACAAAACCACGTGTCTTAGTAATTCGGCCAGTTAAATGTCTGCAACCCATTTTATTTTGGGTATGATTTAACTTGTCTGCAAAATAAATATTTTTCTCAGCAGAAAAACCGTTTCTCAGTTCCTCCCAATGGAAATCGCTCAATTTTACTTGAGAAAAATCACAATAGACCAATTAAACGTTTTGCATCACCATCAACGTTACAATATTTCAATTGACAACATAATCTCCTTATAATCTATGAGCTAAAAGATAATTATGATGAAGATGCCGCGATAGGGCGTGGAATTAGCTACTTTAGAAAACAAACCGTTTTGTAGGAGATTTGCGGTTTCCTGACATTGTCTTTCTCATCTACAACTTTGAATAGGTAACAAGGTGGTAACAAGTCGAGGTTTTGGTCAGGGTTCAGGTATTGTCTTTAAAGCAAAAGGATAAATTTAATGCTACCGTCTCAGGCGATCTCAGATTCTACATAGTTAGTTGTTTTTAGTGTCCGACCGAAACATGCTTCTTTGCCGAAACCGAAACCGAAACAGAAGGTTCGGCTCTGGGTCCAGTTTCAGCCGAAACCGAAACCGAAACTTTGATAGACGTGTTACATATTTACATACATATACATATAGTAGTACATATTTATTTCAGTTACATCTCAGCCGTTGTACAGTCACCATCAGACATATCGAGCGGTAAGGTGGTAACAAATATCTGGACAACGCCCCTATTGTCACGGCGATATAGTGGTGCATGTTCAAATATTTTTGAGTAGCGTGGCCGCTCTGATATATTTGATGTGATTGTACAACGACGATTTTATCAGTTAAAAACGTTGTGACAGAACTTAAATGGTCAGATTAAGTGCAATGTCGAAAGTTTCCGCTCGGCCGAAACCGAACTTTGGGCCGAAACACGATTTTTTGGCCGAAACTGGCCGAAACCGAAACCGAAACTTCGGTCGGACACTAGTTGTTTTTTAAGATTCATATCTAATACCTGAGTTTCAAGGAACCGGTTCCAAAAGAATCTAATTTTTTTAGCAACAGTTAAGTAAATAAATCAGTGCGCTCGGGACACGCGGTATGAAGGGACAATAATTTTTAAGAGAAAAAAAACCGACTTCAATGGGGGTAGCCGGTAAAGGATTATTGTAGATGGTGCACTTAGATTCCATACAATGAAATAACTTGCTTAACAAACGCAGCGGAGAGGACAAATCGCCAAACGTGAACTATGCGTCGTTGAAGAGTTCCGTTCTGATTATCATCAGCAGTTCCACTTCATCAAATGTCACTCTTTTGAATGAAAATGCTTGATTTGTTGATAAAAATACAAAAGTCACTTTATGTATGCCTTTAAGATTTGAGGAATTCCCTCGATTCCTCGTGGAACTCATCATCAGAACTTGAGCTTGACGAAAATTGGTCCTGATAATCTAATTTGCTTAACAAACATAGCGAAGAGGAAGAATCGCCAAACATGAACTATGCGTCGTTGAAGAGTTCCGTTCTGTTCATCATCAGCAGTTCCACTTCATCAAATGTCACTCTTTTGTATGAAAATGCTTGATTTGTTGATAAAAATACCAAAATCACTATGTGTAAGCCCTTAAGATTTGAGGAGTTCCCTCGATTCTTCATGGATCCCATCATCAGAACTTGAGCTTGACGAACATTTGTCCTGACAATTAAACTTGCTAAACAAACACAGCGAAGAGGACGAATCGCCAAACATGAACTATGCGTCGTTGAAGAGTTCCGTTCTGATCATCATCAGCAGTTCTACTTCATCAAATGTCACTGTTTTGAATGAAAATGATGGTTTTGTTGATAAAAATATAAAAATCACTATATGCATGCCTTTAAGATTTGAGGAGTTCCCTCGATTCCTCATGGATTCCATCATCAGAACTGCGTTTTGACAAAAACGGGACCAATCTGTACATATATACTTACAATCAAAAAAAGAATTTTCAAAATCGGTTCAGACATGACGGAGTTAGGGAGTAACAAACATAAAAAAAAAAACTAAAAAAAAAACATACACGCCGAATTGAGAACCTCCTCTTTTGAAATCTTGAAGTCGGTTAAAAATGAGCAGAACGCAAAACGTTACAAAAGGAGAGCGTATATTTATTCAAAATAGAGTAGCCATTTATGACTAGTCATAATTATGGTAGCCGAAGGCCAGTAGACATCACTTCTGCCACTTACTTGAATGAAATAGGCAAGTTCGGTAGGTTTATATTTTCGATTTGTAAAGTGATCACGGATTTCCGGTGGACTCACGGTGGAAAACGAGACTTCGTTTTTTTATAAGAATTTAAAATAACGGTCGAATTTTGCCGATTTTTCAGCCATTTCAAGGGATTTCGGTGAAAGTTTACTTGAATCTTTAGAAATAAAGCCCATCACTCTGACTAACAGAGCTACTTAGACTTACCCGATGACTGTGAATTTATCCACCATATCCTTTATTTTATATCCGTCATAGGGGGGACGCCTAGCGACATCTGAGAGACATGCTTGACACATCAAAGTTATTTCATTTGATATTCAATGTTTTATACGGCTATGTTGCCTTCGGCAGCTTCTGTGACATACACACTGTGGTACACGGATTTTTTCAAATACCTACTTATTAAGTAGGTATCAATATCAGACCAAACTGACAATAAAGTCTGTTAATGGATTAAATAAATCAAAATCCAATAAACATTTACTTTTAATTCCGTTAATTCCAATAATTCTTCGCAGGATTCCTGATCGACTTCATCAGCGGGCCGGTGTCGGTCGGCTTCACCTCAGCAGCAGCCATCATCATCGCCACAACACAGGTTAAAGACATCCTGGGCCTCAGCTTCCCTGGCGGCAAGTTTCTTCAGGTACGAACACTACCAGACATGTCACACAGGAGCGGTAGATTAAGATTAAGGATGATATAGACATGGATTGACAATATCCATACAAAATCGCGTTCCCTTATTTCAGGTTAAAGCACTAGCGTCATCTATCGGTCACCACAAACACAAAATCCTAGTTTCTAATATTTTGTTCGACGCTTAACGCTGACAGAATAACTCGACTCCAGACTCGATAGATGGCACTGTGGCACTTATTACCGAAAACAGACGTATAACCTGAAGGTTCGAGGAACGCGATTTTGTATAGGCATTGTCAATCCATATCTTAATCATCCTTGATTAAGATGTAGGGTGGCGGGCTGACTATTCCTGGTTCCAATCATTAAGCCCGGTTCTCTGGACACGGAGTTGCAGGTTACTGCATTCCCATACTATTCTTTTTATTTTCCTGCAGAACAGAAGGATATTTTTTTAGGTTGAGAACCATTAGTTCGCTTTCCTTTAGGTGCATGTTTGCTAACGTACTCCTCGCCACATTGAGGGCAGGAGATATCTCTACTTACCTATATAATTCTAATTACATTGAGGTATCTGTTAAGAGTGATGTGGTCGGTGATGATGCCGGTCAACAGGCTCAAACTATAGGAGAGACTTAATCATCACGCAGGTCGATATCCTGGATCGCAGAAAATCGTTACAATTTATAAAAACCGGCCAAGAGCGTGTCGGGCCACGCTCAGTGTAGGGTTCCGTAGTTTTCCGTCCGTCACAGTAAGCGTCCCCACTTAAGAGTTAATAACACCGCCATGTAGGATATGATATGAGAGTTCCACGTACAGCGACATCTATCGGCAAATTAAGTAAACTATTGCGCGCGAGCTTAAAGTATGGAAGATGATTTTTATGGAATAATTCTTTATTGCGTGAACCGATTTTCACCGTTTTTACTTTATTTGAAAGCACGTCATTTCATTGTAATTTTGTAGAAATTACAGGTACAATAAACACCTGCTTATACGGTTAAATTACAAACTTAGTTCAGAAATTATTTTGTAATTTTTTTTCAAAAACTATTCATCCTATCAAGTTCAAAATAATTTTCCTAGAAAGTTTTTATAAAGTTCTACTTTTGAGATTTTTTTCATATTTTTAACCGACTTCAAGATTTGAAAAGAGGAGGTTCTCAATTCGGCGTGTATGTTTTTTTTTTTTTTTTTTTTTTTTTATGTTTGTTACTCCATAACTCCGTCATGTCTGAACCGATTTTGAAAATTCTTTTTTTGATGGTTAGTATATATATACAGATTGGTCCCGTTTTTGTCAAAACGCAGTTCTGATGATGGGATCCATGAGGAATCGAGGGAACTCCTCAAATCTTAAAGGCATATATATATTGATTTTTATATTTTTATCAACAAATCCATCACTTTCATTCAAAATAGTGACATTTGATGAAGTAGAACTGCTGATGATGATCAGAACGGAACTCTTCAACGACGCATAGTTCACTTTTGGCGATTTGTCCTCTTCACTGTGTTTGTTAAGCAAGTTTGATTGTCAGGATAAATTTTCGTCAAGCTCAAGTTCTGATGATGGGATCCGTGAGGAATCGAAGGAACTCCTCAAATCTTAAGGGCACACACATAGTGAGTGATGATTTGGATATTGAGCGAGAGCGTAGGTCGTTGGCTGTCCGATGTAACATGTTGGCCCACAGGTTCGCGAAATACTGTACAAGTAAAGACTACACTTTTCAAAGCGTACTGTTCAGTCATTTTGTAGTATAAGAATCCCGGTTCAGTCCTATAACTTGATTTATGTGGATATTTTTAATTCACATGAGTGTTAATCAAAAACGTTAACTCAACGGAAATAAGCGGTCGCGTTCGCATACGAAATTAGTACGGGAGTGCCTGTGTGTGGTGACCTCGAGTTGTACTTTATGATATATGTAGTGGTTGAGGTTATCTGTGGATCAAACGTACCCCCTCAAGAACATCCCTGTTTTTGCGTCGGGTATTAAAAATGGGGTTCGAAAATATGGAGAGGTTGCTTTTCAACCGACTTCAACATTTTCGAGGAGGAGGTTATCAATTCGTCGGGATCTTTGTTTTTTTGCTATTTTTTATATTTGTTTGCAGATTATTCGAAGATGGCTGGACCGATTTTGAAAATTCTTTTTTTGTTTGAAAGAGTACTTTACAGTTGGTCCCATTTTAACCAGGTCAGGATCTGATGATGGAATTCTGGAGAAAACGAGGGAACTCGTCGACCATTACGAGTATAGGCACACCTATAGTGATTTGAGTATATTTTACAGCAGCCCGAGCATTTGCTTATGGAAAGGTGGAGGCTAAGTGAAGTCGGTTCTTTTTTGTTTAAAATTATTAAAACTTATGGTTCAAAAGTTAGAGGGGGGGGGGGCGCATATTTTTTTACTTCTGGAGCGATTATTTCCGAAAATATTTACATTATCGAAAAATGATTTTAGCAAACCCCTATTCATTTTTAAATACCTATCCAACAATATATCACACGTTAGGGTTGAAATGAAAAAAAAAATCACTCCCCACTTTACGTATAGGGGAGGTACCCTAATAAATAAAAAAAATCCACTTTTTATTTTACCACTTTGTCGGCGTGATTGATATACATATTAGTACCAAATTTCAGCTTTCTAGTGCTAACGGTCACTGAGATTATCCGCGGACGGACGGACAGACGGACGGGCAGACATGGCGAAACTATAAGGGTTCCTAGTTGACTACGGAACCCTAAAAAGTATACACCTATTTATTATGTATCTATCATTTTAACCTTTCCAAAAGCAAATGCCCGATCTGCTGTAAGAAATAACTATATCACTATAGGTGTGCCTATAATATTTGAAGAGTTCCCTCGATAACTTCAGGATCGCAACATCAGATTCTGACCTGATGACAATGGGACTAATTGTGAAGTTATACTGTTTCAAACAAAAACATTAATTTTCCAAGTCAGTCCAGCCGTCTTCGAATAAATAATCAGTGACCTTGGATAAAAAAATTGCAAAGATCCCGACGAATTAAGAAATCCACCTTCCAATTTTGAATTTAACCTCATAAATATGTGCCGTTGGTTCCAAGTTATAGCTAGCTGGGAATATAATATAGTTAGCTGAATCGTTCCGTTCCGGAAAAACATTTACATCAGGGTGTGAAACTAAATCTTACATCAAAATCAAAAATAATGTAATCGCGACTCGAGAATTAATTCTGCGCTGAACTCGTTTTTTCTCCAATTACATGTATTTTTTCATATAAACGGTTGTTTTTGTTGGTCGTTGCTTTCTATGGGCCTTGAAGTTTTTGCCGCAAACACCGATTAGCACCCAGCACGCGCCGACAGCCTCCGAAATATTATTGCGACTCGCTCTAATTGTTAAGTTGACGACGATTTTTATCAGTTTCTAATACAATTTCGTAAGATGCTTGCCTTTGCCTGTCTGATATGATACCTTAAGAACACTCCAACAAATTAAGAAAATTGTTCGCTTACTTTTTATTATATTTATTGTTTAAAGGTCTTTTGTAATGTAGGTATATATATCGACCTTATAGAGGTAGCTTACATTATTAGGTACTTTAATCATATAAAGAACGTTCACTGAAAAAAAAAAACCAGCCAAGTGCGAGTCGGACTCGCGCACCGAGGGTAACCTATAACAAGCAAAAGTTGTAGTACATAGGCTGCTATTTATATATCCGGAAACCGGGATTACAATCTTCTTAAATAGCATATTTGACCTCCATGGTAAAATTTGAACTTTTTTAAGTACTGGCCGGTATATTTTTTCTTTCTTATTAACGCTCGTGTTTTGTTTTTGACGGGTTTTAAATGTCATCTCGCAGCAAGAATGGAACTCACTCGTGAAAATATTCGTGCTATGATTTATTATGATTTTCGGCGTGGTTTAACGCAACAACAGTGCATAGATCAACTAACTTCAACTTTTGGTGATGAAGCCCCATCTAAAACTACTGTGTATCACTGGTTTAGTGAGTTCAATCGTGGACGTAGTATGCTTACGGACGAAGTTAAGGCAGGTCGCCCGAAATCGGTCGTTGTACAACAAAATATCGAGGCTGTGCGAAAACTTATAATGGACGACCGACATGTTACGTACCGCGAGATAGAGGCGACTCTGGGTATTTCTATGACCAGCATTAATAGCATATTACATAATTATTTGGCTGTAAAAAAAATTTGTTCGCGTTGGATACCCCACATCTTAACAAAAGAGCAAAAAGATGCTCGCGTCGAATGGTGCAATAAAATGTTAAAAAAATATAACCGTGGTGACTCAAAAGCCGTTTATAACATCTATACAGGTGACGAATCCTGGATCTATGCATACGATCCCGAAACGAAGCAACAATCAACGGTATGGGTGTCTCAAAATGAGCCGAACCCTACGAAAGTTACTCGTGCAAAAAGTACATTGAAACAAATGGTGGCCTGCTTCTTCGGTATTAATGGCCATGTAGCTACAGTGCCACTAGAAAACCGTAGAATGGTTAATTCAGAGTGGTACACGACTATTTGCTTACCGGAAGTATTTGAACAAATTCGTAAAACTAACCAGCGACGAAGAATCATTCTTCATCATGACAATGCCAGCTGTCATACGTCACGCGAAACAACTCTATTTTTGGAGGGTCAAAATGTGGAATTAACGGGTCATCCGCCGTACAGCCCTGACTTGGCACCCAACGATTTTTATTTATTTCCAAATATAAAGAATAAATTACGCGGTCAACGATTTTCGACCGCTGAAGATGCTGTCGACGCATTCAAACAACACGTTATGGAGGTACCTCAGGCGGAGTGGCAGAAGTGCTTTAAAAATTGGTTCACGCGAATGCAAAAGTGCATAGATCATCAAGGGGAATACTTTGAAAAACAATAAAACCATTTTCAGCCGTGTACGTTTGTTTGTTTTTTTGTTTCCGGATATATAAGTAGCAACCCTCGTATGTTTATTATTAATTTCAATTTAATACCTCTACGCGAGGAAAAAGGTAGTAAGTTTAAAATTAAAAGAAATATTTTTTGTATGATTTTACTAAAAATGTCTAATTTTCGTTTTTTCCTTTGTCTGTGCTGTATGAAGTTTCTTCGTGCCAAGTTTCAAGTTTCTGAGTTTACGGGAAGTACCCTTTAGGTTTTGAGTTTCTTGCGAGTACTCAGTTTCAAAATATGCGACTTAAATTGCTATTTCTTTTGATTGCGTTGACATAAAAGTTTGGTTTTGCTACATCTGAAAGGTCCTATAGCCTTGAGTATTTGACATGAATTTAAATTTAATACCTCTACGCGTTTACGAGGAAAAAGGTAGTAAGTTTAAAATTTAAAAAAATATTTTTTTGTATGATTTTACTAAAAATGTCTACTTTTTGTAATTTTTCCATTGTCTATGCTATAATATGACGTTGCTTCGTGCCAAATTTCAAGTTTTCGAGTTTACGGGAAGTACCCCGTAGATTTTGGAGTGCCAAAAAACTCTAAAACTTGCAGCATAAACGACTGTATCTTTTGATTGCGTTAGCTTTTAAGTTTGATTTTTTTACAGCTCCAAGGGACAATAAATAGACTTGAGTATTTGATATAAATTTCAGCTTGATACCTCCACGCGTTCCTGAGAAAAATGGTCTTGACAGACAGACAGACAGACAGACGGACAACAAAGTGATCCTATAAGGGTTCCGTTTTTTCCTTTCGAGGTACGGAACCCTAAACAACATGTTTGCTTCAATGAAGTTTAATGTAACACACATCTTGACGTCATATGAGCCTAATAAGATCTTGTCTGTTGAAGCTAAGAGCACTTAGTAAACTTTATCATGAAGTTAGATATAGTAAATAAATATATTTTTATCCCAAACATTTTATTAGCAACGAAGATAAAATGCATCTTAGTTGGACTGGATTTTTTTAGCGTTTGTGTCATTATTTTGCTAAAGATACCATTTGGCAGTTTGGGACCTTTACCAAAATAATGGCATATTTGTTTACTTACCTAGAGTCTAGACTTATTGATAAACATCTTTGAGCCTTTGTTCAGCCCAAGTGGCGATCAAGAACAATCGATTTGTTTTAGTGTTTATAATATTTAGAAATATCTAATAGAAATATGAAAATAACACTGCCCGGGTTAGGTTCATACTCGCGACTGCAAGAGCCCACCGCTCTACCAACTGAGCTACCAAGACTTACCCGCTGTACGCTATCCTTCATTGTTCTCCTTAGGAAGTCATGAGACTCATGAGTACTAGTCTCGCCCGAAGCAGTGATTTTTTTCCATACTCCCTTTATTTCTAAATAAAATCTCTTTAGCCGTCGTTTTTGCTCTAACTAAAATTAATTTATATACTTGTAATTTGTAACGATGAACCATAGAGAAATAAGTAACCAGTTGTATAGAGTGAGCCCTCTATGCTTATGACTACAGTTCTAAATACAAACAGTAAATACAGCATATTTGCAGGTGTGGACGGGCATATACGAGCACATAGGAGAGACGAGGCTGTGGGACACCGTGCTCGGCGTCACATGCATCGTGGTTCTGCTACTGCTCCGGGTATGTTGTTTTTGTACATACAGTTCTGGCCAGTGCAAGTGGGCCGGTTTTGGCGATTTAGGCTGCGTTTCTACCAGAGATGAGCGAAGATGCGTTGCGAGTTGCGAGGAATGTGTTTGTTAAAAGCCAATCCTATAGCTGCACTGTGCGAAGATAAACAAATGAAGTGATTATATTGGTCCTTAACAAACTCATTTCTCGTAATGCATCCTCGCTCATCTCTGGTGGAAACGCAGCCTTACTCGTAGTCGCTACTTTTGCTGTCTGTCCACTTTCTGTCAGGTAAATACAATACTTAAGTACAAATGACAAGCCTTCATTGACAACACGTGACTGGTCTGGTCTCCAATACTGCCTCTACATAATGCTGATATAACATATCACGTGTCTGCAATATGACACTATGCACATAAATGCATATCAAAACACGCGTTAACCAGTTCGCAATTCCAAACAACAACCGCTCTCGTGTGAAAATGACGGACAATTAAGTGTGAATAGCGTGTGTACATACCCTGCATATTTCCTGTAATCTAACATGATTTGTAGAGTCTATTGCATTGAAATAAGGTCTAAAAGGTCACAATTGATGCTTTATAAGTTTCATAACATTTCATGCATGGTTACAGCGAAGGATATAACAATATTTGTCGTATCAGCTTTAAATGATGACTTAATGACCCCGCATACTAATATACACCTTTAAACAGCGAAAAATTGCTAATTGGTTTATTTATTCAAAGCTGAAGAACGAGTTAAACGGACAATTTTCAGGGGAATAATGAGACTGTTTTGGGAGCCATTTTTGTACCAAGGGCCCTGATTCGACATGGCATAACTGACAGTCGCTTCCGAGACAACTATGATATCACACTTTTGTGACAGTTGAAATTTGGGGTGGAATCACTCAAGAGTGATATCTAAAATGGTGGCCATAGCCATAGACAAAACGCTCTAGCGAGAGCTACTTACAGATTGACAGTTAGGTGTGGACACGTGTGGACAGATGGATATCACTCTATCCACTAACGATACAAGTGTGACATCCACGTCTCACAGTTTGGCATGTCGAATCGAGCCCAAGGGCGCAGTCTTTATATTTATTTATACCGTCGCTGTTGCCTTACCTTTTATCGCCATCAATATTGGGGGAGAAGAGGATTATTAAGACTCCCGATGAACCCCAGTAGATGTTTATAGCTAACTCTACTACCAGCATTAGTTTAGTTAGTAGTTTTTTCACACTGTAGAAAAAAACCTACGTACTAAAACTAAGTAGTATAATAACTAGTGAGAATAGAGCAGAAATTTGATCTACCTCTTCATGTTCGTACGTAGGTAAGTGCGCAATTGGCTAGCTATATTTTATACAACACGGTGGCCGTGCTTAATTGCTTATATCTTCAAGTGATATAGGTACCTAATCATTACGCCAACAGAGACATTAAGCAGCAGATGAGTACAAATGTATGGTTTTACTGAAAACAGGATATCCTGGTGTCTCGGTCTATGATTAATGCTGCCTTTGTTTTCAACTTTAATACGATGCTGTATCACGGGTGTTGCTATCACATGCTCCAAGGTGATGTTATGCACGTGGTCAACTCAACAGTCGCTATCTTGGATTGTTTCCGAAATTGGAAATAGCACGTGCTTTTTCTAGTTTTGATCTTCTGTTGCAACAAAGCGATAGTTCTATTTGGCATGTTTCACTGTTTAAGTAAGTAGTGAATCACAGTCTCTTTTTTTTTGTCCCAAGGAAACTAGTAGCTACTATCCAATATTTTTAACCGACTTCCAGATTTCAAAAGAGGAGGTTCTCAATTCGGCGTGTATGTTTTTTTTTTTTTTTTTTTTTTTTTTTTTTTATGTTTGTTACTCCATAACTCCGTCATGTCTGAACCGATTTCGAAAATTCTTTTTTTGATTGTAAGTATATATATACAGATTGGTCCCGTTTTTGTCAAAACGCAGTTCTGATGATGGGATCCATGAGGAATCGAGGGAACTCCTCAGATCTTAAAGGCATACATATAGTGATTTTTATATTTTTATCAACAAATCCATCATTTTCATTCAAAACAGTGACATTTGATGAAGTAGAACTGCTGATGATGATCAGAACGCAACTCTTCAACGACGCATAGTTCACGTTTGGCGATTTGTCCTCTTCGCTGTGTTTGTTTAGCAAGTTTAATTGTCAGGACAAATTTTCGTCAAGCTCAAGTTCTGATGATGGGATCCATGAAGAATCGAGGGAACTCCTCAAATCTTAAGGGCTTACACATAGTGATTTTTGTATTTTTATCAACAAGTCAAGCATTTTCATTCAAAAGAGTGACATTTGATGAAGTGGAACTGCTGATGATGATCAGAACGGAACTCTTCAACGACGCATAGTTCACGTTTGGCGATTCGTCCCCTTCGCTGTGTTTGTTAAGCAAGTTAGATTGTCAGGACCAATTTTCGTCAAGCTCAAGTTCTGATGATGAGTTCCATGAGGAATCGAGGGAATTCCTCAAATCTTAAAGGCATACATAAAGTGACTTTTGTATTTTTATCAACAAATCAAGCATTTTCATTCAAAAGAGTGACATTTGATGAAGTGGAACTGCTGATGATGATCAGAACGGAACTCTTCAACGACGCATAGTTCAGGTTTGGCGATTTGTCCTCTCCGCTGCGTTTGTTAAGTGTATCTACAATAATGCTTCACCGGCTACCCCCATGGAAGTCGGTTTTTTTTTCTTAAAAATTATGTTATATAATATTGAATTCTGCAGATAATCAAATAGACAAACCTCAGTAGGCGGGCAAAAAAAGCTGAGGCGGTACATTGAAACACTGGTGGGACTAAACAAAACGATGACGGACGCTCTCGGTTTTCATTTAACGTTCACCGTTCGTTAATAACCTCTTGTTGAACCTAATTATTTACCTTGTAAACATGATCGAGTTCAGAAATAAGAGCGAAACTTCCTCTTTTCGCAGAAAGTGAAGGACATAAAGGTACGGGGCTCGGAAGAAAAGGGGGGATGCGCGCAGGCTGCCACGCAGGCGCTGTGGTTCCTGTCCACGACGAGGAACATCCTTGTGGTGCTGGTGTGCGCTGCGCTGGCTTATTACTTCGACACGCAGAAACAGACTCCCTTTGTACTTACTGGTGAGTCTAAAGTAGAGGTCCTAATACTGACCCTTGTGAGAAGCCGAAACTCACAGCCGTTTTAACTTAATTCTACGCACTTTATAAGTAGCAATTTTTATCTCATATAGCATATGAGAGAGTGCAGTAGCTTACGCGTATAAAACAGGATTTCAATTTTAGTGACAAGTATTTCTTCATCGACACTATCGAACGCCTTGTTAAGATCATAAGAAAAAAATATCCTAATCTGTATTCTTTATGTCACAGGCGAGGTAAAGCCGGGCCTGCCTGCAATAGCGCCGCCACCGTTCTCGGCCACGGTGGGCAACCACACGTATACATTCATGGAAATGGCATCCACGCTCGGCTCAGCCATTTTCGTAGTCCCGCTGCTCTCCATTCTCGAGAATATTGCGCTGGCTAAGGTCTTCTGTGAGTATTGATACCTTGAATACCTTTTGTATTGTTTGTTTGATGCCGCGTCGTGTCTAATATTTTTAATACCATGTTGGTGGCGAACTCGACCCTACGGCCCGCCTGATACGAAGCGGTTACCGTAGCTTATTGTCAACGCCTGTTGTCAACCCTGCAGACACCTATATCTACATATCCCACGTCTCACGAGAAAACGACGTTGTGAGAAGACGAAACGGTAGTTTTTGCTACATTCGCCCTACAAGTTTAATTAATCAGTCTTATCAGTCGAATAGTTCACTCAGGTCATATATTGAGGATCACTTATAATTTTAAATTCTATACGCGTTCGTTTTATATTTTCCAGCGGAGGGCAAGTACGTTGACGCGACGCAAGAAATGTTAGCGCTAGGCGTCTGCAACATCGCGTCATCACTGGTGGAGTCGATGCCCGTGTCAGGGGCGTTATCTCGAGGGGCAGTCAACCACGCTAGTGGCGTGGCGACTACTGCCGGCGGGCTATACACGGGGGCACTTGTACTACTATCTCTGCAGGTAAGACGATGTTGGCGCTTTGTACAACATGGCGTCATCACTGGTGGAGTTAGTGCCAGTGTCAGGGGCGTTGTCTCGAGGGGCAATCAACCACGCTAGTGGCGTGGCGACTACTGCCGGCGGGCTATACACGGGGGCACTTGTACTACTATCTCTGCAGGTAAGACGATGTTGGCGCTTTGTACAACATGGCGTCATCACTGGTGGAGTTAGTGCCAGTGTCAGAGGCGTTGTCTCGAGGGGCAATCAACCACGCTAGTGGCGTGGCGACTACTGCCGGCGGGCTATACACGGGGGCACTTGTACTACTATATCTGCAGGTAAGACGATGTTGGCGCTTTGTACAACATGGCGTCATCACGGGTGGAGTTAGTGCCAGTGTCAGGGGCGTTGTCTCGAGTAGCAGTCTACCACGCTAGTGGCGTGGCGACTACTGCCGGCGGGCTATACACGGGGGCACTTGTACTACTATCTCTGCAGGTAAGACGATGTTGGCGCTTTGTACAACATGGCGTCATCACGGGTGGAGTTAGTGCCAGTGTCAGGGGCGTTGTCTCGAGGGCAGTCAACCACGCTAGTGGCGTGGCGACTACTGTCGGCGGGCTATACACGGGGGCACTTGTACTACTATCTCTGCAGGTAAGACGATGTTGGCGCTTTGTACAACATGGCGTCATCACTGGTGGAGTTAGTGCCAGTGTCAGGGGCGTTGTCTCGAGGGGCAGTCAACCACGCTAGTGGCGTGGCGACTACTGCCGGCGGGCTATACACGGGGGCACTTGTACTACTATCTTTGCAGGTAAGACGATGTTGGCGCTTTGTACAACATGGCGTCATCACGGATGGAGTTAGTGCCAGTGTCAGGGGCGTTGTCTCGAGGAGCAGTCTACCACGCTAGTGGCGTGGCGACTACTGCCGGCGGGCTATACACGGGGGCACTTGTACTACTATCTCTGCAGGTAAGACGATGTTGGCGCTTTGTACAACATGGCGTCATCACGGGTGGAGTTAGTGCCAGTGTCAGGGGCGTTGTCTCGAGGGCAGTCAACCACGCTAGTGGCGTGGCGACTACTGCCGGCGGGCTATACACGGGGGCACTTGTACTACTATCTCTGCAGGTAAGACGATGTTGGCGCTTTGTACAACATGGCGTCATCTCGGGTGGAGTTAGTGCCAGTGTCAGGGGCGTTGTCTCGAGGGCAGTCAACCACGCTAGTGGCGTGGCGACTACTGCCGGCGGGCTATACACGGGGGCACTTGTACTACTATCTCTGCAGGTAAGACGATGTTGGCGCTTTGTACAACATGGCGTCATCACTGGTGGAGTTAGTGCCAGTGTCAGAGGCGTTGTCTCGAGGGGCAGTCAACCACGCCAGTGATATGGCATCGACTCCTGGCGGGCTTTATACGGTACTTGTACTATTATCTCGGCAAGTACGAACTGTACGAAGGTGCATGCTTTACAGGACCTGCGTTAGGCAGAGCAATATACATATTGAAGTCACACGTTACGTGACCGGATAATTGCACGACCTACGCAGCTTTAACACATATACAATCAAGGACTTTAATTGTTGAGTCATTCTTCTGTTTAATACTTATTCTATGAAATGTCCAATGTAAAATGAACCCTAAATGGCTCCACGATTAAACTCCGTGAGCGTATTACCTAGGTTTAAATTATACTACCTAAACTAGCAAAATTGTGGTCCCTAAGATTTCTACTTACTTACTATAGATAGAATACTAATATAGATAGGTACTTTTGTGTCCGCACAGAGACCATCTTACTGAAATGGTAAATCCGTATCCGTATGGTATCCGTATGCTATTTGGATATTTTTAAAATGATAAATGATAATAGATTGGGCTGAATTACAACAAAATAACTTGTAATCCGCCTCGAACTGAGAACTCGATTTCCTTGCAAACGAAATGACCAATACAACAAGACCCTTATGACGATTGTTTGGCGCCTTCTAGCACCATAACCTCTTGGTCGATCCTGTTTATATACGAACTCTCGAATTATGTTGATCTCTGCTACAACGTTATTAAAGTTATCGCGGAACTATTCGAAATCAAAAAGCCATCGAAATGCACAGACTGTAGCCAGCTGACAGTTCCGTTGTGTACGAAGTTGTCTGTAAGAATTTCACTTCGCTTACGCTCCGCTCGTTCGAATATAATACAACAAACAAGATCCATCTCCATCGACAGACGTCTAAATTTATGTTCATTTTTTCGCAGTACTTCACTCCATACTTCTTCTACATCCCTAAAGCGTCGCTGGCGGCGGTGATCATCGCAGCTGTGGTCTTCATGATGGAGCTGCACGTCTTCAAACCCATTTGGAGGACTAAGAGTGAGTTCCGATGGCTCCGTGACCTTTAGTTCTATTTTTTGGAACACAACGTGTAAGTATATGGCTCTGAGATACCCTTTTTAGGGTTCCGTACCAAAATGGTAAAAAAGGAACCCTTATGGTGAGACTCTGTCGGTCTGTCACAAAGCCAATTTTTTACTCTATGATTCCGCTGGACTTATGGATTAATCTAAATCTCAATTCTAATGAAATTATCGGAGTTTCGGCAAAATTATATTATAATTTCTAAACTGCGGGCGGCTGGCCTGATTTGGCCTTCCTAGAAAACGCCGTCATCTGATCCGCCGATATTTACATATGAAACAACCCAAAAATTTGTCGGGTTTGGTCCCATAGTAAAAGTAAAAATAAAATAGTAAAATTCAATATGGTCTATCAAATAATTTCCTACAATATGGTTCAAGTTTTAATAAACACTTGTACAACAATATTGCGAAGGATACAATACCGAAAACATAACTTGTGTAAACGCTTGTTCCAGAACTAGACATCATCCCAGCCGTGGTCACCTTCGCAGCGTGTCTACTCACGCGACTGGAGCTGGGCATCGTCATCGGCATCGCCGTCAACCTCATGTTCCTGCTGTACGCTTCAGCTAGACCTTCGGTGAAGGTCACCAGAGCTGTGGTAAGTACGAGATCATGCTCTAACGTCATCAATTGTTGGTTATGTTCTCTGGTACCTAATGGTTGTATTTTGGTGTAGTCTAGTAATTGTTTTTACTTGTGAAATAAAACAACTAAAAACGGATTATATCGCGTGTATTGAGCTTAAATTACATCCCGACGTTTCGAACACTTTACAGCGTTCGTGGTCAACGGGTCCCGACGTTTCGAACACTTTATAGCGTTCGTGGTCAACGGGTCGACCCACGGTCGGTCGGGGTGAACAGAGAGGGGGTCATTCCATTTAAGGTCCACGTTGTCAGTATGTGGGACAACCTAGAACTAGAAAAACCTTTGGTGCAGGGTGAAAAACCCAAATCGGGTTTAATGAAGATCAAGCGGAGGTCGAGAGGGAGAACCCAGCAGGGGAACACTCATTAACACTTTGACTACCGAGAACCCGCCTGGTAGGCACTCGTAATGTTTGCTCAGATGCCGGGCACGCGGCGTGCGGCATTGCGTTGCACGTCGTGGCCCGCCTAGCGGGTGCTGTCGGTTTCTGGGTTATTGTTCAAAATTTTTCCCGGTTGCGAAAGTGTTAAGCTAGCATAAAGACGAAAACTAACCACTATTCTTCTCATTCCAGTCAAGCGACGGCGTCGAGCACCTGGTAGCGGTAGTGGATCGGTCATTAGCCTTCCCATCAGCGGAGTTCGTGCGCCGCGCGTTACGCAAGGCGGCCGACAGCGCGCGCGCCGCGCCGCTCGTACTCGACGCCACGCACGTGCAGGCCGCCGACTTCACCGCGGCCAAGGTCAGCACTGCACTGGCAGGCCCAAAACCAAACCTTCATCAGCGTAGCGACGCACTTACCTTATCACCGTTACATCAGGGGCACAATTCGACGAACCGAAAACTGACAGTTAACTAATGAGACCACTTTGACACATTCCAGTACATGTGACAAACAAGAAATGATCTGGCCCCGCGTGTCACAGTTTAGCATGTCGAATAGGGGTCCAGAAGGAGTCCAGGATTTAACCCTCCAATGACTGAATATTTGACGCCTTCTCCCATTTATCTTTCGGAAAAATTTTGTATTAGATTACAATTGGATACTATATTCCTAGGACGAATACCTTTCATTGTTAGACTGGCAGTCTTATTTCCTTGTGTTATTTAATTTTACTCGTCTAATGTTATTTTATAATTTCCAGGGCATAAAGACCCTGATAGAAGAGTTCGAAGCGCGCGGCCAAGCTATCATCTTCTACAATGTGAAGCCGTCCATAGCAGGCGTGTTCCAAGGCGTACGACCACGCTCTTTCCACCACGCTTCTTGCCGCGCTGAGTTGGACCGGCTTCTACGGCGAGTGGCGCCAGCGCCTGCGCCTTTACCGCATATCACGTGTGAGTATTTCTTCAACAACATGAAGCCGTCCATAGCAGGATTGCGACCACGCTCGTTCCTTCACGCGTCGTGCCGCTGAAAGTTAGACCAGCTTTTACGATAGGTGACGCCACAAGCACCTGCATATCACGTGTGAGTATATCATCATCAACGTGAAGCTCGCCATAGCAGGCGTGTGACCACGCTGGTTCCTTCACGCGTCGTGCCGCTGAGAGTTCGACCAGCTTTTACGGAAGGTGACGCCAGTGACGCCACAAGCACCTGCGGCAAGCCGCATATCACGTGTGAGTATATCATCAACAAGTGAATTGAAGCGTGCAGTGAAATTTTGGTACCACCAGCACGAAGTCAATTAGTACCTACTTTTACGCTTCGGTCACGAAATAAACTCACCGAACTATATCGCTCGCGTCGCTTCCGCCGACCGACATTGATTAATTGAAAGAAATTGTTCTCATATTTGATAATGGCGACAAAGTCGTAAAAGATAAAACTTACCCATACAAATTTTCATAAGCATGTTTTGTCCACCTCTATAAAGTCCATCGAGAGACTGTACAGTCACGTCTGAAAATATGGATACATTTAATGTGACAAAAATATGTAGCCACGAATCTGTCACCAAGGCGTAGTCTTGGATACATTTTTTGTCACATAAAATCCATATTTCCAGACGTGACCTGACCGTACTATTTGTTTATTAACACTTTGACTACCGAGAACCCGCCTGGTAGGCACTCGTAATGTTTGCTCAGCTGCCGGGCACGCGGCGTGCGGCATTGCGTTGCATGTCGTAGCCCGCCTGGCGGGTTCTGTCGGTTTCTGGGATATTGTTCAAAATTTTGCCCGGTTTGTGAAAGTGTTAATACTTCATATTTTTAATATGTTAGTCTCACGAAAGTTTTATAGTTAAAATTATTAAGACTTCACTTTGTACTAAGTAATATTGGGTTTTATATTTCAGAATGCAAGCCGAACCTGATCTCCGGTCATCTGACTCCGACAGTATTTATTAATTAGTTAATAGGGCCATATCGTTAGTTAGCATAGCTAGCTTAATGTAAGTAGGGTACTTTGTTACGGTTAAGTGAGTGCCTGTAATGCGAGTAATAAAGACATGTTCGTTATATTTGCTTGTATCATTTTATAACTACACATATAACTACTACTGAAATACTACTCTTTGTCCGATAAACTATCATTGAACTATGATATATAATAATTACAGATGGGTTATGCACGCTCCAAAAGTGAAGCACTTAAAATGAGTGAATTCAAACAATTGTCGCTAGTCGCGCACCGGCAAGCGAGAGATGCGGACGTATCAATGAGCTCCCGTCACCCGCGTGAGATAGAGATAAACTGTAATTTTCTAACAATGAGAGTGACAAAGATGTAATGATTGTCAAAATAGATAAACATAACAGAATCATTGCTAGGTTACGAACTAACTCTGGAAGTATTTTTTGTGCTCATTTTATTAGAGTATAACCTATCCATAGTAAATATCATTGTCATTGAATCGGTGAAAGTGTAGCGAGGGTTTCATGGGAAGTGATCATAATTTTAGTATAGATAAGAAATTAAATAATTTTAAACAAAAAAGAACCGACTTCACTTAGCATCCATCTTTCCAACAGCAAATGCTCGAGCTGCTGTAAAAAATACTCAAATCACTATAGGTGTGCCTATAATAGTTGAAGAGCTCCCTCGATTTCTCCAGGATCCCATCATCAGATCCTGACCTGGTTACAATGGGACCAACTGTGAAGTATACTCTTTCAAACAAAAAAAGAATTTTCCAAATCGGTTCAGCCGTCTTCGAATAATCGGTGAACATACATATAAAAAATAAAAAAAAATAAAAAAAAATAGCAAAAACAAAGATCCCGACGAATTGATAACCTCCTCCTTCGAAATCTTGAAGTCGGTTGATAATGTGATAATCCATATCGAAAGGGCACTTATGGCGGCCGGCGTTTACCTACTACGTTGCAGTACTAGATTTAATATAATTTTGAAGAAATAAAGGCGTAAAGGCCGCCGGCCGACCAAGGGTCATATTAGATCAAGAGTAGCCGTAGGCAACCCTCCGTTCAATTTTTTTAAGGACTCTGTATTTACTATGCTGAAAATAAAACACATCATGGGAGATAATGAAGTGTATTTATTTATTACAATCGGCCTTTGCGCACTACACTACGTACGCTTGCGCGGGCGCGGCATCGAGCTCCGTTTGCTATCGCCAGCCGGGCGTTAAATGACGCAACTCAAAATCACCCGTCATTAGAACATCGACCTCGTATACTGAAACATTTAAGGTTCATTTTCTAACCTAAAACGTAGCTCAATATCAGCCCCGCGCCCATATCTATCCTCCGGGCGTAGTAAAGTAACTCAAACGTTGAATAGAGAGATCTTTTGAGTTACACCATTAGGCCCGGACAATACCACATCGTTGATAATAAAACTAGCATATCCTTTTATCTACAACCCATATCATAAATCCTCTATTCCGCGTTCGGAAACCGTATGTAATTACCACCATTATTGCAACCAGTAATGTAACATCAGTGTATTATCTGTGAGTGTTGTAAAAATGTATGAAACTTCATTAAGACATCAGTATATCGGTAACGTAATGAAAATCCAGCCCTCCTCCCCGACCGCGGTTGCCCTTCTCTCCGACCGCCGGCACAATCGAATTGGCCATGGCGGTGCAATGTCGGTCATTCTAATGGTTTCCGAACACTTCATTTAGGATTTATAATATGTGTGTAGATAAAGCAGTGTATGCAACTGTACGTAATTAGGCCTTATTAGTCTTATTACGTAACCGTTACATAAACTACTATTTTACTCAATTATATTTTTTTACGGTCATCAAGTTGAATATCGGAATATTGTCGTCATACAAAATAGGTCTTAATATGTTCTTAAATGGGTTCTAATACAGCATGTTGAGAAAAATACGAGAATAAGCGTGATGCTAAGTTTATTGACATACAATGTGGTACAGTTACTCTTTTACACCACGACTTCACACTAAGGCTTTCCTTCTTATTAAAATAGTATTTTTAATAGACAGAGCCTGCCTTATAATGTGGTTTGCAAAGTCATAACTATAAAGTGCTGTCAAATCACTCAACTAAAAATACTACTTTAATGTATTTTCAAAGATCGAAAACCCTTTAGTGTATCGCCGCTCAAAACTTGTCATTCGATATATTTATAGACAAAATTGACGATTACAATAAGTTTTAACTATTACTTAGTTCATACAAAACGCTCACAGGCTTCATACGCTACCTTAGTCTACTTGTGACGAATTACATGTACAAATACAATACAATACAGAACCAAAAAGGCTCCCTGTTCAACCTAATCTTGATGCAATCATAGCACCGACATTTAATTTATAAAAACGCAGAATTGAGCAGTAAATTGGTAAAAAGGAGGCAACACCATAGCTTCTGAAATACGTCCGAAAACATTTTTCCAAAAACATATTTAACGCTGAAAAATTCGTATATAGAATATTTTAATGTCCAAACGAAAAAAGAACAAAACAGATATGTATCTTAATCTTAGAATAAACTCTAAACTATCGAAAGGACTCTAAAAACAAAAAAAAACCGAATTTGTAATAATGTTTTCGAATACATTTTTTTAGATCCTGCAGTGTACCCAAAAACGATAATTTTAAATAGATCGGAAAGTCCCGCTAGATAAAAGTGAGCAGGGAAAGGGAAGCGGCGGGCCGCAACGCACCGACATATTTGGCATCATACACGCCTACCTGAAACGAAGGTAGACTGCCAAGCTCCATACAACGTCGCGTTATTTGCTGTAGATGGAGTCACTTTAGCAAGTTTCCACACAATACTTCCATCTGTGATCGCGTATCGCACTTATACTCTGTAACCTAATCCAAGTTCAATCATATAACCTCACAAGTTTCGTATATTTATGCGTGTGTTTTTAAATAGAACCAGTGATATAATATATTTATTGGTATTTTTAATACTCTGGTGTGAAACAAGAATTTCATTTACCTTTATTCAGAGAAATGCAAGCGAAGTGAGAGAGTGAAGCACCGATATGTAATTAAGAACGAGATGCACAATCAGCCCAATAAAATGGCGCCCCAATAGTGCTGTAAGAACGAGTCGTACAGCAGTTTCTCGGTCAGTTTTATAAGACTAAGTCAGTGATAAGACTGGCCGGGTACAAATTTTCAAGAGCCCATATTTGCGGTAAATCTTCTTTGAGACTATACCTCTACTAATATCCTAACTCAATGGAGTGAGGTTATATTTTTGGACATGAATTAGGTTACCGAGTAGAGAATGATGTTATAGATTATAATTGGTTCCAAAAGTTGAACCCAAATAAGGCTAGACTTTTTTGCCCTTGGTGACTTTTAACATTCTCAGTCCGATCACCAGATGTCGTTAGTAATAAAAGAGTTTAAAACGTTGCCAAAGTAGCGCCATCTAACGATACGTCGTATTAAGTGTGGCAGTCTGTTCGTCTCTAACATAACTAACGAATACAATATGACACATTTAATACACCTAAATAAAAATTTGCACTCTCTCGGACCAAGTCAACAATTAAAAAATCACTTACTAATGGATAATCACCAAATAATTAACTAAATAGGACCTATCCTCGCCGATGGCGAGCGGCTTCTAAGATTTCTACATTACTACATTTCTTAGGGCTGGCGCTTACAACCATCACATTATGACGTCTTTTTGTACAGATACAGTCACGTTGACTTCGCAAGTCTTATAAAAAGCCTTTATACGACCTTTATCAAAACTTCAAAGCATTTAATTCCGTGAAGTCTTCTTTTATACCTTTTTTTCGTTAGGCATCCTTCCCCTGACTGTATAGCTACAAAGAGTCGAACAGCAATGGTTAGACATATCGACGACCATAGATTAAAATTCGTGATGTGACTAATATGTTTGCATAAATTCTCTATGATCGCCAATAGACGCAGACCGCTAGCTTACAATAATAATAAACGAGTAGCGACCGACGGCCGAGTACACTAATCTTGTTAATAAATGCATCGAATCTCTGGGACCTCTATTTGACACACAAAAATACAATCTCTATAACGCTTCATGAAATGCGATCGTGAGATGACGCTATATGCCTTTGGGTAGTCAAATAGGAGTCTAGCACCGATGCACCACTTACATCATGCTATTGAGTGACGTTTACAGGCAAAAAGGTAATGTCGGTGGTTGATAAAAAGCAGTTCAAAATTCATCTTTACCGAAACGAAAACCTTACGCCTGCAAAAGAAACGAAGGTATGAGTATAGAAAAGAGATCAATTTGAATATAATTGATATTCAAAGTAAAGCATTTTCTTTTTTCTAAGCGATCAGCTGTTCAACACAGTACTTGTCTAAAATAAAATTAGCTACGCAATAATAAGTGGTGCTGCGGTGCCATACAAATCATACTCGTATCAGTTTGGCGATATTGTCTTTTTCGTAACAAATCATTGTAGCGATTAAATTAGATTACTTATAATTAATTCATATTCGAGAATAACTCAAAATTCCCAATATTTGTGCGGCAAGATTGCCATGCCAACGAAACGCGCATAATTTAATACTTAACGCTTTCTAATGTGTTTATTTCATTTTTAATGTTTTTTTAACGTTTATTTCATGGGACGGCTTGTCTTAAATATGTATTCATGTAATTTTAATATGTTTTAAGTAGGTAGCCACGATCACACCACTGCGATTTCACATAACAATCTGTTCTCCTTAAACGCATTTTTAAAGATGCTCAAACGTGGACGTACCTTGTATAATAAAGTTATTAAATTATGCACATTTCGCTATAGAAATTAAATCCTTCTCAAACTGTAAAAAATACTAAATGACAGTCATTTTATGGCAGTTACTGTGACTGGGACTCCGGCTAGACGGACCGACGCCGACGTTTACACTAACATATTGTATGTATACTTAAAATTCTGATCATCAAACAGTAGTTGGGAGACATGTCCATTACACAAAAGCAAAACGTTTAGGCCGCTTATAGACGGGTCAATATTTGCACTATACAAAGAAAACTCGGGTATTAAGTAAGCAATACTTATTGAGTAGGGTTGTTCATTCTTCACCAAAAAAATATTTAAAAAGAAAGATAATTACGCAATTTTGATAGTTGAACTATAATTGGCGCCGATGGCGATGGTGAAATGGTGGCACCGTGGTTCATATTTTTACGGTAGGTACCTGAGCAAGCACAACATTCGTATGTTACAGCAGAAAACTTGTTCAGATAGAACTGAATGACTTTGCTAATCTAACCTGCACTTGTGATGCTCGGCATGAAAGAGAAATAGGTAATATGTAACTTAAATGTAATACCCGTCTATGCCAGGCTTAAAAAAAATACTGTTGTGTTATGGACATCACTTAAAGTACGCACTACTTACGATTTTAATTAGCTTATAGACAAAGATTTTCCAACAACTAACTATGGGGAAATTTCCCCACAAGGGAGATCTAAATGGAATGCCATTCTAAATATCGATATTATAACCTGTTTCGTATTTCTATCAAATTTTATATTTAACATGTCAGTTAGACGGGCCGTATACATTTTGCTAAATGTTCTTTCTTTATCAAATGTCATCGTTGCATTATGGATTCATGTCATATATCGAAATAGGCAATAATACCGAAATAATTTCGTAAAGGCTTTGGCTATATTGGAAAAATACTCTGTACGTATCGTCTCGACTTGGGAATACGGTTCTAACCAACAATTAAAATTGAGTCTTATGCGAACCGCATAGAGTTCGTAATCAGTTATGACAGGTATAACCTTTTTCCTCAAGTATCAGGTCCGCGCGGAGCGGAGGTCTCAGTATTTCAGCAGGTCGTGGTCTAGTTCCGTGAGGGCCAATTTACTGTCTATCACTGTAAAAGAGACCGTGTGTTAGTGGAATACAGTTGAATTCGGAATGGTAATTGTTAGGCACATAAGCCGTAACTTGTGTTAACCACCACCATAGAAGCATGGATTAAGCATCTTAACAGATTCGTGCGGGTTTCGGGAAAATCTAAACATAAGCAGATGTTTGATTTTAATTATTTCCAAAGACAAATTTTGATTTATATAAAGGTATGAGAAACTTTAAAAAGAGAAATTAGAGCAGATGCCCCGGTTTTGGCCACTTTAAGGAGAGTTTGTCTACTCAGACGTCCGTCATTTTGTGTCAATAAGGAATTATGACACTCTTTATGTACTGAGTCATTGAAAATATGTTACTATATTATTTATTATTTATTTGTTATTTATATGAATCTCCGCTGTTAAGATTCTGACATTAGATCTAATTTTTTTCTTTAATTATATGTCAGAAAGGGGCCCAGGAGCCAGTTTTGGACATTTTTTTCCATGGCTTCTGACAACTGAATGACAACAATTACATAACAGATGACAGTGCCATCTGTACTGCCATAACTTACTCTTACATTAACTATAAACCATAGACTTGTAAATTTGTCTATGCCTCAATAAAGTTGAAAATGGCCACAACCGGAGCATCTGACCTACGTGAAATTTTATTAGTCAACTGCGATAGAATAAGGATAAGAGTAGTGAGCGTACTCACTTTGGTCCGGGATAGTAGTAGGGTGGGGGCCGCTCGTATTCAGTGGGTCCGTGGTAGCGGGGAGGGCCTTCTTCCCAGTGCCTGCAACACGCAACGCGACATTCAACGTGCTGTAACATACCGCAACGTGTTACAGCAACAATACGTGCAACGTGAACTGTGATGCTGTAACCCGCCACGTAACCATGCAACACGTTGCAGCAACACTGTAACAATATGTAAAATGTCCTTGGTGTTGCTGTAACGCGCCGCGTAGCATGCAACGTGTTGCAGCGATACTGTGCAATGTTCACCGCAACCCTTCGTGCAACCTATATCATGTTGCAGTAACGCGCCGCGTAATTTTCAACGTGCTGTAACACATTTTAATTTTAGTGCATAATGTATTCAAGGCAGCTACTCCCATAAGAGGAACATTCATTTCATGCACGAAAACATGAATCACCACGAGGCTCCCATCCACCAGCCTTGCCTAACTTTAAAAAAAATACTATTTTGAAAAATCGTGTTACTTTCCGTAAATATGTTATTTCTTCTCAGAATCAGGAGTTTTCGATTAAAATAGGATAAAAAAATGTCCCAAAGTTTTTTTTTATGTTACCATTTCCCATATTTCTACTCGTACATACAATGTAGTAGTAAGATAAAGGAAAGTTGCAAAAATGAATGAAAATTTCTGGGACATTTCTTCCTATCGATATGGAACGAGCTCGTGATTCTGAGTAGAACAAACGTTTCTCAGAAAATAATGCAGTTTCTAAAAGTGGCAATTTTTGTGAAATGCTCAGGTGTGTGTGCATTGTGCATATATACATACGTATGTGGTGTTTGTATTGTGCATGCGTTTGTCATGTAGTATGTGATGTGTCACATACTCACTTTGGCGCCATATCATTATATCTGCGCGCGTGGTGTGCGTCGAGGGCCGGCGCCTCCTCCCCCCGCGCGCCCGAGCCCCCGCCCCCGCCCCCGCCCCCGCCCCCGCTCGCACCCCCGCCCCCGCCACCGCCCCCGCCGCGCCGCGCGTCGCGCCCCGCACGCTTCTCTGCCTTGTAGGCGCTATAACATTAGACCAGTACGTTTGTAGTACACAATGACTTCACAACAAAAACAAAAACAATAAGTCATTATTAACGATAGGCCAAACAGAATGTGTTTTAACTAGTTTTCTAACTCCCGTTAGACTACGCATCAGCAAGGTTTACACCTGGCTGTTGCTGCAAGTGTAGCTCCTGATGACGACTCAAATAATGATAATGAATCAAAATATGTCGTGCAATATGCAAATCAAAATTTTGTAGTTGGGTTTTTTGACGAATTAAACCTTGGAGCAATTATTGCAAATAACCAGCTGTTCATAAATAACTACTGGCCCATATAGTATAACAGTGACTTAATGCTGACTTTGTTGAAAGAGTAACAAACATTCCAAACACAGTTGATCGTTTATCCGGACGACACAAAGATAGCGAGATATATGCAAAACACATCGATCTACAGGGTGTGTCTAAAATACTGGTGATGCTTTTAACGGCCTCCTAGCCTAGTCGGTAGTGACCCTGCCTATGAAGCAGGAGGTCCCGGGTTCGAATCCTGGTCAGGGCATTTATTTGTGTGTTTATCACGGATATTTGTTCCTGAGTTATGGATGTTTTCTATGTATTTAAGTATTTATATGTATATATCTATTACATAAGGAGTGGTCCGGAAAAAAAGTAGCCGTGCCTTTTTTGATTTATCTTTTTATTTTGTGCCGATTTAGAAGCAGTGTTTATATTTAAATAATCTCTAGATACAATCATACAAAACATAAATACAATTATACTTAAATAAAACAGCGTTTGGAAGTTTTCGCCTTTTGTATTCCATCATACACATAGTTTTTAGAAACAGCGTCTTCTGACAGAATTTTTGAGGTGTTTCTCAAAAACATGTTTTTTCTTATAGTTTGATTTGATGAGCTATTTATACCTTAATAAATTGTCTTTCTTCAATAGTAAACTTTTTTATCTGGCTTCATTTTAAGGTAGTTACAGTAATTTTTAATTAAATGTATTTGCCTTTTTTCATAGAAAATTATCTCCCATAGAAAAATCTTTGTCAGAGGTTAGATTAGAGAGTCTTCCTGACTATCCTAGCTAAAATACAGTTAATTAATGTAGCTTCTTGGTAAGATGAAATTCTGAAAAGCATAAAACGGGTTGTGACAATGGAAATACAATTGTGGCATTGTAGCGGATGTCGATTGAAGATTGTCAAATTATGTTGTTCAAAAGGTTACAAAGTATGTTGAATTAAAAACGCGAAAACTTAAATATGCTCACATATTCTATTATGATTGTATTTTTATTTATTAGTATTGTATCTACGGAATACGGATTAATAAAATAAATATACTGCTTCAAAATTAGCACTAAATTAAAAAATACACAAGATTATACACTGCTACTTTATTTCAGGACCACTCCTTATATCGTCGTCTAGTACCCACAACACACGCCTTATTGAGCTTACTGTGGGACTAGGTTGACTTGTGTAAGATTGTCACATTATATTTATTTATTTATTAATTGGTATCGTATTCTTATTATGAAAATGTAAGAAAAAAAATTCCCACGAAAATAGTAGTTTTCGATACAAGTGCGAGAAGTATGTCATTTTGGCCGAGTACCGAGGTTACTTGACCCGAGCCGAGAGGCGAGGGTCAAGACTCGGGACGAGTGAAAATGACACTTCCGCACGTGTGTCGAACAACGTTTTTTAATACAACTGCGAAAAAACTACAATGAAATAAAATTACATTTATATTCTGTCAGTGTACGAAAGACAGCTTCAATCAATCGCGCGTTGTTCAAGTAATACTATTGGGTCTCCCATAATACTCCTTTATGCCCAATCGCGCGTAGTTCAGGTGGGTCATTTATAAGCGGGTCTCGCATAATACCTACTCATTTATTTAAAATTCTGATCTGCAAATCGTGCGTAAAATCAAACTTTACGCACGATTTGCAGATCAGATTACTTTTTAGCACTAGTGCATAAAATCAAACTTTACGCACGATTTGCAGCTACATAAACTAAACTTTTTGAGCAATTGTATTAAAAAAAATTGTATAGTGGGTTGACCGGCTGCGACGATGTGTCCCATGCAAAAAAATATTATAGCGTCCAAAAAATGTTTTTCCTATTTTTCCTTACTCGCAATACTATGCCCTTAAACCTTTTGTTGTTGTCACTGTGCTGTACCTACTAACCAAACTATGGACCTAGAAAGTCTGCAATAAAGAAATTTAATTTAATTAATTTAAACGCATAAACCAGTTTTTTTGTTACAACTGTATATACGACCCATTACTTATATTGTATATTAACTTGATATGGATCATTTTGACTGTGTTGTTTTCAATGTGTCGCCCAAACAAACAAGATTTTAATATAAATACATTTGTGTATTGCACACACAAGCTACCGTGCGCAATTGGGAAGCGTGACACGGACTGCACATTGCATGGAAAATACACTGGCGGTGCCGACTCCACGGAAATAGGTCTAGCTTTACAATTTCAAGTCGGAGTGAGAATGGCGTCGAAAGAAATGTAAAAATTATGAGAAACCAACTGCATTTTAAATAGTGGTAGGGCAGATGCCCCGGTTTTAGCCACTGTGCCGATTTTGGCCATTTTCAATTTTATTAAGGTATAGACAAATTTACAAGTCTATGATTTATAGTTAATATAAGAGTAAATTATGGTAGTACAGAAGGCACTGTCATCTGTCATATATCGGTTGTCATTTAGTTTTCAGTAGCTATGGAAAAAAGTGGCCAAAACTGGCTCCTGGGCCCCTTTCTGACATTTCGTTAAGGAGAAAAATAAGATTTTACGTCAGAAGCTTAACAGCGGAGATTTATATGAATATTGTAATATATTTTCAATGACTCAGTAGATAAAGAGTGTCATAATTCCTTATTGACACAAAATGACGGACACATGAATAGACAAATTCCCCTTAAAGTGGCCAAAACCGGGCACCTGCCCTACTAGATGTAGGTAACACAGGGAGGCCCATAGGAGATTGTATGTTATACAGCAAAGTTGTATTTGTTTTCATTGTTTGCATCCCCTTTAATTTTCTGCGCCGGTTACCAATCCACTAACTTTCCTCTATTAATTTATATTTACATTTCTCACTTTTTCCGACATTGTTGGGTCATCTCGTTTGATTGTCATTTGTTTTTATTCTCAGCGTTTTTCAACTTGTATATTATTGAATATATAAATAAATTGAAATTGAATTTCATTAGGACAGTTAAAAATAAACTGAAGACGTAAGTTAAATGTGCATATTATTACAATGTGTAGTCTGGATAAAATAAGAAAAAAGTTTTAGAAAAGTGTCACCAGAATTTAGAAAACTTTTTTATTTGAGAGAGTTTAAATGATTTCATGCTCATTTTATTAAATTGGAATTGATCTCAAAAGAGACAATAGAAAGGTTAATTAATGATGATTACTTTAAACTTAGTTGATTATGTACGAAACATACTAGTACACAAACATGCTTAAATTAGTGCACTAATTATGAACAGAAATATCTAGATAAGTTAGCACACACACAAGCCGTTATCACACAACATAAATGTAGGAGAGACCGCGGCACACAAAGCTATGGCCAGTTGATTCTATGAAAACAATTAAATGAAACAACGCTTAGGCTATATTTGAGTGTGAATATTATTTTTTCCCTCAACACAAAACGTAATTAAATTTATTTAGGAACACATCACTGCCTGGCACTGAATAACAACTGTCTTTTTGCCCACAAGGTCTTTAGACGTGTTCTAGTTTACTCAGCTTACCTTGATATTCTTGAAGGTTGAATAAGTATCACAAGCGTTTCAACCACGGGTCGAAGTTATGGCCTATTAATTCGTAACATACGTATTTATATGAAAGATAACATACAATCTTCGAATAAATTCGTGTTTTTATGAATTATTTGAAATGTTGTATGCCTTAAGTCGTAACGCAACGGAACCAGCGATTGAAACGCTTGTGACATTCACCTTGATATTTTATCAATCCACTCAAAAGCTACTAAACTCACTACCCAACTAAAATTAGTTTTACTTTACGGTCGTTACTGAAATGATTGATCTCAGTACCGAAATGATTGGTCTCACTATCAAAATGATTGATCTCAATACCGAAATGATTGATCTCAGTGCTGAAATGATTGACCTCAATACTAAAATGATTAATCTAGATACTGAAACGATCGTTGTGTGCCACGGACCGCGCATGCAAAAGCGACGCAAAATATTATAGTTTACCTATCGCGCCACCGCCGGATGCCGGCCCTAACCGCGTTCACAACTTACAACTAACTTATGAACTACTTACACTACTGTAGTAACTTTTTACTACAAATGAGAATATTTCACAATAACGTTTTTGACGATATATCTAACACTAGTTCTAATAGTGGGTGTGACAGATGTCATCCGTGTACAGGCATGCCTTTTTAAAACATGAATTGTTCTGGGATAACACACACCTTTAGAACTGAAATTATATAATTTGTATAAAACAAAAACTGACAGGGTGTCATATTCTAATTTTAAAATATGTACATAAACAATACATTAAAAACAAAATCTATATCAAACATAACTCCATCACACAACAAATAATCAATGAAATTGTATTGGAGTTGCATCGGAATATTTTCAAGCAAATTCTAATATTTCTGTTTGACGTTTGATCGTCAGCTGTATTGCGTTGTTAATGCATTGTATTGAAGTAGGATCGTGTCTATACGTGTTTTAAACTAAGAATACGGCCCAGGGTCAAATCAATTATAATCTAACTGTCCTATTGTAGAAATAAAATATAATGGAGCTCTAATTTTTACAATGAAAACATCACAAACCAATGAAAATAGATAATCAACAGTAATACGTCATAAATTGCAGAAAAGCACTTGTTAGTCTAAGTTTGTTACCTTACAATGTAGGTATAAATGTAAAACATCGAAAATACTCAGCGCACAACACACAGACATACACGGGATACATTTTAAATGGTATACTGGGAGCTACATCAATTCACTGCATTGCACTTACATTACGTAAATATGTTGCTGATATTCCATATAGTTCACAGAGGACGATAACTCTGTCTTAGACATTAAAGGCCTTCTCACAAGGGTGTTGTAAGACTATTTTTAGCGATTTCAACGACTAGCGTAGAACAAAAAATCGCAGGAAATGTGTCTGAAACGCCAGTGTGATAAGGCCCTAAAACAACTTTACATTGGTCTATAATATTAGCCATAAGTGCAACATTAAATAATCGAATGATCGAATAAGACTAAATCGTTGCACTCATTTGTCTTTATTTGCCCAAATAAGTAATTTATTTTCTCAATATCAATAAAATTTGAAACAAAAAAGAACCGACTTCACTTAACCTCCATCTTTCCAAAAGCAAATGCTTGAGCTGCTGTAAACAATACTTAAATCACTATAGGTGCGCCTATAAAAGTTGAAGAGTTCCCTCGATTTCTCCAGGATCCCATCATCAGATCCTAACCTGGTTACAATGGGACTAACTGTGAAGTATACTCTTGCAAACAAAAAAATAATTTTGTAAATCGGTCCAGCCGTCTTCGAATAATCGGTGAACATATATTTAAAAAAATGCAAAAACAAAGATCCCGACTAATTGATAACCTCCTCCTTCGAAATCTTGAAGTCAGTTGAAAACTAAATTGACGTATCCATATTTGAGCAAAAATAACGGTAAATAAGTATAGGGCAAGAATAAAGCAAATATAAATGCCCTTAACAGTGTGATCGTCCGTGGAACTGCTACCTACTTCCATTTCGATATGATACGCAGACTATCCTTCAATATCAGTCACATCACTCTTACTCTCTAAAATTTAGAGTCTAAATCCGTACAAATTCTATTCAAAGCTACCGTATGTGAATATCAAAACTATTTGCAAAACGGCTCAAAACGTTATCGTACGATATGTAAGCTACAGTATGGATATACACAATTATTTTGATAAAACACTAGTGTCAAAAATTGTACCAGCGTTGCGTTTAGTTTATATGATTGGTTATTGAATATTTGGTCAAACATTGCTTGTCGCAAAACTGACTGCAAAGATGGGTAGAAATACTTAAAACGGTAGTTTAGGCACCCTAAAAATAAACTCGTAAACTGGGGTCCCGAATGGGTGTACACATTTTTTGGGTAATAGATTAGGTTCATTTATATAGCTTGTAGGGAATTCAATCAGTCTTAGAAGCCAGCAAGAGAAAATTAGAACAGAACTAGGATCCCCGCCTTGCGGGTCTTTATCATCTCAGATTCGTTGGGTAAAGAGGGTATAAACGAAAAAAAAGGTGGGCATTATTTTGACAAAAACAAGACTTAATCGCGTACACTTACTTTTATTATTTTCCTGACGTTTCGAGCGTGCCATAACGCACGTGGTCGCAGGCAGTTGCCAAAATAATGAGTGAAAATCGTGTAAGTTTAAATCAGTAATAGGTGGGCAATTAAAAATGTGTCTTGATTTATTTGGTTTCATCAAATATTAACGAATATTATCGGGTTGGTTGGATGTTTGATCAAATATCCAAAAACGCGGAGCGAGGCATAAGCGGTTAACAAGTTAATGAATGGACGTATTGTGTTTGCAAGCGAAAGCGTCGAGTGATACTTAACACTAACCTATCATATGAGTATCCGAGCCTGAAGAAACGTATTACGTTTCCATACAACAACGGTTTAAAACGTCAAAAATTTTGATAAATGGTCAAAATACGAAAAATTGGACGAGTTGTCATTGTAACAACAGTCTGTTGGAAAGGGAATCATGGTTTGGGTATGATCACTTTTCCAAAGACATGGTTTTATAAATCGTTTCTAAAACATTAACCAAAGCTTGGTGCACACAATCGCGAAACAATAGCATGATTGTCTTCGAATGGGTTTGACTTATTTACGAGTATGTGTGCACGTGGCCTTAGATTTGGAAGACAACAAGTGTCGACTTTAATTCGTACCCAAGTTTGGCTACTATAAATTGGTCAATTGATAATTACATATATAAAAAAGTAAATTCGTTAAAGTAGATCCAATAATATTTGGTAAATACAACAAATGAGATTCGTTAAAAATTCCTTTCAGTTAAGTTCTTACAGTATTATAAAAAGTTTAAATATTGAATAACTTTAATTAGAAATACGAAACTTCGCCATTACGCGGTATAGATTTCCAACAATTATATTTACTTGCTTTTTTGCACTGGAAATATTAAACAGAAACTTTTAAATCCAACTGACTTATTCCACCCGTTATTCAAGTTACATGGGATTTTACGCAAATCACAAAACCGAAACAAAACACAGTCTAGTCAGACTCGTGAATGCCAGACTCGTTATCTTCATCCTTCGCGTCGAGTCTAGTCTTGAGGTCGTCGATGAGAGCGGCCGGCGGCGGCACCAGCGCGCACACCACGTCGCCGCCCTCCAGCAGCAGCGCCGTGCGCGAGTGCGGGGGGGAGGGGCGCGGCGCGGGGGGCGTGGCCGAGCCCTCGGGGGGCGGGGCCGAGGGCGGCGCGCGCCCGCGCCACGACGCCAGCTTGCCCTCGATGTCCAGCGTGCTGCGCTTCGACCCTCTGCAGTCCGGTGGGCTACACTTAGTGCGAGCTCGGTTTCTGCTTCCAAGAGATCGTTTCGAGCCGACCGCTTTAATTTTTTACCAATCGATCTATAGTCACGACAACTATTCGATATACAACGATTGTATCTATCAATAGACCGATAACTTTCACAATAACCCAGGAATTAAAGTGCGGCGCACCTCACAAACGATCTCTCGAATACAGCCGAAAAGACTTCAAACGGAACAAACCCGATCCTTAAAACTAATGGTCCCTGGCATTGAAAAATAATAAGTAACAAAACAGAAAGAACAGAAAGGAAGGGTCCGTCTTGTCATGCGGCCGTGCGTTAGTTTACAGTCGACATGCTTCTCATGCTATCGATAAAACTTTCTCGATAGATACAAATTACGCTTACATTAGAAGAGTTCCTAAACCGTATTTATTTACAATTGTATTAAAGTTACAGTAAACCTAAACCGAAAAAAGCGGCATGCGAACGTGTAGCCTCAACTTTACAACGCCCGGCGCTTTACAAAAGCACCGCCGCGCTCTGATTGGCCGAGCGCGAGTGAACGCGTTGTAAGGCCGCGGACACACAGGCGGAACACAAGGTAAGCTAGCGGAAAGTGGCTAGGGGTCGCTAGGTGTCCGTGGGGCACTTACTTGGCAAGGGGTACGTTATCGCGGTCCGCGAACGCGTCATACAAATACTCGCTGCAACAGACAACACACGGTCATCAGCCAGCAGCGGACGCAGCATGCCGCGAATCGAATCCCACCATTCGACATTTACACGCTATCAGTATTAATGACAGTATATATTGGCACTTTGACAGATGCTTATCTGACCTAGTTTACAGTAAAGACGTTCCTACAGAGCACTATACGCACAAAATAAACGATACTTTGCATTTTTGTACTATTATTGAGTGAAAGTGATACGTTACATTTGGCGCCCAAAACAGTGACGCCAAAGGAGTGGATTATATCGTGCGTATCGTGTGAATTTTCTTAATATATAATGTGGTTGTCATTATTTTCTGATAGCGTATAATGTGTAACTTGTCAAATTAATATATTTTGACTGGAATTCTGGTTGTGCGGGACATTCGAGTTCGCTAGGGTCCGTTCACAACACAGGGGCAAGATACAGGTTGTGTTCGGGACAAGCAAATTAAAAATAAATACTGTTGTGAACGCATCCTAACACGCCGCCATAGTATCGCAGCAAATTTCAAAGGGTCCGAGGCAAAATAATGACATGAGCGCTTCTAAGCGTCTAAAAACCAAAAAGTCATCGATCGTCCTACATGTGCCTAATGGGTTATGTCTTACAATAAATCTTAATACTTATAATATATACACTGTACTATACCTAATGATGGTGTCGATGGAAAATAAAAGGAAAGGAAATTAAACATAAAAACATACTAATAAATAGCCTAACTTATTGCAAGTGGTCTACGAGAAAGTTCAGAATACACTGCGGGTTACATTCGAGCATTACATTACAGTGAAGGCCCCGATGTTACTGACCAAGCAATGTACGACAACATGGAAAGAACACCGAGCAACTTGTCCACTGGATATTGGACCTTATGTCGTAATAGTTAAGGTCGATCCAGTGAGCAAGGGTATCGTGCAAGCCGCTATAAGGTCGAAGAGCACACGCCACGGTAGTGGACGCACCAATACCAGGATGTGCCAAGGTTTTTGATGACTTCAAAATACCTAAATGTCATGTATGGGGATCGGGGTTTAGTTTACCAGTAATGAAAGGCGTTAACGAAACATGAAGTGGGCAATAGAAATATTATATGTACCATAATTATACAAGAATTAAATTCCGACAATTTTTAAATAATACCTATACACTGTTCTAGTAACCTTATTGAGTACCTTTATTTTATTAATGCAAATTTCTAGATGCCAATCCTTCTAGATGCTAATTATTGATTAGAAGTTTTTAAAATAATTAATAAAATGACTATACTTATATATTATAAGGTAACTTTTGCTATTGTTGTTTGCAATCTTGCTATTGTTTTAGTTGTTTTTATTTTCCAGATAGTAAAATGACAGTTCCATTGCCCCGACTTCTCAATCCAAGCTGTCAAAGTACAAAACCAGATTTTGCTTTATACTGTAATGGCAGATCGGATGCCCCAATAGGCATGGTGAATTTTTTTCATGTATGGTATCAATCGATTCGTTTTGTTGTGAGGATCAAATGTCTGTATGGGGCCAATTGCGTTAAAGCAACACAAAAGTCAGAAATGACACTTAAAGTCCGAGATTTGCATTTGTTTCCCAAAACGCTCCTAATAAAATGACGTGCAAAAGTGACGTCACGATCACATAGTCGCCCTGTTTAAAGTATGGAAAAAATATGCAATTGCTATTTTTACAGTGAAATGTTGCGTTTATATATATGGTTGCTATACAATTTATTTTACAGTAAAATGTTAAAAATCTAATGGTATCATTGTTTTTTTTTTAAATTTTGCACTTTAAAAAATTGTTAAATTTAGAAATTATGCAGCTTGATATCATTGAGCCACTTCAATAGAATTTATAAATTTTCACTTTAGATGTATATATTGATCATTTTGCATCCTATCAACTAAATTTTATTGCATAATTCAACATGTGTCATCATGCCAATTGGGGCAATCGAACTGTCACTGTAGTATCTGAAAAATAAAATAGGGAATTTAATATATGCAATCTCCCCGACCCCCTGTGGTTGTATGTTAAGGCATGCATGTGTTGGTGTTGGCGCGTCTGTATACAGTGTAGTATGTGTTACCGGAGGGCGCGGAGGGTCATCGCCACCAGCCGCGCCGCTGGCACATCGGCTCATACTCTCTAAAACAACATCCCCAAATGTTAACAACCCTATTCTACCCGCTGTACCTATACTTCCAATATACTCGTAGTTATTTTAAGTCAAATAAACTATATTTAAAATATAAAATACGACTCTAACTACTTCTTTTTAAATGCGTCGTTTTTCGACAAATGATACGAAATATAAACGTCTTTTCTTTCTTTCTTTTCTAAATCAATGGTTAATTTTGACTAAAAATGCCACTTAACACAATAGTCAAAGCACAATAAGACGACATTAAAATGTGTTAACTAGAAAACATTCCCGGGAATCGAACCCTGTATTACTCTGTAGACCAAATAACCATTCGATTACACGTAAAAGTAGTCAGATATCTTTGTCCCTTTGATAATATAACATATTTATAATTTGTAATATAAAATATATAAATATTATAAGACGGGAATTGAACCCGCACCAATCGGGATTAATGGCGATGAGTGAATAACTGAAAAAAACATAAACAACATAAACCCAATCTAGTCTAGGAAATGTTAAATTAGTCCTAACCGTGTAAAATTCGCCCATATAACAGAATCACATAAAAACAGTTTTTAATGTGTTCGAATTTACTTGATTTTTACTTCGCTCTCGAAGTAAAATGGATAGTGTGTCCCTAGCTCTTCGATCTCATAGCGCCGTGAACATAACCAACAAGGCAAAATGATCTCAGCCAACATAGTAACACGGTCGGCTTTCCCTTGGCGCTGGTAAGGGTACAATCCACTAAATACGGGGATGAGGGTGCAAAACAAACCCAACTCAGACGGACATACAAATAAGGCGACAAAATTAACTAATAGTTTCAAAATAATGAAAATCATATGAAATTTGTGAACGAAATCAACGGAAAGTAAATTAAGGGAACGATTTGCATTCGCAAACGATTCCAAAAAAATGATGACGATGAATGATGACTTAGAGCTAATACGCGTACAAGTAACACACTCAACTGGGGAAATATATACTTAATCTCGTTGCAATAAGGTTAAAAATGGCCAGTTAACTGTGTTGATTGTAGGCGAGAGAAAATCGGAGCTGAGATGATGAGCACAACTTGAAAAGACGAGATAAGTCGAGTGCTGTGATCATGTCAGGTCTGATATTCCATGGACACTGTACTGATATGAATTACTGATTTCATTCCAAAGTCAGATAATGATAATTATGTATTTTTAAGATTTGATGAAATTTCGTTTGACACACAGTACATTTAAAAAAATAAGATTAGTCAAAAATAAGACTAATTGAGATCTAAATAGCACATAGATTTTTTTTAGTAGGTTAATAAAAGTTTGACTTCAGAATAACATAGTCGTGCTAAAGAGGAAATGTGATCAAATGTTATAAATATACCTTTGAATAAGTGGAAGGTTTTATTGCATTTTCTGTCGTATAAATATGATTTTAAATGATTTTGGATTGAATGCAGCGAAATCCCATAGTATTTAATGGTTTTCGCAAAACAGAAAGTGATAGTAAAAGAGTCAATAAACTTTTACTTAGACAGACTGTACGTCCTTATTTCTAAGAAGGCATAAATACCTAATTCGGGCCACATACGATCGCTTAAAGCTGATGTCGTTACACCATCGGTATTAATTTAAACTTGATTTTTTTCTTCGTTTTTGTTAAAAATGTCAATAATATCGTTCTTTATGTAAAACACTATCTCTTAGTTAGTCCAATATACAGAATGAGAATAAAAGCCCACAAGTAGTAAATGGTCTTTTATTTGTTGGTACCCTAAATACGTTTAATTAAAGTTTTTTTACTATAGACTGTATGGATTTGACACATCTATTTAAAGCATAATCAGCAATATTTTTTGTACAGTCAAGTGCAAAAATACGTACCGAAAAATCGTCTCATAAATATGGTACTACGCACTTATTACAACGGAATAAAGATACTGGGACATATTTTTGAGTAAGTTGAGTACACCCATATTTTTACACTTGACTGTACCATCGCAACGCCATCTACGCATCGCTTTGTGCGTTTATCCTCATTCAAAGTAATATAATTTTATCAGAAAAAGGAAAAATTTGTTATTAGACGTTCTCCAGGGCTCGGAACCGGTTTTAGCAAAAAAACCCCGGAAATAACCCAATATCATCATCACCATCATCATATCAGCCGAAAGACGTCCACTGCTGGACATAGGCCTCCCCCAAGGAGTGCCACAATGACCGGTCCTGCGCCACCCGCATCCAGCGGACTCCCGCGACCTTCACCAGGTCACCAGTCCACCTTGCGGGGGGTCTACCCACGCTGCGCCTTCCGGTTCGTGGTCGCCACTCGAGAACCTTTCCGCCCCAACGGCCAATGTGCCACTTCAGTTTAGCAATTCGGCAAACAGTTTAGCAAACTCAATTTCGTATTTATGTAATGACTTCATATTATAAGATTTTTCAATGAAATAGTAAACGGAAGAACGAAAAAAACCGATATTTTAGTATGGAGCAAGTACCGGTTTCAGAGCCCTGTTCGCCACTAGTTACTAATAGCCCGATCGTCAGCCATGAGTGATCGCGCGCGGCCATTTTGAATCGTGTAGGGAGGGTACAGAAGGAAGGGTGTACGTACGCCTCGACGAGCGGGCCGGGGTACGGGTCCACGTGTCTGTAGAGGCGCGCCAGGCGCTGCGCCACCACCATGAGCGGCACGAACAGCATGAGGCACCACGCCAGCGCCATCCAGTATCCATTCTACGGGGAAATACGGTTATATAAGCAAAGATGATGGACAATGTCCATATGAAATCGCGTTCAAGTATTCTTGGCTAAGGTATTAGCGCCATCTATTGTTTCACATACGCAATAGATCTCAATTTGATATTTGATCGGCGATTAACGCCGCTAAAACAACTCCAGTCTCGATCGATGGCGCTGTGGCATCTTATACCGAAAACTGACAATGAGGGTTCCCCCGATCGAGATTTTCACTAGATAGTAGCACCGTGACGAGAGGTATTTTCGTCAGTAGCTGTCAAAATCCACACATAAAAAAAAAATTAAACATGATTGGTGGGTTATGACAACTAGACCTGTGTAGAAATGTGTAAACAGCACCTTATAACATGGGAGTAAGGTACAAAAATGTAAACATATTTTATAAAGGCAATATATGTCCTATTGCAGATATCCATACTAAAATTAAACGGCCTCCTAGCCCAGTCGGTAGTGACCCTGCCTACGAAGCAGGAGGCCCCGGGTTCGAATCCTGGTCAGGGCATTTATTTGTGTGTTTATCACAGATATTTGTTCCTGAGTTATGGATGTTTTCTATGTATTTAAGTATTTATCCATATTTATCTATTATATATATCGTCGTCTAGTACCCATAACACAAGCCTTATTGAGCTTACTTTGGGCCTAGGTCGATTTGTGTAAGATTGTCCTATAATATTTATTTATTATTTATATTATTTATTTATTATTTAAATGGGAAAGTGTATGTGTGTGTGTGTTTGTTTGTTTGTCCGTCTTTCACGGCAAAACGGGGCGATGAATTGACGTGATTTTTTAAGTGGAGATAGTTGAAGGGATGGAGAGTGACATAGGCTACTTTTGTCTCTTTCTAACCCCCCACATCCCTAAAATGGGGGGTAGAAAGCTAAAACTTGGTATGCGGACTATTTGTGTGCGGTTTATTCTGTTCCGAGTTCTCTTCTGTGTTTTAAATCAGGAAAGGGGAACCGTGTTACCCCGAATTTAACGCGAGCGAAGCCGCGGGCAAAAGCTAGTATTTTATAAAGGCAATGTCCTATTGGAGATATAATTTAATATAACCTAGTAGTTTTTGCCCTCGACTTCGCTTGCCTGCAATTAGTAATTCGCCCCCCTTTTTACTCTTTTAATCTATTGTTTCGAGAATAAAACCTATTCTATATGTTTCCTCAGAACTCAAACTGTCTGTAGTTAAATCTGATCTGTTCAGCGGTTATTAGTTCCTCATACAAATTTTCATCCCTCTTTTTATCCCCTTAAGAGATATAAACTATCCCATATCCTTCTTTAGGATTGCGGATTAGGATGCGGGCGTGACTCGCGCCTGATATATAGTCTGGCAAACCATTTCTGTCAGTAGAAACGCGCGGCAAACTCAAAATACGTACATGTGGCAACCCTTTGTGATGAGACACCGTACCGTATTTCATGACGAACATTTCAATTCACATTGAATTTGTTTCTAGTGCATTTCACTCTCTCACTTTAAGCGCGAGTGAGATAGAATTCCTGCAATGTTCCCAATTAAATTTAAATTCATTTTTAAGCCATATGTCAATTGCCTCAACCAGATTATCTGTTGCAGTTGATGACAGGTCAGACGAAATATATCCGTCTCCTTTTTACACACCGTAAATGTCACCTAATGAAAGGGGCGGAAATGCCACCTAAAATTAAAACATAAAATTTGATGACTATTGCTGCTTTTTTCACTGATTTATAGTGTTGTCATACTTTTGTCCGCTGTAGATTGCTACTGCGTTCGTTGGCTGGCCAGACTATAGCATGCAGTTTGTTGTTCGAAGCGAACAACAAACTACGCACACTACGCACCGCGCGCTGCCTATCGTCCGACTACTGTGACTCGGCCACAGCGTGCCGCCGCGTCCGCGCGCGGGCGACAGGAGCGGGACGCAGTCTGTTTGACGTCGCATACCTGTTAACATGTCGCGCGACCGCGGCGCTGCGTCACGCCGTGTGTTTGGCCGCGCCTTACACCTGTGTGTATAATTACCACGGGCATGAGGATCTTCTTGCAGGCGGCGTCGCGCGTGGCGTTGAAGGCGTTGGACATCGGCGCGCAGGCGCCCACGTCGCGCTCGGCCGCCGCCGCCACCATGTCCAGGTACTCGTTCAGTCTTTGGGCTACTACTTTCGCGAAGTCTTGGATTAACTGGAAAAAAATCGGTTGTCTGTAAACTCGGTTTACTGACGATAGTTGAACGTGACAACGTCATAAGAAAATACTGATGGAATGGTTGCATTTTTCAAAAGAAAATTTTAATTTCACTGCACTTCATACTTGACGAAAACATGTAAATGTATTATTGTATAGCAGCTGTCCACGCGGACGCATCGCTCACTCAAGTAGGAGAGAGACAGATGTCGAACGCTGCCGAACACGAAGGCCAATTGTGCCTCTTTGTCGCTCGTTCCGAATGGAACGCCTCAGAGCGAGGTAACGCCGCATGAGTCATGTTTTTTCGTGCGTGCTCCGGCTCCATCGAATTATAAGACGTTGTCACGTCAAAAAATATATAATAGCTTGTTATTAAATCAAATACAAACTATGAAAACATTGAAAAAGTAATCAACCCGGCAGGACTTGAACCTGCTTCGACAGGCCTTACCGGGACCCGATCGATCGACTATAGTGGAATGAGTGGAATACCCCACTTTAAAATAATGCAAAAATAATTGTGAAAAAAATATACTTTAACATTTGAACTTTGTTAATTAGTACCGCTCCCAGCCCTAATCAATTAAAACAAGTAAATACCAAATTTGAGTTCAATTAGAAACCAGAAATTGAAATTTAAGTAAGAAGATTTGAAGCACATAAATATACGAGGTCAAGCTAAATAAGTCTGTAAAAAAACCCAATCACATCCGAGAAAAAAAACATGATAAACATGATTTGCATGCATGTAACTTATAACTGCACGGAATAAATAAACGGGTGATTCGTTCTATAAAAATATGGTAAATAACAATCAAACTTGCCTATTTCTAAAAAACAAATGTCTAAATAATAGATAGAAAAAGTTTATCGACAACATTATAGACTTGAAAGTAATTTGTGAATAACGCCACATAGATGCTCATTGCAAAAATGTGTATATGCACATATGCAGCTAGAGATGTACCGTTCTCGAAAACGTTCTCCGTTTACTATGACAAATATTGTCGAGCGAGAACGTTTCCCATAAAAAACAAGTAACTTTCTCGAGAGTTCTCAATGACAGCACAACTCTAGTAGCAGCCAAAGACACTCACAGTTTGTATGACATCCAGCCCCTGTCGGTTGAGGAAGGTCTCCGCCTGCGACGTCTCGTGTATGAGGTAGCCGATGGCCTCCTTCAGCGAGGAGTGGTTGAAGCGCAGCCCGTCGCGCAGCCGAGTTGCTGTCACCTGCAAAATTACCATTTTTTATTTATTTGAGGCTATCAAATTTTACAACAGAGCTGCAGGAATGTTTAAATATAAAGAGCAAGGCCAAATACAGAGCTTTACAAGGAGCTGATGGAGAACAAAGGTAACACGCTTTCGTAACAGGGAACAAGCTCTACTTCATAGTATAGTATAAGGGCGGCCGAAGTTTGCTTTAAATGTCAAACTTTGTCCGATAAGCAGAGAAAAAGCTGCAGATAAAATTCGAGGATTAACCAACAATAGACCTTATTACGTCCCCATAGGGTTCACTTAGATTCAGCTGTCTAGTGTGTTCCAGTATGTTAGTGTGGTACCTACCACACCAACATACTATCATTAACATGACCGCCAACTATCATTAACATGACCGCCACGTCTCGTAGTTCTACAGCAACACAAACAAAGCCCGAGCAGTCCAAGAAAGACCATCTAATCTACGTGACCAACAATGGACCTTGTTACGTCCCCATAGGGTTCACTTACTTTCAGCTGCCTGGTGTGTGGGGGATGTTGGTGTGATAGGCCGTCAAAATGAATGCCGCGTCTCGCATTTCTATAGAAATACGAGCAAAGCCCGAGCGGTACCACAGAGAACACATTTAATCTAAGTGATCAACAATGGACCTTATTCCGTCATCATAGAGTTGACTTACATTCAGCTGCCTGGTGTGTTCCAGCATGGGAGTGACGATATTTGTGTGGTAGGCCGTCAGCATGACCGCCGCGTCTCGTAGTTCTATGGAGACGCGCACGAAGCCCGAGCGGTCGACCAGGGAGTTGGCTGTGGCGTCTAACTGTGTGGCTAACGTGTCCAGTGATAGGTTTGTCATGTTGGTTTCCAGCTGGAATTAGGAAAAAATGTTATAAAATCAAGCAGATAATTCATGTAACACGGGGTATACATTGAAGTCTGTTTTCCTGGTCTACTTTCTTCGTTGATAATATTTTCGGTTACGGGGATTAGTGCTTGTTTTATAATAATTCAGAATTGCGACGCGATATAAGATAATATAGTATTGAGGCACGTATTTAACACCGAAATGTCTTTCCTAATTTACATCTTTTTGTTTCGTAACGTTATAAACCAAGCTCCAAAATACATCTGTACTTCTCTAAATCTTCAAGTTTTCTATAACTAAAGTGTAATTTTTAATTGAGTGAAGTAATTTGGCAGCTCTTTACATACATTCCCAAACCACTGGCTGACTTGTAACTAGGAGCTGTCAGATTACTTATCTCAATTAAAAAATATTCTTTAATTTATGCTGTTTTCACCAAGTCCGCGATCAAGTCTATCTTTGTGAACGTGTCTGGAGTCTGGACAGACCTACAGGAGTGGGTACTGGGACTGGACTGGCCACTGAGGCTAGACTCGACCAGATAGTCCGGATTCGGCAAACTGGGTAAGCTTGGGTTTGACATGCGGCTTGAGGATTGCGACTGATCTACTGCTTGTTTGGATTGACTCTACAGTAGTACTAGGGTGGATACTCACAGCATGAAGTATGCGGTCGAAGTCGAAGTCCGACAGTCCTGATTCGGCAAGCCGGGTGAGCTTGAGTTTGGCCTGTTCCTTGAGGATGGTGACGGGGCGGTCGTGGCCCGGGAACGTGGGCCTGAGCGCGGCCGCTCGACGGTCTACAGCCTGTGCCGCTTGTTGCTTGAGGGATTCAAGGTCAATGAGGCGATTGAGTTGTAGTGTCTGTAAGAAAAAACGTGTAATGACAATTTTATTATATAGTGTTTGTTATACACAGCACCCAGTTTAGAAAATTTCATTTGGCCCAATTTTTGACTGGTAGAAAATGCCTTGAGGCATTAAGTCCGCCGTTTGGACTTATTTTTATTATATTTTACTATACGGGCTAAAAGGTGTTTACTGTGGCAACATCGTGTCACAGTGATAATTTAAAAATATTACCGTTGTTCGTCCTGTCAGTTGACTAGGAGAGTCAGTGTCATCTCGAACCTCGATAGAGTGAACACAACCTGTCGATTGTCGTTATTGTTAAGAGCACCATTATCAACCCGCTTTCTCGTAGAAAACTAGAATCAGTGTTGTGCAAGTGAACAATGCCGGCGATATCCTGGTGTACATCAGAGGTCTAAGTTAAAGGATCTGAGGTAACGGTTACTAGATACTCTAGCTAGCGACGAGAGACGGCAGCCTGAACTAACGGTCCCATAACGGAAGCCAACGATCTTGCACCACACAATCCACGGAATCAAGGTAACTTCACATCACACGCTCGTAACTCTAGCAAGTCCAGATCTCTAAAACTTTATACTAACTTTCTTACTCAACCTACTGTCCCTAAAGATATCTACGCCCGGTTTTTCCATTCCCCTTTTCGCGCTTTCGAAACTACAGTCCGCATCCTGTCGCAATCGAACAAGGAGTTTACAATAACTAGGTATGCTTTAAAATAATTTCAAACAAAAAAAAACCGACTTCACTTGGCATCCACCTTTCCAACAGCAAATGCTCGAGCTGCTGTAAAAAAATACTGAAATCACTATAGGTGTGCCTATAATAGTTGAAGAGTTCCCTCGATTTCTCCAGGATCCCATCATCAGATCCTGACCTGGTTACAATGGGACCAACTGTGAAGTATTATATACTCTTTCAAACAAAATAGTACTTTTCGATACAAGTGCAAGAAGTATGTCATTTTGCACGAGTACCGAGGTTACTTGGCCCGAGCCGAGAGGCGAGGGTCAAGACTCGGGACGAGTGAAAATGACATTTCTGCACGTGTGTCGAACAACGTTTTTTAATACAATTGCGAAAAAACTACAATGAAAGAATAGTAGATTGTTTGACAAGGGTCTAAAGTAGGCCATATTACCACCAGGTGGTTATTTTCCCGACCGAAGTGAGTGAAAATTGTTCGAGTGGTAATATGGCTTTTAGACCAGAGTAATGCATACAATGTTTCACTTCGATTGCGAGAAAATATCATAAAAATACTTATTATTTACGCACAATAACTAAACTAAGGTGAAATTATGGTATAACTTGACGGTCTTTTAATTTTTTTAACTTCTTTGACATAGATATAAAATATCAATACCGCAAATAAATGCCACAGACGACGGTATAATTAGCTCTTTTTAAAAAGGCTATTACACATCGCAATTTGTAGGGCCCAACCTGTCGTGTCCAACTCCTGTCGGCGTTGGGCCCGTTATTACACTCTCCCTACAAATCGTCCCTACAAACCCTACCTCACCAACAAATCGTCCCTACCAACGTTTACAGAGATGCCTTCAAACCATCTAAAAAATGTATTGGTGAAGCACGGTGATAGTACTCATAACAGTATACATTAAATAAAAGAAGAAACTGTTTTTATTATTATAGATATTTAAATGACCGCTCAAGCTGCCTGAATCTAACTTCATCTGCCCAACCCGTCTATTATTTAAATACAAAACTAGATAAATATATTAATTACCAGCGAATCTACACATTTTAACTTTTATTTTAAATAAAAAACCAGACGGAATGTGTAGCAAATGGCTAACATTATAAATAAATAATTTTAAACAAAAAAGAACCGACTTCACTTAGCATCCACCTTTCCAACACCAAATGCTCGAGCTGCTGAAAAAAATACTCAAATCACTATAGTTGTGCCTTTAATAGTTGAAGAGTTCCCTCGATTTCTCCAGGATCCCATCATCAGATCCTGACCTGGTTACAATGGGACCACCTGTAAAGTATACTCTTTCAAACAAAAAAAGAATTTTCCAAATCGGTCCAGCCGTCTTCGAATAATCGGTGAACATACATAAAAAATAAAAAAAAAAAATAGCAAAAACAAAGATCCCGACGAATTGATAACCTCCTCCTTCGAAATCTTGAAGTCGGTTGAAAAGGTAAAATAACTCTAACGACCTCCATAAACAGCTGCGGGTGTCGGGGCACTGCCGATCGCCCTAGATCGGGACTCCTACTCCCTAGGTTGTAACGTTATACGTTACACAAGTCTATTGTTATTAAGAAAACAATAATAATAAATATAAATACCACTTAAATCCAATTCTACAAACTACTATTTACAATATATTTACATTAAAATGTTGCGCAAGCATCTTACAGAAAAGTCTCTTAAAGATTAGTAGCAGGTTATATATTACATGTAGTAATGTGTAAAGTATATATATATATATATGTATATATATTAATTGTATTTATGTAGAATAAATTTATATTTAGTTGTACGTAATGTAATTTTGGATTGAAGTTTTCTGTTTGCTACCCGTTCCCCGCACTATTGTTTTTATCTGTTTGGCCTGATGGTTGACTGGTAGAGAATGCCCTCTGGCATTAAGTCCGCCCTTTGTACTTTGTATTATTGTGCAATAAAGTTTAAATAAATAAAGTTAAGTTAAATAAATAAAATAAAGTTTAAAATATAAAAAACATAAAGAATGCAACATGTATTCATCGGCGCCATCTTAGCGCTCCGAATGGATTTCACTTGCAACATTTTAGCGCTCGCGATAACGAGTTCTATTGTTTGCCATACGGTCAGTACCTCTACCACGAGTCACGTAGAAAATTCTGAATATTTTTCTATAGGCGTTAACGAATAATCGGGCTTCGAATCGTTTTCCTTCAGTTTCGACAGCAACACATACAAACGATCTATGCTAACATTTCATGTCGGATTACGTTTAATGCGCTGCATACATCCGTCTCATAGGTAGAACGAGACGGATGTATGCGGCACGTCGAATGTGATCTGTCATGTTAACGCACTGAAGGTCAGTACAGTTTGTTATCGATAGGTTTTATTAAAACGTTACCATAAGACACTAATTTGACTTACGTCACCGAAAAATACCGTATCGACTGTAGAAAACTCTTTCACTATCAAATTATAAGGTGAGATGTCAAAAACATGGTGAAAGTGAAAACCATTCGTATTTATTGTGTTATATTTATATATTATTAGTTGACGAAATAATATCGACAAAGCCTTATATTAAGCATAATTTGTTAATAAGACTGCATAGTATGATAACTGGAACTGGAAAACGAAACGGTAAATTTCAAGCCGATATGAGAAATAAAAATATCCACATCAACACTTCAATAAGAATAATTTTAAAAAAGAAATCTAGACCCAAGAACTGCTGAATATTTGTGAGATTAATAGTCAATTAATCTGATTTTAAATCGACACAAAAATACCAACTCTAACCTAAAATTAATGGTAAGTAGTTGAAATTTGATATGATACTTATAAACACTTTCATTTTCAATCATAATAATTACAATGAAACTGTGAAAAATAACAAATAATATTGAAACATCTTTTACAGGTTCTTGTGCCTCATTCATTTCTGATTGATTGCTGTAGCAGCTAACTTATCACCAGCAAGGCAAACTATTTATCCCAAGAAGGTGTATTATTTTATATTCAAGAAGTAACAACTGCGTTACAGGCCGGGATCTTCGAATTATTGCATCCAAGTACTATAAAATAGTGCTTACTTAAAAGACATCCAGATTTATACAGGGCACTTTGAAATTATAATGTACATAATTATATTAAAGATTTATTTAATGCGAAATAGCCTTTTAAATTAACATTGTCACAAACTAGAAACTTATAAGTACTACTAACAATTACTCGTACGTGTAACTTATAAATAGAAATAAAACCATCATTATGCAAGAAGCGGCAAAGCCGCAATCCTGCGTTGTGTTATGTATGAAAACCGGCGGCTTGCTGGAGCATCTTTAGCTTCCCTTGTGCGTTTGTTAGGTCGTGAGGCTCCGTGCCCCTTGCTCCACGGATCGATTGCCTCGACACCAACAATAGTTAGACGAACGACAACTATATTTAATAGTCTTGTAGTGATTTCGGATGTCGGGTGCCGCTCCGGCTTGTTCGCTGGTAAATAAATTAAAGGACTTGGCCAATGTGTCGTCGTCGACGCAGGTGGGATGTGTAACAGTAGCGCACTGCCTATACTTTAGAGAATCAACAACATCCTGAAAGGGTACTTATCCTTTTGTGATTATACAATGGACCTAAATAATAAGAAATAAACCAATGATCAACTATGATCACTAAAAGTCGAACTGTCATGTTGATAAAATAACCAAATAAATTAAGAATCACCTATTACATATGGACGTAGTTCTAGGACGTTTTAAACTAGTAGTGTTATTTGTACATTTGAAATTTCATCCATTTGGTTTTCTTAGGTAATCCTATATCCTACGACGAAATAAGTATATGGATGGATGGATGAAGTACTGACAGTTTTCACCCCATTTCCTAGCTTTGAATATGTATGACGAAATACGTAATTTCCCTGTTTAAAAAAAAGTTGCAATCGGTGAACATTATGAAAAAATAGGGAAAATAAAGATCCTGACGAATTGAAAACCTCCTCCTTCGAACTCTTGAAGTCGGTTGATAACATTTTATGCCTTCAAAGTCACGCGTGTTTAAATAAGGTAAAGGCTTACTGTCATAGCTTGTATTTCCCGGCTCCGATGGCATGAACCGTAAGCCAGGAACAAATTTCATGAGCAATCGCAAGGCGTCCCAGGCGATGATAAATTTTGAAGTGGTTAAGGATGAAGTATAATTATGACTCTCGTAGGTCAGCTGTCGCTCCGTTGGTGGGTTGCGGAACGTATTTGTAATCCATACTAATATTATAAATGGGAAAGTGTATGTGTATGTTTGTTTGTTCGTTTGTTTGTCCGTCTTTCACGGCAAAACGGGGCGACGAATTGACGTGATTTTTTATATGGAGATAGTCGAAGGGATGGAGAGTGACACAGGATACTTTTTGTCTCTTTCTAACCCCCTACTTCCCTAAAATGGGGGTGGAAGTTTGTATGGAGCATTCCGGGAGGCAATCAGGAAAGGGGAACCGTGTTACCCCGAATTTAACGCGAGCGTAGCCGCGGGCAAAAGCTAGTAGCATATAAACTATCACCTGTTTCAACTAAGATGTGAAGGTCATTTTTATTTTATATGTATTTTATGTGAGAAAATGGCTGCCGTTCTCCCACTCAAAGCTCGGCAGCTGACCATCGCGAAGCTTGATTATTGACCGCCCTTAACCACTTAAAATTTACCGTTGGGACACGGTGACCAACGGAAATTATTCCTGGTTTACGGCCTAGCAAGCATATTAAACACCCACAAAAAGTAGGGTAATTTTTCAGAGCTAGTACGATTTCTATGCTTATTATTGTTCACTGCTCATTTAATTTTTCTACAGTTCTAAACCTTCAGATAAAGTGTACTTAGGAAGTAAAACCTTTTTGGCTTACCTACAATCTGTTTCGGTTGGTTTGAAGGATGTGACGTTTGTCACGTCACGTCACTTTTTAAAGTATTGACATCTACACAAACGAAAAATACCATCGAGATTTCGTAAGCGAATTGCGTAAAGGATAATTTAACTCATGGTATGGCAGTAATTTTTAGTTCTATAAGTGACCGCTAGAGGCTCTGCACAAATTCTCCATACAAATAATTTACAAATTCGTGATCGAATCCCGAATTGGGCTTATTTGTCTGACTTGTGGTAGAGGTACAGTTGCATTGGCGCATCGCCCTTCCGACACTCCCGATCTTTCTTTGAGCAAGAACGCACGTCACATATCCTCTCGGTCTCTCATACGTGGACATTTAAAAAATGTAACTTCGTAACCGAATTTTAATATCGTGTCGTCCCTGTACGTTCCTCAAGTTATTAAGAATATTATTATTATTACATACTAATCGTGAGTGTGATACAAACCCCAAACTGGGTAAGTGGTACATTTATTAACGCAAATGTAGAAATTAGTTCCTAATTAGATATTAGGATTAACTTAGTGCTTTTATCTTAGTTCATCTCAATCATTTCACAATTAAATGTTTATTCGAGGTGCACAATCATGCTGTCGTAACGGTATTGCATCAGAAGTTGAATCTACCCTTTATTTGAAATCCTAAATGATTGCATCATCTTTCCCAATTGTAATATCCGATTCTGATTGTGAACATCCACGGCATCACTACTACATTTTAGGTGCTTTCTTTCACCGCCGTTTGCCGGGATGCTCACAAATCGATGCCGGACAGTTTTTAATGGAATTTTTGATGGCGCGTTCCAGGGTCCAAAGTTCGGGCTGCTGATATCACGTGGAAGATCCACCGCAGCCACACCTAGCACCAACGCTACTCTCGCCGGTCGGAAGACATCCTTTTTCCCTTAACAACACCGGGCAGCCATAAGTACAGTCGGCCACAGATCCAGCGCCCGCGCACACCACCGACGGCATTACCAGGCGAGAGTACCTAACCGCAAAGTAAACGGGACTATAGTGTGTGAATCTAAAATTAATATCGACCCGCGGCTTTTCACCGATTGAGTCTAGTATTAAATAGATTAAATTGTTTACATTTTAAATATAAAATATTTGCACGTATCTGTGGCTATTCATTTATCTCTATATATTTAGATAGTAGTCCAGATCCTAACCGTGACAAGGTGCCATTACACCTACCAACCCGACAGGTTGGGCCCTACAAATTGCAATGTCTAATAGCCGTTTAAACAGTTTAAACACACTTTAAAGCGTTTCCCAAAAAATTAAATATTTTTTAATGATTGTGAAGTAGGAACTAAAAAACACCTCATGTTTTGAGAAATAAATTGCGTTTCCTGATTGGTCGATTTTAACATTGCTGTATTCTGATTGGTTGATATTAAATACAATGTTTTTTTTAAGGACTTAAATTATTTACACAGTATACGCACCAAAAAAGTATCTAGCGTTCCGATTAACTCCGATATGTGTTGTGATTGGTGGATTTAATATAGTGAAGTGTTCTGATTGGTCAATTTAAAATGCAATATATCTGCAAATCGTGCGTAAAATCAAACTTTACGCACGATTTGCAGATCAGATTACTTTTTAGCACTAGTGCATAAAATCAAACTTTACGCACGATTTGCAGCTACATAAAGTCAACTTTTTGAGCAATTGTATTAAAAAAATAATTTTATCAAATCAGTTCAGCCGTCTAAGAATAATCGGTGAACATATACACCGTGGGCCCATATAACTAGACAGATTTTAACAGTGTATTTCTGATCATATTTAGATGCTAAAATGTCCTATAAACTTTTCTGGAATACGCCTAGTTTCAGAGTTAATACCAATTTTTTTTAAATACACTTTTTATTATAATTCATCACAAAACGCCTTTCTAATGGCGTTGTTGCCACTATTGGACATAGTTTACACGTCCTTATTGACAGATATCACAGTGACAAGGAAAACTTTGCAGAAACTAAATTTTACAAAAAATAATGTAACAATTTGTTTTTGGCGATAACAAAAAAAGAATTTTCCAAATTGGTCCAGCCGTCTTCGCATAATCGGTGCATGAACAAGAACGTACAGAAAAAAAAACTAAGATCCCGACAAATTGATAACCTCCTACTTCGAAATCTTGAAGTCGGTTAAAAACAAAATGAATCGGTAACTACTGAAGTACATACCTGCATAAGACTGTGGTTCCTGTGGCAGTAAGTCAGCACCCTCGACATGTTGAAATCTGGATCGCGGCGTTCGTTGAACATAAAGTTTTCCAAGTCTACGAATCGGTCTAGCTCTTCGAACAAACGGTTGCCTTGAGGATTACTGTAAATGAGGAAAAATTATATAATTTGAGAAATAAAACAATTAAAAACGGATTTTATCGCGTATATTGAGTTTAAATTACATCCCGACGTTTCAAACACTTTACAGCGTTCGTGGTCAACGGGTCGACGGGTTTTTAATTGTTTTATTTCATGAATAACTATCGCGGCAACCGAAGACAATATTAATATAATTTGAGATTATTATAATCCTCCATCCATCCGGCTTCTTTGAAACAATTTGATAACAGATTTAGAGTATTCTTTCTTTTAGAAACTGCTATTAACATTGAATAAATAATACTCTTTGTACTTCGAATGCTGCGTTAAGCTTTTAAGTAACATTCGGACATCTTAAAATAATGAAACCGTAATAGAGTCACGCAATAATGTCCGTTTATGTCAGGAAAAAATCGGTTGTCTGTAAAGTCGGTTTACTGACGATAGTTGAACGTGACAACGTCATAAGAAAATACTGATGGAATGGTTGCATTTTTCAAAAGAAAATTTTAATTTCACTGCGCTTCATACTTGACGAAAACATGTAAATGTATTATTGTATAGCAGCTGTCCACGCGGACGCATCGCTCACTCAAGTAGGAGAGAGAGACAGATGTCGAACGCTGCCGAACGCGAAGGCCGATTGTGCCTCTTTGTCGCTCGTTCCGCGCTCTCGCTTGCACTTCAAGCCTTAAATGGAACGCCTCAGAGCGAGGTAACACCGCATGAGTCATGTTTTTTCGTGCGTGCAACCGGCTCCATCGAATTATAAGACGTTGTAACGTCAAAAATGTTATAAAATTAAACAGATAATTCATATAACACGGGGTATTGCTAGTAACTAAACTTCAAAATGCGTACTTTTAAGACTAAACTAGACTTCAGATTAAATCGGTAGTTAACTTACGTGAGCGGGTCGCAGAGGAAACGTTGCGAGCTGACTCCAACCACGAAGTAGACGGCCATCACAAGCGACACCACTCCACCCACCAAGAACATCACACCCATACCGCTGGAAACGAAAGAATGGTTTCAATTACCTATAGGAATGATTGTCATTTCTAAATTATTCATAAGAATTTATGACATATTTAATTCAGAAACTTTTATCAGGCGTCATTAATATACTACATAAGATAAGGCAATTTTGGATAGCAATTTCATATTTTTTCCATACATTAAACAGGGCGACTATGTGATCGTGACATCACTTTTGCGCGTCATTTTGTTAGGAGCGTTTTGAGAAACAAATGCAAATCTCGGACTTTAAGTCTCATTTCTGACTTTTGTGTTGCTTTAACGCAATTGGCCCCATACAGACATTTAATCCACACAACAAAACGAATCGATTGATACCATATATTTAAAAAAATCACCATGCCTATTTAAAGACATGTGAGAGGTGACATTTGGCCAGGTGGTATTTACCATAACAGACAACGCGAACCGGCACCCTTGTTACAGCAGTCGCTCGCACCGTACACGTCCGGCCGCTTGCCGCACACACCGCATACAAGTCCCCAAGCCACTAGACACGTGATCTGCAACAAAATTAATAATAAAGTTAAACATTAATAAATCTTGAAGCAAATCAAATTATTTTGTTCAATATTTTTTTGATTTGCAATTTTTTTTTTAAGTAGTTACACTACTATATATAAACTGAAAATAGATGTCATATACTTCAGGAAAAAACAACGGCGCCTAGCCGTTTCAAATTCAGAGATTGCATATACATGAGAAAATTTGTCAAGTTCCGCCGTGACCGGGTGGTCTAGTGGTCAGGACGTCAGCCGCGAAAGCTGAAGACGCCAGTTCTAATCTGGCCTCGGACACCGGAGGGTTTGGTCACTTTTCTGAAGTATATGACATCTATTTTCAGTAAAACATTAATAATTATTGTGGGGCAGTATTACACAAGTTCAACCAGTACCACAGTAAGCTCAATAACGTCTTTTGCACATTATAGAGGAGGTACCGTACCGCACGTTATGTTGCGTAACGGGTTCGATCTATAAATAGTGGGTGCTTGGTTTATCGAACGAGCGGAGCGTAAGCGAAGTGAGTTCTTACGGACAACTACGGACACAACAGAACTATCAGCTGGCTACCTAGACGTCTGTGCATTTCGGTGGCTTTTTGATTTGGAATAGATGTTCCGCGATAACTTTAGTATCGTTTTTCTTATCTTTATGAAATTTGGTGAGGTTGTAGCAGAGATAAGTACAATTTGAGAGTTCATATATGAGCAGGATGGATCAAGGGGTTATGGAGTTAGAAGGCGTGAAACAATCATCAGAAGGGTCTCGTTATACTGGTCTAGTCGTTTGTAAGTAAATCGCGAGTTCTCAGTTCGAGGCGGACTACTAGTTTATATAGACAAGATGAAAATAGTAGTTTATCTACACTCATATTGTAAGTTCTCTAAAACGTGTTCGAAAACGGTAGGCAATGGCTAGCATTACCACGACCGATTTTACTATGATAAGCTTTTTATCCGTAGCAGTAACGTAATTTTAACTTTTCATGCTCAATTATTGATGTGCTATGAGTTTTGATAACATAATGTACACCTGCACCCTCCCGACGTCGAGCCGACAGCCCGACACGCGCCCGCGCGACCGCCGGCACACGAGAGTTGGCCATGGCGGTGCAATGGCGGCCATTCTATGGTTTCCGAATACGGCATTTTGGATAAATAATATGAGTGTAGATAAAGCAGTGTATGCAACTGTACGTAATTAGGCCTTAAAACACTCGTGTGATCTTATAATGAAATTCGCCTGCGGCTCATTTCATAAAACCACACTCATGTTTTAAGGACCCTTATTACGTAACAGTTACATAAATATATATGTAGATAAAAGGTATTTATTCTTCAATTTAGGCACATTACAATGCACTTATGAACGTCAGAGAGATAAAAAACTACCACCGGTTCTAACCCTACACCTCTGACCCGAGAAGTATTATTTATGACCGGCAAGAAACTCGGCGGGACTTATTTTTTCAAAACAGTAATACAGTAATATTATATCTTACAGATACACAATAATGCGTAGTTCTAAAAGAAGGCATATTAAAACAGCTTGAGAGACATACAATGTACGTATTGTTTAATTAAAATAAAATAATAATAATAAAATCCAAATCTGATTGCTTCACAAAACGTTTCATATGCTTTCCTATCTGAACTGTGTCCTCTAAATGTTGACAGACACAAGTGTAAACCGTGTACCACGGTTAGGTATTACAACGACTAGATATGGCCGTATAATCTGGGGCTCGTATACCAGCAGCAGCGCGGCGGCGGCGGCGCGGCCGGCGAGGCGGCGGTACGGCCCGTACGCGTCGTAGTACTCCTGCACGCGCTCCGCCGCGCCCGCGCTGTGCTCTTGTATTTTCACCGACGCGTTGTTAGACAGGGCCGTCACTCGGTCCGCCATTTTCTTGAGCTTGCGTCCTGTTTAAAATAATTTAGGAATTAGATTATTGCTCATATCATAATTATTAAAGTGGGGCATTCCACTGATAAATGCAAAAAGATGATTGAAGCATTGAAAATTTTCGTCAACTCAGTAACTTGACCCATAGCTTAATTGGTAAAGCAATCCAGCCCCGGCAAGGCGTATCGATGCAGGTTCAAGTCCTGCTGGGTTGATTATTTTTTCAATGTTTTCAATTTTTTTATTTGATTTAATAACAATCTATAGATTATTGCTGTTTTATATTTCGGTTCCACTGGTAGAACAAATAATACATTGCCATCGACAGCATCTGATAGAATTTGAAGGGTAAAAAGGTGCCATCACTTGGTTAAAGTTGTCTATAAAGTGCTCTATACCTATCATAAATAATCAATTTTATTTGATGCATACATATTAGCTAGTTGCTCCACCATCTACGAACCGGCATGGTTCGAAAGGATAATTAAATAATAATCGTGATTCTTATGTCAAATCATTATAGATTTGATAATAACCTAAAATTTGTTAAGGTGGAATACACAAAAAAAATATTACGCATAAAAATCAGCATTAGTAGTTGAACTATATTAGAAATAAAATCCATACCGGGGATAATTATCCGATAATTATAGGATAATTATCTAAAAAATATCAGAGATCATAATTATCTTGATAATTTCGAAACCTAAATCTGGGATAATCGATGAAATAACATATTTTTCCTGATTAAGAGTATGAAATCACAACACCTACATAATAAATAATATGATAAACCATACCATAACAGCCGCATGTAGTTCAAGAGATTCGCCGAATATATGACCATGGCAGAGAAAGAATTGCTAAATCGAAATGTTGTACACACCAGTTTCAGCCAACGCCTCTTTGACATTAGGGATGTGGTCGTCGACAGAGCGCTGGATGCCAGCCTGGATGTTGGCGAACACCTGCTGTCCTTCTTCAACGTCTGCTTTGATGTGGCTGTCGAGCAGCTCTGTGACGTTGTTCAACAGCTCCGAGACGTCGGGCATCTGTGTGTGCGAGATTAAAGTTAGAAAGACTTTCAAAGACTTATCTATTCCGATTTATTTATTTATTCAAACTATATTGCACAATTTTTTTTAGGCATTCTCTACCAGTCAACCACAGGGCCAAACAGAAATATATCTAAATATATAAAAGAAGAAACTGACTGACTGACTGACTGACTGACTGACTGACTGACTGACATATCAACGCACAGCCCAAACCGCTGGTTCTAGAGATTCCAAATTTGGCACGTAGGTTCCTTATAAGGTCTAGGGGTGCACTAAGAAAGGATTTATCAAAATTCACCCCCTAAGGGGGTAAAATGGGGGTCCAAAGTTTGTATGGCGAATCAAGGTTTGTTAGATTATTTTATTCGAAACTTCACAGGAGTATTCCTAACGATAAATGAGTAAACACGTGTTTCAGGTTTTTTGAAAATTCAACCCCTAAAAGTGGCAAATGTGGTCACAAAGTCTGAAAATCAACATGGGTATCGTATCCTTTTTGGGTTCTTATAGTACGCGGGCGAAGCCACGGGAAATGGCTAGTATATAGATATATTCACATTACTAAAAGGCGATCTGAACGCCAATGGCCCATATACCCTTGACAGTAAAATTCCAGAACTTGTTATAGTCGTTCTTTAGATTCTACTGTAGATTATTTGAGTGACATATGTAACTATAAGTGAAATACTGGGGAATTATACTGATTATATGAAAGAAATCTATAAGAATCACAACGTAGTCTCGGATGATAGCATATTTTGTTTCGTCGATGTTACGAAAATTTCGAAACATTTGCAGCGAATTTATATTAAGGTTTAAGTTTGCCAAATGAATACAAACAAGAATGCAAATTATTATAAATGTTTAGTACCTAAACCCATAGAGGATTTGAATGCAATGTGTGGACGCACTTACCGTTGGAAAATATTTATCAAGCATCTGATCCACAAGTAGCGTGAAAGGAACATCAAGTATGGTGGTTTAATAATACACAGAAACACAATAAGCAGGTTACATTTTACCGTAACAGTTATTGAAAATATGTGACGTTTTCAAATCAACGGTAATACGTCACTGTGGGTTTTCGATTACTGTCATGGAATTCTATTTAGAAATAAACCTTAGAAACAACCGACGATGAGGTTTTTTGAAAATGTCACATATACCAATACTTAAATTAGCGAACTGTTTATAAAAAAATAGTTTATGAAGAACCGTCTTTAATAAAGCTACAAGTTATGTAATGTTGATATTTTACCTCGTAAAATAGGTGAGTGACAAATTAATGTAATTTTTTATAAAATGGGCTAGCAATAGTAGTTTATGCAACAGTTGTATAAGAGGGGTCAAAAAAGGTGAGTGGTGTGGGTAACAATTTGAGCCGTAGGCGAAAATTGTTAAGAAAAACGCCACGAACATTTTTTGACCTACTTATACGACGTTGCATACAATACTTTTTCTACGACTACACATACTTTTACATAAAATGCGAAATTGAAAACTTCATGGATATCGCCGTTATTTTGTCAATATAATCAACAATCATTTAAGTTTTACCTTTTAAAACACAATTTTTCAAGAATACTAACATTACTAACACAAATACACACGTCGTTATTTGATCAATGATTGAGCTACAGAGATTAGTAAAAATACCTAAATTACTTTCAAAGTTTACAGTTTGCCCCAACAAACGAACGGGAAACGTAAAATAAAAACTGCAAAGTATCTGTGGTTCTTTTCATTTTTTCTTTTTTAAAGTTTTTTTTTCTAAAAACGCTGCGTTTATTTAGGTTTTTTAGGTTGGCAGTAATTTATTTTGTCCTATATTAAAGTGCTTGCACGCGATTACACGATACTATTTTGGAGCTTTTATAGAACAAGTGTTATTTTGGGCAATAGACTAGATAGACTTTTCTTCTAGTATATTATCTATGTTCTTATAAAGGTGTTGACGAATGTATAAATGACAGATAAAAGTGCAGGAGTAGAAAAACAATATTTACAAAACCGCCACGCCAGCCTTAATGACGTCATCCGTCGGGCCCTTGTCAGTGTGGGCGTGCCATCGGTTTTGGAGCCACCCGGTCTTGTGCGTGACGACGGAAAGAGGCCCGACGGTGTGACCCTTATTCCGTGGCGGATGGGACGGCCACTCATCTGGGATGCCAGTTGTGTGGATACTCTGGCGCCGTCCCATCTATCATCTACGTCATTGAGGCCTGGTGGAGCGGCGACAGCAGCTGACTATGCTGGTCTCTTAAGCAGCCACATGTTTGCGGCATTTGCAGTGGAAACTTTGGGACCTTGGTGTCATGCCCATGGTTTATTTAAAGATTTAAAGAAGGCAGGCTTCTCGACGTTACTAGGGACCCTAGAGCTGGCTCATTCCTTGGCTAAAGAATCGGCATTGCCATTCACCGGGGGAATGTGGCCAGCATTATGGGCGCCCTTCCGCAGGGAACAGATTCTGGGGACTTTTTTTTGTTACTTTTAAGTTAGTTTTTATTTCGTTTATTTGTAACCTATTTTATAAGTAAAAATCGTAGAGTTAAAGATTGAGTTATTGTTTAGAAACTGACCATAAATGTGTTGACAAAATGTGCACACGGAAATACATAAAGTAACACGAACAATAGATGAGTAATGGAAATGGCCGCTCAGCAATGCATTCCATTTAAAGCAATAGTAGAGTCACCTGAAATAATATCTTGCGCGACGAAGGCCGCAAAAAATTGTGACATATTCTACAAATAAGATTTTCTCCAATGTGCTTGGAAGTGTTCACCTTACTATAGCAAAATTAGTACGTGAAGTTCTTCCTTATTTCCCAATACAAATTTTAAAAAGTTAAAATCATTAGTGTCCTATTTTAGCGGACGACAAGTTGTACTAATAGTAGTTTATGTAACTGTTACGTAATAAGGGTCCTTAAAACATGAGTGTGGTTTTATGAAACGAGCCGCAGGTGAGTTTCATAATAAGATCACACGAGTGTTTTAAGGCCTAATTATGTACAGTTGCATACACTGCTTTATCTACACTCATATTATTTATCCAAAATGCCGTATTCGGAAACCATAGAATGGCCGCCATTGCACCGCCATGGCCAACTCTCGTGTGCCGGCGGTCGCGCGGGCGCGTGTCGGGCTGTCGGCGGATCCCCGGGAGGGTGCAGGTGTACATTATGTTATCAAAACTCATAGCACATCAATAATTGAGCATGAAAAGTTAAAATTACGTTACTGCCACGGATAAAAAGCTTATCATAGTAAAATCGGTCGTGGTAATGCTAGCCATTGCCTACCGTTTTCGAACACGTTTTAGAGAACTTACAATATGAGTGTAGATAAAATCCATTACTGTATGTTTTTTACCTTTTAAACATTTCATTCGACTAAGAAACATCATTTCAAACAGCCAATTACTTAAGCCACATCTACACCGTCTGAACCGCAATCCCTTCAAACTATTAGGATAGAGCAACATAGTGAGATCAAAAACCTTTGTTGTCTCGTTCTGTGTCATAGCTTGCTCCTCCACCGCGTCTAGTCGTGCGAATACGGCTTAAAAATAATCATAGATCAAGCAACTTTTTTTAAAGGTTCAAGTTTTTACATTTGTGTGAAAGGAGCATACTGTCTTAAATAGTTTTTGGCGAAAATAGATTTTTAAATATTATTTGAATGAGCATTGGCAGTATAAGTAGTTCTCTATCACAGCTCTATATTCAAAAAAAATTATAAAGGGAAGCTATTTCATGATATTTAATGGTAATTTATTTAATTTACTTTATTTCCTCGCACATTTCGTCCAAAAAAATCACTCGTCCACGAATTTATCTTTCCCGTCCTCTGCAATAATGTACTATTAGTCGAATATATTTGGTAGCTTTTGTAAGATATGATTGCAGGTGCCTGTGATGATGGTTTTAAGTGTGATTTGAGTTAATGAAAATTTAAAAATCTCGCTGGATTTAACTTACTGGAAACTTGTACTCTTAAATGTCGTAACACCCTTTTTCTGTGCCAGTTTTGCGCACTGACTCTTATTCCCTGTAGTATATAAGTTCAATGTGCTATCTAAGTACTGTAGAGTCACCTGACCTGGCTATAGTGTATCTCGGTGTCCAGCTGTCCGATCTTGTATTTCTCCTGCAGACGGATGCACTGCGGCTGTTCGCACTTGGCCAGGGTCTGTAGAAGCTGGGCCTTCACTTTGCGTAGACCTGCAGTCAAGATTATCGTGTAAAGATATGTAAAAGGAACAGTGCAAAGTGCCATGAGGCAGGGATCGTATATCGCTTTTATTTTCATACCAATTACATTAGACAAAATTGGGCAAATATTGAAAATGTAAGGTGCTATTTCGATTTTCAGTTATAGCAGCGTCGGTCCCTGGATGATATTTTTTAAAGTTAGGTAAATGCAGGAAGGAACGATACTGTATTAAACGTAACTTAATAGTTACGTAAATATATTAGGCATGTACAATATATATCTATTCTATACTCCACTTAGCGCGTTATTTCTTTGAAACCTAAGCTGCCAAAAGGAAGGGGTGCGGGAGGGGAACACGCAATGCTAGACAGTGAACGCGCGATTGTTCCATGTGGCGTAAGAGAGAGGCAGACATCAATGGTTGCCATGGAGACGTACTAAGTTTACTGTCACGTACAATAATTAGTGTCTAACTATAGAGTGAAACTACTTCAAGCGTTGCAGCGTGGGTCGCCCGGCTGTGCGGGGTGTTGGGTTAATTAGTCTATGATATTAGGCGATAGACCCGTCTAATATTAGTTCATACAAGTTAACATGGCCTAACGTCACACAGAAAATCACGGAATAGGTAAATTGAAACTGCTCTGAATGGGACGCTTTTAAATTCTAGTTTTAAGGCAAAGAGCTTGCTCGCCAATTAAATGTTTTTTCATATAACAATAACTCTTATCTTTCAGACTCTAGAGATAGAAGAAAACATAAATATGCATATATGACCAGAATTAAGCAGTACAGCATTGTTGCGCAGCATCGAAGTAATATTGAGCACGCTCTTTAGATCTGCCTGGACGGTGTCTAGTTGTTGCACCCTGTTGTACAGAGTGGTCACGGAGACCGCGTGCGAGAACTCCCCTAGTTTTGATACCGTCGTGATCCCTGTCCTTACTACTCTAGAAGTGACAGCAAATATTACCAGAGTTGAGCAGTTCAGCGTTGTTGCGCAGCATCTAGGTGATGTTGTGCACGCTCTTCAGATTCGCCTGGACGGTGTCTAGTTGTTGCACCATGTTGTACAAAGTGGTCACCGAGACCGCGTGCGAGAACTCCCCTAGTTTTGATACCATCGTGAGTCATGTCCTTACTACTCTAGAGGTGACAACAAATATTACCAGAGTTGAGCAGTTCAGCGTTGTTGCGCAGCATCGAGGTGATGTTGTGCACGCTCTTCAGATCCGCCTGGACGGTGTCTAGTTGTTGCACCATGTTGTACAGAGTGGTCACGGAGACCGCGTGCGAGAACTCCCCTAGTTTTGATACCATCGTGAGTCATGTCCTTACTACTCTAGAGATGACAACAAATATTACCAAAGTTGAGCAGTTCAGCGTTGTTGCGCAGCATCGAGGTGATGTTGTGCACGCTCTTCAGATCCGCCTGGACGGTGTCTAGTTGTTGCACCATGTTGTACTATCGGGTTCAGAATTGCATGGCCAATTTATGAATGAATTCATTGATAAATTGACCATGCAATTTTGAACCCGATGGTACATAGTGGTCACGGAGACCGCGTGCGAGAACTCCCCTAGTTTTGATACCATCGTGAGTCATGTCCTTACTACTCTAGAGGTGACAACAAATATTACCAGAGTTGAGCAGTTCAGCGTTGTTGCGCAGCATCGAGGTGATGTTGTGCACGCTCTTCAGATCCGCCTGGACGGTGTCTAGTTGTTGCACCATGTTGTACAGAGTGGTCACGGAGACCGCGTGCGAGAACTCCCCTAGTTTTGATACCATCGTGAGTCATGTCCTTACTACTCTAGAGGTGACAACAAATATTACCAGAGTTGAGCAGTTCAGCGTTGTTGCGCAGCATCGAGGTGATGTTGTGCACGCTCTTCAGATCCGCCTGGACGGTGTCTAGTTGTTGCACCATGTTGTACAGAGTGGTCACCGAGACCGCGTGCGAGAACTCCCCTAGTTTTCTTGATACCGTCGTGCCGCTGTCTGAAATCAAAAATGATATTTTCGTTATAGCATTATCTATTAGTCCAAATAGTCCGAGACAAGGTGTAACAAAAGGTGATCCTTTATTAAGGGCATACTTGGTATCGTATTCTAAATATGAAAAAGTAAGAAAAAAAATTTACTCGCGAAAATAAAATTTGGTTTTGTATGGAGGGTTGGCCGACTAGGCCAACTGTCCTATACAAAAAAAAATTTTCTTCCGCGTCAAAAAAAAACTATTTTTTTCTTACTCGCTATACGATACCCATTATGCCCTTAAACGGATCACCAGTAAGTTTGTTACATCTTGTATATTCCTCAATAACGTTAGGTGAGAACAATCATGATTAAAAAAATACCTTTTAAATTTTTCGATGGTTGGCAGAATACGTGAAAAAAGCTCTTCAAAATATGCTCAGCCCTACTGACACAAAAAGTCGCATCTAGACTGTTACGTCTGCAGTTTCCGGAAACCACATGTGCAAAACACATGTTTGCGATTATTGCTTTGTCTTTGTGGGAAGAAATGACTGCTGCCGTTTTAAAGAGACAGCTGTCGTTTATTGTTTATTTGTTGTGAGCAGGTTCCTCAGCGTACGCTCGTGCTCGGCGTTGTTGTTGGCGAGCAGCCATCGCACGTGAGGTTGCGTGGCGTTGAGGTACGCCTTCGTGTGTGATGTCGTCGTTCACTTGTCATGGTTACACTACTACTCACTTGTGAGCAGGTTGTCCAGCGTGCGCTCGAGCTCGGCGTAGTTGTTGACGAGCAGCCATCGCACGTGAGCTTGCGTGGCGTTGAGGTACGCCTTCGTGTGTGATGTCGTCGTTCACTTGTCATGGTTACACTACTACTCACTTGTGAGCAGGTTGTCCAGCGTGCGCTCGAGCTCGGCGTAGTTGTTGACGAGCAGCCATCGCACGTGAGCTTGCGTGGCGTTGAGGTACGCCTTCGTGTGTGATGTCGTCGTTCACTTGTCATGGTTGCACTACTACTCACTTGTAAGCAGGTTGTCCAGCGTGCGCTCGAGCTCGGCGTAGTTGTTGACGAGCAGCCATCGCACGTGAGCTTGCGTGGCGTTGAGGTACGCCTTCGTGTCTTTGATGCCGGAGCGGACGGCGTTCGGTGCTTCGCTCGCACTTCGGTCAAGCTGTTCGTCTGTCGCGAACGCGCAGACTACACCGAACCTGATAATTACAGAAAAAGCACTTATTATCAACTGTGTATAAATGGAGCTAACATCGACTGTTAAAATCAAACGGAGTTGACGCGTAGCCACATTAAGAGTTGCAACTTAAAAGAAAAACGCAATTTTTATTAGATAGCTAACAATCGACCGTTTTACAACTCTTCCCTGTTAATTCTGGCTACGTATTTAGAAACTTGATAACAGGGCATAAATATTGCTGCCTAACTGACTATTCATCCACGAGACAAAGTTATAACACAAGCAAAAGAAGGTACCATTACGCCTGTTGTTACCATTATTTACTTTGTTAAATCTGTTTCTGTACTTCTTTTTCTTAGTGTGGTGCAATAAAGAATATTGTATTGTATTGTGTATTGTACCATATACCGCCGCAATCTCCGTTGTAATCAAGTCTTTGTGAATTCAGACTTTGTCTCATCCTCGTTAAGCAATTGGAATAAACTGCGTGGGCGCAAGCGGTGGACATGGTACATAAGAGCTATCTCAAAGAGAATCCTCTTATTATAAAATCTGTTATTTAGCAGTTTAAATTCGTTCAATATGAGGTTGGGTTATTAATTTTTATATCATGTAAGATTTACTTACAAGAACAGTGTGAGTAATCCAATGAGCACAATAGCGAGTAAGCCCTTCAGGCACGCGTCGTATTTGCGGTCGAAGGTCCGCCTCCGACGTCCTGACCGGCACCAGTAGCAGCAGCACCAGAACAACCTGCAAGCAAACAAATTATCATTGTAACTTTATAACCAAACAACTCGTATCATTCATCACCATTTTAGCCATTTGCGCCCACTGCTGAGCATAGGCCTCTCTTCGAGTACGTCATTTGTCCCGGTCCTGAGCTAATATCATCCAGAAATGACCCGCGATCTTCCGAATGACATCCACCCAACGAGCCAACAGTCGCCAAGGACTCAAGGAAAGTGGTTACGAATCCGTCAACATTTTAGTCCACCTGCCGTCACCCAGCCTAGCAATTAGGGTTTGCTCCCGGTACTCGTTTTCTATACAAATCCAGTACCGGAACCGGGAATTCCCGGTTCTCGCCATACAAAATCATAACCGGGAGCATTCCCTACTAGCAACATGTCCTGCCCGATTCCATTTGAGTTTGCCAAAGGTAACTCCTTCGTCTCGCACCTTGGTGCGACGTCGTATACCATGTTTTTTTTCTGAACCAGTGAACCTTCTACAATTAGTACCAACATTTTTAATACCTAACAATATAGTGGATTTTTATGAACGCCTGACAACTTACCCGGCGAGCGGTAGGGCGGCAGCCAGTAGAACGGCGACGACAACAAACGCCGTAGAGCCCGCGTAATGTGATAGCAGCACCCGCCACTTCTCCTGAGGACTCGCGATCTCCAGGTGTCCGTCTGACACTGACACGATTCCTGCAACAACACAATTATACTCATCAGTTCTGTCGTGATTGTGGAGGTTATCTGCGAATATTTATTTAAGCAGTGTTCGTACAAACGCAGCAACAGTGAACGTGTGGCTACAGTGTTACACCAAGGCAGACGGTAAATGGTGGATAGATTAATAGATTCATTCATAGATTTATTGGTGTTAATCATACACTGTCAACAATAGGTAGGCACTTAATTAATAATTAAGATTTCAATAATTTAATAACAAGTTTGTGTAAAGACTAGATTAACAATTCAAAAGATTGAATGAATAAATATTATGTATAATTAAAATTAGAATAAGCAGGTAAACATTATAATCTCATATATGGCAATTTAGGCATTTTCATTCATCCAAGAACTCATCAACTGAGTAAGGCCTTCGACCGGAACAAAGTTTAAGATTAGTTTTGTTATGTATGAGAATCAAATGTCTATATGGAGCCAATTTGAATTGCATTAAAGCAACACAAAAGTCAGAAATTAGACTTAAAGTCTGAAATTTGCATTTGCTTCTCAAAACGCTCCTAACAAAATGACACTCCTAACAAATGGTCGCCCTGTTTAAAGTATGGAAAAATTATGAAATTGCTATTTTTGCAGTGAAATATTGCATTTATGTAGATGGTCGCCATACAATTAATTTTACAGTAAAATGTTAAAAATCGAATGGTATCGTTGTTTTTATTTTTTTATTTCGTAGCTTAAAAATCGTTAAATCTTGAAATTTTGAAGCGTGATATCAAAAATAGCCTGATAAAAATTTCTACTGAAATGGTTCAAAAACCATTTCAACATAATTTTTTAATTTTCACTTTATTTGTATATTTTGATAATTTTTCCTGTCAACTAAATTTTACTGCAATTCAACATGTGTCGTCATCCCTGTTTGACACAAACTGTGTCTCATTAAATAAATATTACGGGGCGGGACAATTTTATACCTAATGATAACACAGTCAACCACAGTTGTGGGTACGAGAAGACGAAGAGTCAAAGACAACTTAATATAAAACTTGTAGTAGGTAGCTGTTTCCATATCTACACGGAAAATATACATAACTAATACTAATACCTACTATCTCCTTCTTCCTCCTAGCGTTTGTCCCGGCTTGGGGTCCGCTTTATAATATATCTTTTAAAATAGTTTCCTAAACTAAGTGAATCTTCCTTTTTGCAAAGGGTCGGCAACGCGCATGTGACTCCTCTGGAGTAGCAGGCATCCATAGGTTACGGTAGCTGCTTACCATCAGGCGGGCCGTATGCTTGTTTGCCACCGTCGTGGTATTAAAAAAACCCTAATCAGTGGTAAATAAAATAAACTACCTATAATATGTTCTTAAAAACGTGAAAGTTTAGAGTTATCCAAGGTATTTGTCTTATTAACAAATGTTAATATATGAATTCTAAATATAGCCAATCGTATACATATATAAAGAAAAAAAAAATATTATGGGACAATCTTACACAAACCAACCTAGTCCCACAGTAAGCTCAATAAGGCTTGTGTTGTGGGTACTAGACGACGATATATGTAATAGATATATACATATAAATACTTAAATACATAGAAAACATCCATAACTCAGGAACAAATAACCGTGATAAACACACAAATAAATGCCCTGACCAGGATTCGAACCCGGGACCTCCTGCTTCATAGGCAGGGTCACTACCGACTAGGCGAAGAGGCCGTTAAAATATATACTTATAGAATGTGTTAATACTTGTATTAAAAACAAGCTGCCATACAACAACACCAGACAAGCGAAATGACATATTTCAAGAGGAAGTGCAGCCACTTAAGTCGTTCTGTTGTTAAGCCTAAATAATAGTTAACTACTTAATACAGTCCGGCTATCTCATGTCTCCAATTGCATCTCATCAAACCCTGTATCACAGTAAAGTATACCTAAAGCCTTTTTATTAAGGTTTAGAATGGCTTACAGGATTTCTTTATTAGGCAACGTCCCGTTTGTAGCAATTATTTATGTTATATCGGACAACGCGAGTGTTGGGCTTACTCACGACTTGGTAGTTTCAATGGTTTATTGCTTCATATTTATTTATAGAATAAAGTAAGCGATCTGTGCTAATTTAAGCTATAAAATCAGATGAATAACCTCAATAAAGTCTTTTTGATTTATAGCTTACGGGACGATGGGTACCTATCTATTCCATAATGGCCTAAGCTAAGGCCCTAAACCATTTTGATACACACTTTCAACATCATTTTTTTTTTGATCAATTGATCAACAAGTCACAAGCCAACTATACAATTATGTTCTACTTTCACCATAATTTTTTTTTATATAGAAAATATACCAAAACATGTAAATGTTAACTTCTTTAAACATCATAATAATATCAATATCATTAAATCCGTTACATAAATTAACCTTCACACTCTACATAGCATAAAACGTAAATTGTAAAACAATTTCGATGTTACGTCACTAACATTCCGCGTATAACCGAACACGATATTTCGTCCACTGTCTCAACCGGCTCGTTGGTCTAGGGGTATGATTTTCGCTTAGGGTGCGAGAGGTCCCGGGTTCAAATCCCGGACGAGCCCAACAAAGTTTTTGTTTTTTTTTCTTTGGAGATTTTTTTACATATTAGTTTTTTTTTGGGTATGATTTTCGCTTAGGGTGCGAGAGGTCCCGGGTTCAAATCCCGGACGAGCCCAACAAAGTTTTTGTTTTTTTTTCTTTGGAGATTTTTTTACATATTAGTTTTTTTTTGTTTAGCAAAAAACTACAAAACGTAAAGATGTCAACCGTTTGACTGCACGGTGGCTGGGCCGGGCACCCACTGAGACGGGGTCAACGCCCCGTCAGCTGTCACGGCCCAAGGACACGGTTCAACAAACCGACACGTCATCTTAAGCCAATAAATGTCATTTCACACCATACGGCGTTAACAGGTGGTAATTACGTTCTAAGAGGCTATGAAATAACAGTTTGACTTAGAACCGGAGTTATTTAATTGTAGAGGTGTTAATAAGATCTGAAGTAGATGGAGCTCCAACTAGAATACCGGAAACCGATTAATTGGTATCGTATTTTAATTATGAAAAACTAAAAAAAAAAATTTTTCTAGCGCAAAAAAATTATTGGTTTTGTATGGTGGGTCAGCCGGCTGGGATGACGTGTCCCATACAAACAAAACATTTATTTTTCGCATCCAAAAAATGGTTCTGCTATTTTTTCTTAGTGGCAATAAGATACCAATTATGCCCTTAAACGGATCAACACTATTTTTGTTACATTCTGTATAAAAATATTGACGAAAAGAAAGAATCGTACAGCGCCATCTACAACAGCTGTTAAAATCAAACCAAGTGTTTCTCTTCCCCTTTATAACTCGACAGTTAAATAGGTAGTAGGTATTTCATTAGAACTATGGCACTGGTCCCACCGCGGGCTAGTAACTATGAGCTATCGGCTATTTTCTAGCCCAAGAAACGAAAAAAAGATAATCGCTCCCGTGTAAATAAAAGAGAGAGATGTATATTTATAGTTCATCGCAGTGTGAACAGCCAGCGATGAACTATAAATATACATCTCTCTCTTTTATTTACACGGGAGCGATTATCTTTTTTTCGTTTCTTGGGCTAGAAAATAGCCGATAGCTCATAGCTTACTCGCTCGCGGTGGGACCAGTGCCTAAGTCAACCAAGGCACTAAATGTTATTAGTTCGTAATTAACAAAGTAGTCGCTTGGCACTAACATTGACCTAGTATGTATCGATGTTCATGTAGTCTAACCGTAAATCTCAGGTGCTGTTTGCACTAAAGGACCCGACTGACCCGCTTTGCTTAATGGAATTACGTTTCGTTCAAGGCTGGTCGGCCAAGGTGGAAATGTAAGATACGTGTGGTGGAATGATAAACTCAAAATAATCTTATCGTAAGATAAGGTAAGGACGAAATAGTATTATGGTACTAATGCAAAGTATTGACGGCTGAGCTGATTAAAAGACAATTTGCGATCTGTAGTTTTTTTTAACGCTTAGGAACATAAAACATAACAAAAGTAATGTTTGCCATCACTAATCCAATATTTTTTTACAAAAGAGCTGTTAGTCCAGCAGATATATACATTTCACCTGGAAAGTAATCCAAACTCAATGGAACTTTGACGGGTAGTTTGGGGGTATGCCTCGAAGACTCTCATAAGTTTTCGACCTCGAGGACCTTGTGGAATTTGGAGGGGGGTCAAAACCTATTTTTTTTTTCAGTTTTTCGCTCATATCTCATAAACTAAGCACTTTTTGTGTACATCTGGCAAATATGGCAAAGTTAAAGAGCAATAAATTTCCTGAAAGTTAGTTGTCATACTAGATTTATAGGCCAAATATAAAAGATCCTTTGAATAACGCTGACCAGAACTAAATGATCAAATCATTATAACGTTTGGTTAGTGTTCAGTAATTAGGTATACGTCGTAATTTAGAGTATATCCTGACATTCCTGACTACAAAGGAATAGCGCTTTGATTCCCTAAGGGGGCGTCCATAAATCGCGTCATACGTTTTTGGCTTGTTTTAGACCCCCCCCCCCTCCCCCATGGTGATCTTTGGTGATATTTTCAGGACCCCTCCCCCCCTGTCCAATATGACGTGTAATTTTTTGCTAACTAAAATAAGTACAGTTTTCTAACACGTGAACCTACTTACGTAACGTTTGTACACGTAAAGGGTAAACAAATGAAACTACATGTATACATATAAAATAAAATTATCTTTAATAGAAAAAAAACCGGCGAAGTGCGTGTCGGACTACGCGGTTTCGTACCTACTATCGAAAAAGTAATATCAAAAGGTCGTATCTGCGTATGAAATGAGTTTTTAGGAGATAACTCAATAATTGCTAAACCGATAATGTTCTAAATTTTTTTCATATTTTTTTGGATCTCGGGTTCAAAAGTGACAGGGTATCTTGACTTTTTCTTAAGATATTCACTAAATAAATAAAAAATTCAAACAGACCTCAACGATTTTTTTTTTATTGATGTTCAGGACAACAAGACAAGAGTTATTTTGAAAGACCTGTCGAGTGATGTGCATCATGTCGATATTTGGTAAAAAAAATTTTTTTTGACAAATAATTACATGTGTGGAGTAGTGCCCCTCCTTAAAATATCTTTTTCAGCAATTTTACTACTAAACTAAGTAGCGGTAGCGGTTTTGTACTAAGTAGTACAAAAACACACCTTATATTTAAATATTTATTAGGATATACGTTTTATAGTTTCCGAGTAAAATGGCTGTGATATACGGACGGACGGACGGACAGACGGAGATAACAAAACTATAAGGGTTACGTTTTTGCCACTTTGGCTACAGAACCCTAAAATCCTACTTCAGAAAATAATATGTCAAATGCCATTAAAAATTATTTACAATCATTGCTAGTGCAATTTTACTCTGCTTTTGACAGATTGATTCATTTAAAAGTTGATAATTTTTATTTTATTGACCATAATACAGATAGTACAAGGAACAAAAAAATTACACGTGATATGTGTCCAGACCCCCCTCCCCCCTGTGGTGATCATTGGTGATTTTTTCTTGACCCCCCCCCCCCCCTAAAAAATATGACGCGATTAATGGACGCCCCCTAATCTTCGTTCTCAGCCCAACTATTTAGTATAGGTTAAGACTCCAATTAAGAATAGTTTTCACGGGTCTCCGAGTTCAGAACTGATAAATCAAGCATAAAAGCGGTAAAACAACCCTGAAGCACGGAAAGGCACACGAGAACGTTCCTAAAACTTTGACCCAGAATGTTCGCGTGCCATTGTTTCGCAGATCTGAAGAAACAAAGAACTTGATCTAATCAAGATCGTGTGTAAACACTAATTAAATGCTAATTGTTACGCTCGTTACAAAAACCAACATTCAATGAACGGTGACGAATCTTTTGTGTTCAAAATGAGATTATACAAGAATGCAAAATTGTTTATTACGCTTCGTCATCACACAAACATTTCAGAGATAGTACATAGTATTAAAGTATAAATTTACGTCGCAAGCAAAAGAGATCTGCCAAAACTTTTAAATATATCTTCAAAAACAGTATTCAATACAATAGAGAACATGCATGAAAAATATTTAATTGAATTTGTTCCATAAACACGTTCAACAACCACAAATTAATATAAATAAGTGAAAAATCCGTAATAATTTTAAACAGTTTTTTAAAGATATCGCGGTTTAAAAACTTAAAATTTTAGGCATTTTTTTTCACCTCAAATGTATTTTCGAAACTTCAGTTCGATTTCTTATATTCTAACAAGAAAAAAAATGTACGACAACTATATAGCTAAACGCATTTTTTCGTGCCTAAAATTACAAAAATCTCCCAAAAACTTGTTCCTTCCAAACAGTTTTCTGCAACTTTGTGGTCGGTGACGTCACAATCCTTACACTTTTTGTATGGGGCGTTTTGACGCGCGGCGCAGACGCCTAAGGCGTGAAATACACACAAACGGCGTAAGGCACAGGCGCAGCGCAGGCACGATGCCGCTTCAAAACGTTTGTATACAAAATGTACTAAGGAGACGTATTTTGAATTACACTCAAGCGGCGCGGCGCAGGCACGCTAGCGACGCGCCGCTAGCAGGCACAACTGCAGCGTCGCGCAGGCGCGGCAGGTGGCACGTCGCTTGCTATACAAGGTGTAACAAAAATGCTCGTGATCCGTTAAAGGGCATAATTGGAATAAGAAAAAGGGGAAGAAATTTTTTTTGGACGCGACAATATTTTTTTTTGTATGAGCCACGTCATCTTAGCCGGCCGACTATCCATACAAAACCAAATTTCGTTTTCGCGTAAAAAATGTTGTTTCTTAGTTTTTAATAATTAGAATACGATACCTATTATGCCCTTAAACGGATTACCAGCATTTTTGTTAATGTTACACCTCGTTTAGGACGAGTATTATTTATCAGCAACAAAGATGCGGGATGATATAGAATTTAATATACAGTTCTGAGAAATTGTCGAACAATATCCGGCTCTTTACGACTTTAGCATGCCGGAGTATAGTAACAGTAATGTACAATCAGGATATTCATGTAATTTTTTCCATTATTTTAAAATACCTATGCTCTTCTGATAATTTCCACACAGGGTGGATCCAATATCTTCTATACCTCTGCACATTAATGAGTTGCAGCAAAGCAAGCGCATCTTCGTCATCTGAAGAGGAAGACATGCTATCGCAACAAAATCAGTCTGTATAATGTAATGACAATGACCCATCGTGCCGTCTCTTCACCTCTTCTATATAATTTCCGTTCCTCGCCTTATGCCGCTTGTGTGTATTTCACGCCTAACGTATTTTCACATTTTTGACGTTTATTAGAGATGCGTCATAGATAGTAGGTTTATTAGAGACATTTGAATCTACAGGGAAATAGAATCGAATGACGTCTTCAAAAAAAATCATGCATATTCCTAATTATTTGGAGCCCTTTGTACAGAATAGCTACAAATATTGCACAGAAGTGGCGAAGATGCAAATTTGAATCCAATCAACTTACCTATTTAGGCAAATTTGAGTATCATAAGATCATAACTTACTTCCTGGTCAGAAAAGCAATTAATATCCTCGTAGTTTTTTTAGAGTATGCTATATTTGCAACGATCTATTACGATATTTTGTTTTTAGAGAAGAATAACCCAGAAACTTCTTTATTAATACTTATTTTCTGTTTTAATTACGGCTAGCTAAACAGCAACAGAAAACGAACGTGAAATCATGCCTACAATAATCGCAACGGCTATTTCAATAATAAACCGGTCTTAATATATTTAGACCAAAACATCAACTAACTCAATTCACTCTATCGACCAATCGACTTTTGAATAAGTACTTAATGGAATCTAATTTGATTCAATTGATTTAGAAGCTGTTTAAGCAAGCAAGCTTATGGACTTCAGAGTTTTCTGTCTGCCAATGCCAAGCACGATTGAGAAACTTCGGTGCACGTGTGGATTTGATTCAGTCCGCTATTAATCTAGACACACGGCAGTGTGTCCGCCAAGTTCGAGCAAAAAAAAGCGACACACCGGCCGTGGGTTATATTACACGAACCATTTCGGGCCAATTTCGACCACCCTATAACTCAAAACATATTTTATCTACGCATATGAAATTTCGAGTGTCTGTTGACATCCCCTTAATTGTCTAGAATACAAAATTTCATTATTCTACCTATAGCAGTTCTTCAGATATTGACGTCAGAAAATCGCTATTTTTACTATACACTCACTCACTGACTCACTGACTCATCAAAAACCTAGACCACTTCCAATGGTCGTACTGACTTGAAATTTGGCATGGAAATAGGTCTTAAGGTCAAATTAAAGGGAAAAATCTGAAAACGGCCAAGTGTGAGTCAGTTTTTAAAATAGCGAAGGTGTAACTTTGTTCTACTATGAAGTCATAATGAACTAAATGGGTCTATCTTCCAATGGTCGTACCGGCCTGAAATTTGGCTCGAAGGTTTGTCTTTAGGTCGAAATAAAGTAAAAATCTGAAAACGAACAAGTGTGAGTCAGTTTCGAAAACAACGAATGTGTAATTTTGTTCTACTATAAGTAGGTATGGAGTGGAAATGAGATAAGACTTATTTAAATTTAGATACATACCAATTTAAGACAATACATGTTTGTCTTAAAGACAAGAACAATAAAATTGTTCACCACTCTGTGTGTGTCTGTTGCGGGAACCGAACCCACGATTTACGAAGTGCAAAGCAGGTCACTAGGTACACTAGGTGCGCTAAATCAGTCAAACAAAAATGAAAAGACTATTTTTTCTCGCATAGTCTAAATAATTTCTAATTTTACAACTAATAAAATCGCAGATTCAAGAACATGGAAATCATATATACTCTAAGATGGAATTATATATACTACTGCCCATCTCACCCTCCGATACGCCACGGGATGAGATGGGATGGTGCACTTCTAGGGCTACATAATAGGCCACCAATTATAATACCTACTGGTAGGCCTACCTACCAGTAGGTATTATAATTGGTGGCCTATTACCAAGTTATTAATTATCTATGTAGGTAGCGTACTTACAAACAGAATAAAGTACGTTATTGATGTATGTAATTATATGTAAGTAGGTACATTTTATAGGTGTAGGGAGCCAGTTTATTTGTAAAAATCACCTATAAATAAATAGTAAAATAGAATTAGACGCTTAGTATAAAGGGTTATAGGATAAAGTACATACCTAAGTGGAATGAGACATTTCCTAAAGCAAAAGTGATAAAAAAATAATAAAGAACCTACACCTAACAAAACTAAATGAAATCCCATCAAAAACATAAATGTGAAAGGCTGCCAAGTTCGATACTATGGGAATGCTTCGCCTATAAAAGAAGTGAGATCTGAATAAGTACCAAGTTCCATAAAAATACCTCAAATCATAAATAGTTATAGGAATGCACACTTGATTTCCAGCAGTTTTTAAGGTACATTTTGAATAAGTATCACGTTACATAGAAATACCTAAAATTATAATAGTCAGAGAAACGCACACCGGTTTTTTTAGCAGTTTCCTGATAACATTTATTATTTTCAGTACTTTTTAATGATGTAACTTGGCAAGTTTTAATAGAAAATTATATACTTGACACATTGCAGTCCAAAGGTGTCGATTCATTGCATTGAAAAGGTGTGTGGTGTGTGAAAACTTGCCAAGTAACATCATTAAAAAGTACTGAAAATAATAAATGTTATCAGGAAACTGCTAAAAAAACCGGTGTGCGTTTCTCTGACTATTATAATTTTAGGTATTTCTATGTAACGTGATACTTATTCAAAATGTACCTTAAAAACTGCTGGAAATCAAGTGTGCATTCCTATAACTATTTATGATTTGAGGTATTTTTATGGAACTTGGTACTTATTCAGATCTCACTTCTTTTATAGGCGAAGCATTCCCATAGTATCGAACTTGGCAGCCTTTCACATTTATGTTTTTGATGGGATATAGATTACTCGTAGAACTCTCTGCCATTTTTTTAGTTATTTTGCAGAGCAATAATAATAACAAAGAAGTTGTCAGACGCCCTTTGAGTGACCAGCAATGGGGGCTTTTCAAGCTATAGTAGATATGGCTACTTTTATTTTAACTACTTATACAAATAACAATTTCGAATCAGTGTAGCATACCAAGTTACCAACCATTATGTTAGTAGTAGTACCTACATAAATTACATAATGTACATATAAAATCAATGGTTAGGCATGTAGTTTTATTGTTTTAGAATGTGACGTAAAACTTTATAAAGCCTTCCCAAGTAACACATCAAAGCTAGTATCAGTCATTAGTACGCTCTATTAAGTTGCCAACCGCATTAAAGAAGCATTAATACGGCCAAAAAACTTCCTAATCGCAATAAAGAAGCATTAGTACTCTCGATTAAGTTGCCAATCGCAATACAAAAGCATTATACTAGCATAAGAGTGTAGTAAAATAAACCTTACGTCAATGCAAAAACGTCTCTAACACCGACGCAACAAATGTTATAATACAATGAACGTTGTGATTTAACTACTTTGTCTCGCAATATAAAATGGACGAAGACGGTACAAAAAACTGAATGAGTGACACGTCATATTTGTTTGGGTAACAAAATTTATAAAAGTTTTTGACTCTTTTACGTTATTATATCCTTCAAATATTACTGCGCAATGTAGTTTACTGTAAATGTGTATATAAGTTTCATTGAAAATTTTCACGCGCCTTTGATTTATTGTGGTTTTGCTATAAAATATTATAAAAAGATATGCGTCAAATAAACAAAACAATTGTGTAATCCTCGTATAGAACGAGTTTTGCATTATTAACATAATAGTGTTGGTTGAGCAGTCTTAAATTAAGTTATTTCATTATTATATAGGCATTTCCCTTGTATAAATAGGTTCGCACGATTTTATTTTTAGGTTATAAATTATTTACAAAATGGCGTTGGTCTATATAGACGGAGAGCTAGCCACGTCAGATATGACACAATAATGAGAGCAACCAAACCCCTCTAGTCAGTTTGGTATACTATGCTTATTTCTAGATCTGGACATCTGGCAGCTTTAAAGTGGTGGAGGTCAAAGAATGCAAACAATTTCAAGAAAACAAATCCTAGAGATCTGGGTTTGATGCAATATTATGAGAAACTATACAAATACTATACAATATTAAGAGAAATTATACAAAAGTTTATGTGGGGGGAAAGTAGTGCCAAACGATGTATAATATAGTTCATAGTTTGTCGCCCACTGTTTTTGTTTCCGTAATAATACATATTATTGTTTGGTCTAACGTTTTTTATCGATATTTGACCAGTTTTTAGTCGATATTCCAACATATTCACTACAGATAGAATTATAAGGCAAACGACTGTCGGTTCTTGAATCTTATATCTCCGTTCTGTAGAGCCGGATCTTGAAATAAATGAGCCGTTATTTTTTTATGATATTTTTAAAATATGGTCTAAAAAAATACTTTTATCGATTTTCGAATGGTGTAAAGAATCTTACATATACGTAATCTACATATTAGGGTTCCTCATTGATGTCTCTAAAAACTGTGGAGAGATTTTAATTTTTAACTAATTAACACAAAATTTATGACCATAAAACCTAAACAGGTTCGACTTTGATGTCAAATATCTCGAAGACAGTGAATATTGAAGTAAATATAGATACTATATTGTTTAAAGCCGTTAATGATAATATGATAAGCTATATAAATCATTAGAAAACTAAGGGAATCAGATCTAAGGTCGTTGGCGCCAGGGAGCCCCTTAAAATATAGGCCCTGTCCCTTATAACTGAGACAACTTCAGCAGTTTTTACCTAGTTTGGTATTATTATTTTCCAATTAGAACATTTTGCTAGTCTGTCACTGTGACCTCCACCCATTAAAAGCTGCCAGATGCCAGGATCTAGCAATAAGAATAGTATAGCAATCTAACCAGACGGGTCTTGTTGCTCTCATTATTGTGTCATATCTGACGTGGCTAGCTCTTAGTCCAATAGCAGTTCAGTGACCCTTAACAAAAGCTTATTAATGCCTACAGCATTACACGTGAATAATTATGCTATTAAACAACTTTAAGCATTATATACTACTTAAAATTGCTATTATAGGCCCTAAGGCACTAAAACAGCGAAAACCTGTATAGGGGCTGTTCATAAATTACGTCATCAATTTTTACCCCCCCCCCCCCTAAAATCATTCAACCCTACCCCTGCCAAATAAAGTGACGTCATTAAAAAAATGCGTCTTTAGCTTAAATGTAAAGTAAAAACTATTTAGTTAGTAGATCATATTTTATAGCATTAAAAGTTTATAGAAACACGAATTTCATTCCTTTTTTTACACATTGAAGCATTTTTTACAGATGCTAGAGATGATGTGATCTTCGGAATGACCGCCCCCCCCCCCTCCTACGTCATGCTACCATCATCCGATGTCCAGACCTCCCCCCCATTTGAAATGACGTAATTTATGAACAGCCCCTTATAGTGAATTACTTTGCTTTGTAATGGTTTATATTATTGCTATTATACAGCATTAGGAATGTATTACCTACTTAAAAAAGCTATTGTACACCCTAAGGCATTAAAAATAGCTGAAAGCTGTATAGCGAATTTACGTGGCATTATAACGGCTCATATTCATGCTCTTAAACAGCATTAAGCATTTATTTATGCTATTGTAGAACCTAAGGCACTAAACCACACCGAAGCATTAGTGTAGCAACCCAAACGCAACTGTACAGCTGAATGCTGTACAGTTGCATTTTGGTTCGCTGCACTAAAACTAATGGCTAAACAAAAGCATTTACATATGCCATTATAGAACCTAAAGCACTACAAACAGCTGAAAGCTGTATACCGGAATTACGTGGCATTATAATGGCTAATATTCATGCTCATAAACAGCATTAAGCATTTATTAATGCTATTGTACAACCTAAGGCACTAAACCACACCGAAGCATTAGTGTAGCAAACCAAAACGCAACTGTACAGCATTCAGCTGTACAGTTGCATTTTGGTTCGCTGCACTAAAACTAAAGGCTTTAAAAAAGCATTTACATATGCCATTATACGACCGTTATACAACTTAAAGCATTATATAATGCTATTGTAGAACCTAAAGCACTAAGTGCTTTTAAACAGCTGAAAGCTCTACAGTTGCGTTGTGGTTTGCTGCACTAAAGCTAAAGGTTTTACAAAAGCATTTAGATATGCCATAATACAACCGTTATACAGCTCAAAGCATCATATAATGCGACAAGTTGCTCGGTGAACGTATATAAGAGTTTATACGGTCCTTAAGTTCGAAATAAGTTAACTATTCATACGTTATAATGCTTCCTGTGTTACTTGGGTTGTAACTTCAAGGTCCCAATTCAAAATAAAACAGAGCAATTGTATCATACCTTGCAGAAGGTAACCTCTTCAACCATAACCCCAAATTAGAGGATTCATAGGAAGTTCAGGTAACCTTGTATCTTGGGTGCCATGCTCATCATTACGTTCGCACAATGGCAAGCAACCGAAGCGCGTTCACCGCAATTTCGAGGGCCTTGGCCGTGGGCCCGTCACGGCGCGTCGCCGCGTCACGCTCTGGAGCTCGATGGTAGATTACAACATGTGTAACATGGGTTCAGGAAGAGGCACCATTAGAGGTCACATTTTTGGCATTAGCGCGTACTAACGCAACACATAACACATCACGCTCTGAAGACCGAGCGTTGATAATGATGAAGTACCATGGGTTCTTCCGAACTGAAAAACAATCGACAAACACCGCTGGATATATCCCTTTCTACCGTAAAGGCTCGTCTATACCATGGGCAACAGTCTTAGGGACGCAGCTATACGACAGAACGAGATTCCAATATCGTTTTTCTCTTCTAACGCATAGCTGCCTTCCCATGATGGTTCATGATGGCCCATGGTGTAGAGGCGCGGTCCTTTCTGAGCAATCTGAGCACCCAACCACTGCTAAAGATCTGCAATAGTTGTCTGCTCCAACAGTTAATTTTGCGGCAGACACGAGGACTTTACTAATCCAGTACCACTGGCTTAGATGCTATTTTTTTGTAAATATAATTCTAGGTAACAACATTACCGGCGCCCCCGTCGTTTCTATCCAATAAAGACTACAAAGGGAATCATATTTCATCAATTAACAGCATTGTCATAGCGCCAGACGAGCGTGGGTGTAGTGATCGGTATCGAATTAATCCGATAATCCGGTGAATCCTTAAGATTGTTGCCGACTTGCCGTTGAGCCCCGTGAACGCTATTAAGAGGAAATGTGATCTGGCATTTCGTGCATACGAAAACTTTGACAAATTGACGGGCATATACATATTTTTATGCCAAAAAAAATTTTTCTATACGAACTTTTACAGTCCACTGTCTGTAATAATCTTCGATTTGGACATGAAGTATAATTGTTATCAAACTTCACAGGTAAGTTCGTTTGATTATTAAATATATGTAGCATGTTATTATCGTGGCTGAACGGTGTCAATCTCCTTCTTCACAACATGGTAAAAAACGTATGAACTTCCTGATACCGTCATTTCCTGTTCACGTGCATTCCGGTTATGGCCGAGCCACGAAGGCCATCACGGCTCCCCCTTGGCACAAAATGGCCGGACTCACTTGGTCGGTGGTTTACTCGATGTAAACAAATTTGAACTAATATTTTTAAATTAACACATTCAGCGCCGAGAACCCGACTGTTGGGTTCTCTGTTCGTAGCTACTACGCACTACATACGTCGAACATGTGTTACCCATAACCCATGTGGGTTACGAGCGTAGCACGTAGCACTAGGTGGCACTAAATGTGTTAAAAAAATTAACTTTAATTTGTGATTGTCACGAATCATTTCTAGAAACAGTGCATCTCTTTCGGTATTATTGGTGAGTAAAGGCCTCTAGGTCAGTGGATCCAACCGGTGGCCCGCGGACCACTGGTGTATTAGGAATAGATACCCTTTGTTAACTTTATTTGTCTTAGGTATTTACTTCCAAGCAATTGGTTCGCCGTTGAATTTCATCGAGTGGTCCCTTATCAATCACTGGAAGATTAAGAATCACTGCTTTTGCTTTAGGTGATTGTCGTCAGTCAAGACATTCAATGCATAGTGAGCTTGTGCATTGTTGTAATTTGATGGTCAATTTGATGCAACTAAGTACTGTTATTAACTTAATGAGCGCCAGGCGTCGGGTATGACACAAATAGTGCCCATGGCCACAGAATAACTAATAGTACTACCGTACCATGGCGTCAGACCAAAATTGTTACCAACGATAATGTTGTTTATAAGTAATCTAATTCAATTCACATTATTTAAAAAAAATAGTTATGCTTAACTTTGGCATACCTTGATGATATGTTAGACAAACTCTGGGAGTCCTTTAAAAAAATTGAGCAGAAACGCGGTGGATAAAAACATGACTATCACTCGATGGAACTTGAGGTCCGCTTGGAAATCTAATCCCAAGAATTGGGGTTAGCAGGTACTAGTTTTTACGAGTGCCATCTGACCTTCCAATCTAACCCTAATTTATCCTTAGGCCTGATGGCGATCAGGTCCGGTCTGCTCACGACATGCTGCTTTATTTTACCGAAAAACGAGTACCTAGTAAATATCAAACGATATTTCGTACATCAGTTGCTCCGAGACACTCAGTGGCACGACTGGTACGAGTCGGGGTTTGAGACCTCAGGATTGAAAGTCGAACGATTTACCGCCAGGCATGTGCATGAACAACTGGTCGATTCAATTCAATTCAATTCAATTCAATCGTTTAGTCATAAAATATACATTTTACACGTCAATACAGTTTTTATATTAAAGTATATTACTAAATTAAGATTAAGATTACAAATAAGTAAATTAAATACGGTATTATTAACTTTTTTTTTACATAATTATTTCAACTTCAACTTCAATCAATTCAAACTTCAATCTAAACTTGGCATTAAATCACAACCGACACAACGTTTCGTGAATAGGCATGATTATTTTAGCGCAGGTTAGGAGACCATTGGACTAGTAACGCAGTTAATCGAAGTTTCCGCTCTGAATTGTCCACAATTTGGCAATAGTGGCATTGAACTAGTTGCTTTCATTAAGCTTTATGGCGCCGTAAATTAGGTAATCAAGTAGGAGTTTATGTTGTAGTCATTGTATCTTTTCGGGATTTTATCTACACTCACATTGTAACTCTTCTAAAACGTGTTCAAAAATTGTAGGCAATGGCTATATATCTGTGATAAGCTTTTTATCTGTGGCAGTAACGTAATTTTAACTTTACATGCTCATATATTGATACCTTATGAGTTTCAAATTCCGAACATTTTGATAACATAATGTAAATCCTGTGCTCCTTCCTGACCAACGGCACGCTCCCTCCCGACCGCCGGCACAATCGAGTTGGCCATGGCGGTGCAATGGCGGTCATTCTATGGTTTCCGAACACTTTATTTTGGATATATAATATAAGTGTAGATAAAGCAGTGTATGCAACTGTACGTAATTAGGCCTTAAAACACTAGTGTGATCTTATTATGAAACTCGCCTGCGGCTCGTTTCATAAAACCACACTCGTATTTTAAGGACCCTTATTACGTACCAGTTACATAAACTACTATTACGTACGGGAAATCTCTAATCAAATTTTTATGATTCACAAAAAATGGGGTGATTATTTGACAGGAAGTTTAATTACCTACTAGGAAAATAAATTAGGTAAGTAACATTCGATAACGGAGTAACCCATATAACAAATTATTTTGCGGTCATTATCACGGCTCTACCTACGCGAATATAAAGTTGGACACATGATTCATACACTCTGAGAAACGAAATTTCGATATTGACCTCTCTAGGCTCTCTACCGCTCTTTAGTGTGAATGATAAAGAAGCATATATAGATATACGAACGATCGAAATGGTTTGTATTTAATAGCCTTGAATAGTCGTATAATCTAAATGGAAGTAGACTATTATACAAATGAAAGTAGTTTTATTAATGTCCGTAACATAAATAAAACAGCTGTTTGTCTAAATAAGAAATGTTCCGAGCATTCGCTTCGTGTAGTTGTGAGATGTGACTGCGCAAACTGTGCATTATTAAATTCCTCGCTAGTGTCTCGCAGAATACTTTTGCTGGCATTTATTTAATTAAATTGAAGCGTTACGTTATGGTATTAATATGAAAAATAATGAGAACGAGAAGATACAGAGTAAAAAAAACATGTTTAATTCTAATATTTAGGTAGGCGGCTTTACGTTAGTTTAAACTTAAAGTCAATACAAAAACGGAGCATTCTGCTGGTTCGGTTTGGATTATTACTTTATCCTTTAGAAGAATTTACATAACCAAAAACATGTTGATTTCCCTGGAGCGAAAAAATACATATTCCCATTTTTGCGAGCTTGAAATTCATTTCTATACAATTCAAAACAAGTGTTTTATTTCAGATCACATTCAAATATTTTATTACAATGTCCAAGCAAGTAAAAAATCCGTCGAGCGGTTTGGATTCACCACATCAAAATTCAGGGCAAGGTCAAAAGGATCCTTCTCAGTTTCGCCGTTGGTTCAAGTCAATACAGAGGAGCATTTCAAGGCGAGAACAAGAAACAAGAATAAACTTGGAGTATCCTTCAGACGAACCCTCATTACCGTTCGCGTCCTTGCGAGCTCGAAGGGTCCTAGAAAAGGTCAAAGAGGTTGACTTACATTGCATATTTATGTAATTTTTTGTACAGTCACTTGCATAGTATTTTGTTCCTACAGAAAAGAGCGTAAAAAAATCTGACATAAAAAGGCTATGTGCGGTAAGGTGACTTTACCGAAATTATTACATGCGCGTCGGTTGTTTATTATACGGATTCTGGGTTTCAATTCAAAAAAGTTGAGATAGCTAAATAAAATGCTACATTTTATAGGAAAAAAAAAACAGAAAAAATTCCCGTACCGGGAATCGAACCCGAGCCTCCTGGGTGAAAGCCAGGTATCCTAGCCACTAGACCATACGGGAGGTGATATAACTACCGAAATTCGTGTTTAGCTTCAGCTGACAATCGGCATACTACACTTTTAATATTGGCACGATAATGATAACAAATATTTGTTTTATATCTACAGGCGTGTGTATTGTTTATCAACATTAATACCTACGCAATACGGTTGCGTCTTTGCAATTTGTTTTTCGTATAATTATAAATGTTACTGTTTTAGTGTCGGCTGAGCTCGCACTGAAAGCTACGAGCAAGGTAGAATCGAGTCGTTAAACAAAACTGGAACCCCAACCTTGAAGAGTTGAGATCCGGTCATATAGAGCTAACTCGGGAAGGAATGCTAGACGAGTAGACGGGGTGGAATGGAATAAAAGCCGCAAAAATGTCTGAGGAGTGCGTATTTTCGGCTTCAGAGTTCAAGTTGTCAATTGTCAAAATTACCCTAGAGGGCTTTAAAAGTTGCAAAATTTAACACCCTAAGTTGTGACATCGGTTTATGGGTAAATTTTTGAAGTGTGTGTTTTTTTCGACATTTGTATGGTTGTTTTTTTTTTTTAATTAGATTCGGACCCACATTATGTGGTTGGGTTTTTAATAAAAAAAATATGGTGTAGGAGGGACTTTTAATTAACTAAAAAAATGGCAGAGAGTTCTACGAGTAATCTATATCCCATCAAAAACATAAATGTGAAAGGCTGCCAAGTTCGATACTATGGGAATGCTTCGCCTATAAAAGAAGTGAGATCTGAATAAGTACCAAGTTCCATAAAAATACCTCAAATCATAAATAGTTATAGGAATGCACACTTGATTTCCAGCAGTTTTTAAGGTACATTTTGAATAAGTATCACGTTACATAGAAATACCTAAAATTATAATAGTCAGAGAAACGCACACCGGTTTTTTTAGCAGTTTCCTGATAACATTTATTATTTTCAGTACTTTTTAATGATGTAACTTGGCAAGTTTTAATAGAAAATTATATACTTGACACATTGCAGTCCAAAGGTGTCGATTCATTGCATTGAAAAGGTGTGTGGTGTGTGAAAACTTGCCAAGTAACATCATTAAAAAGTACTGAAAATAATAAATGTTATCAGGAAACTGCTAAAAAAACCGGTGTGCGTTTCTCTGACTATTATAATTTTAGGTATTTCTATGTAACGTGATACTTATTCAAAATGTACCTTAAAAACTGCTGGAAATCAAGTGTGCATTCCTATAACTATTTATGATTTGAGGTATTTTTATGGAACTTGGTACTTATTCAGATCTCACTTCTTTTATAGGCGAAGCATTCCCATAGTATCGAACTTGGCAGCCTTTCACATTTATGTTTTTGATGGGATATAGATTACTCGTAGAACTCTCTGCCATTTTTTTAGTTATTTTGCAGAGCAATAATAATAACAAAGAAGTTGTCAGACGCCCTTTGAGTGACCAGCAATGGGGGCTTTTCAAGCTATAGTAGATATGGCTACTTTTATTTTAACTACTTATACAAATAACAATTTCGAATCAGTGTAGCATACCAAGTTACCAACCATTATGTTAGTAGTAGTACCTACATAAATTACATAATGTACATATAAAATCAATGGTTAGGCATGTAGTTTTATTGTTTTAGAATGTGACGTAAAACTTTATAAAGCCTTCCCAAGTAACACATCAAAGCTAGTATCAGTCATTAGTACGCTCTATTAAGTTGCCAACCGCATTAAAGAAGCATTAATACGGCCAAAAAACTTCCTAATCGCAATAAAGAAGCATTAGTACTCTCGATTAAGTTGCCAATCGCAATACAAAAGCATTATACTAGCATAAGAGTGTAGTAAAATAAACCTTACGTCAATGCAAAAACGTCTCTAACACCGACGCAACAAATGTTATAATACAATGAACGTTGTGATTTAACTACTTTGTCTCGCAATATAAAATGGACGAAGACGGTACAAAAAACTGAATGAGTGACACGTCATATTTGTTTGGGTAACAAAATTTATAAAAGTTTTTGACTCTTTTACGTTATTATATCCTTCAAATATTACTGCGCAATGTAGTTTACTGTAAATGTGTATATAAGTTTCATTGAAAATTTTCACGCGCCTTTGATTTATTGTGGTTTTGCTATAAAATATTATAAAAAGATATGCGTCAAATAAACAAAACAATTGTGTAATCCTCGTATAGAACGAGTTTTGCATTATTAACATAATAGTGTTGGTTGAGCAGTCTTAAATTAAGTTATTTCATTATTATATAGGCATTTCCCTTGTATAAATAGGTTCGCACGATTTTATTTTTAGGTTATAAATTATTTACAAAATGGCGTTGGTCTATATAGACGGAGAGCTAGCCACGTCAGATATGACACAATAATGAGAGCAACCAAACCCCTCTAGTCAGTTTGGTATACTATGCTTATTTCTAGATCTGGACATCTGGCAGCTTTAAAGTGGTGGAGGTCAAAGAATGCAAACAATTTCAAGAAAACAAATCCTAGAGATCTGGGTTTGATGCAATATTATGAGAAACTATACAAATACTATACAATATTAAGAGAAATTATACAAAAGTTTATGTGGGGGGAAAGTAGTGCCAAACGATGTATAATATAGTTCATAGTTTGTCGCCCACTGTTTTTGTTTCCGTAATAATACATATTATTGTTTGGTCTAACGTTTTTTATCGATATTTGACCAGTTTTTAGTCGATATTCCAACATATTCACTACAGATAGAATTATAAGGCAAACGACTGTCGGTTCTTGAATCTTATATCTCCGTTCTGTAGAGCCGGATCTTGAAATAAATGAGCCGTTATTTTTTTATGATATTTTTAAAATATGGTCTAAAAAAATACTTTTATCGATTTTCGAATGGTGTAAAGAATCTTACATATACGTAATCTACATATTAGGGTTCCTCATTGATGTCTCTAAAAACTGTGGAGAGATTTTAATTTTTAACTAATTAACACAAAATTTATGACCATAAAACCTAAACAGGTTCGACTTTGATGTCAAATATCTCGAAGACAGTGAATATTGAAGTAAATATAGATACTATATTGTTTAAAGCCGTTAATGATAATATGATAAGCTATATAAATCATTAGAAAACTAAGGGAATCAGATCTAAGGTCGTTGGCGCCAGGGAGCCCCTTAAAATATAGGCCCTGTCCCTTATAACTGAGACAACTTCAGCAGTTTTTACCTAGTTTGGTATTATTATTTTCCAATTAGAACATTTTGCTAGTCTGTCACTGTGACCTCCACCCATTAAAAGCTGCCAGATGCCAGGATCTAGCAATAAGAATAGTATAGCAATCTAACCAGACGGGTCTTGTTGCTCTCATTATTGTGTCATATCTGACGTGGCTAGCTCTTAGTCCAATAGCAGTTCAGTGACCCTTAACAAAAGCTTATTAATGCCTACAGCATTACACGTGAATAATTATGCTATTAAACAACTTTAAGCATTATATACTACTTAAAATTGCTATTATAGGCCCTAAGGCACTAAAACAGCGAAAACCTGTATAGGGGCTGTTCATAAATTACGTCATCAATTTTTACCCCCCCCCCCCCTAAAATCATTCAACCCTACCCCTGCCAAATAAAGTGACGTCATTAAAAAAATGCGTCTTTAGCTTAAATGTAAAGTAAAAACTATTTAGTTAGTAGATCATATTTTATAGCATTAAAAGTTTATAGAAACACGAATTTCATTCCTTTTTTTACACATTGAAGCATTTTTTACAGATGCTAGAGATGATGTGATCTTCGGAATGACCGCCCCCCCCCCCCCTCCTACGTCATGCTACCATCATCCGATGTCCAGACCTCCCCCCCATTTGAAATGACGTAATTTATGAACAGCCCCTTATAGTGAATTACTTTGCTTTGTAATGGTTTATATTATTGCTATTATACAGCATTAGGAATGTATTACCTACTTAAAAAAGCTATTGTACACCCTAAGGCATTAAAAATAGCTGAAAGCTGTATAGCGAATTTACGTGGCATTATAACGGCTCATATTCATGCTCTTAAACAGCATTAAGCATTTATTTATGCTATTGTAGAACCTAAGGCACTAAACCACACCGAAGCATTAGTGTAGCAACCCAAACGCAACTGTACAGCTGAATGCTGTACAGTTGCATTTTGGTTCGCTGCACTAAAACTAATGGCTAAACAAAAGCATTTACATATGCCATTATAGAACCTAAAGCACTACAAACAGCTGAAAGCTGTATACCGGAATTACGTGGCATTATAATGGCTAATATTCATGCTCATAAACAGCATTAAGCATTTATTAATGCTATTGTACAACCTAAGGCACTAAACCACACCGAAGCATTAGTGTAGCAAACCAAAACGCAACTGTACAGCATTCAGCTGTACAGTTGCATTTTGGTTCGCTGCACTAAAACTAAAGGCTTTAAAAAAGCATTTACATATGCCATTATACGACCGTTATACAACTTAAAGCATTATATAATGCTATTGTAGAACCTAAAGCACTAAGTGCTTTTAAACAGCTGAAATCTCTACAGTTGCGTTGTGGTTTGCTGCACTAAAGCTAAAGGCTTTACAAAAGCATTTAGATATGCCATAATACAACCGTTATACAGCTCAAAGCATCATATAATGCGACAAGTTGCTCGGTGAACGTATATAAGAGTTTATACGGTCCTTAAGTTCGAAATAAGTTAACTATTCATACGTTATAATGCTTCCTGTGTTACTTGGGTTGTAACTTCAAGGTCCCAATTCAAAATAAAACAGAGCAATTGTATCATACCTTGCAGAAGGTAACCTCTTCAACCATAACCCCAAATTAGAGGATTCATAGGAAGTTCAGGTAACCTTGTATCTTGGGTGCCATGCTCATCATTACGTTCGCACAATGGCAAGCAACCGAAGCGCGTTCACCGCAATTTCGAGGGCCTTGGCCGTGGGCCCGTCACGGCGCGTCGCCGCGTCACGCTCTGGAGCTCGATGGTAGATTACAACATGTGTAACATGGGTTCAGGAAGAGGCACCATTAGAGGTCACATTTTTGGCATTAGCGCGTACTAACGCAACACATAACACATCACGCTCTGAAGACCGAGCGTTGATAATGATGAAGTACCATGGGTTCTTCCGAACTGAAAAACAATCGACAAACACCGCTGGATATATCCCTTTCTACCGTAAAGGCTCGTCTATACCATGGGCAACAGTCTTAGGGACGCAGCTATACGACAGAACGAGATTCCAATATCGTTTTTCTCTTCTAACGCATAGCTGCCTTCCCATGATGGTTCATGATGGCCCATGGTGTAGAGGCGCGGTCCTTTCTGAGCAATCTGAGCACCCAACCACTGCTAAAGATCTGCAATAGTTGTCTGCTCCAACAGTTAATTTTGCGGCAGACACGAGGACTTTACTAATCCAGTACCACTGGCTTAGATGCTATTTTTTTGTAAATATAATTCTAGGTAACAACATTACCGGCGCCCCCGTCGTTTCTATCCAATAAAGACTACAAAGGGAATCATATTTCATCAATTAACAGCATTGTCATAGCGCCAGACGAGCGTGGGTGTAGTGATCGGTATCGAATTAATCCGATAATCCGGTGAATCCTTAAGATTGTTGCCGACTTGCCGTTGAGCCCCGTGAACGCTATTAAGAGGAAATGTGATCTGGCATTTCGTGCATACGAAAACTTTGACAAATTGACGGGCATATACATATTTTTATGCCAAAAAAAATTTTTCTATACGAACTTTTACAGTCCACTGTCTGTAATAATCTTCGATTTGGACATGAAGTATAATTGTTATCAAACTTCACAGGTAAGTTCGTTTGATTATTAAATATATGTAGCATGTTATTATCGTGGCTGAACGGTGTCAATCTCCTTCTTCACAACATGGTAAAAAACGTATGAACTTCCTGATACCGTCATTTCCTGTTCACGTGCATTCCGGTTATGGCCGAGCCACGAAGGCCATCACGGCTCCCCCTTGGCACAAAATGGCCGGACTCACTTGGTCGGTGGTTTACTCGATGTAAACAAATTTGAACTAATATTTTTAAATTAACACATTCAGCGCCGAGAACCCGACTGTTGGGTTCTCTGTTCGTAGCTACTACGCACTACATACGTCGAACATGTGTTACCCATAACCCATGTGGGTTACGAGCGTAGCACGTAGCACTAGGTGGCACTAAATGTGTTAAAAAAATTAACTTTAATTTGTGATTGTCACGAATCATTTCTAGAAACAGTGCATCTCTTTCGGTATTATTGGTGAGTAAAGGCCTCTAGGTCAGTGGATCCAACCGGTGGCCCGCGGACCACTGGTGTATTAGGAATAGATACCCTTTGTTAACTTTATTTGTCTTAGGTATTTACTTCCAAGCAATTGGTTCGCCGTTGAATTTCATCGAGTGGTCCCTTATCAATCACTGGAAGATTAAGAATCACTGCTTTTGCTTTAGGTGATTGTCGTCAGTCAAGACATTCAATGCATAGTGAGCTTGTGCATTGTTGTAATTTGATGGTCAATTTGATGCAACTAAGTACTGTTATTAACTTAATGAGCGCCAGGCGTCGGGTATGACACAAATAGTGCCCATGGCCACAGAATAACTAATAGTACTACCGTACCATGGCGTCAGACCAAAATTGTTACCAACGATAATGTTGTTTATAAGTAATCTAATTCAATTCACATTATTTAAAAAAAATAGTTATGCTTAACTTTGGCATACCTTGATGATATGTTAGACAAACTCTGGGAGTCCTTTAAAAAAATTGAGCAGAAACGCGGTGGATAAAAACATGACTATCACTCGATGGAACTTGAGGTCCGCTTGGAAATCTAATCCCAAGAATTGGGGTTAGCAGGTACTAGTTTTTACGAGTGCCATCTGACCTTCCAATCTAACCCTAATTTATCCTTAGGCCTGATGGCGATCAGGTCCGGTCTGCTCACGACATGCTGCTTTATTTTACCGAAAAACGAGTACCTAGTAAATATCAAACGATATTTCGTACATCAGTTGCTCCGAGACACTCAGTGGCACGACTGGTACGAGTCGGGGTTTGAGACCTCAGGATTGAAAGTCGAACGATTTACCGCCAGGCATGTGCATGAACAACTGGTCGATTCAATTCAATTCAATTCAATTCAATCGTTTAGTCATAAAATATACATTTTACACGTCAATACAGTTTTTATATTAAAGTATATTACTAAATTAAGATTAAGATTACAAATAAGTAAATTAAATACGGTATTATTAACTTTTTTTTTACATAATTATTTCAACTTCAACTTCAATCAATTCAAACTTCAATCTAAACTTGGCATTAAATCACAACCGACACAACGTTTCGTGAATAGGCATGATTATTTTAGCGCAGGTTAGGAGACCATTGGACTAGTAACGCAGTTAATCGAAGTTTCCGCTCTGAATTGTCCACAATTTGGCAATAGTGGCATTGAACTAGTTGCTTTCATTAAGCTTTATGGCGCCGTAAATTAGGTAATCAAGTAGGAGTTTATGTTGTAGTCATTGTATCTTTTCGGGATTTTATCTACACTCACATTGTAACTCTTCTAAAACGTGTTCAAAAATTGTAGGCAATGGCTATATATCTGTGATAAGCTTTTTATCTGTGGCAGTAACGTAATTTTAACTTTACATGCTCATATATTGATACCTTATGAGTTTCAAATTCCGAACATTTTGATAACATAATGTAAATCCTGTGCTCCTTCCTGACCAACGGCACGCTCCCTCCCGACCGCCGGCACAATCGAGTTGGCCATGGCGGTGCAATGGCGGTCATTCTATGGTTTCCGAACACTTTATTTTGGATATATAATATAAGTGTAGATAAAGCAGTGTATGCAACTGTACGTAATTAGGCCTTAAAACACTAGTGTGATCTTATTATGAAACTCGCCTGCGGCTCGTTTCATAAAACCACACTCGTATTTTAAGGACCCTTATTACGTACCAGTTACATAAACTACTATTACGTACGGGAAATCTCTAATCAAATTTTTATGATTCACAAAAAATGGGGTGATTATTTGACAGGAAGTTTAATTACCTACTAGGAAAATAAATTAGGTAAGTAACATTCGATAACGGAGTAACCCATATAACAAATTATTTTGCGGTCATTATCACGGCTCTACCTACGCGAATATAAAGTTGGACACATGATTCATACACTCTGAGAAACGAAATTTCGATATTGACCTCTCTAGGCTCTCTACCGCTCTTTAGTGTGAATGATAAAGAAGCATATATAGATATACGAACGATCGAAATGGTTTGTATTTAATAGCCTTGAATAGTCGTATAATCTAAATGGAAGTAGACTATTATACAAATGAAAGTAGTTTTATTAATGTCCGTAACATAAATAAAACAGCTGTTTGTCTAAATAAGAAATGTTCCGAGCATTCGCTTCGTGTAGTTGTGAGATGTGACTGCGCAAACTGTGCATTATTAAATTCCTCGCTAGTGTCTCGCAGAATACTTTTGCTGGCATTTATTTAATTAAATTGAAGCGTTACGTTATGGTATTAATATGAAAAATAATGAGAACGAGAAGATACAGAGTAAAAAAAACATGTTTAATTCTAATATTTAGGTAGGCGGCTTTACGTTAGTTTAAACTTAAAGTCAATACAAAAACGGAGCATTCTGCTGGTTCGGTTTGGATTATTACTTTATCCTTTAGAAGAATTTACATAACCAAAAACATGTTGATTTCCCTGGAGCGAAAAAATACATATTCCCATTTTTGCGAGCTTGAAATTCATTTCTATACAATTCAAAACAAGTGTTTTATTTCAGATCACATTCAAATATTTTATTACAATGTCCAAGCAAGTAAAAAATCCGTCGAGCGGTTTGGATTCACCACATCAAAATTCAGGGCAAGGTCAAAAGGATCCTTCTCAGTTTCGCCGTTGGTTCAAGTCAATACAGAGGAGCATTTCAAGGCGAGAACAAGAAACAAGAATAAACTTGGAGTATCCTTCAGACGAACCCTCATTACCGTTCGCGTCCTTGCGAGCTCGAAGGGTCCTAGAAAAGGTCAAAGAGGTTGACTTACATTGCATATTTATGTAATTTTTTGTACAGTCACTTGCATAGTATTTTGTTCCTACAGAAAAGAGCGTAAAAAAATCTGACATAAAAAGGCTATGTGCGGTAAGGTGACTTTACCGAAATTATTACATGCGCGTCGGTTGTTTATTATACGGATTCTGGGTTTCAATTCAAAAAAGTTGAGATAGCTAAATAAAATGCTACATTTTATAGGAAAAAAAAAACAGAAAAAATTCCCGTACCGGGAATCGAACCCGAGCCTCCTGGGTGAAAGCCAGGTATCCTAGCCACTAGACCATACGGGAGGTGATATAACTACCGAAATTCGTGTTTAGCTTCAGCTGACAATCGGCATACTACACTTTTAATATTGGCACGATAATGATAACAAATATTTGTTTTATATCTACAGGCGTGTGTATTGTTTATCAACATTAATACCTACGCAATACGGTTGCGTCTTTGCAATTTGTTTTTCGTATAATTATAAATGTTACTGTTTTAGTGTCGGCTGAGCTCGCACTGAAAGCTACGAGCAAGGTAGAATCGAGTCGTTAAACAAAACTGGAACCCCAACCTTGAAGAGTTGAGATCCGGTCATATAGAGCTAACTCGGGAAGGAATGCTAGACGAGTAGACGGGGTGGAATGGAATAAAAGCCGCAAAAATGTCTGAGGAGTGCGTATTTTCGGCTTCAGAGTTCAAGTTGTCAATTGTCAAAATTACCCTAGAGGGCTTTAAAAGTTGCAAAATTTAACACCCTAAGTTGTGACATCGGTTTATGGGTAAATTTTTGAAGTGTGTGTTTTTTTCGACATTTGTATGGTTGTTTTTTTTTTTTAATTAGATTCGGACCCACATTATGTGGTTGGGTTTTTAATAAAAAAAATATGGTGTAGGAGGGACTTTTAGATAACTAGTTATTGACGTTTAAAGAATAGTGCCGTACAAATGTTCGAAAAGGTCAGTTTTGCTGTAAAGAGGTCGATGTAGATAATTAAATTACATGAAATTTTTTTATACATGAATAGATATATGGAAAAGTAATATTCTCATTTTAAATCAAATCGACATTTGTATGCCACATTCGACGTTTGTATGGACAAAATATCAATACAAATGTCGCCATACAATGTCGACAAAAATGTTTTTTTGGCAAATTTTTCGTGTATTAATAACTAAATTCATTCATTTCTAAAACACAAGACTTATATACTCCATATTGCTAACCATTATTATGAAGCACAACTTCATATTACAATCGTATATCAAGAAATGAGCACCCATACAAATGTCATGATAGCCGTAACAAAATAAATCTCTGATAAAAATTACCTCTTCCTCCGTCAAAGTTCCCGATTTTGCATCCACCTTTGATGACATATAAACCCCCGCAGCCTTGGTATTGAAAAGTAAACGTAAATGGTGGGACTACAAAGAAATTAGATATAATATGGTGGTTTCGTAGGTTTAATAAGTAACGCATTAGTTTTTGCAAAGATTTAAATAAATTTGCTAATAAATGCTCTTCATAGCGATATACTTAAATTGTTTATTAATACGATTAATACGAAGTCCAAAGTTATGAATTTTTGTTTGAACACAACCGGCAAGTGAGACACGCGCAGAAGCGGTAGATTTTGCTGTTTTTAAAATTTCAAAATGGTATTTTCGGAAGCATATAGAATTTAGGTTCCCGTATTTTTTTTATTTCAATAGATGATAATCTGATAATGCAGATATACTCGTATACATATATATCAATGATCTATGTTCAATTTACTTGGAATTATAGCCCTTGTGTGGAGCCCGGGATGCTCCCAGCCGTGCAGCCGCCGTATCGATCGCTGCACTGAGAGGAGCCCCGCTCCCGCCGTCGATTCTACAATCTACAATGCTTCCATTTTCCGAAATAGCATATTGTGAAGTGTGAAAGCAGATGGAGTTTGTTGTCAGTTTGAGAGATGGGGCGAGACAGGGAGGTAAAAGTGCGCACCGAACCAAATGAGATTCAGTGAGGAAACTTGACACAGAAGAATGGAGGAAATAAATAAAAATTAAGAATATTAAAAACCCGACTGTCGTCTAATCACCAAAATAATTTGTAGCATGCCAGATAAATAGACATACCAACACTACAAAAAAAAATTCCCTCATTGATTTACTATTCAGACAATAGTAGATTGTTTGACAAGGGTCTAAAGTAGGCCATATAACCACGAGGTGGTTATTTTCCCGAACGAAGTGAGGGAAAATTATTCGAGTGGTAATATGGCTTTTAGACCAGAGTAATGCGTACTATTTTTCACTTCGATTGCGAGAAAATAACATAAAAATACTTATTATTTACGCACAATAACTTAAACTAAGGTGAAATTATGGTTTAATTTGACAGTCTTTTAATTTTTTTAACTTGTTTGAAATAGATACAAAATATAAATACCGCGAATAAATGCCACAGACGACGGTATAATTAGCTCTTTAAACAGTTTAAACACGCTTTAAAGCGCTTTCAAAAAATAAAAATCTTTTTTAATGATTGTGAAGTAGTAACTAAAAAACACCTCGTGTTTTGAAAAATAAATTGCGTTTCCTGATTGGTCGATTTTAACATTGCTGTATTCTGATTGGTTGATATTAAATACAATGTTTTTTTTAAGGACTTAAATTATTTACACAGTATACGCACCAAAAAAGTATCTAGCGTTCCGATTAACTCCGACATGTGTTGTGATTGGTGGATTTAATATGGTGAATTGTTCTGATTGGTCAATTTAAAATGTTTTGTAAATCATAAATATGTATACATATTAGCCCTAGAGGCTAAGTTAATTACTAATGTTCCGCGAAAACAACATAGCATCAAAATAAGGTTATAAATGTAAAAGGTTGATTACATTCCAACCGAGTTTTATTTTGGAACCATAAACATAGTCTTTTTTTCTATGGTGTATGGATTTGATATCGTGTTGCTTAGCGGGTTTACCCTCAGTATTTCATAAGAAAGCCTAAGTCGTCACATAGTTACTTAGGTACTTTTTCATCCCAGAAATCTAACACTTGTTACAAATGGAACAATGCGCTATTGAAAAGTCGTTGTTTGCCACCTGATGCTTATGTCACTCAATTCAGCTCCGACAAAGACAATCAACATCCTGCTACTTTATATGGAGATGGAGAATGGGAATAGTAGTTTATGTAACTGTTACGTAATAAGGGTCCTTAAAACACGAGTGTGGTTTTATGAAATGAGCCGCAGGCGAATTTCATAATAAGATCACACGAGTGTTTTAAGGCCTAATTACGTACAGTTGCATACACTGCTTTATCTACACTCATATTATTTATTATAAATGCCGTATTCGGAAATCATAGAATGGCCGCCTTTGCACCGCCGTGGCCATCTCGATTGTGTCGGCGTGGCCAACTCGATTGTGTCGGCGCTCGCGCGGGACCAATCGAGTTGGCCATGGCGGTAACATTATGTTATCAAATTCGATGTTCCAAATTTGAAACTCATTGCTTAACAATATTTGAGCATGCAAAGTTAAAATTACGTTACTGCCGCAGATAAGAAACTTATCATAGTTAAATCGTTTGTTGCAATGCTTGTCATTGTCTACGGTTTTTGAACGCATTTTAGAGTACTTACAGTATGAGTGTAGATAAACACTCTTAACTAAAATATATAACAGTTTTTCAATTACGTATTTAAGACTGTGTCGACCGTCCAGTGGCGCCCTCATTGGGGGATTGTATTTCCTAATAAACGAATCAATTTATGTATAATCCCTCAGTGTTAAGTTGTACCTAGTCCTACTGATTACGCAACTTTTGATCTTTGTCACATAGTTTCACTTTGCGTATTTTTTGCTTCATTACTTAAACGGTAATTGGTGGCCACTTTTTTCCGTTTAGGTGATGAAGCCAAAAGTAAGTAATATAAAACTGTATCTTATAAATCATAAGTTGCGGAATTAGTAGGACTGCAACTTAACATGATGGATTATACAGAATTTGATTAGTTTTTTTAGGAAATACAATCCAATGAGGGCGCCACGGGTCGACGCAGTCTTAATGTGTTTAGAGTTATAATGAAATTATAATAACCATGAAACACATGATATAGCAATAGCCGGGTGTCGACAAAAACTCGTAGGAAAACTAATTTTGCATTCATTTTCTTCATGAGCTGTACCTAGAGAAAGTATAGCTAGTCAAATGGCTAGAAATGACGCAAGCCGATCGGAATCAAGTTCTTTTGGCACTTCACCGCTGCTACTGCTTTAGGTGCGTTTAGTAGTAGTAGTAGTAGGTAGTAGTAAAACACTTTATTGCACAAAACAAGTACATGACCAACAAAAATACAAAGTGTGTACAAAGGCGAGCTTATACCTTTAAGGGATCTCTTCCAGCTAACCTAATACTAACGAAGATATTTTCTTTTGCAGTCAACTGTACTATCGACCATATTATTACTACAGAGGCACCAAAAGTGATGTTACAGTCTTAAAGCCTTGGCCTAACTGCCGGCGTGACGCACCGCCGCGTCCGCGCCGCGTGACGCCGACGCGATGACTGTTCAAACTGGGCGCGCGCGGATCGCGCCGGCCTCGCGCTCTGAACACGCCCTCATCGCTCGCGCGAACGCGGCGCGGGCGCGCGCGATACGGGCGTGACTCGCGCCCGATACAGCATACGCGCAAGGAGGGTCGCTCATTCCTTCCGAAGCCAAGATTTAATTTTTCTATATCCATAATCACAATCACAGTCTTTTGCTACGCTCGCACGACGCACCGCGCTGCCTAACGTCCGACTGATGTGACCCAGCGCGGCGCGAGAGAAGCGGGGCGCGGCGCCGGCGGGACGCAGTCTGTTTAACGTCGCTAACCTGTTATAGGTGAAAAACTTAAGTAAGTCACTTGTTGTATGTAGTTGTGTACAGTTTACAAAAAACGCATAAGCATAATAAATTATATAAACATTTAATATGAGTAGTACATATTAATAACATATTGAAAATTTATGTATCTCAATCATTCGGCATTTCGTCATCCTCATTTTCATCAGTGGACTGTACAGAAACAATGTCACTGTCATTATCTTCCGAGGAAACACTTATAATGAAACTCTCCGATATTGGATCCATTTGTAATTCTTGACATTGATACTTTTGCTCCTCCTTCATTGTATGTAAGCGTACATTTTTCCATTCTTCCTGAGTTATTATACTCATTTTTTCCTTTGCTAAACTTTTAATATACTCCATATTCATTGAATCGTTTTTTTTTTGCTACAAATCCTTTGACTATTCCCCAAATGTTTTCAATTTGGTTAAATTGGGGATGATATGGTGGGAAGCGCAGTGCCGTATGTCCGTGTTGACTTAAATTGTATCAATTTAGCATCCTACGAATTTTTTTTGACTACAAGATCGTATAGTTGTGTCTTATACATAGTTGGGGAATAGTCAATATTTCGCTGAGTGAGCCAATCCATCATGACTTGCTTCTACAATTTACTTCTGTGGTAAACTGTAAGTATTATTGTTTATTCATGAACGACGCAAAAAAAATACGAAGACAATACTATTTATATCTTATCATGACAATAGAATCATAAGTGAACAGAAATAATCAAACTTGAAAGATAAGCAAATAATGAGTTTGCAAACCATACGATATATTACACATTTTAAAAATGGAATGTGTATTCGCACACATTACTCACATATACAACAGGTGACTTACTTAAGTTTTTCACCTATAACATGTGCCGCGGTCGCGCCGCACGACCGCGGCGCGGCGCCACGCCGGCAGTTTGGCCAAGCCTTTATTGATGATTGGGTTTTTATTGATGAGCCAATTGAGCCATTCACATTACATTTGGACATTGACAGCAATTAGTAACTATAGTATTGAACATCCAAATAAACATGAACTTTAATTGGCTTAAGAATTAACGACTGTGAATGTACCACCAGTCTGTGAATGTATACTATAGTCGTAAAGTGCACTTTTTGATTGTGTTGTCAAAGTTTCTAGCACCACGAAACGTTTTCCTGCATCCAGTAGTTGGTCATTCCGCCGGTCATTTAATACAGGCGATAGCCGTTCTCAGAAGCGGGAAGAGTCAGCTTATCAAACCACTAAAACCAGATCTCCGAGACCTCGCTTATGCGTTGAGTAGCTATCAGCTCTTAGAGTTCTTTTTAAACTGGATATAGCTGACGCACGTTTTCAAACTTACATCAATTTTAGCTGCTCCTCGAAAGGTAACCTTATGGTTAAAACATTGAGGTTGAAATTAGTACTATGGTTGTAAGGCAAAATACATTCGTGTAACGTTTTACTTGTAGATTCATATGAGGACAGTATACAAGGTGAGGTAATTAAAGCGTGATACAATGGCAACCAAAACAATTAGGTATTGTTGAAGCGAGTAATGAGTTGTGCTCGTTGATTTGCATATTACAATTATAAATTATACTAATACTAACAGTGATCCATTTCGACATCGTAAGAACGCGATGTGCTTTCGTTTCGTTAATCAATCCAAGCATGATTTAATAATTAATATACGATATTTTTCTTCAGCAGATTTTAAATAGAGTGTCTAACCTCATAAAAATAAGTTGATCAAGTTGACCCACTAATAAAAGTCATTATAGATATTGTAGATAGAAGAATTGGGTCAGCTTAGGAATATTTAACTTCTGAAATATAAAGCTAGAAAGCGGTTTTTTGTTGCATTATATTCCATACCTTGACTAAACAATGCATTTTTACATTGTTTAACTAAGCTAGTAGCTTTTTAGCATTCTAGAAACAAACAAAAGATTAGCTTTCTCAAGCGATACTGGTATAATAAACCTTTGTTGGATCGATATGTCCAGAGACCTAGTCACACTGTATGCTGCATGCAGACGGTACATGTGATACGTGATCTTGTAAGCATCTATTAATATAGGCAGATGAGACTCGCATTGCATTACATTCCCATAAAATTGCTTAGGCTTAACTGACCACCACCATTCATATTTCATATCATTATAATTTTTATATGCAAAGCTACATACTTGACAAACATGCTTTCCGAAAAGACGTATCCAGTAAGCAGACAGAGGACTCATTAGTTAATGATGAAACAATTTCATGGAATCCATTTAATATGAGGATAAATCAAAAGAACTGTGAAACCCATGCGACGAACTTTTACCTTTAGATAACTGAGATAACTTTATATATGTTCTCGTGTCATAACTTTATATGTGTAGTAAGTACCTTCTGTTATTTATTCCTAAAGTTACCTTACACCGTGCAGGAGAAACACGTAGTTTATTACCTGTAAATTAAAAAGAAAACATTTAACTCTCGTATTCAATGGTTGCAAAAGGTTTATTGTGTTCTGTTCAATGCCCAGTGCACTAGATAGTTACCTTATCTGTGACTAGATAGCATTTACCTAAGGCTGGTTGTACACTTTACAAACAAATACGAGTATTTGCTACATATTCAATACTTTACATGTTTACTAATAATTCTCGTTATGTGGATTATATTTAAGTATTACTTACTCTAACCTTGTTCTATTGAAGTGCCCTTGCCGGGTTTATCTGAACTTTTTTTATCTATTGTACTTACCACAAAATTGGTCCTATGAAAGCAATAATTGACTTATGACTTAATACCTATATTTAATATTAAAATTAGTGCAATAACGCCGCTGGTCGTATAAAGGCCGAGCCACACTAGTACAGTAAAGATACGGTTGCGTCAAACATTAATTTATAATAGCCTGATTTTTTTATTTTTCATTCTCATAGAATATTTATAGATCATATATGCAAAAATCCTACAAACTTTTAACCCGGAAGTGGTTAAATAGGTACAAAAAAAGATATAAAATTTTTGTATATTTTTATTTACAATAATATCAATTATTTTTATTTGTAAATATGACGATATTTAAGTCGACTTTCTGTTAAAAGCGAAAAACAAGAAACCGTGTCCATGTAAAACCACATAAATTACGAAATGTACGGCGCGGGCGATATATATCCTAATTCGTTAGAAACAAATAGTAATAATTGGTAGTTTGTTCTTACACATTTTAAAAGACTTAGAAACGATATATTCATTAAAATCCAACAAGAAAAACGCTAGTAATATGTGTGTACATATTTGTGGTGGTTAGCGAATAACGCTATTTTGTAGGATTTCATTGCGTAAATAATACTAGTATCATGATATATCCGTTACACTAAAAATATTAGCTATTATTAAATATTTCCCATTCCCCATACTAGCCGCCCGTAAAATGACTGTACACCGGTTACCGTGCAAGTTCCGCAAAAATAATTGTCACACCGCATGCGCACGCACACGTCACGCGCGTCACGCAAGCGTAGTGACATATCTTATGAGAATTCTTATTTTACAACGCGGTGGAACGTGCACGGTCTAAGCACACGCTGCGGTGTGGCTCGGCCTTTTGCCTTAAAACTGTACAACCATGATCAAAGATGTGTTGACACTTTACACCTTATTACAAAGGCATAAGATGCAAAAGTGTAAGCACTTACATGTTTAAACTAATGAGCCACCGTCGAGGTGCCAGAACTCAGACATAATGCACGCAGACTAGACGGCTATTGTATTGTTCACAATGTTTACTCTGGTCCATTGTGCTGCCCAACGAGCTGGGTTAGTAGCATTGTTACTTGCAGACCATTACGTTTCGACACAACGCGAGGATGCAATGTGCTGGAAAAGGTGCTGTCATACTCATATCCACTACATTAACCGTGTCATAATAGTGACATACATGGTCACATAGACCCCATTTGAGTAAATAAAGCTTGAATGTTAAAACTCGAGGGGTAGTCAACTAATCATGGATCAAAACTATACCTCCTCCATTTTTGTTAGTCGGTTAAACAGGTATCTAAACGTTTTATCTAAATTAATTCTGACTCGTATTATCGGAGACCTTTCAAATACACAGGTTAGCGTGTGACACACCGCGTAAGTATCTCAATATAACTTTAAGGTCAACCAGAATTTGTAGAAAGTGACTCACTCGTAACTTCCAAGCCCGTTGTTGTCTAAGAACAGCATTCTGCCCAGTGGTTTATTTAAAACAGAAAATAAAATGAACTACCCTGCGCTTACTGCATCTAACCTTACATTTTAACCACTACCTTTTACTAAACAAACAATAGACGGCCACGTATTAATTAGAGCGGTTTCGCACTACGTCCGATCCGAATCCGATCCGAACCCGTGAAAGTATGGTAAAATATTTCTTTCCGGAATCGGATGACGGAGATCGGATCTAGTGCGTAAATTACCATATAAATAGTTCTACGGCTACTTCGGACCATATTTTCACGGGTTCGGATCGGACGTAGTGCGAAACCGCTCTTATGCTCTTCATTCTTACATAGTGAAGAGTGGAAAATATCTATGCGACAATCGTGCCAAAGCCGTACAGACAAATATTCCCTTGTTGCGTGTTGGAAACAGAAAAATGTTCGTCTCAGACACAAGGAACTCACACCGTCCAGACACGTACCATACCATGTAATGTATCCTAGACAAACATGCCGGGATATTTGTCAGCAAACACCAGATGTCGCGCGAGCGCCGTATTTGCTCATAAATCCACACCAGAGTTGGGTGCACCATTCCCTGACAGATAATATAGAATCTTGTTCTCCAGTCAGCAGCAGAAGTGGTCCAAATTATCTTGACACGGCTTTATGGTCCAGGGAGTAAGGGCGTGTTAAGGTCATTGTGAGCATCTTGCCCGCTTATCTTTTTATTGTCTTTGTAAGGATAGTGTTAAAAATAGTTGAGATGCCTGTTAGGTTATTTATGCGTCAGCTCGTCTATACATACTTATATAATCTGCGCGTTCCTATGTAGCTAACTATAACTATACATTCGGCATTCATAATATTAAACTCATAATTTTACGTGTAACTTCCATTTAAGATGTGAATTCAAGCTGTCGTCAATGTACGTTTAAATAGTTTAAATTCAAGTATTCCTTGTAAAACATGCTGTGTACACTTGTTTTGGATATCGTGCTAATCACAAGACGTTTAATGCGTACTATTTTTTTTATCAGAGTTTGTATTTTGTATGCTGGTAGCTTGGCGGCAAGACGTCCGACTTTCAATCCGGAGGTCTCCGGTTCAAACGCCGGGTCGTTACCACTGAATTTTTGGGAACTTATGTACGGAATATCATTTGAAATTTACCAGTCGCTTTTCGGTGAAGGAAAACATCGTAAGGAAACCGGACCTAATCCCGATAAGGTTTTTCTGGGTTGGAAGGTCAGATGGCAGGCGCTTTCGTAAAATCTAGTGCCTACGCCAATTCATGGGACTAGGTTGTCAAGCGGACGCCAAGCCGGGACAAACGCTAGGAGGAAGAAGGGAAGTATTTTGTAGGTATAATATTTGTTTAGTGTAACTAATAAAAAAAAAAATAGACACTCGACTTCCTAGAACTGGTAAAAAAAACCGTTGTACGTTTGGCCTCGCCAGTTTTTACTACAGCTACAAAATACCTAAACAATGTAAGTAGGTGTGTTTATATACACCGACTAAATAAGATCATAAATATTTTAAACTGCCCTTGAACATGTTGCACGTTTCTATATATTATATTATAACACGTGTAAGGGATGACCCTCGTTGCGGCTCAATGGCTGCGAGGGAGACACCCTTCGCTTATTATATCGCCCAGCTCGTTACTGCAAATATTCAATAACGCCTCAGATATCGATTATTGACTACTCAAGAAGACTAGTCAATCTTAACTAGAGTAGCCCAGGGGCCAAATGGCCCGACATCAAACGATACTCAGAAATAAATATAAACCCGTTTGGTAAAGTTTAGTCACTTCAATTTAACCGAGAAGATATTAGTCTACTTTTAAAATAATTTTAAACAAAAAAGAACCGCGTTCACTTTGCAAAAGCAAATACCCGAGCTAGCGTAAAAAATATTTAAGTCCCTAAATGTGTGCCTAATATAAATATTTGAAGAGTTCCCTCCATTTCTCCAGGATCCCATCATCAGATCCTGACCTGGAGACAATAGGACAAACTGTGAAGTACACCCTTTCAAACAAACAAAGGCTTTTCCAAATTGGTCCAGCCGTCTTCAGTGAATTCTTCCATAATCGGTGAACATACATTTAAAAAAATCTCCTCCTTCAAAATCTTGAAGCCGGTTGATTAAGACGTTTCAAACAGATTATATAATGAGAGCTATAATAAAATAACCATAAAGAGATAATTCGCAACAATTGTTATTACGATTTTTAATCAACCATAGCAGGAAAGTCTAGCGCACCGCACACAATGCCACAAAGTCACGTATTTAATTGTGTTAATTACTTAATAGGGAAAGTCCACGATGAGTTCACTTTTATAGACCGACTTATCTATAGTCGACTTGTCTGTAGGCTTTTATACCACAACGGTAAAATCCCCTACATACCTATTTAGCCTATGTAGCTTAAGTATGCCTAACGATTGAATTTTAGAAACAAACTTGGGCTATAGTATAAAATCTCGCAGGATGCAATTCGGTAGCGCAATATGTTATAAGTAAAAGAGCGCCTGTATGTGACGAGCTTTGGCAAGTACATCATACTTAAGATGAGATGCTATAGTCAATGTTTTATAGTCTCTGTTTAATTTAGAAGTTAATTAATCAATTTAGTCTCTAATTTTGTTTACAAGCGACTCCTGACCTAGCCAAACTATAACACATCATTCAAATTTCAAACATGGAAGACAGCCGTACAGTAACCGTACAGACTGCGACATGACACATGACCAATCCTGACTTGAAAACAAACCTATCGATGGAATTTACTTTCTATGAAAACCTTTCAAACAACTCGCAATAGTCACGAGTCACGTCACGAGGCACGAGCTTACCAGTGTGCCAAACGGCATGTTTATAGTCTTGTTAAGGACTATATAAAGACTGTGTACGATAAAATATACCAGATCATGCATGGCCGGATTTTATCGTACACAGTCTTTAATACCTGGACCACAATGTCTAAACAAAATTCCCCAACATTAAGGCTAGGTATATGTAATGTACCTCTGTTTTCCGTACAAGGTGGTCTATTGGACGGAAGTTGAGCAATTTGACAGCGTCAAATCACCGAACAAAATGTATGGAACATGCAGCCTCCAGTAATGTATTTTTTTTCGATTATTCTCAACTTTTCGATACTATTTTGCAGTAACTAACAAAACTACTATTAGTTTGTATACATATTTTGAAAGACAGTTTCTTTTTAAATTGCATTAGTGGAACACTTTTGTTTTATTTTATGTATCATTTATAAATAATTCACCGTAATCTAACAACTGTTTCAAGATTTTTGGTTGAAGAGGTGAAAAAAATAAGATTCTTTCTGATTATAATTAAGTTAAACTAGTACGCAAAATATATAAATACGTTGGAAAATGAGTCGGCTGAGGAATAAGTGGAACAGTTTCTTTAATTACTTTCATATATATTTTTAAACAAGTGTATGTTTAGCTAGAGCAATTATATGAAAAAATGCCGAAGTTTAGGTGATAGTTTTGGGAATCTATTAAAGTATTTTACAAAAATGAATGTAGAAATAAAGTTGACTTTATGATTGAATCATATAATATAAAACATATTAGGAGTCATAAAAAATAATACGAAAACATCAAGCGACAAGATTGCACGAATCAGCGTGCTCACTAAACAAGCTCTGTAAGAATATAGTTTTCAGGTATTAAATATTATATGGACATATATATGGACTTTAATGCAATAACAAGACTTCAATATATCTTATTAAATGCAATCCGTATGCGTAATTAATTAGCGATTTTCGTTTTTAACTCGTTACCGGACTCTTCAGCGACGCGACAGATGGCGCTAAAGTGTTTGCCTACGGGAACGCGATTTTGTACAGACATTAGTAATCTAGTTATTACATGGTCCTTGGTCTTGTCTAGCTGTCCATCCATACGTCGCCACGCCGGCTAGAGGTGGATCTAATCGCGGACCACTTTCCACGAACTTTCCAAGAATACATGTCTGGCAGGCAATGGCTACTTTTCTCCAAGCTTCGATGAAAGCACTATTAGAAATATTCTTAACTGAACATAGACCTTATATCGATGCAGTAAGGCTCACGAATGGTCGAACTGTATTAACAAAAGAACATGGCCAATTAAAGCAATTAGATCGGATAAAGTTTTGCTTTGTCACGAGAATTAATGTAACAAAATGTAATACTTTCCCAGATAGTGAAAATTAATTCACAGCTATCATCTTTATTAAATCTAATAACTTCACACTGAATTTTTTTTGGCTCCTGTTTGTTAAAAGGCAATCCGCGGTCGGCGTTTGTGCCGCTGAGTTCATATTTTTTTAACAAGATTCAATGTAGTATTAAATCGTCAGAAATGTTCCCTATTACGGAAAGGACTGAGCGATTAACCAGCTCGAGTAATTTAAAAGATACAAAGAACTCGAGCGAGATAATAATCTAATCCAAAATTCAATTATGGAGGATTCGAATCCAATTTAAATTTATGACAGGATTTAGCTGGACCGTTCGTCCCGTTGAAAAGGATTTGTAGCTTTGAAGAATATTATAGTTACATCACGTAAATATGAATGACGGAAAAAAATACATCTAAATTTTATATAAGTATTTTAAAAATAAATTAATAAAATTAAAAATGTTTTTTTATTCAGGTATACACCCATTACATTACAGAATAAATTAAATAACATTAAAATAAATTAAGCTAACTTAGGACTAGTAGGCGACTTTAATCCAGTAACTTTATACATCAGCGTTTGCGTCAAATCCGGTAGCTCTGATTAATTTTCAGACTTGTTTGTGATGTTGGCCCCAGTGTTGGCCGAACGTTAGTGTAATTGAAAATTAAAAATTGAAGATTGAAACACGTTAGTTAAAATTGAACACTAATAGTTTAGTGCAAAATGATTTCAATTAGAATTGAAATTAATTGTAACTAACGTGTTAATCCTTTGCGAATAACTAATAATTGAAGATATTTAATTTTTAGTCTTTCTCAAAAATTGAAACATTAATTTAATTTTTAGTGTAGATTGAATTGGTAATTGACATTAATAATTTACCTAACTAAACGCGAATTTAGGTTAAGCTACGAGGTTTTGATTTTTGTTTCGATTTTGACTCTGGACTCGGGGGCTTGTATTAATAAGCAATGGGACCGGTATCCTAAGATGGAAGTCATGCTGGACCCTGGGGATCCCTACTGGATCTCGGGTTTGGCGCATCATAGACTCATGCTGTTTGGGCTCATTCGACTTGTACTGATGAGCAGATGGTACCGGGATCAAAATCTGGAGCTCATGCTGGACCCTGGGGATCCCTACTGGATCTCGGGTTTGGCGCATCATAGACTCATGCTGTTTGGGCTCATTCGACTTGTACTGATGAGCAGATGGTACCGGGATCAAAATCTGGAGCTCATGCTGGACCCTGGGGATCCCTACTGGATCTCGGGTTTGGCGCATCATAGACTCATGCTGTTTGGGCTCATTCCACTTGTACTGATGAGCAGATGGTACCGGTATCAAAATCTGGAGTTCATGCTGGACCCTGGGGATCCCTACTGGATCTCGGGTTTGGCGCATCATAGACTCATGCTGTTTGGGCTCATTCTACTTGTACTGATGAGCAGATGGTACCGGGATCAAAATCTGGAGCTCATGCTGGACCCTGGGGATCCTTACTGGATCTCGGGTTTGGCGCATCATAGACTCATGCTATTTGGGCTCATTCGACCTGTACTGATGAGCAGATGGTACCGGTATAGCTCCTTTTTACTTTTACTTTGTCCTTTGACCTTTGACCCTTGACCTTTGTCCCTTGACCTTTGGCATTGACCTTGACTTTCACTTTCACGTTGACTTTCACTTTCACTTTTACTAAGAAAGTAAAAGTAAAAAGGAGCTCCAGATTTTGATACCGGAACCATCTGCTCATCAGTACAAGTCGAATGAGCCCAAACAGCATGAGTCTATGATGTGCCAAACCCGAGATCCAGTAGGGATCCCCAGGGTCCAGCATGAGCTCCAGATTTTGATACCGGTACCATCTGCTCATCAGTACAAGTCGAATGAGCCCAAACAGCATGAGTCTATGATGCGCCAAACCCGAGATCCAGTAGGGATCCCCAGTGTCCAGCATTGGCTCCAGATTTTGATACTGGTACCATCTGCTCATCAGTACAAGTCGAATGAGCCCAAACAGCATGAGTCTATGATGCGCCAAACCCGAGATCCAGTAGGGATCCCCAGGGTCCAGCATGAGCTCCAGATTTTGATACCGGTACCATCTGCTCATCAGTACAAGTCGAATGAGCCCAAACAGCATGAGTCTATGATGCGCCAAACCCGAGATCCAGTAGGTAGCCCTAGGGTCCAGCATGAGCTCCATCTTGTGATATTGGTCCCGACTTCCGAACCCGAGATGCAGTTTTAAAATTAATTATTAGTGTAAGACAGGATTAATTTAGTTACACTAACGTTAATCTAATTGACTGTAATTCTTATTAAATTTTCGAGACGTTAGTGTAACTAATAGGTTAATTCTAATTGACAGTTAGTGTAATTGACGACGTCACAAAATCAATGCGAACTAACGTTAGTAAAAATTGATGTTAGTGTAATTGATTAGTTACGGAATTAATCTTCAATCTTATTGATCAATTTTCAATTCTAATTGAAATTAACGGCCAACACTGGTTGGCCCCATGAATAATCCAAGTTTGTGACCTCGAGCGCCGAACGCAACTTCGTCAAAAATTAAAAATCTGATTACTTCAGATTATAACCCTAAAAGACGTTTTTAAAACAGACTAAATTTGGATTGGAGATAACAACCTCCTGTACCTAAGATGATTGGCCACATGCGCCTTAGCATTTACAAAGATTGCATATACACGGGAAAATTCGACCGGTGCCGCTGTGACTTGGGTAGCCTAGTGGTTAGGTTACTGGATTATTAACGGATTTTTACAAAAAAACATAACAAGTATAAATGTGTATAAGCTGACAATTAAACCGTGGTTGTTTTTTAAATGTGCGTGATTACGGTACGGAGGTAAATGCGTTTGTTTCTCATTCTTTTACTTTTCTATTGACCCCGAATATACTTGATAGACACTTTTGAAAAGATGATGTACCTTCTTTATATTTAGATTACTGACGAATATGATTCTACGCCATTTGATTTCATGAATTTTATACACCGTCGATGTCATAAAATAACCTTCCAGATCGAGGTCGTAAGATTCGCTAGGGCTAATATTTATGACCCAGTGAGATATCGCCGTCCCTTATATGGGTCATCTTTCACGCAATGAATATTTGCTGATAAACTTCTATGTGTTTACGTGGAAGTACTACTGTTTTCAGGGTTCCGTACCCGTAAAGGGACCCTTATAGGATCACTTTGTTGTCGGTCTGTATGTCTGTCAAGCAAGACTCTTTTTCTCAGGACCGCGAGGAGCTATCAAGTTTAAATTTACATCAAATACGTATGTCTGCGGTACCTTGTAGCTGTAAAAAAAGTCCGAAAACGGTAAAATGTTTTTCATCACAAGAAAAAATCCGGCCAAGTGCGTGTCGGACCACGCATAATGGAGGGTTCCGTACGGGCTATCGAAAAAATTAATATCGCAAGGTCGTATGTGCCTATGTACAGTCACCGGCAATAGTATCTTCCTACATGAAGGCCGCAAAAATATGTGACACGCTCTTATTTGTAGGGCCATAAGAGCGTGTCACATATTTTTGCGGCCTTCGTGTAGGAAGATACTTTTGCCGGTGACTGTACGTAGTTTTTTGGAGATATCTCAAAAACGTCTAAACCGATAATGTTCAAAATAATTCTCGTGGAAAGAATATTCAAAGATGTATCTTCTAGAATTTTTTAACTAATTTAAAAAAAAAATTCTACCAAATATCAACATGATGCATATCAATCGATAGGTCTTAAAACTCTTGAAAAATAACATTGAGGTTCTTTTGAACATTTTTTGATTAAGTAGATATTTTCAGAAATAATCACTCCGAAAGTCAAAAAAGTTGTGTCCCCCGCCCCCCCCTGTAACTTTTGAACCGTAAGTCCAAAAAATATGAAAAAAATTGAGGAGATGCGCCTTATCATATACTTTCTACGAAAATTGTTTTGAACATTATCGATTTAAAACGTGGTCCGACACGCACTTGGCCGGTTTTTTTTCCATTTGAAGTGCTTCATATGTAGAACACTGTAGTGTTTTTCAAATAGCAGTTGGTAAACGCTAAGCTGTGCACTTGTCCAAGTATCCACCCACAGTCACTTTTTTCGACGACAGGTACGGTCAAGTATCAGTACTTTAGAAAATCGTTCGATGGAAAACGTTAACGTTTAACGGCCTCCTAGCCCAGTCGGTAGTGACACTGTCTACGAAGCAGGAGGTCCCGGGTTCGAATCCTGGTCAGGGCATTTGTTTGTGTGTTTATCACAGATATTTGTTCCTGAGTTATGGATGTTTTCTATGTATTTAAGTATTTATCCATATTTATCTATTATATATACCGTCGTCTAGTACCCATAACACAAGCCTTATTTAGCTTACTGTGGGCCTAGGTCGATTTGTGTAAGATTGTCCTATAATATATTTTATATATACTTTACTTTTTTTTTAAACACAAGGTTTGTCTATGAAGACGGAATAGAGATGAGTGCAACAGCGTCCACTTTTCTAAAATTAGAAGCCAGTAGGTACAGTCAAGAAACCGGATTGTTGAGCCACTTGCCATTGTTCGTAATTTATCCGTGTTGTAGATGTAACTGACAGTTGACAGCTAGTCGGTAACAACGGTACTTCATAACACGGCTATATTCGAACAATGGCCAGTGGCTCAACAATGCGGCTTCGTGACTGTACTTTGTTTGAGTTGCTTTATCAAAACACACCGATCAAATAATACTAGGGATACAATTGTGTATCCCTAGATTGCAGCACAAAAAAATGCCCCCACAATAGTAACGCAAGAACGACACGAGCGGTACTTTCTTTGACAGTCTTATTACGGTATAAGACTGGCCGGTTACAAATTTTCACGATCCATATTTTCAGTAAATATTGTTTGAGTCTACTTCCTTTACATTGTTGCTCCAAGCCAATACAGTATCATATATAGTCATAGCATTAGCTAAATTCATTAAACAGTTTTAAAACTGTACTAACTACCTATTAGCCTTAATTAACACACCCGAATTCATTCCAAACTGTCTGAAACCCAGCTGTCTTTAATGGATAATAATGGACTATTGCTTTTACAATAAAACAAAGACGCGATCTAAAGGCAAGAAAGTCTGGTATTCACAAGCTTCAATGCCTACCAGTCACTTCGTTTCAAATAGACCAGATTTAGTTTGATCTTCAAAAAGGTTTCTCCTTTAATCAGACGTGTACTCTTACACAATTGGTATGTGGTAAAAGTAGCATATTGTCGTTCATTTTTAAAATTGGCGGAGCCTCCGTTTCTGATAGCTAAGCAAACGAAAGTTCCCAGGTAAAGATGTGTGTAAAAGTCGCATGAAGTAAGTGTAATATTCCCGTACTCCGCCAACATCCCCATATGCAGATTAAAGCTTGACCGTCGTTGTTAGCATAGGTCTTTGTTAATACCGAAGACCCCTTAGATCTTAATGACAGAGACAGAACTTCAAAATTGTAGGTACTGAATCTCCAGATCTTAATACTAGACATAGCTCACAGTCCTTTTAGAATATGTAGTAAGTAGAATGTAGATATTATCTTATTCGGCTCTAATTCCCGCGCCATGCATCAGTTTTACGAGCCACCTGTGACTCACGGTCTCAGCCGTTAGGCTCCCGGCTAGATTGAGTCAGGCCGTTTACCTACGTTCGGTGTAAAGGGTAACGTTAAGTTAATTCGAAGGGGAGACGAAGGCCAAACCCGTACTTGGTAACTATGTTCTTTATATTGATATTGACTATGGGCAGCATGAGCTAAGTACAATCAAAACAGCGTGTATAACAAACTGCCTAACATAATCCCAAGTTACGTGATTTCATTTATAATTGAGAACTGTCTCATGTGTCCCGTAGTTCGGCTTTTTTACAGAGCAAAAGTATCTAAGGGTCGTTTTCAAAATTACATTCGCTTTTTGCTCAGTGCACTCATTTTTACACTTTAAGCTAAACGGTTAATACATTTTTTAACGTTCTTACATCACGTGAAGAGGTTAACGCCGTGGTAACGGGATGGGTCGTGAGTTGCATGACAATAAGCTTTATTCCAATCGCGGCTTGTTGATAAAGGTTACAAGTGATACTAAACTACGCATACGATGCGTCTTTTTGGTTAAAAAGGTATGCGTGATATACGGCCATCGCCTCTTTCCCAGACCATAAAGTATATTTTGTTAGCTGTCATGCTAATAAGGTAAATTTGCATTAAACTTGATGAATTAATTTAGGATTTTGAGGCAAAACATTAGAAATTCTAATTTACAGTTAGCTCCGTTATGTCAACACTCAAATACATTCAAATATATATTCATAGATCATACGCAATACGTACGCAAACAAAGAAAAAATCAATTAGACATTTTTTTGTTACCAACAAAAAACTAACAACGATCTTGCTGGCTTAAAGAATGGGAAATGTTGTCAAGATTATTGGAATCTTCTACGCTATTTGTGTCAGGTTATGTTACTGAAAGAGCATGCAGAACTTTAATCCCCGCAAGTCGGACTTGTAAGTAAGACGACATTAGGGGGTGGCGAACGGGGCAGTCGCCCGGGACCTCGCGCTTGCAAGGACCTCGCAACAACCAGATATTTTCTCGCGCTTGCAAGGACCTCGCAACAACCAGATATTTTTTTACAAGGGACTCGTAGAGCAGATTTTTACAAGGACAGCCACGGGGCTCGCAAAAGTTAAGACCGCCACTGTTTGTGGGTTTGAAACAACCGTACCAAATTGGAGGTGGAAATACGACATATTCCATTCGAAAAATGGCTAATTACCACCGGTTACGGACAAGACAACAATTTTAAATTTAGTGCAAGCACGGTATCACCAGGGTAAAAGTCAAGCCAAAAACGAACCAGGTATACGAGTATTTCCATCTCTCATCGCTATTACATTATTTACATTAATCGAAAGAAAGAACGATTGCCGTTTATGAAGCTTTGTCCGGATATACATAGTAAATGTGGCTTCTCAACAAGAATTATTTAATATGCTTTGTTATTTTAAGAGTGTAAGGCGAAATTAAACTGCTGCGCAAAAGTATAGAAGTGTGGCTCTACCAATCAATTAAATAACATTTAGGTTAAAATCCGACTAACTTTCAAAGAAACCAAATCCCTTTTCAAACCGTCCAAGTTTACCCTTGTCTCTGTTATCTTGTATACAACATTGAACAAAGGGCAACAACAAAAGATGTGGGGTAACAATATAGGGCACAAAAGTGTGTCAGAAAGGAAATGCCACCGCAAGGCACTGGTGTCTAGGGTAAAATAAAGACTGTTAATATTAGAAAGGACATGCAGAAATCCCAAGCAAGCAAGTGAGTAGAATTAGAAGGAACGTGTGTATTAAAGGTTGAACACGCCAAAACTTGGGCACGCAAAATTAGATTGAACTTTTCTACGCACACGGCTCATAAGACTTTGCACCATCTCTTTAGAAAAGATTTTTGTCGCCCAGGTCCATATTTTTTGTAGCTCAGGGACCGATTTTACTTCTCCGCCTTTCTTTTTTAGAATTCCTTTCATAATACTCCAGTACTCTTCAACAGGCCGCAGTTCCGGACTATTTGGCGGATTGCATATTTTGGGTACCTCCATTATCCTGTTAGCGTTGTACCATTCCATAACTGATTTTGCGTATTAGCAACTGGCTAGATCTGGCCAAAACAGCGGTGGTGAGGCATGCTGTCTTATAAAAGACAGCAAACGCTTCTGTAAACAATCTTTCTGATAAATATCGCCGTTTATTGTCCCGGTGGTGATAAACGAGCGACTTCTTTTACCACAGCTACATATTGCCTGCCAAAGAAGGTATTTTTTTGGAAATTGCCCTCATTTTATTTAATTCAAAATCTTCAGGAGTATCTGTTCGAGATTTGCTAGTATAAAACTCTTGACCAGGTATTTGTTCACAATCCAATTTTATATACGTCTCGTCGTCCATCACCGCGCATTTAAATTTTGTAAGAAAATCTTCATAGAGTTGTCGCGACGGTATCTTTGCGGATAAGTTCTGTTTTGAGTCTCGATCTGGTGCGGCCTGGGCTTTATAACTCCTCAGTCCTGCCATCTGTTTCACCTTTTGGACATAGGACTAAGACATTTTCACTTTTTTAGCAACATCACGAGATGAAATCGTATGATTTGAGGCAAAAATCTTTAAAATACTCTTTCCTGTTTCATATTCTTGACTCCCTGCAACCCACCACTTCCTGGCTTTCTATCTATTGTCAAGCGTTCACGGAAACTTTTGAATACGTGACCAACAGTAGATTGTGGATATTTCAGCCTTTTCGCGATATCTATGTAGCTTAACATGGAATTTTTTACATGTTCGTGCAAAATGCGTTCACGTTTTTGATATTGTACGCTCGACATTTTGCCAACGAATAAATAAAAGAAAATAAAACTATCATCATTTTATAGCCCAGTTCCTTGTGAGAAAATTGTTGTTTCAAAAGTTTAAATATCTCCATTTTTCGAATAACTATAGCTATTTTTATATGCCCAGGTTTTGGCGTGTTCAACCTTTAGACAAATTATGCTAATTCCAAAGCATGCTCGACGTTTAAATTTGTGGCTATGTAAGTTGAAAAATTAGCCACCTGTAAATTAAATTAAATCGCGCTGTGATTTGTATACTCGTATGTTTTTTATCTGACAGGATAGATAATTTCCGATTCAGTAATTTATCACCTTCACATTACTTCGTTGAGAAAATAAAGACATTTGTTTAACTATCTGTGGCCTTGAGGTTACATTGAAAATAATAATACAATAACATTATTCAGAAATATTTGTACAAGTTGTAACTACGTTTTTATTTACAGCATACGAAACAATCTCAATATACATACAGTATTTCACCAAATTTTATAACTCCCGTATGGTCTAGTGGCTAGGATACCTGGCTTTCACCCAGGAGGCTCGGGTTCGATTCCCGGTACGGGAAATAACTTTTCGTATTTTTTACACGCTGTCATGATTCGTAATATCAACACTGATCAGTTTCACAGACTTTCCTCTTCTAATAAATTGTGTTTTCTTTATTGAATTATTTCTCCTCGCCAACTTCAATAATGAATCGCATCATACAGTTCAGAGCGTTGCCGAATTACATATTTTGCACCCCAAAAGGAAAATCTTGGATATAATGTACCGACAAGAAAATGGGTAATTTTTTTTTTTTTTACCGTTTAACTAATAATTATTTTACATGATTTTTTTAAAGTGGGGCATTCCACTCATACAATAGTATGTTATTCAATCAAATACAAACACTGAAAACATTGAAAAAATAATCAACCCAGCCGGACTTGAACCTGGCATCGATACGCCTTACCGGGGCTCGATCGCTTTACCAATTAAGCTATGGGTTCAGTTACTGAGTTGACGAAATTCTCAATGCCTTCAATCATCTTTTTGCATTTATTTTTTACATCGACTTTATAGCAGCCGTAAGCGACATCTAGGTGCTAACTACTAGAGTTAGATACCCTTCCCGCCGACGCTTTTACAAGTGTCACAACGGAAATCATAGATGGCGCTGCTATCAACTCATAATTATTTTACATGATTTTTTTAAAGTGGGGCATTCCACTCATACAATAGTATGTTATTCAATCAAATACAAACACTGAAAACATTGAAAAAATAATCAACCCAGCCGGACTTGAACCTGGCATCGATACGCCTTACCGGGGCTCGATCGCTTTACCAATTAAGCTATGGGTTCAGTTACTGAGTTGACGAAATTCTCAATGCCTTCAATCATCTTTTTGCATTTATTTTTTACATCGACTTTATAGCAGCCGTAAGCGACATCTAGGTGCTAACTACTAGAGTTAGATACCCTTCCCGCCGACGCTTTTACAAGTGTCACAAAGGAAATCATAGATGGCGCTGCTATCAACTCATAATTATTTTACATGATTTTTTTAAAGTGGGGCATTCCACTCATACAATAGTATGTTATTCAATCAAATACAAACACTGAAAACATTGAAAAAATAATCAACCCAGCCGGACTTGAACCTGGCATCGATACGCCTTACCGGGGCTCGATCGCTTTACCAATTAAGCTATGGGTTCAGTTACTGAGTTGACGAAATTCTCAATGCCTTCAATCATCTTTTTGCATTTATTTTTTACATCGACTTTATAGCAGCCGTAAGCGACATCTAGGTGCTAACTACTAGAGTTAGATACCCTTCCCGCCGACGCTTTTACAAGTGTCACAACGGAAATCATAGATGGCGCTGCTATCAACTCATAATTATTTTACATGATTTTTTTAAAGTGGGGCATTCCACTCATACAATAGTATGTTATTCAATCAAATACAAACACTGAAAAACATTGAAAAAATAATCAACCCAGCCGGACTTGAACCTGGCATCGATACGCCTTACCGGGGCTCGATCGCTTTACCAATTAAGCTATGGGTTCAGTTACTGAGTTGACGAAATTCTCAATGCCTTCAATCATCTTTTTGCATTTATTTTTTACATCGACTTTATAGCAGCCGTAAGCGACATCTAGGTGCTAACTACTAGAGTTAGATACCCTTCCCGCCGACGCTTTTACAAGTGTCACAACGGAAATCATAGATGGCGCTGCTATCAACTCATAATTATTTTACATGATTTTTTTAAAGTGGGGCATTCCACTCATACAATAGTATGTTATTCAATCAAATACAAACACTGAAAACATTGAAAAAATAATCAACCCAGCCGGACTTGAACCTGGCATCGATACGCCTTACCGGGGCTCGATCGCTTTACCAATTAAGCTATGGTTTCAGTTACTGAGTTGACGAAATTCTCAATGCCTTCAATCATCTTTTTGCATTTATTTTTTACATCGACTTTATAGCAGCCGTAAGCGACATCTAGGTGCTAACTACTAGAGTTAGATACCCTTCCCGCCGACGCTTTTACAAGTGTCACAACGGAAATCATAGATGGCGCTGCTATCAACTCATAATTATTTTACATGATTTATATTTCGGGCGCCCCATCACATATGGCAATTTTGTCCACTCTGTCATACCGATAGTGAATCTGATTACGGGTCCATCCTAGCGTAAAAGCTTTCATTACGCAAAGCTGTCCTTTATAATGTAATGTACCTGTACCTACCCTATCTTTCGTAAACACATTACAACGTACAGACATGGCGTATATGGCAAGTATCATTTCAATCGAGTAAAAAGGGCAAATATAACTTGAAGCAGATTGCACTTATACAGTACAAGTGCAGGCCATCCAGTGATAATCATGATCCTGAGTAATAAGGGAACGGCCAGAGATAGAGACAATGAACTGTACTATTTCATATCTGGGTGCCATAAGACGGGCGAGGAGCGGGCAAGCCCAGGCGGAGATGGCGAGATGACCTGGACGCATTTGTTAACGACTGGCCTGAAATCGCACGGGACCGAGACGAATGGAAATCGAGGGGGAAGGCCTTTGCCCAGCCGTGTGACACACTATAGGCTATTAATAATAATAATAATTTCCAGAGCTCGGATTTTTCACGGCAAAACAAAACACTAGCGTAATTTAGCCAGTGCTTGAAATATTATTTTATCGATATCGATAATTCAGAACTAGAAGAAATAAAAGTCACCAAATAAAATTAATATGTAATAAAACTAATAAAAACATTTGTATAAAGTTACTATATATTAGAAACAGACGCAATTTCTTCTTCAAAATCTACGTCAGTACACACAGCAGCACAAGACATTTTATTTGGGTAATAGTGATAGGAGTAGATGATCATTATCTTTTCAACATTCTCTGGGAGTAAACAGTTGCGTTTATCACTATAAATCCATTTATGTACACTAAATGTACGTTCAACTTCAGTTGACGTCAAGGGAGCAAATTTATAGAATTCATTATCAGTTCGGGTAATATTTTCAGATGTCTCTTAAAATTTCGTAATCAGGATTTCGTTCGAGCACGGCTTCAAATTTACGTATCACTGGTAAAAGTTTACTCCAGTTTACGTAGCAACGAACAGTATCCAGAATGAGGAAGGATTCCGCAATGGATAAAGTCGAACATTGCAATTGTTCTATTGAAGAGGCTATTACTTCGTAGTTGTCGCGAATGAAATTTAACTCCGGTCGTAGTTTGCGTGTTTGAAAACATTTTTTTGCAGCTCTTATAGCTGCCGAGTCATTAGCAAGTATGGAGACGACATCACGTATTTGCTCATAGTATTGAGCGTAATATACCGCAGCAGATATCCAAGTTCCCCATCTGGTGATAATTGGCTCGGGAGGTAGGGGAATGGACGGATATTTTGCCTTAAAAAGGCGTACACGCTCTGGAGATTTTAGTAATATCTTTTTGACATTCGATATCAACCCATCCACACCTTTGAAATTATCTCGCACTTCTTCGGCAACCCGGTGCAGACCATGAGCTAAACACGTAATGTGTTTCATACGAGGAAACGTTGCTTTTAAAATACGACCGGCTTTAAGCATATATGCGGCACTATCTGTGCAAAGTAAAAGCAAATTGTTTAGTTGTCATTGAAAGAATTTTGAAACAAAAATTTTAATTGGTTTATTATTAGGTTTGCTATTGTTTCCCCATTTACCTTCTCTAAAACCTTCGACCCCAAAAGATAAAATTGCTTAGAACAATTTTTTTGCAAAGACCGAATCACCACGTTTGTCACACATTTTCCCATGAAATCTGGTGTTTCGTCTATAGATGTCCACAAATAATTGGTTTTGTTTACCTCTCTTATACCCTGTATAGTTTTTTTGTACACGAGATTTAAATAAATTTTTCGCAGGGTCGATTCGTCCGGTAAAGAAGTCATAGAGCAGTCGCAACATAAATACTTGTTAAAAAAATGACGAAAATTATTGTTGTTGACTGTTGCCCATGGTATGTTGCATGAAATAAGAAAAATAATTAAATCGAAATAAAATTGATGTTTCCTATTTGGTTGCCCCGAACGGTAATTGTGGCGGTTGCTTTTCACATGATTCTCAATATTGCATTTCTTCAGTTTTAGATGCATATCGCACATAGAGCAGTATATAGTGGAGGTCACTTCATTATAGACTAACTCAGGGTGATTTTCAATCCACGTTTTGATCCGATCTTGTACATTACTCATTTTTGTATTAATTGATACCTTGCAATATTAAGTTATTATACGTATATCCAACACGTCGGATTCAATGCGTTGCGAAATAAATAATACCTAGATGCAATTTACGTTTTATACGTAATGAAATGACAGTTAAAGTGTGAATGTCATGTGAGATGAAATTTGCAGTCGTTTCTATCATTTTAAATGAGGTGGTATAGTTACTTCGTTCTAAGTTGTACATGCAGACCTACCTCTTTGTTGCTCGACTATGGCAAAGCTAAAATGAAAAGTTATTTTATTACTTATACAGGATGTCCGGTAATTAATGCACAACCTTCTAACCCCCAGTAGGTCACCTTAGACTGGTCAAAAATATTGATTTTGAGCTCTAGTAAGTCTCCTGTTTTTCGAAATTTTCGCACGTTTGTTAGTTTTTAGGGTTCCGTAGTCAACTATGAACCCTTATAGTTTCGCCATGTCTGCCCGTCCGTCCGTCCGTCCGTCCGCGGATAATCTCAGTGACCGTTAGCACTAGAAAGCTGAAATTTGGTACTAATATGTATATCAATCACGCCGACAAAGTGGTAAAATAAAAAGTGAATTTTTTTTTTTATTAGGGTACCTCCCCTATACGTAAAGTGGGGAGTGATTTTTTTTTTCATTTCAACCCTAACGTGTGATATATTATTGGATAGGTATTTAAAAATGAATTGGGGTGAATGATTTTATTATTATATGAAATGGAATGATTTTAGGAAAATCATTTTTCGATAATGTAAATATTTTCGGAAATAATCGCTCCAGAAGTAAAAAAATATGCGTCCCCCCCCCCTCTAACTTTTGAACCATAAGTTTTAAAAATATGAAAAAAATCTCAAAAGTAGAACTTTATAAAAACTTTCTTGGAAAATTATTTTGAACTTGATAGGATGAATAGTTTTTGAAAAAAAAATACAAAATAATTTCTGAACTAAGTTTGTAATTTAACCGTATAAGCAGGTGTTTATTGTACCTGTAATTTCTACAAAATTACAATGAAATGACGTGCTTTCAAATAAAGTAAAAACGGTGAAAATCGGTTCACGCAATAAAGAATTATCCCATAAAAATCATCTTCCATACTTTATGCTCGCGCGCAATAGTTTACTCAATTTGCCGATAGATGTCGCTGTACATGGAACTCTCATATCATATCCTACATGGCGGTGTTATTAACTCTTAAGTGGGGACACTTACTGTGACGGACGGAAAACTACGGAACCCTACAGTGAGCGTGGCCCGACACGCTCTTGGCCGGTTTTAAATTTTGACATTCACACTGATAGGTGTACCATCGAATAAAAAAAGAAAAAATGTACTGAGGCAATACCTGTCATATACTCTAGTAAGACTCGATAGGTGTCGATAAAATAATATTTCAAGCACTGGCTAAATTACGCTAGTGTTTTGTTTTGCCGTGAAAAATCCGAGCTCTGATAATTTCATATCTACATAGAGCAAAGCAACTAATGGTAAAAGAGCTCTTGAAGAACAAACTGAAGATTGTGTCCATTGACAGTATTGCTTCTTGTCGTTATCTACCAGTTTTCTATTTCTTGAAGTCGATTTTATAAGACATCACTCTTAATAAGTCTTAAATCAAACTTTAGATAGAGTTTGAGCGCAAAGAGAAATCTTGTGGTCTGAATGACTGAGTTCTCTTTCCGGACAGACACTGTACATGTCGACATTGGCATGTCTAAGCAATTTTGACCCTATTTTGTCTCGACCACACCAGACAGTAAAATAAGTTAATTGCCAGCACAAATAATTAAAATAAATTAGTGTAGCACATAAAGTCATGACGGGTTCTTAGAAATGAGTGATATATCATTATTCATTTAATTGTCATACCTACTTATGTTTCGCAGTCCGGTTTATTAGAGGAAAATATATTACTCACGAAATACACAAACAATCATAATATTATTACATAGGCTGCTATTTATATATCCGGAAACCGGGATTACAATCTTCTTAAATAGCATATTTGACCTCCATAGTAAAATTTGAACTTTTTTAAGTACTGGCCGGTATATTTTTTCTTTCTTATTAACGCTCGTGTTTTGTTTTTGACGGGTTTTAAATGTCATCTCGCAGCAAGAATGGAACTCACTCGTGAAAATATTCGTGCTATGATTTATTATGATTTTCGGCGTGGTTTAACGCAACAACAGTGCATAGATCAACTAACTTCAACTTTTGGTGATGAAGCCCCATCTAAAACTACTGTGTATCACTGGTTTAGTGAGTTCAATCGTGGACGTAGTATGCTTACGGACGAAGTTAAGGCAGGTCGCCCGAAATCGGTCGTTGTACAACAAAATATCGAGGCTGTGCGAAAACTTATAATGGACGACCGACATGTTAAGTACTGCGAGATAGAGGCGACTCTGGGTATTTCTATGACCAGCATTAATAGCATATTACATAATTATTTGGCTTTTAAAAAAAATTTGTTCGCGTTGGATACCCCACAACTTAACAAAAGAGCAAAAAGATGCTCGCGTCGAATGGTGCAATAAAATGTTAAAAAAATATAACCGTGGTGACTCAAAAGCCGTTTATAACATCTATACAGGTGACGAATCCTGGATCTATGCATACGATCCCGAAACGAAGCAACAATCAACGGTATGGGTGTTTCAAAATGAGCCGAACCCTACGAAAGTTACTCGTGCAAAAAGTACATTGAAACACATGGTGGCCTGCTTCTTCGGTATTAATGGCCATGTAGCTACAGTGCCACTAGAAAACCGTAGAACGGTTAATTCAGAGTGGTACACGACCATTTGCTTACCGGAAGTATTTGAACAAATTCGTAAAACTAACCAGCGACGAAGAATCATTCTTCATCATGACAATGCCAGCTGTCATACGTCACGCGAAACAACTCTATTTTTGGAGGGTCAAAATGTGGAATTAACGGGTCATCCGCCGTACAGCCCTGACTTGGCACCCAACGATTTTTATTTATTTCCAAATATAAAGAATAAATTCGGTCAACGATTTTCGACCACTGAAGATGCTGTCGACGCATTCAAACAACACGTTATGGAGGTACCTCAGGCGGAGTGGCAGAAGTGCTTTAAAAATTGGTTCACGCGAATGCAAAAGTGCATAGATCATCAAGGGGAATACTTTGAAAAACAATAAAATCATTTTCAGCCGTGTACGTTTGTTTGTTTTTTTGTTTCCGGATATATAAGTAGCAACCCTCGTAGCTACATACATTTGAACAGCGTGGTGGGAGAGCCAAAACCGATGATTTCATTCCAGGTAAACACGGGCTCAAACTTTCATTATATCTGATATTTGTCAAATGTCAAAAATGTGAGCATAACCCCAGGCTGGCGCTAATGTCACGTATGTAGAAATGGCGAAACCTACAATGAACTCGTTTCCCATCGGCTAGCCAATTTTTTTAAAGAGTTCTTTTCGTGACAACGAAGGAAAAGAAAGACAAATTAGCTCCGGCTTATGTACGAATATGTACCGTTACTAGCATACAGCTAATAGCTGAAAGTTAAAGCCATAGTATCTATTCTACCTATTTATATCCTGAGTCTGATAGACAAAGTGCAACCATTCCCAAGGCCCTACATTATGCCAAACTGGCCCCAACCGGCCTGTCTACCTGCACATTTTACAAACTGGCAACAACGCAAAACATGCCTTATAACCAGCTGTGACAATCGATTATCCATCAAACTATTTACTTAACATTATAAACGCTGATGACTCAGACATTAAGGCTCTTTCTCCGTTGGTGCAGGGGACATTGAACTTTAAGTAGGAGAAATACAGTTTGTAATGAAGTGCCAGAACTCTGAATGGCTGTTGTCGCGACACTATTTGGATTGAGCAGAGCAGCTGCAGGCGAACTAGTCTGATGTTGGTCAGAACGCGATATAGTGACCGGGTTAATTTATTACTTGGTGTACGGCCCAGTGGCGAGCGTCGTGTGATGCCTTCGGAAACGCAACCAGCGTTGACTTTGAGCCATTGAGCTTACAAGGGCTATATGAGCAGCGTTTAGTGGTGAGGCCACTCCCAAATGTTTGCATTTGTTTGCAATGGGATGGACGCGGCGTCGAACTTGTCGCTGATCTATGTCATTCGAGCAGCCTCCCTTAGAACTCCTTAGAGTTTGAGCGGAAAGAGAAAGGTCGTAGAATCAATAAACCACGACACCTCTTTTTCCATACAAGCTCTACTGAATAACGACACGTCGCACTTAGTGGCCTTTTGCAGCAATGCTACTGACAACGACCACGTAACTACTTTTTAGCATTGTTGGTGGCAATCAAGCGCAGGGCCTGCTCATGGTCCGGTTATTGTAGTCTGCGGTCCAACTCCAACCTTAGCGACAAACTCGCCAAGCGTATCGCCAACTCTTTATTACTTACCATTTGTATCTTTTCTCTGAAAGAATCCTATTTCTAATTGCTAACCGTAATTTTCTTCGCAGTTTTAACAACTAGTATTAGAAGTAAGTAAGTCTTCATTAGTTAGTGATTCAATGGTTTCGTGAAATCGATTGGACATGAGGTCAAGAGCGAATCGGTGAAACTTGTGAAGGGCTTACTTATACCTTGAGTTAACTTACGACTTGTGGAATAATAGAAAGCTAGCGGCATATTACCTGCAAATAAAAGAGAAAAGCATTAACTCACATGTTCAAATAACATAAGGTTGGTGTTCGAAGCGGGTGATGTTCTGCGTCTTTCAAGTTTCAAGCGCATCAATAACATTTACATACGTAATAAATAGAGAAAAAACATTACATACATATCATAACATTACAAAGAATACAAACAATATGTCGACGGCAAAAATCATACGCCTGAAGAAGAAGCCATTTTTGAACTGCGCGTGATCGAATGCTGACACCTCTCTGTTCAATTTATAGCTGACCCCATTCGCTGTGATGGCTAACAAGCACAATCGACTCGACTGATCATCGTTGGCACACTTAATTGCATATTCGTGACCCTTATTACCATGTGATAAGGTCGATCTGTGATCAGTTGAGTGTTCCTGTTAGTAATACGTCCATAACAGACTTGTGCTGACTCAAGGTTTATTTATTCAGTAGAAATGGAGCACTTTGAAGGGTGGCTGCGCTACTGTAGCTAGGCGACTGTCTGTGCCAGCTGCGAATAGTCTCAGTTGTGCAAGTGCATGTCCCAATTTTATCATTAGAGCTAAAACGCCATATGAGCTTTGTTGAATGGAACATTTATGAGCCCTTTTGATTTAGTATAGCCGAAAGTCATTTCATTCACTTGATGAGAGTAGGCGAGTTAGCTTGACGAAACAGTAGGAGAGCGTTCTCCGATTTAGGGCTTTCAATAACGAGATTGTTTTTTTGGTTGATCCCCGGATCCCGGTATTTATTGCCTATACAAAGAATCCCGGACTTTGGAAGTCCTATTTTGATTACAGTAAGAGTCGTTATCTTGATTGTTCAAGGTCGTAATTCCCTATTCATAGCGTCATCTTCAGCCTTACGAAGTTGGTTGTGTTGAGCTGGTCTGATTATCTTGTTGGACTACGAACAGTCAGTAGGTTTGTTGAAAGTGATGGTATTTTCTTCAGACAATGTGACCAAATGTGTTTTATGCCAACAGATTGTTCATAACTTTATTCAATAGAAGATACTTTATTCAGAAACGCTATAATGAATTAATTCACAAATAATTCGTGAAATGTTCGTGTTCGTGCAAAAGGCAGTCCAAGGAATTTGCAACATTTTTCTCCAACATCACATCTCAAAAGCACCATACACCCTCGGTTACTGGCGGCCGAGAACTCGACTCTTACTACCAACGAGAATTTACACAGCGTTTTGCCGAACTACTGATATTTAAGCGCATACATCACGAGACAATACGTGTGACGCAAGAAGATTGATTGCACGTACCGACGTCGAGAAATGTAATGCACGGATCCTAATTAAACAGTAATTAACGTGATTATGAGTCGTATCAACTAAGATACGAGAAATGAGGTATCAGCAATGACATGACAGTACACAAAAATACGGTAGGCCACTACGTTTTAAGGTCACTAATATCACAAAATGTGTTTGTTTAACACTTTATCAAGGTTAAATACTAGTCGTCAATAAAGCTAATTAAAAGAGTCGGTAACAAGCTAAAAAGTATTTCGTCACGGTAGGTAGAGCCGACGTCAAAGATATGTGTACACCTTATTACAAAGGCGGTAAGGCGAAAAAGTGTAAACATATCTTTGACGTCGACGATTCTTACTTTATCAATAAGGTAATTTGCACTGTCCGTTTTGCACTGACTGAGAGTTTTTTTTTTTTTTTTCAATTAATTAAGTGGGAAATCGGAGACAAAACAGACGTCGACAATTGGCTACTTTCCTAAAAAAAATTATTTAGTCCGTCAGTTAGATTATCAAAAAATATTGGACACGTATTTTTTATTTTGTCAATCAAACAAAAATTGGTGAAGATATAGCTCGTTTATTTTGTCAATCAAACAAAAATTGGTGAAGATATAGCTCGTTAAAGTTCCGCGTGACGTCACGCGGAACTTTAACGGGCTATATCTTCACCAATTTTTGTTTGATTGAAAAAATAAAAAATACGTGTCCAATATTTTTTGATAATCTAACTGACGGACTAAATAGAATTATATTTTTTTTACCTAGGAAAGTACCCAATTCCAATAACGCAGACAATCCCACTTTACTAAATCCCCATCGATTCGACCTACATTAACACAAAGCGCACAAAGTGGGACATTTTGGAGCGATGTGGAAACCAGCGGAGCGCATCTGCGTACAGTTGGCGGAATGTGCTCATTTCTAGTATAAATAAACCTCTAAACTATAGAAACGACACGTAGGTAGAGGTCTGATTTATACTGATCCTTAGTGATGTTATTAAACTTGTGTGATAGTAAATACCACTAGCACCTGACGATTTGTCAATCAGGCGCGCCTGTGCCGCCGTCGCTTGCACCACAATGGGGAGAGTCACGATAAGTCTCAAGAGATGTTGACACAGTAAGGTTATAATAAGGCAACAGTTCTGAACAGGTTTAATTATCGTACATATATTATGGACACTGTTATCTACGTGTAAGCGACATGACATGATAGAGCAAATGTCACTTTTTAAACCGCTTAACAGAAAGAAACGAAAGTTTTATTCTAACAATTTACATCGATAACCGCTTCCATTAGAAAAGAAAAGGCGTTTTATAGGGTGCCACGAGACGCTCTTTGGGTTGTGCTGAGAAAAGCTGGTTGTCCTGAGAAGTTCCTTAACTTGATACGCCAGTTCCATGTCAATATGATGACAAAAGTTCGACATGATGTGAACTTCTCAGACCAATTCCCAGTGACATGCGGTGTAAAGCAAGGTTGTGTTCTGGCCCCCACCTTGTTTGCGATTTACTTTGCTGCTGTACTGATGGATGCGTCAAAGACTTGCGGGAATATGATACAAGTTAGCTCAAGATCAGATAAGAGTATCTTCGAGCTGTCTCGCTTCAAGGCTAAACGTCAACTCACTAAAATCACCATCTTGGACATTCTTTATGCAGACGACGTTTGTCTCATGGCTGACGCTGAAGAATCCCTTCAAGCCTACGTGGACTCACTGAATGCGTCATGCCGTAGATTTGGCCTGGTTATAAGTGTAACAAAAACGCAGGTACTGGTGCAGCCGCCGAGGGGCCACAATTTGGAACGATCTGGTGTCAATCTACATGGCGAAGTTCTGGAAGAGGTGTCACACTTCAGGTATCTGGGGAGCCAGCTCCGAAATGATAATCCCGGATAGCTAATGCAGCTGCAGCCTTTGGGAAGCTCAACAACCGTGTTTGGAGGTCACATGACCTGAAGCTGTCAACCAAGATCATGGTCTACAAGGCCATAGTTATACCGACTCTTCTTTATGCTGCGGAAACGTGGTGCTGTTACAAAGCGGATGTGAAAAAATTGGACTCCTTCCATCTGCGCTGCCTTCGTTCAATTCTGCGCATAAAGTGGTAGGATAGGGTACCGAACACGGAAGTGCTACGTTGCGTCAAGCTACCTGGTATTGAGGCACTAATCATGAAACGTCAGCTAAGATGGTGTGGCCACGTCGTACGCATGGACAACAGTAGATTGCCGAAAGCAGTGTTCTATGCTGAGCTTTCTTGCAGGAAGCGGAAGCAGGGGGGACAGTACCTGCGGCACAAAGATGTTCTTAAGCGCCACCTCACTGCTTGGCGTATACCATTTGAACGTTGGGAAGAGATGGCGCTGCAGCGGTCGGAATGGCGATCTACTGTTCTTAAAAAAGTGGACCAATATGAACACCAGCGTTTAGAAGACCTGGATGCTAGACGGCATATAAGAAAGACTCGCCCAAAGCCCTCTTACGTATACACGTACAACCCAGCTGGTCAGCTTCACTGCGCCTCGTGTGACCGCATCTTCAAGACGAAGTTTGGCTTTGCAAGTCATACCCGAGCCTTCCATAATCCGGGAAGGAATAATTGACGGAGTCGCTATTGCCGGATACGGCGAGGAGAGAATGCATGATGACGTCCGCAGCCTCACACAAGTCGATGGTTTAATATGTAAAAATTAACGATAATGCATTGAGCCGATCAACATTGTTGACGTAGAGAGCAAAAGATATTTAGTATTACGATATGAATAAGTGTGTCGTTAGAGTGAGTAACGGCGCCTGACATGTTCGATCCAGATTGATGGGAAGAAATAAACAAAATCATGTAGAAGCGTGCTCAGTGGCGATCCAACTGATTAATCGAGTAAAGTGATATTCTGATTTACATCAGGTTGAAGAAAGCGGTTGAACAAACTGCTCTATACGTTTACCATATATTAAGGATCCAAATCAATTCCAAAACCGAATAAAAAAGATGCCAATGATAAATGTCCACGCGACGTCCATTCAGCTTCGTATAAACATCATAAAAATTTATGTTCACTGCAGAATTCGCGTAAAAATAGGGCCACCAATGATTATTTTGCATGTAATATCCCTCCCTGGTATAAATAGAATAAGTTTGCCGGTGCCGGTTGCAATTGATTCGACCTCCGGCTCCCCTCCTGAATAGTTTAACTGTGGAACGAGTAACGACCATTGTTAGACAAGTTACGCATCTTTAGGACCGTTAGGCAGGTTTCGAGGACAAACATTGTTGTGACTCTGATAAAAAAAGTTTTTCTACTTTTTTCTATAGATAGTTTGCGCCATCAGTAACGACATTTTGAGACCTGAGCGAGAGTGCTTTGATGAATAACTGAATCCTTCTAAATAATAATATTCTGAGCTATGGAAATTGCCCATCGGGTCAAGTACCTTAACCTGAAGACGGGTAAATATGAAATTCCGTTGGGGTAACCATGAAATAGCTACGCGACCATTTAGACTAAATTTATTTAGCCTCGTAATGACCCGCGTTCTGCACGTAATACATATATAGGTATAGTGGTAATTTTTTAAGATGTCGTAATCTTACTAAGCAATTCTACCGACAATACCGACATCTTAAAAAAACGTACTATAGGCCTCAATTAAGATTTGACTCTTAGTCAATTTGACAGAGTTAATTTAGGTAATTAAATCCAGGACTTTTCAAAACGTATTGGGTCAAAACAAGCACTATCAGCATATCAGAAAATATAAGATTAAAAATTTTAAACAAAAAAACCGACTTCACTTAGTATCCACCTTCCAACAGCAAATGATCGAGCTACTGTAAAAATACTCAAATCACTATAGGTGTGCCTATAATAGTTGAAGAGTTCCTTCGATTTCTCCAGGATCCCATCATCAGATCCTGACCTGGTTACAATGGGTCCAACTGTGAAGTATACTCTTTCAAACAAAAAAAGAATTTTCCAAATCGGTCCAGCCGTCTTCAAATAATCGGTGAACATACATAAAATAAAATAAAATAGCAAAAACAAAGATCCCGACGAATTGATAACCTCCTCCTTCGAAATCTTGAAGTCGGTTGAAAACAAATCTAAACCATCCAAACCATAATGACCCATTTTCAAATCCCTGCAATGACAACGCTGTTTACAGATTTCATATCTAGGTCAGACGTAACCCTATTCATATTCCCGAAAAGTGCACGCAATGCACCGACACCAAGCGGGTCGAGGGGCGTCGCAATGCAGGTGCGACCCAGATTGCGGCCCTTGGAGTTCGCAGGTCAAACCAAGACATTACCAATCAGGCTGGGACTGATTAGTCGACGGATCGTAAAGAACACAGGCCAATCATAGCATGACCGATTTGCAACGTTTTTGGTTCAAGCCAGGAACATTATACAAGCGGACATGGGATCGGGCATAAAATATTTTCTCCAAGAACAGCTCAATATTAGGTAACCATGGATAGCGACTATTTATCATATATTCTCGACGTACTAGATACCTTCCGCGAACCACTTCATTCGTCGTTCGACTATTAGCCTCTCTATTGCTCGTATTAGCAGGAACGATAGAGACACAGATAATAGTCAATTCTCGAATTTCGAGGTAGGCCCTCTGGTTTGGTAGAGGTTTTTGCTTGATGTAGCGTGTTTGTCGAGTGAGATTCTGCTCTTGAGATTTTTTCGTGGAATAGTCTACATGGAAAGCACTGTATGCCACATACCGCCCGTTCGCTATAGTGTCTACTAGCCACATCGTTCCTAAAGCTTTCTTTGTTCGGTCTTGAGCCGTGCGGGTCGTTAATTATCATGGAATTTGACATGATAATTAACTGTTGCGCATTAAGCAAACATGAGTAGAATTCAATTTAGATTTATCAGTTAGCATAGCAGCAGATCTATCAGTGCAGGTGTGACCTAAATTGAACAGGGACTTTTTGAGGACTTGTGAGGGTGACAGGGCAGGTGACTCATATAACGTGATCAATAAGCGATACGGAACTTTCTGTGTTATTTAGAACTTTCTTCATATACCACGTATTGATAAATACATCTTTTTGGATTTACCACTTCATTAGTAATGTTACTGTTGGCTTTGCTTGTTTCGTGTAGATATGTTGTGGTTCCGTTGCGTCACCTTTGAACTGTGATTGCGCCTTTTTGTTTGATAACAGCAGTCGTTTTAAAACGGGAAACGTTAAAACCTGATAAGAGTCTTAACATAAAGTCATGACGAAGTAATGTAAACATGAATTATCTCTCCATTTATTTATACGCGCGTTCAATGTATCAGTGTGTTCTAAAAATAGATATAAAATTTCTTATTTGAACTGACATGGCAAGCCTTGATAACTAAACGAGACGACAGAAATTTCCAATTTACATGAGCAAAGTGTACCCACTGACCCGCTCTAACTTAATGCAATTGGGTCAGCACTCGACTCGAAGCATAAAGCTTGCCTTACAGGGTTTTTTGCTGAATGCAGCTGTACCCATGTGGTTCATTAAACTCGGTGTGGGGCTAATATGTGTCGGCGCTAATGAGCTCTTCTCGTGCTAACGGTCGTAAACGCGTCAATTTATAATATCGACGAATAAGTGATAATAAAGCCCCGCGTATGAAAACATTTGGATAGATTTACGCAACGTTGGAAAACGAGGAAATGCGAAGAAACGAGGGCTCATAACCACAACATCCATTAAAAACCTTACAACATCTCTAAATAGGTCAAGCGATGTACAGTTTTACAGCGGAATGTGTCGTTTCAACGCCGTTTTTACACGATGACGCCGCACTGAAAAACGCTTTCCTTTACGCATCTCCTGAAAAAGTACTAGGCGAGCATGAGTCGCGAGCAGTCATTGTTATCAGCGATGGCGACGCAGGGCGGGGACGCGCGGGGGCGGGCTTATCGTGACGTCGCGCATCTGTGCTAACTACGGCGGCGTATCTTATCACGACAACACTCGAGCGCAGCGATCCTTAACAACTCGCTGCTCGCCTATGGGAGCCTGGTATACTTTGTGAAATTTCCTCAAATTTCAGCGAAATTCCGTGATTAAATTAGGTGAAATTTAAATAAATGCGAAAACAATAAATGCTTCATGTTTTGTAATAAGTAGTAATAACTCAACCGGTAGCGCATTTTTTCACCGTTATGCCTTTACAATAACTCAATAACAAACAACGTAATGTGCGAGTGAGATGTTCATTTAAAGAAGCACTTGCTTCGCTAAAAATAATAAACGAGCAGATATTATCGATGTATAATCACGGAGAAAAAAGTCTCGTCCATGATACCAAAATACTGTAATCTGAACGAGAAAATCTAGTAAATTCTGGGACAATTGTTCACATAGTATAAATAACTAAACCAATCTGTTTAAATTCGTTGAGCTTAGTGAACTAATTATCTTGTAATTGCCACACATTAAAATAGCGTGTATTACTAGAATATTTAGTAATCATAACACGTGGATCGTACTAATAAATATATATTTTTTGCGGAACTTAATAAATGATATGTAAACTTAACAATACATTCTTGTAAAAGTAACATATTCATTAAGTATGATGAAATAGTTATATTGTAAGTGTCATACAGTCAAATTGTGTGTGTTACTAGATTATTCAGTATTTATAACACATGGAGTGTCTAAATAAACAATAATTATTGTAGATATTAATAAAAGTTATGTAAACTCTACAATAAATTCTTGTAAAGGCAATAAAACTTTAGTTAGTCCAAGAATATGTATCGTTAAGAATACAAGTCATCTGATTTATGTTACATTGCCTTTATTTATGCAAACTTCATTAAATGGTTGATGGAAGAAGAAAATATGTTACAGCAACTGCATTTATGGTACTATCTAATAAATATACAATTGCGTTAACGTGTTATATTGTTTATCGGTACCTATTAATTTGTGTGTGCACCGTATAGACAACTAACATTTCTTGTTAATTTAAAAAAAGGTTCGTTGTCTATACAAGGTGGTATAGTAAGGACTTAAGGCTGAGCCACGCCAGATGGGTGTGCGTGACGTGCACGTAGACGTGCGCGTGGCGTGCGCGTTGTAAAGTACGAATCCTTATAAGAGATGCCACACCGCTTGGCGCGCACAGGTAACACGTCTCCCATGCGGTGTCATCTCTTATGAGGATTCGTCTTTTACAACGCGCACGTCACGCGCACGTCTTTGTGCACGTCACGCACACGCATCCGTAGTGGCTCGGCTTTTAGGCGGGATGCAAGTTGCTAGGACCAGTTCCAGGAGACAGAAGCTCGAGTTGAGAGTTGAGTGATCTGGAAGTAAATAAAACATTTATATAATGTGTATGCTTTATCTTGGTATAAATATTAATTCCTACAATAACAATTGCATCTACGGAAAGTTATACAAAAACCCGGTTTAAAATGGACCATATCCGTCGACGTTCCTCAAACCCTACTGATCGAGCCCCTGCATTGAGTCTGGCCTTCCATTCAGCTATCCACGATTGTATTATCGAGTTAGCTTGTGGACCTGAGTCGTGGAACTTCAAAGCAGGGGGTTTCCTGGACTTCAGTCTGAGGGCCTTAAGCGTGTCGAGGTCTTGATGGATGGGCAATTTAGTGTTCGCACGAATCTTTGCTATTTCACGATCCAAGCACTTTTCTCGTCGGCAGTTTGACGCTAGGATGTAACTGAGCGCTGGTAGCCAGTGAGTGGGAGTGGGTTTGAGGCATCCGCTGATAAGGCGCAACGTGTGGTAGAGACTGCTGAGCAGTACTCAGCAGACGAGAACACTAGTGAAAGCGCAGTTGTTCGGAGTGTGGCTGCGTTGGCACCCCAGGTGGTACCAGTGAGCTTCTGAATAATGCTGTTCCGGGCCTTCAGTTTTTCCGACAGGCTGCTTAGGTGCTCTCTGTAGTTGAGGCTTACCGTAATTACCACCCATAACAAAGTGTAAGTACTGGGTGGGAATACCCCTTTTCTTTACAAAACAAATAATTAGTAAACTTATTACGGCACTACTGGTCAGAACAGAACCCACTTAAAAAGAAAAAAAAAACATTTCTAAAGAAACGACTTGGACTTATTTAAACAATTAATCTTCAATTCAAATAAAAATCTTTTAATGTCTCTTTTTGCACTAAACTTGGTCCTAGTTCTTTGCACGATCCACGCACGATGACGATAATCACGACAATGGCCGCCGACCGAAACCGGAGCAACGCCGCGCGCAGTGACATTGCGTTTCGTTACACAAGCGAAACATTTATTTATACGAACTATTTTTTTTTGAACAGAATTATTTGTTCGATATATATTACGAGAACATTATTGTAATATTTTTACAAAAACCGGAAAGTAACGCCAGCTATATCAACTAGCATTCACTACGATACAAAATGGTGCTTAAAGCGCTCCGACATGGCGTTTCGTTACACAAACGAAACACAAATTTATGCTAACTAAATATTTTTTAAACAGAACTATTTGTTCACCAGTATACATTACGAGAATATTATTGTCATTTCTTTACAAGAGCTGCAAAGTAATACCAACTTATAAACCAGTCATATAAACTATACTGCGATAGCATTCACTACGATACAAATAGTAAAGCGCTTCGCGACTGCATTGAGTTGACGACTATGCACACATATTTATACAAACTTAATATTTTTAAACAGAACTCTTTGTTGAGTATACATTACAAGAATATTATTTTTATTTTTTACAAGAGCTATAAAGTAATGCCAACTTATAAAAAAGTTACAACAAGTATACTGTCATAGTATTCACGACGATGAAGATTGTAAAGAGAATTTTTAGTTTTTTAGCATTACAAGAAGCTTCTTGTAAATATAATTATTGTAACGTTTAGTCAATGAATTGTAAAAAAAACTAGACTTCTCGTAAATATCATTAAACAGAACTATTTAGTGCATATTAATGTTTGAATAGTTCTATTGAATTCAAGATATAGTAAACGTAAAAATAGAGTAGTTTACCTTACAAGATTGTAGTATCGGTTACAATAAATCTATTTTACTATTCGTTCTGGTAGTATTGTTGGAATTTTTTCTTTCCGTGATGAGACAATGACGCTGGCTATTATCAATCAGTGCAACAATTAACATCCATTGAGGAGTTCACGCTCAGCGCGGACGCCCTTCGACAGCGAAGCGGATTCCGCGCGCCGCTCCGCTCCGGTGTGCGAACGAAATATTATACATGTCTGAAGTGTCGTTCACACTATAAAAAAGAGCTCCCAACTTTTTACGTATTATCACAGGTGTTCAATATTAGTGATGCGAGAAAATCTCTATAAATAGACGACTCAAGAGACGAAACGAACATGCTTCCGAATGCATCAGCAGAGGCGGCAGATAAGTAGTAGTTATAACAGAGTTGAAGGACAACATGTTTTCACATAATAATTTCAGCGAAATATAGTGTTAGGTGCATGCGCTTAATTAATACTGAGATTTTGTTCAGCAGCTGAGCAAAAATGCCATTCGAAATAAAACCACTGCGTTATCGAGTCGCGTAGCATTTAAGAGTTTCTGGCTTTACTAATGACAAACAACTAAACTTAAATATGAGAATTTTGATATCAGTATTTTTATTTTTATCAACGCTATCACACTGAACGTATTGAGAGTTTGAGACTAACGAGTACCTCTACACAATAAGTTAAATTACTGTTTTCTGCAGATAACTCCCAGGAGTCCCAGGGCACAACGCTGGCGCGTAACTTACTTGGACGATAATTTGTCCGTTAAATTCAAGCAGCTCACTTTTTGTGGTGTTTGATAAAACAACGGTTGGGCGTCGAACAACGGAAAAGCCAGTAATCAATGTGAAGGTGAACACACAAAGATAAAGCGGCTGCGGGTCGCAAACTTCCGCTCACCGCCATGGTATTTGTTTGTGACAATCACAGCGTATAACCGTATACTTTATTATTCAACTAAAATAGTAAAACATGAGTAGGTTCGCAAAGAGTCAAGAGGTTAGAGGGCCTTGCTGTGCTGCCTTTCGAAATGAGGATTCTTTAAATGCCTAGAGACGGTAAACGAGGCTTTGCGTAGTTATGGTACCCAAAAGAATGCCTCTAGCACGCGTATTATTATTTTATTATGGACAGGATCTTGATAACATGATAGAGCAAAGCAAATGTCACTTTTTCAAAATCTTACTCTGTGAACGATAATAAGCAGGAAAGTATCCTGGCAAAAAACTACCCAAACTACCTGTCTCTTCTTAATCAGGCATTTTTGGTTGTTTTTTAGTTTTCTTGTTGTTCGATTTTATCCGGACGGACTCTATCAATTATTGACATAATGGGAATATCGCACTCGCAAAACGCCGAGATAACGTAATGTAAAAGGTGTTACAGCGCATTCTCAGGACAACATTTAGCGCTATCAACATCTTCAATCCATATACGAGCGACTAAACTGAATAGACGACATCCTGCGACTCCTGTATTACAAATTTCACTGACGCTTAGTAGACTTTACATGTTTGTAATAAAGTTGACACATCGTCAACTATAACTGTCTTCAATGCGCACGTGACAGCCAGTAAAATAGCTCAATTGAGGCTGAGATGAGATCTGAATACGGCAGATGCCGGGCCGGAAGGGTGATAAGACGGCCGACGACCTCTCTAACCTATGCTACTCAGTACAGATGGCTACATTGTTGGGGAAACAATTGTGCTACAAAGCTGCCTGAAACATCTGTCTGACTATAGCAGATTTGGTTTACTTTTGTCAAGAGTTTCTTGGTTGAAGACAAGAAAGTGACTGATAATATAATACCTAGTCGGTCCATAAGTTCTGTCACAAGGGTTTTAAGTGATAAAATATAATACAAAGCTTTTATTTAAAAAAATTAGACCTGATTAGAAAGCATATTTCATACAGATTAAAATATAATATGATTAACTTATAATCAAGATCGCGTATTTTATAGATCCTTGTAAACTTGAAGATTGTTGTCAGTCCAAAACACGCCGATGATTTATGAAAATTGTACTTCACAAAAATTGGTTTAGATCATTTTTATAGTTGTCCAGAGTTACAAATTGTTATTTTTATGAAAGTAGATGATTAAGGCATATTTAAAAACCAATATTTAGTTGACTTACAAGTCTGTGCTTCAGCTATTCTTCTCCTGAACCTCAACGTATTTTTCAGTTTTGAGCAAAACACGATGATTTTGATGCCATACATCAAGGTAGTCTTCCAAAATTGCGTATACTAGCCTTCTTGTCAGTCAGACCCATGTTAATTATATATTAAAATGAAGGTTAAAGATCAAGCTAATGCAGTATGCAAGACTGAAGCCTCTTAAAATTGAATAAAAATAATGATGGTCAAAATCAACTCGAACGGGGCGCGTGTTTTTGACGTGGTTTTTTATTCCGCTTTTTCGAATGTTACAGGGAATTGTGTAAAACTGCCACAACTATTTGCCTTAAATAATATCGTAAATTAATCAGTATTAAATAGGCTTTTTAATCATATATTGAAATAGTAAGCAACCTCTAACAGTTCGTATTTTACCAGTCCAAACCCTAGTGACAGAACTTATGAACCGACTAAGTAGTAGGCATCTGCTATTTATCATAACAAGTAATAACCACTACTATGAAATATGAACTCTTTTACATATCGCATTCTTGATCATACACTTGAAAATTCCGAGCATTGGTGACATATCTATGCTAAAATTTTCGTACGGGCGGTTTTTGCCGAAATAATATAAGAAACAGTCAGAGATTAGGATCCAGAATGTTCAGTATAAGTAGTTAAATGGTGAAACAGAAGAGACGTTTGTTTCCCTGTGTGTTTTTATGAATCTTTACTGTCATGTCATCAATATTTACGACCGAACTTAGTGAACCATGACAGCGTTACTTCCTAAAGTGGTCATAAAATGTAAAGAATCTTTAAATACGTCGTTAAAACACGAAATGTTTAGAAACACAATAATCTCAGATGTTAATTCGCTAAACAGAAACAGTATCTTTAACTGCTTTAGAAAAATCTTTATGGGCATTAAACAAGAAACAAGGGAAATATAAATGTGAAGCATTGCATGCTGCTTAGTCGCATTTGTAATTTAAATTACGTCCATTGGTATGCTATGTCTGTGTCCAATAGAACTTAAATAAACGAACGATTCATTGGAAGCTTAATAGTAGTTTATGTAACTGTTACGTTTTAAGGCCTAATTACGTACAGTTGCATACACTGCTTTATCTACACTCATATTATATATTCTAAATGCCGTCTTCGGAAACCATAGAATGGCCGCCATTGCACCGCCATGGCCAACTCGATTGTTCCGGCGGTCGCGCGGGCGCGTGTCGGCGGCCGCGCGGGCGCGTGCAGGTGTACATTATGTTATCAAAACTCGTAACACATCAATATTTGAGCATGTAAAGTTAAAATTACGTTACTGCCACAGATAAAAAGCTTATCATAATAGTAAAATCGGTTGTGGTAATGCTAGCCATTGCCTACCGTTTTCGAACACGTTTTAGAGAACTTACAATGTGAGTGTAGATAAAGGTATGTAATGCAACATCCAGTCGCACTGCTGTGTCCCGCAGTTTTTTCCTTTACCTACTGAACATTTACGTGAACGTTGACAGTAGTGATTCAGTATCAATACAGTTGTAAAGGGATGCCTATAAAATTGGTAGAGTTCCCTCGATTTCTGTACAATCCCATAGTATCTGATGAGATACTATAGTAAACAAGCAAAGAAGAAAAGTCCAAATTAGTCCAGCCGTCTGCAACAAATCGAAAAACATACCTACATGAGTACATGTACATACAAAAGAAACAATAAATCTAAAATCCCGCCGAAGTGAGAGAACCGTGTCCTTTTTCAAATGGGTTAATAGCGCTTCCTTTCCAATGACTTTTTGAAAAAGCTTGTGGCGACACACATATCTGCCTCAAACTCAAAGTCAATATAAAACTGTCACCTGCTAAGATGTTCCAGATTCCATATCCATACCCCATTATATTCCTACAGTAAGGTGTTGTTGTAGTTACGATGTGGCGAGGATACACGATAATAGACAGTTTGGGCAGTTCATTAACGCCTCATAACTGGAGCCAGGTGTCCAAACATAGCCATGTGAGGGAGTTACGTGGTTTGGAATCAAAACAAGAGGGAACTATAAACAACACATGGATTCAAACTTGGAATACGGGTGGATTCTTTAAAAACTGTGGTGGTAAGTTCATACTGCATTTGCGTAAAATTGTGGTAAATGCTAAAAATTCGCTTGGACTATTTAAAGTGCTTTCACGAAAAATGTACATAGTTCCCAGAATAAGAGGTTTCTCAAACAATCACACATGCTCTTAACTCCTTCATAGGAATAACATAACATAAATACTCTTTATTGCACACCTCAAATAATAGTCACAAAGTATACACAAGTCACAAACAAAAAAGCAGAGGCAAAACAATTAGCGGTCTTATCGCTAAAGAGCGATCTCTTCCAGACAACCTTTGGGAAGCGGAAACCTTTGTAAATTATTATAATAATAATAATAATAAATATTTGGGGACAATCTTACACAAATCAACCTAGTCCCAAACTAAGCAAAGCGATATACATACTTTTATAGATAAATATATACTTAGATACATAGAAAACACCCATAACTCAGGAACAAATATTCGTGATAGACACACAAATAAATGCCCTTACCAGGATTTGAACCCGGGACCCCCTGCTTCGTAGGCAGGGTTACTACCGACTGGGCTAGGAGGCCGTTAATTAACAGAAAAGTATGTGTTGCAAAGCAAATAAACCAAACATTAATAAACTTACACATATAAAAGAAAGAAAAATATATAAATAAAAATAAATAAACTTACATAGCTCATACATACATATATATTTAATAAATAATGATACGTGTATAACGTGTAGGAAGCCTCTAGAGTTCTAGAGTCTAGAAAGTCGTACAGTATTTCGGTCACTTGTGTTAATTGATTTCCGCCGTAGCCTACTCTGTTTAAACACGGGCGGATGCAATTTGCTGTGTCTCTAGTCTCTACACTGATGGCGTGACAAAAGACACTTCCAGACACATCCTTTCACAGCAAGTACACCTTAATACAAGGCGATACGGGTTAATTTCCCTGGGATTTTATCTACATCAGGAACATAGTGGTTATCTCATTCGTATTATAGGTCGACCGCCCACATACATTGAAGACGGCTTGGTACAAGAGGGTTTTCGTCGTAAAGATACTATCGTAAAGCTACTAAATACATTAAAGTTAATGTAACTCATGAGTTTAATTGTAATTATTTTAATTTCCGATTTCTCTTATGTTGATAAAAACAGGCGGGACTGCTAAACGAATAGTTTTATCATAAAATATTGTAACTTAAGATCCGGTTTTGTGGTCAGAAATAGAATCTTCTGGTGGGAAACCACCAAAACGAACAATAATAACTTTCAATGTCAGCACGTTTTTTCAAACGCGGGAAAAAACGATACAAAACAGTTATCAGTGTCACCTCTCACTTGGCCTTTCTAAACATAAAAATAGTTGATGTCCTTAATTATATTTATCAACGACGATAACTGTCCAGTCCAGAGGTTGTTCAACTAGTGGCAATGAACATGCATTTGTTAGATTAGTTTACATTCCAGTTTAAAGCCTATTAAGCCTTATAAAGTTTCCATTTATTGGTAAACGACTTTTTTGGAACTTTTTAGATACATGTTGTTGTCGAGCTTCATTTAGGCAGTCGGCAAAAGCAGGATGCAAAAATCCATGGTCAAAATTATCACCTAGAGCAGCTTTCACGTACTAAGAAGAGCATTCCGTCATTCCGCTAGTCTGTACGGAGAGTGAAGTGTCGTATGACTCGTAGAATGACTCCTAGTTGACCTAACTAGGTCAACCTAGGTTTACCTATATTGGGAACTCCCAATATAGATAAACTACGACACTTCTCTTTTCATACAAACTCTATGAAGTAACAATGTACAAAGTATAAAATCAATCCATCCATCTATTTCATACAGCCTTGGCACTCAGTCTGAACACCTACTGGCCTGAATTAGGTATTGGCCGGTTTACGCCGACGGCGCGGCGACGGACGGTAATGCACGATTTGCTGACGTTGCGTTGTTCGGTTCGGTGACTCAATGATGACGTTTAGGAAATCACGCAATATGTCATTATCGTTTAAGAATAATGTAGTGTCGAGGTTAACCTTTTTTTGGTTTTTTGATTACAATTTTGATGTTAAGTATTATTTCCCTATCATAACGATGTACGATGACGTGAAATGTTATATTTGACTTATATATCTAGAAAACTTCACTTAATAACAATTTCAAGGTACCTATAAAATATGAGAACTTATTAATGTAACAAAAATGCGACTTTAGGTCGGTGCGACAAATTACAAATATTCTATGCAGTTACTACTAACTTCAACAAAACATGCCTGTTCAGTTTGAATTAATTGATAAAATAACTTCAAAAAAGATAGACTAAAGCTGGACGCTGGACTAAAGTTTCCAGTTTTGTATGAAAATCGCAAGGGTGTTCAACACTTCTGGCCAAGGCTGTATATCTATATATTCTTATAGGTAGTAGGTAGGTACTATGTTATATGCGGTGGGTGCTTGAGAAAAAAAAAGAATGTTTACATTTTTTTTTTTTAATAATCAAAGCACACAAGTTTCAAATTTTGTATTATTTATGGAAACTCCATTCCTAGATTTAAAATGGTACATAATACGAGTATGAATATGATTTCATATGTATGTCTTAAACATAGTTATTATTATTACAAAACAAAGAAAAAAACTAATATCCTATAGTAACATTAGTGAGTGACAGATGTCACTGATTAAAGAGCCTAGTTCTATTTTTATGGACAAGATCGATATTACCGTCTATTTCTAACTTAACATTTATTCTATCATCCTCGATGACTTTAAAAGGGCCTTTAAAAATGTCATCAATTTTTTTGCTTGTTTCTGACTTGACTAAAACCAAGTCACCCTTTTTATAAATCACTGAGTGTGTTAACTTACCATAATAAATTCGTAACTCTTTAGTTTTTAACAAATTTTCTTTATCATCTTCATGAGCTAATGGCAGTCAGTATTTTAAGCCTATTAGAGCATAATTATCTGGGTTATACATGGTTCAACAGTTTTAATCAAATTACTAGGCGTGTTACATTTCTTACCGAAAAGCAACTCGCATAGGGAATATTTTGTGCCTGTATTTACTGTTGTATTGTATTATATGCTAGGCGCAAGAACGGTAACCAGTGACTCCACGTGTCGGGATCTCCATTGCATTGAACTCGCATAAAGGCGGCTAAAGCTAGCTACGCTATGGCTTTAATGTCTCGGTGGCAACTTGAAGTTCTGAAAAAGTATGGAATAATAAACTCAAGGACAACATATGGCAAAAGTTTTCATAGTTTTATTGCAAGTGGCATTGCTTCGTAATAGTAAATCTTCTGTACTTATAGCTACCTAAGTAAATACAGGAATACTTGAATGTTAGACTTGTTTTGGATTGACAGACGACGAACGGACGTCACTTGCTCAGTATAATTAATTAGTTTAATTACCCACTTTCTACTTTCCACGTCGAATTTAAATTCTCGTCCATCAATGACGGTTAGTTAAGCCTGGAAAACTTTGGACTAATGACAAAGCGCGTTAATTAACGTAGCCGAGCATCTCCAAAACCAAGGTTTTCTCATAATTTGTTTGGCAATAATGTTTTAGTAAAGGATATGGATGTTGCTTAGCTATAATTTTTTTGTCTTGACCTTGGGTTTATGCTCTTAAAGCTGTAAATGCCTGGCGATTATAAAAACTCTGGTAAATGAAATAAAGACGAGTAAAAACTGGTCCGGACCACGAGTAAATATCCTGGGAAATATAATCAGAATAAATGACAAACACGATAGACGAGTTATCACTAACGACTACCATTTGCTAAATTATTTTTGGCCAGGTTTAGAGTGAACCGTACAGGAGACCCAGCAGACATTAAAAACTATAGGCCCATTTCGTTAGCGACTATTGTAGCCAAAGGGTTGGACAGTGTGCTGGACAAACAGCTGGAAAAGCACACAAAGCTTCATGACGCAGTTTGGTTTCCGGTCTGGCTTATCCACCGAAACAGCAGTCCTTTGTCTTAAGCACACTGTCCGATACTACACAGACAGGAAAACACCAGTGTTTGCGTGTTTTCTTGATTTGTCGAAAGCTTTCGACCTGGTGTCCTATAGAAAACTTTGGCAAAAACTGTATGAAGAGACGTCGCTGCCTAGGGAATTTGTGGAACTGTTTGAATTCTGGTACGGCCACCAAACCAATGTTGTAAGGTGGGCGGGCTCGCTATCAGACGAGTATCGGTTGGAGTGTGGGGTGAGGCAGGGGGGGCTAACGTCACCCAGACTCTTCAGCCTATACGTAAATCGGCTAATCGAGGAGCTCAGTAACACTGAGGTCGGGTGTTCAATAGATGGCACATTTGTAAACAACATCAGTTACGCGGACGACATGGTGTTGCTGAGCCCGTCGATCAGCGCCCTCAGGACGCTAGTGAGTGTGTGTGAGCGGTATGCGGAGACCCACGGCCTAAAGTATAACGCCTCTAAGAGTGAGCTGCTGGTGTTTAAGGCGCGAGGTGTCAAAATAGACGACCTGTTGTTACCCCCGGTCAAACTTAATGGCACCGCTCTAAAGGTGGTACAAGAATTCAAATACTTGGGGCACTGGGTTACCGCAACGCTCAGTGACGATGTCGACTTGGAGAGGGAGCGTAGGGCGCTGGCCGTAAGAAGTAATATGTTGATCCGTAGGTTCGCAAGGTGTACTAACAATGTAAAGATTACTCTTTTTAAGGCGTACTGTCAGTCGTTTTACACCTGCAGCCTATGGATCAACTTTACTCAGAAGGCATACAGCGCCCTACGCGTCCAATATAATAACGCGTTTAGGATGTTGTTGGGGCTGCCGCGCCACTGCAGCGCGTCAGGCATGTTCGCGGAGGCGCGCGCCGACGGCTTCCACGCCATCATGCGCAAGCGGGCGGCGTCGCTGGTGCGGCGTGTGCGCGGCAGCGCCAACAGCCTCCTAGCCACAGTCGCGGACAGGTGTGATGGGGCTTTCTGGCACGCCTGGAATAGCCTGCATGTGTTAAAGGGGTAATTTTTGTTTAAATGTTTAGATATAAGATATTACTAACGTAGGATAAGTTTAATAATAATAAAAATTGTACTTACTAACATAATATGGAATGTTTCCGAAATAAATGAATATTTAATTTAATTTAATTTAGAGAACGATGTTAGGGACTTGCGTGGAACAATGCAGTAAGTGTCAAGTAACGAAGTAGTCTAAAAGACAACCAATGGCTATCACAACTATAGCATCGTCAGCATTCGAGAAAACATATCTCGATATGCTTGGACCGCCCGACACGGATACAGAAGGTAACAAATACATTCTATCATTGCAATACGAGCCGAGCAAGTATATTGAGGCTTATCCATTGGAATGTAAGGATGTAATTAGCGTACCAAAACCCTAGTAAGTAATTTTATACTGAGATACGGTTTTCCAGGAGCGATATCAACCGACCGTGGTACGGGGAGTTTATGTCAGCTAATATAGATGAAGTTTGTAAGTTATTAAATGAGTAAATTTAATTCTACCGCTTATCAGTCTTATCACCACCAATCAATTGGTGCGTTAGAAAATATTCATTAACATTAGTTATCGTAACAGGCAACTCTTATCCTTCGCTTTTACAATCTTGACAGAGTTATAGTCATGGTGGTTATGTCATGAGTGGCAAGCTTTACCAACCGGCGTCATTGTTCAACTAAATAGTCACGAAAAATACCAGCTACCTTATTCAGAGTAAATGACCTTACCAAATCTCAACGTCATGTTGCGTCATCGTTCATGACCAGACAAGTATGCAGTGCAATCAAACGCACAAAGGGGTCTATCTTGCTGCAACTGGACCGTTTGTTTCGGCGTGACGTTGCAACACTCTAGATTGGAATCTCTATTGCTTTAGCGTTACTAAATTGAGAGAAGACGTTTAATATAATTTTCAACACACCTGCTCGTAACGAGGTTCTTATTCCATCGCTTTTATGCTCATAATCCTAGATATTAAACTTGCGTGCATTTCACAATAATTATCGAACTAGTGCAATAATTGTATAATCCGATCAAGTAACGTTTGTACTCTAATATCAAGTTGTATGTACGCGACGACGCGTTGTAATTTAGTCGGGTATTACCTTTATATTTTTTTTAACTCTTTAGGAGTTTTCATTCTAAAAAAGTAAATATATTTAAAATATACACATTTACGATAGAATACAAATTATACAATCCTGATTGTGAAAAATAATTATTTCAACTTATTATATTAGTCGTAATACACAATAAATTATGTTTTAAACACGAATTGTCTGTTGAATACGTCCGCGCCTTTGCTTCAAGCTGCACGCACTACCAAAAAAGAAAATTGCGCGCCATTTATAAGTTAACCTCAAATCTTTGTTTATTTGTTAGATTTTTCTCGTTGTGTTTAAACCAATAAGACAACTTTAGCGTTAACTTAACCTCTGGATATATTTCAAAATTGTGATACATACCAGTAAAATGTTATCATAAAAATCTAGTGAGCAATACGTAAGAAAAAATATACTATAATTTATTGCACAATAAATGTGAAGTCTTTAATTTTATGAAATGGTTTGAAAAAGAGTTCCAGATAATCAATAACATCACAAAAAGGTTAGTTAAATTTAATTATCTTAGGTCCGTAAGTACCTCTATCCTGTAAACATTCTGACAATTAATGTATTTATCAAAAGTTATTAATTACACTATTCTGTTATTTCCTCGCAAGTGTGTTGAAAAACGTCGTATGAAACGCGTGTGCTTGCTCATTACATAGCTCAGCTTCCTTAGCGCACTCACGTGCGTTCGTGCGCACAATATCGCTTCGTATGTAATGATCAACTTAGCACACTTGTATCATAATGTACTATTAAGAGAACATAGAGTCGCCATTGAACTTGATTTGGTGCGGGAGATTGACTGTCTTTTTTTTCAACCGACTTCAAGATTTCGAAGGAGGAAGTTATCAATTCATCACGATCTTTATTTTTGCTATTATTATTATTTTATGTATGTTCACCGATTATTCGAAGACGGCTGGACCGATTTGGAAAATTATTTTTTTGTTTGAAAGAGAGTAGACTTCACAGTTGGTCCCATTGTAACAAGGGCAGGATCTATTGATGGGATCCTGGAGAAATCGAGGGAACACTTCAACTATTATAGGCACACATATAGTGATTTGAGTATTTTTTACAGCAGCTCAAGCATTTGCTTTTGGAAAGATGAAGGCTAAGTGAAGTGGGTCCTTTCTTGTTTAATAGTACATTACTTACCAAGGACTGTAAAAGAAAGAAAGCCCGAAATCGCAGGTATTTGTAACCCGAGCCGCAGGCAAGGGTTGTAAATATGCGATAGAGGGCTTTCTTTTTTACTGCCCGTGGTGAGTACAACATTTTACGTCTCCACCTGGCCATAATGCGAGTTTTACCGTAGGCGTAGCGTGCGGTAAAACTCACATTATGGCCAGGTGTGACGTAAAATTATTTAATTAATAGTTGTAAAGATACGAATAGTCTATCTCACGCGTGAGATACCGTCGCGGCACTCGTGCTAACCAGGCTGAGTCATATGTTTTTATCGTACGTAAAAATGCGGAATGCATACATACACTATAACATGTATATGTCAAATACATGTCAATGACCTAAATTGCCGCATCAGTATCTCTGGAACAATAAAATGCCCCGAGCCGAGTAGTGTTTCCTGAAGACGAAAAACTGTACAGAGCATTCAGTGATGTGCACCCATACCTGTTGCAATGTCTACGGGTATTTGACTTGAAGGCAACAGACATTGTATCACATAGAACATGTGTAGCTAAGCGAGAAGTGAAAGAGGTTTCATTCGAGCGTGTGCCCTGGCACACTTTAGCCGGCGTAGGTTGGTCCTTTTTAAATTCCGTGACTCATCAAGTGATGCGACGCTTGTGATGCAAATCTCAAGGCACGGATTTATGGAGATTCATGAGCAGATTAGTGAGCGCTAGAAGTTCATCACTGCATCACTTTGCATAAATATGGCTCGACGTAGACATCCTTAAATTAAAACTTACAGACTTGACTGTTGCCCGCAAACTAATCTAACGAAGAAAACACTAAGAGGTTTTAAATTGCTCTTGTAAACTGATTGATTTAACGATGCAAGACTACATTTTTGTGTAGCCGGTTAGAAAAAGCGTAAAACAAAGAGTATCTTTTATTCACAAGGGTTTATTTACAATCAAGAATGGCGGGCATGAATGTGTATGAGAACATAATTAAAAGAAAATTATGGAAATAATGCAGTGTTTTCCTAGATGGGTGGGAGCACGGCTCAATTTCAATACAGTGATATGAATACGACGAACTTGGAGAGTAAGTGAAAAAGAATAGTACATTCATGTGTTAACAATACACCGGGTTCGTGCGAAATTTGTGCAAGTTTTAGTATTTTAATAAAGCTGAATAGCTTTATTAAGACGTGGTTATAAAGCTATGTTTCAAGGCTAGTTTCAATTAATGAGAGATAATGGTTTCATTGCAAACCAAGAAAAGGGGTTTGAGTCAGCTGTAAGATTTTTTTTTTGTTTTCATTAAATTTCATACAAGCAGCGTGTGCGCTTTGCTTACGTGTTTACGAAGCCGTGCTACACATAGGCAGATGAATATAATGGTGGCAATTGGCCTTAGATTTTCGACCATTTCATTTTTGGCGAGTCTCGTCTTGTTTCTCCCCAACTGACAAAAACCTCAGCAAACGCCTACAACTGCAACTTCAGCATATTACAAAGTATTTCGACATCGCCAATAAAACCAAGCGTGTCCACTTAAAAGCTAATAAACGGTAATTGTAATAAAACTAAACTCCAGGGAGTCTTTGAAGTTTAACGGCCACTGCCATTTCCGCAATTATCCTACTGCTCGTAAATACCAGTTCCCTATGTAATGTTCCATCATTCACACTGTTTACTGATAATTCATACACTTTATTTCAAAGTATTAAGGTCCACCTTTGGTCAGTTTAGTGTTATCGTTAGTTCCTGTCGGCAGGAGGCATGAAGCTCCGTCCTCAATCCGTCCGTCTTTACTTGCTCAGCAAAACAACGAAGAGTTATGTGAGAAGTGTTTGACATATGATTTTTTTCGATTCGAGACATATTTGGAACAATTGGGAGTAACGTGAATGTTGTCCAACCGAAGGAAAAAAGCTGTATGATTACATGAAACTCATGTCTAAACGATTTTTTTTTTTCTTTAGTAGGACAGAAACGTGCCTCGCAGCAGTTTTACGAGCCGTTTATTACTGGGATGCATAAACTTTCTAACAATATATAAAAGTGTTGTTGCTATCATGAGTTATCGAACTAGTGCAATAATAAAAATCACAATTACTGGGATGCATAAACTTTCTAACAATATATAAAAGTGTTGTTGCTATCATGAGTACCTAACCATAAAACGAGAAATTAACAAACTTTCGCTAAGTTCCCGCTTTCCGGATGCTTCAAACGTCGTGTTGGCTATGTTTTACAATCTTCATGTTCGCGTTTAGTTAAGAAGGCCCTATGGACCAGGGACCGGAACCGGTAACCATTAAAGGGGTATTAGATTGGGTATTTGATAGAGTTGTTTTTAAAAACCCTATCAATTCGGTAAGCGTATCGTTTGACTTACCCGAACGAAAGGCTAACCATGTCAATACAGTTAATTCGGGTAAGTGGTTACAACCCAGCATATGGTTTCCCTATCAGATAGGGTTTTTCAAATGCGATTAAGCTATTTTAAACTCTGTGACCAATACATTTGACTTATTTATTATTCGAGGACCCTACGAGCTAAGCGCTGCCGGGCGGCACGAGCGAGCCTACAGACAAACAAGAATCTATTTGCGTATGTTTTCGTACTTACGCCTTTGATCTAGACGCTATTATTGCTTGTTAGTGCGCTAAAAGATCGTTGTGTGGTGCCGGTGTTTTTGTTCTTGCCACTCGAGCGTGACGGCTCGTGTCGGTTGAATCTTAGACCCAGGCTTATAGGAACCAAAATCAAATGCATATTGTGAAGTGTTAAAATATATAATTTTGTGTTATTCTAGTTATAGGTAGTACTATGTTTCAATGGCTCCAGCAAAATGTGACGCCGTTCACCGATACTTCTAGTATAATGAAACGATCAATATCAGTCATTGTTGGACACTCAAGAATAAAATGATTATTTGAAAAAAATATTGTAAGAATAAACTTATGTTGATTGTATTCCCGTTAAAATGATTCAAAATAATTTCGTCGGGACTAATATATGCGAGAAAATGTAATAAAAATAATTGATTCTTAACAGAATCATTTAATCATGCTTTTTATTTTAAATAATGTTCCGCGTATAAGAATGTATCTGGGTTTTTCGGTGTAAGAAAACATCGTGTGGAAACTGGACCTAATCCCAATAAGTTCAGGCACTTTTTGCGCGCGCGGCGGCGACGCACTATGGCCCAAACGCCCGATCTAGCTGTACAAAATTATTTTACACTCATAGACTAAAATTTACTATTTTTATTATTATTTTGCTATAATTCATGTGAAAAAAGAGTAACCAGTGTAAGTTGACCATTGTATAAGAATAATTACTAGGGCAGAAGAGGTCAGCTAAACTTGGTTGTTTAATTTTAAGAGAAATGAAGCATTATTACAAATGGCACCTAAAAAAATTAATAATTAACTTAAACTATATTTAAGTATTTTAATTCTGCTATTCTTATATTTTAGGTGCCATTTGCAATAATGCTTCATTTCTCTTAAAATTAAAAACCATGTTTAGCTGACCTCTTCTGCCCTAGTAATTATTCTTATACAAAGGTCAACTTACACTGGTTAATTTTTTCACATTAATTATACCAAAATAATAATAAAAATAGTCAATTTTAGTCTATGAGTGTAAAATAATTTTGTCCAGCTAGATCGGGCGTTTCGGCCATAGTGCGCCGCTGCCGCGCGCGCAAAAAGTGTCTGATGGTCATAGATTATTTAAACAAGTTTATTCCTTGTCAAATGATGCCCTGGAGCCCAATGGGTCGCGCACAGTACGATTTAAGAGGAATTTCCTCCCACGAACGCTGCGGCTGTGGAATGAACTCCCTGCCGAGGTTTTCCCAGTGGGCTACAGTATGAGGTTCTTCAAAAAAGGAGTGTATAGGTTCCTAAAGGGTAGGCAACGCGCATGTAAATCCTCTGGGGTTGCAGGCGTCCATAGGCTACGGTAACTGCTTACCACCAGGCGGGCCGTATGCTTGTTTGCCACCGTCGTGGTATAAAAAAAAAAAAATGATCTTTAAATTTGGAAATTTGTAGTTCAACTCCTCCTTAATGCATAGAAACCGAAATTATAACGTTTTTCGAAAATTAAAATACCCTCCCAATCGATTTAAAAAAAAAACCGGCCAAGAGCGTGTCGGGCCACGCTCAGTGTAGGGTTCCGTAGTTTTCCGTCCGTCACAGTAAGTGTCCCCACTTAAGAGTTAATAACACCGCCATGTAGGATATGATATGAGAGTTCCACGTACAGCGACATCTATCGGCAAATTAAGTAAACTATTGCGCGCGAGCTTAAAGTATGGAAGATGATTTTTATGGAATAATTCTTTATTGCGTGAACCGATTTTCACCGTTTTTACTTTATTTGAAAGCACGTCATTTCATTGTAATTTTGTAGAAATTACAGGTACAATAAACACCTGCTTATACGGTTAAATTACAAACTTAGTTCAGAAATTATTTTGTAATTTTTTTTCAAAAACTATTCATCCTATCAAGTTCAAAATAATTTTTCTAGAAAGTTTTTATAAAGTTCTACTTTTGAGATTTTTTTCATATTTTTAAAACGTATGGTTCAAAAGTTAGAGGGGGGGGGGACGCATAGTTTTTTACTTCTGGAGCGATTATTTCCGAAAATATTTACATTATCGAAAAATGATTTTAGTAAACCCCTATTCATTTTTAAAAACCTATCCAACAATATATCACACGTTAGGGTTGAAATGAAAAAAAAAATCCCTCCCCACTTTACGTATAGGGGAGGTACCCTAATAAAATAAAAAAATCCACTTTTTATTTTACCACTTTGTCGGCGTGATTGATATACATATTAGTACCAAATTTCAGCTTTCTAGTGCTAACGGTCACTGAGATTATCCGCGGACGGACGGACGGACGGACGGGCAGACATGGCGAAACTATAAGGGTTCCTAGTTGACTACGGAACCCTAAAAAGGTCACTTTTTGCAAAAGTCGACGGTTTGCAAAAAGTTTACAACATTTTAATTTGAACAATTAACAGTAGTTAGAGGACCACAAAACTGACATCATATTCAAATTTCAGCTCTCCAGCACTTCCGGAACGCGAGTTATTGAATTTACAATATTTGCAAAAAAAATGTGTTTTTTTGCGAATTGCGGACGATCCTCTGGACCTATTTTGCTCTACCGGGGCTCATTCTCTTTGTTTTATAATTGCGCACATTTGTTATATTTAACTATTTTTTTGTCCGACCCGTAGTTTTTCCTCTAGAAGCGAAAAACTGGTTTTTACCATTTTTTTGGCACCTTAGCGCCCAATATTCACTTATAAATTTTATTGATATCAATTCCTGCCACTTTGACCTATACAAACAAACTTTTTCCCGTCCAATAGGAATTGACTGTACTTTTTATGATTTTTCCGCTAATTCTATCTGAGTATTGCTATAATTATTTGAATTGCGTGTTTTCTATAATTAAATAAATGAAATCAAATAAAATAGGAGTTGATAATAGTTTAGAAATGCCCCGAAATGTTTTGATGACTTGGCAGAAAATTTCTAAATTCACATGTTAAAAATTCAAAAAAATATATTAAAAAATTAATTGGTTGGATTGGAACCATATTTGTTTTCATTGTAATATTTTTGTCACAACTTGAAATTGTTTTACGATTACCGATAAATAATTTCCTCGCAAATGAAGTGAAAATTAGAGTGTAACCCTCGTCCATAAAACCCATTTTACACTCGACTTTTAAACGCCTCGCGTAAAATCGTACGTTTTATGCACTTGTTGTACAATCTACTATTATAATATAATAAAAATTAAATAAAAATTAAATAAAAATTAAATAAAAATGAAAATAAAACGAAAACGAAACGAAAACGAAACGAAACGAAAACGAAACGAAAACGAAACGAAAACGAAACGAAAACGAAACGAAACGAAAACGAAAACGAAACGAAAACAAAACGAAAATAAAATGAAAAAAAAATGAAAAAAAAAAAATGAAAGAAAAACAAAAAAATGAATACACTGAATTTTTTAAAATATAAAATGAAAAAAAAAAAATTATATACACGGTGAATCTGAGTATCCCGACAGATTTTAACCATACACCCCGAATAATTAACCGAAAATAAGTACCATGACTATTTTTCAGTAAAAAGTATATAACCATCCGCCATCTTGGATTATAAAACAGAAATAATTTTCGAAATTACATCCCCTGATTATTAATATTAATTATTTGAAACGGGCTATTTACCTCGCACCCGAAATATCGGGTGCCCAATAACGCTAATATACATAATACATGGTAAATACCCCGTTTCAAATAATATTTATAATGTGAATGACCATGTGAGCTTAAAAAATCGTATATCCCATAATTAGCTGAAAACGACTACCAATCCCTACGCCAATTCATAGGATTAGGTTGCCAAGCGGATCACAGGCTCAACTGAGCCGTGGCAAAAGCCGGGACAAACTCTAGGAGGATGAATATTGGTTTGTGTCAAATCGATTTGAATATGAATAAAAATTGTGTTTTTATTCTTATTCAAAATAATCATTGCCCATCTCATCAGTACGTGCGAACTATGCAAAAATAAACTGAAGGTAAGACACATTTCTTTTACAGAAATTCTTTAATTTAAAGTTGTGTACGTGAGCAGAGGACTGGACTGTGAGTGTGACTTTAGCAGAATGAATAAACGGCAGCAAATCTTATATTTACTCAATTTGTTCCGCCGCCACCTCTCCTGTTCCATTTCAAATGAGAAAGATAGAACCGCCTGCCTGCGTGGAAAAGAGACAGGAAAAGGGTAGCCCTATGATAGGGTAAGCGGTAAATATTAAAGCTATCTTTACCCCATTCGACTCGGAAACCACATTGAAAAGGGTTAAGCCTATTCAAAATGATTTCCATATCGATAGGGTAACCCAATGATAGGGTAACCCTATCATTAGGGTAAGACTTTAATAGGGTTACCCTATCGAAACGATTAATCAAATGAAGGGGTTTTCCGGTCCCTGCTATGGACGTTAGATTTACACAGCGCATTATAAATATACACAGCACAGCGATATTGTTATTATACACTACACCTTTTGATTAAATTGTTATGGGACTCTGAACAGTTCTCAGGTACTGTTCAGGTACTAACTCGCTGTAACGAGATATAAATGTCTCATTCGATAGGCCGTATGTCCCGGCTGCATGTAAATCACACGTGCAAACGACGGAGCGGAACCGAACAATAGAAGCGATAGCGTTGTAATATAGTTATGCGTTCTTGTATAATCATGTAGGCATAGCTTTGCCCCTTCTAACACTATAATTAGGCATGTTCTTTGTATTTCGAACAGTTTATCTGGATTGGAAGGTAACAAATACTGCTTTTCGTAAAATTTTAGTGCAAATGCCATTATTTTAATTAAACGACTGTTTCACAAATAAGACTAAATACTTATTTGGCAATGGAACTGGGAGAAATGGACCGAAAGTAATATCTGACGATTATCCTACAGCGAAAAGCTTTCCGACCTAACCAATCTTAAACATGACAACATTTTTGTAAAAGCACGACATATGTATATTAAAAACCGGCCAAGAGCGTGTCGGGCCACGCTCAGTGTAGGGTTCCGTAGTTTTCCGTCCGTCACAGTAAGTGTCCCCACTTAAGAGTTAAAATAACACCGCCATGTAGGATATGATATGAGCGTTCCACGTACAGCGACATCTATCGGCAAATTAAGTAAACTATTGCGCGCGAGCTTAAAGTATGGAAGATGATTTTTATGGGATAGTTCTTTATTGCGTGAACCGATATTCACCATTTTTTTTTTATTTGAAAGCACGTCATTTCATTGTGATTTTGTAGAAATTACAGGTACAATAAACACCTGCTTATACGGTTAAATTACAAACTTAGTTCAGAAATTATTTTGTAAATTTTTTTCAAAACTATTCAGCCTATCAAGTTCAAAACAATTTTCCTAGAAAGTTTTTATAAAGTTCTACTTTTGAGATTTTTTTCATATTTTTAAAACTTATGGTTCAAAAGTTAGAGGGGGGGGACACATTTTTTTTTACTTCTGGAGCGATTATTTCCGAAAATATTTACATTATCAAAAAATGATTTTACTAAACCCCTATTCATTTTTAAATACCTATCCAACAATATATCACACGTTAGGGTTGAAATGAAAAAAAAATCACTCCCCACTTTACGTATAGGGGAGGTACCCTAATAAAACATTTTTTTCCACTTTTTATTTTACCACTTTGTCGGCGTGATTGATATACATATTAGTACCAAATTTCAGCTTTCTAGCGCTAACGGTCACTGAGATTACCCGCGGACGGACGGACGGACGGGCAGACATGGCAAAACTATAAGCGTTCCTAGTTGACTACGGAACCCTAAAAAGGGAGGCAATGCATAAATGCAACAGGGAAATAAAGTAAATCTGAAAGCCTAACCAAACTGTCTTAAACACCATCTAAACACTATGAAGTTACGACATATTAAAGTTGAAAAGTATGACGTCCTTTAAAGGTGCCAGTCGAGATGCAAGATCAGGTACACCGTTACACAGCTGACGCACAGTTAGACGATTAGATCGGGGATCTTGTTAAAGTATAAGTCTTCGTTTTACTACGCACAAGCTTATTTAGGTCCCTAGTTCCCAGTTTGCTGCTTATTGAGTACCGTATTAGCTAATTCTAGAAACTACATGCGCAAGTAGCTAGAAATACTACTGAATCACGATAAGATGGAAGCTTAGCAACAATACGTTGGTCAGTTCACCTCTGACAAGAGACAAAACGACGTCAAAGCGAATCAGATCCATGTGTCACAAACTTTTCTTGTCAACCCCGCGGTCGGTACCATGTCGGTCCATTCAGCCACCAAAAACGACTTCTCTCCAACGTTACACCAATACAATAATGCCTGCGATATATACAAGTGCTAACAAACCATGATAATTAACATACATAATATTACTTTTATTTGCCAGACCGTGCGTTAACTATTGAAGTGGACAAACCGGTGGCAAAAGCCGTTTCACAACCCAATTTAGAATGGTATGGATAGAGTCAACTCAGAAACGGACATAGGCCAGCATTTGTTAATCAGATCAGATAAGTAGTGCAATCAGACTAGTAACGATCAAAACTAGTTATTTCCCTAGATCTGAGTGAAGCCTAGTTTTACGATATTGTATTGAATCGCCACAACGAACAAAAGGCACAATTTATACACTGCGATATTACATGTATGTGCGTGCAAAGCTCTATCTATCCCATAAACTGATGCGGGTCACGCATACTCTCGCATAGAACGATTTACAGTTTTGATTGCAAAACGCAGCTCGCTTCGTTTTAGCGTTTCGACATCCATCGTTAAACGTGCATAAAATCTTTATCACCGAGAAATTATTTTGCTCAGATAATTGAAATTGCCTTTTTATAGAGGGTTGTAAAAAATGATGAGAGCTTAAAAAGTTTGAAAATCTGCTGGCATATGAATCAAGCGGCCTTATAAGGGTGTCTGCAAACAATAAAAAAATAGATCGACTGCATGCGGCCAATAAGGAAAAAGCGCTGCTATTGTGTGCCAGGGTTCACACAATCATGTTTTTACCGATTGGTATATGTTGCTCGTAAGACACTTTCTTTGTGTTCTATGCGCGATACGCATCAATTGCGTGTCAAAGGTCTGACTAATATTTAGGCTCGAGAACTATTAAAGTATCGTGAGCAAGCAAGCTGGTGAGAAGCGGATCTGCCAGCAGGAAAACATAGCAAAATGGAAGTTGATCCTTCGTGTAGAGAAGTTGTAAATAAGTAGATTAGCGCAGTGAAATTATGAATACTGTATCTTGTTAAATTGCCCTGAGTCTTGGCTGACTCATAATGATTAATGAAGCTATTTTGCGTAATATAAGTGACGAGAAATTACAATAACGCGTGCAATCGTAGTTGTATAAATAACGTGACTTTATCAATTTTGATATCTAAATCGATTACTTCTATAAGTAAATCACTTTATCGACATCGGTTGTTAGTTGGTTCTGCATAGTCATAAGTACTTACGCACTTAGACAAGATAATTTTTCTTCAATGTATTTATTTACAAACAGTTTGTAATCTTTCTACAGACTACAATTTCGCTGTTCTGCCCGTCCTCTAGCAAACATTCGTTAGAATGAGATGACATTACATCCTACCAGAAACAGGGACATCATGTTTGTTTTTGTAGTGCGTAGGTACGCGGATGGCTAGAACCTACAACTAAACTAAATAAGACATTAAACGGTGTCCTCAGCAAGTTCAAACTGGCTCCCAAAAACGGCCCTGTTGATCCTCCGACAGATATCCCTAGTAAGTAAAGTTTGTCCATATGACATTACAATGTACATCGTCAATCTGCCCTGCTAGCATGACTTACATTGTCGCGCGACTCGAAGTATGAAGTCGCGAGCGACAACGCATTTTATGCTAATCCGGCTGTACAGTCAAGTGCAAAAATACGTATCGAAAAAATCGTCTCATAAATGTGGTACTACGCACTTATTACAACGGAATAAGATACTATGGGATATATTTTTGAGTAAGATGAGTACACCCATATTTTTACACTTGACTGTAGGTCGTTTACTGTCGCGAGCCTTCAGTCGGATCACTATTTTACGCAGATTGCAAATTGCGACTTCTACAATGCTTTGATTGCTGTCGCAATCTTTTTTAAGCTCTTTCACTTCAGAGGTATAATGCTTTAACTAATCTACAGTTATCATGGGTGATCTGTGTATCAGTGACAGCCCTAGATCCCGCGACTCGCGATAGCAGACGGGTCGTCGGCCGCGACATGCGCCCGCGCCGAGCTCGGCTCCTGTGCGTTTGTATGCGTTGCGCACCATCGTTCACAATGATGACTGACAATTCGTAGACTTTATTATAAAGACAAAAGGTTCACACATGGTCAGTAAAGAGTTTTGCTGTTCGTACAGTCGATGTCAAATATGTTTACAATATTGCACCTTATTACAAAGGAGTAAGGTGCTTAAGTGTAAACATGTCTTTGACGTCGAATGTACACGCCGTAGCAAGCTGATTGATCTCTGCCAGCACTTTGGGGAAAAGATCATTCATCAATTGGTCCGTCCTATTTGCAGTAAACTAGGGATCATATTCTTGACAGTTGTACCTAAGTTAGGTTTAATCTTGTAAAGAAACATAAATTGGCAAGGTGCACGAATATGCAACAACAAAGGGCGTTGAAGTTAAGTCAAAGAAAGAGGAAGGCAGATCAATAGAGAAAGCGTACAGGGATAAAGGAAAGAGAGATTTATCATGTTGAAACAAGTATGTATGATGATGACATAAACACCACTTAGGATTGAACGTGCTAAGCCTAATTGAAACGTAATTAGTAGGTAAACAATTACAGACACAGTCGAAAGGAAGTGAAAGATAATGTAATCAGTACGGGTACGGGTAATGAAAACAGCATGAGTCAGACGGTACATGATAACGTCGATATTACGGCGACTTGATAAGCCTATGTTTTCTCTAACCTTATGATTCGACAACGCACGCAATAGCGAGAATAGGGCTAGGTACATCCAATGCACAATATAAATAGTTTATTTACCAAAAAATGTGCTGACGATAGGTACAATACAAATACTCTATATTGAACACCTCAACAAAACTATACAAAAAATACCTAGATCAAATGAAAGTAGAATCAAACAACAGGCAGGTAAGAGTTATACACAATATTTTTCAATCGACTTCTAGATTTCGTAGGAGGAGGTTATCAGTACGTCGGGATGTTTGTTTTTGCTATTTTTTTTATGCATGTTCACCGATTATTATATAGGAGACAGCTGGCTGGACCGACATGAAGTTTTTTTTAAAGAGTATACTTCACGTTCGCGGTGTGTCATCAGAATCCTGGAGAAATCGAGGGAACTGTTCAAATATTATAGACAGAGACACACACCTATAGTGATTTGAGTATTTGTAACAGTAGCTCGAGCATTAGCTTATGGAAAGGTGGAGTAGCCTTAGTGATGTCGGTTCTTTGTTGTTTAAAATAATTTATCACGCAACTAATCTACTTGAACTGTAAACACTAAGGTACTTGTCGTTTCGTGATATAGTAAACCAGATAGATGTGCACCTGTAAATAAGTTTATGACAATAGGTAGGTGTGATTCTGAACTACAAACTACGTACGGTCATCAGAATCTTAAATAAAACAAGCTTTAAGTTTAAAAAACTGTAACCAGACTACGAATAAAAACATGTTAAAAGACGAAGTTCTTCCAAATATAACGAATAATAACATATATTTTTTCTTACTTCTTAAAAACAAGGAGTTATAGCTAAAACACTGTTTGAGTACAGGCAATTTGAAGGTCATCGGGTGTTGTCAGCCTCTTAAGATATAATAAAGCAGCGATGATATAATAAAAATATATTTAGTGCCCCAGTACAAATTCAACTTCAGTAACTTCAAGTGCATAGGCTTGGCAAGCAACAACCTTTAACCACGCTATCTCTGCACCCACCTTCCATATTATGGCATTGAAAAGTCCAACCAGAGTACGTGGTGCTTTGGTTTGGTTTAAAGAAAAGTTTGTGTTTCAGAGGGGGGCAAATGCCCCTGTTGCCCCCCCCCCCCCCCTCCCTCCCTGATCTCTGCACCTACCTTCCACATTGGCATTGAAATAATACAAATACGGGGATATCTTCACATGATGCTTTGAACATGACCCCAACCCCAGAAGTTAGTAAATGAACGAATGGGTGAATATAGCTAGGTAGTTTACTGGCACAATAGGTGTACTTATTTAAGCGTTGAAGAAACCGTCAGTCAGAATGGTGCCCATACATACGTAGACGTATAGGTACCTTGTTCTTCAAAAAGTAATCTAAATATATAAAAGAAGAAACTGACTGACTGACTGACATATAAACGCACAGCCCAAACCGCTGGTTCTAGAGATTCCAAATTTGGCATGTAGGTTCCTTATAAGGTCTACGGATGCACTAAGAAAGGATTTTTCAAAATTCACCCTCTAAGGAGGTAAAATGGGGGTCCAAAGTTTGTATGGCGAATCAAGATTTGTTAGACTATTTTATTCGAAACTTCACAGGAGTATTCCTAACGATAAATTAGTAAACACGTGTTACAGGTTTTTTGAAAATTCAACCCCTAAAAGGGGCCAATATGGTCAGAAAGTCTGAAAATCAACATGGGTATCGTATCCTTTTTGAGTACTTATAGTACGCGAACAAAGCCGCGGGAAAAGGCTAGTAAGTAATAACTCTGCATCCGAATGCATGTGTGATGTGGGGACGGGTGTCGCGATGCTCGCTATTTGCGTACATCCGCCGTCCCCCCTGCTAGTCTGACCCTAACACTTGTCTCCCCGTTTCGCATTGTGAATGTCAATTCCGATATGTTACCAATGTAACATTGTTACTGGTCGTAATATAAAAATCGGTGATTTAAATACCTCCACCAAAATACGGGAGTTCCCTTCACTTGGGACAGTTATGCCTTGATTACACCTACCGAGTACAGTGGCGAGACATCATTCCATCAATATTGACATTCAGCCGAGACAGTGAAGTGACCGAGTGACTGTGTACACGCGTTTTTGAATTTTGTGTGGCGAGTCAGTCCGTTTGTTTCCGCGTGTCAGTTCATTTACGACGTGCGTCAAATAGACTAAGAGCTGGCCACGGCAGATATGATACGATAATGAGAGCAACGAAATTTATACAGTTAAGACTAGGAATAGGAATAGGATATTTGCTATACTATTGTTATTACTTAATCTGGCTGCTTTAAACCGGGGGTTGCAAGAGTGGCAGACCAGAAAAATGGTTAAAAGATCTAGAGAAATACACAATATTGTTCTTCTGGCTTTAGTACGATATCGTGTGGGCACTCGGCCTAGTAAAAAAATTGGGGATCGTGTGACTGTCTCGGTCGACCTCGGCCGAGCACTCGACGATGTGTTTACACTTAGCGAGCACTCGGTCGAAAGCACTGACTCGCCACTCGGTAGGTGTAATCAGGGCATTAGGACGAATTACATTTTTCATAATATTATCGTGTAGCCTTGGTAGCCTGACGGTAGACGTGTGCGCCGCGCCGGCGTGGCGTAGCCGCGCCGTGGGACCCACGCCGCCGCCGCCGCCGCGGATTTCAAAATCCACGCCGTGGGCCAAAATATCAGAATTCGGCAAAAATTTGCCAATGATAATTAACCGATATAACCGATGAAGCAAAGTCAGTTGAAAATTTAACAACGAATATAATATTGACGAATTAAACCATGAAAACATCTACACATTGAAATAGTTTGGTTTGGTCAATGCCTTTTCTTTCGGGAGATTAATAAATGAGTATGATTTAACCGCTCACCTAACAAATATGATGTCGATGGCCTGATTAATAAGATTGGTAACGAAAATAATAAATCTGCCATCAAAATTGTACCACCAACTAAATTATCCTGAGAAAAGAAGTTTTTTTCGGTGGCAGGATTGTTCCTTAATACTGAACAGTATGTTTGGACCTACTGCGAGTCAAAACAGGATCTTCATTATCACTAGTCGTTCCCTCAGAGCTGAGGATCATGTCCTTCTGTTGAAGACCAGGTTCCTCCATTGGCTTCTATCCCTCGCTAAGCGCATGGCTTCTTGCAGTTTTAATTGCATGGGTGCAGTGATTTGGGCATACCATCTTGCAGGGGGAGGGCCTCTTAGTCTTGTGCCTTCAACTTTTCCCGTCATGATGATCCTCTCCAGGTTATCCGAGGATTGTCGAGAGAGGCGTCCGAAGCATGTGGTCCTGGCACATCGTAGACAACCAGCGTTTTATGCGTAGCTCCTAGTATGGATTGATTAGTACGCATCGCAGTCCAAGGTACGTAAGGTCGCAGTAAAAGCCCTCGCCAACACCACATCTCAAACGCGTCGATACGGCTTTTTCAGATCTGCCTTGATAGTCCAAGTTTCAGAACCGTACAGGAAAATTGGAAACACCAGGGAACGCATAAGTCTAACCTTAGTCTGCCTCTGTATGCCGCGATCTCTCCAGATCCTATCTAACCGAGTCATAACACCCTTCGCTATTTGAGGAGCAGGGACACCAATATCCAGGAGCACGTACAGCATGTTTTTCCATGTAACACAGTCGAATGCTTTGGCGTAATCTATGAAGCATAGTGCTAATAGCTTGTTCCATTCACGACATCTCTCGATGATCTGGCGCACGATTAAAATCTGCTCCCGTGTCCCTCGCCCAGACACAAAGCCAGCCTGCTCTGCAAGTATTTGCCGCTTCAGGAACTTTTTCAATCGCGAATTCATGATGTAAAGAAATACTTTACTGGCATGCGATATAATAGACAAAGTTCTACGAGTATAGTTGTCACATTTTAGCGTCGAGCCTTTTTTTTCGGAGAGGTATAACCATGGATTCAGTCCAGTCTCTCGGCCACTGGCCAGTTCTCCACACTTTGCAGCAAATCTGGTGTAAGAACTCTGTACCTTCGCCACCTAGATTCTTTAGGAGACTAGCGCATATACCATCAGTACCGACGGCATTAACTTTCAGACGTCTGATAGCGTCTTTCACTTCGGTAATAAATATGTCCGGCTCTAGTGGATGCACAGCGTCCTTTCGCACTAAAAGATGCTCCGGAACTTCTCGATAGAGTTGTTCCGAATAGTCTCTCCATCTAGCCAGCACTTTAACCAGGTCTGATAAAGTATTTCCGTCAGTATCCGCTATCTGCCAGCTTCTAGGTTTGTAGTCGCGGGTGAGAAGTTTGACTTTCTGGAACAAGTCTTTAAAATGGGCAGTTGCAGCATGGTTTTCGATTTCGTCACACAAAGCATGGATTGAATTATTCTTATCACGTCTGCATGCCCTTTTCACGCAAGTGTGTAGCCTGGAATACTCCTTTCTTGCTATGTCTGTGTTAAGGCCTTGTTATTTGAGAGTCCTCTGTCGCTCAATAAGTTCCCAGGTAGCATCAGAAATCCAGGGTTTCCGTCTTGCTTGGGTCCTAGGAGTGGGGATGACTTCTTTCGCTGTTTCGGACACAACCGCCTTGAAGCCATTCCATGTTGTCTCTGTATCTTCAAAAGGATCCCTTATAATATAACGTCCTTTATCTTGAGAGGCAACCTTCTGGCGAGCGCCCGTAAGACATTTCTTGGTAGCTGGCCTTGTTACACGCTTTAGATGGAGTTGGCTTTAAAATGATCTTAATTTATCACAATTATGAAAAATATCAACATAAAAGCGATTTCCAAAAAATAGGCAGGACTGAATGGTACTAGAAAAACACCCTTAAATAAGCTAACGGCCTTATATATCGTTTTATGTTCCTGGTTCCTAAATAGTTTTTGATATTTAACATATTTTTAATGCGAAACGTGAGCCTTGCGAGCGTGGCCAAAAGTGACCTTGACGCCGGCGTGGCGCAGCCACGCCGCCAAAAATTCTCGGCGCGCCGCCGCCGCGGTTTTTCATGGCGGCGCACACGTCTACCTGACGGTAAGATGTCCGACTTTCAATCCGGAGGTATCGGGTTCAAACTCCGGCTCGTACAGTCGCCGTCAGATATATCGAAGCTGCCAGGGTGGTCACAAATATCTGAACAACGCCACTATTGTAAAGGTGATAAAGTGCATGTTCAGATATTTTTGAATACCTTGGCCGCTCCGATATATTTGATGGCGACTGTACCAATGAGTTTTTCGAAATTTGTACGAAATACCATTTCATATTTACCAAATGCTTTTCGGTGAAGGACAACATCGTGAGGAAACCTGCATACATCTGCGAAGAAATTCAAAGGTTGTATGTGAAGTCCCCAACCCACTTTGGGCCAGAGTGGAGACTATAGCCCAATCCCTCTCGTGTATGAGAGTAGACCTGTGCCCAGCAGTGGGACGTATATATAATATAATATAAGCCCTTTATTCCAAATAAACTCTTTAAACTACATTTCAATTAATTAATTTATAAGATAGTTATGTAATGTTTAGTATGAAGTATAAGTATGATATTTGAGTTGTTTATTTATATTTATTATATCTTGTTTATTTGGTTGCCCATTGTTGGACAAAGGCCTCCTCCATCAAATGCCATGACTTTCTGTCGGCCGCTAGTCTTGTCCAAGTAGGGCCCGCTAACATTAATATGTCATGGTTCCATCTGCGCCGGGGTCGACGCTGTGGTCGTTTGTCTTCACGCGGCCACCAGTGAAGTATCCGTTCCCTCCACCTGCCATCTTGAGCTCGGGCTACATGTCCTGCCCATCTCCACTTTGTTCTGCAGGCTACGTCCACCACACATTTCAGCCATGTCCTCTACCTTATATGGCTACTCCTTATTCTATCACGCAGTCTTAAGCCCAGCATACTTCTTTCCATTGATCTTTGGAAGACTCTTCGTTTCTTAGCTGTCTCTTGAGTAAAGACCCAGGTTTGGCATCCATATAGTACAACAGGCATTATTGTGTTTTCAAAGACTTTCTTTTTTAGTTTTACTGGTAGCTTTGATTTGAATATATGTTTGAGGCTCCAATATTTGCCCCAAGCCTTCTTTATCCGTCTTTCTACTTTTGAAGTTGTTTGGTCCCGGAATGTTAAGCTCTGACCTAAGTAGGTGTAATCATTTACATACGAGAGTGTACATTGGTTGATTTGAATTGGACTTTTCTTGCTATTAGTCATTACACAAATGTTTTGCTTTCATTCATCTCTAGCCCACACTTTCTGCTTTCTTTATCTAGACTTTGTAGCATTAATTCAAGTTCCTTATGGTTTTCACTTAGCATGACCAAATCATCCGCAAAGCGGAGGTGGGTGAGATATTCGCCATTTATTTTCAGGCCTAATCCCGTCCACTCCAATTTTCTGAAAATGTCTTCAAGCAGTGCCGTGAAAAGGTTTGGGGATATGGGGTCACCCTGTCTAACTCCTCTTAGTATTTCAAATGGTCTGCCTTTTCTTTCCAATCTGACAGCGGCCTTACTTTTACTATACAGTAGTTGCAGTATCCTGACATACTTATGATTCACACCTTGAGCTGTCAGTGCATTCCATAGTGCTTTATGTGAGATTGAGTCAAATGCCTTGGAACAATCCACAAAGGCTATATAAAGTCTCTTTTGGTGTTCTTCATATTTTTCTATAACTTGTGTAAGTGTAAAGATGTGGTCTGTAGTAGAGTAATTATTAGCTCTGAAACCAGCTTGTTCTCTCGGCTGGTTGTACTCAATAATTGGAGTAATTCATTTCAGTAAGGTCCTGGTAAACAATTTGTAGATTGTTGGCAAAAGACTAATAGGCCTATAATTACCAATGTCCTTGGGGTCCCCTTTTTTGTATATAAGTGTTATAATTGATAACTCCCATTCTTTTGGTATTTGTTGAGTGGTAATTATATTATTAAATATAGTGGTAAGTAAGGGGATCAGGGGTTCCGCAATTGCTTTAAGAATATCATTTGTGATAGAGTCCTCTCCAGGGCTCTTGTTATTTTTTAGGGTTTTGATTGCGTGTTGTACTTCTGATTCCAGGAGCGAAGGGATGTCATCGTCTTCAATGCCACTGTTATACGAGTTGTTAGGATCTTCGTGTTTGTTGCTATATAATTCCTTGAAGAAATCTGGACGTATATAGGCTAACATATTATTATTATGCTCTTTATTTATTTTTCTTCTTAGTTTAGGCTTTTTACAATATTTTTATAAAAGTAAAATATAAAAATACATCTAAAACATATAAAAACAATAAAAGCATCATAAAAAACCTAAACTAGGGTGCCGCCGGCAACGGAGCAGGGCCCAGGCTGCCGGTGGTTAGGGCCGCAGAGTGAGAAACCTTCGGACTATCCGCGCCGTGTCCAAGATTACCGCCTTCTGAATCTGACCCCTAATCCAACCACAACCCCGTAGCGAGTCTCTCAAGATGTTGGTCGAGACTCTTCGCTATGAGACCGTTCGCAGAGACAACTATCGGCACAATGATCGCCGAATCGACCTCCCACATGGCGGTTACCTCGTGAGCCAAGTCTAGGTACTTGCTGGACTTGTCCTTCTCGGCCTTCACGAGGTTCTCGTCACATGGGACGGTGATGTCGATGAGCATGGCCCGGCGTTGCGGTCGATCTATTACCACGATATCAGGCTTATTGGCTACAATAGTCCTGTCCGTGATAATAGATCGATCCCAATAGAGCGTGGCACGACCATTTTCGAGAACTGGCGCAGGTGTGTACTTGTAGTACGGCACTTCGTGGTCCACAAGACCGTATAGGAGAGCAAGCTGCTGGTGTATAATCCTGGCTACGAGGTTATGTCTGTGCAAGTACTCGCCGTTAGCAAGATGAGAACAACCGGAAATTATATGCCTGAGTGACTCTCCAGGACGGCGGCATGCCCGACAAATGTCGACCGTACCGTCCTTCAGGATATATTTCCGGTAGTTATTCGTCATGATAACTTCGTCCGCAATTGCACAGGCAAAACCTTCGGTTTCTCCGAAGAGGTCCCTGAATCGTAACCAGTTCACCGACGCGAGCAGGTCCACGTCGGGTCCCGTGAGGGCCCTGTAGAACCGCCCGTGTAGCTCCTTGCTCTTCCATACCGCCTTGCGATCCTCGGTGCTTAGCACCACAGGTTTGCGCCAGTTCTCGTTTGCCAAGGAGAGCGGCGTGAGACCCTTATCTACTGCCACCACATCACGATGCATCCCACACTCGTTGTTAAGGAAATAATTCCTGAGATTGTACACCTCACGATTGTGGAGATTTTTGGCGTTTAAAAAGCCGCGACCTCCACACTTCCGTGGGATGTACAATCTCATAACAGACGAGCGTGGGTGAAGCATACGGTGTGTGGTGAGCAATAGACGGACTCTCCGATCCAGGGCATCCAGCTCGGTCTGAGTCCACCTTAGTATGCCAAAGGAGTATGTGAGTAGGGGCATCACCCAGGCATTGAAGGCGCGCACCTTGTTGCCACCTGACAAAAGACTATTAAGTACTTTTGTCAGCCGACTAAAGAAGCGCTCCTTCAACGCCTGTTTAATACCCACATCCTCAACACCCAAAGACTGTGACATACCAAGGTATTTGTAGGTTTCTGATTCAGAGATAGATCTGAACGTCATTGTCTCAGAAAGCTGTAAATTTGCTGAATTTACTACTTTCCCCCGCTGTACATGCATAACCGCACATTTATCAACACCAAACTCCATCTTGATGGAACTACTGAAGACTTCAGTGGTCTTCAGTAGCTGCAACAAGTCTCGGTTATTTGGTGCAAATAATTTGAGATCGTCCATGTACAGAAGGTGAGATATGACTTCACCCTCTCTCCGAAGCCGGCAACCTAGCCCCGAATCCTTCAGCAGAGTGCTGAGCGGATTTAGAGCTAGGCAGAACCACAGGGGACTCAGACTGTCACCCTGAAATATTCCTCGCTCGATCCTTATAAAGTCCTGTGGGCCAGGGGGGTCATCCCCACCTCCTGGTTGACGAAGGACTGTGGTCCACTGCCTCATACACGCGCCAAGGAAGGATCTTAAAGCTGTGTCAATTTTATACAGCTCTAAGACCCTCTCCAGCCATGAATGAGGCACCGAATCATAGGCCTTCTTGTAGTCAATCCAAGCGGCCGAGAGGGCCCCCCTGTTCCGCATGACTCGTTGGCAAATGGTCATGTCTATGAGGAGGAGCTCTTTAGTACCACGGGACCCAACCCTACATCCATTTTGAGCTGAGGCCAAAATGTTGTTTGCGACCATGTGCGCGTTTATTTTTGCTCTCAAAACGGATGTAAGGAGCTTGTAAAGTGTAGGCAAGCACGTGATGGGTCGGTAGTTATTATTATTATTATTATATTATTGTGTAGGTACCTATAGTATACAGGTTAATTATGACTATAGTAAATTGGCAGAGGGATAAAAAACCAGGAATAAGTAGGTATTAATTAAAAATAATTAAATTAGCCAGGCTACAAAATTATAATTACTGAATATTTGATTAGCAAGGTACCAACATATTTAATCATAATTAACTGATGTGATTTTCCTCAACTGAGCTCCAGACCAAAATGCTCAGAGATGTTGCCTGTTTGGGAAATAAATTAAATAAACTGCTGTTTATTGCTGTTTATTTAATAGGTAAGCAGTGATGGATTTGTCATACAGGAAGGAAAAGGAATTATAAGAACTAAAGCAATTAGAACCACAGAAGAGATAATAGTATTTCATACTAGAACGGAAAACCACCCGATCTTCCTGATGCAGGTTTACACAATTTAAATATTTTTTCTGAAATTTAAGTTTCATTACTTTCATGTAGAAAACATTGATACAAAAATGAGACTCAAAATATTATTCACTCTTTGATACACCAAAAACTACACAAACAATATATAAATATATAATATATAAATGTATAAATATTATAGGACAATCTTACACAAAGTCCCACAGTAAACTCAATAGAGCTTGTGTTATGGGTACTAGACGACCATATATATAATAGATAAATACTTAAATACATAGAAAACATCCATAACTCAGGTACAAATATCTGTGATAAACACACAAATACATTTATTTGGGCCCTGACCAGGATTCGAACCCGGGACCTCCTGCTTCATAGGCAGGGTCACTACTGACTGGGCTAGGAGGCCGTTAATATAGGAATTATACAAAGCGACCCACTTTATTACTCTTCAGTGTAATATTTGTCCGATTCAAAATCAAATATTTGATGTCCCATTTTATTGATTACTGATAGCCTTTTTCCTGAGACGTTTTGTCTGGTTGCTTTTGACATAGGCCCTCCCATAATTTCCAATAAGTCTCATTTAACTCTGTTGCAATCAGACCATTGCAGGAGTGAAAGTTAAGCCTGATGCAGTCATCCAAGCAGGGCCTTCAAAGTGCAACTGCATAATCATAAATTATGCAAATAATACTCTGATGCTTGTAATAAGCAATTACTGACCAAATAATTATAGTTATTGATGCAACATGCAACACAGTAGTATACAATATTTCACACATTTCACCCTATACGGGCAAGACTGAAAAAAATCCTCACTTCAAGCCTCATCGCCAATCTGTCCTAAAAATTCTGTACAAGAAAAAAATACAAAAAGATAATGTTACAAGGTGGTCTTTTTTTTAGACCGCTGTCCTATAAAGGGTTAAATAGCAATAATTAGGAAGTGTTTTTGTTAACATTGGAGTAACAGGTGGGACATACGGTGTGCTTCAGGTTCTTGCCATATGAAATCAGAATGTGAGCAGTTCCTAGTTGCACACTTACGCCCGGTCACAAGTGACCGAGGGATTGGCTTCCAGAGCCTTTTTAGTATTTTAGAAGAGGAAGAATTCCCTGGCATTACCCTCAAGACTGAAACCTTTTTTGGCATATCTATATTACTACTTGGGTGGCTTTGCAATAAATGGAGCAATAGATAGTTGACTTTGCAAATGTTAATGATAAGAGTTATTAAGTTTAAATTTTGCTGTAGTTATGTTATGATATTAATATTCCTATGTACATGAGGAAGTATAAAACCAAAATGGTATTTCTATATTTATGGGAGTTACACAGATTATACCGATAGTATGCAAATGAATTAGTAATGATTTTTTGGGAAATACATATATAAAAGCTAATAATAACAAAGAGTAGGTCCGTGGAAATTCAAAAGATAAAGATTTAGAAATTAATCAATAAATGAAGCTGTATTGCCAAGTAAAAGGAATGTTTTCTCATACATATCTGCCTTGTGCTAATCATCTCATTTGGAATTTATGCAGTTCTCGTTAACTGTTGAATATGATTCACAATATCAGTGACTACTAATGTAAATAAATAATTTTCTAACTAGAAAAACTTAAAGGTTCTAATTAATTTCAATTCTTCTGTCTCCAGAATAGTCCAGAGCACCAGAGTACAGGAGAAGCTGTAAGTCTATCAGGCTTCAGTCTGTTCTGAAACTTCGCTTACCTTCAGGGTAGGCCTGCTTGTTCGCGATGACATCGATGACAATCCCCGTGTGGTTGTAAAGCGGCCCCATAGCTCTCATGTCGAACTCCACGCTGGCCACGTACGTGGTGTTGATGTCCGGCCGGGAATACACCACGTCGGCCATCTTCAGCACGTTGTCCATCTCCGAGCGCAGCGTCCGGCTGATGTCGCTGAGGAACGACTCCCCGGCAGGCTTCTCCGCGCCCACCAGCGCCGCCAGTGCCAACAACACCCACATCCTCACAGACATCTTCGGCACAACAACACTACATAACCGAACAACGATTTAATGATACTTTTATCTCACCGTTTGCAAAACAAACACCGAAAGATACCCACTTTACCAAACATAAACACTAGCGCACTAGGTCGATATCGATATTGTACGCCCCGTTCCGATGGCCAGGCGATTTACAACCCCGAATCTCCTTGTTAAGGACTATTTTGAACACTAGAATTTATTATATGCGGGCTTTATGTAACGGTTTACATGTTTTTGAGGGGGATCCTTTGTTTGGAAACGGGACTGCACTGCCGCGACTCGATCGGAACGGTCGATGAGTTTGCGGCGACTACGACCATGCTATGGTCTCTTAGAACTTTGACAGGAGCCTTGATATTTTTATAATTTCTGCGCCATCTACAAAATAGGAGCGACTTGTGATTTTGGTTTTTCTAAAGTACGCTAGATAGCGCTGTGCGGCATGTGACGGCTGTGTTGCTGTTTGAAAAACATAGAAGTTTTAAATATTCTGGGTTTAAGTTTTTTTAAATTAGTTTATTATTGAAACATGCTTTTTTTATGCATTTTATTATTTAATTACGGGTAAATAGTGCAATAGTTTGTTTCTTCAAGATTTACATAGATTTTTAAAACACTAGTAGAAAGTAGTAGATATTGTGGCAACATTTGTGCTAAATAAAAAAAATCGGGATCATGATGGCGGCGAAGTCAAATTTTCTTTCTTTCTTTAAGCGCAAGCTTTGAAGATAGTGACTTGACAGTTGTGTAAAATAATTAAATAGTTTTTCGGTGCAGGGTAATTATTATATAAATTATCATATAAAAAATGTCGCCTCCAAAGTGCTGCGTGCCGTTGTGCAATAATCAACGAGGACAGGGCTAGTATAATATTATTTTTCTATAATCAATCTGCCAAGAGCGTGGACCGGATCAACTTAACGAAAAATGATGCTTGTTTCAGGAATTCTAATGCATACATTCCCAAATCCCACCAATCTCAGGAACCCTTCAGAACTTGAAAGGTTCCGAACGTGGGTAATGAGGATCGGTGGAAGTATTGTGGGCAAGGCGGACACGGCGATCTACAATAATGCGCGGGTATGCGATCGCCATTTTGAGGCCAAATATATTTACCCGACTGGGCGCCTCAACCGCTTGGCTATACCAACGCTTCATTTACCAGGTAAGTTTTAACTCTATAATGTAATCAGCTTAATTAGTTTAAATGTTATTTACAAGGAAAAGGTTTTGTTTGAATTCTGTCGGTTGTTCATTGAGGTGATATTTTGTCTGCATCTGATAGAGGCTTTATCTTTTGACAATAACAATAATAATATAGCCCGGGTATCATTTTAACAGACTTCCAAAAAGGAGCAGGCAAAAGCCAGAAATAATCCGTATTGACCAAGTGATGGGCACCGATCGTGCAACACCGTGGGGTTCCTATAGTAATTTTAATATGGAAATATTTATAATCACACGACTTTGTTTGAAAATAATGTTTTATTGGGCGTAATATAATAGTATTAAATAAAATATTATAGTCATATCCATATATATATTTATACGCAAAATCCCGCACTGTTGCACGGTCGCTGCCGACCATGCACTGGTTGGCATAGATAAATAAATATCTTTGCAGTTCTCATCTGGCTATCACACCAAGTTACATTGTACCGACCTACCGACTAACTTAGGTACTCATTATTGCCAATACCTACGTGTTTTTATTTTTTCATCAGGACTTCCTACATCAGCAAGATCAAGAACACATACTGCCCCAGCTCGTGGTAAGGTGTTTTATTACTAACTTAAATACCTTTAATATAAGTATAGGTAGGTATATATGAACCTAAGCATTATCGGGTTATCATAAATAAAATAATTCAGCTTAGTCAGACTGAGAAAAATAAGTTAAACTGTACTTACAATATTCGACTCAGATACCACAGCCAACTGATGGACATTCAGCTATAATAGACAAAAACTGCCCGAAAAACGGAAACATCAAACTTCCGGCTGAATTTGAAGTTGTCTGGGCTCCATACAAAAATTAAGTCACCAGTCACAAACAAAAACCAGACAGAAATTGGATTTTTCCGTTTTTCGGGCTGGTTTTAGTCTATTATAGCTGAATTTCGAATGGTACCTAAATACTTCGAAATATTTAGGTACCAGTGGCGGCGCGTCTAAAATATTTGCAGACAAGCCGGAGCTAATTTGGCTTTCCTTTTCTCCATGATCTGTAGGGAAGTTACCCAAGCGCCGAATAATTAGGGAAGCCTGTGCGAATCGGTACGTACGGTACGATAGTTACTGTTAGGTACCTAATTTCTCACCAAGTAAAATTTTTGCACTATATGCATTTTTTTTATACTATGCCGGTGGCAAACAAATATACGGCCTACCTGATGGTAAGCAGCTACCGTAGCCTATGGACACCTGCAACTCCAGAGGTGTCACATGCGCGTTGCCGACCCTTTCATGGGACAAGAGGGTCCCCCGTCGTCAACACATTGCATCTTCTTTGAGCTCTCTGTCATCCTTACTCACCGACAGGAATTCCACATAGCCAATTTGTGCTATTTGGCCATAAAACTCTTTTTTGTCAATATTTTGCTTCTTGTAGCTAAACTGCAACCAAACATTGGTGTAAAATATTATATTGGTGTTACATTAAAAACTGAAAAAGAAATGAGAGAGCTCGTCTTGGAGAGCTAGAAACAAAACGCAGGTACATTAGCGAGGAATTTTTAAGTTAATCGCTTTTGAAACTTGGAATAAATTAGATGGTTATATAAATAAATTAAGCTAAAGTAGCGCTGGTAGCCTGGCGGTAACACGTCCGACTTTCAATTCGGAGGTCACGGGTTCGAACTCCGACCCGTACCGCTGAGTTTTTCGAAATTTATGTACACAGTCACCATCACATATATCTGAACATACATACAAATATCTGAACAACTCCTCTATTTTTAAGGCAATAAAGTGCATGTTCAGATATTTTTGAGTACCCTGACCGCTCCGATATATTTGATTCATTTAATATTTTCCAGTCGCTTTACGGTGAAGGAAAATATCGTGAGGAAACCCGTTCTAATATCAATAAGGCATAGTTTCCCTTCTGGGTTAGAAAGTCGGATTGCAGTCGCTTTCGTAATAAAAACTAGTGCCTACGTCAATTCATGGGACTAGGTATATGTGGGGGAGTACACTTATCTTTTTTCTTCTAGTTTGAATGACGTTATACTGGTATCTTGGACAAATAGTCAATTGAATAAATAAATAATTTGGTGATCCAAACGATCTCACAACAAAGGAACTCAATAATAGGATAACTATCGCCAAGAAAAGATATTGGTCCTTCAAGAAAATAATGAAAAACCTTGAAACTCAACTAAAAACTAAAAGTAAGGTATTTAATACTTGCCTTCTACCGACTATAGAGTAGAATAGAATATAGTTTATTCGGAAGTAGAAAGAATTGCCACGAAATGACATAGTCGGATTACATTTTTTTTAACTACAAACTTATTACTTATTACACGTATACACTAGTATTATCTGTCTTAGGTAATAGTTTGAGATCAGCCAGCCGCTCACATTGACTGCCACGAATAGGTACTCTAAGCGTGCTCTTGCTGTTCGTAGTCGCTTTCCTCTATTTACATACGAGGCAAACGCTAACTTCGGCTACGAGCGTAGCGCGTAACGAAATGCGGAACGGAAAGTGCAATGCTAGGCGATCTTAGCACTGACATCCACGACTTCACTAGAAAAACCCTAATAAAACAGGCTTGTTACTTGCTATCAGAAAGTGTCGTGTCCGCAAATTAATTTTCATAAAAAAAATGTCATTTATGGGAACAGGTAATCAAGGTATCCAGTAAATAAATAAATAAATAAATAAATATTATGGGGACAATCTTACACAAATCATCCTAGTCCCACGGTAAACTCAATAAGGCTTGTATTGTAGGTACTAGGCGACGATATATATAATAGATAGATATAGATAAATACTTAAATACATAGAAAACATCCATAAATCAGGAACAAATATCCGTGATAAACACAAATAAATGCCCTGACCAGAATTCGAACCCGGGACCTCCTGCTTCGAAGGCAGTGTCACTACCGACTGGGCTAGGAGGCCGTTCCAGTAAAGAAATAGATAGATGTTGAGTTATATATTTTTTTTGTAATTCGATTACCCATAGCATCTCGAATTGGGAATATTTATACCTACTTGTATATCTTCTGATATGTATTATTGATTAATTTTTAGGGTTCCGTACCTCGAAAGGAAAAAACGGAACCATTATAGGATCATTTTGTTGTCCGTCCGTCCGTCCGTCAAGACCCTTTTTCTCAGGAACGCGTGGAGGTATCAAGCTGAAATTTATATCAAATACTCAGGCCTACTGTCCCTTGGAGCTATCAAAACCTACAGGGTACTTCCCGTGAACTCAGAATCTTGAAATTTGGTACAAAGCCACGTCTTATAGCACAGATACAGAAAAAATTGCGAAAACCTTAAATTTTTACTCACATCATATAATAAAAATATTTTTAATAATTTTAAAGTTCCTACCCCTATATACCTACAGGTTTGTACGGAACCCTCGGTGCGCGAGTCCAACTCGCACTTGGCTGGTTTTTTAATATAAAATCATATGTGCAAACTGCTAAATCTCTAAATAATTATTTAAAATGTTGATATGTTTCGCTTTTTTAATGTAAGTAATATAGGTCTTATCCACTGAAGGCTTAAAATGTATTATTCATCTTTATAAAAAGTTATGGGTCTTCATCAATTTCATCATGCATCATCGTAATATATAAATTAAGCTAAATGTGAAACACTAATAATTTATAAAAATAAAAATATTCTTACTATTTTCTATACTACATATAGGTACATACGAAGTTTCATACTTCTATCCGGATGGGATCAATTTTTAAGGTTTGGGCCTGAAGTCCCATACTAATAGTGTTACCCTGTTTCAGTTACATGCTAAAATTATTCATTCCATTCGGCAATGAATGCCTGTCTTCAATCATGATGGAATGTGAAGATTAAGTACTTTGAGCCCTAGGAAGTATCAAGTCACGTGCTCTGAACGCTGCTAAAGCTGATTATCTGTCCAAAAAGATCCAAAATTCCAAGGATAAAGTAAAAACGGTTTGGCAAGTAATCAACGATGAAACTGGGAAACGTAAAATCAAAGATCCGCACTACAACCTACGTATTGATAATAATTAAGTAAGTTCTGACCGTGAAGTTGCAGATCATTTTGAGCAGTTCTTCTCTAATATACCGGTAGAAACAACAAAGTCTAACGATTAACAGCAGCAAGATTATAATAAATGATGAGACGATGGAATTCGAAAATCAAACTGTTTTCCTAGGAGTCACTTTAGATTCGAAATTACAATGGCATTCACATACAGCCACCCTAGCTGGGAAACTTAGTTCTGCCGCCTATGCCGTGAGGCTAATCAGCCATCTAACAAACAGTGAAACTGCCAGGCTGGTATACTTCAGTTACTTTCACAGTGTTGTATCGTATGGAATTCTGTTGTGGAGTAAAGCGGCTGATATTGAAACCATATTTGTGCTACAAAAACGAGCTGTACGTGGCATTAATAAAATGCGCGGTCGAGCATCCGTAAGAGGAAAATTTGAAGAGGCAAACATTCTTACCGTAGCGTCTCAATACATACTTGACAACATTATGTATGTGCGGAAAACATCCATGAATTCAAGCTCAACAGTGATATGACACAAGAAATAAAGATAAGATTGCTGAGCCCGGCCACCGCCTCGGTAAGATTCGTACGTCTTTTGCTGGGAACTGTACACGTTTTTATAACAAAGTCCCCGCTGATGTAGTGAATTTGCCACTAATGAAATTCAAGTCTTATGTTAAGCGCTATTTGTTAGGAAGAGAGTACTATACTTTAAAGGAATTTATTGAGGAACACGATGCCTTTGAGCCTGTAGCTTGATATGGTTAGTACAATACAAATTGAGAAATTATTAGGTACATCACTCTATGAAACAGCTTACTAGTGTCGAGCTCCAGCATGACCTGTTCTTCGTTTTTATTTTATTGTTTTTATTTAGTATTTGGACACTTAGAGAAATGTCTCTGTCTCAAGACACTTGGAGACCTTATACATCTCTAAGCATAATTTGGAAATAGTATGGTTTTTGTATACTAGAATCACAATTTTTTTTTATTCTATAATTTCTAAATATGTGTCTAACTGTTGATGATGGATTATTATAATTTAGAAATTTAAGTAGAAGACACAGTTCAGGTAAGAAAGTGTATCAAACTAGTGTAAAATTTATTTTCAAATAGTCAGATTTGGAGTCATAATCGTATTTTTTCTTTGGTATTTTTCATAAACTATAACGTATTTGGTTAATCTCACCTTGGTTTGAAATGTTTTCTTATAGAACAACGCGTTTATATGTATTTTTAAGTTTTTATGTACTATTGTTTTGAAAAAATAAGTCCCGCCGAGTTTCTTGCCGGTCATAAATTCATAATTCATTTCAGGTCAGAGGTGTAGAGTTAGAACCGGTGTAGTTTGTTTTTGTTTTCTCTTTTACTTTGATTACTTTGAACTATCTAACGTGTAAAAGTGCCCTTGCGGCCTACTTACTGACTTGTTCGAGTTTGAGTTTGAACCCAAGCTCCCGATGCACCAGGCCATAAGCAAATACAATTAGGAATATGCATGATTTTTTTGGAAGTCGTCATTCGATTCTATTTCCCTGTAGATTCATATGTCTCTAATAAACCTACTATCTATGATAGCCAATAAAAATGTGAAAATACATTAGGCGTCTGCGCCGCGCGTCAAAACGCCCCATACAAAAAGCGTGAGGTTTGTGACGTCACCGACCGCAAAGTTGCAGAAAACTGTTTGGAAGGAACAAGTTTTTGGAACATTTTTGTAATTTTAGGCACGAAAAATGCGTTTAGCTATATATTTGTCATACATTTTTTTTCTTGTTAGAACATAATTAATCGAACTGAGGTTTCGAAAATACATTTGAGGCATAAAAAAAAATGCCTAAAATTTTACGTTTTTAAACCGCAATATCTTTAAAAAACTGTTAAAAAATACTACGGATTTCCACTTATTTATATTAATTTGGGGTTGTTAAACGTGTTTATTGAACAAATTCATTAAAATATTTTTTACGCATGTTCTCTATTGTAAGTACTTAATCATAACAAAAGTGCGTTTCAATGATTTTTCAGTCATTATAAAGACCTACCTACAGACTTTGATAATAAAATAATAAATTTTAATGATAATTTCAGACAGTTCCCGACAAGCAGCCTACCTCAACCCTGGAAACAATTTGCAGACTAGAAACTTTTAAGACGTTACTCTGTGCTTCAAGAGCGCTGATCGACATGTGGACTATTATGCCCGTTAGAAAGATAAACCTGCGTTGGCGAAGGGATTAAAGCAGATGAGGCGCCGCATATTGATCATAGTTTGAACTTGGATAGATGGTGAGAGTTTTATGGCCTAATGTTTAAGCTAAAATTGGTGTGACATGACATTAGGTACAGTCAGCATCAAAGATATGTTTACACTTTAGAATCTTACTTCTTTGTAATAAGGTGCAATAGTGTAAACATATCTTTGACGTCGACTGTATACCTACCTATTATTGGTTTATTCCCATTTGCGCCCGACATGGACAGATTCGAGTAGGTTTATTTTATTTCATTTGTCCGGCCATTGCCATACCGCACACGACCAAAGCGGGAACAGATGGGAAAATACCCGGTTTGCTGCAAAAGGTGGTGGTGGCCACTTTCAGGTCAAAGAAGCACTGGCGTCCGTTAGCTCGATAGGTAGACCCTATTCGGAATGTTACGGGTCACTTCTGGATGACATTGGCTCAGGACCGGGACAAGTGACGTACCTACACGAAGAGGCCTATGCTCAGCAGTGCATTGGGCGATAAAGGACTGAAATGATGATGCTGCATATGGGTAAGTCTCGGTAGTCGGTAGCTGAAAAGAGAACTTATCCCGAAAGTACGCGAGCGAACGTATTTGGTTTCCGAAGTCGACTCATTAGTTTTAGTTTTACCAGAAACAATAAATTTCCTTTGGTACTTTTATTTACAAACATACTACTTGGAGCTATTATGGTCTCCGTATGGAACAGTTACTTCATTAATAGGGTTTTTCAAAACAGCATGTTAAGGATAAAATCAAGTTTGTGTATCGTTATAACTATTTGAGGCAACGAAGCAGTGCTACATGAAGAAGTTGTACCAAATGCAAGCTCGACCGCGGCCAGGCGTAATAGGTACTAGGTACATATATGCATTAAGGGTGAGAGGCATGTTTGTTTGTTAGTTTGTCAGTGCATATGAACGAATATTATTTTTAGAACGGCTGGAGCGATTTGTTTTTGTTTTGAAAGGTAAACTTTATAGTTGGTCTCATTGGAATTATAATTTATGAATGTTTTAATAGGTTTCATTTTCATTACATATGACAAGTTAAGAAAACTTTTCATATGTTATAGGCACACCTGTAGTAATTTAGTTACTAGTATTTTTTCTACTTTAATGCTTGAATTAAGACTTTATAGATCGAACTATTAGCGCATACTTTTCGATAGAGCCTTCATGATATTGAATAAAACCATCGCTGGCGACGATTTTATGGATTTTCATACAATATTATAACACGTTCATGGAGTGTCTTCCTCCCCGATACAATCCACCGGGAGATGAGGTTACTAAATTGTATAGAGATAGCAGGTAAGCTTGGTGGCCTAAACACGGTACTCGACTGAAAAGCTCTTCATTATGTCACGATTGTATAAAATAATATTGTAATGCAATTACTCAAAAAGTGGCTTTTCTCATAGTGGGTTTAGCGTGCGGGAAGTTTGAATTTTCGCACTACCGCTTTTTACTTTTTCACTCAATCACTGCTCAGGATTCATGGCGCACTGCATGAGAGCGACGACCGTTCGGATATACAAAGAATGTGCTCTCTCAAAGTGACTAATTCCATGTTGTCATTCTTTCCCAATTGTATTAAAAAACGTCGTTCGATACACGGGTGGAATGTAATGTAATGACATACCGTCCTCGTATCGAAATGTACTATTTGTCAAACATGCAATGAAGTACTTATTCTCTTTACGTTCCTTATAATCTTTGTTTTCCCGGCCTCTGATGTGATGTACTAGGTATTATGGTAGCTCTGTGGCATTTGCTCTCGGGTATTATTCGTTTTCATCGAAGTTACGAAAATAAACAAAATTTTAGCTTAATCAGACATCGAGAAGTATCTACCTAATGTAAATTTAAGAAATTTATAGTAAAAGTTATGTTAATGTTTCCTAATGGAGGGAAACTAATAAGTGGGTTAGGTACGTAACAGAGTAAAACTCAGAAATCAGTACATATTACTTACAAAAGATAAATATAGAACTTAATAATATGGACAATAACAAATTACTGGCAGCAAAACAGATAATCGACGTATCGTTGAAGTTAGTTACCAACTTATCTCTAAAAACGCTTGATATGCGTTTTTACCTGAAAGCAACGCACCATGCTTTTATGTAAGCAATGATGATGATAGATGCAGCGTCTGTATAGACCTACACTACAGTTTTGGCACTCCTGCAGGTGGCTTACGTGACGCGTGCAGGTGCAGGGTGCTCGACGTGCTTAGCACAGCTACCGCTCGTGAGGCTAGATCCACACGCGCACGCGCTTTATCCTCTACCGCCAGTACGTCGTACTCCACAACCCCTGGGGCCCCAGCATGCTGCTCTGATGTAAGATTTATTTAAATTGTTAACATAACCTTAGTCCATAATAAAGTACATATATTAACATTATACATACCCACCCCACTGCTAAATGCATCGACAATGTAAGGCGAAGCAAATATTCGTCAAATATATCAATATTTATTATAGAAACTTTCAAATAAGTAGCTAATGTGGCCAATAGCCGCCAAACCACACAATGCCATAATATACCATAGGTAATGTACCTTTCATATGTACTAAGTTGATTTTTATAAATGTATGACACCCATTATCCAACATTATCACACATTACTCACATCTGACGAATTCAGTTGCCGTTGCTTCTTTGACTGAGACTGACTATTTAGGTGAGTACCTACCTAACTGTAGTTGCAGTTGACGATTGCCTTAAGTATATCCTTCATGTTCTCACTGTCGATTGAAACAATAGGTACTATTCGGAAAATCTTTTTCCTTGAAATTAATACAAATGTGTTGCGATTGTAGTTCTATTTAATACTCTGTTTGCAGCCATTGAACATCAAAGAAAATATAACAATTTACCTACCTTATTAGATATGTATATTCTTTACTACACCAAAACAGAAATCATTACAGAGTACAGTTAATAATAATTCAGGTAGGCAATATAATAAGACTGCCTGCCTAAAATATATGTATATGAAACTATACAACTATTAAATTCTATGTCCTTTCCCGGGATTGAAACTATCTCTATACTAAACTTCATCTACATCGGCACAGCGGTTTAAGCGTGAAGAGGTAACAGACAGACAGACACTTTCGTCCGCGTGGAAATAAAATTGTCATGAGGAATTAATAAAACGCCTTAGTAAAATCGTGTAGCAAGTACTGAGTTAGCATATATGCTATTTTAGGCACTGGTCCCACCGCCGGCTACAAACTATAAGCGAGTAGAACTATAAACTACAAACGAGTGGGCGAGAAGCGAGAAGCTAGTATAGTTTTGATAGTTTTGACGCTCGGCTATAAGCGAGTGTTCGCGTGCGACGGGCGATTACTCGCTCCACTAGCTCAGCCGGGGTGGCCCAGCATAAGGTGAAAAACTTAAGAGGGCCCTATTCGCCAATGACCTTGAGATATATATTTATAGTTCATCGCTGGCTGTTCACACTGCGATGAACTATAAATATACATCTCTCTCTTTTATTTACACGGAAGCGATTATCTTTCCTTCGTTTCTTGGGCTAGAAAATAGCCGATAGCTCATAGCTTACTCGCTCGCGGTGGGACCAGTGCCTTAAGTCCAACAATTCCGTACAAATTTCCATCTGCCTTTTCACCTCCTTAAGGATGATTTCTGGGTTAAAAACTATGTCCTTCCCCGGGACACAAACTATCTTCATACCAAATTTCATCTAAATCGGTTCAGCAGTTTAAGTGTGAAGAAGTAACAGACAGACAGACAGAAAGACAAACAGACACACTTTCGAATTTATAATATTAGTATGGATTGGCTCATATAAATCTGTTAAAACTACCTTATTGGGTAGCAAGATGAGATTTATGCCAAATGAAAGCAATAATAATTCCGTTAATAAAAAAAAATATTATTAATTAAAAGGATAGTTATCCTAGACTCAAACTGTTTTCATACCAAATTTTATCTTAATCGGTTCTGCAGACGGAGTTACTCTCGTGTTTGTAATATTAGTATGCATTAACTAAGAAATGGAGGAGTTGGGTAGACAAGAAACAATTATCTGTGATGTGACTTGTGCTATTATAAGTAAAGGAGCTTTTTGGCAATCTATCCTCAAGACCATAGACGTATAAAATAAGAAGACGTAACGCCGTGAACACAAAACTGTGATTCCATAATAAGCCGATTTCTTCGTGTTTACGCGCGACACGCACACATCTACAACTCGTGGACGAGCGGTGATTGGTTCAAACGTCAAAAGTGTGTGAAACGACGTGTGTGTGCACGAGATCGCGGCTCATTATGGAATCACAGTTTTATCTTCGTGGGATTACGTCTTCATAATTTATATGTCTATGCTCAAGACTAACCTTTTTCAAAAGCGATTGCATCTGGACTTCAAACTAGTTCAAACCCAGAGTTTAACTAGACCTTATTGTGAGAAGTTTGGTTTCCTAACGATGTTTTTTTACTGAATTCCTAGTAACTAGCGAATTATCTGGAATGCTATCCACAGCGTTGGTGCAAGTGTGTGACGCGAACGGGGTGCTTCGTGAGGCGCGTCTGCTCCTAGACAACGGCGCTTCTTCGAACTTCGTGACACGAGAGCTATGCGGACGGCTTGGGTTAGCGACAATCGGCGCGGGAGCCATGATCACAGGTATCAATGAGCAGCGCTTACATTGTACAGAGTCTTGTAATATTACAATTCAGTCGCTTAATAGTGACTATAGAACAACCGCCGACGTAATTCACAAATCATTACCGCAATCTCCATCTTTAGCTTCCAAACCTTCAACCACTTTCACTCTTATTTAACCGTTTTTGGCACTACCTTTTGTTAACCAGTACTTTGGAATTATACACCTACTTATACATCGAAGTTTTTATTTGAGTCGTCGAGATTCTGATTACGGCGGCTACATAATTTAATTTTAATACCGCATTTACATTCAGCCGAATTGAGCAGGGAAGTGAGAAGGACGAGTGTGTAAACACGATACTTCTCATGCCACTGCTATTGCCACTCGCGCTGTCCGGCGCTCCCCTAAATGGCGTTTTTTTGTGCGAAGTCAAAGGACCGGCAGCGCGAGCGGCAGTACGTGTTTACATTCTGCTCCGTCGCTCAGTACTCGTCAAGCGCCTGGAGGATCGCAAAAGACAGCGCGGCCGCTGTAATTATTTCAACGTCTGCCATTGCCGAAACTTGAAAGCGAAGTGAGTGGTAGGGCAGTACGTAAACACACACTCCTCTCGATCCTGCTGCAGCAGTATTTAGGGAATTATTGCCGGCAGCGCGAGGGGCAGCGACAGGGGCTGAAGGCCTGAATGTAAATGACGGATAACGAAGCGCTTTGTTGGTTTTTTGTGACTTATCAATTTCATTAGTATGATCGACTGTCAACGGCACAAGCCGGCCTGAGCGACGCCTTTTACTGTGCCTCTTTTTGTGTACTGATTGTGTTTATTGATAATATGGTACTGACTTCAATGATTAATCTCATAAAATAACACTATGGTCGTGCACACATACTTTGGTAGGCACAAAAATCGACTAGATATGTTAGATCGTAACTGTATGTAAAATAAGGGCGGGTTGCACCACGCACACTTTACGAACTCGTCATGGTTACAGTAAACGTTAAGTCCTTTTTTCCGTTGCACCATGCACTTTAGCGGTCAGAAAGTTACGTTTACCTTAACCAGCCGTCGAGCACTGGTTAACGTCAAATCTACGTTTAAAATATGGCGGATAATTTGCAAAAATGTCTCGTATTTCATAGATTAATGCTTGATTAGACAAAAATACAGTGATATTTGATGAAAAATAATAAAATATTGTTCGCAGTAATAAATATATGCACGTATCTGAACGCAAAAGGGTCATACGATTGACGTTTTGGATTATTCACACTTCAACTCGCGTATCTAATAATAAATATATAATTCTGTGTAAAAAGTGCGCTTTTAAGTTAAAACCGAGTACCAAGTGACTTCAGGTTGAAATAGACCAGACTTCTGTTATAACAGACATACCAGAACTATGCCAGAACCTACAGTCATTGTCATGAAAGCCGACAGCCGTAGAGCGAGCGAAACCTGCAGAACAATCATGATAATCATTTAAAAACCACTGTTTTTGTCAATGAAGACCAAACCTATGGAAATAACGAATGACTGACTACAAGACTTGAGTACTGCAAATTCTCTAAGGTAGAAAGCAAAAGGGAGCGTAAACCTCTGACGCGGTGGAGTGAACAGGTCAAGAAGAAAAACGTGTTTTATGACACGGTAGAAAGACTCGATGGGAGCAAGTCATACGATTCAAAAGGTGCCAGTTAACCAATATAATTTCATACCATAGCAGCAGTGCTATTATATATATAACCAAACATTTATCGCCAATACCACCGAAATCGAGCCTCGACAATGTTCTACTCAACTAAACAATGATCAGAACTACATGTAAATAAAGCGTGATATGGAATATACAATCAAGTAAATAAGAGTGTCAAGTGTTGTGGAACAAAAATAGTCCAACAATGGTTTGGTATCCACAAATTCAAATGTCTATGAAAATTAATTATACTGATTCATTTAAATCTTGTTTTTTTATTTGATTTTACATAGGCCTTAAATCAAGTACAGTAGGTCTCTGTTTAACGACAACTCGGAATAACATCAAAAAAAATCCGGTCCCTTGAGTGCCGCTATATAGTTTACACTGTATTTCAGTTTCATTTGTGAAATAAATTCACAGCACAGATTTTACAGATCTGAAGAGACAATAACCCCATATAAATAAATAATTATCTACTGACAATTTGGTAATAGCATGGTTTAGCTAATATGACTTCATGTGTGTTGCTCTTCTAAGGCAAATTATTGTTTTATTTGGAATTTTCTGGCATTAATTATAGCCCTTTAAGCCAAATCCCATAGAAAAAACTAGTGAATGATAGGTACCTACAAAGCTATGCTGGCACCATCTGACAAACCTTTGATAGATGCCTTCCTCCATTCCACATTAGTATTTTTTATATCGGACATTATTTTGAACATGGTTTTTTTCATTCAAATTGTACACAAAATACATGCATTTGCATTTTGTATCTGTTTCATGATGGTCTAAAAAGGAAGCAAAGACCTAGCCTTGGGCTTTGGCTAAATATGTTAGATCCGATGAGGGTTTATGTACTGTGCTCTAACATAAGTAGGTACCTAAAAATTCATTAGTAATAAATAATATAGGGTTCTTTTTTATCAATGTCATATATCTCTACTAATCAGGATAGGTACCTATTTACAAATAAAACATAATAGTACAGTCAGTACATACATGGCTGTTTGTATGACTTGTAACATATAGTTTACAAAGATACAAGTGATAATAAAACATTTTTGAAATTTACTCATGATTTTGGGACAATCTTACCTAGCCAAACTAAGCAACTACAGCAATTTATACTATCTATTTATATTGATAAGTAATGTTTCATAAAACATTACTTGACCATAGTCACTTTGACCTGTATCATATTGTTGATAACCATCTGTGGTTCAGTATATGAAGTTTTTTCTCCAGTCAAGAAGCTGGGTCACCTTGACCACGGGTTGAGTTTATACTATCTTAGATTTATCTGGCCTAAAATACTTCAATAGTTTCAAGTTTAGTAAGTATGAGACTGCATAACAATGCAGTCTGCAGTTGACATTAATGAATGATCATTATGAACATTGCCTGTAACAACAGGCAATGTTCATATTGATTATTAATGTCAACTGCTAGAAAAATAAACTTATATAGATGTCATATACAAAGGAAAAAGTGACCTAGGCCTCCGGTGCTGAAGATGCTGGTTTGATCCCAGCCCTGGGCACCAGAGGGCTAGGTCACTTTTTCCTTATATGACATCCATATAAGTTTATAATTTATATAGTAGTGTTTCTGTACCTTATTACATTGGGATAGGGTCTATCAATGGTCAGTCGGGTGTTACTGTTTTGTTGGTGGTGGTGGTGGAAATATAATGTAACATGTATATAGCTTACTATAGAATTTGTTAACTGGAGCCTCGTCTGCCAACAAACCACACTGTGGTTTGGCAGAAGAACTGTTGTAAAAAATTGTAAGCCGTTTCGTGAATAAACATTTATTTATTATTATTAAAAATAAACAAATCAAAATATTTATTAAAATAATTTTATTTGTTCTTCAGTTGCTAGAAAAATGGTGAAAATAATCATTGCATGTCATTGTCTTGCCCCTATCTACAAAGGAAACCTATGCCAGAGTTTGAATAATATATAAACAAAGTAGGGTAGCTAAATATATGTATTTTATTGTCAAAATTGAAATATTTATTATGTTAATAAAATTATTCTTTATTTTTACTTTGAAATTCTACAAATTTCTTGAAACCACTGCACTTTCACTTTAAAAGTTCCTTGAGTTGAGCACTGAGTTGCATAAGCCTTGATTTCATCTTTGTCTTCAATACCAAAGGTAAATTCAAACCTGAAATAAAAAAACATTGTGTATTATGAATGTAACATAATTATGTGCTATACTTCACAAAGATGCTTTAGAACACTCTTTCAGTAAGTAGGTACATATATAATAAGTTCAATATTTTGGTCGTTGGTTACAATGCCAGCCATAATCAACCAGGTTGGAGGGATTCAGCATCCTATATTTACGAATTTTCGAAAGGAGAGTTCTCAAAACTAGTGGCGCGTTTGTTTTGCGATTGGGCACCTCGCCATTTGGTGCTTCCAGCAACCGCTTTACTTGCTTAGGGTTCTGTAAGTAGTAATAAAGTAGAAGGATAATTTACTCACTATAATATAAAATATAATACACCAGCCGACTACTCTGGCTTTCTCTTTAAACACCACTCGCAACACAAGTTACATTATCCTTTGAAAAAGTTTGCTTGTAGGGCGCTATAGATAGCCCACTTTTTGACTGAGTAATAAACATGTTCAGGAATGGTTAAAATTGTTGAATATTCTTGATTTTCAAGCTGCAGAGTGCAAAGTTTAGTTCGCGCTCTATTCTTTAGATTTTTTCTTCGTGTGACGAATTGACGATTTTGACAAGTTTAGTTTGGCACTTATGGTTGGGTTGCCATATGAAAATAATATTCTACCGTGAAAATGTTGTTAGAAATGCGTTTATACAGTGGCATCCCACGTAACTCTTACGTTCTGTTATTTTGCACTTGGTGGAACCCATTCATGTTAGCAATCGTTAAGTACCTCCGATTAGCGTAACATTTGGCTTACGTTAACAGGCGGTTTGGTGCAACCCACCCTAAGTCTTTACTTTTATGTTCTAGGTATACCTGTCGGCTTATGAACCCACCAGAATACGGTGATGTAGCAACATAAAACGCTGGAGCCCTATCACTTCAAGAAGAATGTATATTGTACACTTACTTTCTGTAAATTACGGTATATATGTAAGATTGTACCTTCCTACGTATCGTTATTATTGTCATCACCAATAAGACTTAAACTTTCACGGCTTTTACGTATTATGATTATTAACTAAAACGGAACTAACTTATATATATTAACTATATTAACTTACAAATTACCTCATGTTTCGAGATCAATTATTGTTTTTGTGGTACCGGAAAAAACACCATAAATAGCTATCTATTTATGGTATTTTTTCCGTTACCACAAAAATCAGAAAAGGTATCAGATCAGATTTGCGTTATTTAATTTTTGTCGCCACAATTAGGTAACATATATACTAGTAAAATAAAATTTTCCTGTACCAAGATTTATGTCAATTGTTAATTGTGTCGCTTCACTTCAAACTCCGGTAAACCCAATCGACCCTTTTAACAAATATCTACCCTATTACCTTTTGTTAATACCAAAATCGCATAATCTGACAGATGGATTTACCCGAGTTTGAAGTTAAGCGACTCAATTGTGACTGAAGGTACTTTTCCACCAAGTATTGTTGGATGGTCACGTCAAATAATAGAAAAAAACAATCCTCGTAATATTTTGTTAAAATTGTACTTATAATTCTCTTGATTCATACACCTAAAGAATTGTGAGCTTGTAATGACAGTTTCACAAATATGTGCACTTATTATTAATTAATATAAACGGTACGGTATGTAAACTGTACTAAAATTTATCGTAACACGAACCGTTTATATAGGTATAGGTACAATTGTCAACTGCACATTTGATAGATTTTCCGGAAATAGTACATTACAGTATAGGCTGGGAAAATAAGGATTTCCAGCCATGTAAGTATATAGGATAGGATAGGGATACGAGGTCGGGAATCCGTTTTCACGCCGAGGCATCTACAGTCACCGGCAAGTATCTTCCTGCACGAAGGCCGCAAACATATGTGACACGCTCTTACGGCCCTACAAATAAGAGCGTGTCACATATTTTGCGGCCTTCGTGTAGGAAGATACTTTTGTCGGTGACTGTACCTATCGTGCTTTTCTTAAAAAAATGCGTGGAAATAAGACCTAAAACCCAATACTTAAAACCTAAAAGTTCATTTAGTTGATCGTACTCGAGATCTCTCGATATAGTGCAGGTACCGTGTCGAGGCTAGCGCCCGCCCGACAGTGACCGGCAGCGCCCTGCAAAGTAGTATGAAATCCCTTTTCATATCAAGTGTCACTAAGGCACCCGAAACGTGATGCTTCCGATCAGAGTCTATTTTCACGAACGTAACGACAACTTTTCCGCGCGTGTTTGAGAAAAATACTTGTAGTATGTAATTTTTAGGGTTCCGTAGCAAACTAGGAACCCTTATAGTTTCGCCATGTCCGTCTATCCGTCCGCCCGTCGGTCCGTCCGTCCGTCTGCCTCAAATTAAAAAACAGGGCGTCCCCCCCTATCTACCATTCCCTAACTTTTGAACCGTGGGTCCAAAAAATTTGAAAAAAATATAAAAGTGAGGCCTAATAAGTACGTTTAATGAAAACTATATTGAATAAACTATTTGAGTTATAACTCAAAAACGCATAGTAAAAGGACGTAAGTACCGCGTAGTAAAATGACGTAAGTGCTGCAAAATATCCTATATAAAACAACCTTTTGACTAGATATTTTGTGACGGGCTGATAACTACGAAACCCTACATTGAGCATGGTCCAACATGCTCTTGGCCGGTTTTTTGTAATATGCTGAATTGCCACAATAATTTACTTTTACTTACATTTTCCATTGTGACTTGTAAATTTTGTGAGACGCCCATTTGTATTATATAATAATATTATATGTACATAGTTGTAAATTTACTTGTAAATTGTAATTTTAAGTTTTGACCCTAAATGTGAGAATTGATAAACTGTGTACGTAATGATGAACAAAATTACTTTGCCATTGTTGACCGGACAATTATATGCATGCAACTTTTTCGTCAATGCAGTTTTTCAATTTTTTTTTATATTGCTGAATTGACATGAAGGAGTTAGGCGCTATTGAAGTATATCACGCTTAGGAACATTGTGAGTTAGCTGTAACACTGAAATAACAAAGGAAGTATTTTTTTCATCTTTTGATAAAATACAATAGTAGAGTATATAACTCATTCATTACATTATATACGCTCAAGGCGGGAGGGCGTCACGTCGGTCGCCTTACGCTGTGTCCCACGTGAGCGAATTCAACGCGAACGCGCCGCGCCGCTTTGCGTTCGCGTTAGCCACGTAGGACAAGGGCCTAACCTTGTCCTACGTGCGCGCGAATTGCCCCGCAGCTTCGCTTCGCATCGCTTCGCAAATGTGTTCGCTTCCTTTCGCCTACGTAGGACACGGCCTTACAGCTAGCAGAGCCACTAGTTTCAAATGTCACTTATTAAAATAAAACAATGCTTTAACCTGAAATGCTTTTCTGCAAGTAGTAAAAACTACTTAGGATGACTGTTACTGTAAAACTATACGGGTATAAACTGACTACGAAACCCTAAAATTTCGTAGTCGACTAGGAACCCTTATAGTTTTTCCATGTAGTCTGTTCTTTTTGTCTGTATGTCTACGGCTTACTAGTTAAGTGATCTATTAAGTGATATAAGAAAGCTCAAATTTGGTATGAGTGTATGTATTATATTAATCATACCGACAAAGTTGTAAAACAAAGTGGTTTTGTTTGGGTACCTCCCGTACACATAAACTGGGGGTGATTTTATTAAGTTCAACAAGTATTGTGTGAGATCTTTTAAAAAGAATATCGTCTAAGATAGGTTCATTTTATAATTATAACATTCTAGGCACCACCGCACCATGTCTGTCATTAAGGTTAATATTTAAATTAGCTTTTCAACTTAATATATGTAGGTATATTTGTTAAATAGATAGTTTTTTTAAATATGGATTAATTAAGTACATCTGTCGTACAATAGGTACATAATAAGAGTTCTTAAAATGCGAGGGTAGAAATTATAAAATTATAATATTACAATATTTTGATAAAGTCGATACTATCCGAAACAATCGCTCTGAAAGTCAAAGAACGTACAGTCAGCGTCATATAGTTCGTAGCAGTCTAAGTCGCCAAATATATCGTAACACACCCTTACCGCCATACATATAAAGATCTGTACCGATATATTTGGCTACTCTGGCTGCTACCAACTATTTGACGCTGACAGTACCCTCCCCTCTAACTTGAGAAACGTAGATACAAAAAATATGCATGAAATCGGTTGAGCCGTTTGAGTTAAGGCATAAAGATAAAGCCCTGTTACACTTGTCCTAGTTAGCTTCCTAAATGGTTTAGTTTCTAACTTTAGTCAAGTCTAACCGCATTTAGCAAGTAAATTTACTATTGAAAAAATTTAGCATCCCAATTAGGATGCTAGTTAGGACACTTAAGGTCACAGCTCATTAGAGCCACCCGGCGCCCGACCCGCACCGCCTTGTCGTTCGGCGTCCACTCGTTGTCCACAGGTGGTCCACGGGTGGACGCCGCGTTGTCACCAGTGAACCCCGCGTGGTCATCGAGTGGACCTCGCGTCGTCAACGAGTGGACGTCACGTGGTCAACGAGTGAATCTCGCGTGATCAACGAATTTTCGAGTAGTCTACCAGCGTTGGTTGGTAGTACCAGGGTTGGTGGAGAGCGCCGCATCGCACTCGCGTGAACCGCGCGTTACCAGCTCGCGGTTCACGCGAGGCAAGCATGCCAACAGCGAGCTATCATCGAGTGGCCCACTCGCAGTCCGCGCGCGGATTCCTCGCGAGTCAGGCGATCTGGTGATGCTACGGAGTTGTTGTAGTGACCGCTCGAGGCCAGGCGGTGCGGGTCGGGTGGCTGTAATGAGCTGTGACCTTTAAATTGTAAAGTGTAATAGGGCTTTTATCGCTTATAATATAAGTGACAATACGTATTGTGCCACATAATAAATACTTCCTTTCCTGGTTTTGTCCATAGTATTGTGTATATTTATATTATTCATTGTAACAAACTAGTACTTACGAAACCTATGGCCCAACAGACTCTTAAATATTATAGGACAATCTTACACACAAACCGACCTAGGCCCACAGTAAACTCAATAAGGCTCGTGTTGTGGGTTACTCTTTGCCGGTTATTAGGTTTTTGTCAGATATCAAGTTATATGTAGGTATAATAATTGTGCAAAGTATGTACCTAATGAAATATAATGATATGTACAATAAATATTGTATGCATTTGACATAAACTTAGTTTTATTTACAGGACGTCCAAACTTAGATTTCCCGCCAAACGGCTGTCAGGAAGGGGTGAGGGGGACGAGGGCTACCCCTCCCCTCCCTAACCCCCCCACACCCAGTATACCCCTTCCCCCGTTCCCCTGTAACGTGATAAAATGTAGCACTATAAAACTAGATGGCGGCACTAGATGCTGCAAGTACGAGCCGTAGAGTTGCCTATCTATCTCAGTATATACATATTAATCTATGACTACGACTATAAAAAAGTCACTGCGCTGCGCTCTCCTCCGCGAGCGAGCGAGTAAGATTGATTCGATATTCGAATGTGAATGTGAACGAGGTGAAAGACCGGTTCGCCCCTCCAGCCGAAATTTCGTTCGTTCGTTCACTCATTCAGTGATACTGCTACTAAATATTAAACTCCCCGTTTTAAATAATGCTTAGAAAATATTTTAAATTTGTGATGCATCAAGCGATAACATGAAAAAAATATATATTATATCATACAGAAATAATTGAACATGTGCAGTACACAAGAAAGTGACTCACAAAAGATGTGATATTATTATGTTCTGCCTAATGCAAATAAAATACTTACTAGTTTTTAATTCCTATAATGAATGTAACATTTAGAGATGGGTGAGTAAATACTGAGTATTTACTCAGTATTTATCCAAAGCACCCCGTAAATACTCGTATTTACTCATTTCGGTGGGTAAAAACTATTACTAATAAAATATATAAAAAAGTGAGATTAAAGCACTAAATTGTTTTGTATTGAATATTTCTAGCGTGTATAAATAATATTTTTGTTATAAGAAGCATATTAGATGAAAAAAAGGTAATTAGCAGTGAGAAGAAATTTGGAATTTAGGGAATGTAGGAATGTAGACGTGATAAAAACATAGTCAACTATTTTGTTTCAAATACGAAGGTATTTACTTTGAAAACATGGGACTTAAGTCGTTTCTGTATTCTACACTCGCGAGCAAATAATACGGGTCAGTGACAAAAACCCTTATATTTTGCAAATTAATAGCGGTATGTGTAGTAAAATAACTGTGTATTAAAGAGAATTTAATATCGAATTAAATTGAACCTTTAATATTCTACAAGAATTCTGGAAAAAGTTTTATTTAAAAAAAAGTCGAATTTGGTACCAAATTCAAATTGAGCTTATTTCACTTTTGATTGTTTTCTCACTTTTGTTTTCAATCTGTCAAAGCAAAATGATAAAAGGCAGTTTTTGTTGACTTTGATGGTCATTATTGAATTACTATCATGTCACTAACACAAGATGAATGTACACGTATCGTCACTTTGTTACAAGAAGGCAGAAGTCAGAGATATACAGCAAGAAGAACAGGCGTGTCACTATCTACGGTGCAGAGGGTCCTCCAACGTTTCCTACAAACTGGCAGGAACCTTCGAAGACCAGGAACCGGCAAACCGAGGTGTACTACGGCTAGAGAAGATCGATTTATTGTAACAACAATGCTCCGAAATCGGCATCTCACTGCAGTTGAAGTCAAAAACCAACTTCGGGAGACCCGAAGAGATGACATCAACGAGTGGACTGTAAGGCGGCGGCTTCGTGAAGCTAATTTGACCCCACATAGACTGGCAAATGGCCCAAAACTTGACAGAGGGCATCGAACTGCAAGGAAACTTTACGCACGCGAATACAGGCGATGGGGTGCCGAAGAATGGGCAAGAATTATGTTTTCTGACGAATCCAGATTTATGCTCTATGCACATGACGGGCGGCGAAGAGTTTACAGACGGCCAGGTGAACGTTTTATTCCAGCTTGTTTTGAAGAAAAAGTTGCTTTCGGCGGTGGGTCTGTTATGGTTTGGGCTGGAATCTCTTCAGAGAGTCGCACGCAATTAGTTTTGATAGAAAATGGAACGTTAACTAGTGCCAGGTATGTGGAAGAGATTCTTAATGAGCATGTAGGACCATATTTAATTAATATGGGTGAAAACTCAATATTCATGCATGACAACGCCAGGCCACACACCGCACAGATTGTGGAAGATTATTTTGAGGAGGTCGGCATCAACACTATGAACTGGCCCTCGATAATCCCGGACCTAAATCCGATTGAGCACGTATGGGACCAGCTTGGAAGGCGTGTAAGAAATCGAAACCCCGCCCCAGCTACACTTAGAGACCTGAAACAGGCGTTAGTGGAAGAATGGGCTAATATCCCGCAAGAACGCATAAGAAACTTAATAAACAGTATGCCCAATCGTTTAGAAGCTGTAAGAATAGCCCGAGGAGGCAATACGAAGTATTGATATGTTTTACTTTTTTTGTTTTTAGTTTTGTGTGTGAGGTACCACGGTTGCTTTTTACCTATAATTAATTGATATCGTGTTTACTATGTTAATTAAATAAACAAGTGAATATCATCTCTTGTTTATTTGACGTTGACCTCTTGACGTTGTTTTATTAACTATGCATTTATCTATAATATACAATTTAATTCAGGCTCTTAGCTTTATTATTTTAGGAGATATTATAGTTTTTCGTACTGACCCGAATTATTTGCACGCGAGTGTAGATAAGTGCACTTGGCAAGCCGATTCGAATATTATACACACGTTAAGAAGTTGTTTACAAAAAAAAACTGCCACGAAAATACTTCACAATTTTATAAGCATTATAGCTCTTATCAGATAGCGCGGCGATTGTTAGCTAGTGCTAATGAACAAAGAATATAGAAATAATGACCATAAAGGGTCAAACTGCGAACAAAAGACCACCTAGTTTGCGGCGTGGACTTAAACTGCATTCTCTATTATATTTGTCTACTTCTTATCTCAAAAGTATGCACAGTTTTAACATTAATATACATCGTTTTCATAAGGGATATATAGTGTCGCAGAGTGAACAAAAGGTGGCTCGGCTCGCTGAATGGGCTTTAAATCCTTATCTCGCAAAATGCGCGTTTGGCTTCCCTTATTTTGATTGGGTGATTAGCGGACACTAACAAGTGTAGTACGACTAGTATCCAATGAAAATACAGTTAGGCACGCTGGCGCGCCTGGCGCGTTTGGCACGCTCAGTTGCTGTTTGTCAGTCAACCTGTTCGGAGGATTACCTACTTTCTCATTTTACGTAAAGTGCCTCGTGTGATTTTCCTTGGACCCTTGCTTTGTATATGGACTTTGATGGTGTTTTCTTTGTGATTGAAGTTAACGTTTCTGGACTTCTGATTTTTGTTAGTGAATATGTTTGGATAATGGATATTTTTGGTAGAGTTCCAGTCTCACGCTAAAATGTGTGGCTCTGAGGATCGCGACAGAAATCACATGCTTGCTATTGGATTACAGCACGGTTAGCACAAGAGTGAAGCGATAGTATCTCGTGTATAGTACTACCCGTCTCTTTTTAAATAATCCAGTCAGAAAAAGATGGATAGACTATCTCGCGCGCGAGGTACTGTCGCGTCACACTTGTGCTAACCATACTGGGATATCCAAGTTGTCGGTACATCGATCTTGTGAACCTAGGTATCGCCATTAGCAAACCTGACCCCATTCAAAGCATAGGTGAGTGTTTACGTGGCACTTACGTCATTTTATTAAGAGTTTTTCAAAGAACACTTAAAAACGGTTCTTCCGATCAGGTTGAAAGTAATTTTATTTTTAAGTATTTTCTAGTCCCTATTCATCCGATAATTTTTCATATTTTTGTACTTTGGTTTAAATGTTATAGAGCGGTAATAAACATAATTTTAGTCTCAGAAATGTTTTTTTTTCTTCAAAATATGTTCAATTTATGAAAAAATATATTTAGAATCATCCAAGTTATTTTAATGCCTTATTTAATCATGTAGACACGTTTATGGTTGCTGATTTTTGGTGTGACAATTAGTTACATGTATGGAGTGCCCCTCTTAAAAAAATGTTTTTTGCGACCTTGATTAGTTAATTTAGTAGCGGGTTACAAAATACACCTAAATTTCAAAATGTTATACCCCTTGCAGCACTCTAAATAGTTTATACCCACCAATTTGGGTATAAACGAGTAAATACGGGTATTTTGAGTAAATACTGAGTATTTACTCGGTATTTACCCTTGAGTATTTACTTACTACCCATCTCTAGTAACATTTGTAAGCATTATTATTGATAAATACTTTAACTTGTAAGGATAACTACTTTTTATTTAGCATCATCTTAAAAGACTGTCAATTGACTATTCCTTGTTGCTCGTTCCCGCCATTTTGATGTTATAAAATGACGGGTATACAGCTGCGGCCGCCATTCGGATCTTGACCAGATTGTTGTAAAGACGTCTTGAAAATATTATTGTCACATAGTGTAATTGATTCATATATAAACAAATATAAGTGTAAATACTGGTAAAGTATTCGTTTATTTTATAATCCTAGTGATATCCCCAATATCTCAGCAGTGGGATCTAACAAAAATCGATCGGATTTTTGCCACGCCGCACAAAAACGTAAGGTTTTCATTTTTTTTTTAGATGATAAATTAGTTTGATTGGTGAAACTATATTTTCCGTAACGGAGTAATTCCGGAGGTTTATATGGTTAGTTTAACATGGTCATTTTGCCAAAGGTTACTCTTTTGGATATGCACATGTTAGATGGTATGTTTATTGATAATTGAAGGTAAACTGTATTTTCCGTAACGGAGTAAGTCCGGAGGTTTATATGGTTAATCTTACATGGACATTTTGCCAAAGGTTACTCTTTTGGATATGCACATGTTAGATGGTATGTTTATTGATAATTGAAGGTAAACTGTATTTTCCGTAACGGAGTAAGTCCGGAGGTTTATATGGTTAGTCTTACATGGACATTTTGCCAAAGGTTGCTCTTTTGGATATGCACATGTTAGATGGAGATGTTTGTTATGTTGTTACATTATCAATATAATTAATTTTCAGGGGGATTAGAAAGTCAGATATTTTTGTCATCATTACATATTATTAAAGATAACTTCACAATCCATAAAAATATGTTCTGTTCAACTTTTATAACCTAACCTTCAATTCCTTTTCAATAAGTATAGTTTGATATTCGCTTAAATTTTGAATAAAATAACGTTGGTATTATTATAACCGTATAATTCGCCTACAGTATGTCTCAATGGTAAATATGTACTACTTATATTACCCGGTAATTTATGTTCGACGATTTGTGGGAAATAATTTTAAATTAATTATTTCATATGAAGTAAATTATTTTTTCGATGTCTTACGATATTATTTAAGCCCTTTTTGAAAAGCGCATATTATTTCAAAATAATTTTACGAATATTACGAATATCATGCCATAAGCAGGCTGCATTCAAAATATTTGTATATCTTTCTAATAAGTAAATATGTAAACAAGTTGAAAATAATAATAAATCTTAGGAAAAGGTAATTTACTTTCTTTTTCCATTATAACCACAAACAAGTATAATTATTGTTTCGACAACGGAATATTCAGTAATGAAATTAATATGCTTTATGAATGTGATTAAAATGAAACAATAATTTATTAGAAAATCCTTAACGCTTGTAGTGTGTACAATGTCTCTAAGTGGTTCACGCTTATGTATCACTTCATATTATTAAAATGCTTATAATTACTATTACTTCTAGTGAACCATTATTGCCGTTAAAAATAATTATGGTTAAATGATAATTAATACCAAGTGCGTTTGGATATACATAAAAGTGTTAAGTTTTCAAGTTTACGTGATCGTTCACGCCACAGCTAAGTAACAGCTTAAGACTGGTATTAAGTCTGATTTAGTTTGTAAATCAATTTCAGAGATATGAACCAAGGTGACTAATAAAGTGTGTAAAGAAATTAAAGTATTATTTACAATAATTAATAAATTGCCCGTATTGTCTAAGTACGAGTTATATCCCATACATATTTCGTCTTAATAAACGGTACTATAAAGTTCATAGTAATTCTAATTACCTTTTATACTTATATAAGTCTCGGTGTGGTAACTGACCGAAGTATTTTTGAGTTCTTTACTTCCTTATTGTATTCGACCCAATCAATGAAGTTAATGATTAAATCAGAATAGTGAAGTACATTGACTATTCACATGTCTGTTTATATACACTTCCTTATTGTATTCAACCCAATCAATAAAGTTAATGATTAAATCACAATAGTGAAGTACATTGACTATTCACATGTCTGTTTATATACAAAATAAAGTAACAAAATAAGAATAAGAGCCTTGATAGTCGAGATTTGTTATTCTCGTGTATGTTGTCGGCATATTAACACGCATATAATCCCATGTGTATTCTGTTTTATCGAGGTATATGATCATAAATAATATAATGACTTATAATGTCAATTGATCTCTATTTTTGCCTGATAAAGGTTTAGATGTCAATTAACATAGTAAAGGATATTACCGATTTCAATTACAGAGGAAGTTGATGGAAAATCGATGATGATTTGACGATCTAATATCTATTATCATTGTAGCCAATAAGCCTGATATCGTGGTAATAGATCGACCGCAACGCCGGGCCATGCTCGTCGACATCACCGTCCCATGTGACGAGAACCTCGTGAAGGCCGAGAAGAACAAGTCCAGCAAGTACCTAGACTTGGCTCACGAGGTAACCGCCATGTGGGAGGTTGATTCGGCGATCATTGTACCGATAGTTGTTTCTGCGAACGGTCTCATAGCGAAGAGTCTCGACCAACATCTAGAGAGACTTTCGCTACGGGGTTGTGGTTGGATCAAGGGTCAGATTCTGAAGGCGGTTTTCCTGGACACGGCGCGCATAGTCCGAAGGTTCCTCTCTCTGCGGCTCTGACCACCGGCAGCCTGGGCCCTGATCCGTTGCCGGCGGCACCCTAGGTTAGGTTTTTATTACGTTTTTATTGTTTTTGTATGTTTTAGACGTATTTTTATATTTTACTTTTGTCAAAATATTATAAAAGCCTAATCTATGAAATTAATGAAATAAAGAGAATATTATATAAATAATAATAAATAATAAAGCAACTGTCTTAGGTGATGGTAAAAGATTTGGTGGACTACGAGGTGGCTTTTCTTGTTGTATGCCACTCGGGCCTGCCTCTGATTGCTCCATAACCCTCCAACCAAACGTACTATATTAGAGCAAGCAAATACCTTTACTTAAATAAGAATCACAATAAGCTTAAAGCTTATTGTGATTCTTATTTACATTAAAAACTATCCAGGTATGGCTGAGAGATACTAATAACAGATGACGCGAGAAAATATTTAAAAATCGAACCATCCGTTGCGAACCTCTTCATCTCTAGGTATTTTATTGTGCAACATTCACAAGAACATTAACAATGATAAAAAATAAAATATTTAGTGCATATAACAACTACCAAAATATTGTTAAATACTCAATATAACATTTACAAATACGTAGGCATGGCTTTACTATAAATACAAATATATTTAAGTATGTTTAATGACGGCGTAGGCACTTTGACAGCTGTGACATCTATCGTGCCTAATAAAGAACCCTGTACATCGTTCTGTCAACGTTTTTCTAATCTCAAAAAAAACGAAGTATATATAGATATGATATCACATGTAGAGTCGATATGTAGAGTCGACATGTAGAGTCGACATGTAGAGTCGACATGTAGAGTCGACATGTAGAGTCGACATGTAGAGTCGACATGTAGAGTCGATATGTAGTCACGTATGGTGTCGAAATATAAAACACGTATAGGTCGAAATATAAAGTCACATTTGGAGTCGATGTAGACTCAACGATGTAATCTCAAAAAAAACGAAGTATATATAGATATGATATCACATGTAGAGTCGATATGTAGAGTCACATGTAGAGTCACATGTAGAGTCACATGTAGAGTCACATGTAGAGTCACATGTAGAGTCACATGTAGAGTCACATGTAGAGTCGATATGTAGTCACGTATGGTGTCGAAATATAAAACACGTATAGGTCGAAATATAAAGTCACATTTGGAGTCGATGTAGACTCAACGTGTAGAGACGAAAAATGACATGTAGAGTCAAATGAAGAATAAACACTTATATGATTCTTATGTAAAGCCAAATGTTTGAGGCGACACGTATGAAGTCGACCACGCATATGGTGGGATTAATGCAACAAAAGTGAACGGACATGTCAAACCTTTTTTTCAGGCCTACCTAAATAGATCTATTTACCTATATAACCTAATTATGTAAAGCACGTGGATGAACGTGCAGGGCTTATTCAGGCCTACCTTAATAATCTAGTACCCATGAAACGCACGTAGATGAACGTGCGGTACTTTGAATCAAACTTACTTAAATGTATCTAGTACCTGCGCAACGCACGTGAATAATGTGGGAAACTTTCATTCAGTTTTACCGTAATATACCTAGCAATATTATTTATCACTTTTAGGGAAAGTAATCAATGAACTTTGAATATCATGCGATTATGAGAATGCACGATATACATCATCATATATTTTAGAGCTTGGTTCTTGTAGGTGTACTTAAAACACCAATATTTTTATTTGCAATCATGTAAAGTATGGACAACTCAAATGAAATAAATCACAGATAATCTAATCAAATAAGACGTCAAAAAAGTGGTTTAAGTGGTCTCTGATTACATTTACCATTTTTTTATTAAAGCTCATCAATTACCATTGTAATATTTTGTATGTATGCCTAATAAATATCAGACGTTAATTTAATCGTTTGTGCAGTTTGAGAAATTCAATTTAATGAAGTGCAATACCTATTTCTATGAATAATCTACCTATATTTAACCTAATAGTCAAGTTTAACGACATTTAACATGAAAGCTGGGTAACAGGCAAATCCCTTTTACTAAATGGGTGAATCCATCTCGGAAATGTACATTTTATAAATCTTTTTGAATTCAGTGTCCTGAGCTAACCGTACAGTTAGTTAAACGAATATAGTAACAATAATAAACATAATAAGAGAAATTAAAGGAATTAAACTTAATATTTAATGTTACCCGTACAGTTAGTTAAAAGAATATAGTAGCAATAATAAACATAAGAAGAGAAATAAATAAAGGAATTAATAGTTAATATTATTCGTTATCATGTTATGTCCTCCTGAGGTCAGTGACAAAAGGGCAAAATTAGGGAGGGTTGTTTAATTCATGTATCCAGTTTTAACTTTCTGCGACTAGTGAAAATTGAGGTTCGTAAGGAACTTGCATAAGAAATCTTTGCAAAACCACATACTTAGTACTGCTTATTTACATTAGTTAAATATTGGTGAAACTGGTTCAGTAATTATTTTATTTTTCAATTCTTTGGTTAAGGCCCTGACTTTTCTAGTACAAAATAGGATAATGACGACACTTGGTTAAGCTTGCTTTCATCGCTACTAAACAAGTTATTTATTATTAATATAAGTATTTCACATATTTATCAAAGTTCATAGTATCAGACCACTGACTGATTTATTATCACATTGGATAATGTTACGAATCCAGCAATACGAGATCATTTTGATCAATTAATTGAAACATCGATACAAATATGATAATTAAATTCTGATTCATAAACTTGTATACAAAATATCTTAGCGTGACTAAGTAATCGTGACAAAGTAAAATTAACGCAAAATAAATTGCCTATATGTTTTAAAAATCAAAATCAATAATATACTTCCAAAGAATAAGTTTGCGTTACATTAGCATTGCCTTATTGTACTTTTAGACAATTTTCGGTAGATAACATTAAAACGTATATCACTATACTTATTAGGTAACTAACCACAGTAGAACACTTCGAAGTTCAACTTAAAATAAATAAAACTTAATAAAAACAACTCCGCGCTTGAAAATCATATATTTTAATCCAAAATGTTACTCTTTTCTTAAACTAGTACGAGCAATTGCATGTATCTTATCATTTAATCACACGCGTCAAGTTGTATAAAAGCAAACGTTAATCAAACAACAGTTACTTACTTAATAATCATAATCATTTATTTCTTGCAATACTTAATAGATAATAGGTAATAATATTTAATTCTTAAACTTATACTTTTAAAACGTAAATAAACAATTAAATAATTGCCATTATAATATTTAGGTAATCACACATGTTGAAATGTGTATATGTTGAAAATAACAAGACTAAATTATTCACGTTTCTAAAGAAAGTGTTACAAGTTTCAGACTGACGACCCAGGAGCGTCCAGATGAAAGGGCCAGGGTTTGGTATACCACCAAGGAGTGCCCAGGTGAGAGGGTCGGGGTGTAGATCACTTCCGACCCAGGAGAGCCGAAGTGAGATGGCTAGGGTTATGATATGATATTCTTCTTCCTCAAGAAAGGCATCATCTTCACCTACATCTTCTCTGACGCTACGCTCTCGAAAGAATGATCATGGTCGTCACGTCATGTGTAGTGGTGTGGTTCAGAACGCTACGCCACTCTGCACGACTCTTCGCTGTCGTTATGTATTCAACTACGTTGTGAGTGTTAATAAAATTGGTCTGAATCAATCATGTGGTTATACATGTGGTGTTGTGCGATATTCATGTGAAAGTGATAAGTATTATGTTATTTGTATGTATTTTATGTTATAAAGGTTCCTTCTAATTTGAATTTTCAAATGCATTAAACAGTCTGATAATATTTTATTCAATAAGTAAACAATAATTGCGCTTACAAATTAACTATTGGTTTGATCTTTGCTGCTGTATAGAAATATATCAAACTTAATCACTATTGTTATTATTTAACCTTGATGATGAAGTCATCTTAATTAAATATCATGAAAAATAACTTTTGGTTTGATCTTTGCTGTATTGATATATCAAACTCTATCATTATTCAATCATTTTAACGCCTGTGTTACACCTTATTGGTATTACTTAAGCTTGCTGATAAAGTCATGTTAATTAAATATTACGAAGAAGTATTATTATTTTGACCTTTGCTGTATTGATATATCAAACTCCATCACTATTCAATAATTTTAACTGTTATGATATATCTTATTCGTAATACTCAAACTTGATGATAGAGTCCTAATAATTAAATATTATGAAGTCGGTAAGCAATAATATTATGAAGTTAAGAAGTCGATAGAATAATCATTTATTTCCTTTGTTGTTTGCACTGAATGAAATAAACTTGTACTACTTTTAAAATGAGCACTTATGTTACAAACTTAATCATAAAGATAATGGGTAATCAATTCTTTGTGAACTTCTTGTGAAGTTCTATACTTTATTATCGATGATAGTTCATTTTACATTGTATAATCATTTCTAATAATATACTACAATGATGTGAAACTGATAGTCAAGGGTTGACATGACCATGAGTAACATAAAAACATTATTTCATTAACTTATTACAAGAGAAAATGTATTAAATCCGATGTGTTAACATTCAAAACTCTAATTATGTTATTAATATGGGTATTTAAACAGTTTTTATTCATTACCTTTTACTGTCAGAATTGATCTGTAAATTATTTTATTTGAGCTATTATTATTATCTTTCTTATTAATCGTTCTATACTTTATTATCGATGATAGTTCATTTTACATTGTATAATCATTTATAATAATATACTACAATGATGTGAAACTGATAGTCAAAGGTTGTCATGACCATGAGTAATATAAAACATTATTTCATTAACTTATTACAAGAGAAAACGTATTAAATCCGATGTGTTAAGATCCAAAACTCTAATTATGTTATTAATATGGATATTTAAACAGTTTGTATTCATTACCTTTTATTGTCAGAATTGATTTGTACATTATTTTATCTGCCTGAAGGGTCTCGCCTCGAATAGGATGGCCGAGCTGTAAGCATTATTATTGATATATTTTTTTTTTATACCACAACGGTGGCAAACAAGCATACGGCCCGCCTGATGGTAAGCAGCTACCGTAACCTATGGACGCCTGCAACTCCAAAGGAGTCACATGCGCGTTGCCGACCCTTTACAAAAAGGAGGATTCACTGTGTTGACGACTAAAAGAACAAGAAGGTCCCTCATCGTCAACACACTGTGTCCTCTTTGAGCTCTTTGGCAACCTTACTCACCAGCAGGAACACAACACTATGAGTAGGGTCTAGTACTATTTGGCTGTGGTTTTCTGTAAGGTGGAGGTACTTCCCCAGTCGGGCTCTGCTCCAGATTTGAGCGATGACATTCGCTGAACGTGCCCTACCACACTTAGCGAGATGCCATTCGCAGTGCCCATACCTCTCTTTTTGGCGTAGTTTAAGGACATATCCAGGTCCGGACGTAGTTTAAGGACATACCCCGGGTCCGACTTACTTTAACTTGTAAGGATAACTACTTTTTATTTAGCATCATCTTAAAAGACTGTCAATTGACTATTCCTTGTTGCTCGTTCCCGCCATTTTGATGTTATAAAATGACGGGTATACAGCTGCGGCCGCCATTCGGATCTTGACCAGATTGTTGTAAAGACGTCTTGAAAATATTATTGTCACATAGTGTAATTGATTCATATTTAAACAAATATAAGTGTAAATACTGGTAAAGTATTCGTTTATTTTATAATCCTAGTGATATCCCCAATACATTGTAATCCACATATGGAAATGTATGCAATCACTACTTCTGTCTAGATTAGTATGTCTCCTCCACGGGACAGGCTTTGCCTAGCGTGGAGGTCAGTAAACATTTTTTTTTAATTTATAGTTTTTTTGTTCTTTTGTGTCGATCGAAGTTTTTTGGTCATTTTTAATCGACTGATAAGAACGAGGGGTCAAGCTCAAGCGGGTCAAGTAGTAAATTCGTTATAAGTATGGTTTGAAAATGTAGATATTATAGGTACCTATACCATACCCTCTTCATTGTGGTCACGGTCTCATGATGGAGAATAGTAGCTACCCATTGATTTTGGTATTATTGTAATATCTCGTACATTTGTCTTACAAACCGACATTTAAAAGAGTGTTTTGTTTAAAATATGGATTAAAATGTTTGTTAATTTGCTGTCACCAAAAAAACAACAATAATGGGGAAGGCAACTGTCAAAGTGACATCTCCTACATTGGTCTTTAGAAAAGCTAAATTTGTACGTCCATAAGCTACGGTAGCTGCTTACCATCAGGCGGGCCGTATGCTTGTTTGCCACCGTCGTGATATTAAAAAAAAATCATGCCTTCATGAGCCGTTTATTTTTAGGGTTCCGTAGTCAACTAGGAACCCTTATAGTTTCGCCATGTCTGCCCGTCCGTCCGTCCGTCCGTCCGCGGAAAATCTCAGTGACCGTTAGCACTAGAAAGCTGAAATTTGGTACTAATATGTATATCAATCACGCCGACAAAGTGGTAAAATAAAAAGTGGAAATTTTTTTTTATTAGGGTACCTCCGCTATACGTAAAGTGGGGAGTGATTTTTTTTTTTCATTTCAACCCTAACGTGTGATATATTGTTGGATAGGTATTTAAAAATGAATAGGGGTTTACTAAAATCATTTTTTGATAATGTAAATATTTTCGGAAATAATCGCTCCAGAAGTAAAAAAATATGCGTCCCCCCCTCTCTAACTTTTGAACCATAAGTTTTAAAAATATGAAAAAAATCTCTAAAGTAGAACTTTATAAAAACTTTCTAGGAAAATTATTTTGAACTTGATAGGATGAATAGTTTTTGAAAAAAAATTACAAAATAATTTCTGAACTAAGTTTGTAATTTAACCGTATAAGCAGGTGTTTATTGTACCTGTAATATGTAAAAAATTACAATGAATTGACGTGCTTTCAAATAAAGTAAAAACGGTGAAAATCGGTTCACGCAATAAAGAATTATTCCATAAAAATCATCTTCCATACTTTAAGCTCGCGCGCAATAGTTTACTTAATTTGCCGATATATGTCGCTGTACGTGGAACTCTCATATCATATCCTACATGGCGGTGTTATTAACTCTTAAGTGGGGACACTTACTGTGACGGACGGAAAACTACGGAACCCTACACTGAGCGTGGCCCGACACGCTCTTGGCCGGTTTTTTCCTTCATTGAAATCCTTAGTACTAATGAAATGGTGTTTCAAAAAGCCTTAGTAAATTGTACAAATTTTATTAAAAATAAACGCTAAATGATTTCTTATAATAAAATATATCCAATCAGCACGCCAAATGTGGCATAGTAAAAGTCGTTGCTCTGCGACAAGTCCGAGCGAAGCCCGATCGTTCCAAGGAGGCTTTTCACAAAAGAATAACAGAGCGTTTCGTTAAAATATGAGCAGCGTAAGCAAGACTAGCGAATAAGCTTAAATGCTACAACATGAAGGTCAAGGTACACTAGGCACAATAGGGTTGTAGACACTAAACGTAAATAAATACATAAACATTTTTTTCCGGTAGTGTTTAATATAGGTACAATTATCAATAAAATACTATCGATTTCCTTCCTCTAAACAATATTTTGACATTGTCATTTGCTAAGAGACCAGACCAGCCCAGTCCCACTTCAACTTGGTTACTTTCCGAACCACATCTGTTATTTGCGTTTTAGAGCTCAGCGTGGTGTTCCAGATGCGGTCCGTTAATGTCACACCTAATATCCTGCGTTCCATAGCTCGCTGGCAAACCCCGAGTTTGGACATATGCAATGTGTTCTCAGTTTACCGCAAACCTACGTCTGGTACCATTAGTCATGACTTTAGTCTTAGAAATATTCCATCTTCAGCTCAACCTCGAGGCTTGCTTGCGTTGCTAAGGTCTTCTAACATATAGATGTAGCTCGGCAAATATTAAAATGAGATTTATTTTAAGGGATTTTAATGAATATACGTGTGGTTTATTTTAAATATTTTTTCAGATATACAAGGTATAACAAAAATGCTGGTGATCCTTTAAGGGCATAATTGGTATCGTATTCTAATTATGAAAAACTAAAAAAAAAAAAATTCTTGCGTAAAAAAAGTTGGTTTTGTATGGAGAGTTCGCCGGCTGGAACGACGAGTCCCATACAAAAAAAATATATTTGTGTCCAAAAAATTTCGTCCTTAAATGGATCACCAGTGTTTTTGTTACATCCTGTATTGTATGTATATCTATATAAAAAAAGCCAAGAAAAAAGTCTACACCCCTATTGGCGATTCAGGTTTCGTACGTAACCAAATACGTATACAAACTAATAATAGTTTTGTTAGTTACTGTAAAATAGTATCGAAAAGTTGAGCAAAATCGAAAAAAACATCGGACTCTTAACCCTAGCATTTGCTCTTGGAAAAGTGAAACACCTGAGTGAAGTCGGTTCTTTTTGTTTGAAACTATGGCATGTTGTTGTTACTCACAACAATCACACCTATTAATATTATTTCTACTTATTAGGCGCAACACACACTTGAGCAGAATTCATAGACAAAAACGCGGAAAAATTCAACTTCTGGCTGAATTTTATCCATGCGCTCCGTACAAAAACTCAGCCACCATAGACATATTTCCGTTTTCCGATTGATTTTGTCTGTGATAATTGAACTCAGCGTGAATTTCGCACAAGTCATTTGACACACCATACTAACAAGTCTCAATTATATACCATAAGTACTGAGATTTAATTCAGATTAATTAACACTTAACCAAGAATCACAGTTACACTTCATACATACAACTTCTTAAAATTTAATTGAACTACAAGATTCAGCTGGAATAAAGTAACACGTATAACCCATCACACACAATATCATATAAGTAATATTAAATCATCAATTTCACTCAAAAATTAAGCTTAAAGATATCACAACACTACGTAATGTACCATTCGTTCATTAAATATCCATTCCATTGTCTACTTTTTAAGAAGCGCCGTGGTCTCAACGATGTGTTCATTCGAATCAGCTACAGCCATAAGCGCCTCCATTGCAGTGGCGGCACTTAACGCGCGTTGATCTAACCCTTCGACTCGTTGAAGACTCTTTAGCACCTCAGAAGAAGCGTTGTACGCGATCAGCTTCTGGTGCGCACTCTTGAACTTTTTGACCAAACGCTCCAACGCCTGCGTAATGAAAAATATTTGTGAGGATAAAAAGTTTTGCTATTTTCATTCACGAGGCGCGTTCGCACAGTCGTTATCATTGTTTATCATCCTTTTATCTATTCAACTTCCAAGGCATTAATTAAGATAAGATATAAGCTAAAATCCTGATTGTTTTTTTTTTAAATATCTATACATGTATTGTATACAGTTACACATACAATTATATTTATACATCTTATATATATTATTATGTTTTATTATATATTATATGGTTCTGGTTCATAGACAGGTAAAAGTAAGAAATACTTAATGAACATTGTAAAAATAAAATAATTTGACACGTTACCTGTCGTGAGGCGTCGTCGATGAGCGACAGCGCGCTACAGTCCAACAACAGCGGCGAATTCGGCCGCGCCCGAGCTGATGCGGTCAGCCGTGCCGTTACATGCTCCACGTTCAAGAATATCAATGCCAGCGTAGGTTTTACGCGTATCGCTTCCGTTCCGCCCACCTATAAAGATTTCAACGGTATACAGTTTCACAATTTCAAAGAATTACAGTCGAACATTGGTTTCTTAAATTCCACCCCCTACGTCCCCAATCCCTTGATCTCTTCATCGTAGTAATCATAAATCATCATCATCATCATCATCATAAATCAGACTAACCAGCTGCTGAATAAATGCTTTCTTACCTGTCCAAATGATTAGCTTACGCATGTTTAATATGTATGACACATACCTACTCATATGTAAGGTCAAGTTCTGTCTGTCTGCGTGGTATGTAATGTCATACTCTTACTGGGAAGGCCATTAAAAATAATTTGTATAAGATAAGTCTGACGCACCTGCACACTGTGACGATGAATCACGGGCCGCATGACTGCACGCAGAAGCACGGCGGTAGCAGCCAATACACCTACTAGTACAGCGCGCTCTACGCTGTCCACAAGGCACACCACAAACGTCAGCAATAGCACTACCAGCTCTGAACGGCACGTGCGCCATAGCTGCTTCACCGTGCCAAAGTCAACCTGCGATGAAATTTATAATTGCAAAATACTGCTACACCGTGTCCAGACACGGTCCAGACCAGACTATTGGTGGGTATGGAATTGAATACTGGTAAAATAGTTTATTTCTCTTTCTCACATCTGTGTGTCAAAATATAGTACCTACTAGAGAAAATATACACTGGCAAAATATTTACGTACCATGAAAATCACGGCGCAGATAAGTACTGATGAGAGACAGGCCTTTGGGATAAACTTGAAGTAGTAAGTCATGAACCGCAGCGCTATTAGCACGATGACAGCTGAAACATTCGTAACGCTGGTTATTTTTAAGTCAATAAATTATTTTATACTAAATTCATCCAGTGTTTTTGGACTGAGCTGGGTAATTCTCACAATATGGCAACTCCACGAATTGAACAAACCATTTAATTTTAACGTCATTCACTCCATTCTCCTCCCTTCACTCATTTCAGTTCATTAAAAAAATTACAAAAGAAAAGGGTTTTCAGGGAAGGACTGTACAATATGTGACATCGAGTTCAGGCTTCATATTTTTTTTGTAGCTTCTACTCGCCAAAAGACAACTCCTCACCAAATTTTAAGTTGCGGAAACGCTTGGTTTGCGAGATAAAAAATAATCAAAGTTTCATATAAAATCCCGATTTTACACCGCCATGACACAATATTTTGCAGAGGAGAGGGGGGGAGTGTGATAGTGTTAGGTTCTGGCGCTTCGCCGGCCGCTGCCGCGGCACGCTCGCTTCGCTCGCTTGGCTCGCGCGCTGTAGGGTCGCAGTTCTACCTAACACTCCTCCTCGCTTCGCTCGTCGTCGTACCTACACCGACCTGCCTTAGAGTCTGTCGTCTGTCTGAAACTACTTTGAACTAACCTAAAAAGTTCCTACAAAGTGTCATGGTCATGTCGTATCCCCCGCCCGCAGACCCTGCCAATTCTATTTGCGTTTTGTTTTACGCGTTTTAGTAAAATCGTGCCATTTTTGATAATTATCAATTAACAAATTTCCACAAAATAATGCTTATAAATTAAAAGAATCATTGAATAAATATCATGTAACTATTATTGTACACAAATAAGTCGAAAAAACTGTATTTATGTAAAAACTGAACATAAAACAAATCATCACGTTTTAGTTTTTCTCAACACGTTTAACGAAACGCAAAATATTGTGTCATGGCGGTGTAAAATCGGGATTTTGTATGGAACTTTAATTATTTTTTATCTCGCAAACCAAGCGTTTCCGCAACTTAAAATTTGGTGAGGAGTTGTCTTTTGGCGAGTAGAGGCTACAAAAAAATATGAAGCCTCAACTAGATGTCACATATTGTACAGTTGAGCCATAAAAATGTTTAAATTGGACAAGGAATGTTTTCTTTGTGTCTTCAAGTTATTTGCTTATTTTTTTTTTAATCATTAATAAATCATAAGTGTTTTTCGAAGTACATACAAAAATAGAAATAACAAGAACATTTAAACATAAAAAAAAGAGTTTACTTCGAAATGGGCCCGCCTCAGCATAATGCTGTCCCGAAAGCCAGCGCTGATCTTCCGGCGAGACCATTTGTGGACCATGATGACAGCTGTACAAATTTTAAGCAAATAACTTTTTGATAGGTAAGTATTTAATTTAAGACTGGCAGTTTTTGAAAATGAAAATGAAAATTTATTACATTGCAGAGCATGCATAATACATAATATTTTATGTGGTCTCATGCTGGCACCACACTTCGCCTATGCGGACAAATATTCGTGTTGCGTCTCTTTCTTATTGTATAGAATAGGAAAGAGACGCAACACGAATATTTGTCCGCATAGGCGAAGTTTGGTGCCTCCATTATATATATATTTACAAGGTCGTCATGTCTTACTGTAATGCAGCATGCAAATGTGAGAGATATTGGCATTAAATTACGCATTACACTACGTCAACTACTAAAACTACACTAAAATTACATGTCTTATATTATTTACATATATATACATTGTTACGTGATGTCAAAATTTATGATTCAAATATTCAGTCAAGGAGTTTTCCGGAGGAAGAGGCAAAAGGTAACATAGGAGCTTAACAAGGTAAGTCTGATATTTTTCATATTTTCTCACAAGTCTACCCTACCCTATAATCATATACCTACAATAGGTAGGTTCTTATACCTAATACTTAGCTCTAATGTTAAGCCGATTAAGTAGTCTCTTTACCTGAGTAAAGCCCAGCAGCGGGGGTCTGGACCCCACTAGAGTGCGAGACAGCAGAGCGCGTGAAGGCCCCGCAGATCGGCATGGCATGTACGAACGACCCCGCTATGTTGCATATTCCCAGCGTCAGCATTTCTTGCGTTGCGTCGACGCGACCACCCGATGCTGAAAAGGGAAATGTGCGATTGTATTGTTTGAACACTTATACATTTTTAAGACTAAACGTGAAGGGAGAATGGAGAGGTGCCATCTGAGTGTGATTCAAACATTCGAGCCAAACGAGACCAATTAGTAACCTAAGGTTGTACACGCTAAACAGATACAGAAAGTTTAACTATTTAATTTCTATCTAGGAGAATCAGAAAATTGTCAAAGAAATTACCGAAATAGGTTTACTATGATAGTAATGAGAGATACTTACAGAAGGCTTTAGCGATAGCGATGTTCGCGAGCACCATGACGATTGGCATCATGATAACTGCAGAGCCCAGCTCCTGAACCATCTCGAGGAAGCCCGTGGTGCCGTTGCCGTGGGGCACGCTGAATGGTGGCAGAGATAGCCGCGGCAGACCTGGTTCAACTTTGCCTGGAAAATATCAACAGGTTGATTATTGAATTAAAATATGTTGTTTACCTCTGTAGTAGTAAAACTCTTTGTGGAAAAAGCACACACAACGGGAGTAACACAAAATATAAGGGAAGAAATCTTTCAGTTAACCTACACTCCACATTTTTATAGCTAAGTACAACTTAATCTGGCCACCAAATTCAAGATTTGTCCAGTGAAGAATTTGGAGAATCATATCCTTTACTTTATTAACGGTCAACTTTACGAAGATTATGGCAGACTTTACTTTGGAATATGCAAACCCGTGAAACTTTAGCGACATCAACACGCAGTTAACGAAACATGCTGCAAGACTGAAAAATCTGAATCAAATCAATTTGGTCGTCTGAGGTCTAAGCAAGTGGAGTACTTGTAACTAAAACTGAATGCAAATATCTTATGAATCTTATGATACATACCAGAAAGCTTGAAGAACGGTTTCTCGTGGTCGCAGGCGTGGTATGCAAAGAAGGCAGCGCATGTGACCACTAGGGCGTTGCGGCTGATAGATATCACCCATAGAGCGCGCTTTAGGAAGGCGCGTTTCGGGCCCACGTTAATGTCTTTCAGTTTCTGGAAAGATTAAAAAATGTTTTAAATACATTTGTAATGTATCAAATTCCGCTCGGTGCCAATGAAAATTTTGACATGGTGTTGATTGTGATATCAATAATGGAATAACGATGGTACAACCAGCAGCCAAAGTAGCTCGTAGCTAAGCAGGTAATAAATGTGTTTAAAATGATTTTGTCACGACTTTACTGTCAAATCACAGAATAAGTTAATTTTACCTCACCCGCTTTACCACTTCTGCTGGTGACTCTATGATTAAGTATGACTATAGTATCAGTAAAATGTTAGGTACCTACAATGTAGATTTGAAGACTAAGACAATATTTTCTTGTATCTTCACATCCACTTCTGATGTCGATCATGGCCAATATGTACTTCAGCCGTAATAAACCTTTCTGAGTTAGTGTAATGATTGCCGCCGTGAGACTCCGGTACCTATTGATGCCTTTGATAATTAAACCAACCGGATGCGAGACGCGCACTAATTTCTATCAGAAAAAGTCTGCCAATTTCGGCGCGGGGGACGAGGAAACGCACACAAATACTGTTAACACTAATGCATTTTCCATTGACGTCGCTACACACGCACACGATAAAATTATCAAACACTAGCATAAAATATACACACACAAGTACAAACACAGACACAGACAACCTGTCCGTGACGAGATAATGTCATCTTTAAGTAAACGTAGACAGTGCGAGGAACGCGTCGATAATAATATATTTATGTATCGATATTTGTAACGTTTTCAAGTCAAAGGTACATCACTGTCGGTTGTTAATAGAGTTAATTTCTAAATGTTTTTTTTTATGGTAACGCCTTATTGACAACCGATAATGATGTACCTTTGACTTGAAAAGGTCACATTTTATCGTAGATTTATTTATCGTATGCCTACATGTCACTGGATATAGATAGGCATTTCTTCCCTAGGGTAGTGGGAAAGCAGATGATGAAGAAAATCCAGTGAGTGCTGCGAGGTCCAGGTAGGACAGTAGAGTTGCCAAGTTTGTAACTCTTTTAGCACCACCCAGGGATCACGTGTAGGGTTGTCTAAAGTGTTTCCTACGGACGCAGAGAAACATTGATCGTAGGTTAGTTATATATTTTTGTTTCTTTACCAAGTATAAGGTTTAGCTATTGATAAAATTATAATGTTAAGTTGTGATTAAATATCAAGTTTTTCTACCAGAATATTACTTACAATGTTAGTATTCTACGTAAGTTAGTTTGTCTATTTGTTCAGGACAAAACTTGCAAGCTGATCTAGAATAACTTTTATATTATTAATTTAATATTTTGATGTGTATTTGCTTTTATATTTAGTGGAAAATACTACAAATTGGAAACAAATAACTATTACAATGAAACAATGAACTGCAAAGCACTCTGGAACATCACGTGATTCGAACCCACGTGTTTAGATTACCGTTCCAATGTGCTTCCAAGTACACTAGACGTTCCTCTATCCACCTCAGTGAATTTTTCACTTTAATGAACAATGATGAATCAGTCACTAGCGACATCGTGATGTTCCAGAGTCCTTCGCAGTTGATAATAATATTTTGATTGTAATGGGTATCTGTTTCCAATTTGTGTTTCTATTTCTATTATCTCTTCTTCATTTTCTATTATAAATAAAAAGTATAACATACTGCTAATGTTAATATCGCCATTTATTTTTGTGCTGTCTCATCACTAAAACTTACATGTTAGGTACAGTGATACCAGAGTCAGAAATTAAAAGTGCCTATTTAAGGGGATAAGTGTGTATAACGTACCTTATAATAAATAAAGTATAATCCATACAAAATTAAAATGCTACATAAAATGTATGGTGAAAATAAAGGAACGAATTAAATTCTAAACAGGAATATCGTTATTTCAAGCATCTACAAGTATATTTCACTTAAGGGGCGCCACACATTAGAGCGGAATTCAGTACGTAATTCATTACGCTAGCTGAAATTTGTCTATTAAAACAGAAATTTGTTTATGGTAGGTAGCTGTATTTTTGAGACCATAGACAAATTTCAGCTATTGTGCCGTACAGCACACATACGCTGGTTCTTCTCATTTGGGGCTCCTTTACGAACCAGTAGTAGTTTATTGCATACATAATACGGTTTTAAAAAGATTTGAATTCAATACAGTTGTTAAACCAGTGTTTATGTTTTATTTTATTACCGTGCGTCCGTGCGTAATGTGCTATAGGCTAGGTTATCCTTATAGTGTCAGTTTTGTGAGTTCCAAACCACCTTACTGCCCTGCCCTCGGCAGTCCTCGACGACATATATAATTTAAAAAGCTTTGCGTGTGAATGAGTAAAACTCTTTGAAGTCGGACCTGGGTATGTCCTTAAACTACGTCCGGACCTGGGTATGTCCTTAAACTACGCCAAAAAGAGAGGTATGGGCACTGCGAATGGCATCTCGCTAAGTGTGGTAGGGCACGTTCAGCGAATGTCATCGCTCAAATCTGGAGCAGAGCCCGACTGGGGAAGTACCTCCACCTTACAGAAAACCACAGCCAAATAGCACTAGACCCTACTCATAGTGTTGTGTTCCTGCTGGTGAGTAAGGTTGCCAAAGAGCTCAAAGAGGACCCAGTGTGTTAACGATGAGGGACCTTCTTGTTCCTTTAGTCGTCAACACAGTGAATCCTCCTTTTTGTAAAGGGTCGGCAACGCGCATGTGACTCCTTTGGAGTAGCAGGCGTCCATAGGTTACGGTAGCTGCTTACCATCAGGCGGGCCGTATGCTTGTTTGCCACCGTCGTGGTATAAAAAAAAAAAAAAAAAAAAAGTACTGACGTTAATCTTCATTTTTTCAATATGTAATTTGAATAATTTAAAAGTCGATTAAAATATGTTTAGAAACAATTTAATAACAACACACACACAGAGACACACTGCTTTTTTAACAGGGCAATGTTTTACAATTATGGCTGTATGCCGAATGGGTCTCTGCCTAACCCACGGAGTATCTTTTAAGTGTATTGCCTAACCTGTCATAACAATGACAATGAATGACATAATGGCGGACGTATTTCTGCCGCACTGGAGTCGATTACTCTTGTTTGCAATATTTCTCTTACCTCCCTCGATGTAATCGTGTTCATAATTGCATACCCAATTTATGAATGAATTCATTGATAAATTGGGTATGCAATTATGAACCCGATGGTACAATGTACTATGAAGATTCAAGTTTAAAAATTACCCTAAAGCAGATGTAGTACCATTAAGTGGCAACACTTTTTGATTGACAATATTTTTTTAGTTTTTTGCTAATTTCGTGCACTATTTGATGATATTTAGACGTAATTAAACGTAATAATACTTACAGATGAAAAGAAACGTTATCCTTCTGTAAACTAAATAATTCAGATCTTCTCTTACATGAAAACACGCAGCAATTCGGCATTTTTACCTCAGATCGTTCCGCGCTGACTGACATTCATAGAATGGCGTTTGACGCGCGACAACTAGTTTTATATAACCGCTACGACCAGTGGTCTTGTACTTTTGGCAGAGGGGGACGCCTGACAATTACCACTCCATTGGTTTATTTCTCTGAGATTGATGCAGATGAAATTATGATGATGATAACAATTTTAATTAAGATGACAACGATCGAGATGAAGTTAATTGTGAAAAAAATATTATTTGAAGACTGCTGGATTAAGGCCTTGTGGACCCGGGGTATGTCCTTAAACTACGTCCGGACTTGGGTATGTCCTTAAACTATGCCAATAAGAGAGGTATGGGCACTGCGAATGGCATCTCGCTAAGTGTGGTAGGGCACGTTCAGCGAATGTCATCTCGCTCTAATCTGGAGCAGAGTCCGACTGGCGAAGTACCTCCACCTTACAGAAAACCACAGCCAAATAGCACTAGACCTACTCATAGTGTTGTGTTCCTGCTGGTGAGTAAGGTTGCCAAAGAGCTCGAAGAGGACCCAGTTTGTTGATGAGGGACCCTCTTGTTCCTTTAACCGTCAACACAGTGAATCCTCCTTTTTGTAAAGAGTCGGCAACGCGCATGTGACTCCTCTGGAGTTGGAGGCGTCCATAGGTTACGGTAGCGGCTTACCATCAGGCGGGCCGTACGCTTGTTTGCCACCGTCGTGGTATAAACAAAAAAAAGGCCTCCCCCAAATTTTCACTATCCAGTGCTCTGTTTGGCCATTTCGTACTGATGTTGCCCCACACATATTCAGCAGACATGACATTCTTGCAGTTCACTTTAGTGCCCCCATCTGAGCTACATCGATAGCGCCGCCATCTGAACTACATACATCGATGATTTATTAGGTCTTGGAGAGTTCAGCGTTTCAAAAATGTGATGTTATTCGAAACTAGTATCTCAATGTGATAATCACTTACTCTAAGTCCAAGCAGCACTGTGCAGCACACGAGACTCAGCAACACATCTGGCACCTGCACCTGTCCCCACTTCTGCACGATTTTGGACAGGTTCTCGGGAATGGACTCCGCAGTGAAGCTGAGACCTAGGAGCCCCTTCAGTTGGGTGACGGCGATGAGGAGTGCGGTGCCGGACGTGAAGCCGCTGGTTACGGACGGGGATATTAGGTCCACTAAAAACCCTGCAACAATATATAAGTACATATTGTGTGCTGTCAAAACGATTCTGGGTTCAGGGGTGGCAGGACGGGACTAAATTATAACATTGCTAAATTGATTTCATATAAAGAACAGATAGAAAGTAAGTATGTAAATTCCTATCACGCTATCTCTATATATATGGACTTTGCAGCGGCAAAATGTGGAACTGCCACCATAAAGGTACTTATCAACCGACTTCAAGATTTCGAAGGAGGAGGTTATCAATTCGTCGGGATCTTTGTTTTTGCTTGTTTTTTTTTTTTTTTTTTTTTATGTATGTTCAGCGATTATTCGAAGACGGCTGGACCGATTTCGAATATTCTTTTTTTGTTTGAATGAGTATACTTCACAGTTGGTCCCATTGTAACCAGGTCAGGATCTGATGATTGGATCCTGGAGAAATCGAGGGAACTCTTCAACTATTATAGGCACACTTATAGTGATTTGAGTATGTTTTACAGCAGCTTGAGCATTTCCTTTTGGAAAGGTGGATGCTAAGTGAAGTCGGTTCTTTTTTGTTTAAAATTATTTCATATAAATGTGACCTATATGGTAACTCTCCAAATATTGTTTCTTGGAAAGACGGTACAAAACAGCGAAATTTAATGTAATTAAGTATTATTACTAGTAGTCCGCCTTGAACTGAGAACTCGCGATTTACTTGCAAATGAGTTGACCAATATAACAAGACCCTTCTGAAAAATTTTTTCGCCTTCTACCTCCACAACCCTTTGATAGATCCTGCTCATATGTATACGAACTCTGAAAGTATATATAGCTCGGCTACAACCCCAACAAATTTCATAAAGATCAGAAAAACGTTACTAAAGTTATCGTGGAACAAAGCCTCTAAATCAAAAAGCCATCGAAATGCCGAGACGTCCCAGTAGCGAAGGTTGTTTGTAAGAACTTCACTTCGCTTACGCTCCGCTCTTTCGATTAGTTAGTCGTGATGCAAACCCCTTTCAAAACTACTTTTTACGCAGAGTGAGTGAGATGTTATTAATAACACTACGAGTATATAGTAGTCCGCCTCGAACTCAAAACTCGCGATTTCCTTGCAAACGAGATGACCAATGTAACAAGACCCATATGATTTTTTTGGCATCTTCTAGCTCCATGATCCCTTAGTCGATCCTGCTCGTATACGAACTCTCAAATTATATGTATCTCTGCTATAACCCCAACAAATTTCATGAAGATCAGAAAAGCGTTACTAAAGTTATCGCGGAACAAACTCTCAAAATCAAAAAGCCATCGAAATGCTGAGACGTCCCACTGGCCAGAAGTTGTTTGTAAGAACTCACATCGCTCGTTCGATTAGTGCAATAAAGAGTTTAGGGTCGTGTAGGACTGTAGGTACCCTAATCTAAATTATATCAAACTCTGAAAATATATGATACTTATACCTAAGCTACCAACGGCGGCGGGCCAAACTTTTTCTTAGGGAAGCCAGAGCTTACTTTGGCTTACAATTTCTTCATGACCTGTAAAAAAAACTGCTCAGGTGCCTAAAAATTTTGGCAAGCCGATAGGAATAGTGTTCTATGGACGCGCCGCCACTGATACCTACTCAACCAAGACACAGAAAACCATCTACATATTATTATTTTTACTGTTTGTTTGCAGCGAGGTTTTGTGAAAACTATGTCACAAGGACAAACAGTCTGGGTACCGTCCAAGTACCGTCTGACCTAGTCCATATGCATTCTGCAAACAACAGACTAGCGAAAACTAAGATACCCAACTTATCGTACACTGCTCCGTGAAAACCGGTCATTGGACTAGGAGATTATAAAACTGCAGCAAAACAAACTGTTTATTTATTACTCTGTTATTGATGTTGTTGGGTTGGATTCGAATTCCCATCACGATCATCATCATCTTTTCAGTGTTATTGCCCACTGCTGAGCATAGCAGCAATTGTAGTTTGATCAAACAAATAAAATTTAATACAAACAAATTTAACAAAACGTTGTTGTTGTGAGAACTAATCCGAACGAGTTCATCTGTTTAATTACCCGAACGAGATAGTTATGTTTTTCGAAACTATATGTATGTATGTATGTCCATTTCTTTGGCACGACACCTACAGCGAGGTGTCATTAGAATCGTCTCAGCTGGGGGAGTGACAAAGGGTATATTAAAATAATTTTAAACAAATAATTTTAGACAAAAAAGAACCGACTTCACTTAGCATCCACCTTTCCAACAGCAAATGCTCGAGCTGCTGTAAAAAACACTCACATCACTATAGGTGTGCCTATAATAGTTGAAGAGTTCCCTCGATTTCTCCAGGATCCCATCATCAGATCCTGACCTGGTTACAATGAGACCAACTGTGAGGTATACTCTTTCAAACAAAAAAAGAATTTTCCAAATCGGTCCAGCCGTCTTCGAATAATCGGTAAACATACATGAAAAAAAATTGAAAAAAAAAACAAAGATACCGACGAATTGATAACCTCCTCCTTGGAAATCTTGAAGTCGGTTGATAAAAAAAAACAAAATTCCCGACGAATTGATAACCTCCTCCTTCGAAATCTTGAAGTCGGTTGAAAGCAAATTGGCGGACTTACCTATCTAAAAATTAAATCGCTTGCAAATACATAGCTCGGTCGGGTTTTTTAATACGACTCGTTTATACAGTGGTTTATACTACTTAGCTTTCTTCTCTTTCTTTTAGTTCTTCTTCTGTTGAAGTTTGGATTAGATTTATTTTATTTTGCTAAATGCGCCAATGCTGTAGACTTAGATATGACTATTAGCTTTAGGTACCTAATTAGTTTTGATTGAATACATACACAATACATTACTATAATAAAACTGAAAATATCACTACCCCTAGAGGATACAGGATAAGGTACAGGATCTGCCATTCAATAACAATACTTATGGCAACAATTTGATTTTAGGCCAGCATAGTAAGTAAGTAGGGTAGACCGGGGACAATAGAAACACGTCATGATTGAAACAAGTCAAATTTCTCTATTACTATAATACCTACGCGTCTGACGCAACACTCGGAACACGCGGTCGGCCATGTTTGAATCCTTGGCCAGGAGCGCTCGAGCGCCGGTGCAAGACGGGATTGTCCACGAGCCAAACCAGTATTTCGCGGTAAAAAGTAAGTATTTGTGCTCTCGTATATCTTCTTATACTTCGTTAACTCTTGTATTTTGACTAATCAAATTATTTTGGTGTTATAGTTAGGGATAAACGAATGTTTTTAATGGCCGTTGATCAGCGTTCGAGTCTTTTTACGGTTCCGTAGTCAACTAGGAACCCTTATAGTTTCGTCATGTCTGTCCGTCCGTCCGTCCGTCCGTCCGCCCGCGGATAATATCAGTGACCGTTAGCACTAGAAAGCTGAAATTTGGTACTAATATGTATATCAATCACGCCGACAAAGTGGTAAAATAAAAAGTGGAAAAAAATGTTTTATTGGGGTAGTACCTCCCCTATACGTAAAGTGGGGAGTGATTTTTTTTTTTTTCAACCATAACGTGTGATATATTGTTGGATAGGTATTTAAAAATGAATAGGGGTTTACTAAAATCATTTTTTGATAATGTAAATATTTTCGGAAATAATCGCTCCAGAAGTAAAAAAAAATGTGTCCCCCCCCCTATAACTTTTGAACCATAAGTTTTAAAAATATGAAAAAAATCTCAAAAGTAGAACTTTATAAAAACTTTCTAGGAAAATTATTTTGAACTTGATAGGTTTAATAGTTTTTGAAAAAAATTTACAAAATAATTTCTGAACTAAGTTTGTAATTTAACCGTATAAGCAGGTGTTTATTGTACTTGTAATTTCTACAAAATCACAATGAAATGACGTGCTTTCAAATAAAGTAAAAACGGTGAAAATCGGTACACGCAATAAAGAATTATCCCATAAAAATCATCTTCCATACTTTAAGCTCGCGCGCAATAGTTTACTTAATTTGCCGATAGATGTCGCTGTAGGTGGAACGCTCATATCATATCCTACATGGCGGTGTTATTTTAACTCTTAAGTGGGGACACTTTCTGTGACGGACGGAAAACTACGGAACCCTACACTGAGCGTGGCCCGACACGCTCTTGGCCGGTTTTTTTATATATAATATTTGGGCTAGAAGTGAAAAACGTGGTGTGGGGACGATAGAAACAACTTGCTTGTAGACGATTGAAACGTTTCAATTGTCCTCGCGTTTTAATCGTCCCCAAAAGTAACCAACTTCAAAATATAAGGTTCTGTATTCGATGCACATGTTTATCTACACTCATATTGTAAGTCCTCTAAAATGCGTTCAAAAACCGTAGGCAATGACCAGCATTACAACAAACGATTTCACTATGATAAGTTTCTTATCTGTGGCAGTACCGCAATTATAACGTTTCATGCTCAATTATTGATGTGCTCTGAGTTTTGATAACATAATGTACACCTGCACGCGCCCGCGGCCGGCGACACCCGCCCGCGCGTCCGCCGGCACAATCGAGTAGGCCGCGCCGACACAATCGAGATGGCCACGGCGGTACTGTGGCGGCCATTCTATGGTTTACGAATACGGCATTTATAATAAATAATATGAGTGTAGATAAAGCAGTGTATGCAACTGTACGTAATTAGGCCTTAAAACACTCGTGTGATCTTATTATGAAATTCGCCTGCGGCTCATTTCATAAAACCACACTCATGTTTTAAGGACCCTTATTACGTAACAGTTACATAAACTACTATTGTTCTATTAATGTTCACATTTATTTGTGTAGTTTTTAACCTAGTTGATAAATAATGGATATACAACGTTTTCTTTTTTAATCTGCAGTTTTTTTTATTCGAGGTTATGTGAACATTTGTTTTTAACCGACTTCATAAAAAAGGAGGTTCTCAGTTTGACCCGTAAGTTGATTTGATATGTTTGATATATAATAATCATACGTTTTAGCAAAAACCGACTGCTGCCAACCGGCTGATTAAAGAGGTCGGCCTCTGCTAAAATGTATATCAGAGAAAGTTTAACAATTTTTTTTAAATTGGCATATCGGTATGTTTTTGTTTACATAATAAAACATTTTAAACTGATTATTTTATTGTGCCTATTACTTCATTTTACATTCCGACGTCTGCAACACTCGTCACCGGGTGTATGGGAAAGGTTATGATTGCACTGAAGCACTTTGGTATGAAACATAATAATGCTTGTTTTTTGCGATTCTTTATCGTTATATCTTAGAATTGCATTAAAACTACTTTGGTTAAGGTAAATGTATAAGGTAGCAGTGATAAAGAAAACTAAAAGTCGCATACTCTTTTTTTATACCAAGTTTTTTTATCGAGATGTTCAGATGCTCATAAATTGAGAAATGTTTATATTATGCTTGCAAACTTTTTATGAGCTCATTGTATGTCGAGGTAGGGATGAAAAAGATAGAAACAGATGTAAGTACTTTTATTTTGCCGAAGATATTTGAGTGTTTCAATTGACCTCACATAGTGTTTCAATTGACACTCATGTGAGGTCAATTGAACCATACTGCCCCATTATCTTTATTACATTATTGTCAAAAAACTATGGATTATTATAGACCATCCAAATACATTTTATTTAGGAACCAGATAACTAACCTTGAAATATTTTGAGCGTACATCTTTCTACTTATAGAAATATAACCCCCATTTTACCCCCTTAGGGGGTGAATTTGATAAATCCTTTCTTAGTGCATCCCTAGACCTTATAAGGAACCTACGTGCCAAATTTGGAATCTCTAGAACCAGCGGTTTGGGCTGTGCGTTGATATGTCAGTCAGTCAGTCAGTCAGTCAGTCAGTCAGTCAGTCAATCAATCAGTCAGTCAGTCACTCAGTCAGTCAGTTTCTTCTTTTATATATTTAAAGATATATGTCAATAGATAACTATTTATTATTATTAAAAAAATCATTTAATGAATAGTAACATTCTTCGATTAACGATGTCTGTAGAAATGTACGTACTTACATACATGAATCCTATTTCATATTTCCGAATACCCCCCAGGTTGTTTAAATAGTAGTTTATGTAACTGTTACGTAATAAGGGTCCTTAAAACATGAGTGTGGTTTTATGAAATGAGCCGCAGGCGAATTTCATAATAAGATCACACGAGTGTTTTAAGGCCTAATTACGTACAGTTGCATACACTGCTTTATCTACACTCATATTATATATATTAAATTAAGTGTTCGGAAACCATAGAATGACCGCCATTGTACCGTCATGGCCAACTCGATTGTGCCGGCGCTCGCGCGGGACCAATCGAGTTGGCCATGGCGGTAACATTATGTTATCAAATTCGATGTTCCAAATTTGAAACTCATTGCTTAACTATATTTGAGCATGCATAGTTAAAATTACGTTACTGCCGCAGATAAGAAACTTATTATAGTTAAATCGTTTGTTGTAATGCTTGTCATTGTCTACGGTTTTTAAACGCATTTTAGAGTACTTACAGTATGAGTGTAGATGAAAGTCGTTGTATTATTATCACTGCGTAAAAACATCCGCAGCGATTTCGAAATCAAGAAATGTAAATTAATAGATTAGGTGTGGATTTTTTCTTTGATGGACGTCTGTTTACACTTGGCCCATTCATAATAAAATTAATAAAGCCTCGTTATCTTAATGTAATTATTTGCCCTCATACAATTAAAAGCGTAACGTCAGTAGATATGTTTGCGCGACGCCACACTGTTGTCCAAAAACAAGTCACATTTTTATCTACTTAAAACTTATTGTATACTTTTGCTAGATTTAATAAATAATATTCCTGAAATTACATGTGGCGCTGTTAAAAAATTGTATGTTGTAAACACTAATTATAATTATAATACAGGGTTCTGATTATATATACAGAAAATGCCGAAAATCCGGGAAATACCGGTTCTCGTCATAAAAAATCTGAACCGGGTGCAATCCTTATACATACTCGTAACTCGTAATAAGAAGCTGTAAACGGTTTTCTTTCTCAACATACATTTTATCGTTTTGATAAATACATTAGCCACAATTTGGTATAAAATAACCATACAGTGCAACATACATTTACTAATACGCAGAAATTAATAAATTATGCCTCTTAAAGTTCTCGGAAATTTCCTGAAATTTACACAAGAAATACAAGAAATTTAAATTAAAATACGAATTAAGTAAGAAACGGAAAGTTTCAATCCCCAATATCCCCATACCAAATTACGAGAAGTTTCCGACATTTTCCTGTGTCAAAAGTTCTGCAATTTTGGAATTTTTCCGTCGACACATTTTTAAACGTTATAAGATAAGCACCCTCCCTTTCCCCATTCGTTCATTTTAATGTGGTGCATGCTTTGTTCTAGGAACAAAATAAAGTGCTCCGTCGATGAACAGAGCATCAATAAAGTAATAGATAGCTAGCTATTACTTTATTGATGCTCTGTTCATCAATCGTTCAGAAATGAACTTACCAAGCCGCAGCAGCCCCATCAGCATGACCACAGCTCCGGACAGGAAGGTTAGCAGCACCACGTACTGAATCGGCAGCCCGTGACAGGTCTGCAGAACGAACAACGCCATGAGACTCGTTGGACCGATGCTCACCTCCTTCACAGTGCCGAAGAACATGTAGAGGAGCGTGCCTGTCACGAGAAAAAAAATATGAAATCTTTGAAAGTTTTTATTTTTTTTAATAGGAAACAAACAGTCTTATAAAAACATATCTGTAAATTATCTAAAAGCTGTTTTTACTTTAGACCTATAGTTTCCTGTAAGTATTTCTTAACAGTAAAAAAATTATAAACATTTCGCTATGAAAAGTATTGTATTGTATAAGTTAAAAGAAAGATTACCTGAATTGGGAATAAATACCCTTAGAGATCATTAGATCAGTTGATATGATATATCACTGAACTAATTTAAACATTGTAACTGAGAGGCACCTAAACAGTAAACATGAAGTTTCTAAAATGCGGGGCGTTACTATGCTTATCATTATCACTGACTGAAGGCTAATAAAACTGACCGCGAAAGTTCTGTACAAGTCGTTCTTACTGCACTATTGTGGGCCCATTTTTTTGGGCTTATTATGTATCTCGTTCATTATTAAATATCGGTGGTGTACTGGTACCTAATCGCTTGTAAGAATATGTTGTGTTACTTTCAACAGAAACAAAGAGAGCGGCAATACGAACTACCCTTTTAAAGCTTAGAGATGCTTCAATAAAAGGATAAAATATTCTTCGCATGAATACTTACAGTCGAGTTGTCCGAATATCTGTACGATTAATTCTGCATAATATTTGACCACTACCTTATTTTTATGGGTTTAAGTGTGTACACATATTTTTGACCAATTAATCGTATAGATATTGGAGAACTCGGCTGTATACGGATTTCATCAAATATTGCCATTTTCACAATCATATGTAAAGTTCGCAGAATAATGGACTAACAAGATAGCTGGTTATGGAAACTTTGCGATATATTTAGCAGAGGGCTCGGCACAATATTGACATGCTCTTATTCCCGGCTATCACAGTTATCGCCTAAGGTCATTTCACTATGCATTCATTCAAGACTGTCGTAATAAGTGACAACAATAGCTACACCCTACACCAGCGCCAGTGTCTCTGATGTTGCGTCAAATCAAACATTAACAACATCACGATTTTAAGTGTGATTAAATATGGCTACTGATTTGCCGTCGGAAAGTTTCCAAAATAGCGAAATTTTCCACATATGAAAATTTCGGAAAATTCTCACATTTTTGTATGGGATTTGAAACTTTCCATTTCTTGTGTCCTGTCCAATTTCCTATATTTCTTATGAAATTTTCTAGAAATTTCCGAGAATATTTCCAATTACATATTTCGAAAGTTACCGCAACTTGCACATCTGTAAATATGGCTGTTATTGAAATGAATCTTCACTTCCGATAAATACCATGTAGGTTTTTTTTAATATCACGACGGTGGCAAACAATCATACGGCCCGCCTGATGGTAAGCAGTTACCGTAGCCTATGGACGCCTGTAACTGCAGAGGAGTCACATGCGCGTTGCCGACCCTTTACAAAAAGGATTTACTGTGTTGACGGCTAAACAAGAGGGTCCCTCACCGTCAACACTCTGGGTCCTCTTTGACCTCTTTAAACTTTGGTACGGTGATTACGGTGGGACCCGGGGTATGTCCTTAAACTACGTCCGGACCTGGGTATGTCCTTAAACTACGCCAAAAAGAGAGGTATGGGCACTGCGAATGGCATCTCGCTAAGTGTGGTAGGGCACGTTCAGCGAATGTCATCGCTCAAATCTGGAGCAGAGCCCGACTGGGGAAGTACCTCCACCTTACAGAAAACCACAGCCAAATAGCACTAGACCCTACTCATAGTGTTGTGTTCCTGCTGGTGAGTAAGGTTGCCAAAGAGCTCAAAGAGGACCCAGTGTGTTGACGATGAGGGACCTTCTTGTTCCTTTAGTGGTCAACACAGTGAATCCTCCTTTTTGTAAAGGGTCGGCAACGCGCATGTGACGCCTTTGGAGTTGCAGGCGTCCATAGGTTACGGTAGCTGCTTACCATCAGGCGGGCCGTATGCTTGTTTGCCACCGTCGTGGTATAAAAAAAAAAAAAAAAAAAAAAAAAAAATTCAAAATTGCATGGACAATTTATGAATTAATGCAATCATTTTTTTTTTTTATTAGGGTTCCGTACCTCGTAAGGAAAAAACGGAACCCTTATAGGATCACTTTGTTGTCCGTCTGTCTGTCTGTCTGTCTGTCTGTCTGTCTGTCTGTCAAGACCATTTTTCTCAGGAACGCGTGGAGGTATCAAGCTGAAATTTATATCACATACTCACGTCTATTGTCCCTTGAAGCTGTGAAAAAATCAAACTTAAAAGCCGACGCAATCAAAAGATACAGTCGTTTATGCTGCGATTTTAGAGTTTTTCGGCACTCGCAAAACCTACGGGGTACTTCCCGTGAACTCAGAAACTTGAAATTTGGCAAGAAGGAACGTCATATAGCATAGACAATGGAAAAGTTACAAAAATTAGACATTTTTAGTAAAATCATACAAAAAAACATTTTTTTTAAATTTTAAACTTACTACCTTTTTCCTCGTAAACGCGTGGAGGTATTAAATTGAAATTCATGTCAAATACTCAGGGCTATAGGACCTCTCAGATATCGAAAAAACCAAACTTTTATGTCAACGCGATCAAAAGAAATAGCAAAATAAGTCGCATATTTTGAAACTGAGTACTCGCAAGAAACTCAAAACCTAAAGGGTACTTCCCGTAAACTCAGAAACTTGAAACTTGGCACGAAGAAACTTCATATAACACAGACAAAGGAAAAATTACGAAAAGTAGAAATTTTTAGTAAAATCATACAAAAAATATTTTTTTAATTTTTAAACTTACTACCTTTTTCCTCGTAAACGCGTAGAGGTATTAAATTGAAATTCATATCAAATACTCAGGTCTATAACACCTTTAAGCTGTAACAAAATCAATTTTCTATGTCAATGCATTAGGTGAACTTTTACTTGTATACCTACAGGTTTGTACGGAACCCTCGGTGCGCGAGTCCGACTTGCACTTGGCCGGTTTTTTATTTAATATGAAACAAACAGTCGTACAAGGGTTAAATTTACAAAATATTTGCTTAGCTTTAGACCTATAGTTTCCAGTATTATTTCAACTTAGAATTAAACATGATGCAGCACATTATGGACTAAGAGCTGGCCACGTCAGATATGACACAATAATGAGAGCAAAAAACCAGTCTAGTTAGATTGATATACTATCCTTATTGCTAGATCCGGGCATCTGGCAGCTTTTAATGGGTGGACGTTAGAGTGACAGACTAGCAAAATTTTTCTATTGGAAAAAATTAATACCAAAATAGGTAAAAACTGCCAAAGTTGTCTTAATTATAGAGGACGCGGCCTATATTTTAACATTAGACCATAAAACATTGCGAATTATTTCGAAAACAGAAACAGTAGGCGACGAACTATGAATTACATTATACGCCGTTTTGGAAAGAAAGTTTTGGAAATGATATAATCCAATTATTTATATAATTTCTCATAATACTGCATCGAAACCAGAACCCTAGGATTTGTATTCGTAAAGTGGTTTGCATTATTTGACCTCCACCACTTTATAGCTGCCAGATGTCCGGATCTAGAAATAAGCATAGTATAGCAAACTAACGAGACGGGTTTCGTCGCTCTCATTATTGTGTCATATCTGACGTCGCTAGCTCTCCGTCTATTATATGTGTCCATGCAATTTTGTATCTGGGTGTAAGTACCTATTACCTACTAATAAACCTATTATTAGTTGGAATCTAGGTACCAAATTACTAAGTAGATTACTAACCAACCGGCCATGCTGTTAGCTTCCTTGCATTCACGTATTTCTCGTCCTGGCCTAAACGCTGGTAGGTCAACAGTAGTGTCACCCATCCTACCATGCAGACTTTAGCTAGTATCTTAAGCATCAATTGTTCATAATAAGTCTGAAGTTTATACTAATAAGTGAAGTGATTACCCATAAACGAAGAGTAGAGTCCATAATGCACCGGCAACCCTGCCAGCGCAGCATACGCGATGCTCTGCGGCACCAACGTGAGGCCGAGCGTGATGCCAGCAACCAGATCAGCCACTGCTGTGAGCCGGGTGTACCGTGGGGCCCATGAGAGTATGGGCAGGCGGCGTTCCAACGCGCGTCGCCAGCCACCGCTCGCCTTGTTCGTCGGGAACGGAGTTCCTTCCTCTGAATCCATTTTCAATGATTATTGTGACTATCTTTTAGCTTTGGCATCGACGTCAAGGATTGCAATATCTACAACTCCCTAAGAAAAACGGCGCGCAGAATTTGATTCAGCACGAAAAAGAAAAGCACGATATATTATAAGGTTCAGATTGGAAGTGTAATAGTTCTGTGAGTGATACACGTTCACTGCCACGGCGGAATCAATGAAAGCAACTTAATTGTTTTAATTAATAATTAATTCACAGCAGTTTAGATAATTTCACGTCTCGTGTGGCCCGACCGGGATCGACTGGTCCGAAGGCGCAGATCAGTTATCGTCCCGACGTAACTCGGTACACAGAATTTATCAGGTGAATGAAGGCAGTGCTATGTACATAGGGGTTAATTGAGGAAAGGAATGCTTAGAAATGGAAATAGAAGTGTTGGGTTCATTACTGTACTTATAGGTAATTATTAGGTTATCGATAATAAATTAACTATCATCACATTCATCACTACATAGGTATAAAACAAAGTTGCTTTCCGCTGTCTGTCGCTATGTATGCTTAGATCTTTAAAACTACGCATTTTAATGCGGTTTTTTTTTAATAGAGTGATTCAAGAGGAAGGTTTATGTGTATAATACATGCATAATATAGCAGATAAACACTGATCATTTTAGAGGTTTCTAACATGATGTCGTAAATAAACACATTTTTTTGCGCTTACATTGTTTTCGCTGGCTGAACCCTATGACCAGTGATCGGAATTGGTAGTGCCATTTCGCGGGACTTCGGCAGGGGGGTGTCACTACGCAGTTTAGGTATATTTGGCCGGCGCGCCTCCCGGGCAGGCGTATGACTGTGGGCCAGGGATGTAACAGATGTGGTTTTATCGGAACCGAATGGGGAATCAGACGTTTTAAATTTAGTTTTTCGGAACCAGAAACGGAATCGGAACCGAAAACGGAAGCGGATCCAGAATCGGAGCCCGAGTGATAGGTGGACGAGACGTCAAGGGTAGGTCTATAAACCTGTTTGTTTTTGATTACGCCGTTCATTTCCTCCCGCTGCCTTGCTATGACATCCGATATAACTTCTGTTTTGGATGTAACAGAACCGGAACCGAAGCGGACCAATCGGAAGTTTCGACTTAACAGAACCGGAACCGGAGCTCTGTAATATCCCTGCTGTGGGCTGCCGCTCGGCTCGCACGATTGTCGTGTCACGAGGCGCTCGCGCAAAATTGAAAATACACAATGGCTTCGAAACCTAAACTAAACCTCTATCTATACCGTATAAACGATTGATTGATTGATTCCAGAAAGAATATAAGGAACTGACCGACATATTTTCAAAGGAATATGGCTGTGGCATACCTACACCTACTTCCGTGAGAATCAGACATACTATCTCCGGATAAAAAAAATATGTTTACAGAATCAACGTTTGTAATTCCTACATATTTATCTTAAAATAATAAATCAGTAGGTATAGGTACAAAAACTTGTCAAGTGACAACCCCGTGCCGACCCTCACAGCTCGGTCATAAAACTGCGGCGCGCAAAGAAGATCCCATCAAAAACATAAATGTGAAAGGCTGCCAAGTTCGATACTATGGGAATGCTTCGCCTATAAAAGAAGTGAGATCTGAATAAGTACCAAGTTCCATAAAAATACCTCAAATCATAAATAGTTATAGGAATGCACACTTGATTTCCAGCAGTTTTTAAGGTACATTTTGAATAAGTATCACGTTACATAGAAATACCTAAAATTATAATAGTCAGAGAAACGCACACCGGTTTTTTTAGCAGTTTCCTGATAACATTTATTATTTTCAGTACTTTTTAATGATGTTACTTGGCAAGTTTTCACACACCACACACCTTTTCAATGCAATGAATCGACACCTTTGGACTGCAATGTGTCAAGTATATAATTTTCTATTAAAACTTGCCAAGTTACATCATTAAAAAGTACTGAAAATAATAAATGTTATCAGGAAACTGCTAAAAAAACCGGTGTGCGTTTCTCTGACTATTATAATTTTAGGTATTTCTATGTAACGTGATACTTATTCAAAATGTACCTTAAAAACTGCTGGAAATCAAGTGTGCATTCCTATAACTATTTATGATTATGAGGTATTTATAACTATTTATAACTATTTATGAGGTATTTTTATGGAACTTGGTACTTATTCAGATCTCACTTCTTTTATAGGCGAAGCATTCCCATAGTATCGAACTTGGCAGCCTTTCACATTTATGTTTTTGATGGGATTTCATTTATTTTTGTTAGGTGTAGGTTCTTTATTATTTTTTTATCACTTTTGCTTTAGGAAATGTCTCGCGTATGACGCGCGGCTGCCGAACGCTTTGGTTCGTCGACTCCCCGCCTCCCGCGCGTACGCATCCCCCCGGCGGCATGAGCGGGCGAACGGATGGCATGAGCTGGCGGACGGCGCGAGCGCGGCGGACGAGTGTAGGCAGCGACGGAGGGTGCGCGAGGCGGGGAACGGAATTTTTATCTAGTATCACTATACATACATATATCGGGATTTCGGGATCGATCGGGCAGCGCGAGTACCTATAATCTATGATAAATCCTATTTTACTATTTATTTATAGGTGATTTTTACAAATAAACTGGCTCCCTACACCTATAAAATGTACCTACTTACATATACATAATTACATACATCAATAACGTACTTTATTCTGTTTGTAAGTACGCTACCTACATAGATAATTAATAACTTGGTAATACCTACCTACCAGTAGGTATTATAATTGGTGGCCTATTATGTAGCCCTAGAAGTGCACCATCCCATCTCTTCCCGTGGCGTATCGGAGGGTGAGATGGGCAGTAGTATATATAATTCCATCTTAGAGTATATACGATTTCCATGTTCTTGAATCTGCGATTTTATTAGTTGTAAAATTAGAAATTATTTAGACTATGCGAGAAAAAATAGTCTTTTCATTTTTGTTTGACTGATTTAGCGCACCTAGTGTACCTAGTGACCTGCTTTGCACTTCGTAAATCGTGGGTTCGGTTCCCGCAACAGACACACACAGAGTGGTGAACAATTTTATTGTTCTTGTCTTTAAGACAAACATGTATTGTCTTAAATTGGTATGTATCTAAATTTAAATAAGTCTTATCTCATTTCCACTCCATACCTACTTATAGTAGAACAAAATTACACATTCGTTGTTTTCGAAACTGACTCACACTTGGCCGTTTTCAGATTTTTACTTTATTTCGACCTAAAGACAAACCTTCGAGCCAAATTTCAGGTCGGTACGACCATTGGAAGATAGACCCATTTAGTTCATTATGACTTCATAGTAGAACAAAGTTACACCTTCGCTATTTTTAAAACTGACTCACACTTGGCCGTTTTCAGATTTTTCCCTTTACTTTGACCTTAAGACCTATCTCCATGCCAAATTTCAAGTCAGTACGACCATTGGAAGTGGTCTAGGTTTTTGATGAGTCAGTGAGTCAGTGAGTTAGTGAGTGTATAGTAAAAATAGCGATTTTCTGACGTCAATATCTCAAGAACTGCTAAGGTAGAATAATGAAAATTTTGTATTCTAGACAATTAAGGGGATGTCAACAGACACTCGAAATTTCATATGCGTAGATAAAATATGTTTTGAGTTACGAGTATAGGGTGGTCGAAATTGGCCCGAAATGGTTCGTGTAATATAACCCACGGCCGGTGTGTCGCTTTTTTTTGCTCGAACTTGGCGGACACACTGCCGTGTGTCTAGATACTCTAGATTCACGGTTCGTGCGCGATTATAAGTTTCAATTTTGCTTGCAGGCGGCGAGTATAGGTATAATGTTATACCTAAATCTGCCTTTTGTGAAGGAGTGAATTTTTTGTACGGTAGTACTATTAGTTATTCTGTGACTTCGGTGCGTAAGCTTTGTATGGATATAGTTTTTAACCCCGGGATTGGATATAAAAATTTAAAGATTGTGTTTGGTTTAAAAAATGTTTTAAAGAACCGCGGGCCTAACGTAAGTATGAAAAATGTGGTTTCAGTTAGATATCGGACGTCAAAAGAAATAGATTGACAGTAGAAAATATTGATAAAAAATATGGTTTGCTACTATAATTTCAAAGAAAGTAATAATTTTTATCTACACTCATATTGTAAGTCCTCTAAAATGCGTTCAAAAACCGTAGGCAATGACCAGCATTACAACAAACGATTTCACTATGATAAGTTTCTTATCTGTGGCAGGTAATGTAATTTTAACTTTACATGCTCAAATATTGTTAAGTTATGAGTTTCAAATTTGGAACAGCTGTCAAAACCAACACAATTTCAATGGGTTTCTATTCTAGTATCCATAGATTTTAAAATGTTGTCGATACGAAACTTCAGTACGATATATTTTTTGACATAAACCGCACGACATTTTGATCTCGGATGACATGAGAATAAGGACTTCGTTCGTTGGCTAATATTTAAAAAAAAATCGCGCAGAAGTTTGTACATATATATTTTTCTCTATGGTTTGTACGGCTGCCATTTCTGTTATCAACTTGTCAGTTGTTTGTCGAAACATTTTTAATTGCGAAAATGTAAATGTTTACTATTAACTATATTATAATAAATAAATATACTTTCCTTATCAGTTCTAATATATTTATTTTTATTAAGCTTACACCTGTGGGTATGTTTCAGCACTTGTATCTATGTACCTAGTAATGCAGGTCAATTGCCTTCGGCTTCTGAACCCATCTTTGAGTACTTGCAATATGTGTGTAGATAAAGTAATGTATGCAACTGTACATAATTAGGCCTTAAAACACTCGTGTGATCCTATAATGAAACTCGCTGCGCCCGTTTCATTAAGCCCCACTCGTGTTTTAAGGCCCCTCATTATGTATCAGTTGCATAAACTACTAAATTATGTTCATTTAAAATAATGATGTTGATGTTTCGTGTTTTATTTTATGATTGTATTATTGTTAATTGTTACTGTTAAACGAAAGTAATTTTAAATGAATGATGTATTTATAATGACATTTTTTTAACTTTTGCGTTTTGAAGAAAATTTTCTGTGAGAAATACGTCGAAGAATCTCAAGTCTTATCCATGTTCTTTACAATGTTTAAGGTCATTCACCCGAAATGGCACTACCTATTCCGATCACTGCCTATGACACAATAATGAGAGCAACAAAACCCGTCTGGTTGGATTGCTATAAATAATATCCTTATTGCTAGATCCGGCCATCTGGCAGCTTTTAATGAGTGGAGTAGGTGAGGTGGTGGATTCTGAGTCAGAGTGACAGCCTAGCATTTTTTTTAAAGTGGAAAACAGTAATATTAAAATAGGTTAAAACTGCCAAAATTGTCTCAGTTATAAAGGATAGTTATTTTAACATTAGAACAAAAAACATTGTGTATTATTACGGAAATAAAAACAGTGGTCGACAAACTATGAATTACATTATGTATACGTCGTTTGCCACTACTTTCCCCCAACAGAAACTTTTGGCAATGATATAGGTAATCTAATTATTTATATAATTTCTCATAATATTGCATCAAACCCAGAACTCTTAAGATTTGTTTTCTTGAACTATTTTGGTGGTTTGCATTATTTGACCTCCACCATTTTACAGCTGCCAGATGCTCAGATTTAGAAATAAGCATAGAAAGCAAACTGACTAGAGGGGTTTCGTAGCTCTCATTATTGCGTCATATCTGACGTGGCTAGCTTTCCGTCTATTAGGTATTTTTGTGTTGCTGTGATTTTGAGTTCCAAAAAAATATTTTAGTATGGTCGTGAAAGTTGTTTGAATTAGGTAGTACGTAGGTAACTGCTGTGGTTAAAATTAACCCTTGTCAGAATGCGAAGGGTTTATATTCTGTTTAAGGTCCTTCTCTTCAATTTCTACTCCATTTTTTCTTCTGACATAGTATCCAGTGAAGAAAAAATATTTTTGATATCTTTCATCACAAGACTGCAATCTCGTAGACCTGCGGCCGATTGCGCAACAACTTGTAACAAATAATATTAGCGGAAGTCTCTTTCTAATACAAGGAATTGGAAAGCAACTCCCGTTAATATTATTTAGTTACAAGTTGTTATGCGTTGGGCCCTGGTGTGGCTTAGTTTTTACTGATTCAGGTAGGTACTTACCTACCTAAAAGTTTCAAGAACTATTTATTAGGTAGGCACACGACTATTCGTTCATTCGTTCACATAATGGATTTTCCTTGGTCTGCAGAACCCTAAGTACAGGCTTTAATGATAATTGATAACACAAATGATTTGAGAGGTAGCTGTAGCAACGGCGCGTTTCCAAGAATTATGTTTATACTAATCACCTCACCAAAATATCTGCAGTGCCTAGTCCGACCACGTTAACTACGCATAGATTTTGAAATAGAAATAGTTTATTCGTAAACACATACATATAAAAGAAACAGAAGGAAAGAAAACATAATACAAGAAAGTGCCACGAAATGGCCTCATCTCAGCATGATGCTGGGGTTGTCAGCGCTGATCTTCCGATGAGACCTACTGCCTATAACATATTTTGTGTTTTGTGTGACAAAGTGTTAAGGTAAGAGCCAGCATAAACGTCAAATGATATGAAAATATAACGTTTTGGCGGCAGTCCCACATTTTCTCGTTGCAAAGCCCGTGCTGAGTGGGTACAGTTAGCTACTACCTACTTAGAATAGGTAAATTTTCTTCCTGAAAATTGTAAGTAGGTACACTTTGTGTAAAAATTGTACGTGTTATCAACATAACAGGTGCCAACGCACTTAGCTCAACCATGAGAATGACTGAAAACTGAAAGACATACCTACCTAATAGGTACCTACACATTAGAACAAATAGTACTTAAAAGTACCAAACAATAAAAAAACCGGCCAAGTGCGAGTCGGACTCGCGCACCGAGGGTTCCGTACAAACCTGTAGGTATATAGGGGTATTAACTTTAAAATATGTTTATTATATGATGTACCTAACTAAAAATTTACGGTTTTCGCAATTTTTCCTTTATCTGTGCTATAAGACGTTGCTTCGTACCAAATTTCAAGATTTTGAGTTCACGGGAAGTACCCTGTAGGTTTTGATTCCCTTGCGAGCGAAAATTTGCGGCATAGACGGCTGTATCTTTTAATTGCGTTGGCGTAGAAGTCTGATTTTTTCACAGCTCCAAGGGACAGTAGACCTGAGTATTTGATATAAATTTCAGCTTGATATCTCCACGCGTTCCTGAGAAAAATGGTCTTGACAGATAGACAGACAGACAGACGGACAACAAAGTGATCCAATAAGGGTTCCGTTTTTTCCTTTCGAAGTACGGAACCCTAAAAAGACGAATGAATTTTGTTTGTACAGGTTTAAACTTTGTAAATGGAACAAATTTGTTTAATACTTGTATCTAGTGTACCTACAGTGGTGCAGACAGTAGCAGAGATTCGATACATTTCAATTCTAGATGTTCTAGAAACGAACTTTTCCATATACGAAGTTCTATGAGTAGGTACAAATGTAAGCATTTTACATGCCTAATATGATACGTAAGTAGTAGAACATTTTGCAATTATATTCAGCGATTATTAAATATATATACTCTCTGGTTGCAAATAAATTACCTACTGCCTATAACATATAATAATGTCAGATGGGGCACGCTCTAATATTATTTATACAGGGTGAAATCTGGGTCGTGATCCTGAACCACTTTTTCAGACTCTGTAACTGATCACCATTATTAATTATTGTATTATTTAATCAAAACAGCTTTAATTAAATTATTTTTATATTTTAATTAAAATAAGGAAATCATGGTTTTAAACAAAGGAAATCATGGTCACCCCATTCGTTTTGTCATACATTCGCTGTATGGAAAACGACACATTTAGTAGGGTGACCAAACTGTACGCCAAAATTGGTTTTTCGCTTATCATTTGAAAAATAATTACATTAATTACATACATATTGGTAAAAAAAATTAAGACTAACATCATTCATTAGATTTATCTTACGATTGTCTATTATGCCTTGATCGCTTGCTCCCTGCCCTGATTTCTGCCTGATTAGTTTTTTACAAACTAAATTTACATTAATTAAAATTATTTTTTACATTAAATTAAAGAATGTTTCCTTTCAGTGAATTGAGCTATCTCAACGTTTTAAGGTAGTTTCCCTCCATAGCCCACCCAACGAAAGAAAACTTAGAGGAAATAATTCGTGTAAGTATAGCCAAATTTTGGTGTAGTTGTAGGCAAAGGTATCTTACACAACATACTAAAAGTACCGATGGGTGGGGCCACCGCTAACGGGGTGAGGGGGGTGTAAAGGTCCCTTATTTTGGTTTTTCGTAAAAAACTCAGTAACGGTGGCTCATACGAAAAAATGTTCTTTTGCTTAATTCATCCACATAACATTTTCTATAAAAAAGATTTTTTTTTTACTCCAACCCTAATGTGTGCGATATCGTTGGATAGGTCTTTTTAAAAAAATATGAGTATTCTAAGACAATTTTTGGATAAAACTAATACTTTCGTAAATAATAGCTCCGAAAGTTTAAAAAAGAGTATCGTATTTCCTCGATATCTCATTGAACATTGATCTCAGCAAAAAAGTGCAAAGAATCTTTTTTATAGAAAATTATATTTGTATGAATTAAGTACAAGAACATTTTTTCGTATGAGCCACCGTTACGGAGTTATTTACGAATAACCAAAAAAAAAAGGCCCTTTACACCCCCCTCCCCCCGTTAGCGGTGCCACCATCCACCGGTACTTTTAGTATGTTGTGTAAGATACCTTTATCTACAACTACACCAAAATTCAGCTTTACACGAATTATTTTCCCTATCAGGCAGTTAAGCATCTTCGTTTGGTGAGCTACCAGGGCCCGACTTATCTTTCCACACTGTATATGTAAATCGTGGGTCTCCGATCAAAACTTTATTTCAAAGGTTTTTCTATATTCAATAATACACAATGATTCAGTTCATAAATATATTGTCAGTCAGCATCCGCCGATAACCGTAACATCTTTATTAGTAACAATACAATACATCATAACTCAGGTACTTATTCTAATTCCCTTACCGATATCTAACTTTATTTACAATATCCAAAATCTAAAACATCGCAGCGCCGGCCAATAAACAAATGCATACAAAATTGCGATTATATAAATAAAAATGTATTGAAATAAATTAATATAAATAACATTAATAACAGTGAAACATAATAAATTGTAAGACCGGCAACCGCGCTACGAAAACGAAATTTCCAAGCACCAATAGTATATAAGGTATATGGAACCGCGAAATGCGTTGGTATACTCTATAGTATATAGTGATATATTATGTTCTCGCCTATGTAGTTTACTTCACTTTTTGCATGATGAGGTCTATTTTTTCGTCGCAGCGCGGGCTCATGCCTCTGTTGACAAAAATATGTACATGTTTTAGATTTTTGTAGATTACTTATTTTATGGTAACGAGGTTTATATATGACGACGGTTTATCTAGATTCGCCAGAAGTTGTAATAGCAACCGTGTTAAGGACAAAAATGACACTTCGAGTGCACAGAACAGAAGTAGCTAAGCGGGTCAGTGTTCAATGTGACCTTCACGCGCTCTTATTTTGTTAAAAATAAAGTCGTGTCCAGCTCATTCTGAACACCTCACCCGCTTAGCTACTTCTGCTGCTGACTGTACAACATTTGAATGTGTGCAAAATCTTAGAAACAGAAGGTATTCGGTGCATTGGGAAATCTTTGGGCCAGAGTGATGTTATGTCAACCGGGTATTTAAGCTATTGTGAATCCACCCTGTGCAACTTAACTGACCCACGTTGGACTTTGTTTATCATTACGATCATAAGGGGGGGGGGGGGGCCTTACCCCTCAATTTCCAGTATCTGTATGTGATGAAACGAGCCATTCACACCGGCTGGTCGGTTGTCGATCCGACAGAGTTGGAAGCCGGAAAAAAATGAGGGGGGGGGGGGGGGGGGGTAAAAAACAAAGTCGAACGTGGGTCAGTTCGAGTTGCACAGGGTGGTTTCACAATACGTAGGGAGCTTACATACGCGCGGTTGCCTCTCGGGCACTGTAACTACGCGCCATTGCTTTAACATCAGAAACTACTTTTCTCTTAGTTTTTAGCCAATTTTATTAAAATCCGGGCCGTCAAAAGAATGCTGAGATCCAGCGTGGTGTACTAGCTGTCGACACATACCTGTAGTTGTCAGGTGGCGGGCCCACCATGGCCACGAGCTGGCCGACCTCCGCCGAGTGGTGCGCGAGGCGCGCCACGGCGCGGAACAGAAGCTCCTCGGGCGCGGTGTACCAGCTGTCGACACATACCTGTAGTTGTCAGGTGGTGGGCCCACCATGGCCACGAGCTGGCCGACCTCCGCCGAGTGGTGCGCGAGGCGCGCCACGGCGCGGAACAGAAGCTCCTCGGGCGCGGTGTACCAGCTGTCGACACATACCTGTAGTTGTCAGGTGGTGGGCCCACCATGGCCACGAGCTGGCCGACCTCCGCCGAGTGGTACGCGAGGCCCGCCACGGCGCGGAACAGAAGCTCCTCGGGCGCGGTGTATTAGCTGTCGACACATACCTGTAGTTGTCAGGTGGCGGGCCCACCATGGCCACGAGCTGGCCGACCTCCGCCGAGTGGTGCGCGAGGCGCGCGAGGGCGGCCACGGCACGGAACAACAGCTCCTCGCCTGGAGCGTTGGCCAACAGCTGGAGTAAGGCCATGGCCAGCTCCACCGACACGTCGTCGAACACCTGGAGCAGAGCGTCACGACAGAACGGGCGGGTACAAATAGTTATAAAAGCTCTAAGGGTCCTAATACGACTATAGTAGTCAAGAGCATCGTGCCGGTACGGCAATAAAATAAAGGGAGAACGCTGCGACGCGTAGCGACTGCAGACAGCGAGAGTGAGCGAGACGTCTATCTTTAGGAGTTTCGACTCAATCGGGACGTTGCTTTTGGCCCAACTATAAAGATTCCGTTCTCGAGGATGTTCTCCGTTTACTATGGGAAATATTTTCGAGCGAGACTTGCTCGAGGATGGCACAGCTCTAAATACGACCCCTATTGCCGAAGAGAGCCGAGCCAATACTAACTTTGTACCTCTGTATGGTACGAGTACGAGTTCAGGTCTAGATTTAAATTATTTGTGATAATCTAGAAAGGGTACGATTTGGCGGTCATCGGTTACGCTTTTAGGAGTATTGCTTGAATAGGTACAGTCGCCATCAGATATATCGGAGTGCCCAAGGTGGTCACGAATATCTGAACAACGCCTCTGTTGTCAAGACGATAAAGTGCATGTTCAGATATTTTTGAGTGCCCTGGCCGCTGTAATATATTTGATGGCGACTGTACAATATTGCATCTGTGCAGTTGAGTGAGTTCTCCAATATCTTTAAACAAGGCCGTTCTTTATATGGCAATAACTTTATTTGTATGGGTTAAGGGTCGTGTACAGTCAGGTGCAAAAATACGTATCGAAAAAATCGTCTCATAAATATGGTACTACGCACTTATTACAACGGAATAAGATACTATGGGACATATTTTTGAGTAAGATGAGTACACCCATATTTTTACACTTACTGTACACATATTTTTGAACGGCCGTGTGTACAGATATTGGAGAACTCGTCTTTACAACGTAAGCGCCTTCTACCGAATGGTGTCTTTCCAAAAAATGTGTCACATTTAAATTTAATGCACCCTCAAAACATGAAGCTTGAAAAAATATACTACATAAGTATCTGATTTAGAATTTAAGGATTGCTTAAATCTAGAAATTTAAATCAGTAAAACATTACTGTTTCACTAATCCTAAGGTTGTCTGGTAGTTTTTTAGGGTTCCGTAGTCAACTAGGAACCCATATAGTTTCACCATGTCTGCCCGTCCGTCCGTCCGTCCGTCCGTCCGCGGATAATCTCAGTGACCATTAGCACTAGAAAGCTGAAATTTGGTACTAATATGTATATCAATCACGCTGACAAAGTGGTAAAATAAAAAGTGGAAAAAAATGTTTTATTAGGGTACCTCCCCTATACGTAAAGTGGGGAGTGATTTTTTTTTTCATTTCAACCCTAACGTGTGATATATTGTTGGATAGGTATTTAAAAATGAATAGGGGTTTACTAAAATCATTTTTTGATAATGTAAATATTTTCGGAAATAATCGCTCCAGAAGTAAAAAAAATGTGCCCCCCTCCCCTCTAACTTTTAACCATAAGTTTTAAAAATATGAAAAAAATCTGAAAAGTAAACCTTTATAAAAACTTTCTAGGAAAATTATTTTGAACTTGATAGGTTGAATAGTTTTTGAAAAAAAAATACAAAATTATTTCTGAACTAAGTTTGTAATTTAACCGTATAAGCAGGTGTGTATTGTACCTGTAATTTCTAAAAAATTACAATGAAAAGACTTGCTTTCAAATAAAGTAAAAACGGTGAAAATCGGTTCACGCAATAAAGAATTATCCCATAAAAATCATCTTCCATACTTTAAGCTCGCGCGCAATAGTTTACTTAATTTGCCGATAAATGTCGCTGTACGTAGAACGCTCATATCATATCCTACATGGCGGTGTTATTTTAACTCTTAAGTGGGGACACTTACTGTGACGGACGAAAAACTACGGAACCCTACACTGAGCGTGGCCCGACACGCCCTTGGCCGGTTTTTTAAAGAATATCTACAAAATCTGACATGATAATGAAACGAAAATCATAATAAAATAATAAAAAGTCATATTTTGATCCTGCCGCTGATTTCTTGTATTTGGGTAAACAAAGATAATGACTGTCAAACCATCATTGCTACTATTAACTAAACAATCGTAGAACTTATTACAAAGAGATAAGGTTTATCTCTGTAAGTGCGCTACTACTAGTATCCATGAAGTTATAATTTTAAACTGTATACTCTTGGGCCACAAAGTGAGACCGAAAGAGAGTAATACAGGGAGCTGCGTTTTGACTTAGGGAGTTATGTCGTCATTACACAATAATGCCAGCATGACAACAAGTCAAAATGTCAATCTGTGTCACTTTCGTAACGAGTGCGAGTGAGGCACCGCCCCCATAATAAAAAAAATAGAAATAGAAATAGAAAAATTTATTTGCGACAACAACAACATGCATACAAACATATTTAATCTAAGGATAATTATCCCCTCTATCGGACCGTTTTTTTTTTCTAATCACCTATGAACGACTGTTTTGCACGGTAATAAGATTCATCTGTGGTTAGGGAAAAAGTGCAACAATTACATCCACTTTTTATAAATCCATATACGAGTATCAGACATTACTAAATTGAAAAAAATGCGTTTCGTTATCGAAAGAGCATGATATAATGCCGTCATAACGCCCTAAGTCAAAATGAGACGCAGCTCCCTTTCTTTCGGCCCCACTTTGTGGCCGAAGAGTATACTCCAGTTTAAAATTATAACTTCATGCGGCAGACTTGGATGACGGTGACGTCATACATTGACAGTGTCAAACTAGAATAATAAACTAGATTAGCATAGTAAATGTAACTCCTTTCTAAAAATGTCTGTTTCGTCTCAGTCCAGGTAAAGTTAACCTTATGTCAATGCTGTAAAGACGTTAACAACTAAGCACTATTTGGATCGCGGAAGGATCAACGAAATTACTTTTTAGTTTGTATTTCTAATTCCCGTTTCATTTTCATGAAATATTTTGTCTAGTTTCGTAATAAAATGGGTATTTGCTTAAAATTGCAGAACAAACCTTATACGAGACCATTATCGCTAGTGAGCCTGGAATTGACGGTCTCCTTTACTTGCAAAATCAAAAATATATCTTGTGTAATTTACAACATAGTTATTTACGATATTTTATATTATTCTTTCAAGGGTAAAAGGTTACGAATTACCTATCTTTCGACAAATAGACCAATGTAAACAAACAGTCAATTAAATTATTAGCGTTAAGTTTATGTCGCGTAATATGGCAGTAAACCGCTCCATCTTGATAACAATAATGATGATAAATGATAACGCTATTCACAAGAATGCTACTGGGGAAATCCTTTGTGTAATGTCAAGTTTATCTATCTACTAGAAACTAACAAATTATAAATATTATTTGACACGGGATATTTACCATGTATATTTGTGTTTACGAGCACCCGATTTTCATGTTTTGCCCTAGCTAACAAACTGTAGTAGTTTTTTTTTTACATGTTTAGGTAGTGTAGCATGACGCTACGTATCGTACGACATCTGTCGACTTTCTTTAGAACTTCTGAACTTCTGTGTCTAAGGGAGGTCTAAGGCTAGGTCACGGTTGATATATAAAAAAGCGTACATTGTGATTCACGGCATTACAGGTAGATGGCGCTTATATCAGTCCGCATTTTGTAATACGACTGGCAGTTATAAAATTGAGATAATACTCGCGCTAATTTTGAATGTGAATTTTTGAGGTATTCCAGATTGTCAAAAAGAAAAAAGTTGATTTTTGATTGAGTGTGTCAGAGCTACGGGGAGATTTTTAAAGAAAAACAGATATTCTGGTTTTGTCTGGGGGTTTTGCTATAATTTGCTTAGTTGCATCGTGGTGAAGTGCGATTTATTTCTCTAGATCTTTGCATTCAAACATTATATAGCAAGTGCTATTAATACATTATTGGAGCAAAAACAAAACCAAATACGTTGCCGGGCAAAAAGGCCATATAAATTATATAGCAAGTGCTATACAGTGGAACCGCCTGAGCCGGAAGGATTCCGGAAGGCACTTGTGGGTGCCGGACCGGCGAGACGGTCTGCAACTGCCGCGTTTTTCCGCGGGATTCTTCACCATCGTCGGAGAATTAGAGTCCGCATCCAGCGGGCTCTCCAAGTGAGAAAAGGAGTTCAGCGAGCTATTGGGTCCGCCTAAATCAAAGCGGACACTTGCCCACGAACTCTTTTCAATTTAAAACTACAGCTTTAGCCATCCTGCTTTCGAGAATATCATATTATTTACATTTTTTAAAAACGTTATAAATCCGATTCCTTTTCTTTGTATCCAGTATTTTTGTGCCATAATAGTCTTTTTTGTTGTTTTGCTAAATATTCCCAAAATTCCAATTGCCTCGTTTGACGGGCGTATAAAGACCTGGCTCTTTAATTTAGGCTACGTTCAGCCAGCGAATCATCTGTCACCATCCATATCACCCGCCTCATTAACCCATTATTTTCCTGCAGCCAAATTATTACCAGCCGAGTCTTTATTTTTACTTACCAGTTTTGCTAACTATTGAATGTGAAATATCCTTATATAGGTACAGTTATCTTCATTTTTAAGTGAAGTGCTAATATTAAATATTCTGATTATTGTAATTTAATTACATTCTAACCACTAAGGTAACTATTGAATGTGAAATATCCTTATATAGGTACAGTTATCTTCATTTTTAAGTGAAGTGCTAATTTTAAATATTTTTATTATTGTAATTTAATTACATTCTGACCACTAAGGAAGTTATTGAATGTGAAATATCTTTATATAGATACCGTTATTATAATTTTTTCGTGAAATGCTAAATTTTAAATAATCTGACTATTGTTGCTAATTTTAAATAATTTACTTTGTCTTCAAAATTAAACGTGTTAATGCAATTATAGAAGTGTTTTACTGCAGTAGGTAATATAAGCTTAAGTTATAAGGACTCTCTGTATGCCCATTAAGTGCTTTATTTTAATTTTAATATATCTATGCCTATATATAATATTGTAAGATGAACGCCTGCAAGTATAATGTTAATATAAATTGTTGTTTGGGGTGAACTGAAAACCAGCGCTGTAGTTGCTAGTCTGCGCCACAGCAAACGCTGAGTACATCCCTTTTGTCACACTGTCTGTTTCTTTTTAATTTTGTATAGATTAAGAAAATATCCTACTTCTATTTTATTTTGTTGCTTCTTGTATGGTATGTTTTAAGTGACAATAAACCTTTATTCTATTTTATTCTATTCTATATTTCGGCGCAGTTGTATGCACCATCATCACGGAGTAACTAACGTTGCGGCGAGTTTTAGTACTCTACCCACACACCGTAGCGATCTACCCTCTTTCGAGTTCGCTTTTTTCGTCCATTACAACAACAAATTACAACACTATATTGTCTCACTAGCCTTTTCCCGCGGCTTCGCCCGCGTACTATAAGCAATCAAAAAGGATACGATACCCATGTTGATTTTCAGACTTTGTGACAACATTCGCCCCTTTTAGGGGTTGAATTTTCAAAAAACCTGAAACACGTGTTTACTCATTTATCGTTAGGAATACTCCTGTGAAGTTTCGATTAAACAGTCTAGCAAATCTTGATTCTTCATACAAACTTCGGACCCGCATTTTACCCACTTAGGGAGTGAATTTTGAAAAATCCTTTCTTAGTGCATCCCTAGACCTTATAAGGAACCTACGTGCCAAATTTGGAATCTCTAGAACCAGCGGTTTGGGCTGTGCGTTGATATGTCAGCCAGTCAGTCAGTCAATCAGTCAGTCAGTCAGTCAGTCAGTCAGTCAGTCAGTTTCTTCTTTTATATATTTAGATATCATTAAAGCAAACGAACATGTAAACAGGGACACGCATGATAAATTAAAAAAGGTTTTGTCAAAAATTAAATATTTAAATACCTTCGATCAACAACGTAAAGGAGGTACACACTCAGACAAGATTTACTGAAAATATGGCTCGTGAAATTTTGTGACCGGCCAGTCTTATACTGTAATAAAACTGTCAAAGAAAATACCGCACGAGTCGTTTTTGTGGTACTTTTGATGGACCATTTTTTGGACTGATTGTGTATCCCTAGTATTATTGGATCGGCTTTTAATGCCGACTTTCTTACAAAACTTATCTACTACTAAACGAGACGATTCTAACAAACTCAAACTCAATGAGCTTCCATTGTTTTAACACAGAGTTCGTATGACCACCGTCGGACTCCATCAAATTGAACAGACACTCAAGCACCTAATCTCCAACTGCCCACGATTTGCACTAAGACGCAATGACCATGCAACAATCTGCCGTACTTTTGATATAGACCCTAGTAACATCCAAGACATTTTAACTAAGGAATCCACAGTTCAATCTTTTCACTATTTCATAAAATATGTAATAGACCATTTTAAACAGTTCAATGGCACGTAAAAAGAGGATGATAAAGATGAATGTGTACATAGATATATACACATTTTTTTTTTTTATACCACGACGGTGGCAAACAAGCATACGGCCCGCCTGATGGTAAGCAGCTACCGTAACCTATGGACGCCTGCAACTCCAAAGTAGTCACATGCGCGTTGCCGACCCTTTACAAAAAGGAGGATTCACTGTGTTGACGACTAAAGGAACAAGAAGGTCCCTCATCGTCAACACACTGGGTCCTCTTTGAGCTCTTTGGCAACCTTACTCACCAGCAGGAACACAACACTATGAGTAGGGTCTAGTGCTATTTGGCTGTGGTTTTCTGTAAGGTGGAGGTACTTCCCCAGTCGGGCTCTGCTCCAGATTTGAGCGATGATATTCGCTGAACGTGCCCTACCACACTTAGCGAGATGTCATTCGCAGTACCCATACCTCTCTTCGCAGTACCCATACCTCTCTTACACATTCATCACACTACACACACAGAAACACACAAAGCACACCCGGGAAACTACGTGTATACCGATAGCGCCGAGTTTCTCGATACAACACACAAAAAAAAAAGATCAGCTTCGTGTCATTATAATATTGCATTGTCAAGCGATATACATATGCGTGCAAAAAATTCAGCTCAATCGGAAACGGGGAAGTGGGTCCATTTTAACTTGCAGGATTTGATTACAGTGAACGTGACAGGTGAAACTAAATAAAAACTTTTAATAAAGAAACATGTCATCACATTTATGGATTTTGACAGCATTCATGGCACACAGTCGCCTATAGCTTAATTGTAGCTCTGTGAGCTGTATAGTTCTCGAGCATGGCTAAAACTGAATAAAACTAGTTATTATTGCCGATTACAATTTTTAAAATACTATTTTAGCGACCTCACAACGGACATACGAAAGCATTTCTACCCAAACGGAGAACTTCGCTATCTCTCAAATATTCGTATGTACACATTGAGTTAGCATATATAATAGAGGTACATCCTCAAACAAGATTTACCGAAAATATGTCTCGTGAAAATTTGTAACCGGCCAGTCTTATACCGTAATAAGACTATCAGATAAACTGCTGTACGAGTCGTTCTTACTTTAGAGTCCGACTGGGGAAGTACCTCCACCTTACAGAAAACTACAGCCAAATAGCACTAGACCCTACTCATAGTGTTGTGTTCCTGCTGGTGAGTAAGGTTGCCAAAGAGTCAAAGAGGACCCAGTGTGTTGACAATGAGAGGTCTTCTTGTTCCTTTAGCCATCAACACAGTGAATCCTCCTTTTTGTAAAGGGTCGGCAACACGCATGTGACTCCTTTGGAGTTGTAGGCGTCCATAGGTTACGGTAGCAGCTTACCATCAGGGCCGTATGCTTGTTTGCCACCATCGTGGTATAAATAAAACACTATTGTGGAGCCATTTTGTTGGGCTGATTGTGTATCTCGTTTCTTATTACATATCGGTGTATGTACATAAAGGTTGAACACGCCAAAACTTGGGCACGCAAAATTTGTTTTTAAACCAGTTTGAAAATAAATAACTACATTATGAATACCACATTTAATGACAAATTTAATGAATTCTAAAATCACATTTTTAATTTTAATTAATGTTTACACAGTAAGCCATAGATCGAATTTTTCTACGCACACGGCTCATAAGACTTTGCACCATCTCTTTAGAAAAGATTTTTGTCGCCCAGGTCCATATTTTTTATAGCTCAGGGACCGATTTTACTTCTCCGCCTTTCTTTTTTAGAATTCCTTTCATAATACTCCAGTACTCTTCAACAGGCCGCAGTTCCGGACTATTTGGCGGATTGCATATTTTGGGTACCACCATTATCCTGTTAGCGTTGTACCATTCCATAACTGATTTTGCGTATTAGCAACTGGCTAGGTCTGGCCAAAACAGCGGTGGTGAGGCATGCTGTCTTATAAAAGGCAGCAAACGCTTCTGTAAACAATCTTTCTGATAAATATCGCCGTTTATTGTCCCGGTGGTGATAAACGAGCGACTTCTTTTACCACAGCTACATATTGCCTGCCAAAGAAGGTATTTTTTTGGAAATTGCCCTCATTTTTTTAATTCAAAATCTTCAGGAGTATCTGTTCGAGACTTGCTAGTATAAAACTCTTGACCAGGTTTACAATCCAATTTTATATACGTCTCGTCGTCCATCACCGCGCATTTAAATTTTGTAAGAAAATCTTCATAGAGTTGTCGCGACCGTATCTTTGCGGATAAGTTCTGTTTTAAGTCTCGATCTGGTGCGGCCTGGGCTTTATAACTCCTCAGTCCTGCCATCTGTTTCACTTTTTGGACATAGGACTAAGACATTTTCACTTTTTTAGCAACATCACGAGATGAAAACGTATGATTTGAGGCAAAAATCTTTAAAATACTCTTTCCTGTTTCTTATTCTTGACTCCCTGCAACCCACCACTTCCTGGCTTTCTACATAGGTTGCTACTTATATATCCGGAAACAAAAAAACAAACAAACGTACACGGCTGAAAATGGTTTTATTGTTTTTCAAAGTATTCCCCTTGATGATCTATGCACTTTTGCATTCGCGTGAACCAATTTTTAAAGCACTTCTGCCACTCCGCCTGAGGTACCTCCATAACGTGTTGTTTGAATGCGTCGACAGCATCTTCAGCGGTCGAAAATCGTTGACCGCGTAATTTATTCTTTATATTTGGAAATAAATAAAAATCGTTGGGTGCCAAGTCAGGGCTGTACGGCGGATGACCCGTTAATTCCACATTTTGACCCTCCAAAAATAGAGTTGTTTCGCGTGACGTATGACAGCTGGCATTGTCATGATGAAGAATGATTCTTCGTCGCTGGTTAGTTTTACGAATTTGTTCAAATACTTCCGGTAAGCAAATGGTCGTGTACCACTCTGAATTAACCGTTCTACGGTTTTCTAGTGGCACTGTAGCTACATGGCCATTAATACCGAAGAAGCAGGCCACCATTTGTTTCAATGTACTTTTTGCACGAGTAACTTTCGTAGGGTTCGGCTCATTTTGAAACACCCATACCGTTGATTGTTGCTTCGTTTCGGGATCGTATGCATAGATCCAGGATTCGTCACCTGTATAGATGTTATAAACGGCTTTTGAGTCACCACGGTTATATTTTTTTAACATTTTATTGCACCATTCGACGCGAGCATCTTTTTGCTCTTTTGTTAAGTTGTGGGGTATCCAACGCGAACAAATTTTTTTTACAGCCAAATAATTATGTAATATGCTATTAATGCTGGTCATAGAAATACCCAGAGTCGCCTCTATCTCGCAGTACGTAACATGTCGGTCGTCCATTATAAGTTTTCGCACAGTCTCGATATTTTGTTGTACAACGACCGATTTCGGGCGACCTGCCTTAACTTCGTCCGTAAGCATACTACGTCCACGATTGAACTCACTAAACCAGTGATACACAGTAGTTTTAGATGGGGCTTCATCACCAAAAGTTGAAGTTAGTTGATCTATGCACTGTTGTTGCGTTAAACCACGCCGAAAATCATAATAAATCATAGCACGAATATTTTCACGAGTGAGTTCCATTCTTGTTGCGAGATGACATTTAAAACCCGTCAAAAACAAAACACGAGCGTTAATAAGAAAGAAAAAATATACCGGCCAGTACTTAAAAAAGTTCAAATTTTACCATGGAGGTCAAATATGCTATTTAAGAAGATTGTAATCCCGGTTTCCGGATATATAAATAGCAGCCCTCGTATCTATTGTCAAGCGTTCACGGAAACTTTTTAATACATGACCAACAGTAGATTGTGGATATTTCAGCCTTTTCGCGATATCTATGTAGCTTAACATGGGATTTTTTACATGTTCGTGCAAAATGCGTTCACGTTTTTGATATTGTACGCTCGACATTTTGCCAACGAATAAATAAAAGAAAATAAAACTATCATCATTTTATAGCCCAGTTCCTTGTGAGAAAATTGTTGTTTCAAAAGTTTAAATATCTCCATTTTTCGAATAACTATAGCTATTTTTATATGCCCAGGTTTTGGCGTGTTCAACCTTTAGTTATTTTCAATTATATAATAATGGAAAGAAGAATACATATCATGTCGACGCAACGTGACATACTAATACCACTTAATACCTCTGTGTTTTCGCAACCAATATGATTATTATATCATAAACGTCAGGTATATTTGTGTAAAAGATACGGATGCAAATTTTGGGAAGGCATCTGTTATCTTTTGTCCACGGCAGTTTCTGAAACATCAGTAAGTGGCAATTTTACTGATGTAAACTTGCGACTTACCTTGTTTTTAAATTATGTACAGTCGCCATCAAATATATCGGAGCGACCAAAGTGGTAACAAATATCTGAACAAGGCCTCTATTGTCAAGGCGATAAAGAGCATGTTCAGATATTTTGTAGAGTACCCTGGCCGCTCCGATATATATAATAGCGACTGTACCTACTTCCTATATTGACTCATACATACTTAATTAGTGTAAGTGACTGGCGGCACATCAAAAATGAGTATTAAGCATAAATAAATGTTTTTGTGATAGTAAGTTACTAGCGTAACTATTTACTGTTAAATGTTCCTGTACTTGTGTAGATATGTTATTGAATATCTGGCGTGATGACCAAAGAGTAAAGTAAGTATGTTAGGTAGTGATGACAATGAAACAGAACAGCCAAAATATTTCTGATAATGGAAAATTACACATGAATAAGTTCGTTAATTAGTTACCTTACTCGTACAATGTTAAGAATGATCATGAAATAGCATGTTAAGAGATATCCTGGAACAGTTTAAAAAGTGATGTCAGCAGAAAAAGCTTATCATTTTCGATGTTCACAATGATCTTTGCACGACTTTATTATTAATTTAATAAGAACGTGTAATACGCACATTATAGTACGCATTGTGTGTACATTACGCACCCAGGGCGATAAAATAAAAAACTTGTTTAAAGCCCTCACTTTCGGGTCGGGCCACAAATGCCCGTAACGAGTCGTTCTTTATTTTACCACTTTGGGTGCGGAGTCTACTATTTGAACACCTATCGCTTAGATAATCTACTGTTGTTTCAGATATTGCAGAAAGAGAAAATGAAAGAGCATGAGAATAACGTCTTGGACAGAACCATTACCAGTAGCCTCCTGCGGTCTGGCCATAACTTCGCGCCGCAGAGAGCCAGTGGCGGCAATAGGTGAGAAAAGTCTGAGAAGGATGATATAAGTTTGTATTGTCAATCGCGTTCCCAAAATACCAAGGTACAGTCGCCATCAGATATATCGGAGCGGCCAAGGTGGTCACAAATATCTGACCAACGCTTCTATTGTCAAGGCGATAAAGTGCATGTTCAGATATTTTTGAGTACCTTAGCCGCTCCGATATATTTGATGGCGACTGTACTATACTCTATGTCTTTAGGTATTTAAATAAAAGTAAACAAACAATTTTTAAATTTTCGGGTAGTTATAACTTTTATTGGTTAACCAATCAAATACAAAACTGCCTGGATCTGTCACTTAACGACCTGGCTTTAACCAATATTATTTGATCGTGTAATGTTGTCATCTACCCTCAGCTGGCTTAAGGAGCCATTTGAGGGTAGATATTATTTACTTTTATTTAAATACCTAAAGATACAGAGTATAGTGCCACCTATATTTTTTCAAAAACGCAGTAAGCCTCAATCTCACACATTTTGTTCGGCGATTTGACGTGTCCAAATAATATTAAACAAAAAAGAACTGGCCACTTATCCATTCCACCTTTCCAAAAGCAAACGCCCGAGCTACTGTATAAAATGCTCATGTCACTAATGTCACTATAGGTGTTTTTGTAATATTTGAAAAGTGCCCTCGATTTCTCCAGGATCCCATCATCAGATCCTGATCTGATTACAATGGGACCAACAGTCAAGTATACACTTTCAAACAAAAAATCGAACCGTTTTCGAATAATCGGTGAATATACGTAAGAAAATAGCAAAGATTCCGACGCATTGAGAACCTCCTCCTTCGAAATCTTGAGTTCGGTTGATAACTCAACTTTAGACTTCACAGACTTGTAATAACGTAAACAGAGGTGTAGCTTCGATTTTGGAGAAACGCGGTTTAGTATGCCAATGCAGGCTTATATCATCCTCGGTCGAAGCGCATTATCTCGCTGCTACCACTGCAGCGCGAACAACTTGCCTACCTCCATGGGTACCTTGGTACCGGGGTACCTCGGGTATTCGTGTACCTTGGACTTGGCGTGCTTCGGCAGCAGGTCCCGCAGCGCGCGGCCGGCGCTGAGCCGCTGCAAAACACCACAGCTGCAGCGTCGGCGCTCACACACACACACACACACACGTGTCATGCGATTTCAGTTGAAAAATGTGAAAGGACCTTTGCAATTCGAGGTTCGCGGTAGCCTGTCAGATTTTTAGATTGAACGCGTTGCGACGCCAAATCATAGACATTATTGCACTGTTTGAAAATGGAGCTATTGGGACGTAAAGTTTAAGATATAATAAGTTTGACTAGATAGCGATATATCTTTATTGATAGTTAAGTAAATCGCGACTTCTTAAAGTAATAGATATTTCCCAACTGTAATCACATCACAAATGTCTGTCCGTTGCCCTTCGGGTAGCGATCCTCACAGGATTAAGTAGGTATTTATATGTAAGTAATGGTAAAGTCACCGACAATAGTATCTTCCTACACGAAGGCCGCATAAATATATGACACACTCTTATTTGTTAGGTCGTGTATCTGGGGGCACGGCAGTGCCCCCGCCAAGTCGAGCAAAAAAAAAGCGGCACCATTCCTTTTCTCGAAGCAGTTTAAGCCATTTTCGACCCCATATAACTTCGTTGTGAATTAAACTAGAAGCTTGTATTCCTAGTAACCAAGCAAGCATTGTATAAACACGGTATATTTCAAATTTCGTTCAATTTGAACCAGTAGTTTAAGAATTATAACTAGTCAAAGTTCTTAATTTTGCCACTCACTGACTGCCCGATCATCAAAACTCTAAGGCACTTCTAGTAGACAAAGAAGCTTCAAATTTTTAATATAATTAGTGTTTCGTGTATAAATTAAGGAAAAACTAAAATATTTTGCAATTTCAGTCCAGTTTTCTAGATACACCAACTACATAAATAACTTTGTAATCCCATATGTGATATATATAATTAATTAAATATATGTCAAAAATTGTAACATCAAAACCTTTGGCTTTGAGAAAAACTGTAGCTGAAGCTCAAGAATACCGGAATAGAAAAAGAGAACTGAATAAATTAACCGACTTGGTATTACATGGATCTCACAACTTTTTACGGTAGAAGAACTGAGTTGCGAGACTTGTTTTTTTTTACAAGTTTTGTTTTTGATGGTTTCATATTTTTGCGGCGTTCGTGTAGGAAGATACTATTGCCGGCTTAGAGAATTCAACCCGGATGGAGTAGCCATGTCTGTCATTTCCGATACAAAAAAGTCTGCCGCATTTTGCAGGGGAGGGGAACGTCAAATGTATGGCTATTCATACAAATAGCTACGTCAGATAAACGTCAGTCCATACATGTGTATGACCACTGGTCATATGTTTTCGGCAGAGGGGAACGCCTGTCAATGGCGACTCCGGTTGGTTGTATTCTCAAAGATTGCCGGTGACTGTACATACATTCTTACTAGTTCTACAGTACCTATGTAAACTAACATTTTACTCTAATGGAATATATGGGACGCATTTGAATTGAAATTGTTAGGCATTATATTGAGGTCGCGTAAGGGAAAGTCGAAAATACTAGGCGTGGGCAACACACAATAGTTTCACACCTGTAACCACTAACATTTATGGATCATATTCATTAAGAGTGTGAAATAAATTTACTTTATTTTATTTTATTTTATAACCAAGTATAAGTTATCAATGTTATCTTAGCGTTCGGAGTAGCGGTGGCAAAATTCACACAGAGGGAAATGGAGTCGCCTGATTAAACGAATAACGATTAAATGATTAATTTTGAATAATACTGCCTATAATTATCTTGCGAGCATTACTAATAGGTACCTAAGTTTATGAAATGGTAATGTGATTTTTTTATCAAAATATTAAAAAAATTTTAAATAACATTACTAGATTAAGAAGTAAAACTTGCCATATATTATATTATTTTATATTATTGTATATTATTTTCTAAGCCACAATTGGTGACTGGAATTAAGTGTTTGAGGTCTTCCTCACTGAATTCAGTTAAGTGCGTATCCATGTTATAAAATGAATGGACTATGGCCACTTAAAACGAAAATAAATATTAATGGCATAAACACGGGAAAATAAATAGTTTTAAGTACTCGCAATTTACGAGTAATGTTATACTACTTCAGTTAAAAAGATAATTTATTCATTCAATCTTAAAAAGTTAGTAATAAATAACGACTCCATTTCCCTCTGTGTGAAATTTGCCACCGCTACTCCGAACACTAGTTATCATGCTTAATTCAGTTTATTTTGCACTTGTTGAAAGAACATTGTTTCCTACTTCAGATTTCCCCCTAATTTCAGACTAATTAAGTAAACAGTGAATTTTATTTGCGTAACGATATGCGAAAATAGCAGAGACAATAAACCTTGTATAAGATCGCTACCCGTCATTATACTCGTAATAAATCAAATACTACGCAATATAATGCACATAACATATGCTATTCGTGCAGATTTAGTTAAATACTTATAAATAAATATATGTATGTATGTTAATGTATATTATATGTAAAAACAAGCAGGAAAGTACTCATGCAGGGTTGTTAGCATTCATATGTTTTGAGGAATACCTAAGATAGTGGAATAAAATTTAATTTGTATAAATATACGGTCAAACGGCGGTATAAACAAATGTATTATAAAAGAAAATTAGATCCCGGCAAACATCGCTTTTTATTGTGGTATTTCACGGATATATTGTGCACATAACAATTTCGCCTGAAAACGAACTAAGTTAAGACTGTGTCGACCGTCCAGTGGCGCCCGCATTGGGGAGATTGTGTTTCCTAATAAACGAATCAATTTCTGTATAATCCCTCATGTTAAGTTGTAGTCCTACTGATTACGCCTCTTTTGATCTTTGTCACATAGTTTAATTTTGCGTATTTTTTGCTTCATCATTACCTAAACGGCAAATGGTGGCCAATTTTTTCCGTTTAGGTGATGAAGCCGAAAGTAAGTAATATAAAACTGTATCACATAGATCAAAAGTTGCGGAATTAGTAGGACTACAACTTAACATGATGAATTATACAGAAATTTATTAGTTAATTAGGAAACACAACCCCCTAATGAGGGCGCCACTGGACGGTCGACACAGTCTTAAGGAAATTCGTTCAATATTTACCTTACACTTTGGCGATTAAAATAAAATACTAGATATAATAAAAGTCAAACAATTGTATACTCTTGATTTGATAATAGCTAGTTAAAAGCAGATTTATCTTCAATCAAATACGCCATAGAGCTAAGTAGTGAGCGGTGGAAAGTTTTTAAGTTTGCAACCGTAATATCTTTATTACGTTCATACGGTCGTCAAAACAGATATTATATAAATACTAGAGCTTTATCATATCTGTTCTGTAAATCTCTCAAATGCTGTACTGCTAATGCTATGTACAGTAGCTACAAAAGAGTCACGTTTAGTCTGCATACTACACGTGTATGCGCTAGGTAATGTTTTCATTTAAGTGACGATTCCTGAACATGCTTCTATCGACAAATGTATGAAACATTTCTGTATAATTTGACCGATTTGTGCGTAATGTGGGATGATCACTCATATATAGTTGGCATACCAATTTTTTTTGTATAAGTAGAACAAACACTATAATTATCACTTTTCCGGCAAGGTAAAGTCACGATCCTGGATTGTTGAGCCACTTGCCATTGTTCGTAATTTAGCCGTGTTATGAACATACATCGGGGTTTTCGGAGCGGGAATGTTTGACATTAGCCAAAGAGTAGGTATTGACTTAAAATACAGAATATACTCTAGCAGGTTTCTGCCTAATGAATAATTAATTGAAAAAAAAAACTTGAAAAAATCATACAATATATATAATAGTCAGTCACTCATTAACATACACTTCAGTTAAGTCCCTAATCATTTATAAGCAAATAGTTCATAAATATCGGACGTCAAGATTAATATTTGACGCTTAATGTCATACCGTGTCTTTTTCTTAGTTAATTATCTTGTGCATAAATTTCTCATATGCAATTGCATTAAACTTATATAGATGTCATATACAAAGGAAAAAGGGACCTATTATGCCAGTATGCAATTGCCTTTTTAACATACTACAAAATAGTCAAGACATAATGCCTCCAAGAAAAAAAACTCGTATCTTAGTGTGTAGTATTCACAGAGAGGTAGTTATTCATTAGGCATAATATGATATTTTCTCAGACTAACCTATCTGTTTATATCTCTCAAATCGTTCCCGCTCCGAAAACCCCGATGTCTGGTTACGAATGACCGATGTTACCGACTAGCTGTCAACTGTCAGTTACATCGGTCACTTATTACACAGCAAAATTACGAACAATGGCAAGTGGCTCAATAATCCGGGTTCGTGACTGTACTAGTGTAAGAAAATATCAATGTGATTCTTATGACTCTCTCTCTGTATACTATAGTGTATACTAGACATAGTTAAGTACGTAGGTCATATATAAGAACCATTTAGTTCATTGCAGTAATAAAGTACCATTGAATCTGAACTCCGAACCCACAGCTTACATGGCGACCCTGTCAGAATACCTTACACTACGCTCTAGGTGAGGAAGCTTGGCCAAATTATTCTTCTGCCGATTCTATTCATGATTATTTTCGGGTCAGAGGTGTAGGGTTAGAACCGGTGTAGTTTTTTTTCTCTCTTTTACTTTGATAAACTATCTGACGTGTAAAAGTGTCCTTGTGGCCTACTTACTTAATAAATGATCGAGTTTGAGTGTTTCGACGTGCAAACTTGCAAAGTGTGCATTTAAGTTTCAAGATCGATATATAGTCTGAAAATCAGTCAGCAGCCAATAAACAAGTATGAAGAGCTATTTTAATTACAATTACATAATTACTAGACCCCGTTATCGGAGGTGCAATTTGGTAGCTTGACGTTCTTAGGGATCGGTAAAAATATTTATGATGTCGATATCGATACTCTTCCTTTTCTTGGCAATTAGTTTTATATACTATTTTTAGACTAAAATTTCACATGTTTATTTTTGTTACCCATGATAATCATTGTCATCAGAAGTAGAAGCCATTATCAGTAGAACAATAGCGATATGATTGCTATTTTACTTTTCGAATGTTTCGAGTTGCAGGGCCGTGCCTGAACGCTCTTGAGATAAACCTTACCCATAGAGGTATAATATGGGCCACCTATACTGAAAATAAATTATTTACGTCAATAGATAGTCAATGTCATCTCACAACAATATTTCCGATTATTTAGCTGTATTTACGAGCATATTTTATTCGTATGTAATATTTCATAATAATAAAAATGGAGTCACTTCTCGCAGAATACCCTAAACAATTAAGATTGAAAATTGTTACTTATAAAAATGAAAAAGGTAAATAAATATTCATTTAAATACTTATTGAATAAGTCGTCAACACAGTGAATCCTCCTTTTTGTAAAGGGTCGGCAACGCGCATGTGACGCCTTTGGAGTTGCAGGCGTCCATAGGTTACGGTAGCTGCTTACCATCAGGCGGGCCGTATGCTTGTTTGCCACCGTCGTGGTATAAAAAAAAAAGTCATGTTTTACAAAATAATCAAGTTTAATTAAATTCACTCTCATTATGTCAAAGGAAAAATATCGACATGCAGCAGAACGTCAAGCTACCAAATTGCACCTCCGATAACGGGGTCTAGTTATAGGACTTACACTCCATTTATTTTACTGAGTCTCCTGTCGTTACTTCAATGAAAGATTTGTATAAGGATACTTACTAGAAAATATCCAAATTATGCAATCCACAAACTAAGTTATAACTAAGTTATAAACCACAACGGTGATATACTATTGGTCGGTGCTATATGCTTTTGTTTAAAGTTTAGTATTAGTAGTAAGGTAAGCAAGAGATACAGACCACGGTCTTTACCTCCTTGGTGGCCATATTGTACATGAGGGCCGTGCCGATGTCGCGCAGCGTCGCGTCCTCGCTCAGCGTCGCGTGAACAGCTACCTACAATTTCATATAAAGCATTAAAATAAAATAAAAAAATCGACATATCACACAGATCGACCTATCCTTAAAGCTTGTACATCAGTCACCTGCAATACTTAAGAAACAAAAACCGCAAAAATAATAAAATGACTCTCCTAATAAGATCGTGTTACATGTTTTCGTTGAGCAAAATATTAATGGTGCTAGGTCGCAGAATAAATAATAGTATTTCATACAGAATGGCCACGGTTCGCCCCTCCCCGAACAGAATTACCTCACTCCGCGGCCGATTGGTAGGGAACTAGTAGGCTAATCCGTCAGGTTGGTAGCGCATCGATAAAAAGCAAAATTTCGGTGTATTGTCAAACGTCATTTACGACAGCGGAAACAGTTTCCTAAGAAGCACGCACACATAGAAGCGTGTACAGACGTACCGTGCATACAAAGGCGCTCAAACGAGTTTTGTAGTATAACGTGCCCGCCCTGTGGCTAGGTGATGAAGCCTGATGATATATATAAATAATTTTAAACAAAAAAGAACCGACTTCACTAAGCATCCACCTTTCCAACACCAAATGCTCGATCTGCTGTAAAAAATACTCAAATCACCATAGGTGTGCCTATAATAGTTCCCTCGATTTCTCCAGGATCCCATCATCAGATCCTGACATGGTTACAATGGGACCAACTGTGAAGTATACGCTTTCAAACAAAAAAAGAATTTTCCAAATCGGTCCAGCCGTCTTCGAATAATCGGTGAACATACAAAAAAAAATGCAAAAACAAAGATCCCGACGAATTGATAACCTCCTCCTTCGAAATCTTGAAGTCGGTTGAAAACGTCCGTCCACAATTCGGGAAGAAATACTTGTGATAATTACACAAATATGCCCTTACTGCGATTTATTTGTACGGTACATAGACGGGAAAAAAAGGTCTGAGTAGAACATAAACGGGCGCGCAAGCGAGGCCGTTTAGACACGAGTAAAATATAGTGGTTTTCTGAAAATCTGCCTAATTCAAATGACGTGATACCTTGGTAGTGATGCGGATGTTGGAGGCGGGCTGGCCATCCACCTCCCACTCGCTGATGTACAGCAGCCACTCTGATGACGAGATGTTCTCGAACAGGTTGCATAGCTGTGGACAAGGGGACGTTACATTAGCACGCTAACATACTGGTCCGAGCGGAGTAAGGACTTAAAGATATATATATATTATATATATATATATATATATATATATATACACTAAATACGTATACAGCAGCGATATCCTGAGTATTAGTGATGCGCTTTTCATGTTTGTTAGACGATATCCTGAGTCCCAGATTAGTTGAGATAAAAATAATTTTAAAACAAAAAAGAACCAACTTCACTTAGACTCCACCTTTCTAATAGGAAATGCCCGAGCTACTGTAAAACAAATTGGAATCACTATAGGTGTGCCTATAATGTTTAAAGAGTTCCCTCGATTTCTCCAGGATCCCATCATCAGATCCTGACCTGGTTACAATGCACAATGGGACCAACTGTCAAGTATACTTTTTCAGACAGCAAAAAAGTTTTTCAAATCGGTCCAACCGTCTTCGAATAATCGGTAAACATGACTTTAAAAAAAAGCAAAAAACGACGATTTTATAATCTCCTCTTTCGAAATCTTGAAGTCGGTTGAAAAACTGACATTATTGTCGCTGACTGTAAAATCTGTAATTGTCAATCAACGATAATAAAATAGGATAGTTCGACTTCCAGACGATTTTCGCGCAGCATCATTGGATCTGTTAGCTGACATTGCTGATCAATATAGAAAATTCAAGCACGCTCCGAACATCGGGTGTCGCCCGACGCTGCATGCAGCAGCAGCGACACGTCGTCGCGCAGCGCCTTGCCGCGGGTGTCGCCCGACCCTACACTACACAACCTGCCGACTGTGTATGGAATAGTCACCGCTAGAGCCGTGGCGGCCTGCTCATGCATGCCTGTATGGAATAGTCACCGCTAGAGCCGTGGCGGCCTGCTCATGCATGCCTGTATGGAATAGTCACCGCTAGAGCCGTGGCGGCCTGCTCATGCATGCCTGTATGGAATAGTCACCGCTAGAGCCGTGGCGGCCTGCTCATGCATGCCTGTATGGAATAGTCACCGCTAGAGCCGTGGCGGCCTGCTCATGCATGCCTGTATGGAATAGTCACCGCTAGAGCCGTGGCGGCCTGCTCATGCATGCCTGTATGGAATAGTCACCGCTAGAGCCGTGGCGGCCTGCTCATGCATGCTTGTATGGAATAGTCACCGCTAGAGCCGTGGCGGCCTGCTCATGCATGCCTGTATGGAATAGTCACCGCTAGAGCCGTGGCGGCCTGCTCATGCATGCCTGTATGGAATAGTCACCGCTAGAGCCGTGGCGGCCTGCTCATGCATGCCTGTATGGAATAGTCACCGCTAGAGCCGTGGCGGCCTGCTCATGCATGCCTGTATGGAATAGTCACCGCTAGAGCCGTGGCGGCCTGCTCGTGCATGGGCAGCGTGTCGATGCGGCGCGCGTAGTTCATGACGGCGTGCGAGCGCCGGTCCTGATGCAACAGCAGCGACACGTCGTCGCGCAGCGCCATGGCCGCGAGGCACCTGAGCGTTGCCACGCGGATCTCTTCTGTGCTGTCCGGGTTTAACAGGCGACCTGTAAACAAACGAAGATATGTTGACATGTTTGACACTACAACATTTTCTTCCGAGAGGGAAATAGGGCTTGAAAAGCTCAACTTAATTTCTCGAAAACTGCAAAATTTAAGAAAAATGAATACTTGTACTTACCAATGAACGCGAGGAACTCATCACCGAGCGCCCAGCTGCCCTCTCCGTGTACCAAATACTGTTCCAACTCGCTGAGGGACTGGTGTTCTTCAGGAGTTAAGGTGAGGTTGCCAACAACGGCTTGCAGTTTCGCGAACTCGGCCGCACCCTGTTGGGGATAAAATATATGTTAGGATCATTATGTCGGACTCGCGCACCGAGGGTTCCGTACGAACCTGTAGGTATATAGGGGTAGTAACTTTAAAATTATTTTTATTATATGATGGAACTAAAAATATACGGTTTTCGCAATTTTTCCTTTATCTATGCTATAAGACGTTGCTTAGTACCAAATTTCAAGATTCTGAGTTCACGCGAAGTAAGTACCCTGTAGGTTTTGATTCCCTTGCGAGTTTCGAAAATTTGCGGCATAAACGGCTGTATCTTTTGATTGCGTTGGCTTAGAAGTTTAATTTTTTACAGCTCCAAGGGACAGTTGACCTGAGTATTTGATATAAATTTCAGCTTGATACCTCCACGCGTTTCTGAGAAAAAGGGTCTTGACAGACGGACGGACGGACGGACAACAAAGTGATCCTATAAGGGTTCCGTTTTTCCCTTTTGAGGTACGGAACCCTAAAAACCAGCAATGCCTGCTATGATGCGAGGCAAAAAGTACCATTTCAATGGATTATACGCTTTTTTTAAATCAATCCAGCCGTCATCGAAAAATAGGAGCACATACATAAAAAGATCCCAACAGAGACAAGATTAAGAACATCCTTCATTTTGAAGTCGGTTAATAAAAAGTATACGATCATACGCCGGTCGGAAATTCGTTACGATCGTTTACATCTCGCTCTCAGTAACGGAAGTTTTCCCACCCACGGCGTGACGTCACGCACTTATGCTCTACTGTTCTTAAACTAAAACAGACTTACGTTACGCCCATTATAAATTGCAACCTTGATTTGTAACAACTATTCATAATCGCGTTCTAAAATATACTGGTTATTCGCATTAGACTGACCATTTTGGATCTTATTACAACGAGATAAGGTTTACTAATGATGTGTATTGATGTTAGTAGACAATTTTCTACGGAATAGCGCCCGCTGGAGCACATGTTGTTAGATTGCAAGATTACACTATTTATAAAATTAAAAGCGCAATCGGTGCCGCGGATTTTAGATCAAGGGAATATTTGTAAATACTAATGGCGTTCGAGTTTTCTGGAATCGATAAAATGATCAGTCATAAATATTAAATAAATAAATATTATAGGACAATCTTACACAAACCTAGTCCCACAGTAAGCTCAATAAGGCTTGTGTTGTGGGTACTAGACGACGATATATATAGTAGATAAATACTTAAATACATAGAAAACATCCATAACTTAGGTACAGATATCTGTGATAAACACACAAATAAATGCCCTTACCAGGAGTCGAACCCGGGACCTCCTGCTTCGTAGGCAGTGTCACTACCGACTGGACTAGGAGGCCGTTATAGTCATATTCAAAGCCGGGGAAGATGGTAAAGTAATAATCGTCAGAGGAATCTGAGGACTGTTTTTTGAGCCATGTTTGTCCAGACATCGATATATTATTTTATCGTAGATGCAGTTTATCACTACCGACCACGCGATGTTGTTTGTCACTGAAAAGCGATTGGTAAATAAATATTAAAGCATAGGATCCAAAAACTCATTTTTACGAGGTAGGATTGAAAGTTAGACGGCAAACAGCAAATCGTTTGTGCTTCTGGTTTAATTGATGCCATATAATAGTACAGTACAAGTAATAGTAAAGTAACAAAAAACTTACAAAAAGCGTGATATTTTTTTTTACTGGAGATGCTTTGCTGATTCACAGACCTAAGAACGGCAGTCAATCTAGTGTGAAAACAGACTTAGGATGGGTTGCACCACGCATAACTAACGAATTGATCAACGTTAAATATGGCGACGGAGCTGTCATCCCATAGAAAACTGTCAAACTTTTCATACAAGATTTTTTTAATGATGACGCTGACGTGAACGGACGGTTTGGTGCAACTGGCCCTTAGGGTGGGTTGCACCACGCATAACTAACGAACTGATCAACGTTAAATATGGCGACGGATCTATCATCCCATAGAAAACTGTCAAAACTTTTCATACAAGATTTTTTTAACGATGACGTTGACGTTAACAGACGGTTTGGTGCAACCGGCCATAAGTCTATTTGAAAACTTTAAAAATAGAATTGACTTATTGGTTCTTATAACGAACTTTTTGAACCAAAACAAAAACGAAACCAGTCAAGCTGTTTAATTTTTTTTTATTAAGGCCAAGTCACACAACAACTGACAGTTACTCAATTGCCGCTCCAGCCGGATTGTTAGTAAACAGTGTAACAATCATAACCATAACCCTTCCTGTTGCATCTGGCTGCCCGCCAGATCGCTAATGCTTTCTGTCTGCAGTTAGGCTCCGGATTATCGACGCGATATAATTACCCGGCGACCTTTTAACCAGACGAATGTAATACTAACAATAAATCCGACTGGGAGACTACATGCATTTTTATAATATTAATTTTGCTCTAGGGCTCCGCAAAGCCTCTGTGGTGGCTCCGCGAATACTTTCAATATTGAGAAAAAAAACAAAACCAGCTCTTCCATTTGTCTAGCACATAATTTTTTTTTAAATTTTGGCGCTCTGTTAAATATTTAACTTTCAAAAAGGGTTCCGCCACCAAAAAAGTTTGTGAACCTCTGAGCTAGATGCAACAATCATAATCGAAAGACTGATCACCGTAACTCCTCAGAGAACTGGAAGCCGAAGATACTTAACAATACAACAAAATTTAAAGAACGCTTTAACGGTGACGTGGTTAAACTTACCCTTAAACCAATTTTTGCGAATATAAAGTTTGTTTTCAAAAGTAACGGTAACTAAGCTGTAAACGTTATATCAAGAATAATTTTAGCTTGACATCAAATAGTAATAATGTTACTTTGAATTGAATACTGTTAACAAATATTAGGTACTTACTTCTGCAACACGACCCTTATAGAACTCCGTAAAATCAACAAGCCTTGCCTATACGTAATAATAAATAGTTTTGAAAATTATAAACTAAATGTACGTATGTAGAAAATATCTCCGAATTAATTAACTTTAGAGAAAAGTTTATTTGGCGTTTGGGTTCTTTCGACGCATTTTCATAAAAGAATATGTCTAGGTAAAGAACGACAGTAATCTCATACTCATTACCAATGACCAAACTCTTGGCATAAATGTTGTATTTGTCACATGTCTATTTGTCTCCAGTATAATCATCTACATCGAGAGCCAAAACCACGACAATAAACTTATTACTCACTACACTTATCACAAGTACCAATATTACCTCAACCCTTGAGTTTACATAGTTGATACAAATCCCAAGGTCAAGATATACTAGCTGGGGGTAGAGTTTCGTAAACATAATTTGGCGGACGCGCGACTGTTTTAGATTTTCCAGAGTATTCTTCCGTGGGAGATCGATGACACACTCGCATAAATTCGGGTTTGTTTTATAAATCAATTTGGAATATTTTCAGATTTGCTTGCAATCTAGGCGTGCTGCGATGTAAATATACGAGAATGAATGTAAAAAACTTGCCTGATACCTCATTATTGGCACACTGATAAAAAGATGGTTATGTATAGGTATAAAAGCATTGTTAGCCTGACTGTAAGTAACCATTAAGCATACAGCCCGCCTGGTGGATTGAAAAATATAGAAGTCGAGGTGATTGTCTTGTTTTTGCAGTTGCAGTTCTACGAAGTTGCTCTTCCTCTCTGCTCGTTGCTAGTCTTCACGAGTTAGACTCACATTGATATACTCTCACTAAACCAGAATCCCGTAAGTGATTCGAATAGGAGGTACAAGCACGTGTGTACCATCCCTTTAAGAATGGTCGATGGCGTCTAGGCGTTTTAGAGATTACTTGAGAAAACTGGACAGGTTCCGCATGACCGGGTAGTCTAGAGTGAAGACGCCGGTTCAAAACCGGCCTCGGACACCGTAGGACTTTTTTCACATAGTAGTGTTACTAGGTACCTACTTACTTAAAAAACCACAAAAAAAATATAATTTGATTTACTCATAGTTACACATTGACTTGACACACTTGAAGTTGAAGGGCGGTTCTATGGCCCTACGTTTTCTATCTCGCTTCGGCTCGCGGCTGATGATGCATTGAAATGTACTTACATCAATGTCCTTAAAAGTGATAGGAGGGTCTTTGGCTCTGCGTCTCAGCTCGGCGGCGCCACGCTCGTCCTCCTCGGGCTCACTGCTGGGCCCAGCGCGGGCGCGCAGCTCCTCCTGTGGCGGTGCTTCTACTGCTTCTGCCATGTCTGTAACAATATTGGGAATTAGGCTTTAATAGAGATATGTGCGTCCAGCTCTGGAGACGAACGACTAAACCTGATGCTAACGATTAATGGAAAATAATGGACCTAAAAGTAGCGTATCTATTTTATCTATCGTTCTTATTATTCTCTGTTTTGCTAGTGATAGTGACTCATAAGGACCACAATTTGGTGCCGTGACCAGGATATATTTTGATTTTATTGCTTTCTTAAATTTTAATAACACTTGGTACATATCGGCCTATTCCCGTGATAGGCACGAAAGTTGAAATTGTCACATGACATGAGCTAAACACAGGGGAATATACCGAATATATTATGTAGTTAAATAGTAATTAGCGAGGCTTTTGCAAACAGGCAAATAGTAAAATTTATGACAAACGAAAGAGCACCATACGTTTCTCCCATCATCCCATCAATCAAGAAGACCCTGTTGTTATGTTTATATTCTTTTGAATTTAATATAAAATATTTTGGTACGTGTCGACATAAGTCTCCAAATATCCAGCCGGCAGCTGCAGCAGCTGTTGGTAAACAAACAGCTATAAGCATCGGCGGCGTGACTCACTTCGATCCCAGCGGGCAAGACTCAAAAACAAGTCGTCAAATTATACAGTCATATCTCTTTATGAGTCTTATAAAACACACGACTTTTCGATTCTCGATTATATAAATGCGGTTCGAAGTCTGGCGGAAAAGACTGAAAAACATTTATTCGTGGAACCATAAAAACATATCTCTTCTCGGTCTGTGAACTCAAGGCTATTTGATTCTTGATGCAGCAAAGTCTTAACGTCTCAACTTAACGGGATGTTTGTAGATTTGTCTAACTGTGGCGTAATTCGGAAACGAATAGAGGTAAAGAGATTCGAAACCAATTTTACATACTTAATAAGGTTAGCTTTATTTTAAAGCGAGTTCTTACAATTTTCGATCGTTATCTATCGATATTTCTACGACATAAATCCAAAACTATAAGGTACAGTCGCCATAAAATATATCGGAGCGGCCAAGGTACTAAAAAATATCTGAACATGCACTTTATCGCTTTGACAATAAGGGCTTTGTTTAGATATTTGTAACCACCTTGGCCGCTCCAATATATCTGATGGCGACTGTACCATTAGGTCAGACTTGAATTCAATTGGGTCGTTATTAGTAAATCGAAAATAAACAAAGATTCATTCGTAGATTGTTAACCTAATAAACTGAAAATTACCTATATTATTCTGACCTCTCGACTGAACAGTGAAGATTGCCAATAGATCTATAGAACCGATAATTAGGGCGGTTTTGATTTACAGATAGCTAATGCAAGTAAAACTTTCATCATAAGCCAAGGAAATAGATCTTGTCGAGAATAACATATTTTCTGCATGTGGTCATATGGCAAAATTGTTTAGATAAGAGAATTTCCAACGTCAATATTTTTAAATGATTTGTTAGTATATTAATCAAATAGTCAGACCGATTTCTGCAGATATTTACTACGCCATCTAAATTATCTCGTTTTAGGTTACCGGGTGCGGCTATTACTTGGGATTTCGGGATATTTTTGATGGCTTTTAAAGTTTTATATGTTCAGTATTATAAATGTTTACTACATGGTTAATACCAAAAATAAAGACCGTTAGCTTCACCTATACCTATATTGAACGCTGCGTTGTCTAAGACACTCACTCGTATTATTGCAGGTTTAAGCATGGATGAGAGGCTTTGGTACGTTCAACCTCTTGAAAATAGTGATCACCTTATTGCACAGGCATAGGAACGTTGTGACATAGTTCTAAGACATTGACTTCTCATGTATTTTTACATTCAAATATGTGTGCAAAATTTCGACTCTATTTCAATGCCGTTAAGTGGTTAATCTTTTGATTCTTGATTTTAGGTCCTGAAGAGCAATTAAAACAGAAAAACAAAAGTTATTTCTTCCGTTTCTTAGGAAAACTGGAAGCTAACATTAATTTTAATGACTTATATCGATCAGTACCCGACCCGATATATTCAACCTGTATCCAGATAGTAGGTATCCGTTTCACCAATATTCTTAAAATTCGAGAACACATAAATAAGAATCTAAATCTGTATATGACCCGAGGCTGTTTCATTAAAGCTGGCAACTCGAATTACTAAAGTAAGCTTCTTTTTAACGACGTAAGTGTTAAGATTTTTCATGAAACCGCTCCGAGATTGAAGTGATTGTTTCACAAAAACACCATTAACCGAATTAGAACACATTCACATTCCTCGTCACGTTACCGCGCCGAAACCGGAGCACATGCTCAGTCTCCCCACGCTAAAGTTCACACGTCTATTGATAGAACCGTCACTTAAACCTCACCTTTCGCAACCTAGCTTAACCTCAGTTAAATATAACACAACACTGACACTATTAACACATTTATACCTGAAAAAGTGGTGTGTCGCGGTTGGCGGACTATGCGGGAATGGTTGGAGTGAGCTGGAGAAAAGCCAAACGTATTTGTATTTATAAATGTGCCCCGCTCCCCTTCACGATCAGGATCAGCGTGTTAACTGGGACTTTTAACCGGAAAATATTAGCAACAGCCAACAACTATTTGAGATTAGAGCTCATAATGACGTATACGAAAACGTTCCTACTTCCTTTTTTTTTATACCACGACGTTAGCAAACAAGCATATGGCCCGCCTGATGGTAAGCAGCTACCGTAGCTTATGGACGCTTGCAATACCAGAGGAGTGACATGCGCGTTGCCGACTCTTTACAAAAAGGAGGATTCACTGTGTTGACGGCTAAAGGAACAAGAGGGTCCTTCATCGTCAACACACTGGGTCCTCTGTGAGCTCTTTGGCAACCTTACTCACCAGCAGGAACACAACACTATGAGTAGGGTCTAGTGCTATTTGGCTGTGGTTTTCTGTAGTCGGGCTCTGCTCCAGATTTGAGCGAGATGACATTCGCTGTGCTGTGCCCTATGTCACATAGCGAGATGACATTCGCAGTACCCATACCTCTCTTTTGGACGTAGTTTAAGGACATACCCGGTTCCTATCAAAAAAAGGCTCATTGCCTGAATGCCCTTTTTTTGATGTCTTGAAATCACATCTAATTCGCTAAAATTTTACATCAAGCGCATGGGAGTTAGTTTTCCAACGCAATGTTGCAAAAATGCAATCGTCAGTGCCAGTAACTCATAATTTTTTCGAAAACTGTAAGTCTAACATAGATAGTTGTAAGGGTGTATTTAGGGCTGTGATTGTAGAAATCACATGTTACTATACACCGTGGGCCCATATAACTAGACAGATTTTAACAGTGTATTCCTGATCATATTTAGATACTAAAATGTCCTATAAACTTTTCTGGAATACGCCTAGTTTCAGAATTAATACAAATTTTTAAAAAATACACTTTTTATTATAACTCATCACAAAACGCCTTTCTAATGGCGTTGTTGCCACTATTGGACATAGTTTACACGTCCTTATTCACAGATATCAAAGTGACAAAGGAAAACTTTGCAGAAACTAAATTTTTACAAAAAAAAAATGTACCAATTTGTTTTAGGCCATAATTTTATTAATAACATTTGCTTTTCATGTGCAATAATAATAAATATTCAAAAAATGAAAAAAAAAAACGAAAAAAAAATTTTTTTTGGCGTAATTGACCTAAAGTCATATAATATTTTTTCCTTCTTTTGGTCTTAGAAATTCGTGGTTAAGATCTGTCGGGTTATTCCAGCCCACGGTGTATATCGATAAAAATATATGTTAATTACTTATACAAGGTGTAAAATAAATACTGGTGATCCGTCCATTATTGGTATCGTAGTCTAATTATGAAAAAAACAAGAGAAAAAAAAAAAATGGTTTCATATGGAGGGTCGACCGTCTGGGATGACGTGTCCAATACAAAAAAAAATTCAAATAAAAAAAAAATTCTCCTAGTTTTTGTTACTCGCAATACGATACCTGTCGCAGATAGCTTAAAATTACTGTTGTTTTTGTGTAACTAGATCTAAGGTAATCATTTTCTCGATTTATACCAATTTGTTTATTTTTGTAATTTAATAACGTGTATAAAATCGTGTCTACATGTCTAGTTCTTAAGTACTGATTTATGTCTTAATTTTATTGATATCATGTCATAATACCCAAAATGTCTAGGTAAATTATAAGAATTTTGTACTAATTTATGAAGAAATGTCCCATATAAATATCAATTTTAACCCTCCTACAAACATGTAATACTGTAAGCTTATTCGTCAATAAATATCTAACTTACACGGCACATACCAGCCACTAGTACGAGCACGCTAGAAAACCTATGAAATAGTTCAGCACTCGTACTCGTCGCTGCAGATGACATCACCGCGGCTGGGCCATCGGGCCCGCCGCGGACCTCACCTGACACCATCGCTGCGGCAGGGCCATCGGGCCCGCCGCAGCCACACCAGACGTCAAGTCGTCCACAAAAAGACGACGAGAGACCATCCCACCGCAGTGGGATGCGACATGACACAGGAGTCATAGCAGCAATGCGGGCACTCCAACCCCTGCCCCCATCATAAGAGGAGCAGCGGACGACACCACACACACTACTCGTCGCTCACTTCTACAACTACTCCCAGCGGGGAAACACCTGCAACTACACTGCTCAAATGTTTTACAATTCTAAATAAGTGTTTTTATTCATCTCCCTACATGACCTGGTAAATGGTACAGCGGGTCAGCGCTGCTTGGTTCGACGTGGTAATCCGGTCTGCACACAACAATACCAAACGTCGTTGTAGTATGATCGGTCCGGTTTCGCACTATTTCAGTTTCGGTAATCAGTTTGGGTTTCAGGTAAGCGAGTGATTAGCCCACTATACCCTAGCCTACTACGATCATCGCAGAGGCGGCGACCATTGGCAAGACGTGGAGCGAAATGAAGCGCGAAGCTCAAGACCGAACGGGATGGCGGAGCACTGTGGATGCCCTCTGCCCCATCCAGGGGACATAGGATCATAAGCCAATACGATACCGAATAAACGAATCACCACTATTTTCGTAACATCCTGTATTTCACCGAAAACGAATTTCTTTTATAATATTTTGTAAAGTGTCAAATGTTTCTTTACCTAGAAATGCAGCCATATTTGTTTACCTTATTTTATTTTTCTATCGACGCCAAACATACAGGTTTTTATACGGCAAAGCGCATATAACACGTCCGGGGCCAGGCGCGGATACAGGGGGGGGGGGGGGGGGGCAACACGGGCATTTGCCTCCCCCTGACACGTAAGCCTCCTGTACTACGGGGACCATAAGTGCGGACCGCAAGATTTTTTGTGAAGGAAATTGCCCCCCTTGAATGGAATTCTGGATCCGCGCCTGTCCGGGACTGCAAGCATCCCTGGACTACGATGACCGCTTTTCATCAACTGTATGCTTATGCTTGCCACCCATGTAGCATATAAAAATACCGGAAAAATGGCTAAGTATAAGAGATTTTTAAAAGGTTAGAATTGCAAAACGCGTCCCGCTTGCGGTGCGTTCAACTCGCACAGTAATAGCGCGGCCGCTCGCGTCGCGTTCGCACCCTGATTTACAACCAACGATTTAAATTGTACGCCTCTGGATTCTTCCTGCTGTAAGATAATGGTGGAAACGTATTTTGTCCATTTTAAATCAAGCTACGGAGACGTGTGATTTCAGTAAATTATACTGTTTATTGGGTACTTAATGGATTACGAGACTTAAACAATTGTACTGTTTTGGACAGATTATTGAGCTTTTTATCATTAGGTAGGTGTTTATTTTGCAAACGGTATGTTAACGGTATACGATGTATCGCTTGTCGACATTTTTAGTTAAGTTTCTCTTCTCCAAAAATCAGGAATACGTTATTTTTCTGAAAAATATTTGCTGGGAGTACCCCAGCAGTCGGGTTAGGAAGATAAAAAGGTCCGAGTTTAGGATCGGGATTATATTTTAATGAGAAAACCACAGCCAAATAGCACTAGACCCTACTCATAGTGTTGTGTTCCTGCTGGTGAGTAAGGTTGCCAAAGAGCTCAAAGAGGACCCAGTGTGTTGACGATGAGGGACCCTCTTATTCCTTTAGCCGTCAACACAGTGAATCCTCCTTTTTGTAAAGGGTCGGCAACGCGCATGGGACTCCTGTGGAGTTACAGGCGTCCATAGGTTACGGTAGCTGCTTACCATCAGGCAGGCCGTATGCTTGTTTGCCACCGTCGTAGTATTAAAAAAAAAAAGGTTCGGGATTATATTTTAACTAGCGACCCGCCCCGGCTTTGCACGGGATAAAAAATGTTTATTGTGGGTTATTCCTAAGAGATAGACATATGCCATTGCGGACTTTTTTGTAGACCTTTTTAAGGTATACATTAGTACATTATTTTGATCGATCTCGTAGGGTTCAGCCAGCGTTTGCAATGTAAGCGCAAATAAATGTGTTTATTTACGACATCACATTAGAAACCTCAAAAAATATCGGTGTTTCTCTACTATATTATGCATGTGTTATACATATAAACCTTCCTCTTGAATTACTCTATCTATTAAAAAAAAACGCATAAAAATTCGATGCGTAGTTTTAAAGATCTAAGCATACATAGGGACAGACAGCGGTAAGCGACTTTCATTTATACTATGTAGTGAGTAGTGATGACACTGATGACGTATCCACCTACTCAGCCGCCGCCGCGACACCTGTGTTAAGCAATGGTACTTACACCTGTTTACCTATATTGTACTGTACACAATAGCCTGTATCAAAGACCCTACCTTCATTGCTTTGGTCACCCCCTCCGTGCTTGCGACGTTTCTTCTCGCGGCGACGCTCTTTGCGGGCCAGTTTATCCGCTAGCGCAGTACGACGTTGCTCCAGCACTGTTGATTGGGCCCTGCGGACAATATTCCTTTCAAAACTCCGTCAAACATCAATCACAATAGTACATTACATCAGAGGCCGGGAAAACACGGATTTCCGGCCAAGTAGGTATAGACACGAGAGGATAGATACGAGGCCGGGAATCCGTTTTCACGCCGAGGCATGTATAGTGCTTTTCTCAAACATGCAATGAAATAAAATAAAATAAAAAACCAAAAGGACAATGTTTTATTCAATCTAAAAAGCGACCATGAAGTAAAAATTTAAAAGTTAAAATCAGCTGTTCGTAAAACCTGCCGCCATCTTTGACGCTGTCTGAATGAGGTTGGATGTTGAAACAAAAAAAAAGTTACTTTGCAGGCCTAGGCCTGAAAAGTTGTATGAATCCTCCTTCGATGTAGGAAATCCCACGTCAGGCCGCCTCGAGATGCTGCGCCCGAAAAAGGATACTTCCGAGTCTATTATAAGAACGTAAAGAGAATATTTCATTGCATGTTTGAGAAATAGTACATTACGCACCCAGTGCGGTAAAGTAAAGAACGGCTCAGACCGCGGACATTTGTGCAAATATGATGTTCCATAAACAAGCGATCTGAGGCTTTCTTTATTACCGTCCGTGGTGCGTAAAGCCTGACCAGAAATATATGATCATTTTCAAGAGGGCGCCATTATTCTCATTTATATGGCAACAGTTCAGTATAGTCATAGAGCGTATTATTATCTTTGGTATGGTGACACCTTGATTTGCTGACAGGTAACTGTCAGCTCTGATGTTAATTTGAAAATGTTTCACAACGAAATAGGCTCATTTCACGAGCGTATTATTTACAGTAGTTTATTATATACGCTATTTACAATGTTTCGCTCATGACTATGGATAATTTTGGGATTTTTTTGTCGTTTATTATTTAATATTCAACAATTTATTACTATTTAAATAAACCGCGACAATGACACTAAAACAGGGACAGTCATATGCACTAACACATGCATATCATCCTGTCATTAAAATGATTGCCAGTGTAAGAAATTAGTTCCAATGAAATTCCGCAACATGGCGCATGATCATATATTTCTGGTCAGGCTTTATACATAATTTCTTCTGGGTGTGAAATGAGATTTGCCGCTACTCGGGCGGGCGGTAAATCTCACTTACCGCCAGTAGTGACGTAAAATTACTTTTGTCCCGAGTATCTTCGATTCTAATCGCAAAACAAATAATATAGAAACATAAACAGAAGATCTTTTAACACATATTACATGAAATTCAAGGGGTCTATTAAGAATTTGTCTTTATATAACTGCGTAAAATGTACGGAAAATAGAGGTTTCACGACTCAACTCAAAACATTACTTTGATTATAGATTTTAATCTACTTTTATAACAGCTATAGATATATCTACCTAGATTTATACCAATCTAAAGTCGAACAATTTGTGGAAACTACGCTAATTTAAAATGAAAATTAACCGTATCAAGTATTTCCAAAACCGCAAATTCTGTCAATACTGCAACATTTTCAAATAGTAGGTACCTATGTCTATCTAACTATAATTTCTAATGCATCTAGTTAAACTCCATTATACTCATGAGACACGTACATGTACAGGGAATAACTACGAACAATTATTACCGTTTTTGCTTACATTTGTTACCATTAAGTCGTTCCAGCCATACTTTTCAGTCCATCCTAATAGGGAAGATGTCCCGGTTTTAGCCACTTCAAGGAGAGTTTCTCATCATTTTGTGTCATTAAGTCATTGAAAATATATTACAATATTTATATGAATCTGCACTATTAAGATTCTGACATTTGATCTTTTTTTTCTTTAATGAAATGTCAGGAAAGGCTCCAGACAACTGATTCATGACAGATAACAGTGCCATCTGTGCTTCCATAATTTACTCTTATAATAACTATAAACTATAGGCTTGTAAATTTGTCTATACCTGAATAAAGTTGAAAATGGCGAAAATTTCTGTTTATGTACACATTAAATAAAAGATAAAAAATACAGTATTTCAAAGTGACATTTAAATAAAGTAGGTATCGAGGGCTTGTATTCCTTTTAAAATTGTGTATTCGAATTTAACAAAACAAATGCAAAGCCATAAAACTTATTTAAATATTTAAGTCCAGTCCAAAGGTGACATTCGTTACGCGTCTGAAGGTTACATTGACCGATGCCGATGAAATGATACGGACAAAATTGTTACATTATTTATTGAACCGAAGAAATAGAAACATGTACCCAGTTACACAACATTACCAAAAAAATATCAATCTTTCAAAAAAATATTAAGTTTATAATTTAAATTGTACCTAGACACGAGGCAGTATGTCCAGCCAGGTTAAATAATCGTACTTCATAGAATAAGTATTTGCAGTGATTTCAAAAGACGATTATGGTACGTTATTAGGCGAGTCCACACCTGACGCACCGCCTCGCGAGGAAATTACCGCGCGGGGCAGCTCGGCTAGTGCGGTACGTCAGGTGTGAACCCGCCTATTGTAATTTTCTCGTAGGCTTCTTAGAACATGTCAAATCAGGTCCTCCTCTAATAATATGCTACAGGATTCACGATGACACCACTGGTCAGTAGATTAGAAATAAATCAGTGTTCTTAGTTTTCCCGCTTTGTCAAGAAAAGCGCTACAATCATTAGTAACATCGTTCTCATTTCGATCGATTATGTCAATATAGTCGTATTGCCCATCCATAACTCTGAGCATAGCCAAACAACTACCTTCTGTTATCACCTCCTCGGGGGATCATCAGACCGCGTTCGGCGACGCTGTATCGCGCGTAACAACGCCATGACCCGCAACATAAGACAAAACATCATCAACGCGCGACCGGCGCGCGACGCGACAAACAATCGCGCGACAAACGCGTCGGGCGGTCGCCACGAGGGCCTTATGTTGGGACGAGCTAAAGCGTTCCGAGCGTTAAGCAGTTTTAGTCTTAATGACACGTAGAGTGACGGGAGGGCGACGAGGGTTCTGTATATCCGGTCTGGGGGCGGATTCGGTCCGATACCGGATTCGATAGCGTAGCGTGTTCTGTAGGTCTGCAGAGGTGCCCTAAGCCAAAACGACAAATTTAAGGATAGGACAAGGTAAAGAAGGACTATACAGAATATAACAAAAAAACTGGTCAGGGCATTTATTTGTGTGTTTATCACGGATATTTGTTCCTGAGTTATGGATGTTTTCTATGTATTTAAGTATTTATATGTATATATCTATTACATATATCGTCGTCTAGTACTCACAACACAAGCCTTATTGAGCTTACTGTGGGCCTAGGTTGATTTGTGTAAGATTGTACCATAATATTTATTTATTATTTATTTTTAATTATTTTTACTTGTTTTTTTTTTAAAGTGGGTATTCCACTCATACATTAGTATGTTATTTAATCAAATACAAACATTGAAACATTGAAAAAATAATCAACCCAGTTTTGACTTGAACAAACATCGATACGCCTTACCGGGGCTCGATATCGCTTTACCAATTAAGCTATGGGTTCAGTTCCCATACTGACTAACTAACTAACTGAACCCATAGCTTAATTGGTAAAGCGATATCGAGCCCCGGTAAGGCGTATCGATGTTTGTTCATGTCAAAACTGGGTTGATTATTTTTTTTTTCAATGTTTCAATGTTTGTATTTGATTAAATAACATATTATTTATTTATTTTATTATTTTTACTGGTAATCCGTTTAAGGGTATAATAGGCAAGATGCAATATTTTTATTTTTGCTTTAATTTAAAAGAATTGCACGTAAAATAGACCACGAGTGTATAAAAAAAATTAAAATACTATAATTTATAGTAAAAAATTGCTGTTACATACTCACAATTTAAATTTTCGCGCCTAAACGGAGCTACAGTCCCTGTGACGTCGCTCATGTGTGTCAATGTCACTCGCCATATTCGTGATATTTGTTCATGCTTGGTTCTATGGATGGTAGAAGGTAAGGATGACAATCTCTATGGTGTAAAAGTGTCCGTCAAAAGGCGTTAAATTCCGTCATATGAGATTGTCATCTTTTACTATACCATCCATAGTTGTCAAAAAAGGAGTGACGTCACCAGATGATGATTGGTGGATTAAAATACGTTCCGTTTCCCACTACTTCAAATAGTAATTATTGTTTGAAATGAGTATAAATTAACGTAAAAATGTTTTCATAGCTATTATTTTATGTTTTTTCAACATTTTGATTACAAAATAATGGTAAATATTATAGCTGCATCTTCCCTATTGGTATTAAATTGCGAGTAAGAAAATGGAGAAATATTTTTTTGGACCGGCCGGCCAACCCTCCATTCAAAACCAATTTTTTGTACGCGAGGAATTTTCTTTTTCTTATTTTTTCATTATTAGAAAACGATACCTATTATGCCCTTAACAAGGTCATCAGCATTAATATCACACCATGTACTTATGTGATGTAAACCAATACTTTCACGGGATTTGCGTTTTGACGCCTACGAGAACTCGCAAGCAATGTAGATTTGGAATTTTGCTGTACGAAATTATTCAGGCGCTACTGCAACACTCATTTGTAGGCTTAACACGCATTGCAGTTTTTTTCTTGCGGTATCAGTCTTGCGGTTTTTTTACACTTGACACCGTACTTCTTGCAAGTGCGTGCGCTTATAAATAATGCCGTACGTTACATTTTTTGCGGTTGCGAAACCGCTTTTTAAAAACCGGCCAAGAGCGTGTCGGGCCACGCTCAGTGTAGGGTTCCGTAGTTTTTCGTCCGTCACAGTAAGTGTCCCCACTTAAGAGTTAAAATAACACCGCCATGTAGGATATGATATGAGCGTTCTACGTACAGCGACATCTATCGGCAAATTAAGTAAACTATTGCGCGGAGCTTAAAGTATGGAAGATGATTTTTATGGGATAATTCTTTATTGCGTGAACCGATTTTCACCGTTTTTACTTTATTTGAAAGCAAGTCTTTTCATTGTAATTTTGTAGAAATTACAGGTACAAGACACACCTGCTTATACGGTTAAATTACAAACTTAGTTCAGAAATAATTCTGTATTTTTTTTTCAAAAACTATTCAACCTATCAAGTTCAAAATAATTTTCCTAGAAAGTTTTTATAAAGGTTTACTTTTCAGATTTTTTTCATATTTTTAAAACTTATGGTTCAAAATTTAGAGGGGGGGGGACACATTTTTTTTTACTTCTGGAGCGATTATTTCCGAAAATATTTACATTATCAAAAAATGATTTTAGTAAACCCCTATTCATTTTTAAATACCTATCCAACAATATATCACACGTTAGGGTTGAAATGAAAAAAAAAATCACTCCCCACTTTACGTATAGGGGAGGTACCCTAATAAAACATTTTTTTCCACTTTTTATTTTACCACTTTGTCGGCGTGACTTATATTAGTACCAAATTTCAGCTTTCTAGTGCTAATGGTCACTGAGATTATCCGCGGACGGACGGACGGACGGACGGACGGGCAGACATGGCGAAACTATAAGGGTTCCTAGTTGACTACGGAACCCTAAAAACCGCAGTGCGTGCTAAGCCTTAGGAACGTGAAAGAAACCGTGTTACTTTCAGTTATTGACGTCTCAACTATTAACTCGATTTTGATGAAATTATGCACGTTCAGACAATGTCTAAAATATTGATGCGATCAATTGTACAAAAATATGTGAAGACGATATTTTTGTAATTAGGTTATATGTGACTACATACTTGTGTTGTGTACTTACACATATTTTTCCCCAAACAGTGGCATCTATATTTTAACCTTGAATATACAGTCGATGCCAAAGATATGTTTCGGACCCGGGTATGTCCTTAAACTACGTCCAAAAGAGAGGTATGGGTACTGCGAATGTCATCTCGCCATGTGTGGTAGGGCACAGCATAGCGAATGTCATCTCATTTAAATCTGGAGCAGAGCCCGACTGGGGAAGTACCTCCACCTTACAGAAAACCACAGGCAAATAGCACTAGACCCTACTCATAGTGTTGTGTTTCTGTAAGGTTACCAGAGAGCTCAAAGAGTCTTGACGATGAGGGACCTTCTTGTTCCTTTAGCCGTCATTGTCAACACAGTGAATGCTCCTGTAAAGTTTTGAGTAAGACTTTTGTAAAGTGTCGGCAACGCACATGTGAAATTTAATTTAAAAGCCGCTTCGCTCACTCCTCAATAAGTAATAGAAAACAATCCAAATGGAAAACTTTCTCATTGTCAACACTTAAGTCTCATTGAAAGACCCTTGATCCTTATGCATTTGTCACATGGTTTATGAATCAGTGAATAGTGTCATTCGTAGGTACAGTCACCGGCAATAGTATCTTCCTACACGAAGGCAGCAAAAATATGTGACACGCTCTTATGGCCCTACAAATAAGAGCGTGTCACATATTTTTTGCGGCTTTCATGTAGGAAGAAACTACTGCCGGTGACTGTACGGTCCACCAATTTGATTCACCATACATCAAGGATGATAAAGACATGGATTGACAATGCCTATACAAAATCGCATTCCCTTATTTTAGGCTAAAGCACTAGCGTCATCTATCGGTCACCACAAATACTAAATTCCTACTTAACCTTTCTGTTAAGCCCATTGGTTGACTGGTAGAGAATGCCTTATGGCATTAAGTCCGCCATTAGTACCATATCATTATGTGCAATTAGGATTAAATAAATAAATTCTAGTTTCTAATATTTTGTTCGGCGATTAACGCTGACAGAATAACTCGACTCCAGACTCAACAGATGGCGCTGTCAGACGTATAGCCTAAAGGTTCGAGGAACGCGATTTTGTATAGGCATTGTCCATCCATGTCTTAATCATCCTTGCTATACATATAACCATGTCACAATAGCAGCCCGTGGATACGTATATTACCATACCTGCACTACTAAACTAGCTATTACGACAAGGTTCTACAAAGGCCTGGGAATCAAATTGGTAGACTGTACCATCGCCAATTGTGATCCTTATTGCAAACGGCATAAGGTCTACTTCGGTAGTTTAGTGTTGCTGATACCTGGCTTCCTCGATCTGGGTGTTGAGCGTGAGGTAGTCGGGGCTGTCCTGCCGGTCGTACCGCACTCCTCCGCCGGTGATCGACTGTCAACAAACAACATAAATTGGTCCAGTCGTCTTCGAATAATCGGTAAACATCATAGACATAAACAAAAAGGAAGATGAGTGACGTTCATGGTAAACAAAACTGAAATGTGTTCCAGCACCTACACACTTGTAAAATACTACACACCGCTATAATGTATGTGCGTCATGGGCAAAAGAGATAAACCTATATAGTTAACACGGGTATGCAAGGGAGACCTCCATAATAGACGCGCATTGCACAAAGTGTGACTGAGAGACTCTGGCACACGACTAATTCGATATAGGTGCCGGAACCTATATTTGATGGCACAGAATCGAGCGCCTGGTACCATATCTACCTTTTTGTATAAATCAATGGTCATATAAATAATTTTAAACAAAAATGAACCGTCTTCACTTAGCCTCCACCTTTCGAAAATGCCCTGTAAAATGAGCTACTGTAAAAAATACTCAAATCACTATAGGTGTGCCTAATATTTGAAGAGTTCCCTCGATTTCTCCAGGATCTCATAATCAGATCCTGGCCTGAAAACAATGGGACAAACTGTGCTATATCAAGCACAAAAAGAGTTTTCCAAATCGGTCCAGCCGTCTTCGAATAATCGGTGAACATACTACATAAATAATTTTAAACAAAAAAGAACCGACTTCACTTAGCATCCACCTTTGCAAAAGCAAATGCTCGAGCTGCTGTAAAAAATACTCAAATCACTATAGGTGTGCCTATAATAGTTGAAGAGTTCCCTCGATTTCTCCAGGATCCCATCATCAGATCCTGACCTGAAAACAATGGGACCAACTGTGAACTTATACTCTTTCAAACACAAAGAGTTTTCCAAATCGGTCCAGCCGTCTTCGGATAATCGGTGAACATACATAAAAATAATAATAGTAAAAACAAAGATCCCGACTAATTGAGAACCTCCTCCTTCGAAATTGAGATATGTTGATAGTTGGAGGGTCGAAATGGAGTATTTAAGTAAAACCAGACATTATCGAAGATGTGTTGTATTGTCGTTATCACGTATATAAGAGCGGTAACAAAACTAAACATACCTTATTTATATGTTATTATTGCTTACATGCTATTTTATTCAACCACGTGTGTCACATTATGTCGCAGGCAGTAACGTGAAGTTACTGTTAATATGTTAATTAGGGATATACTACATCTCCCCCGGAAAGGTACCCTTCACCCCCACAAAGGAAGAAAAAAAAAATGTGACATACGTAGTTGCATTTACATTTTTTTTAAATACTATGTCATATTATATAATAGTTGCTAAAGATTATTAATTTTAAAATACAGCTTAGTGTTATTCTTATGAGTTATATAAATCTGATTATTCTTAGAAATCTTAACATTAGGTGACATATCCTCTATTACTTCATAAGGTCCATTATAGATACAATGTAATTTATTACCTACTTGGTTTTTTAAAAGTACTAAATCTCCTGGTTTATATTGTACAGAATTCATTTTCTTATCATACATAAATTTTCTACTATATTTACTTGACAATAAATTATTTCTAGCTTCTGACTGTGCTCTTTGTAACCTATACTTAAATTCTTTAGGATAATCGTCATAGTTATAGAGAGGGTCGACAGAAGAAATTAAATTATTTGGCAATCGACAGTGTTTGCCGAATACTAACTCGTATGGCGTATATTGTGTCTCTGAATGCACGGTGGTATTATACGAAAAACACCAATAACTTAACCAGCTACTCCAGTCGGTGCTGTTGTTACTACATTGAATCCTAAGAAAAGCTCCTAAGTTTTTGTGCGTGTTTTCTAGTGCACCTATGGTTTCGTGGTGATAAGCGGTCGAGTGTAGCTTATTGACACCTAATAATTTACAAATATCGCTAAATACGCTAGACATAAATTCGGTACCTTGATCCGTTATGACGTCGGTTGGTACTCCATATCTTAAAATAAAATAATTTACAAATGCCTTACTTACAGATTCAGTATCTTTTCTTTCTAAAGGGTATGCCTCTACGAACTTTGTGAGTTCACACTGAATTGTTAATACGTACTTATAGTTATAATTATCTAATTCTAAGGGTCCAAGAATATCTAAAGAAACTCTTTCGAAAGACGAACTTGGTGTCGAAGTTATCACCATTGGTTCCTTAATGTATTTATTAGTGTGTTTGTTGTACTGACAATGTGCACATTTCTTGACATACTCGTATACATCGTGGCTCATTCTTGGCCAGAAGTAGTGACGTTTCATGTTATTAAGTATTCTATTAACCCCCGCGTGGCCACTTGTGGATAATAGATGGAAATCGTTTAAAATAACTCTTATTTCGTCTTTATCATATACTTTTGTAACACCTTTTGTTACTAGGATCCTAGGAATATCACTTGTATAGCTAGCTAAAAATGCATTTACTTCTTATGCATTTTGATTATTTTTTATTATAATAACTTCACTTATGCTTTGCTCCTTGCATAATACTTCTAATTCCCTCGCTAACACGCCTACGGTAGATAACGATCGGGTTGTGAGATATATGCATGATTTGCTTGGTACGTACACAAAGTTTCCTTTATTACTCATTATATTATTTCGACATGTCGTATTTAACTTATAATTTGAACCTAATACGAGTTCAATGCAGTCCTTAGGTGCTTTGATGATTTCCACAACTCTAGATTGATCAAGCCTATCGTTTGCGGGAACATCTGTTACTACGTCACCTTGATTGCAAGTTTGTTGCGCGCGTAATCTCCGCGATTGAGCTCTAGTCATGACTGATACAACGTTTGTCCTGATATTTTTTAAATCTTCACTATTCATCGGTAAACGACTCAATGCGTCTGCAGCTGCATTGTTTCGTCCCGGAATATATTCAATATCAAAATTAAATTCTTCTAAATACAACCTAAATTTGGTTAACCTACTCGAAGGATCAGTCATTCCAAAGAGATAAATTAAAGGTTTATGGTCGGTGACAATTTTGAACTTTTTCCCATAGAGATACGGTCTAAAATGCCGTGTCGACCACACTATGGCCAATAACTCCAAGTCAATGATTGGGTATCGAGTTTCAGCTGGCTTAAGGTTTCGACTTGCATATGCGACTACTTTTCCGTTAGAATTTGACAATACGGCACCTAATCCTATTTTTGATGCATCCGTATGTAAGATAAAAGTATTATTTTCTGAAAAATCTGGATAATCTAAGACTTGTGGACTTGTAAGTATATTTTTTAATTTTAAAAATGCTGTCTCACACTCTGGGGTCCAATTGAAAACTGCGTTTTTCTTGGAAAGTTGGTTCAATGGATAAGCTATGTGCGCGAAATTAGGAATAAACCGTCTGTAATAATTGGCAAATGCAACGAATCTCTTGACCTCATCTGTATTCGTTGGCCGTGGGTATTTATTTAATGCGTCCACTTTTGCTGGGTCGGGCTCTACTCCCTTTGAAGTAATTTTATGCCCTAAGTACATTATGTCTTTACGTAAAAATTCACATTTTAATGGGTTTAGTTTAAGATTAGTGCTTCTCAATCGTTCTAACACTCGAATGAGGTTATGGTTATGTGACGTCATGGAATTTCCTATGACAATACAATCGTCTAAGTATATAAAACATTGTTTATAATTTAAGCCGGACATGGCTATGGTCATGAGTCTAGAGAAAACACTAGGCGATGTCCGTAATCCCATTGGACATCTTTTCATCCTATACATTTTATCGGTTGTAAACGCGGTGTATTTTCGGGATTCTTTGTCTAAAGCTAATTGGTAATAACCTTGGGGAAGATCAAGCTTTGAGAAATATATGCTACCTGCTAGGGAATCTAATATTTCAGTAATGTTAGGCAACGGGAACTTATCATCCTGTATTTTATTATTTAGCTGTCTATAGTCAACAACTAATCTCCATTTCCTTTCTCCTAACTTATCTGATTTTTTAGGGACAAGCAAAACTGGGCTGGACCACTCAGAAGTGGTCTCTTCAATTATATCGTTATCTAACATATCTTGAATCTGAGTTTGAAGTTCCTCACGTAAAGCGTGTGGTATCCTGTAAGGCTTTACATATACCGGGCTTGCATTTTCTTTTAATTTAATTTTGTGCTCTAATAAATTGGTTGTAGTTAGCTTGTCGCCGGGCAGATGAAAAACATCTGCGTATTTTGCGCAAATTTGTTCTATACTTAATTGTTCCTCTTTATTTAAGTAAGTATGTAAATTTAATAGATCTAATAAAGTAGTTACTCTATTGACACTAATTTTCCCTGAGTCAAAGTTGCAAATATCAAAATTACATAATCTGTTTACTTGTAAACTTGATAAATCTAAACTAACTGGCTTATCAGTCGTATTTAATATTCGTATTGGTATCTGACCTTTCTCCGGTCTTGAAATAACACCTGCTACGAAAACGCCTTCCTGCATTTCTTCCGCTAACACTACACAATCATCACTTAGCTGTGACGCAATATGAGTCACAATTTCGCAGCGCGGTGGGATAGTATGGACATAATTATTCCTAGAATGAACCTTCATAGGTATCGAAACAGACTGACCTCTGTCCTCTGATGTCAATGCATTGTTTTTATAGCTTATAGTTGCATTATAACGCAAGAAATTTTTTTCACCTAAAATTGCTTGAGCTGCGCATTGCATATTTTCAAAAACATGAAACTTTCCTTCGCAAATGAATCCGTTAAAGTCTAAGTCTAAGCAAATATATCCTTCCGAAACTAAATCTCCACAAACTCCCTTAATAGTAATACTATGTCCTTGGACGTGTCTAAGAAGGTCGGGTTTGTTTTTCAAATATTCATACTTAATAGCACACAGACCTGCTCCACTATCGGCTAATATTTTTAATTTATGTGCATTACCTACACTACATGTTACTGTACTATAATTATCTTTGTTGTAACTAAATATCGCATTATTCATGTTGGTCACGAAAAAACTGCCTGTTTGATTTTTTGTCAGCATTTGTTGTACGTGCACGTGTCGCGTGCACGAGTCGTTGAACGCTGGCCGTGCTCCGGTCAGCAAAATGCTGAGGTCGCGCAACTTTATTGTTTGGAATGTGTTGCGAAATACCTACGTTATTATTTGAATAATACCGTGTTGGAAATGCATTTTTTCCTGAATTAAAACTTTTACCCTTATTATAACGAACAGAGTGACTATTTCTGTTCCCGTAATTTTTACGAGAATGACTGCGTCCGTAATGTAGGACCTGATCGTCCCGTGGTGATGAACTATGCTCATCAATTGCTGTCCTAATGGCTTCGGGCAACGACTTAAACTGCCTAGCCGATATTATAGTACTCAATTTTGGGTCTGATAGACCGTCAGCGAACCGCTTAATAGTTGACTTTTCGTTCAGTGGACGAAGTATGTCGTACCTACTATCGTCACCATCGGCTTGGGATATAGTCAAATTGACAAAAAGATCCTCGATCTCAGCTCCGAAAGCTTCTATAGATCGCCTACCTTGCCTAGCTCTATATAGTTGTGCCTGAATCGACTCGGACGATTTTTTAGGTAACAAGAACGTACGCATATCAGCGACGAGAGATTCTACGCTACTGTATGAAGTCTTTAACCTGAGTTTAGCGCTGGACGAAAGTCTTGTTTTCAATTCTAATTCTATCAAAATCTGTTGAGTCTCGCTACTTATAATAGAACTATACATTAGAATACCATCTATCAACTGCTTAGTAGAGTCCTCTTGCCCCGTCATGACGGGCAACAAGGCGATGGCCGTTTTGACATCGAAACTAGGTTTAGCCATGTTGTCTTCGGTCTGGGATTCCGTATCAAAGTGCGATAACAATATCTTTATCCTACCGTAAGTCTCACTAATTTCAACTATAAGTGTATTACCTAAGTCTATTTCCGAAGTACTAAAGTTTGTTTGTCCTTCCTTTAACAGAGACACAATATCCGCAGCGCGGTTATATAATTCATTTGACTGTTCTAATTTCTTTCTACCGATTTCTTTCTGTCGCCTCTCTGGACCTAACTTCACAATATCATCTTTCAATTTAATTAATTGGTCACGTAACGACTGTAATTCAAGTAACATAATGTATCCATAAACTCAAAAAAAAAAATTACTAATAGGGGGCGTCCATTAATCGCGTCATACTGTATAGGGGGGGGGAGGGGGTCCAGAAAAAATCACCAATGATCACCACAGGGGGGAGGGGGGTCTGGACACATATCACGTGTAATTTTTTTGTTCCTTGTGCTATACCGTATTATGGCCAATAAAATCAAAATTATCAACTTTTAAATGAATCAATCTGTCAAAAGCAGAGTAAAATTGCATTAGCACTATGATTGTAAATATTTTTTAATGGCAATTGACATATTATTTTGTGAAGTAGGTTTTTAGGGTTCCGTAGCCAAAGTGGCAAAAACGTAACCCTTATAGTTTCGTTATGTCCGTCTGTCCGTCCGTCCGTCCGTATGTCACATCCATTTCACTCGGAAACTATAAAACGTATCTTAATAAATATTTATATAAAGGTGTGTTTTTGTATGCTGCTACTTAGTTTTGTAGTAAAATTGCAGAAAAAGATATTTTAAGGAGGGGCACTACTCCATACATGTAATTATTTGTAAAAAAATTTTTTTTTACCAAATATTGACATGATGCACATCACTCGGTAGGTCTTTCAAAATAACATTGAGGTCTGTTTGATTTATTTATTTATTTAGTGAATACTTTAAGAAAAAATCACTCCGTAAGTCTAAAAAAATTGTGTCCTCCCTGTCACTTTTGAACCGGAGATCCAAAAAAATATGAAAAAAATTGAGAACATTATCGGTTTAGGAATGATTAAGTTATCTCCTAAAAACTCATTTCATACGCAGATACGACCTTTTGATATTAATTTTTCGATAGTAGGTACGAAACCGCGTGGCCTGACACGCACTATTAAAGAAAAATTTTTCTATTAAAGATAATTTTATTTTATATGTATACATGTAGTTTCATTCTTTTACCCTTTACGTGTACGTACGTTACGTAAGTAGGTTCACGTGTTAGAAAACTGTACTTACTTTAGTTAGCAAAAAATTACACGTCATATTGGACAGGGGGGGAGGGGTCCTGAAAATATCACCAAAGATCACCATGGGGGAGGGGGGGGGGTCTAAAACAAGCCAAAACCGTATGACGCGATTAATGGACGCCCCCAAAATAAGATGCCTATCAATCGCTAAACATTATGACAAAATATTAAAACATAACAATATAATTATAATTAACTTACATTAGTAGCGGCAATGTAAGTAGGTCATGTTGACGCTGCATTCTGCGCTGGCTCGGGCGGCGGGCGGCGGTCGGCGGTCGCGTGACGCTGGCTGCAAGCTGACACCTCCACGTGGCACTCGCTGTCTGCTCCCGATGACGATGATGGGCCGGGATAACCCTGGACTCCCCGGAACATGGGCCGGGATAACCCTGGACACCTCTTGAATTGCGAGCCGGGAAACCCTGGACAACGCTCTTCTTTCTTCTTTCTTGGCACTCTTCTTAATTTGTTTCTAGAGTTTTGGTCATCATCTTCTTGATTCTTTATTTATTTTTGGGAATATTTGCTTCATTTGTTTACAGACTTGTTCTTTCTTCTTAATCTTCTTGAAAATTGTTCATATTTTTCTTTCTTCTTATCTTCTTTCTTGAATAATGGTTCTTCGGTTCCGATCTTCGTTAGGATAATCTTGCATTGATTTGTCTTCATTTTCGTACACGATGCTCCGTGGTTTTCTTCATCTTGGTTCTTCTGGTATGGGTCGCCATGAGATATGTTGATAGTTGGAGGGTCGAAATGGAGTATTTAAGTAAAACCAGACATTATCGCAGATGTGTTGTATTGTCGTTATCACGTATATAAGAGCGGTAACAAAACTAAACATACCTTATTTATATGTTATTATTGCTTACATGCTATTTTATTCAACCACGTGTGTCACATTATGTCGCAGGCAGTAACGTGAAGTTACTGTTAATATGTTAATTAGGGATATACTACAAAATCTTGAAGTCGGTTGATAAATGGATCAGCCAGAAGAAAGATAAGTGTCAAGGATTTGTTTTTGTTTCAAGCTCAATTTATACGGTACCAGAACTTAAATGCAATTTGATACATATTGCAGCGTCTTGATATATAATACATTTGATCGATCGACCAAATGCAGCAATGTACTCGTAAAACTGAAGAAAAAATCAAATTATTTTTAATAAATATTTTGATTTGTGTATTTTTAAGTAGACACTATATAAATCAGTAGTGACTATATAAATCATAAACTTATATAGATGTCATATACAAAGGAAAAAGTGACCTAGGCCTCTGGTGCCCAGGGCTGGGAACGAACCAGCGTCTTCTGCATTCGCGGCAGACGCCTTTACCCCTTGGCCACCCGGGTCACAGCAGCATCGGTCGAATTTTCCCGTGTATATGCAATCTTTGTAAATGCTCAGGCGCATTTTACATCTACATAACACACATCATCACATCTACATCTATATAAGTTTATGATTTATATAGTAGTGTGTCTACTTAAAAATACACAAATCAAAATATTTATTAAAAATAATTTGATTTGTTCTTCAGTTGTACTGAGGGCAGCGCCATCTCTCTCGCTTTCAATGAACTCTTACGAGTTCGGATTGGAGGTACGGACTCATAATGTTCTACCTTAGATGATTGGCTAAAATGCGCCTGAGCATTTACAAAGATTGCATATACACAGGAAAATTCGACCGGTGCAGCTGTGACCCGGGTGGCCAAGTGGTAAAGGCGTCTGCCGCGAATGCAGAAGACGCTGGTTCGTTCCCAGCCCTGGGCACCGGAGGCCTAGGTCACTTTTTCCTTTGTATATGACATCTATATAAGTTAATGTACTCGTAAGTCTCGTAATTAAAAGTGCATACTAGTATTGACACGTCTTGGGACTCTTGGGGCTTCAACCTAAAATGAAGTTAACTAGAAGCTCTCCTCGAACTGAGAAATCGCGATTTACTTGCAAACGATATACCAATGTAACAAGACCCTTATGAAGATCGCTTTTGCGCCTTCTAGCTCCATAACCCCTTGATCGATCCTGCTCATATAAAAGCTCTCAAATTATATTTATCGCTGCTACAACTCCGACAAATTTCATAAAATTCAGAAAAACTTTACTATAGTTATCACGAAAAAACGATTCAAAATCAAAAAGGATGTCCCACAGCAAGCTGACAGTTCCTTCGTATACGAAGTGGTATGTAAAAACTTCGCTTCGCTGGGCTCGCTCGTTAGATTAACCTTAATTATTCCCTTTAAAAGCAGGCACTTATATAAGAAATATGAATAACTTTCGGGTTTTTTTACGAAACTGAATTGAACCTTATTACCGAGCAAGACAGGTATTCATAGGAGACTAGATAAAACGGTTAAAAAAGAGGACATGAAAGTCTTACTCGCATCCGATGCAACATTGACTTATTGCCATGTTGCCATTTTTAGGGTTCCGTAGTCAACTAGGAACCCTTATAGTTTCGCCATGTCTGCCCGTCCGTCCGTCCGTCCGTCCGCGGATAATCTCGGTGACCGTTAGCACTAGAAAGCTTAAATTTGGTACTAATATGTATATCAATCACGCCGACAAAGTGGTAAAATAAAAAGTCGAAAAAAATTTTTTATTAGGGTACCTCCCCTATACGTAAAGTGGGGAGTGATTTTTTTTTTAATTTCAACCCTAACGTGTGATATATTGTTGGATAGGTATTTAAAAATGAATAGGGGTTTCCTAAAATCATTTTTCGATAATGTAAATATTTTCGGAAATAATCGCTCCAGAAGTAAAAAAATATGCGTCCCCCCACCCTCTAACTTTTGAACCATAAGTTTTAAAAATATTAAAAAAATCTCAAAAGTAGAACTTTATAAAAACTTTCTAGGAAAATTATTTTGAACTTGATAGGATGAATAGTTTTTGAAAAAAAATACAAACTAATTTCTGAACTAAGTTTGTAATTTAACCGTATAAGCAGGTGTTTATTGTACCTGTAATTTCTACAAAATTACAATGAAATGACGTGCTTTCAAATAAAGTAATAACGGTTAAAATCGGTTCACGCAATAAAGAATTATCCCATAAAAATCATCTTCCATACTTTAAGCTCGCGCGCAATAGTTTACTTAATTTGCCGATAGATGTCGCTGTACGTGAAACTCTCATATTATATCCTACATGGCGGTGTTATTAACTCTTAAGTGGGGACACTTACTGTGACGGACGGAAAACTACGGAACCCTACACTGAGCGTGGCCCGACACGCTCTTGGCCGGTTTTTTTTTTATGGAACTAGTAGCAAACGAGCAGACGAGCCGCCTATGCGTTGCCGACCCTTGAGAGCCCTGTACGCCCGCTTCTTGAAGAACCCCATGTCAAAGCGCAATGGAAACACCTCGGGAGGCAGATCATTCCACATTCCGCACGTTTTAGGCAGAAACGAGCGAGATGCCCGTTTATTTTTGGTATACCATGCGTCTAGAAAATGAGGATGAACTTTGTTCCTTTGGCGGGAGGTGCGATGGTAGAAACGTGACGATAGCACCAGTTCAAAAAGTTCTTCAGAACATTCCCCGTTGTACAGACGGTAGAACACACACAGAGAGCCAACATCTCTCCGGAGACTAAGTGGATCTAAGCCGTCAGTAAGATCGGGATCGTCAACAATACGAACTGCCCGACGTTGGATGGAGTCAAGTGGGAGAAGCTGGTATTGCGGGGCCAAACCAGAGATGAGAACAGTACTCCATGTGAGGTCGAACCTGCGCTTTATATAACAAAAGCCGGTGATCCGGCGTGAAGTACTGTTTTGCTCTACTGAGCACCCCGAGCTTCTTGGAGGCCAGTTTGGCTTTGTTCTCCAAATGACCCCGAAACTGGACTTCGTTCGTAATGTCGACACCCAGTTTCCCGATACTCTTGGATATAGTTAGAGGGATTTGTCTAATAAAGGTCAAAACGCTACGGACGTAATCGCTTTCTTTATCAAATATGCAATTTAGTTCATGTAATCCGTTACTTTCATTCTCTTTCTACAGTCGAAGACCGCTCTCCGGAGTTCATATTATTATAGCTTTCTGATGGTGGCCAGCGTCAGTTATACTGGTCTTGTAGATAAAGATTTCTCCATTTTTATTGGACGTCACTTTAGTTTTACGGATGTTTTATCTACCTGGACCATTCTACTTTTCGTACATACGTTTTTGACAGTTTCACGTAAATGCATATTTCAGAATACTTGGCCATTACTTTCATTTGTGACAGAGAAAGATGCTTAAGACGATTGTCGCCGGAGTGTCCTTGACGTTTGGGCGCTCTCTACCCGCGCCACCCGCGTACCCCTCTCATTTCGATCGTGCGTAAATCCACCGCGATGCACCGCAACAATGTTCAAAGAATATGACTTTACTCAGAGGCGCGCGGGCAGCTTTATAATAATTATAATCCTTGTGCGGATGTTTTGTGATTTGAATACTGTGATTAAGTACTACGGTGACATTTTTAGGAATGCTACTTACCTATTAAATAAGATAAGTAATAACGATCTCGATTAGTAGATTTTTATGTGAATAAATAAAAACCTAGCTTTTGAATTTAAAGTACAGTGAGCGGCAAAATCTTTACGAATTTACGAAATATTTCGCATATCAGAAAAAATAAAAAAATACTGACTATTACAGCAAAAAAAACTGAATGCACATCAAAGCGGTGTTTTCATGTGAATTTGGATTTTTTTTGCTGTGCAAGTGAGCTTAATAGATGGTTATTTTTTTGTTGCGATTTTAAATATTAACCGTAAAAATTCACTTAATTACGGTAAATTAACAAAACTAAGCCTGTTGCGAGTTGCGTATAGTAAAAATGCACATGTAAGGAGCGGTATTTGTGCACGAAATCGTCATACAAATGTCATGAGAGCTGTAAGCCCATTAAATTTAGATCTTTAAAATATAACACAGCGCAAACACTTCTTAGGGTTCCATAGCCAAAATGGCAAAAACGGAACCCTTAAAAGTTTTTTGAAACATGTCCGTCTGTCCGTCCCTATGTCAAAGCCATTTTTATTATAAAACATATATTACTGAAATTTTATCTAGAGGTGTGTTTCATGTGCCGCTACTTAGTTTTCTGGCTAAATTGCTAAAAAACTTTTAGGGGAGGCACTCCATACATACATATGCCAAACTAAATGTCAAAAATATATTTTTTGTAAATATGAACATGTTGTACGATACGGTTTTAAAAATATTTTATATATATAGAGGATTTTTTTTTTAAACTGTTTTATTAAGTCAATATTTTCAGAAATATTTGTTCGAAAGTCTAAATATAATAGGCTCCCCATCTAACTTTTAATCCGTAAGTCTAAAAAATATGAAAAAAACCAAGAAGGCTTATAGTACTTAATTTCTACGATAATTATTTCACATAAATATTATCGGTTTATCCGTTTTTCAGTTATCTCCAAGAAACTACTTTCTACGGAACCCTACAATATGCGTGGTCCGATACAAACTTGGCCGGTCCTTTAAAGATATTTGATAGGTAGTATTAACCGTTACTAGTGATTTATTTATTTACTTTGTGTTGATAATTAATATAAAATTTGTATTTATTTCACCGACATAGTAAAGTTTTTTTTGGGGTAGTCAACGCGCATGTGAATCTTCTGGGGTTGCAGGCGTCCATAGGCTTTATAACTGCTTTCCATCAGGTGGGTCGTATGCTTGTTTGCCAGCGTCGTGGTATAAAAAAAAAAGCTTTTTTTCCTTTATTCTTACATACATTGAACTCTTAAATATCAGCCATTTTTTATTAGAATCTCAATCAGGCTTTGCTCAGTGATAGTTAGTACACTGAAATTTGGTAAGAGTATGTGTTTTAATTACGCCTACAATGTGGTAAAAGAATAAGTATCTGAAACACATTGTTGGATAGGTCTTTCAAGAAGAATAAGCCTTAAACAACTTTTGGATAAAACGAATACTTTCGTAAATAATAGCTTCGAAAGTAAAACATGCTCTTTGATTTTTGAACCGTGGGTCCAAAAAATTTGGAAAAATTCCTGGAAGTGAGGCCATTGAAATACTTATCACGTATTTTCAATAAAAACTATATGGAATAAAATCGGTTGAGCCGTTTTTGGGTAATGCCTATAGTAAAATAACGTAAGTGCCACAAAACATCTCTTTATAAACTACCTTTTGAATGGATGTATTGTAACAGGCCGGCAACTACGGATCCTTACACTGAGCATAGCCCGACATTCTCTTGGCCGGTTTATATGCAATCCTTTGCAGATTACTTCGCAATTTCTTGATTTGATAAATTAGTATAAAGTATAACATTAAAAATTTTGTTTCATCTTTAAAAAAAAACGCATATTACATTCGTTTAGAACTCGGAGTTTTTATGAAATTGATTATTAGTCTATTGTATTGCAGTACTAGCAGATTTCCACACTCGACGACTAACGCCTATTTTGCGTGATGCATTAGTCTACTAAAACATAATAATTTTTACGTCACACCTGGCCATAATGTGAGTTTTACCGCTCGCTACGCTTACGGTAAAACTCGCATTATGGCCAGGTGGGGACGTAAAATTGTGTACTCACCACGGGCAGTAAAAAAGAAAGCCCTCTATCGCATATTTACAACCCTCGCCTGCGGCTCGGGTCCCAAATACCTGCGATTTCGGGCTTTCTTTTTTTTACAGCCCTAGGTAAGTAATGTACTATTGTTCTTTCCTCCATTTTAATTTTATTTGTTTTTTACTTGTATTATAATCTAAATAAAATACACTTTTTATACGAACGTACATGAACATGCATACGAGAACATTATCTTAAAAGATAAAACGTCTATACTTTATAGATTCCGGGAAGACACGTTATGTCCGCATCGCATGAACCCTCTGCAGTTATTTAATCTTTAGGCACAGTAAGTCCGATATTATTGCTCACGGGCCAATCACAAGTATATGTAGTACAAGGGAAGCACGGAGCGACGAGCGACACAGCCTCCTCGTCTCAAAGCTAGCTCACGACTGCCAGCAACGCAGCTTTCGAGCTACCAACGCACGAAATGTGGAATTATGATCAAGTTGTTTAAGAAAATTTAATCTATTTAAATATCCTACGTTGAGTTTGTAGTGTTCTGTAGTACACATTTTTTAGTTCAACAATATTTTAAATCGAATAAGCCGTTCAGTAGATATAAGCAAAATTAACCGTAAAACGACATTTCGTTACATTTAAATAACGGAGAAACTATACGTTACACGAGTTATTCAAACGTTGACAATATTGTACATGAAATGGTAATTAACATATATTTTTTTCAAATTTTTTGAATGACTCGTTATTGAGATAAATCCCTTAGAAAGTAACAGTTTTCGGCCACATTCAGCGCCTAGCGCCTTAATTACCCTATCAACCCCGATAGCTAAGTTTAATAATAACAACTTTAAATATTCTTAATCACAGTAACTCAGTGGTCCTTGATTGTTTCCCGATTTGTATGCAGTTAAGGCATTTACCAGTGCGTTACCATTTTTTTAAATTAATCAATATTAATATATGAATATTGGTTAACACATTCCTATCATTGGGTGCAGGTACAATTTGGGAATACAATTTCATACACAAATTCAATGTCTATCATACTTTTTTCGGAGTATAGATTAATGGTCACGAAAAAGGAGAGTGAGCCACCTACACCTTTGATTTGACACTGACTGTGCGGTGCGACACACACATCCGTTGGGGCTATACTGTGAGTACTAGCAAACTATTCATGTTACGGACTGCCTGATAAATATACGTAAACGTTTAGTCACAGAATAAGTAATAGTCGTTTAGTATAAAAAATACCTCGTGCCTAGATACTTATACATTAACTGTAACATGAGAACATGACACTAAGTTTAAAGTAATATTAAAGGTTGAACACGCCAAAACTTGGGCACGCAAAATTTGTCTTTAAACTTGACCTCATATAGCTATTTTTATATGCCCAGGTTTTGGCGTGTTCAACCTTTAATGGTATACCACGTGATAAATGTTCATACCCCTCTCTCTCTATATCATTCGTGACTTCTTAGACCCCCGTCCCTAGGCTCTAGAGCCTTATTCTGTGGTGGCAACCAAAACTCAGGACCAGAACGGATAGCGTGGTTGCCAGTTTATCGCCTATCACGTCAGGCGTCACTTTCGCACTCACATACTTGTTAGAACATGACCACTATGGTGACAGACGATAAAAGCCGGACCATCATAGGCTAGCAGAATCATGACAGTTCTAGCAAAAGTTCCGTGCATCCGAATTAAGAAAGGAAAAAATAAAATGGCCAATTACACACAAATATTTTATTGACAATAGTTACGTCTTGAATCGCATCGCTATTTGTACTAACGGGGTTCCTTAAATATCTTACGTTGATACCGAAGACTATAGATTTGCAACATGGCAACTCACAAAGATGGCCGCAAGCTTGCGCAAATGTTAGAGTCCGTCTCGCCGCGACGAGTCGCTCCGTGCCGGTCCTGAGCCCTGCCAACCACCACAGTATAAGGACTACGGAGTCTTTTTTTACTCGTCGACTTTGAATTTATAGTCTGGCAAACCATTTATGTCAGTAGAAACGCGCGGCAAATTCAAAATACGTACATGTAGCAACCCTTTGTAATGAGACATCGTATTTCATGACGTACGTTTCAATTCACATTAAATTTCTGTGCATTTCACTCTCTCATCTTAAGCGCGAGTGAGATAGAACTCCTGCAACGTTCCCAATTAAATTTAAATTCATTTTTAAGCCATAGGTCAATTGACAAAACCAGATTATCTGTTGCAGTTGGTGACAGATCAGACGAAATATATCAGTCTCTATTTTACACACCGTAAATGTCACCTAATGAAAGGGGCGGAAATACCACCTAAAATTAAAAACATAAAATTTGATGATCATTGCTGCTTTTTTCACTGATTCTTAGTGTTGTCATACTTTTGTTCGCTGTACATTGTTACTGCGTTCGTTGGCTGGCCAGACTATAGTTAGACTATGTAGACTACAAGCGCATAATTTACATGTCTTATATTATGTTTGAAATTAGAGACATCTAGCGCCTACTGGTTGCGTTTCGTAACGTCCTAGACAGACTTTAGAAATTGGTCGGACACATTTGTATCGCGCGTCGCTATATAGTCTTCGGGTATTCAATTCGTGTGCCGACAGGTGGCGCTATCTGCACTACTAGAATAATAGTGCAGATAACGCCAGTAATAAATACTTGCGTGAATTTACTTTACTGGTGAATTTTTAGGTATGAAATCTTATGATTTTATAACGAGTTTAATACGGATGATGATACATCTTGAATTATGCAATAAAAATTTGTTGATAGGATGCAAAATGATCAATATATCCAAATACTTAAAGTTATAATTAAAAAAATCCATGGAATGTCAAAATTTTACGATAAAAAAAAACAATGATACCATTCGATTTTAAACATTTTACTGTAAAATAAATTGTATGGCGACAATATACATAAACGCAATATTTCTCTGTAAAAATAGCAATTTCATAATTTTTCCATACTTTAAGCAGGCCGACTATTAGATCGCGACGTCACTTTTGCACATCATTTTATTAGGAGCGATTTGAGAAACAAATGCAAATCTCAGACTTTAAGTCACGTTTCCGACTTTTATGTTGCTTTAACGCAATTGGTTCCATAATATAGACATTTGATACTCACAACAAAAATAATCGATTGATATAGTGGTATTCTTTTAAAATGTCGGGATTCTTATTAAAAAGTTCTATATATCATACTAAAGACCTACAATTCCGTCATCTTAAAAAAATCAATCTATACCATACATGAAAAAAATTCATCATTCCTATTGTTTTTGTAATTTTCGAGTACATCTTTACGAGTAATGGGACTGGGCCGTCATTTAGAGTATTCACAGTATACATATATATAACAGTCACATTATGTTCTCCTGGGTCTGTGGTACTATGGTACTTTGACATAAAATTGATTGGAGACCTTTTTAACACCTTTAAAATTGTGTTTATTGAAATTCGCGTGTTGGTTTTACAAAGTAAAAACAAAGCAATATGCTTTTTTAAGCTAATATGGTCACCAATAATACTATTAATAAAAACGTGGTATTTGCTTTGTGTTTTCGAGTTCTCGATATTTCAGCACAGTTGCCCTAACTGGTGTCCGTTAACTGACGTTGCTGCGTGTGTCAGTTGAGCTGTAGCTACCTACAATGCTGTGCGGTTGCATGGAGTCAAGGAAAAATCCGTTGTACGCGTCCGCGCCGGTTACAGCCGGTCATACTGTTTTACCGTATTTCTACCCGCACGCGTGAACCCGCTCTGTGCACCAGCCAGCGGACGCACTTACAGCATTGTAGGTAGCTACAGCACAACTGAGATACACAGGAACGTCAGTTATTCCGTTAAAATGATTATTATAGTGCAAAAGATGGATTTTGACGCTGTCGGAGGTGAGCGCATTTAAAAATGTATGCGATTCCTTGTCACGTTCACGTCAATGAGCGGCGTTTTGGAGTTTTCCGTGAATGAGGCTTAAAACGCTCGGGGCGCTGCAGGACGTGCTTGGGTAAGAGGCTACAGAGTATGAACACACGGAGTAGGTCACCTGAGCGCCGTCAGGCGTCCGCAGCAGACTCTCGAGCGCGGTGCGGAAGGGCGGGACAAGTCCGTCTCCGGCTGCTGCAGAATGTGCTTGAGTAAGAGGCTACAGAGTATGAACACACGGTCACCTGAGCGCCGTCGGCCGTCCGCAGCAGGCCCTGCGAGCGCGGCGCGGAAGGGCGGGACAAGTCCGTCTCCGGCTGCTGCAGAATGTGCTTGAGTAAGAGGCTACAGAGTATGAACACACGGTCACCTGAGCGCCGTCGGCCGTCCGCAGCAGGCCCTGCGAGCGCGGCGCGGAAGGGCGGGACAAGTCCGTCTCCGGCTGCTGCAGAATGTGCTTGAGTAAGAGGCTACAGAGTATGAACACACGGAGTAGGTCACCTGAGCGCCGTCAGGCGTCCGCAGCAGACTCTCGAGAGCGGCGCGGAAGGGCGGGGACAAGTCCGTCTCCGGCTGCTGCAGGATGTGCTTGGGTAAGAGGCTGAGTTAGCGTACCACTGGTCAATTTCCTTATTCGTAAATTTCACTAATTCACCAGTTTACACATTAGATAGTTTCTTAATTCGCCTATTTTCCTTATTTGCCAGTTTCACTAAGCTGTCGGTTCCTGTATTAAGTCAGTTTCCTAGTTCGCTAACTTCTTTATTCGTCAGTTAGTTTAGTTTGTCAGTTTTGATATTACGTCATATTCCCAACCCGTTACTTTCCTTTTTCGCAAGCTTCTCTGTTCGTCAGTTAGTTTAGGTTGTCAATTTTGCTATTTCGTCATGTTCCCTACTCGTTACTTTCCTTGTTCGCAAGCTTACCTGTTCGTCAGTTAGCTTAGGTTGTCAATTTACCTATTTCATCATGTTCCCATACCTCAGTGCCTCAAGACAAAAGTCTTTAATCAATGTGTGTTACCAGTGATGACTTACGGCTCCGAAACGTGATCTTTCACTATCGGCCTCATCTCAAAACTCAAAGTCGCTCAGCGAGCTATGGAGAGGGCTATGCTCGGAGTTTCTCTACGTGATCGGATCAGAAATGAGGAGATCCGTAGACGAACTAAAGTCACCGACATAGCCGACCGGATTAGCAAGCTGAAGTGGCAATGGGCAGGCCACATTGCACGCACAGAAGATGGCCGAAGGGGCCGAAAAGTGCTCGAGTGGAGACCACGGACTAGCAAGCGCAGCGTAGGACGTCCACCCACAAGATGGACCGATGATATTATTAAGGTCGCCGGAACACGCTGGATGCGGGTCGCTTCCAACCGGTACGTGTGGAGGTCCAAGGGGGAGGCCTATGTTCAGCAGTGGACGTCTTATGGCTGAGATGATGATGATGATGATCATGTTCCCAACCCGTTACTTTCCTCCTAGATATGGAGAGGCAGCGCAGGGCATTAGCCCAGCATTTATGTACTTACATTTTACCTGGAAAGTTTACATTCAAATTGTTAACTAGAAGTCATTTATTAAAGAAATAGCTAATAATAATGTATAAAAAATAATAGTAATAATTCACATCCCTGCAATGCACGGTCAGGCAGGTGACAGTTTAGTTAGAGTAATTGTATATAACCTGGAAAGTAATCTGACAACAACGGAACGCGTTGTTTGGAGGCATACTAAAGATTAGAAGACTTAGAAAGACTAGACTTAGACTTAGAAGTGTTCGTGCTCGAAGACCCTGTGCTAACTTGGAGACGGGGCTAAAACCTCAAAATGTTTGACTTTTTTTTAGTTTTTCGCTTATATCTCATAAACTAAGCACTTTTTCTGTATGTGTACAGTTGTATGGCAAAGTGAAAGAGCAATTTTCCTGAAAGTCATACGACTCATACCAGATTCTTATTCTGAGGTGTGCAATAAAGATCCAGGCAGGCAGGGCAGGGCCGTCTATAGTACCCACAACACAATAGTGCTCTCCCTTATGGGAGAGGGCCTAAGTAATAGTTCAGAGCTGGATACGGTTACCAACTTTTAGTATGTTGTTGGGCACGACACTAGGACCCCAAAACTGCCGAGAGACGGGGACATAGGTGTGAATGTCTCCCGAGTAATGACGTCATAAAAATGGCTGCCGCTTCGAAGATTGCGAAAAGTGAAAAGCATGAGCCTAATTATTGAGTAGTTTTTTTTATACATTCTGTAAGTTTTTAGGGTTCCTTGCCATTATAGTAAATAAAAAAACCGGCCAAGTGCGAGTCGGACTCGCGCTTCGAGGTTTCCATATTCATCACACAATTTTAACAATGTGTATTATTAAGACCGACTTACGCTTGATCGCGGACTTTTTACTATTTTTTCTGTAATCTACAGGTAAATAACGATTTTATGTTTATTTTTCTAAAATGTAGGTTCATCGGTTTCCGAGAGACTGAGGGGAATGGTCAAAATTCGCCTTTATTCTCGAATAATTTCAAAACAATAATATTATACATAGATTTATATAATTTATTCATCCAAGGTACTATAGTTGTAGTTCTCACATCAACCCCTTTCATTTGATATTATAACAAGGTAAAGTGTGTAGGTAGTTTAACAAAATGGCGAAAATTGACCATTCCCGTTGCTACTGGAATATTACAGTCGCCATCAAATATATCGGAGCAGCCAAGGTACTCAAATATATCTGAACATGCACGTTATCACCTTGGCGCTGGAGGCGTTGTTCAGATATTGTGACCACCTTGGCCGCTCCGATATATCTGATGGCGACTGTACGTAATATCATTTGATATTTACCAGTTACTTTTCGGTGAAGGAAAACATCGTGAGGAAACCGAATCGAATCCCAATAGGGTCTAGTTTCCTAGCCTCTGGTTTGGAAGGTCAGATGGCAGCCGCTTTCGTAAAAACTAGTGCCTACGCTAATTAATGTGTTCAAAATGACCTTGACACGACTTTATTGTTAAGGGAATAAGAGCGTGTGGTCATTTTGAACACCTGAGCTGCTGAGCTACTTCTGCTGCTGACTATACCAATAATATTAAATTTATTGTTTGAAATAAAACCAATCTTTTGTTAAAATTTTCTTAACTCAACAACATAACTCTTCTTCTTATTCAACAACAAACTCTTCTTCTGAGAAATAATAAAAAACGGTCAAAAGCCATAGTTTGTATCTTTATAAGTAAATCAGAAATCATTATATTAATTTTATTCGCGATAAACTTATACAGCAACAGCATATAAAAATAGAAAAAGAGTACCTACTTTTTCGTGTCAGGTTGCCGGACACGGTTACCAAATAAAACCTAACGTTGCCGACGTGAAATGCCCATGGTTGCCGCATACAAAATGAGTTTTTGTAATATACAGGCTGTCCCTAAAACCAACGTCGAGACTTAAAGGGCTGGTAGAACAGCTGATGGGCAGAGCAGGTTAAGCAAATCTGGCCTGAATGAACATGACATAGTTTTCGAGATATTGGCACTTGTATACCATTATAACTGGTAGTCCGCCTCGAACTGAGAACTCGCGATTTCCTTGCAAACGAGGCGACCAGTATAACAAGACCCTTCTGATGACTGTTTCGCGCCTTCAAGCTCCATAACCCCCTTATCATTCCTGCTCATATACGAACTCTCAAATAGTATATATCTCTGCTAGAACCCCAACAAATTTGATAAAGATGAGAAAAACGTTGCTAAAGTTATCGCGGAACAACTATTCAAAATCATAAAGCCATCGAAATGCAGGGACGTCGAGGTAGCCGGCTGCAGTCCGAAGTTGTCTGTGAGAACTCACTTCGCTTACGCTCCGCTCGTTCGATAAAGCTAGTCATCTGCCAATATCTCGAAAACTATGCCATTTTCATTAGGGCCAAATTTGCCTAATCTGATCTGATAGTTCTACCAGCCCTATAAGTCTTGACGTTGGTTTTAGGGACACTCGGTATACTTACTCGTATTAGACAAAACTGATGTTGTTTTGTACTATTTATGTTTATTATAAAACATTGATCTATGAGGAATAATAATCCTGGCAACTAGTGAAATAGGCGAATATGGGAACCGACGAATAAGTAAACGAATACACAAGGAAACTAGCAAATTTACAAAACTGACAGCTTAGCAAAACTAGTGAACGAGGAAACTGAAGGATTTACGAAAAAGCAAACTGGCAAAATTGTCTACCTAACGTAACTGACAAATAGGAAAACCGTTCAATTAACGAAAATGACAAATAACGAAACTAGCGGATTGCAAAACTAGCATTTTTACGAAACTGATAGCCTGGCTAAACTAGCGAAGGAGGAAACTGAAAAATCAGTAAAATGCCTGACTAGCTAAATTGTCAACCTAGCGAAACTGTCTAATGTGTAAACTGGTGAATTAGTGAAATTGACGAATAAGGAAATTGACCAGTGGTACGCTAACTCAAGAGGCTACACAGTATGAACACAGCAGTAGCTCACCTGAGCGCCGTCGGGCGTCCGCAGCAGACTCTCGAGAGCGACGCGGAAGGGCGGGGACAAGTCCGTCTCCGGCTGCTGCAGGATGTGCTTGGGTAAGAGGCTACACAGTATGAACACAGCAGTAGCTCACCTGAGCGCCGTCGGGCGTCCGCAGCAGACTCTCGAGAGCGGCGCGGAAGGGCGGGGACAAGTCCGTCTCCGGCTGCTGCAGGATGTGCTTGGGTAAGAGGCTACACAGTATGAACACAGCAGTAGCTCACCTGAGCGCCGTCGGGCGTCCGCAGCAGACTCTCGAGAGCGGCGCGGAAGGGCGGGGACAAGTCCGTCTCCGGCTGCTGCAGGATGTGCTTGGGTAAGTGGCTACAGAGTGTGAACACAGCAGTAGCTCACCTGAGCGCCGTCGGGCGTCCGCAGCAGACTCTCGAGAGCGGCGCGGAAGGGCGGGGACAAGTCCGTCTCCGGCTGCTGCAGGATGTGCTTGGGTAAGAGGCTACACAGTATGAACACAGCAGTAGCTCACCTGAGCGCCGTCGGGCGTCCGCAGCAGACTCTCGAGAGCGGCGCGGAAGGGCGGGGACAAGTCCGTCTCCGGCTGCTGCAGGATGTGCTTGGGTAAGTGGCTACAGAGTGTGAACACAGCAGTAGCTCACCTGAGCGCCGTCGGGCGTCCGCAGCAGACTCTCGAGAGCGGCGCGGAAGGGCGGGGACAAGTCCGTCTCCGGCTGCTGCAGGATGTGCTTGGGGATGCGCGCGCCGCACAGAAACTGTCCCGCTTCGTCTGTGAAGTGGTTGCAGTTGTGTTCTAGCAGGTTGTATGCGGAGCCGCTGAAATGATGATAAGACTTATATTATAATGCACAGTGCTAAGAAACACCAGTAATTAATAATAATGTTCCTTGAGCTACACGGGCGGTTCTACAGGGCCCTCACGGGACCCGACGTAGACCTGCTCGCGTCGGTGAACTGGTTACGATTCGGGGACCTCTTCGGAGAAACCGAAGGTTTTGCCTGTGCAATTGCGGACGAAGTTATCATGACGAATAACTACCGGAAATATATCCTGAAGGACGGTACGGTCGACATTTGTCGGGCATGCCGCCGTCCCGGAGAGTCACTCAGGCATATCATCTTCGGTTGTTCTCATCTTGCTAACGGCGAGTACTTGCACAGACATAACCTCGTAGCCAGGATTATACACCAGCAGCTTGCTCTCCTATACGGTCTTGTGGACCACGAAGTGCCGTACTACAAGTACACACCTGCACCAGTTCTCGAAAATGGTCGTGCCACGCTCTATTGGGATCGATCTATTATCACGGACAGGACTATTGTAGCCAATAAGCCTGATATCGTGGTAATAGATCGACAGCAACGCCGGGCCATGCTCGTCGACATCACCGTCCCATGTGACGAGAACCTCGTGAAGGCCGAGAAGGACAAGTCCAGCAAGTACCTAGACTTGGCTCACGAAGTAACCGCCATGTGGGAGGTTGATTCGGCGATCATTGTACCGATAGTTGTTTCTGCGAACGGTCTCATAGCGAAGAGTCTCGACCAACACCTAGAGAGACTTTCGCTACGGGGTTGTGGTTGGATCAAGGGTCAGATTCAGAAGGCGGTAATCCTGGACACGGCGCGCATAGTCCGAAGGTTCCTCTCTCTGCGGCCCTGCTCCGTTGCCGGCGGCACCCTAGGATAGGTTTTTTATAATGCTTTTATTGTTTTTGTGTGTTTTAGATGTATTTTTGTATTTTACTTTTATAAAAATATTGTAAAAAACCTACCTAAGACATAAAATGAATAAAGAGACTAATGTTCCTTGTAATATATCATGATGCGCGACCATAAGGAAAAATGGAGCAAACAAGTGACCCACTGTTACCCAATTGGTTGCAAGTGCAAAGCAGGTCAACAGAAAAGACGATGGGAGGATGACATAAAAACAACATTAGGACCACGCTGGACCAGGGTGGCCTTAGATAAAAATCACTGGAAAGAGACGGAGGAGGCCTATGCCGACAGGCACTTCACATTAAGAGACATTCTTTAAACTTATCAACAATAGTAAAATAAAGGCTTATTTCATTTTATTTAACTTTAATATATCATTGGGTTCATAAGGATATCTCACATACTCATATGTGCAGTTGCGTATACTTAAATAACGTATCGTATAGTAACGTAACGATATCGTCATCTGCAATTAAAAAAAAACAACGGGTAGCACTCTGGGAGTGCCGGCACAAGGGAAAACTTGAATATTAACGTTGTGCATTTTTGATATTTTGGAATGGTTAGGGAATAATTTTTCACGAATACCTTTAATCATTAGTATAAAAGTACTATCATTTACGTGGTAAAATACAATATTCATTTATTGCGCTATCGTACACAAACATGACAATTTATATTAATTACAATTATTTATCCGGTCAGGTCACGTGTCCGTCTTACGAATTTTCAATCTCCGACGAATCTGTCGGTCACGTGACCTGTCGCGAGTTTAACATTTTTTCTCCATCACAAAAAGTGCACAGCGCCGCTATAGTAGTTTATGTAACTGTTACGTAATAAGGGTCCTTAAAACATGAGTGTGGTTTTATGAAATGAGCCGCAGGCGAATTTCATAATAAGATCACACGAGTGTTTTAAGGCCTAATTACGTACAGTTGCATACACTGCTTTATCTACACTCATATTATTTATTATAAATGCCGTATTCGGAAATCATAGAATGGCCGCCATTGCACCGCCGCGGCCATCTCGATTGTCTCGGCGTGGCCAACTCGATTGTGTCGGGGCTCGCGCGGGACCAATCGAGTTGGCCATGGCGGTAACATTATGTTATCAAATTCGATGTTCCAAATTTGAAACTCAGTGCTTAACAATATTTGAGCATGCAAAGTTAAAATTACGTTACTGCCGCAGATAAGAAACTTATCATAGTTAAATCGTTTGTTGTAATGCTTGTCATTGTCTACGGTTTTTGAACGCATTTTAGAGTACTTACAGTATGAGTGTAGATAAAAGAATTTTTCACTTCAAAAAAACACGTTTGATAGCAGCGACCTTGTTTTTGTACCTACAAATATAACTATATCAGATTGTTTTTGAGCTCTTTTTTGCGTAAGATATCCATGCAAGTACTGTATTTATTACTCACTTGAAAGTGGTAGTAGCGAGCCCCTGCAGGTACTCGCGGAACACGGCAGACGGGACATATGTCACCCCGAGCCGCTTCACCTCACGAGGTTGTCCCGCCATTGTGCCGCCCTGCAAACAACAAAACACAAGAGTTGAATTACTGTCATATTAGTTAACTGTGCATATCGGTGAACTGTGTATGTACATATGTAAGATTGCAAACAAGAAAATGCAAGAGTTGAGTTATATTAGTGAACTGTGCATATGTATGAAAAATCAATAAACCGTGCTAATTAATTAGATTGTAAAGTGACCGGCCTAAGTGGACACAATTTTATTTATTCTATAAGACCGACTTACGCCTGATCAATGTTACTCTGCATCCGTAGGAAACGCCTTTTGTCAACCCTACACGTGATCCCTGGGTGGTGCTAAAAGAGTACCTAACAAACTTGAACGGCTACATAATGTATGTATAAGGTATGTCTTTGGCTTGCGTAAGTTCGACCACATTTCAGCGTTCCGTTCCCAACTAAAGTGGCTAACTATTCGTCGCCGTAGAGACGTGCACATTCTTTATCTTCTCTTCAAAGTATTGTTTCTTCCATCTTCTCCACCCTACCTGTCAGAGAGATTTAGGTTTCTAGCGGACGGCAGTGGTCACCGGCTACGCTCCAGTGCTGATTTATCTCTCTCTATCCCAATGCACAGTCACCATTCATATGCCATGTCTTTTAAAGTTTATTCTGTTAAATTATGGAATTCGTTGCCACTATCTTTCCGGCAGTGTAAATCGGTTGCATCGCTAAAGGCTAATTTAAACAAGTTATGGCTTTCAAACGAATCCTAACAGTAAGATATATGCGGTAATAATTTTCATATTATTTATTTTATTTTACGTAGGTAGTATGTATTTATAGTATGTATGTATGTATAGTATATATTTTGTATTTATGTAAAAAGTTTATTTATATTTATGTATGATACCGAACTGAGTATCTACCTAATTATTTAGATTATAAATTATAATACAACTCATCTTACCGTATCGTACAGTACCTAAGTCTGCCTAGCACTTCCAACTTTCTCTCTCCATTGCTCAAAGGTTAACTGGAAGAAATCCCTTAAAGGGATAAGTTCGCCTTTGTACGTATATGTTGTGTTATATGTATTTCGTTGTGTTTTCTTGTACAATAAAGTGTTTTACTACCACTACTACTTGCCAGCTGCACTGTCCCCTCTGGACCTCGCAGCACTCACTGGATTTTCTTTATCATCTGCTTTCCCACTACTACTACCCCAGGGAAGAAATGCCTATCTATATCCAGTGACATGTAGCCATACGATAAATAAATTTAATTATTTTTGTTGTGGTGGTAGTACAGTCGCCATCAGATATATCGGAGCGGCCAAGATGACAAATACCTGAACAACGCCTCTATTGTCAAGGCGATACATTTTTGAGTACCTTAGACGCTCCGATATATTTGACGGTGACTGAAGAAATAAACATTCTGTGAAAGGTTCAGCGTTCGTTTCTTGAGATAGTGCCATGTGGCAGACAGTCGGATAGTGTTCAACAATACCTAATAGGGATCCGAGTCACTCTTCAGGTACGGAACCCTAAAAAAAGTGCCTGGCATTATATATATTATAATATCCGGTCATGTCCGAAAAATCTCAAGCATTTGTTGTCCCTTTTTCATAATAAGTAGTAACGAACTCCATTATTCTTTTGCAATTGGCAAACTGACATGAGACTTCATCGTATGAAATATTATCCAGAAATTCTGCGCTGAAAAAAACAAGTGTATGTCACATCACGCGTCAGCTATGAAATACGACTATCCATTTAAAAACACCGCGAAAATATTATATCAGAGACTATAAATAATATATACAGCTACCTAGTCGGTTACTAAGTTCTGTTACTAGAGTTTTCACTAAATAAATAGGAATAGGTAGCAACATTTTAATTATTCACGTATATAATTTAAAAGCTTATTTAATAGTCAATAGATTACAATATATTGAATTGAAAATTATTGTCGCAGTTTTTCAGAATTCTTTATAACACTCGGAAAAAGGCGTGAAATTTATACGTCAAAATTACACTCCTTGTTCATGATGATTTTAAATCCTATTTATTTTTAATCACGTTTAAGACGCATCAGTCTTGCACAATTCGGTAGCTATATTCTTTAGCTTCAATTTGGTATATGTATAGTTCACGTGGGTCTATCCGATAAAATACTAGACTATAAGTTGCAAGTCTGCTTGTTCCAAAGCAAGCTAAATCTCTGTATTTTGTGAAAAACTTAAAAATAGGCAATGTTTCAAATGGGAATATCTGTGGGATAAAATCACAAGAAAATTAAATGGTGGTCACGCAATTACCTGCAATAAACAGGTATCTTACAAACAAGCTATGGAACCTTCTAAACAAAGGTGCAATATTTATTTGATGCACTTTTGTTAAGTGTAATTTTCTTAAATTTACCGCGTGTTTTGTCTTCAGGCAATCTTGTGCTTTACAAGAATTTTCAATAAATTTCCCATCTGCTTTGTATATTATTATACCATATTATGTTCATTAGAAATTAGGCTATTAAATAATTATTTTAAATTGTTACATTAAACTTTATTTTATATTTAATCAGTCAGAAATCTGGTAACAGAACTTAGTAACCAACTAGGTACAGTCTAAAAACTGTTTGAAGCCCAAATCTAAAGCGCCATCTGGACGAGAGCAACCCAAAGATACAAAAATAGTACAGGGAAATGACATTGCGCTGCAGCTCCATCTTAATTACCGTAGTAGCGCTAGATGGCGCTGAAGCGCAATGTCATTTTATCTACACTCACATTGTAAGTCCTCTAAAACGTGTTCAAAAACGGTAGGCAATGGCATTATCACAACCGATTTTACTATGAAAAGCTTTTTATCTGTGGCAGTAACGTAATTTTAACTTTACATGCTCATATACGTTATGAGTTTAAAATTCCGAACATCGAATTTGATAACATAATGCAAATCCTGTTCTCCTTCCTGACCAACGGCACGCGCCCGCGCGACCGCCGGCACAATCGAGTTGGCCATGGCGGTGCAATGGCGGTCATTCTATGGTTTCCGAACAATTCATTTAGAATATATAATATGAGTGTAGATAAAGCAGTGTATGCAACTGTACGTAATTAGGCCTTATTACGTAACAGTTACATAAACTACTATTTCCGTACTATTTTTGTATCTTTGAGTTGCTCTTGTCCAGATGGCGCTTCAGACTTGGGCCTCAAAAAGTTCATAGACTGTGGCTGTCTATATTATTTATAGTCTGATTATAGTTAGTTTAAAATAGGTTCGCAATGACTTCTTGGTTGACAAGCAGCGAATGAAAAGATTAAAAAGAATATACCATATTATCAAGGCGTAAAGTCTTGGATACACGTTTTTGTGACATCAGATTTATCCATATTTTCAGACGTGACCGTACAGCATACTGATTTTCCCTTTCCTCGGGTTTAAATATTACATATTACGAGTACTAAATACGCAATTCCCGCTTTTAAAAAAGTTATAGTAGTAGTAGTAAAACACTTTATTGTACAACAAAACACAACGAAAGACATATAACACAACATATACGTACAAAGGCGAACTTATCCCTTTAAGGGATTTCTTCCAGTTAACCTTTGAGCAATGGAGAGAGAAAGTTGGAAGTGCTAGGCATACTTAGGTACTGTACGATACGGTAAGATGAGTTGTATTATAATTTATAATCTAATCTATAATTTACTCGTATTATCTAGTTATGATTGATTAATCAAAGAGCGAAAATAAATTGTTGACGTGACGCTGGACCGCCCATTTACTTACTAAAATCAACAAACAACCTGCTGTTATAGTTATAGACAGTATAGCCCTAGTCATATATCTACAGCTTAATAAGATGTCTATAATTATAGGGACCGAGCCCGTTAGTCTCCCAAGTAACACATCAAAGCAGTATAACGGCCGTCTTACAGCATATCTGTATGCTTTTAGCATTTTGAGTTCGTTTTATAGTAGCATTATAAACGTTTATAGTGCTGATATAGGTCTTAAATGGGCACAAATTACCCAGCTTGAGATCCTATACAGGTCATTTAATAGCATTGCAGGCACATTATGTCTGCGCTATTAGCATTATCGTTGTCATGGAAAGTGCCAATCGCCTCAAAGAAGCATTAGTACGCTCTATTAAGTTGCCGACTGCATTAAAGAAGCCTTAATACGGCCAAAAAACTTGCTAATCGCAGTAAAGAAGCAGAAGTACTCTCGATTAACTTGCCAATCGCAATACAAACGCATTATACTAGCATAAGAGTGTAGTAAAATAAACCTTACGTGAATGCAAAAACGTCTCTAATACCGACGGAACAAATGTTATAATACAATGAACGTTGTGATTTAACTACTTTGTCTCGCAATATAAAATGGACGAAGACGGTACAAAAAACTGAATGAGTGACACGTCATATTTGTTTGCATCCTAACAAAATTTATAAAAGTTTTTGACACTTTTACGTTATTATATCCTTCAAATATGACTGCGCAATGTAGTTTACTGTAAATGTGTATATAAGTTTCATTGAAAATTTTCACGCGCCTTTGATTTATTGTGGTTTTGCTATAAAATATTATAAAAAGATATGTGTCAAATAAACAAAACAATTGTGTAATCCTCGTATAGAACGAGTTTTGCATTATTAACACAATAGTGTTGGTTGAGCAGTCTTAAATTAAGTAATTTCTTTATTATATAGGTATTTTCCTTGTATAAATAGGTCCGCATGATTTTATTTTTAGGTTATTAATTATTTACAAAATGGCGTTGGTCTATATAGACGGAGAGCTAGCCACGTCCACGTCGGATATGACAATAATGAGAGCAACCAAACCCCTCTAGTCAGTTTGGTATATTATGCTTATTTCTAGATCTGGACATCTGGCAGCTTTAAAGTAGTGGAGGTCAAAGAATGCAAACCATTTCAAGAAAATAAATCCTAGAGATCTGGGTTTGATGCAATATTATGAGAAACTATACAAATACTATACAATATTAAGAGAAATTATACAAAAAATTATGTTGGGAGAAAGTAGTGCCAAACGATGTATAATAAAATATAGTTCATAGTTTTCGCCTACTGTTTTTGTTTCCGTAATAATCATATATCGGGGTTTTCGGTGCGGGAACGATTTGAGAAAGAGTAGAGATAAACAGATAGGTTGAGAGTTAGTCTGAGAAAATATCATATTATGCTTAATGAATAACTACCTCTCTGTGAATAGCTTACACACTATGATACGAGCTTTATTTCTTAGAGGCATGTTTGTATTGACTATTATATACTTAGTATTTTAAAAATGCAATTGCATATCCGAAATTTATTAACTAGATCTACCTAAGACAAAGACACGGTATAGTAAGTGTCAAATATTAATCTTGACGTCCGATATTTATGAACTATTTGATTAACTGAAGAGGTTGACAATGATCAGTCACTACATGAATTAATAAAAAAATACTTGAAAAAATCATAGGTATATGTACCTACAATATATATACATAATAGTCAGCTATTTCATATAAATTGTATATACCTATAATTTTTTCGATCAATTATTCATTAGGTAGAAACGTGCTAGAGTACATTCTGTTTTTTAAGTTAATGCCTACTCTTTGGCTAATGTCAAATATTCCCGCACCGAAAACCCCGATGTATGGTAAGAATACACAATATTTTTTGGTCTAACGTTTTTTTTATCGATTTTTGACCAGTTTTGAGTCGATATTCCAACATATTCACTATAGATAGAATTATAAGGCAAACGACTATCGGTTTTTGAATCTTTTATCTCCATTTTGTAGAGCCGGATCTTGAAATAAATGAGCCGTTATTTTTTTATGATATTTTTAAATGGTATTTTTAAAAAAAATTTATGGTCTAAAAAAACACTTTTATCGATATTCGAATGGTGTAAAGAATCTTACATATACGTAATCTACATATTAGGGTTCCTCTTTGATGTCTCTAAAAACTGTACAGAGATTTAAATTTTTAACTAATTAAAACAAAATTTATGACCGTAAAACCACTTTTTTAGCCTAAACCGGTTCGACTTTGATGTCAAATATCTCGAAGACAATGAATATTGAAGTAAATATAGGATACTATATTGTTTAAAGCCGTTACTGATAATATGATAAGCTATATAAATAATTAGAAAACTAAGGGAATCAGATCTAAGGTCGTTGGCGCCAGGGAGCCCCTTAAAATATAGGCCCTGTCCTTTATAACTGAGACAACTTCGGCAATTTTTACCTAGTTTGGTATTACTATTTTCCAATTAAAACATTTTGCTAGTCTGTCACTGTGACCTCCACCCATTAAAAGCTGCCAGATGCCAGGATCTAGCAATAAGAATAGTATAGCAATCTAACCAGACGGGTTTTGTTGCTCTCATTATTGTGTCATATCTGACGTGGCTAGCTCTTAGTCCAATAGCAGCTCAGTGACCCTTAAAAAATGCCTTATTTATGCCTACAGCATTACACGTGAATAATTATGCTATTAAACAACATTAAGCATTTATTTATGCTATTGTAGAACCTAAGGCACTAAAACCGCTAAAAGCTGTATAGGGGCTGTTCATAAATTACGTCATCAATTTTTGATAGTAAAGCTGCCAAATAAAGTGACGTCATTAAAAAAAATGCGTTTTAAGCTTAATTGTAATATAAAAAACTATTTAGTAGATAATATTTTATAGCATTAAAAGTTTATAGAAACACGACTTTCATTCCTTTTTACACATTGATGATGTGATCTTCGGAATGACCGCCCCCCCCCCTCCTACGTCATGCTACCATCATCCGATGTCCAGACCCCCCCCCCATTTGAAATGACGTAATTTATGAACAGCCCCTTATAGTGAATTACTTGGCTTTATAATGGTTTATATTATTGCTATTATACTGCATTAGGAACGTATTACCTACTTATAAATGCTATTGTACACCCTAAGGCATTAAAAATAGCTGAAAGCTGTATAGCGAATTTACGTGGCATTATAATGGCTAATATTCATGCTCTTAAACAGCATTAAGCATTTATTTATGCTATTGTAGAACCTAAGGCACTAAACCAAACCGAAGCATTAGTGTAGCAAACCAAAACGCCACTGTACAGCATTCAGCTGTACAGTTGCATGTTGTTCGCTGCACTAAAACTAATGGCTAAACAAAAGCATTTACATATGCCATTATACAACCGTTATACAGCGTAAAGCATCATAAAATGCTATTGTAGAACCTAAAGCACTAAAAACAGCTGAAAGCTGTATACCGGATTTACGTGGCATTATAATGGCTAATATTCATGCTCATAACCAGCATTAAGCATTTATTTATGCTATTGTAGAACCTAAGGCACTAAACCACACCGAAGCATTAGTGTAGCAAACCAAAACGCAACTGTACAGCATTCAGCTGTACAGTTGCATTTTGGTTCGCTGCACTAAAACTAAAGGCTTTAAAAAAGCATTTATACATGCCATTATACAACCGTTATACAGCTTAAAGCATTATATAATGCTATTGTAGAACCTAAAGCAGTTAAGTGCTTTTAAACAGTCGAAAGCTGTACAGTTGCGTTGTGGTTTGCTGCACTAAAGCTAAAGGCTTTACAAAAGCATTTAGATATGCCATTATACAACCGTTATACAGCTCAAAGCATCATATAATGCGACAAGTTGCTCGGTGAACGTATATAAGAGTTTATACGGTCCTTAAGTTCGAAATAAGTTAACTATTCATATGTCATAATGCTTCCTGTGTTACTTGGGCTGCCATCTTGAGGTTTAAATCGAAAACTGACACTACTTTATACCAATAGCCCTTACTCATCCTGCCATCTAGTAAATTAATTTGGCAACTTAAATGTGTCAATTGCACTTCGCGCCAAAACACGCACGTTCGCAATATTATTCTTCTATAGTCTCCTTCGTTGTTGTCGACCGGCAAAGTGGTAACTTTTCCCTGAGAATCAGAATGCAGCGGTTATTTGCGGCATGGCCGGCATGCAACGAAACACCGCCCGATTTAAAACATCGTCAAACCCATATTTACGGCTCTAGTGAGAGAAAAGATCATATATTAGAGCGGCCACATTTAAATGTCGTTTCCGTCGCCATCAAAAATAAATAAAGTCACCTTTACGTTACAAACGGACGTCTCAAACGCTTAAGGCCTGTTTACATGGAGCGACTTTCTCGCTTCCTAAACACGACGATCAACAATGGGGAAGGCCGATGTAAACTTTTTGTAGAGGGCGCTGTTCCAGATTCCATACAATAAGAGAAAGGGACACATACAATGAGAGAAAGAGACAGAAGACGAATGGTCCTTAACTGTCAGTATGCAGTCAAAAAGATTTTCTGAGGCCAAAACCTTCCCTATGGCGTTAATCTACAGCATTTTAATTTTAGTGTATTTCAGAAACCGGTGGATTTCAATTTCGTAGCAATTCGAGACAAAACATTGATTCACTTTCGCGAAAATAAATAAAAACTACTACGCGCCATACAAATTTAGCTTTTAAGGACCAATGTTGGAGATGTCACTTTGACTCAATCGCATAACGGTAGTCTGTCTATTAATTTTTCTTACAAAAAATATTTTTGGGTTTGATTGGGTGGGATGGATTTCATAAACTGCGTTTTGCCATTTCATGAAAGTCGGTCAAGTCCAGAATTTCAGGAGCAGGTAATAAAAAGAACGCTGGCAGAGACAAAAATAATCCGATACTTTCTCACTTATAATATTAATGTGCATGTGATATTTTTTATTATGTCCGTTTAAAAACAAAATCGCTCCATGTAAACGTTCCTTTAGCGTAAATGTGGTGCAAGCGGGACACTATATCCACATTAACGGGTGCGCGAATGGGACAGACGCGAGAAATGCCGGTGTATTTCGGGCACCAGGAACCGGTGCAACGTTAGATAACTCCGCTCCAGATACAATTGCAGGAATCGCGGAATCTAGACCGGGCTAAAACTAGATGCATGTGAAACTGACGGAAATTGTAAATATAGCCGTTTCGATCAAATTACAAAATGGCAAGCTTACACAAACAACATTTTTTGCTGTTAAAAACAAAACATAATGGGTACCTACTTATACAATAAAACATTTGTTTCAAACAAAAAACTTTTTAGTAAAGTATATCAGTAATAGAAACACCTAGGACAGAACAGAACTTATGGCTAGACGCGGCCCTTAAATGTTTCTTAAGGTACAATCATCGACTACCAAAAGTACATTATGCAGCTTTGATAATTAAACCAACTTCTCTGAGTTATGCAGCAATGTTTTACTTAGTAATAAATAAGATTGACATGTACTTAACTTGGTGTTATAAATAAATTATTCTGCCACATAGAAGAAATCTTGGTCTCAACCGAGCTACTTCGGCTATTTCATCAATAACCATAATGGTAAGGAGTTAATCAAGTTTATTTGATTATAAATAGTAGTTTATGTAACTGTTACGTAATAAGGGTCCTTAAAACATGAGTGTGGTTTTATGAAATGAGCCGCAGGCGAATTTCATAATAAGATCACACGAGTGTTTTAAGGCCTAATTACGTACAGTTGCATACACTGCTTTATCTGCACTCATATTATTTATTCTAAATGCCTTATTTGGAAACCATAGAATGGCCGCCATTGCACCGCCACCATGGCCAACTCTCGTATGCCGGCGGTCGCGCGGGCGCGTGTCGGGCTGTCGGCGGATCCCCGGGAGGGTGCAGGTGTACATTATGTTATCAAAACTCATAGCACATCAATAATTGAGCATGAAAAGTTAAAATTACGTTACTGCTACGGATAAAAAGCTTATCATAGTAAAATCGGTCGTGGTAATGCTAGCCATCCGTTTTCGAACACGTTTTAGAGAACTTGCAATATGAGTGTAGATAAACATAGTTAATGCATAAAGAACAACATAGGTAAGTAAATAACTAATAATAGACGGAGAGCTAGCCACGTCAGATATGACACAATAATGAGAGCGACGAAATCCCTCTCGTTCGTTTGCTATACTATGCTTATTTCTAGATCCGGACATCTGGCAGCTGTAAAGTGGTGGAGGTGAAACAATGCAAACCCCTTTAAGAATACAAATCCTAGAGTTCTGATTTCGATGCAGTATTATGAAAAATTATATAAATAATTAGATCATATCATTGCCAAAAGTTTCTGATGGGAGAAAGTAGCCCAAAACGACGTAGAATGTAATTCACAGTTTGTCGCTTACTGTTTCTGTTTCCGAAATATTACGCAATGCTTTTTGTTCTTATGTTAAAACATAGGCCTCCTCCATAAATAAGATAACTTCGGCCGTTTTTACCTATTTTTGTATTACTTTTTTCCAATTCAAAAACTTTGCGAGTCTGTCACTCTGACATCCACCCATTAAAAGATGCCAGATGCCCAGATCTAGCAATAAGGATAGTATTGCAATCTTACTAGATGAGTTTCATTGCTCTCATTATTGTGTCATAAGTCATATCTGACGTGGCCAGCTCTTAGGCCATAAGCTATAGTTTTGTAGTCACAATTTTCAAGTTACTGGTAGACGAAGTTTGGTGGTAACGAATTTTTTTTTACAGTGTGTTCGCGTCACCAATAATACGTCAATTCTACTAATAAACGAGATAGCAATAGATTCCTTTTTCCGACCCTGTCTTTGGGACTGCAAGTATGCATTTGACACAACCACAGTGATGTATGTGTACTTGTAATTAACTTCTCTAATCGGTTGGTTAAAAAAAAACAAAAACAAATAGGTATGTCGCCCTAACAAGGTGTTCCAGATGTTCCGTAATAGGTATTGTATTGATATAGTGTTTAAGATAAATTAAGTAACTATAGAGTTACCCTTAAAAAAACCAAAATAAAACTAACCCAAATACGTCAACATAAACTGCCTATGTTACATCTCCCTGTCACCACTTATCCTGATTTCGCTCAGGTCTGACAACGAATACAAAAGGGGGGACAAGGTGTAGAGGGGAACAAGGAACTGACGAGGTGCAGTGCACTGCAATTTACAGTCTTGGCAGAGTGTAGCGCACCTGTTGGGAGAGGGATTTATAATAATGTGAAACTGCTCACGTTCCAGGTACTAAGCAAGTCGTAATACTCGTATGTTAAGAACAGATAATATGACATGTTTAACCTATTGACCGCCACAGTCGGCTGTGGCCGACATCATAAAGTTGTGCCATGGACGCCAACGACGGCTACAGCCGACAGGCTTTGTGATGCAATAGGGACCTACGCGGGCTTCCGCAAAGTTCAATTTCGCTTGACAAAACGCGATTACGTGGCGTCGGTGGCGCGTCATCAACCGACTTCAAGATTTCGAAGGAGGAGGTTATCAATTCGTCGGGATCTTACTTTTTGCTATTTTTTTTTTATGTATGTTCACCGATTATTCGAAGACGGCTGGACCGATTTGGAAAATTCTTTTTTTGTTTGAAAGCGTATACTTCACAGTTGGTCCCATTGTAACCATGTCAGGATCTGATGATGGGATCCTGGAGAAATCGAGGGAACTCTTCAACTATTATAGGCACACCTATGGTGATTTGAGTATTTTTTACAGCAGATCGAGCATTTGGTGTTGGAAAGGTGGATACTTAGTGAAGTCGGTTCTTTTTTGTTTAAAATTATTTTTGTTCAATGCTTGGCGGTCAAAAGGTTAAAGACTAACGGTATATGTGCCAAATATGAGTTGGACCATTCTACTTTTAGTTGTACATAAGTTTTTGACACTTTTCCGTAAAATGCATATTTTAGAATACTTGGCCATTACTTTCATTTGCTGTTTTGTGACGGAAAAAGAGGCTTAATTAGGCTATCAAATCCCAATAGCTTAGTTTAATAATAACTACTGTAAATATTTTTAATCACAGTAACTCAGTGGTCCTTGATTGTCTCCCGATTTGTATGAAAATAAGGCATTTACCACTGCGTTACCATCTTTTTACATTAATCAATATTAATATATGAATTTTGGTAAACAAATTCCTATTATTTGGTTCATGTAGAATTTGGGAATACAATTTTGTACACGAAATTCAATATCTATCATATACTATGCCGTGAACGTCAAATTTGATTAGATTAAAAATTAAAATTATTCTTTTGATCCATCGAGTTTAATCGAAACCTTATGTAAGAGTTGGAGCCACTGGATTTTTAATTTCTAACTAACGACCCGCCCCAGCTTCGCACGGCATAAAAAATGGTTATTGTGGGTTATCCCTAAGAGATAGACATATACCATCGCGGACTTTTTTGTAGACCTTTTTAAGGTGTACAATACTGTAGTACATTATTTTGATCTATCTCGTAGGGTTCAATCAGCGTTTGCAATGTATGCGCAAAAAAGTGTGTTTATTTCATCACTTAGAAACCTCTAAAATTATCAGTGTTTTTCTACTATATTATGCATGTATTATACATATAAAGCTTCCTCTTGAATCACTCCCTCATCAAAATCCGTTGCGTCGTTTTAAAGATCTAAGCATACATAGGGACAGACAGCGGAAAGCAACTTTATTTTAAACTAAGTAGTGACAGTGATGTTTCTGATCTGATAATTATAGGAATTGAGGGAATTATTGAAACATAATTGTCACCGGTTAGTACCGCATAATAAAAATTAAAATGTTTTATTTTACCCTTTTTGGAGTCGTTTAACCTATTGTAAGGTTTTATGCTTATACCGATGAACGTGTTGTTTTTATCAAAAACTCCAACTTGTTCGGTAATCCGCGAGTCTACAATACCTGCTACTATAATTATACTATACTATAATATTTTATACAATAATTATAATGCAACCTGCACTCATCACCATTAAAGGCATCATCATATTATGTCTTACATATGTATACCCTATACATGTATTAGGCATATGCCTAACCGCAAGTACTGCAATGCAACCATATTAAGTAAATGTTTCGTTTTTATTAACCGACTTAAAAAAGAAGGTCCTCAGTTTGACCCGTATGTTTTTATGTATGTATGTTTGTTCGCGATTATGTCGCGTCCTGCTGAATCGATTTTGATGCGGTTTTTAGAAAAGTATTTATTACATTTTGGAGAAGGTTTAATATAGGGTCAGGTGGGCGACAGTGGAACGCTTCTTTTTAGTGGCCATATCTCCGAAACCAATGATCATAGGAGGTTGCCATTAAAAAGGATAGCATATTAATTTTATGTTTTCTTAAGTATGTATTGTTGTAAAATAAACAAAGTAAAAATAAAAAAATATGAAATAAAAAACAAAACAAAAATCGAAAAACATTTTAGTATAATTTTTTTATTTCGGTTTTTTACATTTTATTAAGTAGGTCAGTCTAAAGCCAATGCAGCTGCGGTCCCGAATCATTGTTCTACATTGTGAATGGCACTCGCAGATTTAAAAACACTTAAACAGCGTTTTCAGTGCTTCGTCGACTTCGATCAAAACAAAAACACGATTTTTAACAATCAATAAAGTCGTCAACTCGCGCGTAAAATCACATTTAAAAATAGCCCCTAGCGTATTATAAATAGAGTACGATATGCGTGTATCAGTGTGGGCTATACAGGGTGATTCATGAGACGTGAGCAGGCTTAACACTACGGATTCAGTTAAAAATAAGCTATTGTTTGATATCAGTATTAGTGTGATAAGCGCAAAAAATTTTTTTTTATATAAAAATAAAACGTTTGAAATTATTTACGACACGCATGGTCACTCTACAATTAGAATACTCCGTCGAGTACCGATAGTCTCTTGTTTTTCTGTGATATATGTCAAATTGATGTCTGGTTACTTTTGAAACATCGTATCTCACTTCATTTTTTTTTTTAATTTTTCATAATCAAAGTGCTGTCATGATTGTCAAAGAGGTTTTATCTTTATTGATTTGTTTATGTGGGGTGACCATGATTACAGAGAATAAAATTTCTACGAAACAAAAAAGTAAAAAAAAATTGAAAGTCGTTATTGTTTCACTTAAACATGATGGCGGTCGATTCATTATCGTTAACTAAGTGTGTAGGGTTGTTCCTGCTCACGTCTCATGAATCATCCTGTATGTTGGCAAAAACGAGGGGATAAAGATAGATCGTCAGTTATTAATAGGTGTGATTGTGGAATAGCATTACGCGAATACTATGACGAATATTTGTAGCTTGTCGCGACATCACACACGGGGTTCGGGACATTTGGACTTAGGACTAATTAATTTTATACAAAACTTTATATGCTTACACCAATTTACATACATGTACAAAATTCGATATTAAAGTCAAATGAAAGACCACGTTGTTGTTAGAATTCTGTAAATAAGAATGTTTTGTTTGTTGTGAATGTTTGTGTTTTTTTTTTGGTACCACGTTAATGGCAAACAAGTATAGTCCGCCTGGTGGTAAGCGGTACATGTAGCTGATGCACGCCTGCAACTAAAAAAATACGACCCTTTTAATACCTTTACACACTTTTTTAACAATCTCATAGTGTAATCAGGCGCGGATGCAGGATATCGTTCAGGGGGGGACAATTTCCTTCACAAAAAATCTTGCGGTCCACACCTATGGCCCCCGTTGTATACGAGGTTTGCGTTTCAAGGGAGGGGGCAATTGCCCCTGTTGCCCCCCCCTGTATCCGCGCCCGACTAGAATCCCTCAATAATACCTCGGCAGGGCGCTCATTTCAGGGGAGGAAATTCCCCTTAAAATACAAAGTGTGCGACCATTTAGGTTCCAGGGTGTGGGAATAAACTAGCTTCCGACGGCAAGCGGTGCGGTTGTAGTATGTAATATATGCAACATATCAAACAATTCTTCTGCGCACAACCCACTGAACAGTCAGCAGCAGAAGTAGGTAAGCGGGTGAGGTGTTCAAAATGACCTTCACACGCTCTTATTCTCTTGACAATAAAGTCGTGTCAAGATCATTTTGAACACCTCACCCGCTTAGCTACTTGTGCTGCTGACTGTACAAGAACTAGATCACACAGTATAAGGGACCCCTGCGTCAACATCTAATCCAGATTAACATCTAGGACACGGAAATGAACCATTTTACTGCTCGCCTGCTCTACTTGCCGCATGTGCGGTTCTGCGGAACTGAGGTTCATGAAAGTTCCACTAAGTCCACAAACTGACCATTAACTGGATCGCAAACTATCACAAACTTGGTCGAAGAATAGGATACTACCTCAAATGTTTTAATGAAAATGTCACAGCTTTATAATAAATAGTTAGGCTTTAACAAATTTGGGAGTGCCTTTTAAATTTTTATAATAAGTCCGACTAAATTATTTAATAAGGTGCATGTCATTACTTTTCTTATTCTCGATTCATTCGCTTTAGACCGAGTTTTCGGCGGAGCCCTTAAAATTCGCGTTTCGCATCGCATACCACCAGAGGGCTCTATCACTATACTCTTTATAGTCTGGAAACATCGAAAACTTACGATTTTAAAATATTCCTAATTGAAACAAACCTTAACAAGAGTGCCAATTTAATCTTGAGAGTTAACATTGTAGCACTCAGAATGATTCACCATTCGAATTGTCAGTGAAACCGTGTCGATCTGATAATGCGTCGTCAGAGGACGCATACCTGCGCAGAATAGACGAGCGTGGGCGCATGGAATAAATAACCAGGGAACGCGAACGAGCGCTGGACAACAGAAACACATACAAACGTTCTTGGACCGCTGTATTACAGGCCCGCTAAAACGGCTTAGATACTGGTTTAGATTTAAAAAAAAAAAAGATTTATTCAGTAACAAGAAAATTTTTAACAAACTACAGGTTGGTGCCCCTTTTTAGGGTTCCGTAGTCAACTAGGAACCCTTATAGTTTCGCCATGTCTGCCCGTCCGTCCGTCCGTCCGTCCACGGATAATCTCAGTGACCGTTGGCACGCAGAAAGCTGAAATTTGGTACTAATATGTATATCAATCACGCCGACAAAGTGGTAAAATAAAAAGTGGAAAAAAATGTTTCATTAGGGTACCTCCCCTATACGTAAAGTGGGGTGTGATTTTTTTTTTCATTTCAACCCTAACGTGTGGTATATTGTTGGATAGGTATTTAAAAATGAATAGGGTTTTACTAAAATCATTTTTTGATAATGTAAATATTTTCGGAAATAATCGCTCCAGAATTTTAAAAAAATGTGTCCCCCCCCTCTAACTTTTGAACCATAAGTTTTATAAATATGAAAAAAATCTCAAAAGTAGAACTTTATAAAAAAATTCTAGGAAAATTATGTTGAACTTGGTAAGTTGAATAGTTTTTGAAAAAAAAATTACATAATGATTTCTGAACTAAGTTTAATTGTAATTTAACCGTATAAGCAGGTGTTTATTGTACCTGTAATTTTTACAAAATCACAATGAAATGACGTGCTTTCAAATAAAGTAAAAAACCGGCCAAGAGCGTGTCGGGCCACGCTCACTGTAGGGTTCCGTAGTTTTCCGTCCGTCACAGTAAGTGTCCCCACTTAAGAGTTAATAACACCGCCATGTAGGATATGATATGAGAGTTCCATGTACAGCGACATCTATCGGCAAATTGAGTAAACTATTGCGCGCGAGCATAAAGTATGGAAGATGATTTTTATGGGATAATTCTTTATTGCGTGAACCGATTTTCACCGTTTTTACTTTATTTGAAAGCACGTCATTTCATTGTAATTTTGTAGAAATTACAGGTACAATAAACACCTGCTTATACGGTTAAATTACAAACTTAGTTCAGAAATTATTTTGTATTTTTTTTTCAAAAACTATTCATCCTATCAAGTTCAAAATAATTTTCCAAGAAAGTTTTTATAAAGTTCTACTTTTGAGATTTTTTTCATATTTTTAAAACTTATGGTTCAAAAGTTAGAGGGGGGGGGACGCATATTTTTTTACTTCTGGAGCGATTATTTCCGAAAATATTTACATTATCGAAAAATGATTTTAGGAAACCCCAATTCATTTTTAAATACCTATCCAATAATATATCACACGTTAGGGTTGAAATGAAAAAAAAAATCACTCCCCACTTTACGTATAGGGGAGGTACCCTAATAAAAAAAAAAACACTTTTTATTTTACCACTTTGTCGGCGTGATTGATATACATATTAGTACCAAATTTCAGCTTTCTAGTGCTAACGGTCACTGAAATTATCCGCGGACGGACGGACGGACGGACGGGCAGACATGGCGAAACTATAAGGGTTCCTAGTTGACTACGGAACCCTAAAAACGGTGAAAATCGGTTCACGGAATAAAGAATTATCCCATAAAAATCATCTTCCATACTTTAAGCTCGCGCGCTATAGTTTACTTAATTTGCCGATAGATGTCGCTGTACGTGGAACGCTCATGTCATATCCTACATGGCAGTGTTATTTTAACTCTTAAGTGAGGACACTTACTGTGACGGACGGAAAACTACGGAACCCTACACTGAGCGTGGCCCGACACGCTCTTGGCCGGTTTTTAAGTATGGAAATACATGTGTTAAGGGACACCGCTCTTCCTTTGTGATTATCTAAGAGCCAAAAGCAAGATTTTAATAACTATATAAGGGATAAACTAAGCTAAGGTAAGTAAACTATGTACAAACTAAAACTAACATGCGCGTAACAAAGGTAATATTAATTAGGTAATATTAATTTTGTGTGTGTGTGTGTGTTTGTGTAGCGTTAAGGGAATTAAAGATTGATAAATATTAATTTATGTTTTAACTAGTTTTTCTATTTCGGTGTAGTTTTTATTTTTCATCCAGTTTATTATTTTAATTTTACATTCTTTATAGGTAGAGGGATATATGTCAATTTCTTTATTTAAATGGTTGTACAATTTTGCAGATTGAGCAATGTACTGTACTGCAAAGGCAGAGTTTGTTGGCGGAATAGGGATTATATTAGTTTTTTTCCTTATAAACAGGGTAATAATACGTTGATTTATGTTTCCGTAGGACTACATTAAGCACATATACTTTCCTTACTGATAAAAGGCCACATAGATCATACAGATCAACGTTGTTTTAGATGCGTTGTTGCGCGACTTCATACTTTAAGAGGCTGACAACACCCGATGACCTTCAAATTGACTCGACTCAAACAGTTTTTTAGCTATAACTACTTGTTTTGAGATAGTAAAAAAATATATGTTAATATTCGTTATATTTGGAAGAACTTCGTTAATTCCGATACACGATTGGATGAAATCGGCTCGATAGAAAATAATTCCAAAGTTACATCTTAAAATTAGCTTTAAACAGTTGTATGTCTTTAGTTTCTTGACTTATACATCTGTAACTAAGGACAAAATTCCACCACACTAATACTAAAAACTTCGTTGTTTTATATTTCTCAATTAATGCGTAGTTTTTTTTAATTCATCATTTTGAAAAATTTGCAACGAGCTCCAATACTAATCGTAACACAGTGTTTCTCTTCCACTCGCGCTGAAAAAGATAGGGACGGAACTTAGCTGTTGTCAGCCCCTTAATAACGATTCAAAGCAGTCACACTACGACAACGTAAGTTGCTATGGGTCAGGTTTTCCACTTCTAGATGTTCTCGGAAAACCTGCTAAACGATGCCCGTTAGTTGCAAAGCGCTTCCCTGGTTTAAGGTCCAATGGTCATATATACCTACCGGCTTTTGCGTCGAATTCTTGGATCGATTCAATTAGGCCCATTGGAGCGGGAAATTGCGATTTCGCTTCGAAAGGACCAATTATTTTGTCAGTTGTTATGGACTCTTATCCCGCAGGGGCAACTACTAAGGCCCTGGGTTTTCTGACCACCCGTCGCCGGCGGCCGGCGACCGACTCGTGTCCGCCGCCGACGACGTTCGGATGTTTTGTTCGGGTCGGTCGCCGGCCGCCGGCGACGGGTGGTCAGAAAACCCAGGGCCTAAAGAGTAAAAAAAGTTGCGCAACGACTGTATAAATATTTTATGGAGTTTTTGGAAAAAACAACTACAACCCTCGATAGATTTGGTGCATCCAGCGATAGACAACACGTGGTGGTAACATTGCCAACAGAGCCCACATCTTGTGGCGGAAATTTTAACGAAGCGTAGAAGTAGGGCGGTGCCCTCAGCTGTTTAGTGAAACATGATTTGTGTGTAAATAGTTCTAAAAGGAATAGCACTAATGTTTTATCAAGTACATGGATGGATAACGCAAGTAGGACTCGCGCTGGATTTGGCGCATCTAGCGGTAGACAATACGTAATAGAAACGTTGCCAAAAGTTGACGCTGGAGTCCAAATCATTTCACATTTATTTTGAGATAGGTATCTCATTCCATTTATTTTCTTTTATTCTTTCTTTCTTTTTATATCAATCAATCAATCATTTATTTCTAAGAATATGGTACAATGTTGGTTAGTAAAAGTGTTAAGTCAACATAATCTGCCGGCATGCATCGGCGTAGAAATATTTACATGAGGAGTCAGCATAAAATTAACAATACAATTATTATCATTTAAAAAATTCTGCTACAGAATAAAAACATTTATCGAGTAACCAATTAAAAAAAAATTTTTCAAAAAGACATATCGGTAGTTTTAATGTCGTCTGGCACTTGGCATTAAATATTGTTATAGCCATATGGAATGAATTCATCTTGGACATTTTCAGCCTTTGCCAAGGTTGATATAACTGAAGTGGATTCCTGCTAGGCCTTTCTTTATTTATCACTACATCGTGAAGTGGAAAAAGGTGTGGGTGTTTTTTAACAAACTTGGTCATTTCTAATATGTATAGACAAGGTAGAGGTAGGACTTTTCAGTTCTTTAAATATTGGTTTACAATGAGCGACATATTCACTGGCATATACAGCTCTGACACATTCTTTTTGAGTCAAAAACGCTCTTAGACTGTCAGTGCTATTGCCCCAGAGGATAAGCCCATATCGTAAAACTGAACCGACATAACCATGATAGGCAGACATTGCAGCCTCTCTTGATTCTACTGATCTAAGTCGACGCAACGCAAAAACAAATCTATCTAATCTAGAACATACATTCTCAACATGTGCATGTGCATAAATATGGGTGGCGGGAATTAACAGGAGTTTCGTAGGCCTGATTAAGGTACCTACCTACTTACTACCTTGCCTCGCAACATACAAAAGTGCTGGTGATCCGTTTAAAGGCAAATTAAAGGCATAATTGGTATCATATTCCATTTACGAAAAACTAGCAAAAAAAATTTTTCACGCAAAAATATATTTGGTTTTGTATGGAGGCTTGACCGGCTAGGACGACGGGCCCCATGTAAAAATAAAATTCGCGTACAAAATTTGTTTTTCTTATTTTTTCTTAGTCGTAACTCGATATCAATTATGCCCCTAAACGGATCACAAGTATTTTTGTTAAACCCTGTATAAGTGTTATGTATATAGGTAGAATGGAAAACCATCTTGAATTGTGAAATACAATAAAACAATTGAATGAGATTCCAACGATTACTACGACCTACGACCTGTGTGGTGAGTCAATACTGCGAATGAAGCACTTCGAAATCATCCCTATCAGCGGTACGACTTTTGCTCCTAAACGTCACGTAAACTGTAAAGTAGTTGTATAATAAGGGTCACTACCCACGTGACCGGTGTCCACGGAGGTACTCACGACGCTGACGTGCGATTTACGTGGATAGTGACTCTAACCTAAGTAGAAAGAGTACTTACGATAGGCGCAGATGCGATGCCGCCGGCTCCGTAGTAATACTCCCGGCCGAACACCACCAGCGATGTGTGCCACACACCCTCCACTTGCCGTCCTGTGAAGAAAACAAGCATAACGGTTACTACAGGCAAAAACCACGTAAAACCTAGTAGTCGTACTAGATCACTATGGGGATCAAAGTTACTCTGCGTCCGTAGAAAACACCTTAGACAACCCTACACGTGATCCCATGGGTGGTGCTATTAAAAGAGTAACAAACTTGGCAGTTGCACTGTCCCATCTGGACCTCGCAGCACTTACTGGATTTTCTATCATCTGCTTTCTCACTATTACTACCCCAAGGAAGAAATGCCTATATTTATCCTCTCCTACGAGTATGTGTAGGGTTGCCATAATTATTGGGAACTGATACGGGATTGCGAGACTGACATTTATGTTTTTTTGTAAATTAAGTCAGTAGTCAGTTCGACTTCTATTACCCTCAGGAATTCTTTGAAATGTTTGTAACTATTTATGTTCCTAAGTGTGTATTCTACAGCGGTATCGAAAAAACGGGACAAAAACGGGACAAGTAACAATACGGGACGCGATACTTAAATACGGTGACAGTCCTGTATATACGGGACGTATGGCAACCCTACCTATGTGACAAGTCGCCATACGATAAATAAATAAATCGTACTTGAGATCGGAGCAGCCGCTTTTCAAAAAAGGCCAATTTGGCGGGAAATTGCGCGGGATTGGGATAGGTCGCGTACTCTCGTTTCAAAGGCCAAGACCCCTTTTTGGATCGCTAAGCCAAAACCGTTCGAAAGGTAGTTAAGTTTAAAGCCAAGTCTGATACACGCGCAGTAGCTGTGGCCGAAATCGACTAGCAACCTATTGGACTAAGAGCAGGTTACTCTCATTATTGTGTCATACAGTATGACACAATAATGGAAGCAAAGCCAATTAAAGGAACTCACAGGTAGTATGACTCATACTACCTGTGAGTTCCTTTAATTGGCTTTCTGTGTATATTGTATAAAATCAATCAATAAGCTCACGTTTCTACAAAAAGAAGTGAAATCCCACCAAAAACATTCTGTAAAAAACTAGCCAAGTCTCGATGGAGCTGATTGTTTATCTCTAAAAAGTAATGAAATCTAGACAAAGTCGTGCCAAGTCTAAGGTTCCTTACTGCGATTTCTTTATTATTATAGTTAATGTTGTGTGACTTGGCCATTGAAGGGTACACAAGGGTACAAAACCAGGTGCTCCATGACACCATTGCACCAATCTGTCGCCAGAACCGCTACCCATTGACGATGGAAAATTGCCACTTGGGAAACGTTGATTTAATAACCAGTCATGACTGGTTATTCAATACCCTTCTGTACCCTTCAACGGCCAAGTCACACAACATTAACTATAATAATAAAGAAATCGCAGTAAGGAACCTTAGACTTGGCACGACTTTGTCTAGATTTCATTACTTTTTAGAGATAAACAATCAGCTCCATCGAGACTTGGCTAGTCTTTTACAGAATGTTTTTGGTGGGATATAATATAACTTTCTCTGTCAGTCGTCGTGTCACAGTCTAAGTATAGGTGTGTAAGTAGTCCAACAAAACAGTCCTTGAAACAATTCGGGAAGTGGGCCGCGCGACGGTGCCGGTGTCGCATTTACCTTTACCTGCAGGATGCAGCCAGATTACTAGTGGAAATTTATGTTTTATGTCCAAACTAGTTTTTAGGACTAGTTCTTAGGACTTTTGTAGACCTTTGTAAGGTGTACAATACTGTAGTACATTATTTTGATCTATCTCGTAGGGTTCAGCTAGCGTTTGCAATGTAAGCGCAAAAAATGTGTTTATTTACGACATCACATTAGAAACCTCTGAAATTATCAGTGTTTCTCTACTATATTATGCATGTATTATACATATGAAACTTCCTCTTTAATCACTCTATCTATTAAAAAAACCGCATTAAAATCCGTTGCGTAGTTTTAAAGATCTAAGCCTACATAGGGACAGACAGCGGAAAACGACTTTGTTTTATACTATGTAGTGAAGTGATGAACTATGTTGTTAAATTTAAACTTTTGTGAGACATACTAATACTAACACTATAAAATATAACCGTTACACTTACGTCACTTTAGTCACTTCGCGCGACATGTTTCAGAGAGCCTAGGTTTCCATCTTCAAGCACTAAGAGTGCTATTTGAACTGCCCGTAGTGCACATCGCAGCAACACGTTACCAGTGCCGGCGCAAGATCACCATCAACAAGCTCTGTCAGAGCGCGCGCGACGCGCGGCGCGCCGCGCTGGACGCAAGCCGGCAGTCGCCAACGCGACGTGCAACAGTGCGCTACAGCCCGGTTCAAAAAGCATTCTTAGTGCTTGAAGATAGAGCCCTAGAAACATGTCGCGCGAAGTGACTAAAGTGGCGTGAACTATGTTGTGTCAAGTAGGGTACTTTTGATTCCTTCAAACTCTCACTACTGCTTGATTTTAATGATTAGTGTGCCCTTTCAATCCTTAGAGCCGCGAAACTGTGAAGCCTGCTTTTCTCGTGTTTAGTGGACACATGTCTAACGTGCAAAAAAGTACACTTTAGAGTGGCCATGCATTAGGCATGTCTAAAGTATACAAAATTAAAGACAGTAAAGTACACTTCAAAGAGAGTGGCCATGCATAGGCAATTTTGACATTACTGTTTCATAAGAAACGAGTCAAAGTTTGTAATATAATAGTACAAGATACCTTCATTGCTTATTATATGATCAACTTAAAGTATACATCCTTCTCGAAAACTTAAACGCTAGTTGTATATTTGAAAAATGTCTACAAATCCAAATTCAATGCAGCTCTTTGCGTGCATTTGTAAAATGCATACATGCTAGCTAAAAACAATTGTTTTAGTTTATAAACTGTGCTGTGGCTTTCTAATAAAGACAACCCAGACTTCTAATGGTTTTATAGGAGCATTGGGTGATTATGTATGTATGTATATATGTATGTATGTATATATTTTTTATCATAACAAGTTTACCCATAAATACAAACGACAATAAAAATGTAAAAAGACATGCACAAAGGCCAGCTTATCCCTACAAGGGATCTTTTCCAGGTAACCGCTAGAGATTATGTTAGAAACATTATGCTTTGTCACAGTAGTAAATGTTTTTAGGATAGCACCAAGCTTTTCTTTCAAGTGTATGGAAAAAAATTGTCTCTGAAGAGATGCATGGTTTAATAAAGAAGTTTTCTAGATTTTAAGAAATCCCCAAGCAATTACAGCCATAAATTTAAGTATAAATAATTTTAAACAAATAAGAACCAATCACTTAGACCCAAGCTACTGTAAAAAATATTTACTACAGGTGTGCCTATAATATTTGAAGGGTTCCCCTGATTTCTCCAGATCCAGATCCCATCATCAGATCCTGACCTGGTTACAATGGGCCCAACTGTGAAGTATACTCTTGCAAACAAATAAATAATTTTCCAAATCGGTCCAGCTGTCTTCAAATAATTGGTACACCATAAAAAAAATTGCAAAAACAAAGATCCCAATGAATTGTGAACCTTCTAAATCTTGAAGTAGGTTGAAAAGAAAAAGTGACTAAGGCCTCCAGTGCCCAGAGCTGGAATCAAACCAGCGTCTGCATTTGCAGCAGACTCAAAAGCCATGATCACTGTGATTTTCTCCCTAAAAATTACTGAATGAAATGAAACAAGACAGTAGTATTGGTAGGGTCTGTAGGGGTTAATAACACATTATGTAAACAACTACAACATGTGAGTTTGTGTTGATCTCAAGTAACAACAGACCCATGAAAGTGCAGGGTCTGATAAGCTTTGGGAATTGGCTTTTTGTAAAAACATTAAAAATATGATAACTTGAAGTTTAATAAACAAATTTGCCATGCACTCAAGTCATTTTCTTTGAGTTTATGCTGGAAGATAAGTAATATAAATTCATTTTTAATGTGGTTATATAAATTGATTTGAACAAGAGTAATGTTACATTTCAATCATGGGTTAGTGTTATAACTAATTATTTTATTGTTCAAGTTCATTGCAAATCAATTAGAACATAAATACATTATAACTAGTTTAATAGGCACTATATGAAGACAGAGAAGTTGCTTACCCTAGCATTTTGTAAGCTATAAACTGGGTACCTTTAACTACTGCAAAATCACAAACAGTTCTAAGATTAATTGAGTCAATTTTAATAATATTATAAAATTAATTTACCCATGATAGCTGGAGATAGCAGAGCAGCCAGTCCCTGTGTCAGGTCATAGATGTACAGGTCTACCGGCTCCCCAGCCTCGGAGCACTCGGTCGCCATCCTGCAAACACTTTCACTGCTCAGCACACTAAGTTCAGCCACTGTTACTCTGTATGGCTTGAATAAAGTTTATAGAAGTATTAACGTCTTTTAAATTTCGTAAATCGAACGTTACGCGCGAGCAGCGGGCGTAGGGCGGGCGGCAGCAGGCACCGCAATCGGCGGACTACGCATACTACGAACTTCTGAAATTCTGGCCCCAAAATATAATAGTATTTATACGTCGACTGCGTCCGGCGCACGCTAGTTTTCAGCTGACGCTGAAACTCGCACGACTAGCTGAAAATTGGCTAATAAGGAATGATGTAATATTATAAAATTTCGTAACAAATTCACGAAAGATTATTGAAAAAAAGGTTACCTTTTAATTTAAAATCAGGCTTCAAACAAGTGCCAAATATTTACTAGAATATATTTGAAATTTTCAATTGTTCAAGAGCCTAATGTTACTATAATTATAAGAGCTTGTTTATGTTTCTATTTCTTCGGTCGATAAATGAAATGATTTCTAATTTTTATGCTTTGGTCAAGTTTTGATTTTTCAACATGACATGACAATCATGACATAAAGAAATTTGACGTTCCTGGAGTACGTTCGAAAACCAAATATAGGTCTTAAAATAACTAAATTAACATTTCTTTGTCAATATTAATTATTTTACAGTCACAAAGTCATAAATTTATCTATTTCATGCAATTCCATAATATAATTTTCTTAATTATTACTAATATTGCAATAGTTACTCGTTTAAATTCTCGATTATAAGCTCATAATAGTTCAGTATCTAAGCGTTCCTTAATTTGTCAACTTGGCATATATGGCCTTTTGCACTAAATTTTTTTTTCAAAATTCGTTTAGTGAACAGTCTCCTTTAAAATTGTTCAAAAACCAATATATGTACGTAATTTAGTTTTGATATATATATTTTTTGTTAGTTTTAGAATAATTAAGAATCAATTTAGGTAAGTTATTTTTAAATAAAAGAAAATGATTTAATTAATTTTACCTCAAAACATTACATTTGTCGTAGAAACATACAAAAAGATATCACGAAAGAATAATATTGTTTTGTGGGAAATATTATGAACGTTACAAAAAAAAGATAATGACAGGACAAGAGTATGTGATTGCTGAGTGTGTATGTGTAGAATAAAATGTCAGGTTCAAATAAATTGGTAATATTTCTTTCTTATTAGTTAATATTTGATGATTTCAACATTGTGTGGCAAAAGAAATTTACATCCGCTAAATTTCATCCTTTGCCAATCACCATGCCCACCGTTCCGATCACCCTAAATCCGGCACAACTTTCCAGTCAACTGTTTTTGAATTTCCCAACGATTACGCTATTGTTCTTCACTTTAATTTCAAATTTATCCCTTATCCCTTCATTCCACATCTTCTCCTCACTTTTTTTCTATCAAAAATTGATGAAAACAGCGGAATGACAGTGCAGTTTCGATGGTTTGTTATCGTTGGTTCCAGACGCTGCGAGTGCAGTCAGCGGAAGGCACGACGCGCGTTGAGATGTCCGCGTCGGAGGTGACGGCGGCGCTGTACGAGCGCGTGCACGACGCGCTGCACCTGCGCTCGTTCGCGTTCGCACTGCACCGCGACCGGGCCAAGCAAGACGAGCTGGTCTCCAGCAAGTCGCAGAGACTCTGCGATGCTGGCTTGCGCCACGGCGATATGCTATATCTCAGCCCTGTTAACGGTGCTATTATCTTTGAGCCATCGGACTCTGCACAGGTAACAAACAATTTGATGAGTCAATCAACTTTTTACTGCTCCTCGTTGCTATGGTTATTTCCCTTGGACAACCAAACAATTTTTATCAAACTGAAGATGTCCCCCGTAGGTCTGTACAACGGGGACAGAGTATCATATACATATATTACATATGTACACCTAGATATTTTTCTAGCACAAACAGGGTTCGAGGATATATATCAATGGATATATATCATGATATATATCCGATATATATCTGATATATATCCAATGTTTTTTTATGATATATATCAATGCCGAAATGTTAAAAATATCGGCCTCCCAGCCCAGTCGGTAGTGATGCTGCCTGTGAATCAGGAGGTTCCGGGTTCGAATCCTGGTCAGGGCATTTATTTGTGTGTTCATCACGGATATCTGTTCCTGAGTTATGGATGTTTCCTACGTATTTAAGTATTTAGCTATATTTATTTATTATATATATCGTTGCCTAGTACCCACAACACGAGCCTTATTGAGCTGCCACAGTAAGCTATTGTCCCATAATATTTATTTATATATTTAAAAAAAAAATGGTTTTTAGTTGCTTATGCCTGGGTTAGAAGATTTTATGTTTTGGTTTAATATGGCGTTTTTTAAGATTTTTATGTACCCAAAATAAATAAAACTAAAAACATTTTAGTTCTTTTTTAAATAATTTATTATGTTTACGTCACACCTGGCCATAATGTGAGTTTTACCGCTCGCTACGCTTACGGTAAAACTCGCATTATGGCCAGGTGGGGACGTAAAATTGTGTACTCACCACGGGCAGTAAAAAAGAAAGCCCTCTATCGCATATTTACAACCCTCGCCTGCGGCTCGGGTCCCAAATACCTGCGATTTCGGGCTTTCTTTTTTTTACAGCCCTAGGTAAGTAATGTACTATTATGTAACACATATGCAAATAGTATACATAAATAATACAATAAAATAATAATATGGGTTTCATACAAAATGGATATATATCAAACTTTTGATATATATCATAAATATCCGATATGTTGATATTTATAATAAATATCGGATATTTTCGAACTCTGAGCACAAACAAATTGTTGTAAGTGATTGACAAAATAAAAACATCGACAATCCTGTTATCGATAAGTGATACTACTTCAAAATGGGTTTGGGGAGAACTAGGTACAGTTGTGACATTCTTAGTCAATTTGAAAGACAATTTCGGTGTATGTATGTGTTATGGAGTGACTTATGGGATAATTAATTCAATATCACAAAGAAAAAAAGTTACGAATTATTACAAATTATTTTCTGAAGTATGTAAAATATTAATAAATTGATAGTTTTGTTATTATTATCTATTTTGAATGTACCCTACATATATTTGTCTTTGTATTACCTCTGACGTTGAAGTGGTACTTATCGATAACAGGACTGTCGATGTTTTTACTCACGTAATATAACTCACGGTTTGGAGTCCAAGCACATGTGCTGGCAGGATATCGCGTTGACAGACTGACTTTTCACAACTACCTCACTTTGTACACCTGTGTCAATACTACCTTCATTGTCCATACATAACAATTTTGTCAATCACTTACAACAAGTTGTTCGTGCTAGAAAAATATCTAGGTGTATACATATGTAACCTAGATGTCAGGTATTTTTCTGAATATCACTGTAAGGCCAAAAGTGTAAGGCGTGTAAGGATAACAAATAGCCACCATGTTTCTTATTGGAAGTAACATTAGAGAGAGAAAAGAGAGAGATTTTTTTGTTTAAATTTAATGTTCATGTGGCATTTCAAACTAGCAAATATAAATCTTACTTCAAACAATATAATAAATATTAATACATTTTTTCTAGTTAGGTTTAGTTTTAGTAGTTTTAATTTATAAGTAACTTTAATTGTTATACCTACTTGTTTATCTGAATAAAGTATAGTAGGCAACTAACTACTTATAATAAATCTCTCTATATGTATTCCTAGAATTTTATTTATGTACTTTGATGTAGGTAGTTTATTACCTTCTTTTTTTAGCTAAGTTTGCAATGACTTTACTTGACTTATTCTCTTACTTTTCTCTGCACCTTTTTGTCATTTCTCTGTTTATCTCAATGGTTGACTGGTAGAGACTGCTTTAAGGCATAGAGTCCGCCATTTGTACATTTTTCTGTTGTGTGCAATAAAGTATAAATAAATAAATAAATGATTGACTGAACTGCGATAAATATTTATATTGATATTGTTTTTTTATTTGATTGTATCAAAGAAAATATAGTAGTTTATGTAACTGTTACGTAATAAGGCCTAATTACGTACAGTTGCATACACTGCTTTATCTACACTCATATTATATATATTAAATTAAGTGCTCGGAAACCACAGAATGACCGCCATTGCACCGCCATGGCCAACTCGATTGTGCCGGCGGTCGGGGAGGCGCGTGTCGGCGGCCACGCGGGCGCGTGCCGTTGGTCAGGAAGGAGCACAGGATTTATATTATGTTATCAAAACTCATAGCACATCAATATTTGAGCATGTAAAGTTAAAATTACGTTACTGCCACAGATAAAAAGCTTATCATAGTAAAATCGGTTGTGGTAATGCTAGCCATTGCCTACCGTTTTTGAACACGTTTTACAGGACTTACAGTGTGAGTGTAGATAAAAATGATTATCTTTCTTTCTTTCTTAAATAATACATACCTATACACATTCTTAGAACTATAACCATGATTGTAAATTGTGATTCCTGTATGGATTCTTACTTGCCAAAGGATCAGTAACTTTAGGATACTTAATTTACCTGTCTTGCTCATTAAGATTATACACAAAACATTGTTTCCACATTTCTAGGCAGCTAATGCGGGACCATCACACATGGAAGCCGGGCCGTCCACATCCATGGACACAACTCCAGCTCCAACTAAGAGTAGCAAAACTTCAAACAAGCCGGTTGAGGAAGAACTAGATCTGCAGCTATATCAGATGCCGGGACATATCGAGCGCCAGAGGGATCCTAAACTGTAAGCAAACTTCAGTACAATCTCGATAATCCGACACTGATGCTGACACTAAGGTGCCGGATTGTTGGAAAACTCGGATTAGTGAAAAAGTAGGATATTATCTAGTTTCCTGGGTAGTTAGCTTTTTTATTTTATTTTATTTAAACCAACCTCGTGCGTTACTTATACTCTGTATCTTTAGGTATTTAAATAAAAGTAAATAAGATCTACCCTCAAATGGCTCCTTAAGCCAGTTGAGGGTAGATGACAACATTACACGATCAAATAATATTGATTAAAGCCAGGTCGTTAAGTGACAGATCCAGGCAGTTTTGTATTTGATTGGTTAACCAATAAAAGTTATAACTACCCGAAAATTTAAAAATTGTTTGTTTACTTTTATTTAAATACCTAGAGACATAGAGTATAGCCATACGTCACTGATATTTGCAATGAAATTTTTATGTAAACTAAGGTGGGTAGGAAGTAGATTTACTGGTCAGCCGCATTCTTATTTCTAGTTCCAGATAACAGGACATGCCTGTACATCACAGTGCCGGATCATCGAGATTGTACTGTAATTGCATTTTGAAAACACCCAAATTTCCCAAAAAGCGCTTGTAGTCCAATGATAGGAAGGTACGCACCGCGCGCTGCCGGCGATACGGTATAGTCAGTGAACCGACACACGAACTCACCGATGCACGTCGATGCCCGAGCTATAATTTTTTGACAAAACGACTTCGTACAAATAATATACATACACCATCCCATCTTTATTGTGTATCTTTTGTTTATGAATCAATTTAAAACTATATCTGTTGTCTTGAAGCAAATAAAATTATTTTGTTCAATATTTTTGATTTGCAATTTTTAAGTAGTTATACTACTATATATAAATTGAAAATAGATGTCATATATGTACTTCAGAAAAAAACCGGAGGGTTTGGTCACTTTTTCTGAAGTATATGACATCTATTTTCAATTGATATCTGTTGTCTTAAATTCATCATCATCATCATATCAGCCGAAAGACGTCCACTGCTGGACATAGGCCTCCCCCAAAGAGTGCCACAATGACCGGTCCTGCGCCACCCGCATCCAGCGGACTCCCGCGACCTTCACCAGGTCATCAGTCCACCTTGCGGGGGGTCTACCCACGCTGCACCTTCCGGTTCGTGGTCGCCACTCGAGAACCTTTCCGCCCCAACGGCCATCGGTTCTACGAGCAATGTGCCCCGCCCACTGCCACTTTAGTTTAGCGATTCGGAGGGCTATATCGGTTACTTTGGTTCTGCTGCGGATGGCCTCATTTCTGATGCGATCACGCAGAGAGACTCCAACCATAGCCCTCTCCATTGCCCTTTGGGTGACTTTGAGCTTTCTTATGAGGCCCATTGTAAGCGACCACGTTTCAGTACCATATGTCATCACTGGCAACACTCTGGTCAAAGACTTTCGTCTTGAGACACTGCGGAATATTGGACAAAAAGATGTGCCGTAGCTTCCCGAACGCTGCCCAACCGAGTCGGATTCGTCGATTGACCTCTTTCTCGAAGTTGGATCTACCTAACTGGACAGTATGTCCTAACAGCCATATTCATAAAAAGTTAGGAGCTCACTGATCGGTCGCTCAGAGGTAGGTACCAAAATTCTTGATGCATAAACGCGTATTAACGTTAATCTGTCTACGATCGACCTCTTATAAAAGCCAAAAGTTACGAGCCCGTGGACCCTCCTTTATCCGCATATTAAGTCACAAGATGGCCGACATAAGATTGAACAGCTGATTTTGAATTTTGATAGGAGCTACACAGTAGAGAAATCGAAGAGATTTCTAACAGATGGTGACTTCTGTTTATAAGTTTCTGTGTTTCGATTTAATTGTTAAGTAAATAATTGTAATATCAATAAATAGTCCAGCGACATCGGAAATGGGTAGGAAACAAATATCTAGATTTTCGACGAGTAACCATCGTAATTAAATGCAAGTAATGTCAGTAATTCAGGTTATCAAACAAGTGAATCGCCGGCGTCAGAAGTTTCAAGTTTCAGTGCGTGTGTCTTAAATAATAATCTGCCCTATCCTATGAGGACCTCGTCACTTACAGAAATCAAGTAGAAGAAGCGCTGCAATAAAAGTAGTAAGTACCTACCTATAAGCATATTAGTTAGCTACTTATCGTTCGAGGCGGTACCTATCTTAGGTTACCTACGTATTTTTTTTACCTACTTTTGTTAATAACCATATACACACACACATTAAATAGTCGAATATTGCTCGACATGTTTCGCTCCATAACGAGAGCATATTCATGTATCATGAGCCATTCGCGTGGCCCTCCGCGGCCGAGCGCTCGGCGCGGCGGCCGAGGAGGCGAGAAATACACTAATTTTCAGCATCATTGTCAAATGTAGTTGGTGTAATGGCTCATGAATAAGCTTCTCGTTATGGAGCAAAACATGTCGAGCAATATTCGACTTAAAAAACCAGTGTTACCCGTTATTTAATATAGGTACTTATCTGAGTCTCACGAAAGTTTCGTGTTTAAAATTATATTAAATAGTATATTTGGCCAGACGAGGGAAGTAGACCTACTATTATCGAAATGAAAGTTTTGCATGATATTGCAATCAATTAAACAACTTTAGGTACTTGATTCCAAGTAAAAGACTGTAGTAAAATTTGACAAGTCATGTTTAGATTGCAATAAGAATCAAATAAAATAATGGTAGCATGGTGATTTTTTGGGAATTAGCTCATATTGAACCAGTCTGAATAGAATATGATGATCATACTTAATTACTTTTTACACACCGTCTTAGGGCCTCAGGGGTAGATCTCTACACCTGCAGTATCTATGTATATGTACTTACTAACTTTCAATCCTTAAAACTAAACATAAGTTTCTTTATTCTAAAATAATAATGTGGCCTATCTGGGTCAGACATAGACCCCTTGATAGCAAAAAACCCAGTACAACACTATACTATTATATCCAGATGCTGAAAAGATTATGCAGTAGTGACGGATGAAGAAGTGGTTGCAGCATTAGTCAACAGGGCAGTAAACAATGCACATCTTCAAGGTTTTATCCAACGCCACTCACAAGGAAGGTAACTATTTCCACTAACTGATCAACTCAAACCTACAGCATACCTCACTCAAAGTGTCAAACAAATATTGCCTGGCTTGCACCTAATGCAGCTATGGTGAAAAATGTAATAGTAACAATATATGATATTGAACTTTGTCGCAGCATTTGTATACATTTTTCATGTCTTACAAAAAGGTATAGGTACTATCGGGTTCATAATTGCATACCCAAATAATGAATTAATTCATTGATAAATTGGGTATCCAATTATGAACCCGATGGTACATATAAGATATGTCAACACTTTCACTGCTATTTCATTGTAATCGGTTAAATTCAAACCTAACACCTTACCGGCTTAGTTAATTATTCTGCTGACTGTACACATCTTTAACACCAACGTTACAGTCATGATCTCTGAGTAGTCATAACATGTTCTGATTTCTGATATACAATATACACATCTTTAACACCAATGTTACAGTCATGATCTCTGAGTAGTCATAACATGTTCTTTTTTCTGATATACAATATATGTCAATGATCACAAACAGCTGCTGAAGTTTCCAGTAAAAGGAGAATAAAACATCAATACAAATTTTTTATTGAGATAAAATAAGATAATTTATTCAGTAAAATCAAATGTTCCGTTTAATAAGAAAACACAAAGCCGGAGCATTTTGGGTTTCTCTGTCTCATTTCCTTTTGTTTCAGTGTGATTGCTGAGGTGGTCAGGCTGGCTGCTGGGGCATGCTGGCCCATAGTGACAGTTCCTTGAAGGAAGTGTGTAGGTGGTGCTTGTCCATGAGTAACTTGGCCTTTCAGAATCTGGAAATAAAATAACAATTTTGATTAAAGATATTTTCAAATATTTTATGTAATTTAATTTTAGTGTACTGCGGTGACCATATAAGTTATTATAATTTCTTTCATTGTCTTTTTACCTACCTTTGCAAATAGAGAGTATTAACCGACACCAATATTCATAAGGCTGTACAAATTGAAAAAGAGCAGATCTGAAAACCACATTTAAATCTGGTTGTATCTAAATGCTGGTAGACAGAGCTAAAGACCCAACTATGGTTATTCTGACAGGCAGTTGTAGGCCTTTCATACAATAATAATGTATATTTTGCACTTATAAAACTATGGTTTTGGCACTATTAAAATATTTACATAATGTATAGGTACCCAATGTACAGGTATGTTGTAATAGGCATCAATTTCAAATACTACCTACCTTTACTAGACTACAACTTGTGGCAGCAGCTGTCAGGCTTCAATTGATCAGTGACCACTCTTATATCTTCTCGTTTCTGTTTCTTGAACTATACAATCATTCTCTGAACGCCGGTATGCATGACATCGACACTGTAAGCAGTAAGAAATGGGTAAGCACGCTAAGTAATATTCAGTTCTTCAAGTTCTCAATTAACATTTGTTTATAAGTTTTATACTGAGAAATATGTCTGACATGGGCAGATACTTTTGTAAATGGTCCGAACCTAGTTATAAGTCAATTAATTAATTGATTTTCTTACCTTATTTTGATTACTAGTCCAGTGATTCATCGTAGGTAACAAACAACACATTCCTACTATTACATTTCAATTGTTTACTGTCTCTCTTCTTCACTATAGGTAGGTACATTAATTTTATTCATGTTTCTCGACACATTACACAGTCATTAATCTAAAATTAGTTACAAAAGTATTTATCCAAACCGTAGTAACATGCAAAATACGTAATAAAATTTAACGCATTTCCCGCTACTACCGCTGTCATGTGTCATGTTCTGTCAAACTTTTTTTTTAATTGCGATGAAACCGGGTTTTTGTCTATGATTTTGCCAAAAGTGCCAACATAACGCGTCTAATCTTTCAATAAGCGGTGGATCAGATATGAGCAGGATAATATGTGTTTATAAATCAAGCATTTTTAAAAACCTCAATTAAGGCTAATCGGCGTATCACCGGGTTCGACGATCAGACGCCGATTAAGGTTTTTTTATGAATATGGCCGTAAGTATATATAATCGTCCACAACTTCGAGTGTAAAGTCTCCGATTGTAACGGGAGTTGGTGCTACATGGGTATTTGACATGATCTTCGTCTTATCCATGTTCATCTTTAGACCAACTCGCTCGGAAGCTTTACTGAGGTCATCGAGCATCGTACTCAAATCCTCCATGGTCTCAGCCAAGACTACTATGTCGTCAGCAAACCGAAGGTGAGTGATGTACTCGCCGTTTATGTTGATGCCTAGCCTTCTCCAGTCCAGAGTCTTGAAAACATCCTGCAGTGCAGCGGTAAACAGTTTAGGAGAAATAACATCTCCTTGCCTGACTCCCCGCTGCAACGGAATAGGCTTCGAGTTCTGGTCCTGGAGTCGGACTGACAAAGTGGCGTTCTCGTACAAACACTTCAGCACTTCGATATAGCGATAGTCCACTTGGCACCTCTGGAGAGATTGTAGTACAGCCCAGGTTTCGATCGAGTCGAAGGCTTTCTCGTAGTCCACGAACGCTAAGCTGAGGGGCAGGTTATACTCCTCAGTCTTCTGTATAACCTGATGGAGCGTATGGATGTGGTCTACGGTACTAAAGCCTCTTCGGAAACCGGCTTGTTCGGGAGGCTGGAAGTCATCTAGCCTGCGTGCGAGACGATGCGTAATAATGACTTGAAAACAGCTTATAGACATGGCTCAGAAGTGAAATGGGTCGGTAGTTCTTCAGTAACGCGTTATCACCCTTTTTGAAGAACAATACCACCACACCTCTGTTCCATGCCTTAGGCGTTCTCCCTTGTAGTAAAACGGAGTCGAACAACTTCTGAAGGGCCATAAGGACCGGTTTACCACCCGCCTTCAGAAGTTCGGCTGTAATTCCGTCTTCACCAGGTGCCTTATTGTTTTTGAGCTGTTTAAGAGCCATTCTCGCCCAGGCTGATGTCCGGGATGTCTTCGGTATAATGTCGGGTCAGTCTAGCTCTAGGGTCTTCCGCCAGATCAACCTCAGGTCTGCTAGTTGATGTGTATAGCTGTCCATAAAAGTCCTCTATCTCCCCCAGAAGCTCGGGTCTGGATGAAACGATTCTACCATCCTCAGTTTTTAATTTGGCGAGCTGGCTCTGCCCAATAGACAAATCTCTTGCGAAAACTTTAGAGCCCTTATTCTGCTCAATAGCCTCTTCAATACGATTTGTATTGAATTGGCGCAAATCACGGGTAAGGGACTTAGAGATCCGTTTATTGAGCTGCCGGTATAATGACGCATCTGCTGAAGATTGCAGAACCATTTCTCTCCTTTCCTCGATGAGTTTCTGAGTGGAGTCAGAGAGCCTTTTCGTTCTGTTGCTCCGCTGGGCCTTAAAAAACTTAGACCCAGTACTATGGACAGCTTCCACAAGCCCGTCGTTGAATTCGTCCACATCGCCGCCTTAAATCGAAACGGTTTTGGATTTCCAGCTGGAAGCTCTCAGGGTTTTGGATTTGAAGTGCTGCTGGACGGAGCGTAGACTTCATCAGTCGAGAGCGCTCTAGCTTAACACATATATTCAATGTGCCTCTCACCAGACGGTGATCACTTCCGGTTTTAACCGTATTGATCACAGAGACATCATTGAATATATGCTTCTTCGTCGACATGATGAAGTCAATCTCGTTTTTAGTTGCACCGTCGGGACTCATCCAGGTCCACTTCCTGTGCTCACGTTTCTTGAAGAAGGAGTTCATCATGTAGAGTCCCTCCTTCTCCAAGAAGCCAGCCAGTAGTTGGCCCCGGTGGTTCCGACTTCCAAATCCAAATTGCCCCACTCTCAGCTCTTCACCATCTCTCTTGCCCAGTTTCGCGTTGAAGTCCCCCATAACAACGGTGAAGTAGGTTTTGGAGCTATGCATGGCCTTCGATATATCCTCATACATAGCCTCCACCTCGTCATCGGAGTGTGCCGAAGTCGGCGCATACACCTGTATGACCTTCAACGAGTACCTCTTGGATACTCTGAGTATAAGGTACGCCACCCTAGTCGACACACTCGATCTTCACCACGTTGTTCACGAGGGACTTATGGACGATGAACCCGACACCTCCCTGGGGCTGTTGGTCGCCCTCCCGGAAATAAAGCAAGTTGCCAGACTTTAGGATTATCGTTTCCTCCCCCTCTCTTCGGACTTCAGATAACCCTATGACATCCCAACGCAACTTGCTCAATCCTTCCTCCAGTTCCACTATCTTTTCGTCGGTCCGCAGTGTACGCGTGTTATATGTTGCCAGGGCCAGAAGTCGTCGGTGGTGGTAGCCGGATCTTTGCCGGAGATTATTAGCACCCCTGACCCCGCTAGTACCCTGTAGTAGTTGTCTTAAATTACTAAGTTTTTAAGACAAGATTTTGCGAGAAACATTTCGCGTTCTATGAAATGGCGTAACCACCGAGGTTGCCGCAGCTACATATTACTTTTTAAAATTCATCAAAATAAATGTATTCGCCAGAGTGAAACGCTTTAACATAATATTTTAAAGGCAACTTAACTTTAAGTTTGAATGCTATTTTTATGCTACTATTTACGTTCACAAGGTTTCTTCATACCTACATCACAGCCTTAACCACTTTACTAGTACCCCCGCGACGTTTTTGCTGTTGGTTCTCGCTCTATGGCGGGGCTCGCGCTCACTGTCGCTCCATTGTATCATTGTGTAGGTATTTATGGCGGTAGGTATTTGCTATTTCGTCTCTCTTCCTAGCCGATTTCGGCCACAGCATCTGCCCGCTTGTGCGCCCTCATGAGACTGCAGTAGCCAATCTTAGTCTGTTCGTAAAAACTTTGTGCAGTGGCAAAAGCAGGGTCAAACGCTTGAAAGATGTGATGACTAGTTGATGAGTAAAGCCACTTTTACAAAAATAAAACATTGAAAGAAAATGGAGTAGGTATATACAGAAAACTTTTTCTATAAAAGTTCATCTGAATTTCTCATTCAGGAACCCTTCTCTGTACTCTATGTCTTTTGGTCTTTAAATAAAAGTAAACAAACAATTTTTTTCGGGTGGTTATAACTTTTATTGGTTAACCAATCAAATACAAAACTGCCTGGATCTGTCACTTAACGACCTGGCTTTAACCAATATTATTTGATCGTGTAATGTTTTCATCTACCCTCAACTGGCTTAAGGAGCCATTTGAGGGTAGATCTTATTTGCTTTTATTTAAATACCTAAAGATACAGAGTATAAAGGTTGAACACGCCAAAACCTGGGCATATAAAAATAGCTATAGTTATTCGAAAAATGGGGATATTTAAACTTTTGAAATAACAATTTTCTCACAAGGAACTGGGCTATAAAATGATGATAGTTTTATTTTCTTTTATTTATTCGTTGGCAAAATGTCGAGCGCACAATATCAAAAACGTGAACGCATTTTGCACGAACATGTAAAAAATCCCATGTTAAGCTACATAGATATCGCGAAAAGGCTGAAATATCCACAATCTACTGTTGGTCACGTATTAAAAAGTTTCCGTGAACGCTTGACAATAGATAGAAAGCCAGGAAGTGGTGGGTTGCAGGGAGTCAAGAATAAGAAACAAGAAAGAGTATTTTAAAGATTTTTGCCTCAAATCATACGATTTCATCTCGTGATGTTGCTAAAAAAGTGAAAATGTCTTAGTCCTATGTCCAAAAAGTGAAACAGATGGCAGGACTGAGGAGTTATAAAGCCCAGGCCGCACCAGATCGAGACTCAAAACAGAACTTATCCGCAAAGATACGGTCGCGACAACTCTATGAAGATTTTCTTACAAAATTTAAATGCGCGGTGATGGACGACGAGACGTATATAAAATTGGATTGTAAACAAATACCTGGTCAAGAGTTTTATACTAGCAAATCTCGAACAGATACTCCTGAAGATTTTGAATTAAAAAAATGAGGGCAATTTCCAAAAAAATACCTTCTTTGGCAGGCAATATGTAGCTGTGGTAAAAGAAGTCGCTCGTTTATCACCACCGGGACAATAAACGGCGATATTTATCAGAAATATTGTTTACAGAAGCGTTTGCTGCCTTTTATAAGACAGCATGCCTCACCACCGCTGTTTTGGCCAGATCTAGCCAGTTGCTAATACGCAAAATCAGTTATGGACTGGTACAACGCTAACAGGATAATGGTGGTACCCAAAATATGCAATCCGCCAAATAGTCCGGAACTGCGGCCTGTTGAAGAGTACTGGAGTATTATGAAAGGAATTCTAAAAAAGAAAGGCGGAGAAGTAATATCGGTCCCTGAGCTACAAAAAATATGGACCTGGGCGGCAAAAATCTTTTCTAAAGAGATGGTGCAAAGTCTTATGAGCCGTGTGCGTAGAAAAGTTCGATGTATGGCTTACTGTGTAAACATTAATTAAAATTAAAAATGTGATTTTAGAATTCATTAAATTTGTCATTAAATGTGGTATTCATAATGTAGTTATTTATTTTCAAACTGGTTTAAAAACAAATTTTGCGTGCCCAAGTTTTGGCGTGTTCAACCTTTAGTATCATTAGTCATTTCATATCAAATGGAAAAATCCACAGATGCCGGCACAACTCAGCGGGGTGCTGTGTGCACTGCTCCCCCCTAGAGCCGTGGGACGAGGGCTACCTGCGCGAGCACAATATCAAACATATGTCGTTCCACTCTTACCTGCGCAAGATCACTTCGGGCAAGTTCATCTCGCTGGCCGAGCCGAACCTCACCATCAAACCAGGTGGGTACATTGCTGGCCCTAACGTGGGACGAGGGCTACCTGCGCGAGCACAATATCAAGCACATGTCGTTCCACTCTTACCTGCTCAAGATCACTTCGGGCAAGTTCATCTCGCTGGCCGAGCCGAACCTCACCATCAAACCAGGTGGGTACATTGCTGGCCCTAGCGTGGGACGAGGGCTTTTGTTAGGGGTCCGCATAAGTCTAAAAATACTTTGTCGAACGATGATGCGGCTGTACTAGTTATACATAGTGGTTGTTTTATGTATCTATGGTGTTTTTGCTTTTGGCATTTGTCTCAAGCTTTTACAAATTTCATAATGTCGTTATCCATTCCTGGCCAATAGTAGTAACGCTTAATGTTATTAGTCATTCTGCTTATACCTGCGTGTCCGCTGGTAGGCAATAAGTGAAAGTCATTCAATATGACACGTCTGTCATCTTTATCATTTATTCTCTTGACACCTTTAATTATACTTAACTTGGGGCCGGTCCCTTTATTATATCTATTTATGCACTGTGCTAGCTCTATTATAATATTTGCGGTGTCGTCGTTATATAGTGTGCATATTTCCGTTATACGCTGCTCCTTGCAAAACGATCCTAATTCTCTCGCAAGGGAAGCTCGTTCCGTTTGCGATTGAGTAAAAGGTGTGACACACAGTGTCGCTAAGGATGGCGAGTATATTATAATAATAATAATAATAAATACTCTTTATTGCACACCTCATACAGTTACAAGCACAAATTTTACAATTAGATAAATTTAGGTAGAGGTAACAACAGGCGGTCTTATCGCTAATGAGCGATTTCTTCCAGACAACCTTTGTCATATTATTATATTATTATGACTGATTAAACAATCTCGTTGTTTCAGTATTTTGTTATAGTTTCTTTTATCATATGTTAGTTCTGGTGTATTGTCTGGTTTTTTAAGAATCTCTACCGCTCGTGGTTGCGCAGGCCGGTCACGGTTAGGATCTTTATTTTGAGAATGATTCGCGTCATTCTGTTTTTGTTCTTGTTGTTTCATTCGTTTTCGTTGTGCTCTAGTCATCACTGTTATTACTTTCTTTGTCATATTCTTAAGATCTTCGCTGGTAATTTCAATCCTAGATAACGCGTCTGCAGCTACGTTATCTTTTCCTTTTAAATACTCTACAGTGAAGTCGTATTCCTCTAGACACAATCGAAACTTAGTGAGTCGGCTCGATGGGTTGTTCATGCCGAATAAATAAATTAGTGGGCGGTGATCGGTGACGATTTTAAATGTACGTCCGTATAGGTATGGTCTAAAATATTTTACTGCCCATACTATGGCTAGTAATTCCTTATCCGTCGTGGGATAGTTTTTCTCTGCTTTATTTAAAGGTCTACTCGCGTACGCAACTGGCAATCCATTTTTATTAGAGAGAATGCTCCCTAGAGCTATACCTGATGCGTCCGTGTGTATCGTAAAGGTGTTGTCTTCCGAGAAATCTGGGTATTGTAGTATTGGTGGTGTACTGATGGCTATTTTTAGTTTTTGAAACGCGTCTTCGCATTGTTTGGTCCAATAGAATTCAACATTTTTCCGTAGTAGGTTATTTAGTGGTTGGGAAATTTCTGCGAAGTTTTTTATGAATTTTCTGTAATAATTAACGAATGCTATAAAACGTCTAACTTCATCTGAGTTTGTGGGTACCGGGTAATTTTGTACTGTTGTTATTTTTTTTGGATCGGGTTTTATGCCATTTTGGGTTACTACATGCCCGAGATATAAAATTTCTTTTTGCAAGAAGTTGCATTTTTGCGGGTTTAATTTTAAATTGACCTTCCTTAATCTTTGAAAAACGTCCATCAAGTTCTTATTATGATGTTGTAAATTTCTTCCCATGACGATTATGTCGTCTAGGTAAACTATGCATTTCAGGTAGTTTAGTCCTGACATTGCTATAGTCATTGCTCTGCTGAAAGCACTTGCCGAGCTTTTCATTCCCATTGGAAGTCGTTTCATATGGTAGTGTTTGTCAGCAATAAATGATGTGTACTTTCTGCTTTCTGGGTCGAGTTTTATTTGGTAATATCCTTGGTTTAAATCTAAAGTACTGAAATACATGGAACCTCCTAAGGAGTCGAAAATGTCTGTTATGTTGGGTAAGGGAAATTTGTCGTTTTCGATTACTTCGTTTACTTTTCGGTAATCTATCACTAGTCTCCATTTCTTTTGTCCGTTTGAGTCTGATTTTTTTGGTACTAACAGTAACGGAGATGACCATTCTGACTGTGATTCTTCTATGATGTCATTATCTAACATTTCCTTTATTTGACGATTTATTTCCGATTTTTGTGCCTGTGGCAAACGGTAGGGTTTGGTGTACACTGGTGACGTATTGGGTTTCAAACGTATTTTCTGCTCGTATAGATTGGTTGCGGCTAGTGTGTCGGCTGGCAATTGGAATACGTCGGCGTATTTAGCACATATACTAGCTATGGAGTTACTTTCGTCATCCTTCAAGTTGTCTAAGTTTATAAATGAAAATAGCAATTTTACTCTGTCTGCATCTTTCTTAGTTCTTTCGAATGAAAAACACTTGTAGTCGCTGAGTGGTGTTATTTGTGGCGTAAAATTGGTTAGTATTGCGTCTTCTTCGCGGGTATTTAATATTTTAATAGTGATGTTTCCATTTTTGGTGGAAGTTAATGTATTGGCTACGAAAATTCCTTTTCCGATTTCACTAGCTGAGATTACGTAGTCTCCTGGTTTATTTGCTGGTAATTTTATGATAGTTTCGGTTCTTGCTGGTAACTGTATATGGTTAGGACTAACGTTTCTGAGATTGTAATGTTCTAAATTTAATGGTTTTGTTACTGTTTTGTTGCGATTGTTTAACGTGATTGTTCCTTTTTCATAGTCTATAATACACTTGTACTTTATTAAAAAGTCTTGTCCAATTATTCCGTCAACTTGTAATGGTAATTTTTGAAAAACATGAAATTTGTGCGGGAAAGATTGGCTATCACTCTCTAAGCGTAGAGTAATTGTATTGTATGATGTAATTGTTCCTCCTATGCCTTGTATGTAGGTCAAGTTTGCGTGCATGCGACCTTGAGTTCTATGTGCCGCGGCGCGCGTTATCGTGCTTAGGCTGGCGCCGGTGTCGATAAGATATAAGTATGATGTGTTGTTTATTGTAAATTGAACTGAGTTCATGTGGCCATAAGTAAGGATATAATTATTGGTCACGAAAAAATGGTAAGTTGGAGAGCTCTCGTGAGTTTTCTATCGCCGTGTGTAATTGATGGTGTCGGGAAGGCGTTTCTTTGCGTTGTCCGCGGAAATTTGTATTGGTGTAAGTTCGCGGTTTGCGATAATTCGCGGTTTGTATAGGCCTGTATTTGCCTTTGTAGGCATGTACCCGTGGTGGTCGAGTCGGGGCGATTTGCCTGGGGTTTCTACTCTGCGTGTATGTAGCTCGCGGTCTGTCTGTATACGGCCTTATGTATTGTCTGTTTGTGTACGTCCTAGTTTGAGGTCTGTTTGGGTTGTACTTTCGGAAGTTAAGTACTTGTTCTGTGGCGGGTGTTGATAAGATGGATGTTTCGTGATCTTTTGCGCTTTGTATGGCATCTTTTAGCGAGGTGAATCCGCGTGATGCTATGATAGTGCTCAATTTTTCGTTTCTTAAGCCTTCGGCGAATTTTGTTATAGCCATTTTTTCATTAAGTGGCTGTAGGATGCTATAAGCGTCCGGTCTGCCGTTAGCTTGTGTTATTGTTAAGTTAACGAATAGGTCTTCTAATTTCTGTCCGTATCGTTCGATAGACCGATTTCCCTGTTTTGAGGAAACTAATTGATTTTGTATCGCGGTAGCCGATTTTACTGGTAATAGACTGGTTTTCAGGTCCTCAATTAAAGCGTCTACACTGGTGTGTGTACTTGATATCCTGAGTTTCGCGTTTTGGGTTAGACGGGTTTTAACTACGAAATTTATTAGTAATCTCGCGTCCTCAGATTTAATCATAGATGCGTACAGTTCTACTGCGTCTATAAGTTGTTTAGTGACTGATTCGGAACCGTCCATGGCTGGTAGCAATGCTACTGCCGTTTTTAAGCTAAAACTGTCCTGTGTCGTCATTTTGTCCTGGTCGTAAATTGATAATATTTTACTATATACGTCCTCTATTTGCGCGAGGTATTGTTGAATTATATCACTCTGTGGTATGGATATTTCTGACTTTTCTAACTTCGAGCTGTATTCCTCAACGCATAACTCGTATTGCTCATACAGTGATTGTGCTAATTTGAGCTTGTTCTGACCAAGAGTTTCTTTACGGCGTTTCTGACCTAGTTTTCGAATGTCTACCTGAAGAGCTGTTAGTTTGTTATATATATCTATTATTTGGGACATAATATATATGCAATGTGCATTGTAATAGTTAAACTTAGAATTGGATACTTAAAGTTAACACTGAATTTACTTATAATCTAGGAATGTTAGTATTGTACTTGCGATGCATGCTGATTGTAGCGGCGGTCTGATGACGATGTCAGGTGCTGCGGGGCTGATGCTGGTAACAGGTGCGGCTGCTATATGTCCTGTTCTGCTTGGCGTGCTGCTTTGCTGCTGCTGCGCATCATGGTGGCGATGGTCTGGCGTTCTATCTTTTTTGTGAGGCGTTTGTGTAGCTTCTTCCAAATACTGTAGATAATTATGACGGCTATTATGACGAGTACTGTTGCTGTCATATACGTGGTGATTCTTGTGCTGTCGATCTGGCTGGCTACGGCACTGTTCGCTGCTCCGTTTTGCGCTATTATTACTTCTTCTTTCTTGTCTTCTTTCGTGCAGCCTCCTCCCATGTTATTTGCTTTCCGGTGTGTTGACTTGGCTTGGGCGCGTGGGGTGGCGGCGTCGAAGTTCTGTTAGCGATTCTGCGGGGTGGAGCTGGACGATTAGGCGGGGTAGGGCAGGTCTAGGCTGCTTCGGGGGTTTGAAGGGCCGAGCGGGGCTGGTCCATTGTGAGCTGAGCTGTGCTGTGCAGGTCCGGGCTAGGCTGGTTCATGGAGCTTGCTGGCTGGTTCGTGGAGCTCGCTGAGCTGGCTGGTATTTAAACCGAGGCTGCCTTGAGCAGCCCGACTGGCAGGGTCGCCATATAGTAATGGGACGTGCGTTAGGAAAGTGAAACGCTTAACGTGTGGATAATAACTGTTTAATCTCGGAAAATAGATCGCTTTATATAGGTACACAATCCTTTGTTCTCGGTTTAGGTTAATACACTGATCAAGGCCGAGGTCATAGCAAATAGAAAATGATTTATTATAATATTCCATATATGGTGGTAGCGTATCATATTACATTAGGAAAATGAACGTTGTTTTTTATTTAATTTTCTATTCGCCTTGGATGGGCTGTGAGTCAGCTGAGTCAGCTGTTGTTGGGTGATTCTGTACCTATTACAGCGAGCACAATATCAAACACATGTCGTTCCACTCCTACCTGCGAAAGATCACTTCGGGCAAGTTCATCTCGCTGGCCGAGCCGAACCTCACCATCAAACCAGGTGGGTACATTGCTGGCCCTAACGTGGGACGAGGGCTACCTGCGCGAGCACAATATCAAACATATGTCGTTCCACTCCTACCTGCGAAAGATCACTTCGGGCAAGTTCATCTCGCTGGCCGAGCCGAACCTCACCATCAAGCCAGGTGGGTACATTGCTGGCCCTAGCGTGGGACGAGGGCTACCTGCGCGAGCACAATATCAAACACATGTCGTTCCACTCCTACCTGCGAAAGATCACTTCGGGCAAGTTCATCTCGCTGGCCGAGCCGAACCTCACCATCAAGCCAGGTGGGTACATTGCTGGCCCTAGCGTGGGACGAGGGCTACCTGCGCGAGCACAATATCAAACACATGTCGTTCCACTCCTACCTGCGAAAGATCACTTCGGGCAAGTTCATCTCGCTGGCCGAGCCGAACCTCACCATCAAGCCAGGTGGGTACATTGCTGGCCCTAGCGTGGGACGAGGGATACCTGCGAAAGCATAATATCAAGCACATGGGCTTCCAATCTTTGGGGGCGTCCATTAATCGCGTCATATTGTATAGGGGGGGGGAGGGGGTCAAGAAAAAATCACCAATGATCACCACAGGGGGGAGGGGGGTCTGGACATATATGACGTGTAATTTTTTTTTTGTGCTATACTGTATTATGGTCAATAAAATAAAAATTATCAACTTTTAAATGAATCAATCTGTCAAAAGGTGAGTAAAATTGCACTAGCACTATGATTGTAAATATTTTTTAATGGCATTTGACATATTATTTTGTGAAGTAGGATTTTAGGGTTCCGTAGCCAAAGTGGCAAAAACGTAACCCTTATAGTTTCGGTCCGGCCGTCCGTATGTCACAGCTATTTTACTCGGAAACTATAAAACGTATCTTTATAAATATTTAAATATAAGGTGTGTTTTTGTGTGCCGCTACTTAGTTTTGTAGTAAAATTGCTGAAAAAGATATTTTAAGGACGGGGCACTACTACATACATGTAATTATTTGTCAAAAAAATTTTTTTTTACCAAATATCGACTTGATGCACATCACTCGATAGGTCTTTCAAGATAACATTGAGGACTTTATTTTATTTTTTTTATTTAGTGAATATTTTAAGGAAAAATCACCCCGTAAGTCTAAAAAACATGACTCCCTCCTGTCACTTTTGAACCGGAGATTCAAAAAATATGAAAAAAATTGAGAACATTATCGGTTTAGGAATTATTGAGTTATCTCCTAAAAACTCATTTCATACGCAGAGACGACCTTTTTATATTACTTTTTCGATAAAAGGTACGAAACCGCGTGGTCCGACACGCAATTGGCCGGTTTTTTTCAATTAAAGATCATTTTATTTTATATGTATACATGTAGTTTCAATTTTTGCCCTTTACGTGTACGTACGTTACGTAAGTAGGTTCACGTGTTAGAAAACTGTACTTACTTTAGTTAGCAAAAAATTACACGTCATATTGGATAGGGGGGGAGGGGTCCTGAAAATATCACCAAAGATCACCATGGGGGAGGATTGGGTCTAAAACAAGCCAAAACCGTATGACGCGATTAATGGACGCCCCCTTTGGGTACTTTCCTGGGTAAAAAATATACAATTCTATTCAGTCTGTCCGTTTAAATCCAACTCTAAACTAAATACCAAAACCGGCCAAGAGCGTGTCGGGCCACGCTCAGTGTAGGGTTCCGTAGTTTTCCGTCCGTCACAGTAAGTGTCCCCACTTAAGAGTTAATAACACCGCCATGTAGGATATGATATGAGAGTTCCACGTACAGCGACATCTATCGGCAAATTAAGTAAACTATTGCGCGCGAGCTTAAAGTATGGAAGATGATTTTTATGGAATAATTCTTTATTGCGTGAACCGATTTTCACCGTTTTTACTTTATTTGAAAGCACGTCATTTCATTGTAATTTTGTAGAAATTACAGGTACAATAAACACCTGCTTATACGGTTAAATTACAAACTTAGTTCAGAAATTATTTTGTAATTTTTTTTCAAAAACTATTCATCCTATCAATAATTTTCCTAGAAAGTTTTTATAAAGTTCTACTTTTGAGATTTTTTTCATATTTTTAAAACTTATGGTTCAAAAGTTAGAGGGGGGGGGGGACGCATATTTTTTTACTTCTGGAGCGATTATTTCCGAAAATATTTACATTATCGAAAAATGATTTTAGTAAACCCCTATTCATTTGATTTTTATTTGGGCCAAAGTAACCTGAATTTGGTCTTATGCAATCTTATTAAATCTCTTATTATTTATTATTATTATTAAATAATCACTCGGTCAGTAATTGTGATTAAAACAGCCCAAACAAGTCCAGATTAAGTGGAAGAAAAAGCGATTTATTTTTAAAAACACCTCCAATTTCAACATACATCCAACGGTTCACTACTATCATGACTAGAATTGACATGTAATGTATGTCCCAGGATGCACGGAGCACCCGCCCTGGCCGCGCGGGATCTGCTCCAAGTGCGCCCCCGGAGCCCTGACCCTGAACCGACAGCCATTCCGCTTCGTAGACAACGTGCTGGTCGAGTCGGCGGCTGTGGTTGAACGGTTCTTGGGTTACTGGCGCGCCTCGGGCCACCAGCGAGTTGGTTATTTGATCGGCCAATATGAGCACCATCCACTGGTGCCACTAGGTATTTATCTAAGATATAAAAAGCCCTAGATCACGCCTTAATGCTTATTGACCTGTATTTTTGCCCTGTTTCCAAGTAGTATATTGACAAGTTTATCTAATTATTTCAATTAAAAAGTACCATATCTGTGATAGTTTCTTTCGTTTCTTAGTTTAACTATATTTCATACAATCTTAATAACTATTAAGAGATATTTAAAGTCAAGATCGTTTTGATACAGGAAATGGTGTCATATATGCACCATTCCTAGAAAACGTGTACCATTACCCCATATGGACAATGTGAAGATTGATATGTTTAAGAGTATTTTCTATAGTGACAATAACAAAGGAGTCCGTTAATCAATAACAAAACACAGAAAATACTCAAGTAAACAGAAAAAATAAACACGCGTTGGCATGGGATAGCTCGTAAAATTTCCTGTGTATGATTCAGGTATCCGCGCGCGAGTAGAGGCGATCTACGAGCCGCCTCAAACGTCATCACGCGACCACGTCACCATAGCACCCGACCCCAAGGGCGAGCTGGTCGACCACATCTGCTCCAAGCTCGGGCTCCGGCGAGTGGGCTGGCTGTTCACCGACCTGCTGCCTTTGCAGGACAAGCCAGGCCAGGTGCAGTGTACGAGGTAAGTGATCAGTGACCGCGGTGCAAGGGCAGGCGACTACTGGTACAAACTAGGGCTCCGGCGAGTGAGCTGGCTGGTCACCGACCTGCTGCCTTTGCAGGACAAGCCAGGCTAGGTGCAGTGTACGAGGTAAGTGATCAGTGACCGCGGTACAAGGGCAGGCGACTACTGGTACAAACTAGGGCTCCGGCGAGTGAACTGGCTGGTCACCGACCTGCTGCCTTTGCAGGACAAGCCAGGCCAGGTGCAGTGTACGAGGTAAGTGATCAGTGACCGCGGTACAAGGGCAGGCGACTACTGGTACAAACTAGGGCTCCGGCGAGTGAGCTGGCTGGTCACCGACCTGCTGCCTTTGCAGGACAAGCCAGGCCAGGTGCAGTGTACGAGGTAAGTGATCAGTGACCGCGGTGCAAGGGCAGGCGACTACTGGTACAAACTAGGGCTCCGGCGAGTGAGCTGGCTGGTCACCGACCTGCTGCCTTTGCAGGACAAGCCAGGCTAGGTGCAGTGTACGAGGTAAGTGATCAGTGACCGCGGTACAAGGGCAGGCGACTACTGGTACAAACTAGGGCTCCGGCGAGTGAGCTGGCTGGTCACCGACCTGCTACCTTTGCAGGACAAGCCAGGCCAGGTGCAGTGTACGAGGTAAGTGATCAGTGACCGCGGTACAAGGGCAGGCGACTACTGGTACAAACTAGGGCTCCGGCGAGTGAGCTGGCTGGTCACCGACCTGCTGCCTTTGCAGGACAAGCCAGGCCAGGTGCAGTGTACGAGGTAAGTGATCAGTGACCGCGGTACAAGGGCAGGCGACTACTGGTACAAACTAGGGCTCCGGCGAGTGAGCTGGCTGGTCACCGACCTGCTGCCTTTGCAGGACAAGCCAGGCCAGGTGCAGTGTACGAGGTAAGTGATCAGTGACCGCGGTACAAGGGCAGGCGACTACTGGTACAAACTAGGGCTCCGGCGAGTGAGCTGGCTGGTCACCGACCTGCTGCCTTTGCAGGACAAGCCAGGCCAGGTGCAGTGTACGAGGTAAGTGATCAGTGACCGCGGTACAAGGGCAGGCGACTACTGGTACAAACTAGGGCTCCGGCGAGTGAGCTGGCTGGTCACCGACCTGCTGCCTTTGCAGGACAAGCCTGGGCAGGTGCAGTGTACGAGGTAAGTGATCAGTGACCGCGGTACAAGGGCAGGCGACTACTGGTACAAACTAGGGCTCCGGCGAGTGAGCTGGCTGGTCACCGACCTGCTGCCTTTGCAGGACAAGCCAGGCCAGGTGCAGTGTACGAGGTAAGTGATCAGTGACCGCGGTACAAGGGCAGGCGACTACTGGTACAAACTAGGGCTCCGGCGAGTGAGCTGGCTGGTCACCGACCTGCTGCCTTTGCAGGACAAGCCAGGCCAGGTGCAGTGTACGAGGTAAGTGATCAGTGACCGCGGTACAAGGGCAGGCGACTACTGGTACAAACTAGGGCTCCGGCGAGTGAGCTGGCTGGTCACCGACCTGCTGCCTTTGCAGGACAAGCCTGGGCAGGTGTAGTGTACGAGGTAAGTGATCAGTGACCGCGGTACAAGGGCAGGCGACTACTGGTACAAACTAGGGCTCCGGCGAGTGGGCTGGCTGGTCACCGACCTGCTGCCTTTGCAGGACAAGCCTGGGCAGGTGCAGTGTACGAGGTAAGTGATCAGTGACCGCGGTACAAGGGCAGGCGACTACTGGTACAAACTAGGGCTCCGGCGAGTGAGCTGGCTGTTCACCGACCTGCTGCCTTTGCAGGACAAGCCAGGCCAGGTGCAGTGTACGAGGTAAGTGATCAGTGACCGCGGTACAAGGGCAGGCGACTACTGGTACAAACTAGGGCTCCGGCGAGTGAGCTGGCTGGTCACCGACCTGCTGCCTTTGCAGGACAAGCCTGGGCAGGTGCAGTGTACGAGGTAAGTGATCAGTGACCGCGGTACAAGGGCAGGCGACTACTGGTACAAACTAGGGCTCCGGCGAGTGAGCTGGCTGGTCACCGACCTGCTGCCTTTGCAGGACAAGCCTGGGCAGGTGCAGTGTACGAGGTAAGTGATCAGTGACCGCGGTACAAGGGCAGGCGACTACTGGTACAAACTAGGGCTCCGGCGAGTGGGCTGGCTGGTCACCGACCTGCTGCCTTTGCAGGACAAGCCTGGGCAGGTGCAGTGTACGAGGTAAGTGATCAGTGACCGCGGTACAAGGGCAGGCGACTACTGGTACAAACTAGGGCTCCGGCGAGTGAGCTGGCAGGTCACCGACCTGCTGCCTTTGCAGGACAAGCCAGGGCAGGTGCAGTGTACAAGGTAAGTGATCAGTGACCGCGGTACAAGGGCAGGCGACTACTGGTACAAACTAGGGCTCCGGCGAGTGGGCTGGCTGGTCACCGACCTGCTGCCTTTGCAGGACAAGCCTGGGCAGGTGCAGTGTACAAGGTAAGTGATCAGTGACCGCGGTACAAGGGCAGGCGACTACTGGTACAAACTAGGGCTCCGGCGAGTGGGCTGGCTGTACACCGACCTGCTGCCTTTGCAGGACAAGCCTGGGCAGGTGCAGTGTACGAGGTAAGTGATCAGTGACCGCGGTACAAGGGCAGGCGACTACTGGTACAAACTAGGGCTCCGGCGAGTGGGCTGGCTGGTCACCGACCTGCTGCCTTTGCAGGACAAGCCTGGGCAGGTGCAGTGTACAAGGTAAGTGATCAGTGACCGCGGTACAAGGGCAGGCGACTACTGGTACAAACTAGGGCTCCGGCGAGTGGGCTGGCTGGTCACCGACCTGCTGCCTTTGCAGGACAAGCCTGGGCAGGTGCAGTGTACGAGGTAAGTGATCAGTGACCGCGGTACAAGGGCAGGCGACTACTGGTACAAACTAGGGCTCCGGCGAGTGAGCTGGCTGGTCACCGACCAGCTGCCTTTGCAGGACAAGCCTGGGCAGGTGCAGTGTACAAGGTAAGTGATCAGTGACCGCGGTACAAGGGCAGGCGACTACTGGTACAAACTAGGGCTCCGGCGAGTGGGCTGGCTGGTCACCGACCTGCTGCCTTTGCAGGACAAGCCTGGGCAGGTGCAGTGTACGAGGTAAGTGATCAGTGACCGCGGTACAAGGGCAGGCGACTGCTGGTACAAACTAGGACTCCGGCGAATGGGCTGGCTGTTCGCCGACCTGCTGCCTTTGTAGGAACAGCCTGGGCAGGTGCAGTGTACGAGGTAAGTGATCAGTGACCGCGGTACAAGGGCAGTTGACTACTGGTACAAACTAGGGCTCCGGCGAGTGGGCTGGCTGTTCACCGACCTGCTGCCTTTGCAGGACAAGCCGGGGCAGGTGCAGTGTACGAGGTAAGTGATCAGTGACCGCGGTACAAGGGCAGGCGACTACTGGTACAAACTAGGGCTCCGGCGAGTGGGCTGGCTGGTCACCGACCTGCTGCCTTTGCAGGACAAGCCTGGGCAGGTGCAGTGTACGAGGTAAGTGATCAGTGACCGCGGTACAAGGGCAGGCGACTACTGGTACAAACTAGGGCTCCGGCGAGTGGGCTGGCTGGTCACCGACCTGCTGCCTTTGCAGGACAAGCCTGGGCAGGTGCAGTGTACGAGGTAAGTGATCAGTGACCGCGGTACAAGGGCAGGCGACTACTGGTACAAACTAGGGCTCCGGCGAGTGGGCTGGCTGGTCACCGACCTGCTGCCTTTGCAGGACAAGCCTGGGCAGGTGCAGTGTACGAGCTAAATGAAGTGACCACGTTACACTCAATCAGAAGCGAGTACATGATCTGTAATAATAATGAACAATTTGTTTGTCCCCAGGGGCGTGGACACGCATTTCCTATCGGCTCAAGAATGCATAATGGCCGCACACTTTCAGAACGAGCACCCTAACGCGTGTCGACACGCCGACAACGGGTACTACGGCTCAAAGTTCGCCACAGTCGCTGTCACGGGTTAGTTTTATGTTTACAACCGACTTCAAGATTTCGAAGGAGGAGGTTATCAATTCGTCGGGATCTTTGTTTTTGCAATTTTTTTTTATGTATGTTCACCGATTATTCGAAGACGGCTGGACCGATTTGGAAAATTATTTTTTTGTTTGAAAGCGTATACTTCACAGTTGGTCCCATTGCCACCATGTCAGGATCTGATGATGGGATCCTGGAGAAATCGAGGGAACTCTTCAACTATTATAGGCACACCTATAATGATTTGAGTATTTTTTACAGCAGATCGAGCATTTGGTGTTGGAAAGGTGGATGCTAAGTGAAGTCGGTTCTTTTTTGTATAAAATTATTTTATTACGTTTATCAAAAAAGCACTATTAGGCGGGTACACACAGGCTGCGCAAGCTCGGCCGGCCAACGTGCAGCGGTCTTGGTCGAGGCGCGTTTACACTGCCCGAGCTGCGCTGCGTGGCAATTTTGTCGCGAGGTTGCTCGACTTGTGTGGACCCGTCTAATGAGAATAAACACGCAAAGATCAGAGCAGGAGGCGCTGCAATCGTTCCGTTCCGGCTTTATATTCCGAGATTATTTGGATTACAGTTGGCACACAAAAAATAAAAAAATCTTGTTTTCAACCGACTTTGAAGGAGGAGGTCATCAATTTGTCGGGATCTTTGTCGTTTTTTTCTTGTATGTTCACTGATTATTCGAAGACGGCTAGACCGATTTGGAAAATTCTTTTTTTGTTTGAAAGAGTATACTTCACAGTTGGTCCCATTGTGACCAGGTCAGGATCTGATGATGGGATCCTGGAGAAATTGTTCAAAATCAAATGTTATAGGCACACCTATATTGATTTAAATATTTTTATACAGTGGCTCGGGCATTCCCTTTTAGAAATATGGAGGCTTTTTCGTTAAAAGTTATTTAAGCATGTATTATAAACATTCATAGTAGAGACCGGTACCAAAATGGCGGACCGGAAAATATATAATATACCAGGGGTGTCCAAACTTCGGCCCGCGGGCCTTATTCCTCCCACGATTCTGCCAGCCGGGCCGCAGAAAAGAGCTAAATCCATGCAATCCGGTACGATAACGAAGCGGCACACCGACTGCGACCATTGGGTAAAAAAGTGCCATAGACTATTATATTATAGAATTGTGCAAGTTTCCAAAGTTAAAAGAGATCCAAATGGAACCAATTGTAATTAGTAGATTTTTTTTTAATAAAAAAAAAAATTCTAGTAATATAATATTTGTCAGGTGACAGCACGAACCAGATCCACCTGGAGGGCTACCAGGTGTCGACGCAGGCGCAGGCGCTGGAGAAGTGCGGGCTGCTGCTGCCCACGCGCGACGCGCCCGACCTGGGCTACGTGCGCGACCCCGCGCCCGAGCGGCCCGTGCCCGACGTCTATTACAAGGTGGGGTCATTGCGAGCAAGTACTTAGCTTCGGCAAAACATGTGAACGCACCATTTTATAGGATTATAGCGACACGCGCCCCGCACCCCTCCTTCACCCGAGGGGAACCCCGGCAGTCGCCGAGACGCGCCGTCAACGCGCGTTTGTATCTCCCCGCCCGTACCCCTCCTTCACCCGAGGGGAACCACGGCAGTCGACGAGACGCGCCCGTCAACGCGCGTTTGTATCTCCCCGCCCGCAGCCCTCCTTCACCCGAGGGGAACCACGGCAGTCGACGAGACGCGCCGTCAACGCGCGTTTGTATCTCCCCGCCCGCACCCCTCCTTCACCCGAGGGGAACCCCGGCAGTCGACGAGACGCGCCGTCAACGCGCGTTTGTATCTCCCCGCCCGTACCCCTCCTTCATCCGAGGGGAACCCCGGCAGTCGACGAGACGCGCCGTCAACGCGCGTTTGTATCTCCCCGCCCGTACCCCTCCTTCACCCGAGGGGAACCACGGCAGTCGACGAGACGCGCCCGTCAACGCGCGTTTGTATCTCCCCGCCCGCAGCCCTCCTTCACCCGAGGGGAACCACGGCAGTCGACGAGACGCGCCGTCAACGCGCGTTTGTATCTCCCCGCCCGCACCCCTCCTTCACCCGAGGGGAACCCCGGCAGTCGACGAGACGCGCCGTCAACGCGCGTTTGTATCTCCCCGCCCGTACCCCTCCTTCACCCGAGGGGAACCCCGGCAGTCGACGAGACGCGCCGTCAACGCGCGTTTGTATCTCCCCGCCCGTACCCCTCCTTCACCCGAGGGGAACCACGGCAGTCGACGAGACGCGCCCGTCAACGCGCGTTTGTATCTCCCCGCCCGCAGCCCTCCTTCACCCGAGGGGAACCACGGCAGTCGACGAGACGCGCCGTCAACGCGCGTTTGTATCTCCCCGCCCGCACCCCTCCTTCACCCGAGGGGAACCCCGGCAGTCGACGAGACGCGCCGTCAACGCGCGTTTGTATCTCCCCGCCCGTACCCCTCCTTCACCCGAGGGGAACCCCGGCAGTCGACGAGACGCGCCGTCAACGCGCGTTTGTATCTCCCCGCCCGTACCCCTCCTTCACCCGAGGGGAACCCCGGCAGTCGACGAGACGCGCCGTCAACGCGCGTTTGTATCTCCCCGCCCGTACCCCTCCTTCACCCGGGGGAACCCCGGCAGTCGCCGAGACGCGCCGTCAACGCGCGTTTGTATCTCCCCGCCCGCACCCCTCCTTCACCCGAGGGGAACCCCGGCAGTCGACGAGACGCGCCGTCAACGCGCGTTTGTATCTCCCCGCCCGTACCCCTCCTTCACCCGAGGGGAACCCCGGCAGTCGACGAGACGCGCCGTCAACGCGCGTTTGTATCTCCCCGCGCGCACCCCTCCTTCACCCGAGGGGAACCCCGGCAGTCGACGAGACGCGCCGTCAACGCGCGTTTGTATCTCCCCGCCCGTACCCCTCCTTCACCCGAGGGGAACCCCGGCAGTCGACGAGACGCGCCGTCAACGCGCGTTTGTATCTCCCCGCCCGCACCCCTCCTTCACCCGAGGGGAACCCCGGCAGTCGACGAGACGCGCCGTCAACGCGCGTTTGTATCTCCCCGCCCGCACCCCTCCTTCACCCGAGGGGAACCCCGGCAGTCGACGAGACGCGCCGTCAACGCGCGTTTGTATCTCCCCGCCCGTACCCCTCCTTCACCCGAGGGGAACCCCGGCAGTCGACGAGACGCGCCGTCAACGCGCGTTTGTATCTCCCCGCCCGTACCCCTCCTTCACCCGGGGGAACCCCGGCAGTCGACGAGACGCGCCGTCAACGCGTGTTTGTATCTCCCCGCCCGCACCCCTCCTTCACCCGAGGGGAACCCCGGCAGTCGACGAGACGCGCCGTCAACGCGCGTTTGTATCTCCCCGCCCGCAGCCCTCCTTCACCCGAGGGGAACCACGGCAGTCGACGAGACGCGCCGTCAACGCGCGTTTGTATCTCCCCGCCCGCACCCCTCCTTCACCCGAGGGGAACGCCGGCAGTCGACGAGACGCGCCGTCAACGCGCGTTTGTATCTCCCCGCCCGCACCCCTCCTTCACCCGAGGGGAACCACGGCAGTCGACGAGACGCGCCGTCAACGCGCGTTTGTATCTCCCCGCCCGCACCCCTCCTTCACCCGAGGGGAACGCCGGCAGTCGACGAGACGCGCCGTCAACGCGCGTTTGTATCTCCCCGCCCGCACCCCTCCTTCACCCGAGGGGAACCCCGGCAGTCGACGAGACGCGCCGTCAACGCGCGTTTGTATCTCCCCGCCCGCACCCCTCCTTCACCCGAGGGGAACGCCGGCAGTCGACGAGACGCGCCGTCAACGCGCGTTTGAAGCGATACATACACGCCGTAAAAATCCGCGCAGGCTACGCGCGAGTGTAGCGAATGAAACGCGCCGTAAAAAACGGACATGCACGACATTTTATTCAGCACAGGAAGCACTGAAAAATGTGAAATTGTATCTAGTTAAACGCGCCATATTAATATCTAAGTATTTTTTTTTTTACATTTATTCAGTAAGTAGGCCACAAGGGCACTTTTACACGTCAAAGTAAAAGAGAGCAAAAAAAAAACAAACTACACCGGTTCTAACCCTACACCTCTGACCCGAGAAGAATTATGTCCGGCAAGAAACTCGGCGGGACTTATTTTTTCAAAACAACAGTACATCAAAACTAAACAATACATATAAGTGCGTTGTTCTATAAGAAAACATATCAAACCAAGGTTAGATTAACCAACATAGTTTAAGAAAAATACCAAAGAAAAAAGATGAGTCCAAATCTGACTATTTGAAAATTAATTACATACAAGTTTGATATAATTTCTTACCTGAACTGTGTCTTCTACATAAATTTCCAAATTATAATAATCCATCATCAACATTTAGAAACAAAAATTGAATTTAAATAAAAAAAAGTAAGTGATTCTAGTCTACAATAAACATACTATTTCCAAATTATCCTTAGAGATGTATAAGGTCTCCAAGTGTCTTGATCTATATAATATATTCTAAGTGAATACCGTATAATGACCCAGTTAATTAATTTATATTTGCATCTGGTTTTCTATCCTAGTTTAAGAACCATTAATTTCACGTTTACTCATGGGAGTCAATCTTTGGTCATACATTTATTGTACTTATAATATGGTGGTTGGTGATAAAATGAGAGAACAATGAAACAAACTTCATGCTCAAAGATTTATTAATAAGTCGGAAATCCACAGTCACAGGTGGACAGCGTAACAACGAGACGACAACGATTGCCATTCGCGGCACTACTATATGTACTTATACTATACGATACGTATACGATAACCGTACTTTCGCGTAAGCAAACGATGCGAGATACTTCCAGGTGGATATAAACATCGACAAAAACCGGTTTTCCTTGAAGACTAGTCAGAAAAATTACCTAGTTCCGGCATTATAATCCACCTAATATAATCCCAACGTTACGACTCGGGACGATACAATACGACTTATTTACGTAGTCAAAGCAAAACTGCACGAAAGGCTGCCTCCCATTAACAGATCATGTAACTACATTTTATCCGAATTTAAATTCTATTCGAAACGATTTTATACTTCAATGGCAAGTACCTTTATAAATTCCGATAAATACGATAAAATACAACGTTCGATTCCTCTCCGTAAAGCCTACATCACAGTCTGAGACCCTTGCGGCGCCGCGTGTAAATATATTCTTTTACCCTAAAGCGGGCCAGTTACATTGACATATGTCGATACTTATACCTAGTAAATAACGGCTACAAGGAGCTACGCCCCAATCACATCGATAACAAAAATATATTATTTATAAGTGGTAGCAACCGAACCACAACAAGCTCAAAATACTTCAAAACGCCTATAAAAATAGTGCCGACCGTTGGTCCGCAGAAAGTAGAGGTAGAAGTTCAGAGGCGGCCGCAACTAGAGATGACGATGGAGCTGAGGGGTTTGCCGGCCAGGTCGCCCGCGCTGCTCAGCCGGTCTACCAACTCCAGGCCTTCCACTACATTGCCAAAGATAGCCGTGAATCCACGCATCTCACGAAGTATAATCCGGAACTGAGAGCCGACCAATCCGAGCATATCATGCCGCTTCTGAGAACGCCGCATCCCGATAGAACCACGTATAGCCGGCAGCCGAGAGTCATCGGGCATGAAGTATCCTTCAGCGTAAACGCTTCGCCCGCCACGACCGGTATTCAGCTCAAAATCGCCAGTTATAACGCTCTCGCCTTCCCAGCATTGGAAGATGCTGCAACCGCGATATCCCACTCCGAGCTCTCCTGTCGCTAAAGCCGCAAAGTTGCGTGACATACGTGGCGCTGCGTCGTCTCTTAGTGCCACAACCACGCGGCCGGCTGGAGCTCCGTCTACTTCTAGCATGAAGAAGAAGTGGGGTCTTGTGGATGGGGACGGAGGTGCCGCTGCGGTCAGTGATCTAGCAAACAGTTGTGCCATGCAGTAGTTAGCCAGAAACAGCACTGGATCAACCGCTTCCGGCGGTCCTGGTACTTCCGCCGCTGCCAACGCGTTCCTTAGTAAATCGAAATTGACTGGTATTAATGAGCAGCGCGCTAAGTCATACAGCCGACAGCTTAGCAGCGTTCTATCATATTGAGCTTTCAAGCGATCACGTTCAGCAGCTATGACCGGCAATGATACAATCCCAGACGGCTCAGGTTCTACGGCCGGCGATGCCAGCTCGCTTTCTAGCCTTAATTTCAATGCAGTAGTAGCATCTAAAGCTCGAAGCAGTGAGTTCCTCTGTCGCTCGGCTAGCTGAGTCAACTCTGAATGCAAGGCCCGCGCGTCTCGGAGTAGCATGGCTCGGACTTCAGCCACCGGTCGGAGCATATGCGCGGCATGCTCGGTACACGCTCGGCATGCGAGCACGTTACACGTCGCACACCAAAGCGCTGGCATTACATGCGGGGCACACACATCTTGTTCCTCCATTGACAATTCAGACTCTAAGTTTTGTAATCGAAGCGCCAATGCTAATACTGGAGTGTGCGTTGGTAGGTGTTCAGCTAAACCTCCAGGCGGGATGGTTCGCTTCCAGCAATGAACGCAGTATATCTCCCTCCCGCCGCCTAGGATCTGTCGGGTGCAGGTGAGACAGAAGTAGTGCCTGCAGACGAGTAGCTTGGGCTCGTGCTCGGCCTCGTCGAAGGCTCGGCGGCAGTTGGAGCAGCGAGCCAGCTCTTCAATGGAGCCAGGAGATGGGGAGTGCGCCATCTGACAACAGAACATGGAACATTTCAGTCTTATAATTAGGCAAGCGTATTTTATTTAAATTGAGCCCTTTTTATTCATATTTAAGCTACAAGGTCTATTTAACTTTTGGGATGCTAATTGTTATATCAATTTAAATCTGATCGCCGTATTCTCAAGGCCACGCGTTTTTTTTAAAACATTCAAAACATGTAATTAAGGCTTGCAATTATCCGTTTACTACGAATATTTCGAATAATTTCCATACAAATTACTATTTGAAGTATTCGGATTGCAAGCCCTACATGTAATGTGTTGAAAAACGTTCGTAAAACTGCGGTGTATTTTTATTACTAAACTAATAAAAAAACACCTGTGTCAAATATGGACTTACGGCAATTTTTTTTTAACTTCAACCTCTTACCCAGTCACTTCATAGATATATTTAGTTGAACTCTATTGCCTAGGTAATAAGGGATATGGCTGATTACTAGAGCTACCAAAACCAAGTGAGTGGCTCGAATTAGACATCGGTTGGTCTAGGTACTGTGAGTTAATGATAAATACAAGACTCAACATTATCAATTTTTCTGACACGTTATACATACAAACACTTCGTGCCTAAGTTACACGCATCGCTCGTAGCCGATCCTAACGTTTTCCCCGTATGTAGAGGCATGCGACTGCAAACAGAAACGCTTAACGGGTTCCTAGATGGAGCACTCAATCTGTAATTATTTATCTTGGATTCACCAAATTATATCAATCACCATACGTACAATTGCCCACAATTAAAAATATCCAAAAAACCATACTCACTTCGCCATCCATATGCTGCGGCTTTTCCGCTCCCCCCCGCACTGTTCTCCGTTCACATCTCCACTAACTAACTAACTAACTAACTAACCGCGTAACTAAACTTAGTTGCACGACGTCTGCCACATCACTGTGTACATAACACAGCGCGTAGCAGGACGCTCGATCAACAGATGGTGACGGCGCTGTGACTTTGTAAGGGGGTGTATTCCCTTCTGTGCCCGCCGGGGACGGATGGGAATAGGTTTTTTTTTCTTAGCAATCAGTCACATTTGACCGATTTGTGGGACCGAAGCGGGGATATATGTATAAGAATACATATGTAAGGGTGCTTTACACCCAATCATTAGCATTTTTATTAGCCGAGAAGGAAATATGGTGTTTGCCATCATGGCAGAGATGTGTTGTCTAAGAAAAAAACGTGCCTCGAATTCGACAGCTGGATTAGATGCCGCTATTAGAGTCATGATATAAGTCTGTTAACTCTGGTTGTCAAAAGTTGACGTTTAAAATATCGCGCCTACACGGCGTCGTATTCAGTTCAGTTGACAAACTCGGGGAAATTTTATTATTTCTTACACTTTACGCGTCTATTACTCCATTCTCTTTGCTTTGGAAATTATGTTTCTTTGTATGTTTTATGCGCACGAATTAATGTTCTTTCTTGTGTATTTTACAATGAAATAATATTCTAAAAGTAAACAACTGTCATTTGCGTTGAGCTTATTTTTTTTTTGGCTTCCTCGCCTATTTTCAACCGACTTCAAGATTTCGAAGGAGGAGGTTATCAATTCGTCGGGATCTTTGTTTTTGCTATTTTTTTTTTTATGTATGTTCACCGATTATTCGAAGACGGCTGGACCGATTTGGAAAATTCTTTTTTTGTTTGAAAGCGTATACTTCACAGTTGGTCCCATTGTAACCATGTCAGGATCTGATACTGGGATCCTGGAGAAATCGAGGGAACTCTTCAACTATTATAGGCACACCTATGGTGATTTGAGTATTTTTTTTTTTACAGCAGATCAAGCATTTGGTGTTGGAAAGGTGGAAGCTTAGTGAAGTCGGTTCTTTTTTGTTTAAAATTATATTCTAAAATATGACTAAAGTTTTTGGATAAGGACAGAGAAAGCTGCCCCAGAAAAATTGATACACAATATTTCTTTTCAACCCATTCGTTACCTTTTAACTTTCTTTTTCTTTCGTCCAACTTTTCTCTCGAACGTTGCCCCAATACAAAGTCACCTCGCCGTTCCTACCCGTGACAACTTCGCGTCGCTAGGCCTCCCACGCACCCCTTACAAGGGCGTAACTACACAACTTCAGTTCATGAACACGTCATTTTGTCCAGCGATGTCGTCAGATGCGCGACACACACTTTCCAAACACACAGAACTAAAAGGGATTAAGTCTGTATGAAATTAGTAGGCCGTTATGATTTTTTAGTTTAGGGGAGTGTCTACAATCTAGAAACAAAAAGTCACAAGTCGGTACGGGATGCGTAGGTTGTTCAGACATTTTGCTGTTAAAGGGTATTGTTAGATGCGCAGGGTGGCTGTAAAATCTACTCAAAACCAAAAGGTCATGTCAGTATGAGGTTCATAAGAAGTTGCTACATTATTAGTTAGAATGGTTATTCTTACCCAGGACCAATCGGACGTATATTCATACAATCACAGTCATAAACATGTCTACGCTTTTCAACCTTATAGCTTTGGAATAAGGATTAATTTTGTATACCCATTTATGACAGTATACAAGACTAGTTTATGTTGGATGTCCCGTTATCAACGCTCGGTATCGATTGCGTGCATTTAGGTCACCTAGGCATTTCGCGGTAATAGGTGTCCTAGGGCTCTTATTCGGGGTGCGGGTTCGCTTGAATGTAAAACGTCCGGAGAGTAGCGGAAAAATGTTTAATGTTGTAAAATGTTATAAAATGTTATAGAATAATGTTAATAAAATGTTGATAATGTTGAGAATGTTCAATGTTAATCGAATGCACCCGGTCGCGATGGATCTCAAAAGTACACTGAAAACTAAATGAATGCTAAATTATTGGGGCAATGCGTCTTTTGCTGACTGGACGCACGCGCTGCACGAGGCTTTAAACGTGTTAGGTGCATTGCACCGAACATCTTGGCGGGGGCAAACGATGAGATGAAATGAATTACTAAGATAAATGATACAAGATGATCAACAATATTTTTTAAATCTAAGCAATTAATTTTTAAACGATGTCTGTCTGAACACTGGCGAGCAGCTTCTGTCCACTTGTTTCAGTTCAATGTTTTCATGTTTGTCACACTCTTTCACTTTTTGCGCACTTGCACTACACTTATTGTTATTGATGCTGGTACGTCGTAGACTGCATCGCGTGTTCGGCGTAGAGGCCTCGCTCGCGACCTCTCGGGGCGGCGGCGGCGGCGGCGGTGGGTTTGCACGGGGTCTTGCGGTGATGGTGTTCGAAGCTGTTGTTCTCTCTGGGTTTTCTTGGGTTGTCCAGGCTCTTAAAAGTTGCCACTGGCAACGTGTTTTTTGGCATACGAGTAAGATTGTTATAGCAGTAGTTGCTAGAAAGAGGCAGTATATAGCTGTATAGTGGTGTATATCGTGGACAGAATAGCTGTTAATTGTATCTTCGGGAAGTTGGCTTTCTTTCAGCGCTTTTATTTTCTCTTTTATGACTTTATTTTCGCTTTCGTCTTCCAAATGAAAGCTGTTGTTTGCGAATTTTTCAACCGTAATGTTTATAACATGGTTAATTGGGTCAATTTCTGGGGCAGGTATGCTATATGATAAATCCACTTTACTTTCCATATTCATATGCGTGTGAATTGCAAAGTTGTCCGTTTTTACGATACAATTCTCCTCAATGTAAATAATGTTAGTTCGTGTCAATGTTTGCGCTGTAACTTGATCTCTACATATGGTTCGGAACTGACACCGATCACAACAAAAATATAAGTAGTGATTCGGTCGGGATAAACTGATCCACCTGTTCTGACACGCGGCTATGCTTGTTTTACATGTATATAAATTCACCTTTTCATCCTTTATACACAAATCTTTATCTGTGTTCATCTTATATACAGGGACCTTAAGTGAGCACATATATGTGAACGTATCTCGTATAATACAAGTTTCGATATCCTTTTCTTGTAAGGGCATGTATGCATCCTTTTGTAAGTTCATGGCTACGTATTTTTCTATGGGAATAACAGATATCATATTTCTGTCTGAGCTGTGCGGAACCGGAATAATGTTATAAAGGTCGTAACGATCACGAGTTATCAATGGAATGCGAATCTCAAATATCATGTATTGGTCAGTCATTCTTGATTTAACTTGTAATACTTGGTAGATGTTTTGTAAGTTTGTTTGTATGTTGTCAATTGGTAAAGTAAGGTCACTTAAAAGTTGGCCCGATATTATATTTAATTCTTTTTGTAGTTGCTGGGGACTTATAATATGTATGTTCATTTTATCGTTGTAAATGTTGGCTATCGTTTCTAATAACATATCTTGGATTGTTTTAAGGTGATTTAATAAATTGTTTGCAGCCATGGCGACCACTGTAAATTGAGACATGCTCTCTGCGACTGTAATTTCTTTTGCCATCGCAGTGGTATCTTTTTCTAAACAAAGTAAGTGCTGGTGTATCATTTTATGTTGTTTTTGGATCGTATCTCGAGTTCTCAAGAGCATGTTGTATTCGGCTTCTACAATAGATGTTTGATTTTTCCACATGGTGACGAGATGTTTTTCGTTGTTTTTTAGGAGACTTATGTCCTGTTGGTATTGTTGAGCGAACCGATCGTCTAAAACTCCGAATAAAGTATTCGCTAAGTTTCCGACACCGTTTATTAATCCCCGTTTCTTGCGTGTTTGTTGTTTTAGCTGATGTCGGGATAGTACTTTATTGTAATGTTGTAGTTCGTCGTATGAATGTTGTAATTGTAAAAGGATGACGTCACAGTGTGAAAGGGTTCTAACTTGTTTACAAATAGTTTCTAATTGCTCGTTGTATTTTTTGTATGCTGATACTCCTTCCCAGTATGGGCTCATATCGTAGTACGCTACTAGTTTCCATTCGTCTCTAACTAGTTGCATAGTTCCAAGCTTGTCGAAGTACAATCCTTGGCCGTCATTGATAGGTGTCATTTTTACGCAATTTCCAGCTGTTATGAAAGTAAAAATATAGAATAGCATCATTAGCATGGTTGTCATACATCCTCTCTTGGTTCGTCTTTGACTTTTGGTTTGTTTCGGGGTTTCTTTATCGACGGGTTGTTGTTCTGGTTTCGATTTTTCCAGGGGCAAGACAGATAATTTAACTACGGGTCTCTTTAGTGTTCCTTTGGCTGTTTTTAGTGTTACTACTCTCACATATCCATCCTGACCTGCATGCACGTCGATCACTCGTCCTAGTGCCCATTTCCCTGCTGGTAAATTATCTTCATGTATGACCACTATGTCCCCTACTTCTATGTTTTTCTTGGGCTCACACCATTTTTGTCTTGCTGTTAATTGGCTTAAGTACTCTGTTTTCCATCTTCTCCACACATCACTGAATATTTTTTGTGTTAAATTCCATCTTGTGCGTGCGTCTTCGTATGTTTCTATTATAGTCACTCCCGCTCGTCCTTGCAAGAAGTGGGCTGGAGTCAGCGTATTCAGGTCATCAATGTTGTCTGTTAATGGGCATAATGGCCTTGAATTTAGACAGTTCTCCAATTCGGCCAGAATCGTGGCATATTCCTCATATGTAAGTTTTTGTTCACCCACTACGCGTTTTAAATGATATTTTAAGCTTCTGACGGCTCTTTCCCAGAGTCCGCCCGCGCTGGGCCAGGCGGGAGCATTAAAATGCCACTCGATTTCCATTTCAGCGACTTCAGCCAAGAAATTGTCGTCGATTGTGTTTTGAATCTCCTTCCACTGTTGTTTCAGAATGTTGTTCGAGCCTATAAAATTGGTACCCTGATCCGAGTATAAATGTTTTGGGGCTCCTTTTCTGGCTGCCATTCTTCTTAAAGCTGCCAGGAAAGCTGAACTCGTTAGTTCTGTTACTAGTTCTAAATGCACGGCTTTTGTGACCATGCAGACGAAAACGGCAATGTAGCCCTTCAATGTTCGACTTCCTCGCGCCTTACTTGCTTTTATGTCAACAAATCCCGTGTAGTCGACCCCAGTGTGGAAGAACGGTTTTGCTTCGTTAACACGGGCGGCGGGAAGATCACCCATCAGCTGATACTGTTTTTTTTCATCTATCTTTTGGCACTTAACGCATTTTCGCACTTGTTGTTTCACTCTGTTGTTTCCGCCTATCACCCAGTATTCTTCTCTCAATTTGCTCATAGTGAGCTTAGCGCCTCCGTGAAGTGTCATGGCGTGAGCGTGTTCTATAAGTAATGTTGCAAGACGTGAATCCCTCGGAATAATTTTTGGGTGTTTCATCTCGTAAGATAAATGCGCTTCTTCCAGGCGGCCTCCCACTCGCAAAAGATTGTTTTTATCTATAAATGGGTACAATGTATAGAGCGGGCTTTGTGATTCGACTTTGTTGTGCTTACGTAAATGTTCGATATCCGTTCCTAATTCATTGCTTTGTACACATTTAATTATAGTCAATTTAGCTTTTCTTAGCTCTTGTAATGTGATATGGCTTGGCAAGCGTTGACGCTTCGAAGTGAATGCCCTCAATATGTAGGCCACGATTCGTATTACCTTTGTTATTGAGCTATATTTTTCTAATAAATGATTTATGATATTTTGCTCTTTATTGTTTTGCACCATGTTTGATTTATATGACTTTCTCTCCTCTTCTGTCGTAGTATATGTTAAGGTTTGAGAACGTTTCAGTTCTGGCTGGAAATGAGTTAGCCAAGCTGGACCTGACCACCATAAGGCATTGTCTTTCAATTGAGATGCTGTTTCTCCTCTGCTTGCAGCATCTGCGGGGTTTTCAGATGATTTTACATAGCGCCATTGTTCCTCGGGCATCACCCGTTTTATTTGTTCTACACGATTTGCGACGAATGGTTTCCAACGACTTGGTTGACCTGCTAACCATCCAAGGACTATTTGGGAGTCACTCCAACCGAATGTTATTACTTCATGTTGATTTAAGGAATGTTTAATCTTTTTCATCAGTTTTGCGAGCAAATGTGCACCGCTAAGCTCAAGTCTAGGTAATGTTAATGTTTTCTTATGGGGCACAAGTTTCGTTTTAGCTGCCACCAGTATTACTCTGGATTGATGTGGTATTCTCGCGTATACTACACAAGCGTATGCTTCCATGGAGGCGTCACAAAATCCATGCAGTTCAATGACGTCATTCTCGTTACACCATAACCACCTTGTTATTTTGCATTCGTTAAGTTGCTCAATATCGCTTATCGTTATTGACCATTCTGAAAAGAGTTTGTCAGAAATATGGTCATCCCATTCAGTCTGTTCTTTCCATGCTTTTTGAAATAAAATCTTCAGTTTTACTATAAATGGGGCGATCCAACCTAATGGATCGTACAGTTTGGAAATTTCTGATAAAAGTGTTCTTTTTGTTAGGTTTTCTTTATGTTCGGGTATTTTACATTTGAAGGTGAAAGTATCTTCGGTCGGGTTCCAGCATAATCCCAATGTTTTTGTAATGTTGTCTACTTTAAAGTTGAATACCATTTCTTCGTCACCCTGTTCTCTGTTAATGTTCTCCAAGATTCCTTTGTTGTTGGATGACCACTTTCGTAAATTGAAACCTCCAGTTTTTAAAAGATCGTTTAAATCAGAAACCAACTTCTTTCCTTGTTCCAATGAATGTGCTCCATGTAACACGTCATCCATGTAAAATGCCTCCTCTACCACTTTCGCTGCTTCTGGAAAACTTTCTCGTTCGTCTGCTGCTAGTCTTTTTAACGTCATCATAGCTATAAATGGTGCTGATTTTGTTCCGTAAGTTAGTGTTGTTAGTTGAAATGTTTGTAATGGTTTTTCAGGACTGTCACGCCAAATTATTTTCTGTAAATGTTGATCAATTTCGTTTACGTGTATCTGACGGTACATTTTCTCAATGTCCGCTGTAAATGCGTATTTGTACTGTCTCCATTTTAATAGAAGTACTTGCAAGTCTTGCTGTAAATTGGGGCCTGTATGCATCAAATCATTTAAAGATCGCCCTGTAGATGTCTTTACTGACGCGTTAAAGACAACCCTGTGCTTGGATGTTGCTGACTCAACTCTTTCGATAATATGATGAGGTAAGAATGACTCTAACCCCAAATTGTTGGTTGCTGGTTTCATGTGTCCTAGGTCCCGATATTCATCCATAAATTGTTTATACGCTTCGGATAGTTTTTCTTGTTTTTGTAACTTTCTTTCCATGTTTTTAAACTGCGCGATTGCTCGGGTTCTTGACTCTCCCAGTTCTTCTTCAAAGTGAGGTTTCATTGGAATGCGGACTTCATACCTTCCGTCGGGTTTCCTCTTAGTATTCTCTTTATAATGTTTGATGCATTCCAGATCCTCCTGCGATAGATCTCCTTCTTCGGTAATTTCTTCTATCTCCCAAAATTGTTTAATATCTTCTAAATTGTTTATTACTACGTTACAGTTGTAAGTACGAGCGTTTCCACTTATCATCCATCCCAGTTGCGTCTGCTGTACCAGAGGCTGTGTATAATCGTCTCCTTTAATTACTCCTTCCATAATAATCTGATGGAAGACTTCTACTCCAAGCAATAAGTCAATGGGCCGTCTTACGTAGAATTGAGGATCGGCAAGGTTTAAGTTTTGTAGAACGGACCACGATGGCTTGGGAAATGTTCTGTTAGGTAAGTCATCCATGAGGTCTTTCACAATAAAAACCTCAGCATAGAACGCAAAATCGTTGTAAAGCGACGCGCCTTCTATGATTCTTCTCCCCTTGAAGCTGTTTTGTTTCTTTCCAATACCGTTGAATATCCCATTAAACTTCTCACTCTTTAAATCTAGTAGTTGTACGGCTTGTTGAGTCATAAGGGATATTTGACTCCCTTGATCAATAAATGCTCTAAGTGTTTTATAAGTACCATCACCAGCCTTAACTTTAATCAGGGCTGTTGCTAACAGGACTTCCGAATTCGCATCTGTAGGTATTTGTGTAATGTTGATTGACTTGTTATTTTTCGTAATAATTCCATTTGCTGATGGCGAAGAGGTCGATGGCTCCGGTGCTGACGATACTGTTTTGACACATGCCTCATGTATCAGCGTGTTATGTCGGCCAGTGCATTTGTGGCAAGTTTTCGTCGAGTTGCATTTATTATCACGATGTGTAAAAAGACAGTTAATGCATAGCGCCAGTTTTTTAACTGCTTGGTACCGTTTTTCTATGGGTAGTTGTAAGAATTGACGACAATTGTAGATCCCATGTTGATTGTTACACATTGGACATTGGATACTTGACACGTGCAATGTTTTACCTACTGTTGAAGTTCTGTGGCTTCTATTGACTCCGTTGTTTACGTAGGTAGAGTTAGGATACTGGCGGTTATTATGTTGTGGTTGGAAGTTTCTTCGTTGGTTCATACCAGATGTGGTTGCTTGATGATATGTTTTAAGATTGAGAGACTCTTGTTTTCGGCGAGATGTTTCAAGGCTTGTAAATTTGCCTTCCATGAATTTCATGAATTCCTGTAGGACCGGTAGCGCTCGAGAGTTGGTTAGCGATTCTACGTAGTCCATATGAGTTTCGGTATCAAGTTTCTGCGCTAGGATATGTACTATCATGGGGTCCCACGTACTTATATCGACCCCTAAATTCTTAATTGCGTGTAAGCACTCGTTTGTCGTGTCATGCATTTTCTTTAATTGTGTCACGGATTGTTGTTGCATAGTAGGTAGGCTAAGTAATATATTCATGTGGGAAGTGAATATTAGTTTAGTATTGTTATATCGGTTGTTTAAAATATCCCAGCAAATCAAATAGTTGTCAGAACTTATCTGCAAATGTTGGATGAGTCTCTCTGCTTCTCCTTTCAGTTTAGACTTTAAAAATTGCATCTTCTGAGCGTTAGATAAAGCTGTGTTATTATGAATGGCTTCACAAAATAAGTCTTTAAATGAAACCCAAGTGTTATAGTTCCCATAAAAAGTTGTTATATCTAACTTAGGTGTAGATTTTTCACGATGTGCCCCTGACCAAATCTTCTTGTTTATTTCTTTCTTCAAATTGTTGAATGTTTCTTCATGAGCATTAAATGAAGTTTCGTATGCCACGTCTGTTACAGTGCCCTCACTCTCTAACTCCCAGTGAAGTGTATCTATTGCCGCCCAACGAGCTTGTAAGGATTTAAGTGCATCTTCTAGCTCCCACTTATCTGTTAGCGTGTTGACCTCTATACTCTTTACTGTTCTAACGAAAGCCTTCATGTTAGCTACTTGTTTCCGATACATTTCGTCATGTTTACTGAATGTTCCCGCGATCGTTTTAAATTGTTGACTGCCTGAATGAGCTCCTAGTCCTGTTCCTAGAGGCTCTCGTAATGTTTCATCATCTTTAGGGATTCCATCTCCCTGAGCTTGTTCCTTTTTATCGTCGTCATCTTCCACGGTCCAAGATTCTGCCGTGACAGCCTTATAACCCGCGTTCAAAGCAGAATTAAGCATCAAATAAGTCTGCTTCGCACTCTCATAAGTACGGTTCGTGAAGTAGGGATGAGACTGACTCTCGACCATTCCTATCTGTTCATGATTAAATTCAAATTCCTGCCACAAGTCACTCAATTGGTCTAAACGGTTCTTAAAATACTCGGGCTTTGTCTTTCTTTCTGCACCATCTTTCTTAAAGTTAGTAAGCATAGACTCAATAGTGCGCTGAACTTCCCCTTGACGGATTACGCTCGCCATCTTGATGTTTTGTTAGTAAAATAGGAAAGATCTTACTTGAGAGTCTTCTGCGTAGGTACGTCGTTACCGAACACTGCTGCCTCGCCTCGCTGTTGCCTGTTGTTGTTGGTTTTCTGCGTCTCTCCTTCAGCTACAGCTCACCCACAAATGTTCACCAATTCAATCACCTCACTCACTACTCAAAATTAATTTTATAGCGTGCGAGGTCCACTGTTCGAAGGACCAATATTCGGGGTGCGGGTTCGCTTGAATGTAAAACGTCCGGAGAGTAGCGGAAAAATGTTTAATGTTGTAAAATGTTATAAAATGTTATAGAATAATGTTAATAAAATGTTGATAATGTTGAGAATGTTCAATGTTAATCGAATGCACCCGGTCGCGATGGATCTCAAAAGTACACTGAAAACTAAATGAATGCTAAATTATTGGGGCAATGCGTCTTTTGCTGACTGGACGCACGCGCCGCACGAGGCTTTAAACGTGTTAGGTGCATTGCACCGAACACCCTTTCACAATAGAGTAGAAAAAATACCTCCACTTATAGTTCAATGATTCTAGATTCAAATGTATGGAAAAAATTGCATAATTAAAAGGCAACTTTTGTTGAATTGGGTTATGTACGTCATAGACCGAGGTTAATTTTCAATAACTCTCCGTACATACGGGAGGGCTTGCGTGAGCTTTAACCCCTCCCGCCCCGAAAGGTTCCGAAACACGGTTTTTGTCAGTTTCGGAGAAAACTATTTAAGATACAGAAAAAACGTGTAGAAACAACATGGTCCTATAAAATTTTGTATCAACCTTGTATTCTTCTTCTTCTTCTCGTGTCGATGGTTTCAGACTGTGTGGGACCAAAAGGTAGCGACGCTTAGCGCCCTGTCTGTCGCATCACGGAGGTCCCGTTCGGAGCAGGCGTGCGGGCGGGCACGCTGGACAGGATAGCATGTGTCCCATCGTTATGGGAGCCGTTCCACATGGACATTGGGCGTCTGAGCCGCTTAGAGCGAGAGAGAACCTTGTATAAAAAATAAATATCTTAAGGAAGCCATATTTTTTTAGCTCAGGAGTAATCTGTCATCAAAATAAAATAAAAATACACCAGGAGGTTTGTAATCAACACACCAGTGCCATGGAATGCAAATTTTCTAAAATGTATGAGTGCTAAATCTCTAAGGCTAAACAATTTGATGATGAAACCCTATTTAAGGTCTTAATTGGAGGTCAACCAATAGGGGAAGTAATGAAACTTGACACCTATGGGTTCTGGGATCTCAGAATTCATGTCTAAACACATGAGCTTTGAGGACGCTAGCAGAAACTGCTTGACTTATTATGCAAATAAACAAAATGATTTCATACATAATTTAAGAAACAAAGAAAAATGTTGAAGAAGTACCAAGAACTGAGATTAATCAATCAATTGTAGAATTCAATAGGAACCTCCGGGTGTCGACCAAAAAATCGAAAACACGTGCTACAAGATTAGTTCTTCATTATAGATGCACACGTCTTCGTTAGTTAACTGCCACTTCCAGTCAAAATGTAACTTTACTACAAAAGAAAATAAAACTAAGTTCTAAGAGATAGAACCTCATTACAAGCTTTTATTTTCGTATAATTCAGGAATCAGGAACAATTCGTAGTATTTGCTGAATCCTATGCGAAAATTGTTGATACTACTGACCATGCTGTAGCATCTTAGAACTATTACATGGGCATTGATACGAGTATTTGTGTATCTAGGAACGCGGGAGCTACACTAATCATCAATCAGCGCTTTTGGTTTTCGTAAACAGCCAGGAAGCGCTGTACGGCATCTGACGGCTGTGTGGCTGTTTGAAAATAGTTTGAAACGTAGTAGTTTTATATATTCTGGGTTTAACTTTTAAATTAGTTTATCATTGAAATATGTTTTTATATGAATTTTAATATTTAACTACGATTTAATAATTAAATAGCTTGTTTCTTCAATAATAACACACAAATTTAAAAGACGAGTACATAGTAGTAGAACCCGGGGTATGTCCTTAAACTACGTCTGGACCTGGGTATGTCCTTAAACTACGCCAAAAAGAGAGGTATGGGCACTGCGAATGGCATCTCGCTAAGTGTGGTAGGGCACGTTCAGCGAATGTCATCGCTCAAATCTGGAGCAGAGGGGAAGTACCTCCACCTTACAGAAAACCACAGCCAAATAGCACTACACCCTACTCATAGTGTTGTGTTCCTGCTGGTGAGTAAGGTTGCCAAAGAGCTCAAAGAGGACCCAGTGTGTTGACGATGAGGGACCTTCTTGTTCCTTTAGTCGTCAACACAGTGAATCCTCCTTTTTGTAAAGGGTCGGCAACGCGCATGTGACTCCTTTGGAGTTGCAGGCGTCCATAGGTTACGGTAGCTGCTTACCATCAGGCGGGCCGTATGCTTGTTTGCCACCGTCGTGGTATTAAAAAAAAAAAAAAAAGAAGTAGATTTTGTGGTTGCGGCAATATTTTATATAGTTAAATGAAATAAAAAATGCGAGCTTGTCATGGCGGCAAATCGTACAAGTAAATAAATATTTTTTCTTCATAATATCAAAAATTCCCCATAATATGTTCAGAGACGATAAGCTAATGACCTAAATTAATAAATCTGTGGTACATGGTAAAGTTTACTTTTGAGTATTGATGACTGATACTTTTATTACATTCAAATTTCGAACATTACAATAATGTATGCAAATGTATAAGAGTTGGTCATGAATACGGATGATATGTTGAATTACGTCAATGACACATGTTGAATTTCGTCATAAAATTTTGTTGAATGGATGCAAAATCCTTCCGGCCGTTTACACAAGTGCGATTCGCAACCAGGTGTGAATAAACAATGTTTATTTTTTGTCCACAACCAGTTGAGAACCAAGAGAACTTTTTCTTTTATCGGAACTTGGTTGCGATAAGAACTTTTTAAACTTATGAAGTTGTAATGGGAGAAAAGCGTCTCTTAATTCGCAACGATTTATTCGTAACCAATTGCGACAGAAGAAAGAATCTATCATATAATCTTTATTAATCACATATAATAGAATTTAAAAAAAAGTATATAAGGTAAAATAGTCTTTATCTATTCATGAAAAAAGAGTACAGAAGACACTTTAGAATGTATAGACAAAATAGCTTCTCGCATAATGCGAACAATGTCTTGAGCGTATGCTTGGTTGAAGTCCTGGCGATTATTTGTTGCTTCTAAGATAATATTCCATCCCAAGTACCTGCAGCTAAATGTTCAACGCATATGCGTGTCCGCTGTGGGATGTAAAAATGCATGTCACATAGTAACTTCACTCGAACTATGTCTGGAATTGACATCAAGGATTTGTTGGGGCAACCGTGAAAGATACATCCGGTTATATTCTCGCATGCCCTCTAAAGAACGAATTCTGCGGCTGGAGCACCCTCTGCCTCCTGATTCCACATTGGGAACATTATCTTTTTATTTCTATACCGGTATAGTGTAGCGTACCTATTTACGAATTCAATGAAAACTAGTTCTTGATAATAACGTCGATGTTGACACTTATTTTATCAATTGGTACTTCAGTATAATGTGGCCAGTAAGTATGTAATATGATAATAAACCAAGAAGTTTAAAATCTTTCTAATACCGCATTAGTTATCATGGAGACTAATTCTACAACTTAACAGGCACAAGACTCAAGAATAGTTGTGTCGTTGGGAACTAAAATTAAATGACAATAAACCAGTTGTGTCGATGCGAACGGTTTAGAAAAAATATTCCTTACGGCACAACCAGTTGTGCAGTTGCAGTTGGTCCGTGAGGAAAGCCTGTTGTACGTCGTAAGATAGTTTTTTTTTTTACTTTTTAAATAAAACAAATACATTTAAAACTGGTTTTATTTAGAAAAAGAGGGCTTAACTCAAAAATCATTTTTTAAACTTAACAAAACAAAACAAAAAAGGTACATATTATTATTTTCTAAAGAATCTAATAAGCTATAGGTGTTTTCAAAGAACCTCTTCTAACCTTTTGTGCTTATTAGATAACATATGGGCAGATAATTTCTATGCAATGCCCTACACAAAATTTTCCACTTTTTAGATCGTTTATCGCTAAGTCAATCTCTTTGTCAATTTCTTTGTATTCTTTCTTCTTTTTGTAAGTGACTTTTCTTAAGTTAAAGCACGTTGACTCTGTACTTAAAACATCAAGTAAATGGGCTATATTTGGATTCTTGCGACCAATGTACTTGTTTATTTTTGAATGCCAGCCTTCTATATTATTGTTTGTCCTAATGTTTTCACAGCAACAATTACTCCGTAATGTGTCCTTTTTAACCCATTGCTTATTAAAATTTTCGGTTAATTTTTGCATTTCTGCACCGACTGGGCTTTTAGCCATCACATATTTGTATCCAGCATTGATAAAATCTTTAGGCAGCCGAGCAAGCCCAACACACCTTGCAACGTGTCTTTTCTTTGGTCTTGTTTTTATGTCAAGAGCCTTAACTTTTTTCCAGAGGCACCGGTTAAAATGGTAATAACACCCTCGAAATATAATTTCTGGATACACTTTCTTGATGGCTTGTATTGCAGCTAATTCAAAGACCATGGTTATTTTTTTCGGCGACCATGCAGGCAGATTAGCCTTAATTAAACTGAATAACGTTTCATAAGTTCGCATTTTTTTACTGCACAGAAGACAAAATATTAATGGTGTTATAATCTTGCTATCTTCATCAAATGCGTGAATTGTGTACAGTTGTTTAAACCCCTTAGGACAGCTGTTGAAGGTTCCATCGGCGAAGAAATGACTGTACTTGTTTATTTGCTCTCTATTTTTAGAAGAGCAGAATACAAGAATTCTGTCATCATAATCCACATTGTCCATAAGTAAAAAAATTTGAAACGTTGTAGGGACTACTACGTCACCAGGATTTTGGAAACGTACCTTAGTAGCACCCAATACTTTATTTCGAGCATTATATAGCCCTGTTTTGACACTTGCAAATTTTGGTATCTCTTCGAGCTGTTGAAGTCCGGAATCATTGATTCGCTTTACTGTTGAGTCATATTGTTTTTGTATCGAGTCAAAATTGCAGCTACTTGTTTGTTTTAGATCATTAATCTCTTTTAGTATCATATTTTTAGCGACGTTAGCTTTGCAGTTCGTGTGGTGTGCTTTGAAAATGATTATTTTATTCCTTGTATTCAGCGTTATATTTCTTTTACACAGTTTCTCATTACAGCATTTCCAAAATGAATTACCGTTCGTGTATGTTTTCTTACGGTGGTACTGGTAGCCTTCATGCAATATTTTAGAGCCTCCTCGCTTAGTGGATATAAATTCCATGTTGGATGTGGGAAACACGTTAGAAGTAGACATACTTGCAGCTATTTTATTTTAATACCAATAATAAAGTTTTTTTACTGCATAAAATGACTGATGAAATTACTTTTGACGTGAGCACGTCGCAATGAGTGAGCGTTATATCATTATCAATACAATTGTCTATGGATATTATTGTATCGGATCAACCTGACGAATGTGAACAGAAATTGAAATTCTGAACGTGGGTAATTATAATTGGCTGAAATATTGTGACCGAGGCGGACTAAGTCATATACACGGTGCCCGCGAGGAAACGGAGATGAATTTCGCCAAGAAATTTTTTTTTTGTTATGTTTTTTTGTAGACTTTTTGAATGTTTTTAATCATAATAAGTAAAATTATCGATTAATATGAATTGGTGCATTTTTTTTTCGTAAAAACTAGTTTATTCAAAGTGTTCCTTGTCACTTTGATATCTGTCAATAAGGACGTCTAAACTAGGCCTCATAGTGGTGATGTTGCCATCAAAACGGGGTTTTGCACTGAAACAATAAAAACATTTTTTTTTAATTTGTATTAACTCTGAAACTAGGCGAATTTAAAAAAAAGTTTATATGACATTTTTATTTCTAAATACAAATGTCATATAGAAAATGACCTAACTCATATAGAAAATGAGTTAGGTCGCCGCCTGCAGCAGAGGGGTCTTGACCCCTGATCTGGGTCGTTCCTGCTGCAAAGGTTGTCCATCGCGATCCAACGCGGAAACGCAGCGAGCGTGATGGGGACCTTTCCTCGCGGGCACGTAGTATAAGGTGCCAACTTATTAGTTGCAGATATTTTTACAGCTGATAGTACTCGGTTCCTGGAGTATATTTAAGTATGAAACATTAGCTTTACGATGTTTTTTCAGAGAAAACGAAAAACTAATTTGCTACGTAAAAACACCTAGTTAATGTGATTAATAAATGAGAACTCGTTGAACAGATTCTAGTACCTCTTTTACCTAACGCCATATGGCCACGCCTAACAATGGCCACTTCACGTTGATAAATCAAAAACTTGATTAGATGGTCAATGTAATTTTATTTGCCGTGTAATCGTGTGGTTTGAAAAAAAAATGAAAATGCCTTACCGCTACACAAACGATGATTATTTTAACATGGTAACATGTTATCACGATGCAAACTACAATGCGACGAGAGTTGCAGTACTTACAGTACGCGAACAGTTTTGAGCTCCGATAACTTACAAGTGCGATTTTCTTTTTTAGTTACGGAATATGATATGATTATTTATAGTAAACAATATTTTCTATCAGTTTTTGACGTCGCGCTAGGTATTATATATATATTTGTTAATAACAACAAGAAAAGATTATACAAGATATATTTTACTGTATTTTATAAAAGTTTGATTATGTGACCATAATCGAAAATAATTTGTTAAAATATATGTGACCTTGAAATGTAAATGAATTACAAAAGGCTAAGCCGATATAATATATGCTCTTGACAAAACCGTTATAACATGTGAAGTTATGTTGCAATAGTAAAAAACGATAGCCTGGTGGACAAAAATAAAACTTACATAATATTTTCTATGTGTAGCAAACAAATACCTAGCGGAATGCTAACAATTGTTAGAAAATATTTTTTATTGTTAGTACTATAGGTACGTACCTATTCTAAACAGGTCACAAAATAAAATCGGACTTGTGATTTATGTAAGTTTTATAGGTTTAAAAGGCGTTCCCGTACAAGGCTTTATCTACAACGATACAATGTGAATGTGGATCCTCACACTATCTATGGCGAAGATTTTGTCGCGAAAGAGAATTCATGCCAAGAGGTGACGCCAGTAGGGCCAGGTACCCACCCCGTCTAGAAGTTTTAATTTTGTTTTTTTTTATCGCCATCCCACGAGCAGTACAAGAGACACAGCGAACGTATTTGGTGCCAGTGCCATTTACGTATGGCGACTACTAAAATGGGAAGGAATGCACCCGTATCATTTCACACGTGTCCAAGTACCAGTGGCTTAGGAGAAACGTCAGACGTAACATACTATGGACCGGCGATTGTACGTTTACAAGGGTGGGATTATTTAACCTGCACAATTCACACTTGGTCGGAAGTGAATCCCCACTTAGCTCGCCCTGATCATTTCCACTCGCTTCAGCGTCATGTGTGGGCAGGGTTACTTGGAAACTGTTTGTTGGGTCCAGTGTTTCTTAATCGCCTAAATGGAAGGAAGTCCTATCGGAATTGCTAGAGGACGTACAAGTCGATCTTCGTAGGGGAATGTACTTTCAACTGGACGGTGCCCCCGCCCATTATGATCGAAACGTAAGAAAGTACTTAACGGAATAATTCCAATTGCGTCGCGGTGGGGCTCAAGCAGGTGCATTGAACTGGCCAGACCGCTCACCAGATTTGACACCGCTCGATTTCCATATTTGGGGACGAGCCAAAGATTTAGTGTATGGAGACGACGGTCACACGATCAGAACATGAGAAGAATTACGGGCTCGCATTACTAACACTTATGGAATCATGAAAAGGGAAAGAGAGATCTTGTTGCGTGTGAATAGAAACATCCGAAAGCGAGCATTATTGTGTAGTTAAAACCAGGGTCGCCATTTTTAACAATTTTTGTAAAATTTTATGTTAATAAAAGTTTTCTTTTGTTCATGCTTGCTTTTAAAATTGCTTTCACTCACTTATCAAAGATAGTATTAGTTAACTACCCCCTAATGGGTGGATTTTAATTTTCTTGTCGTTTTTTAACACGACAGGCCCAATTCCCCAGTATGTCCTCCAATTTCTTCCACTGACTTACTAAATTGCATGGGATTTTCGTAACTCAGTGAGAAATACAGTACAATTTACAGAGTAGAATAAGGAACTCTCCGTACGCACCAAATATCATTCAAATCTAACGCAAAAAAAATTAGAACAAAATAAAAATCCATCCTATAACCCTAGGCAGTTTTCTCGCCGAACCATAATGACATTTAAGTCAAACAATTGTTGACATGAGTGTCATGACAGATAGTTAAACGTCTTTGTCAGTTAAATGCACATGGTGATTATTTTTAAACGAAATTATACTTAATTTTTTGTTCGGTAAATAATAATTAAACATTCTTAATTTATATTTATATTTAATTGTTTTATAGTAAAGTATCATCTGTTAAAATATCTGCAACTAATAAATTAACACCTTATATAATAATGCACGGGTGTGCTATTGCCATTTTGAGGGCAAATATATTTATCCCAATGGGCGCCTCAAGATTGATTACTCGTATACCATAGCCTATTTCATCAGGTTAATTTTAATGCTATAATGTAAGTTACATTACATGCATATTCATCTAACCTGCTGATGATTTTTATAGCCAACTGTCTTTTTGGCATTTCTTCGAAGTTAATGATAGGGAATTAATATTAATCAATAAGGTGCAAGCGCGGCTATGCAAGCGATGAGTTTTGTTAGAGTCTGTGTATCGTGGCAGAAATGGGAACTGAAATTTCAATTTTAATAAAGCAATTCCATTCACAATAGTTGCTGGGTTTACCGCGGCAAACCAAACCACGCCGTAACACAGATCCTCAGTTCCTTACGGACTACGGTGTTGTCAATCGTCATGCTTCTTCTTCTTCTATAAGGCAATCTAACCAGCACAGTCTAACAATACCTACTACTTTCTTTTAAAAATTCACAAACAAATGTTTACAACAATTTTCCAAAAAAAATGGACAAGGTTTATGTATTAACATAATGTGAAACACGTGTAAAAGCTTACGTAGTTCCACCAGGAAAGGAATATTTAATACTATTCGGTTTTATTAACAAGAAAAAGCGGCTGGAAGCACAATATTTTTTTTTATTGCATTTACGTTATACATATTTCATATTTATTATTTAATGTTCTGTTGAGTGTTTAAAGTGTGTCCGGAAAGAGAAGTGTCGTGGTTTATAAATGAACGTTTTACGACATTTCTCTTTCCGGACAGACTCTATAGTTTCAGACATAATATCGACAAGTACCTATATACATTTAAGAAATTAATTTTAATAATTATGTGGACATTCATTATGTTATGTATGACACAGTAACTCGCAAACTCACAAACGCTCATTGGAAAGCATCAATCGTAGTAAATGGGCGCCTGCAACCTTACTTATAGTAGACCCCGTTATCGGAGGTGCAATTTGGTTATTTTGGTAGCTTGACGTTCTTAGGGATGGGTAAAAATATTTATGATGTCGATAGCGATACTCTTCCATTCTGTGGCAATAAGTTTTATATAATATTTTTAGACTAAGGTTTTTTTTTGTCATCCATGATAATCATTGTTATCAGAAGTAGAAATCATTATCAGTAGAACAATAACGATATGGTTGCTATTTCACTTTTCTAATTTTTTGAGTTGCAGGGCCGTGCCTAAACGCTCTTGAGATAAACCTTACCCATAGAGGTATAATACTGGCCACGTATACCGAAAATAAATTATTTACGTCAATATATAGTCAATGTCATCGCACAACAATATTTCCGATTATTTAGCTGTATTTACGAGCATATTTTATCCGTATAGGGTGGAAATAGATTTTGGGTCAGTGAAGGCAGCTACCAAATCCCGTATTGCTAGGCGAAAATGGTCTTAGGAGACCTTCCTTCGATTTCAATTTAATGAAGATTGGCGTTTACAGATTTTGGAAAAAAACATACAGGGTGCGAGAAAATGGTCATTTTTGACAAACTTTTTTTTTTATGCCCATCGATCCCATTCCAAGGATCAAAAGCTTGTATGGGACCAAAAAGAAATTTCCGGCTAGAAAAGCCATAAATCGAGAAAAACTTTCCCCATACAATTTGTATGAAAATGAAAAAAGTTTTTTTTTACATGTATTTTTTTTATGTCAATCGATTCCATTTCTATCCGGTACCTAGTTTTCTTTTTGAAACTACCACCTTGTAGGAAATTATTCAGTAGGGTTTTTATAACTTTCCTTGTTGGAGTCACTCTTAATGGGTATTTTACTCTGTACCACTCCACAGCAGCCGTAAAGTTTTTATTATTTACGAAATAGGCTTCTAACAACTCTAACCTTTCTTGATTCGACGTCATTTTCATAACACTTTACAAACGCTTTAGCATAAACGAGCGATTAGTTCGAAATTCAAAATACCCCGCTCGATTTTGTTTTTTTTTTATTTAAGGTGAATTGGCTTCAAGCTTTCCAGCATAGCTGTTTGTTGTTAAAAATGTAATCGAACCAAGAGAAATAACTTATAATTCCCTTTTATTGTTATTTAAAATT